>CM077095.1:137968319-139210072 GCA_039513925.1 Platanthera zijinensis | reverse complement strand
CTCGGGAGTTACCGCTTCCGCTGAACTTTCGTCCCGCACAGAGCAACGTACGATTCTTCCTTAGCCGAGATCCCAAGCCAGGCCCCCGACTCACGTCCCATGAGCATATAGGGCTAGGGCAAGTCTCCCTCATTCCTCTCCCCGTTGACTTGGGTTTAGAAGGGAGAGGAGGAAGAAGAGAGCTTTCTTCCGCCATTGACGGAGCTTCGGAGCCCCGATCGTTGATCCGAGTCCAGATCCGTAGAGAGGACTTAGAGGCGCTCATTTTCACGTGCAAGACAAGGATTCCTTGGCGAGGAAGAGGAGTCGTAAGGTAACGACATTTCTCCTCTCGGTTTAGGATGGTGCATGACATCTATTCTTTCTCTGCTTTCTTTCAAGCATTCTAGGCACCAGATCTCTCAAATGAGAGGGGATTCAGGTTGCCTTGGTTCAAGAGGAGTCATCGGGTCGATTGTGTCCGTCCCCGACATGATATTGCACTGGAAATCTGCTTCGTTGGTGGATTAGGCATTGTGAGTGAAGCGGTAGTCGCGACCGTTAGTCCGACTCGATGATGTTGCATATCGAATCTTAAGGATTTTGTTAGAAATCCGTTATCGGCAAGACGCCGTTTGTGATGTTGTTTTCCCACTCTTTCGTGTGAGTACGTGTAACTAGAACCGGACCGGGTGGGAATTAGAGTACACGCGAGGGCACGAGGACGGTATGGTATGAATGGTGGATTAGGGCGGGAAAGGCTTGGGTTGTGATGTGCTAAAGCGTGGTTTATCTCTAGTTGGCTGGCTAGCCCGTGACGTGCAAGTCATGTGTGGAGAGTGTCCTGATGAGACAAGTCCCCTTCTATGAAACTGACGAGAACGCCAAGCTTTGGACAAGCCCGGACGATTCCAACGGGTCCCGATGGGTCTCCTTCGGTGGACTTAGTCCTGATTTTGGATTCGGGCTTGGGTCATCATGAATGGGGGGGTCTAGCAAGGGTTCTTAGTATCAGTTTTTTGTGTTTATGGAGGAATCCTAACGTGAGAAGTCAGAGCTTGCAGACAAGCCCAGGTTTTGAGACCCACGAGCGGGTGGGGCCGAGGCAAGAGTTCAGTGTGGCGGTTTGTATGTCGTTAGGAGAAATTGGAAGTACTCTTGTGTTTGCGGCTTGTATGTCATTAGGGGAAATTGGAAGTACCCTTGTGTTTGCGGCTTGAACGTCGATGGGGAAATTGGAAGTACCCGATTTGATGATGTGTTAGAAGCATACGCTCTAGGGTGCCTTGAGTGAAGCTTAGGTGTGCATACATGCTGCATAGTAGGCCCCTTTTATTTTATGCTCAACATAGAAACATGTTTTTGATCAGACATCCAAACATGTTTTACTACTTTCAATGTACTTGTATATTTTTCATACGAAGTGCTGACTTGCAGGGTGATGGAGTTGCCCCGGGGTCCATTAGGGACACCGAGAGGAAATGTGTTGGTTACACAGTTGAGGTTAGCCTTTGCTGACCCACGTTACAACCAATTTTTACAGGGCAAAAATCACAAACAGGAGCTAGCTCGCCGGCCAAAAAGGCTTAAGCCTCATGAAAGTTTCATGTTGTGTAATAGCTCTATTTTGTGGAATTTTATGCTTGATGCACTATGTATACGGCTTGCAAGCCGAGGTAGCCTAGGAATGCTTATGCACATTGACATTTGATGTTATTGTTTGAGTCTTGGACTCTTATTTGTTGTAAGGCCTTAAGGTCATGTTGATACTCATATATTAGTGGATAACTTCTTGTCTTGTTTCTTTATTTTCGCTGTGTTTAGTCTGAGTTTTGAGTTGGGTAGTTTATATCATCTTATAAAGCTTAAGCTGTGGTGTCTGTATGTTGTGGGGCCCCCGGCCGGACCCATATATATACGGTTATTATAGGGGAGGTGTTACATAACACTCGTGTCCAGAATTCAACATGAATCGTCAGTGAATAAATTCTGAGGAGTGACATAGAGAGAAACATCAGACTCTTCACCAGGGGTGCGAGCGGTTCAGTTTGGGTCGGTTTGGACCCAAACAGAAACCGAACTGATATGCCTTGATTTTTGGTTTGTCCAAACTGACCCAAACTGAATCTGGTCGGTCGGTTAAAAGTCGGTTCGATTTCTTATCGATTTTTGATGGTTCGATGTTGTTTTTTTTACAAGATTACTAATGACACATTAAATACAATATGACAAAATTGATGATATGCAACTTCTAGATACTCACCATATGCACAACAAAATTGATAATCTGCAGCTTCTAACATTGATAAGAAGAAGTCACTTTAAATTATCCCAACGAGGATATTGTTTCACAACTTGTAGTGCTTTGAATGATCCAAGTCTTCTTATTTGAGAATATAAATATATTAATGTGTTGGTTTACAGAACTTATTGTGATGACCCACATTAAGTTCTCAAAACTAAAGATCAAACAGTGAGCATACTTTAAAGCATGTTATTAAAATTTTGATATGAAAATGAAAAATATCTCAACCTAGGATGACCATAGGAAACTATTCCGCAATAATAGGATTAGATAAAACAAACAAAAATCTCACGTTTGGTTAACGTCAGTTCGGTTCGGGTTGGTCAGTTTATACAACTTGAAAACGACCCGAACCAATATGACTTCAGTTTTCAAAAGTTCCAAACCGAACTGACACCGAACCGGGCGGCTCGGTTTTAAAATCGGTGCAGTTCGATGTGGTTTGGTTGGTTTTGTCAGTCTTCGATTTTCGCTCCTCACCCCTACTCACCACCGTCAATAATCTCCTGAGTAATACGAGTCTTAACCTCCGAGGAAACTCTTTGTTTTATCTTTAAATTGAGGCAATTCTTCTTCCAGTGATCCATTTCCAAATAGAATGCACGTTGATTGTGCCCAAGACCGCGACCGAGTGAATTATCATGCTTTTAAGTTCTGTTATTACTCTTCTCGTGTCGATTTTTCTTTTTCTCAGATCTGCCCCGATGAGACATAAGTGATTCGACCGTCTCCGCCTTCGATAACTCTTTATCTCTTCGACGGAACTCATGATTCAATAATGTCATAGACATCTTATTGTACTTTAAGACCTCCTTCTCATGAATGAAAGACATGATGAAGTTATCATATTCATCTTAAAGCGAATTCAATAGAAGGTGTGTTTTGTCTTCATCGTCAACATCCACGTCCAAATTCAATAGATCTGCCAACAATTTTGTAAACTCATTCGAATGATCATCAATCGAGACCACGTCTCATCTGAAACCAGTATAATCTACGCTCCATGTGGAGACAATTCTCCATGCTCTTTGTAAGATATTTATTCTCTAATGTTCTCCAAAGGTTTCCCGTAGACGTCTCCAACATAACACCATATTTGATTTTCTAAGCCAGACAATCTCTGATCAACCCACAAACACTTCGATTCATCTTAGACAAAGCTTTATCAATCATCCCATTAGGACATTCATCACTATCAAGAACGTCCTCCAAATTTATTGAGCAAAACACATTCATCACCTCGCATCGCCAAATGTCATTTCCATTAAATTTGGTAACATCAAATTTCACTGAATGTGAACCCGTATGATGGATCATTGATCTTGTAGCTCTGAAGTCTCCCATTTATTTTATCGGTTGTTTCCAATAAAAATAACATAGAAAACAAAAACAACACAAAGCAAAATTTTGTTTTATTAGTTAATCCAAAACAAAAATAACATTTTGTTACCTCTGTATGATCATGACATCGAGCACAACCACAACTAGAACAGGAGATGCAACATTGATTTCTATCACGCCTCACACCTCCCCAACCAAGGAGATCTTGTCCCCTCTTCTTTCTTCTGTGTCGGGAGGGAAGAGCAAATAAAGACCTCTGCTTTTGCGTCGCCTGAGCAAAATAATCAACCAAAAACCTCCTTTCTCTATTTTTTTGAGCCGCTCACTCCATCGAAGGAGAAAAAAACAAAGACCTTTTCTTTAGCGTGCCCGAGACCGCTAAAGAAGAAGAACAAATGTCCTCTTGTACCACCAAAGAAGAGAACCCAAAATGCTTCTCATTTTTTCCCGATTTGTTGTCTGTTAATCCCAACGAAGGGGAAACCCAAGATAGATTTTTTTCGTTCTTGCCGCACAATCCTGTCACAAGAAAGTCCAAAAATGACTTTTTTCTGATAAGCGTTGCTTTGGAAAATGATTTTTTTTTTCCTTTTTTGTTTAATTTTTCAATTGGTGATGCCTTGAAATCTTCTCCGCCCGCTGCAGGGACGCCTGCTCTTCTTTGGTTATATTCGACGCGCCTGTTCAGATGTAACATCTCATTTCTTACTAGACCCCTTAACTTATATTAGGTTAGTACAAGTGGTGGGTGAATGGGTTTAGGCTAGGTTTGATCCATGGAGTTAGGGTGGATTCACATAGGGCCCACTATAGGGCTCAAGTCAACTCAAGTCAACTCAAGTCAAACTTGCCCCAATTGAAATCTTAGCTACACATTGGCCCCACCACTATGCTCCTAACCCTAAAAACAATCAAAGCGAACCAAAGACACATCATTGGGTCACCTATTGACCCAAGTTGACCCAAGTCAACCCTAAAGCCTAAATTGGTCAAACTCACACCTAAAGGCCCAATTAGTCTAAGTGGGGCACCACCATGGCCCAACCCAAGTTGGGTGGTGCCATTGGGTCCATGACCATCAAGTGGGCCAGCCCACTCATCATGTTGACCAAGTCAACCTAAAAAGTCAACAAGTCAACAGAGGGCTTAAAGAAAAGAAATGATATGAGCCAAGCTCATTCCCAATGGGCAAAGCCCATAAGCCAAGGCCCATGACCAGCCTAAATAGTCAATGAAAGCCCCTACCCCCCTGAAATAGGAGAGAGAGTACATGCATGGGGGTATTTTTGGAAGTAAGAGGAAAAGAGGAGAGAGAAAAGAGAGGAAAATGGGGATAAAGGCCATGTGACCCTCTTCCTCTCTTCCCAAGCCCTCCTCTGAGCTCACACATCATTTTACAGCCATTTTCAACAAGCTCCATGACACATGGCAGTCATTGTGAAGCATCTTTTGCTAGGACGAATTTACACATGCTCAAAACACTACAACCAGCCCACTCCACACCCAGTTGACTTCACCATTAGCTTCAGAGCACTGAGAGGAGTGGAATTCGATATCTAGATCGAAGCTTTTGGTGGAGAAACGAGTTAGGGAGCAAGCTCGCTAGAGAGGAGAAAGTTCAAGACCAACCGCCGCCACCGCCGCCTTCGGGCTCCGATTAAGGTCCGTTTCACCTCACCTCACCCCGTACTAGCTTTCTAGCTCAATTAGGCGAGACATCAGGCTCAATTGAGCCCGATACCATGTGAGCAAGTGCGAATTTTACAGAGCTTTTCTTCTAGCTCGGGATTGTCGGAGGAGCTGCCTCCGGCAGCCTCACCGTCGGGAAATGCTAGCCACCACCTCAACGGAGGTGGTGACGATGATCGCCGGCGGTGGCGCCGACCCAGGTGGCCAGAATAAGCCAGCAAACATGGCCCAGGATGGCTCTATCTCAGTCGTTGGCTGATTGGGGACGATGGCCAGGAGCCGTCCGATCCATTGTATTAAATTGATATTTCATTATTTATGCAGTGTTATTACTGTCACACATTTACAGTGTTCTTGCATGTTTATTTTAGGCCTGTTAGAGGCATATTCAAAGTTAGCTATCAACATGAAAAATATAGGTCTTGACCTTACCTTTAAAATGACACCCTAAAGTTAGGATTTGGTACAGTAGAACTCTCTGTAGGACCATTCTACCAAGACTGCTCCTAGGCTAGGGAAGTTCTTAAAATAAATGCCCAGGCCAAACCATAAGTCCTCATGACCTAAAATTTTGGTCATGCTTGTGATTAGGGTAAACCTAGGCTCTACCCAAAAATGAGAATTTTTGGTCAGACTTTTGTTATAGTATTTGGTGAAATACTAATATTCAAATTAAGTGTATTTTTGGGGATATATGACTCCAAATGCCCCAAAATTTTGGTGGCAAGTCCATTGGGTTAATATAAAACCATGGTAGAAATTTCAGGTCATTTTTACCTCTGTATGTTTGGGAAATCTCACATGCATGAGATAGGTATGTTCAAATTTGGGGTGCCTATAGTAAAAATAGAAAAAAAAAAGAGAATTTAGCCCATTTGGACTATTGAATGTCCATGAAACTTTGGATAGAGGTTTATAGGGATGAGATATACCTCCCACAGGAAGGTTGGGATTTTTGGGATCAAAAATCCCATTATTTGGAATTATTGGAAAATATGCCTAGATAGAAAATAAATTTGAATATATGGCATATGAATTTATTAAATTCTGAAATTTTGTCACAAACTTTAGTAGGACATAGCTCACCTCTGAAAAAAATTATGGGATTGTTAGGTAATGTTAACTTAGATTTTAAGTAGACTTTACCATCTTGCCCATTATGGAAATTAATTAAAAATAAGGTAAATTATTGTTTAAATATTATGGAAAAATTTGCAGTAGTTTATTTATATGATCTAATCCTTGTTAAAGTATTTGAGAATTTTTTGATGAATATATAGGCTGGAAATCCTAGTAATAACATTTTGGTAATATTGATCATATGGACATATGCTAGTTCAAATCACTGTTTAAGAGCTTGTAATTCTGTATTTAGTTTCATTATATCATTATTGAGCTCTAGTAATATTTCCAAAATTTCTGGTTGTATAAATATCATACTTCATTTGGAAAGTAGATAATTTGTGATTTTAATATTAAATGGACATTACATGGAAATTCACATGAAAAAATTATGAAACTTGGTAGGAAGTCAAATTTAACCTCATGGAACATCTGATAAATTTCTTAAGTATGCTAAACCATTATAGATAGTACATCATGTGCAAGATGACCCAGGTCACTCATTTAAAAGAATTAATTTAGCTCCTTAATTCCTTTGAAAAATAGTGAAACCTGAGATGATCAACATCATACATCATAACAAACCATGATAAATAATTAGGGGCATTTGGCCCAAGAGTTTGGAAGTCATGTCATACGGGTCAACAATAGGTCATGGGTGCGCTTATCATGAATAACATATAATACTAGGACCCATAGGGGATAAGGTTGTCGGTTGTGATGGAATCTATGTTGGGAAGATAAACCCTGGTTGGTGTCTAATAGGTCACTTCTTGATAACGAGTGGTAGAGTGCAAAATCCCAAGGATCATAACTAAAACGGAGATCGGCGGAAGACCGCCACTCTCCCAATAACATCCTAAGTTATTAGGTTTGTCCCAGAGTAACAATGAGAGTTGGTATGAGTCATGGGTAGACATCAATAAAATAAATATCCTTGCGAAAGTGAACTTTGGGCTTTCATCCCATCTTGATTCCTAGTGCCCCCAAGACCCTTTCATTGGGCATACCCTAGGCAGTCATGGGATTAACACTAAATGGCTAAGTATAACAAACACTAGATAAGAGTAGTCTAATAGGCTAAGAGAATGTTGTTACAATATCACCCGTGAAGGGTTGGAGAGTTTTATGATAGTTAGTCCTGCGAGCTGGACACTCAAGAGTTTGACATCAAGACAGATTTGGTCCTGCGAGCTAGAGGCCCGGGTTGAGATACCTTGCATGTGCATAAAAACAAAACTAGTGGCGGGTCATGCGGTACTGGGTCAATCATCACACTGATGGCAGCATGGTGACTCTGGTGAGGTGTGAGGGTTTGAGGGGCCAATAGGTTGTTTATACCGCGGTCTGGAAGACAATCCCCGAAAACGCACACCCGGCCAAGAAAGTCTGGCAGTTGGCCAACATTAGTACGCAGAGACTCTAGAGTGCACCTAGGACGTGTATAGAGGCGTACGAAGGATCTGTGCTTGGTAGTGTGTATACCCGCCTAGGAAGCGGAAGCGCCCGTTTCGGTGTTACCGCAGCCACAACGGTGGTACCAGAGAGTGATGCTAGCTCCAAAAAATGGGAACTAAAGGTCTGTGATCACAGAGTCGTGTGTGCGAGTTGCACTTGTATGAATCATGACCGCATGTGGGACGAGTTTACTGATGATAGTTTAGCTTCCGCTTTGTTGTCATTTTGAGAGAGAGATATTTGATATCATGTACAGGGCATACACCCTTTTCTATTTTGTTGTATTCATTCTGGACTCTATTGTACTTTCATTTTCATTATAGATGATAGTGTTGTGACTTGTGGACTAACTGTCTTATACATTGCTTTTATACTTTTATTTCTCAATTGACCGAACAGGTTATATGATCGTACTAGCCGGCAGGATCGTCGTCTTGTGGTGTCGACTAACCCGTGAGTTAGTGTCACCGTAAGGCGGCGGTTCTGGGCATAAGACCGGGAGCCTCCTTGGTAAGGGGAGGGGTCTTATATCAGATATTCCATAACTTGGCTGGTTGAGGCTTTGTTTGGCACGGCGGGTGGAGACAGGGGCGGGAGGAGCCGGGCCGCTGCTCGAACTAGAGGGGGGAGGCCGTCGTTCAAAACATCGCTATCCGCTCCATTCCTCAAGGCGCGGGCGGTAGAGATGCACTAAATGCCGTCGTTGGGCGTTTGGTTACCCGCCTTGCGGTGGCATTTGCCGCAAATGCGGCCTCCAAATGCCGCGCCAAATGAAGCCTGAGTCTCCTACCAGTGCTTACGGAGGCCGCCACTAGTATTGAGAAATTTAAAACAAAATCTTCCTTGCCCCTTCTTCTGTTGCCGCCAATGGAGATTGAAAAGCAAAAAACTATCAATTTTTTCATTCCGTCTTAAATCGAATACTACCGCCATCAAGAAAAAATCGCACTTGAACAACCTCGCTTTGATACACTTTGTCGTGTGAACGATGTGGAAAAATAAAATCACACAACAACAAACAATAAATACGATGTGATTTACGTGATTCGACGAGAAAATCCAACATCCACGAGAAAGGGTTATTCACTATTACCGGTGGGGGAAAAAGAGAGGTTAGTACAAAATACAAGTCCACACTCAATATGAGCCCTAACCTCTCGTATTTATAGAGAAAATTAGGACAAACTCAAAAAAGACTAAAATGCCCCCAATCCAACATGAGTATGATGATGTGCGTCCATCAATCATGAGAGAAAACATTCGATCACACCTCCTATTAGCCATGCCTTCGACTGTCCGCTGGTATCCTTGTCTGCGGGCGAGCATCGGGTGTCGCTGAGCACCAACCTCCCCGCTTGGTCTGAGGATTGGGAAGACAAGGGGGAGGCCTTCGACGTCCTTCACACCCTATACGGGCGAGCCGATGCTGAATTGATGATGGAGCTTAGCCCTGAAGAGCTCGCCCAACTGACCTCGCGCTCTATTCTGCGGGCTGCCGAGCTGAGCCATTTCTCCATGAGGAAACTTATGGAGATTCATGGGGCGTTGAAGGTCGTATCCAAAAAGGCGATTGACCTCGGAATGTAGTCAGCTCGCTGGAAGGAATATGAGGTAAACACCCGGTCGCGCGACATAGGCGATTTTGACCGGTTATTTTATTGATTGATGGTCCACTAATACTCGCAGACTTGCGAGGTCGAGACAGCGAAAAGGATTTCTGAGCTCGAGCAGGAGCTCGCTGACACCAAAGCCGAGTTGGAAGCATCCCAAGTCCGGGTTGCCGAGCTTGAAACTCAGCGGCTCGCTGCTGAAGATCACCCCAGCCCTTCGGATTCTCGCTCGATGATGTCGCCACAGGACATGATCGACCAAGGGATGGTCAAGAAGGTTCGCCCTCATGGGGACGAGATGTCGTCCATCCGTCGGGGAATAGCACGAGCGGCAGGGGACATCATCCTCGCCAAGTTGAGGATCAACGACCACCATGGCGAGGAGTCTAAGAAGATGATAGTAGGGGATCTTATTTCAGAGTTGCTCGCTTAGGAGTCTAACTCGCCTGACCGTGATCTCTCCTCGGCATTGGGCTTTAGCGGTAGCGGCAACGATAGTAGCAATAGCAGTGGCGAAAGCAGCGATGAGGAGGAAAGCGACGAGGAGGGCGAGGATGATGGCGAGGAAGAGGAAGACGCCGACATTGACGACGAAGAATATCAACCTGATACTGACGACGATGAGTTCTAGTTCCTCGCTGATTTTCTTCATACTCGCATATATAAAGAATTGCAGATACTTTGAAATTTTGAAACTTGTAAATTTTCTGACATATTACAATCTTTTTGTTATCGCCTTTTTCTTTTTCTTGTGCTCGCATGCTGACTTACTGATGGCGCTTGCTAGGCTCATAGGCTCGGGGAGGATGAGTGATTGTGATACGCTTACTCGCACACTGATATCACTCATCAAGGTTCATCGCCTACTCACAGGCCGCTGCCTCTCGTTTTGCACATCGATACTCACACTTGCTCTTACTCGTATACTCGCCCAAACATACTCGCACCTACATAATCGCCTATTTCGCAGTAGCTTAGCTCAATTGAGTCGGAGATCATAGCCAACACCCAGAAGGAGCCGAGCTCAACTGTCGGTGGAAAGTAGTCGACACCCAACAGGAGCCGAGCTTAACTGGCGGTGGGAAGTAGTCGACACCCAGCAGGAGCCGAGCTCAACTGGCGGTGGGAAGTAGTCGACACCCAGCAGTAGCCAAGCTCAACTGGTGGTGGGAAGTAGTCGACACCCAGCAGGAGCCAAGCTCAACTGGTGGTGGGAAGTAGTCGACACCCAGCAGGAGCCAAGCTCAACTGGTGGTGAGAAGTAATCGACACCCAGTAGGAGCCAAGTTCAACTGTTGGTGGGAAGTAGTCGACTCGGGTGGCTAGTAGTCGGTCTGTAGGGGAGAAGCCCGTATAAAAATCACGGACTATGACATCACTCCAACGAGGAACTTTCTTCACCCGAGAGGGTTGATGGCCGGTATGCAGGAGAGGAGCCCGTGCAGGGACTCAGACTTATGATAACCCCACGACTCGGGGACTTTTACGGTTACTAAGGTAATTTATCCTGATACTTAAGGAGCGAGAAAGAGATTAGTTGTACTGATGCTTTGCGAATAAAAGAAATTTTTCAACGACATGACTCTTTTTCCATCGAATCGGGAGGTTGGCGTCCTGAACTATTCCTAATAACTCTTCCAGTCGGAGGAGAGATGCAATCGGGGTAGCTAGGTCGATATGTAAGGGGGGAGCTGATCTCGACCGTCAATATAGAGGCTCGGTCTTACGAGGACGCTTATATCCCGAGACATCGTCCTATCATCCGTACTGGCTTATTTAGGAGGAATTGGTCGAAGGCTCGTGTCCCGATCCAACCATGGAGATTGCCTTTGGCTAGGTCACTTGGTCTCGAATGCCGGTGAGTGAGCAAAGGGGAAATATCTCTGAGGGTCCTATAGGACGCACTCGAGGTTAACCTCATCCCCTGAGCTTGCTTTTTCCTCTCCCCCGACAGGTTATCCTACCTTAGGTATAACCGAGACGCGTAAATACACGAGGAGGCACTTGGTGAGGTCGGCTCTCCCTCGAGTACGGGAGGTTAGCTTCTCGGCATGTTCCTGATAGTTCCTCCAGTCGAAGGAGAGATGCGATCGGGGGTAGCTAGGCCGACATGCAAGGGGGAGCTGATATCGGTCGTCAATGCAGAGGCTTGGTCTTACAAGGATGCTTAAATCCTGAGGCATCGTCCCATCATTCGCCCGGGCTATTTAGGAGGAACAGGTCGAGTGTTGGTTTTTCGGGTCGATAGAGGGTTGATCCTCCAAGTTTCAAATGTCTTGCGATGGAACCGCATAAAGGAGACAGCTTTACGCAAATGTGTACATATATATATGCAAACGAGATTACAAGGAAGCAAACATGCGGTTACTAAGGATATAAACTTTTCAGGTCATCCCCGCTCCAGGTACCTCCCAGTTGTTTTCCTTCTTGATCTTGCAGACGATAATCTCCAGTGGCTAGGGCTTCCTGAACGGCAAAGGAGCCTTCCCAGTTGGGATGTAGCTTACCAACTATAGCTCCCCTTTCCACAGCGTCTACCTTTTTCATGACCAGGTCTCCAGCAAGGAAATGCTTGAGGCGGACGTTCTTGTCGAAGTGTTTCGCCATGCGCCTCTTGATTTCCTCTTGACGGGCGGAGGCCAAGTCGCGAAGTTCTTCGATATAATTGAGCGAGAGTCCCTGAGTCTCTTCGTTTTCCAAGCGTCATTCTTCGCTGCCATCCCCTGCTGCAATCACTTTTGGGCTTCGCACCTCGAATTCCACTGGGATGAGCGCCTCAAAACCGTGGGACAACTTGAAAGGTGTTTCCTCCGTGGTCGAGTTGGGAGTCGTTCTCAGAGCCCATAGGACCGAAGGGATCTGCTCTACCCAGTTGTCTTTCAGATTTGTGACCTTCTTCTTCAGGAGGTTGATGACTAGCTTGTTGGCAGCTTCCACCTGTTACTTCGAGGATGATGTACAGAGGCGAATCGAAGATCCGTCCCTAGCTGCTTGCAGAAGTCTTCCAACTCCAAGCTGGAAAATTGCGGACCGTTGTCGGTGATGATGCCCAGAGGAATCCCGAACCTGCAGGCGATCTCCCCCCAGATGAAGTTCTTTACGATTTGTGAAGTGTTCTTAGCGAGCGCCTTGGCCTCGATCCACTTGGAGAAGTAGTCGATCATAATGAGAATGAACTTCCTATGCCCGCTAGCCTAAGGAAAGGGCCGATCAAATTCATTCCCCAGATGGCAAAAGGCTAGGGAGCGGTGATCGAGCGAAGGTGCTGAGCAGGTTATAACTGAAGAGGCGCGAAGAGTTGACACTTAGAACATTTCTTCGAGAAGTCTTCCGCGTCCTTCCGAATGGTCGATCAGAAGTAGTTATGCCTTAGAATCCTCTGCTCCAAAATATGAGTCCCTGAGTGGCTGTCACACTCTCCTGAATTGATCTCCTCTAGAACATGAGGGACTTCAATCTCTAACAAACATCTGGCTAAGGGCCCTGAGATTGTTTTGCGATAAATCTCCCCTTCATGTAGTAGGTAGTAAGCAGCCTTGTACCAGAACTTTCTTTGATCTCCTTTACTGGCAGGGAGTTGTCCCATTGTTAAGAGCGCAACGAACAGATCCCTCCACGAGGCTCTCTGCTCGATTTACATCATCTCCCCTTCCTCGATGGATGGTCGAAACAACTCGGTCACTGTCCCCCCAGCCCAGGGACCATACTTGGCAAGGTAATCGGCCTCTGAATTTTCCTCTCGGGGTACATGCTCGACGAAGACAGATTGGAACCCCCGGATCAGACCTTTGACCTTGACTAAGTATTTCTGCAGGACGGGATCATGTACTTCGAACTCCCCTCTGATTTGCGACGCAACCACCATCGAGTCGGTGAAGGCCCGGATATCCTTGATTGTTAACTCCTTGGCGAGAAACAAGCTGGCCTCTATGACTTCGTACTCTGCCTGATTGTTCGTGATAGGGAAGAGGATCTCGACTTCTTGCTCGATCCTAGTTCCCAGTGGGCTTACTAGCACTACCCCGGCTCCCACGAAATACTTGCCTGAAGCCTCGTACACAAACATCTTCCAAGAGACTGGGCTGGAAGAGCCTTCAACTCCTCCTACCTCGACTGAAAAGTCGGCCAAGAAGTCTATCACTGTCTGGGCCTTCATTGCTATAACATCCCATTTCCGACTAGACTCCTGGGAGTGGTTTTGTCTTAACAGAACCCTGGGAAGCCCAGGAATTGAAGTTTATCGACCAAAATTTTGAGTCAAGGGGTAGTCCCGCCCGTGACCGACCCGTCCCGCCCGTGACCGACCCGTAACGCCCGTGACCAACCCGTCACGCCCGTGACCTAGGGCGTGACCCCTTCGACGATCGTCGACCTCAGAAAGACGATCGTCGAGCTCAGAAATGTCAACATGGGCCTGACACGCCCATAACAAATCTGTCACGCCCGTGACCTTGGAATGGTGTTGAGTGAGCTAAGCTCACTCAACGCTGTGGTCTGGATGGCGTTGAGTGAGCCTAGCTCACTCAAAGCCATAAGTGGAATGGCGTTGAGTGCACTGACTACACTCAACGCCATCTTGTGTCGTCAGGTTGGCGTTGAGTGAGCTTAGCTCACTCAACGTCGTAAGCTGTCAGGCGGGATGGCGTTGAGTGCGTTGAGTGCACTCAACGCCATAAGTTGAACGGCGTTGAGTGCACTGACTGCACTCAACGCCATTTGGTGCTGTCTGGATGGCGTTGAGTGAGCAGAGCTCACTCAACGCCATAGTCTGGACGGCGTTGAGTGAGCTAAGCTCACTCAACGCCATAACGTGGACGGCGTTGAGTGAGCTAAGCTCACTCAACGCCATAACCTAGACGGCGTTGAGTGAGCTAAGCTCACTCAACGCCATAATCTGGACGGCGTTGAGTGAGCTAGCACACTTAACTCCATCGTTTAAAAGGGGCTTATTCTGGATGGCGTTGAGTGAGCAGAGCTCACTCAACCCCATAGTCTGGGAGGCCATTCTGATGGCGTTGAGTGAGCAGAGCTCACTCAACGCCGTAACTGGGATGGCGTTGAGTGAGCTAAGCTCACTCAACGCCGTAGCATGGATGGCGTTGAGTGAGCAGAGCTCACTCAACGCCATTTTACTTAGTTTTTTTTCCTGGACGATCTTTTTGGCTGGGTGCTGGTTCAGGTGAACCGGGCCATTTCGGGAAGCGGGCCAGAATATCTTAAATGGGCCGTTTCTCTTATTAAGACTTAATTAAAACCCTATTTAGTGAATTGGACCGGTCAATGCCACGTGGCAGCCGTTTCCTCCTCCTCCAGCCATGGCCGAGCCCCAGCCTTTGTCACAACCCGCATTTTTCTCACTATTTATTAAATCAGAGTAAGAGAAAATCTACGCGCTGTGATGCCACGTCGAGCAGGGGATAACTGCCGACGTTCAGGCGACACTCCAAATCCTTTCAAATCATGACTTATTTGATTATAAAAAAAACTTGATTTATTTATTGGCCGTATCCCTCGGCTCAGGGGACCAAAGAGTCCACGGTTTCAAAACTGATTTTTATACGTAGCGGAAGATACTTCATTTACGTCAACATCCTAAATGAGCGCATAAGTGATCCCGAAGGGCCCTTACGCTGAACCAAAACTCTAGTTTTAATTTATACATATATAGGAAAATCATTTGTTATACGTAATTATGAAAGTACGTTAAGTGAGTTCTTTTTAGAAATCATGCTGATCATATGCTTATACATAATATAGTTTTACTTTTAGCTTTTAAAGTAACTAGCAACCTAGCATAAAACTTCCCAGAGCAAATAGACTATCTCCCAGAAAGGGTAGCAGTAAGAAGAAAACATATCTAGTACAAAAAGGTAAAACTACCAGGGGCGCCAACAGCTGACACGAACCCACTGGCAAGTATGTATGTCTGTAGAAAGTGCAGTAAAACTACCTCACAATGACTCAAGAGAGTCTCAACAGGCAACAAAAGGACCTCCAACAGCACCACAGCAACAGCCACCTACTGGCTACCGCCCAGAACCTGAGGCGTTCAGAAGAAAAATAGAACACCTCAGAGCAAGGAATGCAAGTGCTAAAAAGGAAAGTAAGGTAAAAGCAGGTAAAATAAGGTAAAGAGAGTACAACTAGAGTAAAAACAACAATGCCCAAGGAAGGGCGAAAAGCAAACCTGCACCAAGTGCGGGTAAACAGCAACTACTCTGCCTAAAAACCTGCAGAGTCAACATGGCCATGATGCCAAAAAAATGCTGCAACACCTACGGAAGAAACGCCTAACATCCTAAATTGTCAGAGGCGGCAGTAGCAAAAACAAGAAACTTGGAATCAGGTTGAAAGTGTTCCAAATCGCCCAACCACTAATTCCGAGTCAACAAATTGCTCAAGGGTTGACACGTGAAGGCACAAAAGACCCATCACTCACTTGCCCAGAAACTACTCGGGTCAAGGTAAAGAGTGTGGTCAAGGCTACATCACGCCACACAACCCCTAAAAGAGCCATCCACCACCACTACTGACCACAACCCACGATTCGGCCTTCGAAAAGTAACAGCCGACAAGGGACTCTCGATACACGAGCAAAACACTCGGGGAGAAATCAACGCTAAGGGATTAGTCGTTGCGATTACGCAACGCCGCTGCGAGTGAGTACACTCACTCGATCCTAAGCCTAGCGCACGAGCACCGACATCGGGTCGCACGATTTAAAAGACGCACGACCATAGGCCGTGCGTGCACAATTACACCTAAACACCTCAAATAGGCAAGCTAGGCAAAAAAATCCCAAACCCTAGACCTACACCTAGGCCTAACATAACCTCAACCCGACGCTAACCCATATCTACGCGACACACCTACCGCGACGCCGTCCTAAATCGGAAGCTACTAGCGGGAGGGTAGGAATCCTAATTTTTTTTCTAGCGCGATTTCAAAAGGGGTTAGGGTTAGGAGAATTTCAATTAAAAATTTCTAATTGCACGAATAAAAGAAATTATCAAGGAATTTAACAAAAAGGGAGGCCAAACGGCGAAAAGAGGGGAAGCACTTGCCTCGCACGTGTCACCGAAAATTTCGCCAGCACAACGGCGCTATGGCGGACGCCCAAAAATTCCGGAAGCTCCCAAAATCACCAACACCACCAAGACAACCTAAGATCGCATTCTAAACATGAAAGAAGAACAAGAATATCTCAAAAACAAGAAAAGAATCCAAAAACGAAATCCAAATGGAGAACAAGGAGGAATGACGAATAGGTTACCTCGGCTCGAAGCTCTCGGCGAGGGGAACACAAATCCGGGCTCGGATCGGGAAGGGGAGGCCGGGGCTGCCGGCGGCGGGCGGCGGAACGGCCGGCTAGGGTTCGCCGTTCTCTTCTTCCGCTCGGGTCGGGAGTTCGCACAGGAAGAGCTGCGGTTTTATTTTTGTAATAAGGGGGGGGGGGCCGGCTGTAGCTTTTTATTAGGGGGAGGGGAGCGGTTTAGATTAATTAAAAACCTAATGTAAAACTAATAATTAAACCATAACCTAATACTAACCAAATATTTAAATCAAATCTATAACCTAAACTAATACACTAATTAATCCCTAATAACATACAACCCAAATAACTATTAATACACATAATAGTATACACCCTCGCACGCATGCACACGCACGCGTACGTACATAAATATAAAACCTAGCACGCAAGAGCACGCACGAAATCGTACCCCTCCGCGCACACATACTAACACGAACGCCGACACGCACACGCAAACATACTCAACCCCGCGCGCACGCACACGCGCGCGCGCACACGCGCGCACGAGCACGTACAAAATACCGGCACGCATAAATCGCGCGATAAACTACACATGCGTAAATAAATATACACGCTCTCATAAATGACGACTCACTAATTATCGTCCGCCAAAACGACGCGAAAAATTAACGTCCTCAGATTTCGACCAAAATCGCGCCGTAGCTAAAAACCCGGGCTACGAGAACAACGGCGAAGTCAAAAACGACTTCCGACGAACAGAACTCGAGCTAACCTCGCCCGAAGCCAAACACGAGAATTCCCTGAACGGCTCAACCGGGTCTCCAAAACAGACACCGGCTAGCTGGGGAAACCCGCAAACAGGCTAAACTTCTAAGAACACCTAACGAGGTACTCTAACAACGGCTCGAGACGGAAAACGTCAACGTAACGCCGAAAAAGGATTTAAAATAAATCATCGACAATTCGGGGGCGTTACAGTCACTCCCCCTAACAAAAAGTTTCGACCCGAAACTTTGCGAAAACTACTCCTACAACAGAAGGAAAGAAACCAACTACTAGAGAGGAAACGTACCCGAAAACTCAGGGGAACAAATGAGGGTGAGCCTCCCTCATAGCCGACTCTAGCTCCCAAGTCGCGCTCTCCAAATCCTGGTTCCTCCAAAGAACCTTCACCATAGGAATAGACTTCGTCCGCAACACTCGAGCTTGAGCTTCCAAAATGCGGACCGGCACCTCGACATACGAGAGATTGGGCTCCAACTGGGGCACAGCGTCCAAGACTTGCCCACTGCTCCGCACGCACTTCCGCAACTGGCTCACATGAAAGACATTATGAACCCCCGGGAAGCTAGCTGGCAGATCCAGCCTATAAGCAGCCACACCAATACGCTCCAAAATCCTGAACGGGCCCACAAATCTCGGATCCAACTTCCGATTCTTGCCAAACCTCTTCACTCCTACCATCGGAGATACCTTCAAGAAGACCAAATCATCCACTGAAAATTCTAAATCGGACCTACGCCGATTGGCGTTCTTCTCATACCTCTCCTGAGCAACTCGAAGCTTCTCCCGAATAAGTTTCACGGAAACCTCCATCTCTTCGAGTGCATCAGGACCCAAAACAGGCCTCTCACCGGCCTCGGCCCAAAACAAAGGGGTTCTGCAGCGCCTCCCATACAACGCCTCGAAGGGAGCCATCTGTAGACTCTCTTGGTAGCTGTTGTTGTAGGCAAATTCCATGAGCCGCAAACGCTCATCCCAAGCACCTCCATGATCAAGAATATAGCACCGGATCATATCCTCCACAATCTGATTCACACGCTCGGTCTGCCCGTTGGTCTGCGGATGGTAAGCTGTGGAATACCTCAAATCAGTGCCCAAACCCTCCTGCAAACTCCTCCAGAAACGCGATGTAAACCGAGAGTCTCGATCTGAAACGATGCTAACTGGAACGCCGTGCAATCTGACGACCTCATCCAAGTACAACTCAGCAATCTTCTTCATCGAGTAATCGATCTTATATGGTACGAAGTGCGCACACTTCGTCAATCGGTCCACGATCACCCAAACAGAATCAAACCCTCTCGGAGATCTCGGTAAGCCTGTAATGAAATCCATCGAGATGCTTTCCCACTTCCAAGTCGGGATCTCCAAAGGTGCCAACTTGCCACCAGGCCTCCCATGGTCGGCCTTCACCCGCCTGCAAGTGTAACACTCCGAGACAAAACGAGCTATATCACCCTTCATCCCATACCACCAGGCGATCTGCTTCAGATCATGGTACATCTTCGTAGATCCCGGGTGGTAGGAAACACTGGATCCGTGAGCCTCTTTGCAAACCAATACTCTGATGTCTCCAACTGCGGGGATGCAAAACCTGCCGCGGTACTTCAAAGTACCCGCCTGGTCGATGGAGAAATCTGGCAACTCTCCCCTCTCAGCTCTGAGGTACAAGTGCAACAAATCCGGATCCTCTTTCTGATGCAATCTGGTGAGAGAAATCCATGACGGCTCTGCCACTACCAAACTGCTCTGCAACTCACAGCGTCCTGCGGTGATATCCATCAATAGAAACTCCTCCACTAAACGATCTGCGGTGAGATTGAAGACTTTCCCCGTCTTCCGGCTCAAGGCGTCGGCCACCACATTGGCCTTGCCCGGATGGTACTGAATCTCAACATCATAATCAGCAACATACTCAAGCCACCGCCGCTGACGCAGGTTCAGCTCCTTTTGTGTAAACACGTACTTCAGGCTCTTATGATCGGTAAAGATCCTGCACTGGGCCCCATAAAGTAAGTGTCTCCACAACTTCAAGGCAAAAATCACCGCTGCGAACTCGAGGTCGTGCGTAGGATAGTTCCGCTCATGAATCTTCAACTGACGAGACCCATAAGCGATCACCTTCCCCTCCTGCATCAACACGCCACCGAGTCCAACGTGCGAGGCATCCACATACACGTCATAGTCCTGTCCCTCCGCCGGTAAGGTCAACACAGGGGCAGAACATAACCGGCTCTTTAGCTCCAGAAAGGCCTCCTCGCACTTATCACTCCAAACGAACGCCGCATGCTTCTGCGTCAGCTTTGTCAAGGGCGCTGCCAAGGTAGAAAAGCCCTCGACGAACCTCCTATAATAGCCGGCCAACCCCAAGAAGCTCCTGATCTCCTTGGGTGTGCTCGGCCTACTCCAATCCATCACTGCTGAGATCTTCTCCGGGTCCACTGAAATACCATCTTTGTTCACCACATGACCCAGGAAGGAAACCTGAGGCAACCAGAACTCGCATTTGCTCAGCTTGGCATACAACTGATGATCCCTCAAGGCGGATAACACCAACCGCAAATGCTGATCATGCTCCGCCGCATTCCGAGAATAAATCAGAACGTCGTCAATGAACACGACGACAAACTTGTCCAGAAAGTCCTTGAACACCCGGTTCATCATGTCCATAAATGCTGAAGGCGCATTGGTCAGCCCAAAAGACATGACCAGGAACTCGAAATGACCATGCCTCGATCGGAAAGCCGTCCGTGGAACATCCGACTCTCGGATCCTAAGCTGATGGTAACCCGAACGGAGGTCTATCTTCGAAAATACTAAACTGCCACGCAACTGATCAAATAAGTCGTCGATTCTGGGCAGTGGATACCTGTTCTTGATGGTGACTTTGTTCAACTCTCTATAGTCGATACAAAGGCGCATCGAACCATCCTTCTTCTTCACAAAGAGAACCGGAGCACCCCAGGGCGACGAGCTTTGCCTTATGAAGCCCTTCTCCAATAACTCATCAAGCTGAGTACGAAGCTCCTCCAGCTCTCGCGGGGCCATTCGATACGGCGCCTTGGCAATCGGACGCGTACCAGGCTCCAAATCAATCACGAACTCCACATCCCTGTCTGGAGGAAGACCGGGAAGATCGCTAGGAAACACGTCAGGAAACTCTCGCGCAACCGGAATCTCATCCAAAAGCGGCACACTGCTAACAGTCCCCAACACTGAGACTAGACAAGCAAAACAACCAGCAGGAAAAACCCTCTGAGCACATACTGCAGAAATCGCCGGAGAGTCCCGACGCGAATCACCGAAAACACTCCCGGGCTGACCGCTGTCCTTCCTGAAATCCAAGCGCTTTCCCCTGCACTGAATCACTGCATCATATCGGGACAACCAGTCCATACCCAGGATGACATCGAAATCCTCTAAGTCCAACACTTTCAGATCAGCCTTGGCCAGATAATCCCCCAACAAAATAGGGCAGTCCAGAATGCCCTGATCTGATATCACGGATTCACCCGAGGGGAACTTGACGCTAAAGGCACCACCAACACGATCAACAACCCACTGGCACCGCTCGACAAAGGCCCTAGCCACAAAAGAGTGGGTAGCACCTGAGTCAAATAGAACGCGGGCCCAGCGGTTCCTTACCTTAAATTTCCCTATACACCAACAAAACAATAAACACACAAGCAATAAACAAAACCATAGCAACACTAAAACTGCTACAAAAGAGAAAGTCAAGCGAGGGGGGGGGGGTTTACCTGAAATGACCTGCGTCGAAGTCTCAGCCTCCGCTGAAGATACCACATTCAGCTTCCCTTTACCCTTGTCCACCGGCTGAGGCGGAGGTAAAGCCTGAAGCGGAACTGCATGAAGAGCGGACTGAACCTGAGGGCACCTCGACTTTATATGGCCCTTCTGGCCACACTGGTAGCAAACACGATCCTTGGACCAGCACTGAGCAGCATCGTGACCGGGTCGCTTGCAGACAGGACAAGAAACATCCCTCCTCGGAGCACTCTGGATAGCATGCACATGCTCCTTCTTCTGGACCCTTGCCCTCTTGAAGCACCTCTCAGCTGGGTGGCCCGGATGGCCACAGAAACTGCACACTACCTTGCTCTTCTTCTCAGAAGCAGCACCAAGAACCTGGGGACCCTTTTCCTCAACTGACCTCCTCTTCTCGCTTCTCGCCTGCTGTCCGCGCTGCTTCGCGTCCTCGATAGCCTCTACCTTCAAAGCGGCCTCAACTGCTCCCGCATAAGTAACTGCGCCGTGAGCAACCGCAAGCTGCTGGACATCGCTCCTGAGGCCACCCAGAAAACGCTTTGCTCTGTCCTCCTCAGTAGCCACCAAACTCGGAGCAAATCGACTGAGTTTGCTAAACTCAATCTCGTACTCGTTGATGGTGAGCTGACGCTGCTTCAGATGGAGAAAGTTGTTCATCAACCGTCTCGTTCTACTGACGGTAGAAACTTCCTCATCAGCAACTCCTTGAAAGAACTCCAGGAACATTCTCCGACCATGCCTTCCTTCTCTCTTAACCACCAGGTCTTCGCCAAACCCTTCAGCTGATAAACGCCCAGCATCACCTTCTGATCATCTGAGATACCTGAATAGTGAAGCATCTCCTCCATAGTGATCAGCCAGTCGTCCAATACCATGAAATCCGCCTTCCCATCGTACGTGGGAGGGCTCAGCCTCTGGAACTGGGAGATGAAAGCCATCCCGGGGGGCACCACTACTGGAGGCACGAGAGGAGCAGGGGGGGCAGGAGGGGCTAGGACAGCTGTACCCACGGCGGGGTCCTGAACTCCCGGAGTCTGACCCGCCGCTCCGGATAAAAAGGACTGCATCTGGGCCTGCAACTCCACCACCTGCCTTGATAAGGCCTCGTTACTCTGCCTCAGGCTTTCCACCAACGCATCACTTTGAGCACCGGAGGACTCACCCTCAGACTGGGGAGTCGACCTCGTCACTCTACGCTTCAGCGGCATACTATAAGGAAAATTAAACATAACAAACGATTAGAACTTAGCTAAACTCCTAGGATTAGACAAAAGGTACAGACAATACATACATAAATATGATCTTCTGCTGCTATACTTGCTCTGAGATTTTATTTTATTTAATACAAAAGGAATGATATGCTTAGCCTAAGATGGTTCACCACCATCACACTAACCCTTGTGCCTAGATCGGGAATGCATGAATTATATTATTTTTGACTCAAAAATTATGTGTGTACACATGTCATCCTGCACGTCTTTAGCTTGGCGCGTTGTGCTTATGCAATGTTATGCTATGCATGATTATGCTATGCATTCTAAAAAGGCCCTAGTGCATGCCATGGCGGAGTACACATGAAAATGTTATGTATCCCATAATACATAACATTCCCATGCAACTAAAAAGAAAACGTGCTAGTCGCATCCATGCGGTGAGGTTATGCACCCCATAATACATAACCCTCGCATGTTGCCCCTATGGTGGATCCATATACAACCACATATTATGTATCGTAAAATACATAATATGCCCCGTATACTTCATGTTATGCTTATGCGTGTAGTGCAGTGTTCGTGCTTCAGCCAAAACGTGCCGATGACATGTCGGTGTGTGTATAATATGACTCTAAACATCTAACACAAACAAAGGAAGGTTGCCCGACCAATTGTCAAGCAACCTCCCTCTGATACCAACTGTCACAACCCGCATTTTTCTCACTATTTATTAAATCAGAGTAAGAGAAAATCTACGCGCTGTGATGCCACGTCGAGCAGGGGATAACTGCCGACGTTCAGGCGACACTCCAAATCCTTTCAAATCATGACTTATTTGATTATAAAAAAAACTTGATTTATTTATTGGCTGTATCCCTCGGCTCAGGGGACCAAAGAGTCCACGGTTTCAAAACTGATTTTTATACGTAGCAGAAGATACTTCATTTACGTCAACATCCTAAATGAGCGCATAAGTGATCCCGAAGGGCCCTTACGCTGAACCAAAACTCTAGTTTTAATTTATACATATATAGGAAAATCATTTGTTATACGTAATTATGAAAGTACGTTAAGTGAGTTCTTTTTAGAAATCATGCTGATCATATGCTTATACATAATATAGTTTTACTTTTAGCTTTTAAAGTAACTAGCAACCTAGCATAAAACTTCCCAGAGCAAATAGACTATCTCCCAGAAAGGGTAGCAGTAAGAAGAAAACATATCTAGTACAAAAAGGTAAAACTACCAGGGGCGCCAACAGCTGACACGAACCCACTGGCAAGTATGTATGTCTGTAGAAAGTGCAGTAAAACTACCTCACAATGACTCAAGAGAGTCTCAACAGGCAACAAAAGGACCTCCAACAGCACCACAGCAACAGCCACCTACTGGCTACCGCCCAGAACCTGAGGCGTTCAGAAGAAAAATAGAACACCTCAGAGCAAGGAATGCAAGTGCTAAAAAGGAAAGTAAGGTAAAAGCAGGTAAAATAAGGTAAAGAGAGTACAACTAGAGTAAAAACAACAATGCCCAAGGAAGGGCGAAAAGCAAACCTGCACCAAGTGCGGGTAAACAGCAACTACTCTGCCTAAAAACCTGCAGAGTCAACATGGCCATGATGCCAAAAAAATGCTGCAACACCTACGGAAGAAACGCCTAACATCCTAAATTGTGAGAGGCGGCAGTAGCAAAAACAAGAAACTTGGAATCAGGTTGAAAGCGTTCCAAATCGCCCAACCACTAATTCCGAGTCAACAAATTGCTCAAGGGTTGACACGTGAAGGCACAAAAGACCCATCACTCACTTGCCCAGAAACTACTCGGGTCAAGGTAAAGAGTGTGGTCAAGGCTACATCACGCCACACAACCCCTAAAAGAGCCATCCACCACCACTACTGACCACAACCCACGATTCGGCCTTCGAAAAGTAACAGCCGACAAGGGACTCTCGATACACGAGCAAAACACTCGGGGAGAAATCAACGCTAAGGGATTAGTCGTTGCGATTACGCAACGCCGCTGCGAGTGAGTACACTCACTCGATCCTAAGCCTAGCGCACGAGCACCGACATCGGGTCGCACGATTTAAAAGACGCACGACCATAGGCCGTGCGTGCACAATTACACCTAAACACCTCAAATAGGCAAGCTAGGCAAAAAAATCCCAAACCCTAGACCTACACCTAGGCCTAACATAACCTCAACCCGACGCTAACCCATATCTACGCGACACACCTACCGCGACGCCGTCCTAAATCGGAAGCTACTAGCGGGAGGGTAGGAATCCTAATTTTTTTTCTAGCGCGATTTCAAAAGGGGTTAGGGTTAGGAGAATTTCAATTAAAAATTTCTAATTGCACGAATAAAAGAAATTATCAAGGAATTTAACAAAAAGGGAGGCCAAACGGCGAAAAGAGGGGAAGCACTTGCCTCGCACGTGTCACCGAAAATTTCGCCAGCACAACGGCGCTATGGCGGACGCCCAAAAATTCCGGAAGCTCCCAAAATCACCAACACCACCAAGACAACCTAAGATCGCATTCTAAACATGAAAGAAGAACAAGAATATCTCAAAAACAAGAAAAGAATCCAAAAACGAAATCCAAATGGAGAACAAGGAGGAATGACGAATAGGTTACCTCGGCTCGAAGCTCTCGGCGAGGGGAACACAAATCCGGGCTCGGATCGGGAAGGGGAGGCCGGGGCTGCCGGCGGCGGGCGGCGGAACGGCCGGCTAGGGTTCGCCGTTCTCTTCTTCCGCTCGGGTCGGGAGTTCGCACAGGAAGAGCTGCGATTTTATTTTTGTAATAAGGGGGGGGGCCGGCTGTAGCTTTTTATTAGGGGGAGGGGAGCGGTTTAGATTAATTAAAAACCTAATGTAAAACTAATAATTAAACCATAACCTAATACTAACCAAATATTTAAATCAAATCTATAACCTAAACTAATACACTAATTAATCCCTAATAACATACAACCCAAATAACTATTAATACACATAATAGTATACACCCTCGCACGCATGCACACGCACGCGTACGTACATAAATATAAAACCTAGCACGCAAGAGCACGCACGAAATCGTACCCCTCCGCGCACACATACTAACACGAACGCCGACACGCACACGCAAACATACTCAACCCCGCGCGCACGCACACGCGCGCGCGCACACGCGCGCACGAGCACGTACAAAATACCGGCACGCATAAATCGCGCGATAAACTACACATGCGTAAATAAATATACACGCTCTCATAAATGACGACTCACTAATTATCGTCCGCCAAAACGACGCGAAAAATTAACGTCCTCAGATTTCGACCAAAATCGCGCCGTAGCTAAAAACCCGGGCTACGAGAACAACAGCGAAGTCAAAAACGACTTCCGACGAACAGAACTCGAGCTAACCTCGCCCGAAGCCAAACACGAGAATTCCCTGAACGGCTCAACCGGGTCTCCAAAACAGACACCGGCTAGCTGGGGAAACCCGCAAACAGGCTAAACTTCTAAGAACACCTAACGAGGTACTCTAACAACGGCTCGAGACGGAAAACGTCAACGTAACGCCGAAAAAGGATTTAAAATAAATCATCGACAATTCGGGGGCGTTACAGCCTTCATGGCCGTCAATGGCATTTGATGCCATGGCCTTCCCTCTTCCCCTTGAAATGGCTGGATTCAACTCCTCTCAGGGAGAGGAGGAGTTTCCAGCCCTCCTCCAGCTGTTACAAAGCCGTTTCAGCTCCCCTCCACCATGGCTGAGCTTGCTCTTGAAGAGGCAATAATGGCTGGACAGCCTATAACCGCCCATTCCCCATTTATTCCCTTTAAAAAGGTCCCTTAGGCTCAGAGATGAAGTTTCCCACCCTGACCCGACGGATTGAAGCTTGTGCTGCGCTGTAGAAGGATTCCGGCGACGCCACCACCGCGCAAATAGCATCCCGACGATCGGCTCGACTCCAAACCTCGAATAAGGTCCTCCTCTACCTCTTTTGCTATGGATAGATCTTAGAAATCATTATGAGAGATATCGGGCTCAAAAGAGCTGGATCGGGTGAGCGTTTCCATGGTTTTTCCGAAATTTCATGGTGGCAGGTTCGCCAGAAACCGCCTCTACGGCGGCCGTGCCGCCGCCCGACGGTAGCCCTCACCTCAACAGAGGTGGTGGTGGTGGTGGCCGACCAGGGAGGTGGCCGGGTGGCCGGGAAATGAGCTTGGAATAGGCTCTAGGTTAAGCCAATCTCAGCCCTTGGCTGGAGGAAGAAGATGACCAGGAGCCCCACGATTTGCTTCAAGATCCATGCTGGATCTGGATTTATTAATTCATATTATTTCGATTTCTGTCCTGTTTACTAGGTAGCTTTAAATTAAATATTAAAAATACTTAGGCTCCTCTACAGGAAAAGTGGTCAACATAGAAAATGTATCCCTTGAAGTCTAGTTTAATTCAAAATTGATTTCACTCGATCTGGAGTCCTGGTTAGACCACAACACATATTTTGGTGAGGTCTATACATAGGGCTATCCTGAGATTGATTTTGATGCCCACATCAATCCAGACATCCAAATGACTTTAAATTTGGAGTATGGGCTATTATTAGCCATAACTAGGACATATCCAAAAATCATAATTTTTGGAGAATATTTTTCTATAGTTTTTGTAAAAATTTAATAGTCCATGTATAAATTATTTAGACGTCTTAAACACATCAAAATTCCCCCAAATTTGGGTGGGCTGTCTTAGAAAGCGTATTAGGGCTCTGGTAAAAATTCCATCTCATTTAGAGATGTTTTGATTAGGTTTTTAGCCAACCTTAGGTTGACCCCTATATGGTTAATTAGGTTAAAACACCCCCTTGGTGTTTGAGTGATCAAATCCCCTCAACAGAGGCTAATATTTTGGCCACTGATTTTATATGGCATGAAACACCCTCAAATGGGATTTGGGGTGGTTTAGAGTAGGGTAGCCCTAGAACCCTAGGGTAGGTCCCTTAATGGGGATTTTTTAGGGTTGAAGGTCATGAGGTCAAATGACCTTGGAATAACTTAAAAATTGGTGGAGAGGACCATAGAGGTTAGTATAGTACTCTGGTTAAAATTTTAGGGAATTTGGAAGCCTTTAACCCCCTCAAAACCCTATCCCTAGTTTTGGGGCAACAAACTTGTTTTGATTATTAGGCTAGCAAATGAATTTAAAATCAGATGAAATTTTGGCAGGGTAGTTCTTTGGTAGAGATGACACTAATATAATTTTGGTATAATTTTTGGGTTATTATAAATAGTACTTTATTCACAACCTCAAATGTGCCCTAAGAGTTTATTTTGATGATTATGATGTTTATGTTTCTTGTAATATTATGAAATTATGGAATATGCCATTTTATAGCATGATAGATTAACTTGAATTTTAAACTGGTTATTTCAAGTACTTGCTTCATAAATTTACTATTTGGGATTTTTATTCAAAAATCAAAACAGTGCCCCATTATTGCTAGCAAAATTATGACATTAGACAAGTGGGTGTATCTAACTATGTTTGTGATTCTGTAATTTTCTATGTATTTTTAGATAAGTAAAAACAGTATCTTCTTCATTAAGATAGGAAATGAGAAGTTTCCATTAAATTATATTCAAAGCCCAAATATTAGACAAAAATTATGGGACTTGGTTTCTGATGGTTTTAGGTCACCATGAAGCTTATATAATTTTATTGTGCTTTTTAGATACATATTTACAGTACTTACTTCATAATATAGTAAAAGTGGCCTAAAATGGTAAATAAGGAAATGTAGGCCTAAACACCTCTGAAATTTCTCCAAATTTGGAATTACTGCTTAAATGCCACATAGATTTTTTACTGATTTTATGGTGATTTATTGTTGGCTCATTAATGCACTTCATTTTCATACTAGGGCATTGGGAGACTGAGAATAAATAAATTAAATGCCAGATGAAGTAGGAAAATTATTATTTTCTGGATTTAGACTAATTATATCATGGTAGACCTCCAGTAAATATTATAGGAGATTCGGAAGACAATTTGGTGTACCACCCCTTGCATACCTCATAAAGCTTAGGATGGTCTGCGTTTAGTAAAACTGCAGAAGCTGAACTAGAGTGGGTAATGAACTTGGGAAATGGAATTTTGGTAGTTTGCTGGTTTGGATAGGGTGAGTTGAACCAAGTTCATTATTAGAAGTCAGGACGGGCAGGGTGTGAGATTGACTAGTGTTAAGTGGTGTTCGGGTTCGACGGAAGATCATCCTCCCCGAGAAGAGGAAGAGTCAAAGTCACCCTACGATTAGCCCACTGTAATATGAGAAGGGAATGGGTTAAGAGAACCAATCAATTACAATAAGTGCCTTGGAAAGGGAGCTTTGGGATTCACCCCATCGTAGTTCCTAGTACCGCTGCGAGCCCTTCACCGGATAAACCTCGGAAAGTCCAAGGTTAACCTTAAATCTTAGGAATAAAATGATCAAGAGTAACCCTAATAATAGTTACACCTCACACCTACACTTGTACGCTTAGGAAGAAGAATTGGCATGGAATGAGTAGAGTAGGTCTGTGGTCTAAGGGTCTACTGGTAATATCAATTGTTTGGTTTTTGATTGGGAAGTCCGGGGAGCGGGATGCTCGGGGACTTGGTATATGCTTGGTAGCCTAGAGAGCTGGAAGCTCGGTAATATGAGAACTTGTACAAATATAACTGTCATGATTGCATGTGCATAAAAGTGGTGGGTCATCGGTATTGGACGATCGATCACACCGACGTCGGTACGTTGACTCGGCGGTGTGGGACACTTAGCCAAAGAAAGTGTAACACCCCAAAAGGACCCAAAAAGACTCAACATGAAGTTTGAGTAGCAGGCTGGTTTACACGGCCTGGGACACGGGCGTGTCCCAGGGCGTGTCGGGTGTACACGGCCTGGGACACGGGCGTGTCCCAGGGCGTGTTCGAATTATTTTTCGAATTTGGCCTATTCAAGTCAGAGCCGGACACGGCCTTGAACACGGCCTTGAACACGGGCGTGTCAGGCTGGACACGGGCGTGTCAGTTGCCGTGTTCCGACCCGTGTACTGGTTGCAGCTCGATGAAGCAGGAGACACGGGCGTGTCTCAAGTTCGACACGGGCGTGTCAGGTTCGACACGGGCGTGTCGATGACCCGTGTTGTTCAGTCGGTTCAAACTGTGTGTGCCGCTTAAGGGTACACGGCCTGTGACACGGGCGTGTCACAGGCCGTGTCGGCCAAAAATTGGTTTTTTGGGGAAAATCTTGGCCGTTCAGTTTTCTCTCTTTTGATCCAAGGGTTCAGGTGGTTTCCTGGCTGGATTAAGTCGTGAGGGAAGAATGAAGAGGTCATTCTTCATTTGTGCTTAAGAAAGAGAGAAAGAGAGTGGAGGAAGAAGGAGGAGGAGAGCAAGCCACCGACGGAGTTCCCGTGGTCCAATTCGTGATCCGACGCCGGCGTGGTGAAGGCAAGGCTGCTGCGGTTCTTTCTCACAGGCTAGTTTTCGATGGCACCGAAGAGATCGACAAGGGTAACGATCTCCCTCCTTGGACATGTGAAGTCCTTCTTTTCTGCATTGCATAGGGAAAACCCTTCCCCGCGAGTGTGCGGTGGGTTGTGGTGTCCCTTGGGGTAGATATGTGAAGTCCCCCTTGTTAGAGTCCGGAATTGGAGTACGGATCTAGGCATGCTGTGTGAAGCCCATCTGGATGTAATCTGGATTGGTGATGCTTGTTTGCATATCGGAGAAGGCTCCGTGATTATGGCTTGTGATGCCTATGGCTTGTGATGCCTTGTTCCTACCTGTTGCTTGGTGCGGCAGGAAGTACTGGACGATGTCCAGGAAATGAAGAGGGTTGGATGCAACTCTTGTGGCCGTGTGTTGCCACTTTGTGAGTGGTTGAGCCGTTGGGCTGCAACTCGATGAAAAGGCAGATTGCCGAACAGGAAAGGTGAAACCGACCCGCGCCTATAAATAGCCATGGATACTTCCGTATTCGAGGTGGCACGGCGACTTGAGCAACGGGGGGTGGCTGATCCGTACCTGCGTTAGGTCCGTCCGACTTGGAAGCCTGGTTATAGGTTTTGTTGGAGCGCCTAATGAGAGTCTTAGGCCCGCGCGCCGGAAAGACTAAAATGCTCAAATACCGTGTAGACGGTGGTGTTGACCCTGGTATTCCGGTACACCGAAAATGTGCCCTGAGTGCACGGACTGTCGGGCCGTGTGGCCGATGGTTGTGATGGCTTAAATGTGCCTGCGCGCACATAGTTGCTATTTGATGATGCCATGCTTGCAGGGAAAGAATGCTCATGCCCCGAGAAAGGGGTAGGATTGTTATAATTGGGTCAGCTGAATGCTGACCGTTGCATTGTTTGCCACTGGTTGGGTGGATTGTTCCCGTGCAGGTGCTGGAGAGCCAAGTGGTAAGTGATGGGCTGAAGCCCTACTGCTGTTGCTGCTGCTGCTGCGGCTAGCCCGTGAAGGCTAAGAGAATGACTTTGTTTTGTTTTCTTTTGTACTCATGTATGGCCGGCCTGCGCGCCGAGGTTTGTAAAACATGCAGTATGTAAAGAGGAACTGTAAGGCCTTAAGGCCAAACTCTTGTATTTGTGTACATTCCATAGTATATATATAAAGGTGGGTTTATATATTGGACATTCCGGTTGAGAGTTCAAAGTTGTAACTTAAAGCTTCCGCTAGAATGCTCTGAGTTAGGATTCGTATTTGGTTTGGTATTATCCTGTGACCTCACCGTCTGTTTGTGGCATATAGTGTGGGGCCCCGGCCGGACCTTCGACTATACGTCATTTAACGGATGGGGTCGTTACAGAAAGCCTGGTGGATATAGCCAGCACTAGTACGTGGATACTCTAGGTTGTGTTCTTCTAGGGGCGTATGGAAGGGCTAGACCTGGTAGTGTGGTTACCCGCCTAGGAGTGGGGGGCCCGACCCACTGTCTCTGTTTGCCACTACGGAGGTTCTTGGGAGTGAAACTAGCTGCCCGAACAGGGGGAACTAAAGGTCTGTGCGCATGAAGTCGTGTGGGTGTGTTGAACTTGCTTGTGCATTCCATAGCATATTTGTGTGTCATAGCATAAACATTGCCACCTATCGTATAAGATGGTATGAGACGTTTTATACGATAGGCCCTGCAAAACGACCCCTTGGTCTATAGGGGTAATCCCTATAAATCAATGGTTATATTTCTTGTGCTTTTACTTATTTACTACTCCTTGCTGTTTGATAACCGACACCCCAACGTATAAGTGGTATGAGACACTTTATACGATGGGAGTCCTGCAAAAGATCCCTTGGCTTATGCGCTTCCGCATAAGTTAAGGTTACATTTCCTATTTTCTGCTTCTGTCATATTTACTATGGAATTGCTAGCATAGGTCCGCTGTCACCTGCTTTTGGCTTATTCTCCACCTTCATGTCCTTCCCTTTCTTCCTCTCCGCTCGGTACCTAGGAGCCATGGGGGAAGGGGTAGGGGATGATAGGGCTTAGTCTTTTAGACTAACGGTTTTTGAACCACAACATTTTAGGTGTACCATATGGAAGGGTCACAGGTTTTACAGTTTCTGACAGAGTTGACCCCACGACCGTGTTACCATTATCACCAGCGGGGACATATACGGGTCAAATGCCCCTTGATGGGTGGGATCCCACCAGCTCAGCAGCCAGGAGGCCGAAGACGTAGACGCAGACGTGGATTGCGAGGCGGCGACCGCGGGCCGAAAAGGAAGAAGCACCCAGAGATGCAGCACCAGCAGAGTATGGAGTCGGTAGAGATGGGCCAGTCTAGCTTGGGTGCTCTCGGTTCAGTGACAGTTACGGTGACATTTAGTTTTAGTTTTGCTTTCGCGAGTGACTTGTAGTGAGGATTATATGTACTGGGCACAAGCCCTCCTTTTGTACTCTGATTATTATTATTGTGGACTCTCCCTTCGTGGAGATTTATTTATGTACATGTGATTATGGTGGACTAGTTTTATATTTACTTATACTACTGTTCTGCAATCGATTTGGCCGGCAGGATCGGCATTTTGTAGTGACGACCTTCCCGGGCGTGACGGTATCACCGCAAAGCGGTGGTTCTGGGCCTAAGACTCCGGTGTTTAAAAGAAAAAAATGGGGTCTTACAAGTTGTATCAGAGGGAAACCTCGATCAGAAAAGTAGCAGTCCACTAACCCTCGGTCACCCCCGCTCGAGTTTAGTTTGGGGACAAACTAAGCAGCGGTAGCAGTGGTGTGCCCATAAGGAAAATCACATGTGAAAGTCCACTTCATCATTAATTGGAATTCCTCTTCGTAGCCTGCGGCAAACCCTGCCCCAGCAAGGAACACCTCCGGCTACGAAGATCTCATTTTATAATCCTCTAACCAACGAGTTTGACTCAACCAACTAGGACTCGTGACTAACCATGACAATTTATAGTATGCCCTAGTTCAAAATAGACCTTGGGTATGAATTTGGTTAAGGTAAGGAGATACCCAAAGAGAATAAAGGAGGAGTTTAGCACGAGAATGACTACCTAAGACGTAAACTCAGGTGTCCCTACTATCCCAATCAAGGATTATTCAAAGCGGTAGACTACTTTAAGGAGAATTGAGACCAATAATACATTAGCAGAATAGTAAAAGACAAGTAGTCTTAACCCTCACTACCGGTAATAAAATTACCTGGAGGAAACCACCGAGACAAACACTGAGGGTCGGATAGGAATTCAAGTTCGGAAGATACCCATTTGGGATTGGGAACATTTTGACCCGGATAAGGTTGTCGTAAATGTGACTCAGAGAGTTTAAAGTATGGAGTATATTAACGAGTTTCAGGGTGGAACCCCAAGTCGAAGATTGATGCCCTAGGGATTGTGCACCAAGCTAGGACAGATGTAACATGGTAATATCAAAGATACTTAGCCCAAGATAGGTAGGGGCTCATATTTTGTTTATTGGGGGCTAAACTTTTTATTGGACAAATTAGTATTGGCTTGGGTTCCCTTGGACCTAGTTTAGGGAAAGTGGCGTAACAAACATAGTGAGATTGAAGTCGATATAATTCGACGTTATTTGGGCAAACATAAGATTTTGTAAAAAAAACATGTTTGCAGTGATGACCCGTAGCGTTACCAAGACAATGACATGGTAATAAGACGGAGTAGTTACGAGAATTAACTATTATCACGTGAAATTAGATGACGGGTAACAAGATTCTGGATATTTGAGAAGGTAAAGATTTAATCGCTATATCATCAGAAGGATGATGTATCTCAGAACATGTACCCCCGGAGTAGAAATTTGAGGACATCGCGATAGATTTTATTCATGGACTTCCCCGATCACGGACGGGAAACGACTCGATTTGGGTCATCGTCGATTGGTTGACGAAGGTGGCCAGATTCATTCCGATCAAGAAGGATGACTCTGTGGGGGTACTAGTGCGGAGATTTGTGGAGCAGTTTGTTCGATACCACGGGGTGCCCAAGACGATCGTATCGGATCGGGATGGTCGGTTCACTTCCAGGGAGTGGAGATCCGTACAGGCTTACTTAGGCACGCGATTGACCTTCAGCACCGCATTCCATCCCCAGACGGATGGGCAGACAGAACGCACCAATCGGACGCTGGAAGATCTTCTGAGGCTATGCATTTTGGACCACGGGGAACCATGGGAGAAGCTCCTACCCCTGGTCGAGTTCTCCGATAACAACAGCTACCAGTCCAGCATCAGGATGACGCCTTACAAAGCCTTGTATGAAAGGAGATGCAGGACCCCGCTTTCTTGGATTCAGGATGAGGATCCGAAGGCGTTGGGATCGGATTTTGTCGAAGACACCGAGGCTTAGATGAGACTGATCAGAGACAGAATGTTAGAAGCACAGAGAAGACATGCTAAGTATTATGATGCCCGACATCGTCAGGTGGAGTTTCAGGTGGGGGACCGAGTGTTTTTGAGGATCCGGCCCATGCATGGAGTTTCACGGGTGCGTGGTCGGAGGAAGAAGCTCAGCCCTAGGTATATGGGCCCTTACAGGATCCTGGAGCGGATCGGGGCCGTATCTTACAGGCTGGAGTTGCCACCAGAGCTGGCAGCTCTACACGACGTATTCCACGTTTCTTCACTTAGGAGGGCTCTACTGCGCCTGGAGCAGTAGATTTTGACCACAGATGGACCGGTAGCTTCCGACCGGTCAGTTCACTTGGAGCGGATTCAGATCGAGGGCAGAGGAGTACGGACCTTGCGTCGGAAGAAGGTTCCGTTAGTCATGGTTCTGTGGAATAATCATGGGCAGGAGGAGCATACATGAGAGCCACAGGACTTGATGTGACAAAAGTATCCGGAGCTTTTCGGTCAGGTATACCTCACAACCCCTCTGGAAAATCAATTTGCGTTCCTATTTTAAACCAATAGTACTGAAATTTCAAGAATATGAGCTAATCTTTTGTTTATTGAGGTATATACCTAGTCAACTGGACGAATTGGTCTTGGATTTGACAATCACCTTCAAACCACACATAGCAAACATAACGTAGAGATGTAAATCTTTTGACTCTCATGGGATGTTACAAGCCTTTTTTTCTCCCGATAGGAGCCCCGTAGGCTTAACCTTGATTTCGGGGACGGAATCTTTGTTTTGTTTATTGGGATTTGTAACATCCCATTTCCGACTAGACCCCTGAGAGTGGTTTTGTCTTAACAGAACCCTCGGAAGCCCAAGAATTGAAGTTTATCGACCAAGATTTCGAGTCAAGGGGTGGTCACGCCCGAGACCGACCCGTCACGCCCGTGACTGACCCGTCAATCCCGTGACCTAGGGCGTGACCCCTTCGACGATCGTCGACCTCAGAAAAACGATCGTCGAGCTCAGAAATGTCAACATGGGCCTGACACGCCCGTGACCAATCTGTCACGCCCATGACCTTGGAATGGCATTGAGTGAGCTAAGCTCACTCAACGCCGTGGTCTGGATGGCGTTGAGTGAGCCTAGCTCACTCAAAGCTATAAGTGGAATGGAGTTGAGTGCACTGACTACACTCAACGACATCTTGTGTCGTCAGGTTGGCGTTGAGTGAGCTGAGCTCACTCAACGCCGTAGACTGGATGGCGTTGAGTGAGCTCAGCTCACTCAACGCTGTAAGCTGTCAGGCGGAATGGCGTTGAGTGCATTGAGTGCACTCAACGCCATAAGTTGAACGGCGTTGAGTGCACTGACTGCACTCAACGCCATTTGGTGCTGTCTGGATGGCGTTGAGTGAGCAGAGCTCACTCAACGCCATAGTCTGGACGGCGTTGAGTGAGCTAAGCTCACTCAACGCCATAACCTGGACGGCGTTGAGTGAGCTAAGCTCACTCAACGCCATAATCTGGACGGCGTTGAGTGAGCTAAGCTCACTCAACGCCATCGTTTAAAAGGGGCTTATTCTGGATGGCGCGCCATGATCCGGATGGCGTTGAGTGAGCAGAGCTCACTCAATGCCATGATCCGGATGGCGTTGAGTGAGCTGAGCTCACTCAACGCCATGATCCGGATGGCGTTGAGTGAGCTGAGCTCACTCAACGCCATAGTCTGGGAGGCCATTCTGATGGCGTTGAGTGAGCAGAGCTCACTCAACGCCGTAACTGGGATGGCGTTGAGTGAGCTAAACTCACTCAACGCTATAGCATGGATGGCGTTGAGTGAGCAGAGCTCACTCAATGCCATTTTACTTAGTTTTTTTTTCCTGGCCGATCTTTTTGGCTGGGTGCTGGTTCAGTTGAACCGGGCCATTTCGGGAAGCGGGCCAGAATGTCTTAAATGGGCCGTTTCTCTTATTAAGACTTAATTAAAACCCTATTTAGTGAATTGGACCGGTCAATGCCACGTGGCAGCCGTTTCCTCCTCCTCCAGCCATGGCCGAGCCTCAGCCTTCATGGCCGTCAATGGCATTTGATGCCATGGCCTTTCCTCTTCCCCTTGAAATGGCTGGATTCAACTCCTCTCAGGGAGAGGAGGAGTTTCCAGCCCTCCTCCAGCTCTTACAAAGCCGTTTTAGCTCCCCTCCACCATGGCTGAGCTTGCTCTTGAAGAGGCAATAATGGCTGGACAGCCTATAACCGCCCATTCCCCATTTCTTCCCATTAAAAAGGTCCATTAGGCTCAGAGATGAAGTTTCCCACCCTGACCCGACGGATTGAAGCTTGTGCTGCGCTGTAGAAGGATTCCGGCGACGCCACCACCGCACAAATAGCATCCCGACGATCGGCTCGACTCCAAACCTCGAATAAGGTCCTCCTCTACCTCTTCTGCTATGGATAGATCTTAGAAATCATTAGGAGAGATATCGGGCTCAAAAGAGCTGGATCGGGTGAGCGTTTCCATGGTTTTTCCGAAATTTCATGGTGGCGGGTTCGCCAGAAACCGCCTCTATGGCGGCCGTGCCGCCGCCCGACGGTAGCCCTCACCTCAACAGAGGTGGTGGTGGTGGTGGCCGACCAGGGAGGTGGCCGGGTGGCCGGGAAATGAGCTTGGAATAGGCTCCAGGTTCAGCCAATCTCATCCCTTGGCTGGAGGAAGAAGATGACCAGGAGCCCAACGATTTGCTTCAAGATCCGTGCTGGATCTGGATTTATTAATTCATATTATTTCGATTTCTGTCCTGTTTACTAGGTAGCTTTAAATTAAATATTAAAAATACTTAGGCCCCTCTACAGGAAAAGTGGTCAACATAGAAAATGTAGCCCTTGAAGTCTAGTTTAATTCAAAATTGATTTCACTCGATTTGGAGTCCTGGTTAGACCACAACACACATTTTGGTGAGGTCTATCCATAGGGCTGTCCTGAGATTGATTTTGATGCCCACATCAATCCAGACATCCAAATGACTTGAAATTTGGGGTATGGGCTATTATTAGCCATAACTAGGACATATCCAAAAATCAGAATTTTTGGAGAATATTTTTCTATAGTTTTTGTAAAAATTTAATAGACCATGTATAAATTATTTAGGTGTCTTAAACACATCAAAATACCCCCAAATTTGGGTGTGCTATCTTAGAAAGCATATTACGGCTCTGGTAAAAATTCCATCTCATTTAGAGATGTTTTGATTAGGTTTTTAGCCAACCTTAGGTTGACCCCTATAGGGTTAATTAGGTTAAAACACCCCCTTGGTGTTTGAGTGGTCAAATCCCCTCAACAGAGGCTAATATTTTGGCCACTGATTTTATATGGCATGAAACACCCTCAAATGGGATTTGGGATGGTTTAGAGTAGGGTAGCCCTAGAACCCTAGGGTAGGTCCCTTAATGGGGATTTTTTAGGGTTGAAGGTCATGAGGTCAAATTAACTTGGAATAACTTAAAAATTGGTGGAGAGGACCATAGGGTTAGTATAGTCCTCTGGTTAAAATTTTAGGGAATTTGGAAGCCTTTAACCCCCTCAAAACCCTATCCCTAGTTTTGGGGCACCAAACTTGTTTTGATTATTAGGCAAGCAAATGAATTTAAAATCAGATGAAATTTTGGCAGGGTAGTTCTTTGGTAGAGATATCACTAATATAATTTTTGTATAATTTTTGGGTTATTATAAATAGTACTTTATTCACAACCTCACATGTGCCCTAAGAGTTTATTTTGATGATTATGATGTTTATGTTCCTTGTAATATTATGAAATTATGTAATAGGTCATTTTATAGCATGAGAGATTAACTGGAATATTATTGGAATTTTAAAATGGTTATTTCAAGTACTTGCTTCATAAATTTACTATTTGGGATTTTTATTCAAAAATCAAAACAGTGCCCCATTATTGCTAGCAAAATTATGATATTAGACAAGTGGGTGTATCTAACTATGTTTGTGATTCTGTAATTTTCTATGTATTTTTAGATAAGTAAAAACAGTACCTTCTCATTAAGATAGGAAATGAGAAGTTTCCATTAAATTATGTTCAAAGCCCAAATATTAGATAAAAATTATGGGACTTGGTTTCTGATGGTTTTAGGTCACCATGAAGCTTATATAATTTTATTGTGCTTTTTAAATACATATGTACAGTACTTGCTTCATAATATAGTAAAAGTGGCCTAAAATGGTAAATAAGGAAATGTAGGCCTAAACACCTCTGAAATTTCTCAAAATTTAGAATTACTGCTTAAATGCCACATAGGATTTTTACTGATTTTATGGTGATTTATTGTTGGCTCATTAGTGCACTTCATGTTCATACTAGGGCATTGGGAGGCTGAGGATAAATAAATTAAATGCCAGATAAAATAGGAAAATTATTATTTTCTGGATTTAGACTAATTATGTCATGGTAGATCTCCAGTAAATATTATAGGAGATTTGGAAGACAATTTGGTGTACCACCCCTTGCATACCTCATAAAGCTTAGGATGGTCTGCGTTTAGTAAAACTGCAGAAGCTGAACTAGAGTGGGTAATGAACTTGGGAAATAGAATTTTAGTAATTTGCTGGTTTGGATAGGGTGAGTTTAACCAAGTTCATTATAGGAAGTCAGGACGGGTAGGGTGTGAGATTGACTTGTGTTAAGTGGTGTTCGGGTTCGACGGAAGATCGTCCTCTCCGAGAAGAGGAAGAGTCAAAGTCACCCTAGGATTAGCCCAATGTAATATGAGAAGGGAATGAGTTAAGGGAACCAATCAATTACAATAAGTGCCTTGAAAAGGGAGCTTTGGGATTCACCCCATCGTAGTTCCTAGTACCGCTGCGAGCCCTTCACCGGGTAAACCTCGGGAAGTCCAAGGTTAACCTTAAATCTTAGGAATAAAATGATCAAGAGTAACCCTAATAATAGTTACACTTACACCTACACTTGTACGCTTAGGAAGAAGAATTGGCATGGAATGGGTAGAGTAGGTCCGTGGTCTAAGGGCCTACTAGTAATGTCAATAGTTTGGTTTTTGATTGGGAAGTCCGGGGAGCGGGATGCTCGGGGACTTGGTATATGCTTGGTAGCCTAGAGAGCTGGAAGCTCGGTAACATGAGAACTTGTACAAATATAACTGTCATGATTGCATGTGCATAAAAGTGGTGGGTCATCGGTACTGGACAATCGATCACACCGACGTCGGTACGTTGACTTGGCGGTGTGGGACACTTAGCCAAAGAAAGTCTGGTGGATATAGCCAGCACTAGTACGTGGATACTCTAGGTTGTGTTCTTCTAGGGGCATACGGAAGGGATAGGCCTGGTAGTGTGGTTACCCGCCTAGGAGTGGGGGGCCCGACCCACTGTCTCCGTTTGCCACTACGGAGGTTCCTGGGAGTGAAGCTAGCTGTCCGAACAGGGGGAACTAAAGGTCTGTGCGCATGGAGTCGTGTGGGTGTGTTGCACTTGCTTGTGCATTCCATAGCATAAACATTGCCACCTATCGTATAAGATGGTATGAGACGTTTTATACGATAGGCCCTGCAAAACGACCCCTTGGTCTATAGGGGTAATCCCTATAAATCAATGGTTATATTTCTTGTGCTTTTACTTACTTGGTACTCCTTGCTGTTTGATAACCGACACCCCAACGTATAAGTGGTATGAGACACTTTATACGATGTGAGCCTTGCAAAAGATCCCTTGGCTTATGCGCTTCTGCATAAGTTAAGGTTATATTTCCTATTTTCTGCTTCTGTCATATTTACTATGGAATTGCTAGCATAGGTCCGCTGTCACCTATTTTTGGCTTATTCTCCACCTTCATGTCCTTCCCTTTCTTCCTCTCCGCTCGGTACCTAGGAGTCATGGGGGAAGGGGTAGGGGATGATATGACTTAGTCTTTTAAACTAACGGTTTTTGAACCACAACATTTTAGGTGTACCATATGGAAGAGTCACGGGTTTTGCAGTTTCTGACAGAGTTGACCCCACGACCGTATTACCATTGTCACCAGTCGGGACATACACGGGTCAAATGCCCCTTGATGGGTGGGATCCCACCAGCTCAACAGCCAGGAGACCGAAGACGTAGACGCAGACGTGGATTGCGAGGCGGCGACTGCGGGCCGAAAAGGAAGAAGCACCTAGAGATGCAGTACCAGCAGAGTATGGAGTCGGCAGAGATGGGCCAGTCTAGCTTGGGTGCTCTCGGTTCAGTGACAGTTACTGTGACGCTTAGTTTTAGTTTTGCTTCCGCGAGTGACTTGTAGTGAGGATTACATGTACTGGGCACAAGCCCTCCTTTTGTACTCTGATTATTATTATTGTGGACTCTCCCTTCGTGGAGATTTATTTATATACATGTGATTATGGTGGACTAGTTTTATATTTACTTATACTACTGTTCTGCGATCGATTTGGCCGGCAGGATCGACGTTTTGTAGTGACGACCTTCCCGGGCGTGATGGTGTCACCGCAAAGCGGCGGTTCTGGGCCTAAGACCTCGGTGTTTAAAAGAAAAAAATTGGGGTCTTACAATTGCTATCCTCGGAGAGTAAGAGATGTCAAACTCGCTAAGCTCCACTGCCCACTTGGCCAACCTGCCAGAATGCTCCGCCCCATCTAAGACGACCTTGATGGAGTGAGCCTGAAAATATAGGCGGAGCCTACGAGCTGAAACTACCAAGGCAAAAACACACTTCTCCAGGATAGGATACCTCGTCTCTGCCTGTCGCAACATTCTACTCACATAGTAGATGAGGAGCTGCTTCTTTCCTTCCTCTCTGACCAGCACCGAACTGGCTATTTCAGCTCCCACTCCTAGATAGAGTAGGAGGTCTTTGCTTCCCTGCGTGCCTTGGAGAAGAGGAGCCTGAGTTATCTGTTGCTTGAGATTTACAAAGGCCTCCTCACACTCCGCGGTCCACTTAAACTTCAGCTTGCCTCGAAGAGTCTTGAAGAACGGAGAACACTTTTCTCCTGCCTTGGAGAGAAAACGGCTAAGACCCGCCAGTCTTCCAGTTAATCTCTGCACTTTTTTGGGATCCTTCGGGGACGTCATATCCAGAATGACTTTGACTTTGTCGGGGTTAGGTTCCACCCCCCATAGAGTGAGGAGGTGACCTAGGAACTTCCCTCTTCCTGTCCTGAAGATGCACTTGTCCAGATTGAGTCGCATCTTGTACTTCCTCAGGGTGGCGAAATTCTCCACCTGATCCTTTATGTGCTCCGCGATGCTCTTGCTCTTGACAAGGAGATCATCCACATACACTTCAAACTTCCTCCCCTTCTGCTCTTTGAAGACTCGGTCCATCATTCTTTGGTACGTTGCGCCCGCGTTCTTGAGCCTGAAGGACATCATCTTGTAGCTATAGCAACCATCACTGGTGATGAAAGAGACATCGCGATAGTCGTGGGGATGCATCCGGACCTGGTGATATCCTGAAAAAGCATCAAGGGATCTCATCACAGAAAATCCGACAACAGAATCAACCAACGCGTCGATTTGAGGCAACGAGTAACAATCCTTCGGACAAGCTTTATTCAATATAGAAAAGTCGATACATAACCTTCAGCCCCCCTCCAGGTTTTTTTACCATTACAACGTTGGAGATCCAGCCTGGATACTGGATCTCCGAGACAAACCCTGCCTCCAACAACTTCTCCACCTTTCTCTGATCGGACCAGCCAGCACGACGGCGCTCTTCCTTTGCTTCTGACGAACGGGGCCACTGTGGGATCCAGGTTGAGACGATGGCAGGCAACATCGACATCGATCCATGGCATTTCCGCAGCACTCCAAGCAAAGACATCAACGTTCTCTTGCAGGCAAGTGGCTATCTCGATCTTTCCTTCCAGTGGCAAGGATCTTCCAACCTTCAACAAACCCGGCTCCACCTTCCAGGAGATCACCTCCAGTTCTTCTAACTCCTCAACAACACACAAGCCTTCTTATTTCTCCAACATCTTCTCTAACCTCTCTGCATCCTCCATCCAGCTGATGATACTGATGACATTCAGGTAGCACTCCCTGACAGCTCTTGGATCGCCTATGATCCTCTCTTGTACATCTCCCCGACAGTACTTCATGTATTGATGATATGACGATGAAACTGCCTTGAAGTAGTTTATGAGGGAACGCCCAGAGATGGCACTATAGCAGCTCGACGTATCGACAATGACAAAGCGACATCAGATTGAAGTTCCACCCATGGTGACCAGAAGGCCCACCCCTCCTTCCACCTCCTTCTTCTCTCCTGAAAAGACAAAGAGGGGTCCGTCCGTAGTTTGGACTCTAAATGTTTCCACCTGAAGCCTGACGAAGGTTCTCTTGAAGATCACGTTCACCGAACTCCCGTTGCCTGCTAGGATATTGTCGACGGTGAAGTCCTCTATGACAACTTGGATGACTAGGGCATCATGGAAGGGGTTCTCATTCCCTAACATGTCCTCCTAGGAGAAGGTGATCTCATCTAGTGGCGGCGGAACCTGAGAGGTCGAGGCGACGCTCTTCCGATAGATATTATGGAGACTCCCCTTGCGGGAAGCTCCGAGTTCGACCCCGCCGTTGATCACACCGACCTGCCCAACTCCTGGGCCGTGGAACACCTCTCCGCGACCTCCCAGATCGACCCGATCCTCATTCCTCCTCCTTGCTGGAGCTTGGAGTGCCACCTGCCCCACCGGGGCCTCCTGCCCGTGCTTCTCCCTCTCTGCCACTCCGACCTCCAACCTTCTCCTTGCTTCCCAGAACTCCGGGCAGGCCAACGTCCCGTGACCCTCTATCTGATGAATATCGTAGTAGAGGGGAATCTCCGCCTCCTAACGCATCGCCCTCTGCTCTCTCCGACGATATTTATTGCTCTGACGGGCAATGTCCATCGCTTCTCTTCTACCTCCTCCTCAACTTCCTCCTGCCGGTTGTCGTTCCTCCTCTCCTCTTCCTGGGGTCGCGTCCTAGATGCTGGTCTCTACTGATGCCGATTCGCTGGATACTGGAATCGCCTCTCTTCTCCTCTTCCCTCCCGAGCCTCCACGAGCCTCCTCTCTTCCTTCCTTCGAGGTTTCTCCTGCCTCCTCTGCTCTTATGCCCTCCTGGGCTCTTCCCTCCTCTACTCCTCTTGTTTTGACTCTCTTCTCCTTGGCTCCTCCCTTCTCCTCTTGACCTGTCTCTCCGACAACCTTCCACCTCTTGCCTCCAAAGGTCTTCCTCTCCCTTCCCCAACGGATCATCCCCATCCAGTCGCGCCAAGAAGTCCTTGTTCTTCTCTTCTCCCTAGACGAACATATTCTCCCTCTCCACCATCTATTCAAAGGACCTCAGGGGTTTGGACCCCATCTCCATACTGAACAACCCCTGTTTCAAATCGAACTTGAGGGCCAGTATCAGAGTGAAGCTGTCCACCTCCTCCACCTCTAAGATCTCCTCCTGAAAGCGATCGATGTAGTGGCTGAGACTCTCATTCTGCCCTTGAACGATCTTGAAGAGGGTTGTTGCCTCCTTCTTCCTCTTCTTTGATGTCACGAACCTTGCCATGAGGCCCCGACGTAGATCGACGAAGCAGTAAATGGAACCAGCTGGCAACTGGTGGAACCAATCCCTTGCGTTACCCTTGAAGTTGATGGAGAAGAATCTATACTTGAAGGAGTCAGACATGTTGCAGATCAATACCATGTCCTCAAACTATTGGAGATGCCTGACCGGTTCATCTCTGCCTGAGGAGTAGGTGAGGACGAGCTCTCTAAACCCCTCGGGAACTGGGGCCACGAGGATCTCGTCGGAGAAGGGGATCCTCCCTCCCTAGTGATGACGAGTTTCATCCTCTCTAGAATCATCATACTCGCTCCACTGGCGTGTATCACGATACCTTGCCGGCGGCTCTGGATCTCAGAATTTAATCCCCTGGTTACTTATCGGATAATGCCGCGACTGCATTGGTCGCTCCTCTCTCGCTCAAGCGGGCTCCTTCCTAGCCCGCCTCAACGAAGCTTCCTCCTCCGGCGGTGTCACGCGATGGGGGGAGGTCGCCGTGACATCAGGGCGATGTGGAAGCCCAACGAGGATGGTCCTCTCAATCCTCTTTGCGAAGTCTTCGAATGCTGTCACGGTTACAAACTCACTACCTCGCGTGGGATTACCAGCCCCCGCGGAGTTGCCAACCAACTCTCCATGCTCGCCACCATTTGCCATCTCGCTAAATCACAAAACTTTCTCGGCTGCGATCCACGCTCACCGCACAAAGTGTTAAAACAAGAAAAATTCCCAGCCTCAAGATTCGGATCAAGGCTGCCTATGGTTACTGGCTCCGCAGCTAGGCCAAATGGCTAAGGAGACTAGGACGAAGAAGAAAGTCAACAAACAGGACCCCAGATGCTAGGGCAGGAAGGCCCCACCACGTACCTGTATGCTTGGAAGAAGCAACCCCTCCACAACCAGAATTGGCCGAGCAAGATACGATGGAGACTAGCTGGTAACTAAGTCGCGAGGTCGCGAACCGGTCTCTAAGGAGAAAGAATCCAAAGGCTCGGCTGGTATCCAAGAAGAACTCGCGAGATCCTGACTGGGATTTCAAGTGCCTCTCCTCGTACCCCTGGGGTCCTATTTATAGGGAAATCCTGGGGGAGGGGGGGGGGGGGGTCTATTTATACCCCACCCCTCGGCGACTATGCGACTTCCTGGAGGAACTCGCAAGGTTTGGCGAGTAGCTCGTCTAGTCGCCTACCTGACGAGTATGCGAGGGGAGCTTGCCATACTCGCCCAGGCCTTCCGTTGGCTGGCAAGTTGACTCTGACCTCCGTTGACCTGGCTCTGGAGGGGTCCACCCTCGACGAATATGGGTTGTACAATGACTTTTTGTATAAGATATTTTACATGGAGACCACAAAAATTTGGATAACATATTTAATGATTTTTTGTATATAGTATTTTGCCTATTTGATTGATATTTGTTGCAATCCGATCGAGGTGATATTTGTTGCAATCCGCTCGAGGCTCTTGGTAGACCAAATTAATTGAACAGTCTCAGCCTGTTAAGGGGTCGAGCGTGCAAGCAGGCTCAAAAAGAAAACTCGACAAAAGAAATTTTTTTACGTGGAAAAAACTCATAATTTGGGCAAAAAATGATGTAACCGGTTCGGTGCCGGTCAAACTTCACTATGTTCCTGGAGTTAAACAAGACTTTGAAAGAAAGCGAGGGCGACATGCCACTCCTCATTACAACAGCTGGGGGGAGAGAAAGATGCTTGAAGGTTGACAGACCATAGCTCACGAGTTCCATTACTTGTATTTAATCGTGACAGAGACTGTGAATGCTCTAAAGGCAGGACCAACTTTCGCTTACTCTTGATGGTGAGTATGGGGAGTGTTTGTAGTTGTTTGGCAGATGCAGAGTTCTTGGTGTGTTGCTGGCGGGTGGCCTGCAGTGGGCCAGTGGCGGTAGTGCTCACAGAGTGGAGTGCTCAGAGTTGCACGAAGACGAATGAAAACCTTCGAGGAGGAAGTCCGATGGAGAACCTAACCAAAGAATGAGGAGAAGTCTAGGTGGGAAGGAGAGAAGGGTGCGAAGAGGAAAAGATGAAAATAAGGAGGCTCTGAGTTTTATTTATAGATTTTAGCAGCAGAAACCCGGTAATTTAACCTTGTAACTACCAGACGGACGAATATGAACACCTGGATTTGAGCACGCAGATCACCAACTTATTGGAATGACGATCCTGCCCTCGGGCAATTTGGGCCTAACCAAAAAAATTGCCCGCTCGTCGAGGGATGGGCGGTCAGCGATGCCGGCGGCCGAGGCCGAGGACATCCTCATGCCATGCGGCCAAGCAACGAGCGGGCTCACGGGGGCCGACCGAGGCCGAGGCTGCCTGTGCTCTAGGCGGCCAAGCGCAGGCTGACCACGCGGGAGGAAGACCGAGGCCGTCCTTGCACCGGGCGACCAAGCGGTTGGCCGGCCTCACGGAGCTCGGCCGGGGCCGAGGTCGCCCTTGGGCTGGGCAGCCAAGCGGCGACCGACCTCTCGACGGCAGGACGAGACCGCCTGTGCGCCTGGCGGCCTCGCGGCGGCCGGCCGAGGCCGCCTGTGCGCCTGGCGGCCCCACGATAGCCGGTCGAGGCCACCTGTGCGCCTGACGACTAAGCAGCGGCTCCCTGAGGTCGAGGCTGCCCGTGCGTTGGGCGGCTAAGGGGTGACGTGCCACGCGGGGGCCGGCCGTGGCCGAGGCCGTCCGTGCGCCGAGTGACTGAGCGGTGGCTTGCCGAGGCCGCCCACATACGAGGGGGGGGGGACCGAGGAGCCGACAACGACAACTGTGGCTAGTGTGGCAGGCCACGAGCGGTGGGCACGACAGTTGGGATCCCATGAGCGACGTTTAGGATCGTGCACATGACAGTTAACACGTTGATTAGACACGTTGATCGCGCATGCGATAGTAATTTCCATACCCTCCCACTTTCTAGCTGGGGATACGAGGATTCCGACTATTTTTTGCCTGATATTCCTATAAATTGAGGACGACCTCATCATATTCATGTTAGAGTTCAATGAAAATCATTTTTATTCAAAATTTAGGTGCAATGTTTTTATATCAATTACGGTACGATTAACAACAATGCATTATACCTTTAACAATATGTTAAATTGTGCGATGCTTTTAACAATATGATACGACTAGTGAAAAATGCATTGCTCTTATCAATTCCCAGATTAAAATCATGGAATTACTTAAAATTTTAGGGTTACCCTACTAAAAGTCAAACATGTTTTATACTATACTTGTCCATTGGTTTTGACCTTCACTTTCTTCTCCAATCTAGTCACTATTTCGGCTCTTCCCTCCTCCGCCGTCCTCGTTCCATATCATCTTCCCCGTCCCATCCTCCAATCTTCGAGACACAAATCTCTCTGTTGATGCCCTTCTCAATCAGTTTTCTAGAGTTTTAAACCAGCAGAGCTACAGCGGACCTCTAAACTTTCATGGAGCTGCTCCGCTCGCATCTCTCTAGGGTACGAATACCCGAGCCCACCAACCGCATATACAAGAGCGAATGCTGCGTCTCCTTCGATACACCGGTGATTTTCTTGATTCCTCCTTCATGCTTATCGATTTCCCGCTTTCACTTCTTAAGAAACTTTCCGTCATCTTCCTCAGAGGTCGGATGGGGGTTTGTACGTTGATTTGAGCTCGTTTTTAGCTTTCGGGAAGGACTATGTCGGCTGGAACTACGAGAAGACTGGGAATCCCGTTTATCTCCACATTGAGCAGAAAATCATACCTGCCCCCGAGGACCGGCCGCTTAAGAAGCCCACTCTTTTGGCTATAGGTAAATCACTAAATTAATTTCTGCATCCATATGTAAATAAATGTGCATGTGTAAGCTTAGCTGGGAGGCGTATGCTTCACAAATGAACTGGATTTTAGTGCTATGGGCCAGGAAATTTCTTCAAGTTAACTTATTCCTAAATTTTTGCAAAGATTTGTTTTGACCTGCAAATGTATCATTGTATGTACTTCGCCATATTTGATTGCTTATAACTCTAGTGGAATTTGAGTTAGATCTCCATCAGAACGTTCTTTCTCATCACTTAGCAGAGAATCTAAAAAAACTGACAATAAAATAGTTGACTGCAGTGCTGGACATCTATTGAAATTCAAAATCAGCCTAGAAAACTGTATTTTTTTTCCAATGATTTGTTTTCTGTCTCATTTAGGTCAAATGGGAGATTGCTTTGGTCTGATTTTACCTATAGACACATTTAACTGCTTTAGTACTCAGCCTGAAAATAGCTTGCAAGTCCTTAATTTGCTGTAGTTTCAGGGATATCAATTGTTTACGATTGGGATACCTGCATATATATTATATATACATGCATGATGCATCTATTTCTAACCCTCACTGATATACTTGGATTGATCTTTTAGTGCTGGGATTAGTCAAGCACTGCATTGATCAGGTTGTTTGTCATCATAATTGCTTTATTAATTTTATACCTTTTTGGTTATTGATTTCTTTCAGTTCTTAGAGTTGTCCATTTAGAGTTTTTGGCTACTTGTTTTTAATTTTAATATGCAATATCAGAAGTAATATTTTTCTCAATTATGGATGACTAGCAGGAGTTGAAGGAGGTTTTGTTAATCAAGAACCTGAATACGAGGAAACTCACCATATTGTTATATTACCTGATTATATTGCTCTACAATTTCCGTCAGTTGAGTTACCGGAAAAGGTATGCTTCACACTAACACTGACATTCTCTTATTTGATCGAGTGCTTTTTGAGACTGTTCTATTTAAATTTTGTAGGTTAGGCTATCTGTTGATGCCATTCTACTTTCTGAGGGTGCGGAGCGAAAAGAGCAATTAGCATCATGGGCAACTGAGAAGAAGAAAAGTGATTATGCTTTGCTTTTGGAACAGATAAACAACGATGTTATTATACCTCCATCGGGATGGAAATGCTCTAAGTGTGATAAGACTGATAACCTTTGGCTTAATTTGACTGATGGCATGATTCTCTGTGGAAGACGTAATTGGGATGGTAGTGGAGGAAATGATCATGCCTTTGAACATTACCGAGAGAAAAAGTACCCTCTTGCTGTTAAATTGGGGACTTTATCAGCTGATCTGGAAAAAGCAGGTAACAAAAAAAATATTTTCAAGTATTTGCTATTGTACGATGCATGGGCTCGTTATGTACTTATTAACATTCGTCGACATGCATTGCATGTTTCTTCAGTACTAATCACTGTATTCACCTACATTACTGAAAAGAAAAAGAGTGCACTAAACCAACCGTTTCTACCCAATGTGTATATTGGTGGAAAATTATTTAATTATTATTTTAGGTTTTTGTTTCTTACATACTAGAGTTTTTGGTGGCTTTTAACCATCTAGAAGATAGGTATTTGGTAACATTTCTGATCTAGGGATCAGATTATGTGTATAACCCGTAATTCGTCGAGATCAGAGACGACCGAGGATGTCCTAGAGGATCTCGCCCACCTAGGGCGAGTGCAGGAGAAGTCACCTCCATAGGCGAGATCTAGGTTCCAGAGGCAAGATCCAGTGTCCAAAGGCGAGATCTACAGTCCAGTGGCTAGATCCAGGGTCCAGAGGTGAGATCCAGGGTCCAGAGGCGAGATCCAGGGTCCAGAGGCGAGATCCAAGGTCCAGAGGCGAGATCCAAGGTCCAGAGGCGAGATCCAGGTTCCAGAGGCGAGATCCATGGTCCAGAGGCGAGATCCAGGGTCCAGAGGCGAGATCCAGAGTCCAGAGGCGAGATCCAGGGTCCAGAGGCGAGATCCAGGGTCCAAAGGCGAGATCCAGGCTCCATAGGCGAGATCCAGGCTCCATAGGCGAGATCTAGGGTCTAAAGGCGAGATCCAGGCTTCAAAGGTGAGATCCATGCTTCAGGGGCTCCATTTTGGCCTGCTAATAGCCCATCCAAACAGTGGAGTCTCGTTGTTGGCAGACCAGTTTGGGCTGCGTATAGTAAAACCAAAAGGCGGGATTCCACTATTTGCAGACCATTCTCAGAAAACTATAAATAGACCCCAAGGGCACCTTTGGAGGGGGCTTTATTTGGCTTCTTCCTCCGCTGGTTGGTCCTGGTTGACCACAAGTGCCTTCCAAGATGCCAACTCAGCATTGGATAGGGAGCGGAAACTCTCTTTGTTCTTCCGGGTGTGTGGCGGGACCTTCTCACTGCAGCTCAGGATCTTTTTCTTAGTTCCAAGCAGTCGGTCAAGTTCTGTTACTTGGGGGAAGTAGGTGCAAGTTATCCCCTTGAGTCCAAATTCCCCTTAGAGCCGGATTTCAGTTCCAACATTGTGAATCTTCATGGAACAAATCAACAAAAATTAGGTGTTCAAGTGCCTTCATCATCAAAATCGCACTGTTGAGATGCAAAGTATCTTTCAACATGCTTGGGGATGAATCAAATCATTGATCTGAATAGTAGTTGGTTTTGATGATTTGTGTTTCACAGTTTTGTTTTTGGTATTTCAGTAAATTCCCATTTTAGCTTTGAATTTGTCTTGAAACTTGTTTCCCGTTATAAGATCGGGCCGGTCAAGCTAAATCGAGATAATTTCTCTAGATTTTGAATGTTTAATAATTTAGTTGCCTGTTGAAGGATGCCCGCATGGAACCAAACGTAGATTTGTTTCTCCTCACAAATTCTATTCTCTTCCTATCTTTTTTACAGGCCCTCTGCGGTTTGCTTCATATTCGTTACTGTAGTCTCTCCTGTGTTGTTGGGTGATCGTTATTGTAACTCAGTAAGTATCATAATATCAAACATCTGCTTCAACAGCTTCTGGGAACTCTTTCCCTGCCTACATTTGTCTTTGAGAACTCTTTCCCCGCCTACATTTCCCTTTGGGAACTCTTTTCCCGCCTACACATGCCTTTGGGAACTCTTTTCCCGCCTACATCTGCCTTTGGGAACTCTTTTCCCGCCTACATCTGTCTTTGGGAATTCTTCCCCCACCTACATCTCCCTCCGAGAACTCTTTCCCCGCCTTCATCTGCCTCTGGTGTTGTTCGGTATTGATCCTTTGCATCTTGGATTACCGTAGGATTCTCCTCTTAACGCGACATATCATTCAATAAGATTTCTATTGTTCAAGAGATGTCGATTGTTGTTGTTTGAACTTTGAAGTTTGTTACTTGAACAATCTTTACCTAGAGACTTCAAAAGCCTATGGGAACCTTTTGTTCAGAGTGGATTTGCTACATTCACACATTCGCCCAAACGGACCCCCCTCGTTGGAGCCATTAGGGCGCGCGTATGGAAGCCGCCATGTCACATGCATGGTGGAATATAATATTATTGTTAATTATTGAGTATAAATTATTGAGTTAATATTAATTAATGAGTATTAAGTAATATTAATTAGAGTATTATGTATGTGTTGATATGCCCCCCTCATAGATATACGGGAAAGAGGCATAAGAGTTTAGATATCCTGGAGGATCATTATTGCATGGTCTCTCTCTATCTATCTCTCTCCCTCTCCTTTTAGGACTCCTCTCTTCCTCTCACACATGTAATCTTTTATGAAAGTAATGCAATGTTTGTAGTCGCTCATTCTTTGCATCGCTTAAAGTGCAAATTGAAACAACGCCCCATATGAAAATTCACATCACAACCCGAATCAGAGCAACATTTGTGTCCATAAAATGCATGCAAGTCCAAGCCTGACCCGATTTTGTACAACGTGACGTGTATGCACATGTGGTCTCTAAGCCCACATAGTAACATTTTGAACAGAGGTTGCTTGCGAAGAGGATCTATAAACAGAGGGTACTTAATATTTTAAAGTAATGTGAGCCTAAACGAATTGGATTCAGATTTTTCTTCCAACTATTTATGCTAAACAGTTTTATATGTTAACATTTATTTTTAAGCTTACTAGTTCAGCGTACGCATGTTTTTAAGTTTGTTGATAATATTAAAGTGATATTATCAATACTCGTCATATTGTATGATTTTTATGTCGCATTAATTTAACAATGATGATTGAAAGGGTATATGTTACGGGTCAATCCGTAGAACATTGGTCATTTCGCTGGAGGGTAGTCAGAGGTGGAGATGATGGAGGATGACGGAGGATGACGTCATGGTGCTAGAACCGCGAATTCCTAAGCAGAGTGCCCCCCTCTCTCTCTCTCTCGGTAGCTGCCAAAATCGTTTACAGGGGACAAGAGAATAATTTCAATTCATGCATATGTTACGGGCCGGGCCTGGGGCGGCCGCGGCTGGCCCCAGGGCCGAGGCAGCAGGGCTTCTCCCCGCACCCCGGACGGGCTTTTCCCCCCTCCCGTAACAGGGCCGCGGCCCACACACCCCAACCCTTCTCCGCACGTGTTCTCGGTGCGGCGGGTTGTTGAGGCGAGGGCTTGATCCCCCGACCTCCTTGATGTAAGCTCTTAACGCCAGCTCACATCACCAACTGATCCGCGGCTCAGTTGGTGATGTGAGCTGGCGTTAAGAGCTTACATCAAGGAGGTCGGGGGATCAAGCCCTCGCCTCAACAACCCGCCGCACCGAGAACACGTGCGGAGAAGGGTTGGGGTGTGTGGGCCGCGGCCCTGTTACGGGAGGGGGGAAAAGCCCGTCCGGGGTGCGGGGAGAAGCCCTGCTGCCTCGGCCCTGGGGCCAGCCGCGGCCGCCCCAGGCCCGGCCCGTAACATAAAAGTGCGCACTTTTATGTTACGTGCCTCTTTCGGTGGTTGCCGGAGGGGCAGCGGGTGAAGGATACAAAGGGGGGTTAACCCTTAGAAGTGGTGGAGGGGATGAGAGAGTGGGCCGAAACCCTAGAAGGGAGATGAGGAAGGAGAAGAGCTTGGGATGAGAAAGCAACTTAATATTTCTTCTTTGCATAATTCATACATGACCCCAAGGGTCCTATAAATATAGGAGCCGATGGCATAACCGTAAATAACATGAACTTTAAACAAATATTAAACTACTTAGACGCTACGACTAATATGACTCAAGCCAACACGACTTGATACAACATGACTCGACTCAACATAATAATAATAATAATAATAATAATAATAATAATAATAATAATACAAGATACGTGGATGGAGGATCCGTAACACCCCATCCGTCTTTGACATCGAGCTTGTCCCCAAGCTCGAACTCCAGCTGGATGGCGGATCATCAGGCAGCTTGATCTCGCGCCAGAATAGCGCCTGCTGGGCTCTAGCGGTAGCGGCGGTGTAGGGAAGTAGCGGCGGCGCCGTCGGAAAGACGTGCGGCGGAGGTAATGGCTTCCGCCCTGTCGGTGGAGCGGTGGTGAGCAGCAGTAGTACGACGGATGGAGGAGCGGCGACCGTCAGCAGAAACGGATCCGTCGGGGCCCACGGAGCACGGGTCTGCAGGAGAGGCGGTGGAGTGGCCGGTAGTAGTGGCAAGGCGGGGGCCGGCGGTGGAGTGGCCGGTGGGAGTGGCAAGGCGGTGGACGGCGGTAGAGTGGCCGGTGGTAGTGGCTTGGCGGGGGCCGACGGTGCAGGGGCCGGAAGAGGAGGCAGAGAGAGGGCCGGAGAAAGCGGCAATGCAGGAGCCGGAGGAAGGAGAGGGGGTGGAGGAGGCGAAAGCGGGGGAAGGAGGACCACCATGGACACAGATGGTAGATCGGCGAGGAGTGGTGGCGGCGACGGTGGTAGCGACGACGGTGATGGCGGTGATGACGGCAGTGGCGGCGACTGCAGGAGGCGAGCTGGTGGCGACGGTGATGGCGGCGATGACAGCGGTGGCGGCAGTGCGTCATGAAGGACGGAGGATGGTGGTGACACCATCAGTGGAGGGGGAGGCGGCGAGTCCAGCTCCGGTGGTGGTGGTGATAGAAAAACCACCAACGAATCGCGAGACATGCAGAGGGCGTCAAGCTTGAGGTCGAGCCGAGCATCGGCGTGGCCGAGTCGAGCCTCCCGAGAAGCAATACGGCGGTTGATCTTGGCGAGGGCGGCGAGAAGCTCAATGCGGTCGGCATCGGTAAGGAACATGATGGAGACCTTAAATAATTAATTATTAGTTAATTAAATAATAACTGAGAATAAGTTATTAGTTGATTAACACTATTAATTAATTAATTAGGTACGGTGTGTTGAAGAGGGGGAGAGGTAGTTGTCATGATTATGAAATATATTTTGAAAAAACAAAGAAAAGAAATGATAGCTGATGTGATGCGGGCGGTCAGGGAAAAAGTAAAGAGAAGATGGGGAGAGGATTAGACAATAAATGAAGGAATAAAATAAAAAGGAGCGGTAAGTGGATTTTGAATTAAATAAAAAAAACAGAAGGTTTGGAGGAAGGGAAATAAAGAGTGAAAGACCGGTGGGGTCCACGGAAAGTACGTAAAAAAAAATTTGAAAAGAAGGTGCGGTAGAGGTTACGTGCTGGGGAAGACGGAAAGTGGGTGGCTCGAGGTGGGACTTGCGGAGAAAAAAAAGAATAAGACAAAAGAAAGAAGCAGAAATTGATGGGGTGAGGTGATTGGATGGGATGAGCGGGAAGTGCGGAAAGGGGGATGGGGAAAGACAGGAGGCGAGCAGAAGGGCGCAGGGGCCGCAGCGGCTTGAGGCAGACGGAACAGAGCAGCGGCAGGGTTGGTCGACGATTCGAGCGGGGAAACTGTCGAGGAGGACCGGGCCGATGCGCGACGATGAAGAGGCGCAGCCTGACGATGCAGGAGCACAGTGCGACGATGCCCGATGATGCTGGAGACGATGACGTCCGGGGTGCTTGTTGGTGTTGCGGCTTCGAAGGGCTAGGTCGGAAGGAGATGTTGTTGCTGGATGCGCGCCAGGAGGCAGGCGATGACGACGGCTTAACGCCAACAGCGCGCGGCTAGGGCGAGCGAGAATGATGCGGTTGCTGGCTTCGACGGAAGAGGGCGGAAGGTAGAGTAGCGGCAGGCCGCGGGGAACAGCGGAAACGGCTACTGGAGGGGAATAGGAGGAAAGTCCTCTGATACCAAGTTGTTACGTGCCTCTTTCGGTGGTTGCCGGAGGGGCAGCGGGTGAAGGATACAAAGGGGGGTTAACCCTTAGAAGTGGTGGAGGGGATGAGAGAGTGGGCCGAAACCCTAGAAGGGAGATGAGGAAGGAGAAGAGCTTGGGATGAGAAAGCAACTTAATATTTCTTCTTTGCATAATTCATACATGACCCCAAGGGCCCTATAAATATAGGAGCCGATGGCATAACCGTAAATAACATGAACTTTAAACAAATATTAAACTACTTAGACGCTACGACTAATATGACTCAAGCCAACACGACTTGATACAACATGACTCGACTCAACATAATAATAATAATAATAATAATAATAATAATAATAATAATAATACAAGATACGTGGATGGAGGATCCGTAACAGCATACCATCTTAATGAGCTTATTAGCTTAAAGGTCTTTAAATTGAACTTTAGAGGGGCGTGATCGTAAATAAGTCTGAAAATTTGGACTTATATGAAAAGAACTTATGCTAGACTCGATATACGTATAACATGATGAATGATGACATGACATGATGATTCTGACATGCCATTAATAAAACATACATAATAGTGATATAACAAGCAGTGGACCCATAACATCCCACTCATCCTTCAAATCAAGCTTGCCCTCAAGCTCGAAGCATAAACGGTTTGATCATTCTTGCTAGCATAGAGTCATCATCAATGAACTTGATGATGGTGTCTGGGTTTCCGAGGGCGATGAACTGTAGGTATTTGGCGCGATAGAGGCTCTTACTGAAGGAAGATTGTCGAAAGTAATATCTAGAGTCCGAGTAGTAGTGTTTAGTGGCGGTGGACGATTGAGGGATATTGGTGATCTTTCAGGATGGGAACCACGGTGGTCAGGAGTGGAGGTTCTGGATGCGTAGCAGTCTTCAGATGTAATGACTCGATAGTGTCCAAGAGGGGCGGTTCCTCTTTTGCCATGATTATCTGTTTACCTTTTTTGTTCATCTATAAAGACGCTGTGTATGGCAATAAACATTGTGTAAATAACCAGTGTTGCCTTGTGACTTGTGAGAGAACACCATAGCCTCCAAAATGTTTTTGTCAGGCCACCTCTGTCACTGACATGATTTTTTTAATTATTTAAATTAATTAATTAGATGTGAAGGGGAGCCTTGACACACTGGGTAAAGGTATTGCCGCGTGTGTTAAAACCTAAAATCGGTCTCTTGTGGATTTCGGGGTCCCAAAGAAGGGGTGGTATCACACTTACTTTCCCCAGACAATCTCACTAGACCAAAGGTTTAGGAAAATGGGAACATAATCTAGGTCCCAGCTAGGAGGTCCCACCTCACACCCGGAAGATCTAAGAGAACTTTCCCTCTCAAGCCAATGCTGAGCTTGAGCACCTTGGAGACACTCAAGACTGGCTCAAGACAAGCCTGAAGAAAGAGAGAGAGAAAAATAGAAACTGTGTGTCTTCAAAGGTGCCCCCTCGGGTCTATTTATAGATTCCTAAACTCGGTCTGCCAATAACGTAACTCCGCTGTTCTGAAAGGCTATTTGCAGACTTTCAAAGGCATTCAAGTAACTTTGCCTCTGGACTCCACCGGGCGAGTGGTCCATGAAGGCACCACTCGCCTGAAGAAGCGAATGCTGGGGTGAGCCAAGCATTCGCCTCCACATCTCTTCAAAGGGCGAGTGTGGGATTCACATGCCATTCGCCTGATTTGGCGAGAGCCTTTCCGCCTGTTTTGGCGAAAGCCCTTTACTCTCTCTGGGCGAGTGCTGGTCTGCCTGCCCCACTTGCCTACTTTGACTAGCTTGAACCTGAGGGTCCTTGGCTTCGTCGGAGGGTCCCACTCAGCGAATACATGGTTGTACAAAGTGATCTTGAGGTCACGAGGTCGAGTCTAGGAAGCAACCACTTGCAAAAAATGTAGGGTAAGGTTTGTCTACATTTTATTCTTGTTGTCGGACCCTTCCCCGGAACCTCGTTGCGCGGGAATTTGTGCACCAGGCTGCATTTTTTTTAAATTAATTTGATGTATGTAAAATTATTTAATTAATTAGGTCATGATGCTCTAGACTAACTAAAATGGGGGGGGGAGACTTAAAATAAATAGCAAAAAAAGTAGATGCAGGTGGGCTCGATGGGGCAAAAAAGTTTGTGGCTCAGATTACTTGAGGAGACATATGTGGCTCAAATGGACGGAGATATGGGGCTGGAACAGTGCTGACTGAGGCTAGGAATGTGGGCATTTCGAGGGGAGATGACGTGCAACATGGATGATGGTCGAGGCGAAGAAGAGCAAGGAGATCGAGGGGCTGGAGACAGCTGCAACTGGCGTGAGGTGTCTTTTTTCTTGTCGGGCGTGGTCCCTTTTCTGTCTTGCGTCTGGTGCGTGTGATTTGGCTTTGGACGGGAAAAACGATAGAGGCAGAAGGATCGATAGTGAGAATAAAGCTCGGGCTTCTCGATTACGAGTTTATAGCTTAAATGGATTGACATCTTCTTTTACCCAACATTCAAGGTTTTGATTGACACCGATTGAATGTTGAGTGTTGTGCGCGAAGGTCTGCGGACAATGTGACAATTGAATGAATGTAGCCGTCGTTCTGGAGTTTTGCTAAGACTGTGGAGAGGGTTGATGGCTGGAACTCTGTGGCCTGTTGGTCAGGTGGGAATCTGCGACCTGTTGGGCTCTAATACAAAGTTTTTATGGGTCAACCCGTAGAACGTTGGTCGCTTCATCGGAGGGTGGTCAAAGGTGGAGATGACAGAGGAGATACTACGGGCTAGAATTGCGATTGCCTATGAGAGAGAGGGAGAGAGAGAATATATTTCTATTCACATGCACCATCTTCATGACCTTAATGATCTATAAGTAGAACTATGAGGGGCATAATCATAAATAAGTTGGAACACTTGAATTTATATGAAAAAACCCCATGCTAAGCTCGATATGCATGTAACACAATGAACAAAGATACGTCATGACGACTCTTACATGACATTAATAAAACATATATAATAGTAACCGATAATGGGTAGTGGGCCCATAACAACAATATAACACTAAAATTTCCTAATACTTACCCTTAGCTATTACATGTTATCCTTATAACTGCATTACACAGTTTCTTAGTGGTTAAAGTATATAGGTAAATGTGCAAAAAGTTTCATACGAATTCTATTTTTTTAAATCTTTTCCTTTTCTCTATTGTAAAGTAATATTACTTCTCTAATACACATGATTAACTCAAAGGTAGATCCTAACTTATTACTCTTCTTATCTGTGCATTATGTTAGAAACTGATATTTATTGCCGTAGTGCTTATTTTAGATATGTTCGAGACGCATGAACTGGAAGTTATGTTAATAATTTCTATTTATTTTAGTGCCTTAACCATAAAAGAGACTCCAAAAGGAGGGTGGAGGGCTGGACAACACAGGGAAATCAGGGAGCGGGCTGCTGGCTGTTGGCTGCGACCAAAAGCTACTAGAAGCTTGCAACAACAGGTATGGTGGCTGGGAGGGGGTTGGGAGGTCGGTCTATGCAGGGAGTGTTAGGAGGTGGCGGTTTGCTGCGGTGATCAACCGGGAGGTTGTAGTTGGAGGGGAAAGGGCTGGACAGGGGGAAAACTTGCGTTGGTGGCCCAGGAGGGCGGCCTTGGGCTGCTGGAAAGGTGGGAAAAGACTAGGCAATGAAGACGAGGCTGGAGGAGGCGGTGGATGGTCGTATGAATGAGGAAGAGGAATGCCAACGACCAAGAGGAGGGTCGGCGCTCAAGCGTCAGCACTTGAGGGTGGATGCAGCGATAGAGGCCCCCGACGTCGGCATCGGGAGCGGGAGGTGTCTGCACCTCTGTATACCGAGCGGTTCCTTCTTCTGAAACCTAAACTCTCGATGATCTCTTCATGCAGCTGCATGTGGAATATAAGTGGAAGGGAATTATGTTTAAGTTATTTGACGGCTACGATCGCCCGATGGATAATTTAACCTAATTCACAAAATATAAGTCAGAAAAATAAAAATAAAATACATAGAATTATGAAAAATCGATCTGGTCGCGATCACGGTCTCCGATTGTCCATGTTATGATCCAAAATATCAAATCCATGAATATCTGAATGGTTGAGTAATCGATCTCCATCACTTGCCCTCATAACCGTCATAACTTACAACTAATTGGAGTAGGCCTCATGAATCCTCATTTTCCTTTCACATAGATTTTATTGTTGATCTATAGGAGGTTAAGATCCAAATTATATAGTTGATATAAAAGGAAAATGAGAGAAAAAGAGAGGAAAAGAAAGAGAAGGAATGTAAAAAAACATTTATGGGAACACATACATTTTAACATCCATAACTTAATATGAAAATAAAATTTAATTTTAGCTAAAATTGGAAAGAAAGGTGGATATATTCCAATCAACATAGTTGGGATCAATTAATTTGAATGCAGTTCCTAGATTTCTAGTGGCATTTGAATTGTGAGCAGGAGCAGGAACTGCTGCGGTGGTGGCAGGAGTGAGATTGGATGTCTATTGTTCAACACAAACAATCGCTGGCGTGATTGGCGCATGTGAGAACAGGAGTGCGATAAATAGAACTCGCGAAATTGGCGTGCGGGAATAGGAGCACTCGCCGGCGAGAATGCTTCACAACTGAGCAGAAGTCGGTTGTGTTCGTTGGCTCCACTTCAACTGTAGAGAGTATGCAGTTCTTCAACAACTCAATGATGGTAGGGTGGGCTCCGTGTGAAGTCGCGTGAGCTTTGAGCGAGCAAAATTCACTCAAGAGCTCGGGCAAGCTCGAGAAGGGAAGCTCGCGCGAGTTTGATAACTTTGTGTGCCAAAGTCAGTTGCGTGTTTTCGGGTGGGTGGTGAGAACTGATTCTTGCGATTTGATATACGTGACTAGAAGCATGCATGACCATGGTGCTACGATCTCTGACAAGATCAACGAGTAGATGAAGGATGAGAGAGAATGACAAATAAGATTGCGCGAGAAGTGGATCCCACTTGACGGTCTCGTTCACACAAGATTGCTCTTGCAGAATGTGCATTTTGCTTGCACGAGGGCTGAAAAGGTTTAGGTGGGTTGGGATCAGTAAGCTTTCTCGTGAAATAGGGCCTAAAAATCATGAGTGTCGGAGCAAGTCGCACAAGACCGGGTGTGTTTACATGAGGGGTGCGGTTTGATTTCCTACATGATTAAAACTTTGCACGAGCAAGAGATTACAATGAAAAAATTCATCTCACTCTGATATAACGTGAAAATTTGAAAAAAATGTATTATTTTTATGTAATCTATTACATTGAAACTCCCCTCTATATATAGAGTAGAAGGAATACAACAATTTTCATTAGGCGATGTTGGACTGAGTATGAGGAAGAGGAAGAATCTACAATGGGTACTCTTATGCACCCATGTAATTGGGCTTTAGCATTTCACATTGATTCTATTGTAAGTTTTTTTTTCATTTACTTGGTTAGATTTATATTTTACTTGTGCATATTCTCTTCCTTCTAATGTATGCCAGCTGACAAAATGTCTATATTGATCAATTCTCTTGCATATTACATATTGGTTTTTTCCTATAAAAATATGGTTTAGTTAATAACGTCCCTTTACTTAATGTTATTTCTTTTGTATGGATAGATGTTTTCTCCTATCCAGAGGACGAGACCGTTGTTGACCCTTTATTAGCTCAGCATTTGGCTTTTTTTGGCATTGATTTTTCTTCGTTACAAAAGGTTAGTTGTGAATTGCGGAAGAAGTATATTTCGGGCCTGAGTACATTATATTTATATATATATATATATATATATATTCATTCCTTACGCATTATATTTCTTGCAAATCGCCCTCCCAAAATAGCAGTAAAACTAAAAAAGTATCTGTTATTTTTTCTCTGTTGGTAGACACTATGGATTGTTTGGTGCCAATTTTTTTGCCATCTTAATTATGGATGGAATTTATGTAATTTGAATTGATTTTGTTGTAGCTCTCTTCTTGATGGTAGGTATCATCTTACTCCAGGAAGAATTTCTTGGTGGCTTTCTTTGATCATGCAACCTTACTTCTTCTCCTTGGAACTCGCTATCCTGCGCCCGCTTAATCTGCACATTTCTACCGTGCTTGGCCATATTACCCTTTAATATTGGCCTATGACACCCTTTCGGCATACTATAGCCAGATCTATTTGACTGGCTATTTAATTTGCATATTTTTTATCTCCTTACCAGTTGGGATTACATATTTTTGATTTATTTGCTCAAACAATTTATGTAATTGCAGCCTAAGGATAACCTCTATATGCATTCCCTAGGCCCTAATTTATATATTATAACATATACAACAAAAGGAATCATTTTTCTCATTGTCCATCAGCGCCTTTCGCGCAATTTTCTTCTTTTGCATCTCTTTTACTCTCTTTCAAGGTCCCATTTCCCCTCCCCTCTTATTTCTGTGTACTCTCTCTTCCTGTGTTTACTCTCTCATATCGTCATTCCTTTTTTCTCCTATTGGACTGACCATTGTAGAATATGTGGTTGCAAACCCCGAAGGAGATGCTATGGTAGTGCACCGGTCGAAGTAATAAAGTGATTTTGAGTATAAAAGTTATTGTCTTCACGTGGAGAATCGATGATTGGTTTGTTGCTACACTAATAACAAGAAATAAAACCTAATCAACAAGAGCTTTCATCACAACCATTCCACAATATACCGATCAGAAGATAAATAAATCACTACTACAATAGATTGAACAATAACAACACCTGATTTACAGACCTTCAAACGAAATATCCAATCATTCCATATAAAAATACGAAGATACCTTATATAGGCTTCGTTTGGTTCGATGTTTGGAGCATCCGTCGGGAGGAGACCTGCGGATTTTGGAAACAGAGGAGGGAGGCTGCAGCTCGAAATGGAACGATTTGCTCCATTTCCCAGGGCACGGCGGGTCCAAACGCGGCAAACGCCGCCACGCGACATTTGGTTTTCCGCCGTGCGGCGGCGTTTGCCGCAAACGGCGGGTCCAAATGCCCCGCCAAACGAAGCCATAATCTCTGACCTTGGCGAAGGGGAAGAAAATACAACGAAAGCAAGAGACTTTTCCTCGGGTATATAGTGTGGACACCAGGTTGTCAATCCAAGCCCTCTTTCAATACTTGGTTGCTTCCGAGGTCGAGGAGGAGTTGTCATCAACCTCCCAATGTTACTCGTCTTTTCTTTGGTTCGATTTTTCCAAGTTGGCTTTGAAATCCTTCTAATCTTCTGATAAATTCCTTGGAATCCACCCTTGAAGCTCTTGGAATGACCGAAGAAAACTTATGGTAAAGCCCTAGGGTTAACAAAGTGAAAAGAAGAGGAGAATGACGAAAGAAACGAAGGATGCTGAAACAACCATGCGTTTGTTTTAATTAGTCGTGCAGAAATAATGTCGCACTCTATCGTGTGCCTGATCGTGCGCGAAGACGAATTCATAACGGGAAAATGAATTAGGGCAGTCGGCGTAAAATTGTTAAATGCACATCAATCATGCATCCCACACACGGTCGTACGCGAAGGGGGGCATGATGCATTTAGAGTTTGTATTCCTGGCCAAAACAAATAGAGAAATCTACATGATCATGCGGTATGAGCCACATGGTCGTGTGCCCAAAATTTGTTATGTGCAAACCAGTTGTGCGCCTTGCACGGTTGTGCCAAAAGGAGGCACACAATATAATTCAAACTTTGTATTTTAGGTATGATGGGAGTAGAAAATTGCATGATCGTGCTTGCAAACCACGCGATCATGCGTGGCATTAAACAGAACATTGTTTGGCCTGGAATCTTTGAAATTAAACATACCACCATATAAAGTCATAGACATTATTTTAAAAACTTAAAACAAGAGATTACCAGGGTGCATGTCTGCTAAATGTAGCACTAAGACAGTGCACCATATTCAAAGTATCAGATCTACCTCCTTATGGCTGTTATTGGCATGAATATCCTCCTTTTATCTCTCATGGTGCCCCTGTGACAATTTATGAAAAGCTTGGAGAAAAAGCAGTTAAATCATAACATAAGTAACAAGTAGCATGATAATGAGGGCTAAATAGATGCCTAAATCTATATGAATAACACCTATCAAATACCCCCATACTTGAATATTTGCTTGTCCCCAAGCAAATCTATCTTACCCGCCGGGGATAATATCAAGTAGCATGATATTTGCATGATCTAGGAGTTTTTTAAAAAAATTTACAACATCAAAACAATGAACATAAAATCAAGAAGATTAAATGATTATAACTATTAATTTAAAACTTCTCTAATGCTTAATAAATGAAAATTCTACCAGCCTCATTTAGATATAAATAGAGCTTTGTAAGTGTAGTGCATTGAGAAAGCTAACAAGTTCGTGAATAGGATTATAGTTATGTCACTACTGAGAAGCCTCCAAATAAATCCATCAATGTTTGTGTCCGTTGGCTTGCCTTTTCACACCTTCTCCACTACATAAGAAGTTATTATATATGCCGTGAAACAATAGGACCTATAGGCTATAGCAGGACACAATTTAGGCTTAGCTTTATGGTGAGGAATACAAAGATAAATGTGAAGGGTAACTCACACTTAAACAAAGATGTGTTGAATCTTAATAAAGAGAAATTGACCAAAGTTGGAACATAAGAAGTAAACTCCCCCAAACTTTCTTTTAATTCCATGGGGTTACTCAAATTAGCTAAATACCACATAATGAAGTTTTTCTTTTCTTCTTGCTCAACCTTTTCAGACATTTTTATTTTTATTTTCATTCCTATATTTTTGAGATGATGAATCAGTGGAAGGATGTATTTTGGAATTAGGATGCCCTAGAACCGGGCAATAGCATACATATATAAGTTCACAACACGTGACATATCACGTGGATTACATAGGAGCGATGACGGAAAGAAAACGTAAAAAATAATAATAATTAATAATGCGTATATTCAACTCTCCCCCTCAAGTTGGGAATATATATTCATCATTCCCAACTTGTCAGTGTTGTCCTTGAAGTTGTCACTGCATAGTCCCTTGGTGAAAACATCCGCAAGCTGGTCAAATGAGTTCATGAATGCAGTGCAAATATTTCCCTTGTCGAGGTGATCTTTGATGAAATGCCTGTCAACTTCTACATGTTTGGTTCTGTCATGTTGAACTGGATTGTGTGCAATACTGATGACTGCCTTGTTGTCACAGTAGATAGTAACATGTTTGTTCACCTGGAAGCCCATATCTTGAAGAATAGTCTTCAACCACAATCCCTCACAAACTCCTTGCGCCATAGCCCTATATTCTGCTTCCGCGCTCGAGCGTGCTACAACATTCTGCTTCAGCGCTCGAGCGTGCTACAACATTCTGCTTCTTGCTCTTCCATGATACAAGGTTGCCTCCCACAAATGAACAATACCCAGTGGTAGATTTTTTGTCATCTTTACTACCAACCCAATTAACATCTGTAAACACTTCAACCTCCAAAGGTTGATTAGCTTTGAACAGAATCCCACGCCTTGGTGTCTTCTTGAGGTATCGCAACACCCTAAAGGCAGCTTGTTGATGGCGTATAGAAGGAGAGTGCATAAATCTACCTAGGATGCCCACATCGTATGTAATATCAGGGCGAGTATGGGACAAATGTATGAGTCTCCCAACTAATCATTGGTATTTTGATGCATCCACTTTCTCCCCACTAGTATCCGAATCAATTTTATGATTAGCCTCAATTGGAGTGTCCACGGGGGCACACCCAAGCATCCCAGTCTCCTCCAGAAGATCAAAAGTATACTTCCTTTGAGAGATGGAGATCTTCCGTCGAGACCTCACAACTTCAATTCCCAAGAAGTTTTTCAACTTTCCCAGATCTTTGACTTCAAATTCCTTGCCCAATTGTTTTTTCAGGTGACTAATCTCCTCCAAGTCATCTCTGGTAATGATGATGTCATCCACGTACACAATAAGAATAGAAACATGCGCACCTTTTCTCTTGATGAAGGGAGTGTGATCAGCTTGACCTTGGGTGTATCCTAGCTAAATCATGGTCTTCTTAAACCGTCCAAACCACGCTCTCAGAGACTGTTTCAGTCCTATACAGAGATTTCCGCAGACGGCAGACCTTCCCATTGGATCCTTCGGTAACAAAACCCGGGGAAATGTTCATGTAAACCTCCTCTTCCAGATCACCATGCAAGAACGCATTCTTGACATCGAGCTGCTGTAGCTCCCATCCACAACTCGCAGCACAGGAGAGAAGCACTCGAATTGAGTTCATCTTAGCAACAGGAGCAAAGGTCTCTTGGTAGTCAATGCCCTGTGCTTGGGTATACCCCTGAGCCACCAAGCGAGCTTTGTAGCGCTACTACCAACCCATCTTGATTCTGTTTCACTGTGAAGACCCATCGGGACCCGACCGTTCGCTTCCCAGGAGGAAGGATAGTAAGCTGCCATGTTTCATTTTGTTTCAAGGTACGCAGTTCCTCTTCCATTGCCTGTTTCCACTCAGGTATCTGAACAGCCTCCTGCCAAGTCTTAGGAATCATAATAGATGAAAGGGATGTGATAAAGGCTTTGTGGGCCTGAGAGAGATGAGTATAGCAAATGTAGTTGGCAATGAGGTGTTTGGTGCCACCCCTTTTACCTATAAGACGAGCAAGAGGAACATGAAGATCATCATCAGAATCTGGAGCGGGAACCGTCACCGGAACTGACGGAACATCAACAGTCTGCACTTGCTCAACGGGCTTGGGATGACGAGAGTATCAAGTTTAGGTGGAGCGGAAGAAGAAGAAACAAGGGCAGTAGGCGGACCATTGGAAGGGGAAATATGAGGAATAACCAGCGGAAGAGGAGAGTCGACAATCAGAAGAGGAGAGTCGACAATTGGAAGAGGAGGAATAACCAGCGAAAGAGGAGAGTCGACAATCGGAAGAGGAGAGTCGATGTGCTCGTCACTGCTACTACTTGTCTCCCCCTGACGAGGACCAAAGTACGACTCCCCCTCACGAAAAGTAACATCAACAGTGCAATAGTAGCGCCGAGTCGGAGGGTGATAGCACCGATATCCTTTGGTGGTAGGAGAGAACCCAATGAAAACACATCGAACAGAACGCGCATCCAGTTTATCACGGTGCGGGGTATGAACGTGGACAAAACAGACATAACCAAAGATACGAGGAGCAATATGAGAGGTGTGGACGATGTGGTTCCTTGCGAGACGAGAGAGGGGCGTATCATAAGAGATGGAACGAGACGGAAGACGGTTGATGAGATGCGCAACCGTGAGAACTGCATCACCCCAGTAGGATTTGAGAAGGTGCATGACAATAAGTAAACATCGAGCTACCTCCAGCAAGTGCCTATTCTTCCGTTCGGCGACCCCATTCTCAGTGGATGTGTGGACACAGATGGTTTGACGAATGATGCCATGATTGGCAAGATAGGCCCCAAACGCCCCTCGGTCATCATATTCCCCACCATTATCACTCCGAAACACACGAATTTTGCCACCAAATTGTTGGGCCACCATCTTATGAAAGGACTGAAAACAAGAGAGCACGTCACTTTTCCTTTTAAGCAGATAAAGCCACGTAGTGCGGGAATGACAATCAATAAACGTAACAAACCATTTATACCCAGATAAAGATAACACCGGGGAAGGATCCCAAACATCAGAATGAATAACATCAAATGGACATAAACTAGGAGAAGACAAATGACTAATATTTTGACGAACATGCTTAGATTTTTCACATGTGTCACAGGAAAACGACCGAATTAAATGCTGAAAAACAGGAAACAACTTAGTAAGATATAAAGCAGAAGGGTGGCCAAGGCGCTGGTGCCAGCGCCGGATGTCATGAAGAGTCGGAGATCTGGTGGATGAAAGAGCATTGGTAGAGATCTGGTGCAGCAAGTACAGTCCGCCAACGTTCCTACCACTACCAAGCGGCCGCCTCGTATCCATATCCTGAAACACACGAACATCAGGGTAAAAGGTTACAGAGCAGTTTAAGGAGGTAGTCAAGTGACTAATGGAAAGCAAATTGCGAGGAAAAGACGGGACGTGCAAAACAGAGGATAGTGATAGGTCGGGAGAACAAGTGACATGCCCTTTACCAACAATGGTTGAGAGAGAGACATTAGCAGCAATAACCTTATCAGTTATCACGCCCAGAAAGAGGAGTATAAGAAGTAAAACCTGAGGCAGAGCCAGTTATGTGGTCTGTTGCACCCGAGTCGATAATCCACTCAGAAGGGGAAGATGACACAGCATGGGCACTGGACAGACCTGAAGTAGCAACAACAACATGAGAACTAGTAGGAGTAGAATCTGTGTGGGAGCGCAACAGACGGCGGAAAGCCTCTAATTCAACAGCAGATAGGCCCTGGGAGACGTCTTCCAGAACCTCAGTAGAGTGCGCAGAAGACTGAGAGCGATCACCAGAGTGATGTCCACCACCACGGTATCCACCTCGACCACGAGAACCAGAGTCACGACCACCAGGTGCAAGGTGCGGGTACAGACGAAAGCAAGAGTCTTTGGTATGGCCCTTCTTCCCACAATGACTACAAGTATGAGGTGGTCCACGAGACATCTTAACGAGCGCATAGTTATCAGTAGGGGGGCCAAAAGTGCGACGACGATTCTCATCACTGAGGAGCATGCCGAAGGCCTCCCGAAGAGAAGGAAGCGGCTGACGATGGAGAACATGCAGACGAACAACGTCAAACTCCATGTTGAGCCCCATAAGGAATACATGAACCCGAAATCGATCTTTATCCTTCTGAAGGGCCACCGCATCAGCAGTACATGCCGCAGTAAATGTGTTGAAGAAATCCAGCTCCTGATAGAGGCGCTCAAACTCGGAATAGTAGGCGACAACAGTCATATTTCCTTGCTTCAGCTCCAGGACATGACGAGTGAGCTCATACACTTGCATCGAACTGCCGGCCTGAGAGTAAGTATCACGGGCCCTTGTCCAAATATCATAAGCAGAGTCCAACAACATATAACTGCGGTACACCTGAGGGGACATCGAATGCAGTAACCACGAGACGACCAGCGAATTGTCCGAATCCCATTTTCTCCACGAGGGATCGGCACGAGGTGGCTCAACGGTGGTACCATCAATGAGTCCATATAGCTGGTGACTGCAAATAGCATGTTGGGCCGCCATGGACCATTCCAGATAATTTGTGCCATCCAAAGCAACAATAGTAATCTTCAACCAGCCAGAGTGTCCATGACTCCGTGGAGGATCGCCAGAGGAATCGGGAGGAGTACCAGAGTGAGGACTAGGAGAGATGTCGGATTGATCCTCCATCGGGAAGAATGCAAAGCTCACATCAAACGAAAGCACATCCTACGGGTGTCCCTTAGATCTTGATGCCGAAAAGAACACCAGAGGATTTGAGCACTGTGTCTCCGGCAACCCCCATGGAGGACAAAACAACCGGCTGGATCGGAAGAAGAGAGACGCGGAGGCGGTCGGAGCGGGTGTAGCGGCAAGTACGAGAGGCAACTGGAGTGGCTGGAGCGGAAGGCTACAGAGCCAGCGAGTGGTGTAGGATCGGGATCGGAGGAGAGACGGTGCGGGAGAGGCTACGCCAGCGGGATCGGCTACGCCAGCGGGATTGGCTACGCCAGCGGGATTGGCTACGGTGTGGGATCGACGGTGCGGGATCGGCAGTGCGGGATCGGCAGTTACGGAGCCAGCGGTGCGGGATCGGCTACGTCGTTAGCGTGCGTAGCAAGATCGGGCGGAAGCAAGGGTTGCGTAAGCGAACAAAGCGGGATTGATCGAAAGCGGCGGAGTGGGATCGGTTTTTTTCCCTCTGATACCAAGTGGAAGGATGTATTTTGGAATTAGGATGCCCTAGAACCGGGAAATAACATACATATATAAGTTCACAACACGTGACATATCACGTGGATTATATAGGAGCAATGACGGAAAGGAAACGTAAAAAAAAATAATAATAATTAATAATGCGTATATTCAACTGAATCTTATTCTCTCATCTCGTATGAACTATTTTTTTTCTCAACTCCACTTCATTTAACAAAATATTTGTCAATCATCACAACATATAATAATTAAAACTAAAAATATAAGTGTGATAATAAAATGACTATTTGTCTTCGGTGAATTTTAAGGTGTAGGTAATCAAGAAAAAAGGTGTAAAACCATATTTGGGTGAGCAATTGTAAATATTATTAGGTAGGGGTACAAAAGCTCAAACTATCCAAAACAAGGCCTAAATCATATTCACAACATAGTAATGCTTTGAGAATCGCTAGGGGAATGTTCTCAACTAAGCTTTGGCTCTATCCTTCAAAGAGAAGTGCAAGTGTTTTACCCTAATTGCATCATTAGAAACACCATTGTATCTAAAAATATCACAAATTTCGAGAAAGTTATAACGATGCATATTAGGATCTTCGAGAGGTGAGCTAGAGAATTTAACTAAATTTTGTACCATCTGCATGGTGACAGGTTTAATCTCGAAGTTATTGATGTTAATGGTTAGGCCGAAGGATGGGGAAAGTACTTCCGCCGACAAAATAGAATAGTTCATTATTGTTCTTGGATATTACTACGCACCATCTTGGCCTATCTCCACTTGCTGTTCAGGGAGGTGATCACCCGTGTTTCTGGCCTCTCTTCTCAGATTACGCAAGGTGCGCTCTATTTCAGGATCAAAAGGAGGGAGGTCCACATGATCTTACCCTTGATTATGCTATTTAGAGATAAGAAGAAAGAACACAACTCGACAAGCAGTGAAGAACAAGTAAAATTAAATAAAAATTGGAAATAAACTGAAATAGAAACTGCTTTGCGTAGCTAAGATACCCTCATTCTAGTACCTCCAAAAGAACAATTCCAGCTCCCCGGAAACGACACCATAAACTTGACCGCTACCATAAACTTGACCGCTGTAGTATGCGTGGTTGCAAATCCTGAAGGAGATGCTAGGACAGTGCATTGGTCGAAGTAATAAAGTGATTTTGAGTATAAAGTTATCGTCTCTACAGTGAGCGCGGAGTGGAGATTCCCAAGATTCAAATACCAACAAGCTATCTAAGCGAATCGATAATTGATTGGTTTGTTGCTACATTAATAACAAGAAAGAAAACCCATCAACAAGAGCTTTCATCACAACCATTCCACAACACATTGATCAAAAGAGAAAGTAATCACTACTATAACAAATTAAATCATAGCAGTACATGATTTACAAATCATCAACCAAAATATCCAACCATTCCGTAGAAAGATATGAAGAAACCTTGAATCATCCATCTCTAACCTTGGCGAAGGGGAATAAAATACAATGAAAGCAGGAGACTTTGCCTTGGGCATGTTGTGTGGACACCAGGTTGTCAATCCAAGCCCTTTATCAATCCTTTGTTGCGTTTAGGGTCGAGGGGAAGCTGCCACCAACCTCCCAATGTTACCCGTCTTCTCTTTGGTTTGCTTTCTCCATGTTAGCTTCCGAATTGCTTAAATCTTTCGAGAAATTATTGGTATCCTCCCTTGAAGCTCTTGGAATGGCTGAAGAAGACTTACGACAGAGCCCTGGGGTTAGAGAAGTGAAAAGAAGTGGAAAATGATGAAAGAAAGGAAAGATCCTGAAATCAGCCATGAGCTCAACTTAAATAATTGCGTAAAAATATTTCTACACACAGTAGGGCGCACGGTCGTGTGTCTGATCATGCACAAAAACAAATTCAACGGCGAGAAAATGAATTAGGGCAGACGACGTAAAATTATTAAATGCAGATCAACTGTGCGCCCCACACACGATCATGCACCCACACAAGATCGTGCACGAAGGGGGTACACGATGCATTTTAAAGGTTGTTTTCCCGACCAAAACATGCAGAGAAAACTGCACAATTGTGCGATGTGAACCACACAATCGTGCACCCAAAATTTGTTATATGCAAATCGGTTGTGTGCCTCGTGCATGGTCGTGCGCAAAGGCGGCGCACATTGTCATGTAGACTTTTGTAATCTGCGTATGATGGAGGTAGAAAAGCTTACAACCGTGCGGTGTGAACCACATTATCGTGCGTGGCGTGGTACTAAATAGAACATGGTTTGGCCAGAAATTATAGAAATTAAGCACACCACCATATAAAGTCATAGACATGATTTGAAATAACTTAAAACACATAATTGGCAAGGGTTTATAGGAGTAAGGATTATGAGATTATTTGGGTGCATGTCTCTGTTAAGTGTAGCACAAAGACGGCGCACCATATTAAGAGTATAAGATGTGTCTCCTCGTGGCTCCTATTGACATGAATACCCTCCTTTTAGTCCAGATGGTGCTCCTGTGACAACTTATGGAAAACTTGGAGAAAAAGTAGTTTGATCATAACATAAAGAGCAATTAGCTTTATAATGATAGCTAAAAGAATGCCTAAATCTCTATATGAATAACACCTATCATGAACCCTCATATCTCTCTTATTCCTCATGCGTCTTCCTAAAACTCCAAGACTCTTCTCATTTCTCTAGTCCCTTTTTCGAAACTCAGCTAACTGAATTTATGTCTCATTAAACCTCAGTCCCCAATCAGAATCGTAAGTTTAACATAAGAAACTAATGTATTTATTAGCAGTATTACTGTATTTTTGTTGTTGTACAACTAATCATTTGGTTTTGATTTTTATTCCGTTGAGATCTTTTTAATTCTTTTTCATGCAGATTAATTTTAGGTTGTTCTGTTTAGGAATAAAATACGAGATGATAGTGGAATTGCATGGTTTTCATTCTGCTTGCGTGCTGAGAAGTTGCAATGAATTCCCTAGGCTACTAAAAAAATTTAAAATCATTCCCGTGCTCTTAATTCTTCATAAATTACGGACTAGATTATGCAATGTGCAATCATACTATTTCAAGACGGGAACAATTTCCCAGGAATGGTATTGCATCATTGCATGTACATATAGATATTATTGCAGGATTTCACATTGAAAGAGCAATCTACTTCTATGTTCTTATAATAGATAATTAGATTCTCATGTTTTGAACGATTAATTTTTCCAAATCAAATTTGCATCTGTATTTTCATGTAAAAATTAAATAACTCAATCAAGCATGAAGGCGAAAGGCTATTCTTTTGCAGACTGAAATGACAACTGCAGAAAAGGAACTTGATCAGAATATGAATTTTGACTGGAATAGAATACAGGAAAGTGGACAGGAACTGGAGCCCTTATTTGGACAAGGTTATACTGGGCTTGTTAATCTTGGGAATAGGTAAATTTGTGTTACTGGTGTGTAAGCAGTTACTTGTTCTCTATAGTTATGCTGACAGGACAGTTCTTTTCAGCTGTTACATGTCATCAACTATGCAAGTGGTGTTTTCTACTCGTTCTTTTATTGCACGGTTAGTATTGATTTCATGCACGAAAAGGAATTCCTTTTTTCATGCTCTTTTCTTCCATTTATATTTATTTGTTTGGTTTAGCTTTTTAAGATTGTGACTAAATAGGTGCATTTCGTACAAAGTACTACTTTTCAAAGTTTTTTAATTAGGAATTATGCATTTCCAGTAATATTTCAGAGTTGTTATTGTTGGTACATCGGTTCCGCATTTCTTGGTTTGAGAATAACAAATCCTAATATGTATTTGATTTACCTTTGCTTGTGTTTATAATATGCATATCTTATAGTTAAAATAAGTTAGAGAGGAGAACACACCTTTAGGTTTTCTTCCTTTTCATTTAATGATCCTTTGATGAGGAATCAAATCTATACTCATTAGCCCCATCCCGAGATATCGTCACCACCCGGTGAGCCTAAGATAACTTGCCTTTTAACGCCCCCTCATGCTAACACCATAAGCATCCATCATTCCAACCTGAGAGAGTACATGTGAAGAGATTTACCAGAAATTACTTTGGTGAACATATCAACAAGTTGGTCCCCACAAGGCACAAACACAATAGTAATGGTTTGATCTTGAATTTCCCCCCGCATAAAATGTAAATTAATCTATATATGTTTAGTCCTCCCAAGAAAGATGAGGTTGTTGGCAATGTGGATAACAACTTGATTATCACAGTGCAAGTTTATGATCTCCTGAATAGAGAATCCCATTTCTCTCAAAATAGAGTTAACTCAAGTCAATTAACATGTTGCAATGCCAATAATACAGTATTCTACTTCTGTAGAGGAGCGAGCAATAACATTTTGTTTTTTTTACTTTTCCAGGAAACAAGATTGCCACCCACAAAAATAAAATATCCACTTATAGATCTTATGTCTGAGGAACCAACCCAGTCAACATATCATTAATCATTGTACCCGTGAACTTTAAGGTAGGCATAATTTTGATAAATAATACCTTTTTCGAGGTCCTTTTTAAGTACACAAGTGTCCGAAGGATAACATGGTAGTTATGTATTTTAGGATTGTTTATAAATTGGCTTAACTAACCCAACAATAAATGAGATGACGGGTCCGACAATAGTTAGGTAAATCAATTTTTCCACAATACATTGAAAATCCAACTTTCTTTCAAGATCCTATGAATTATCCTTGTGAATATCATAATTAGGATCCACGAGACTATCCACAAGTTTTACTCCTAGATATCCAATCTCACTGAGAAGATCTAAGACGTATTTGCACTGGGTGATCATAATTTTTATGGCTAGCCATCTCAATACCAATAAAATATCAAAGAAGATCTAAATCTTTAATCTCAAAGGCGGAGGCCAACTCCCTTTTAATTAGAGTAATATGCACATCAATTCTAGTGATGATAGTGATATCATCCACATATACAATAAAGATAGTGATAAATTTCTCTTCCTGTAGATAATAAAACAACAACAACATTCAAGCCTTTATCCCACTATAGTGGGGTCGGCTATATGGATCCTTTGTCGCCATTATACCCTATCTTTTGTCAAAATCTCACTAATGCCTAAGTACATCATGTCTTTCCTTATAGTTTTATTCCAAGTCTTTATTGGTGTACCCCTCCCTCGTTTAACATGCCTAGTGACTAGACTCTCACAACGCCTAACAGGTGCCTCTAATGGTATCCTTTGTACGTGTCCAAACCATCTTAGACAAGCTTCTCGCTTCTTCTCTGCAATTGGTGCTACTCCTGTCCTATCCCTGATACTTTCATTCCTAATTTTATTCAATCTCGTGTGTCCACACATCCACCTAAGCATTCTCATCTCCACAACTCTTATTTTTTGCTCATGCACACAATTCACTGCCCAAAACTCAGAACCATAGAGCATCGCGAGTCTAATTGCAGTACGATAAAATTTGTCCTTAAGTTTTAGTGGTACTTTACGATCACATAAGATCCCTGACGCGCCTCTCCACTTCAAGCAACCCACTTGGATTCTATGCGTCACATCTTTATCAATACCTCAGTCTTTTTGAACTATCGATCCAAGATATTTAAAACACTCACTACGAAAAATATATTAATCAACCAACTTAATAACAAAGTCATCTGTCTTTCATGTACTGCTAAATTTAAGCTCCATATACTCTGTCTTTGCCCTGCTCAACCAAAAACCCTTCTTTTCTAAAATATCTCGCCAAGATTCAAGTTTTGCGTTTATACCCTCGCGCGTCTCATCAACCAAAACGATATCATCCACAAACAATAAACACCAAAGTATTGCTTGTTGGATATGTCTGGTGAGCTCATCTAAGATAATGGGTAAAGAGATAAGGGCTCAAAGCTGAACCTTGATGTAAGCCAACAATGATAGAGAATTCCTATGGTAATCCTCCAGATGTCCCCGCCCTTGTCACTGAATTTGTATACATATCTTTGATTGTGTCAATATATGATATATTTACACGTTCCTTTTCTAATACTCTCCATAAGATCTCTCTTGGAACTCTATTAAGCCTTCTCAAGATCAATAAACAACATATGCAAATCTTGTTTTCTTTCTCGATAGTTGTCAATGAGTCTCCTCAAGAGATGTATAACTTCCACGGTTGACCTCCCTGGCATGAATCCAAATTGATTCTCCGAGATATTAGTCTCTTGTCTTAATCTTCTTTCTATTACTCGTTCTCATATTTCATGGTATGACTCATCAATTTAATTTCTCTGTAATTAACACAATTTTGTGTATCATCTTTATTCTTATACAAAGGTACCAAGATACTCTCTCTATTGGTCTAGTATCATCTTTGACTTCAATATCTTATTGAAAAAACATGTAAGTAACAAAATTTTTTCATTTCCTAAACATTTTCATATTTCGATGGGTATATCGTCTGGCCTAATCGCTTTTCCATTTTTCATCTTATTTAGAGCATCTTTACATCTGATGCATGAATTTTACGATAAAACATTATGTTGTTATACTTATTTGATTTACTTAACTCTTCCAAGTTCAATTCATTGTCCTTTGTTTCATTATAGAGTTGATAAAAATGTCTTTTCCATCGCTCTTTAATATCCACATTAACCGTCAAAACTTTATCTGTCTCATCCTTTATGTATTTTACTTGAATTAAATCTTGTCTTTCTTTCTTTAGTTCGAGCAATTTTATATATGCCATGTTCTCCATCTTTGAGATCTAATCGCTTAAATTTTTTTCATAAGCTTGACTTCTTGCTTTATTTACTGTCCGTTTAGCTTCTTTTTTGTCGACTTTATACCTGACTAAGTTTTCATCATTGCTACAAGCGCAGAGTGATTTATAACTAGCCCTCTTTGCCCTCACTTTGTCTTGCACTTCCTCTTTCCACTACCAAATTTCTTTATTTGGGGGCGCAAGACCTTTTGATACTCCAAGTGCGTTCTTTCCACTTATCCTTAAATGTGAAGACATAACTTCCCATGAGACACTAGGATAAACATAAGGGTCATCAACTAGTCGTTCCATAACTGCCTTTTTGAAAACAACCTGCTTTTCCATCTTCAAGTTCCACCACCGAAATTTTTGCAACATTTTTGTTCATATCTTAAATTTATTATATTTACTTTGTCATCTAACACCGCTAACCTATGTTGTGTTGTCAAACTTTCTCCCGGTATGACTTTGCAATCCTTACAAATCATTTTCTCCATTTTGCGAGTCATAAAATGATCAATTTGTGATTTATTTGGTCCGCTTTTAAACGTAATTAAATGTTCTTCCCTCTATATAAAAAGCGTATTTGATACAATTAGCTCATGTGATACGACAAAGTCTAAAATGGTTCGCCCTTCTTCATTCCTTTCTCCATATCCTTATCCTCCATAAACGACTGTGTAATCTACATTTTCCTTTCCTATATGTCCATTTAAGTCTCCTCCTATGAAAATTTTCTCTCTTTGTGAGATTTCTCTTACTAAATCATCTAAGTCTTTCCAAAATTGCACCTTAATAGCTTCACTTAATCCTACTTGTGACACATAAACACTGATCACATTAATAGTTTCCTTTCCTATTACCAATTTAAGAGCTAAGATTCTATCACCTTTTCTACTTACCCCAACAACTTCATCCTTTCAAGTAGTATCCACAATAATACCTACTCCACTGCTTGTTTTATTTTTTCCCGTGTACCATAATTTAAAACCTGAATTATCTAAATATTTAGTTTTCTCACCTACCCATTTAGTCACTTACAGACATAAATTATTTATACTTATCCTAATCATTATATCCACTATTTCCATCGCTTTCCTCCCATAGATAATGACTGAGTAATTATAAGTACAACGAGAAAAATCTAAACTCAGGAGTTTGACACTTAGCTTTTCAAACCAAGCCCAGGGTGATTGTTTGAGGCCATACAAGACCTTCTTGAGGTGACACGCCCGTCCTTTAGGAACATCAAATACCTAGTGGAGGAGTCATGCAGATTTCTTCCTTTAATTCACCACGGAAAAATGTATTTTTTTACATGAAGTTGATACAAAAGCCAAGACTTGTGAGTCGCAATAAGTAGCAAAATTCTAACAGAGTTAAGTTCAGCAACTGAAGCAAATGTCTCATGAAAGTCAATTCCATCAATTTGGGTAAAGCCTTTAGCAACAAGTCTTGCTTTATATCTATCAAGAGTGCCATCTTGAAGGTATTTGATAATATATATCTATTTGCATCCGACAATGACTCCCATGCGGGGTAAGGACAGTTTTCCAAGTATTTTGACATTGGAGAGCATCCATCTCCTCCTTCATAGCCTTCGTCTAGTGGGGATTAAAAATAGTTTATGCAAACTGTTGGAGATAAAAATAGATGAAACCGATTCAAGTTAAGATTTCAGAGATGGAGAGATAAAGTGATACCCAACATATTTCTCAATAAGATATCTTGTACGACCACTATGAATTTGTAGAGAAGATGTGGCCTCATTGTTCAGATCTGGTGAAGTGGTGGTTGGTGGTGGAACATGAGTATGACATTCTTGCTTAGTTGTTTTGACTTGCTTTCTCTGTTATACTTGAAGACTCTTTCTTCTTTTTTAGGCCTTGAGATCATTGTTGGGTTCTTCCATTTCAACAGAAACATCCAAGCTACTAGGTGAGAGAACATCCATAAGAGTTGGTAGTGGCAACATTATACCACCCTCATCTTCAGATTTCTCTTAATATGTACCATTTTGTTTCTTCTGAGTAATATGGGGTGTGCTCAAAGAAAGTAACATCTTTAGATATAATCCTTCTACGCAGCAAAGGTGAGTATCACTTATACCCCTTTTGATTAGTGACATATCCAACAAAAACACATTTAATAGCTTGAGGACCTAATTTATCTTTATGTGGTCCCACAATATGAACAAAAGCAACACATTCCAAAAATCTTGGGTATAAGATTAACTAATGAAAGATTTGGACATAGAAGTTTTAGCTGATACTTTCCCACCGAAGTATCATATGCCATCCAATTAATTAGGTAGACAAAAGTGAGAACACCTTCATCCCACAATTCATTATGGACGTGTATCTCCTGTAATAAACGAGTTGTTTCGACGATACAACGATTCTTCCTTTTTGCCATGCCATTTTGTTTAGAGGTCCCTGGGCAAAAAGTTTGGAAAATGATGCCATGATCTCCCAAGAATTTTTGAAATTCCCCACTTATATATTTGTCTCCATTGTCACTCCTATGTATTTTAATTTTAACATCAAATTGAGTCTGCACATAGTGATAAAATAACCAAAATATTTCATACACTTCATTTTTCGGAGTACTATCGATGATCTTCACAATGCATGCTACTCAGGATACTAGTCTTTTGACACGCCAATGGATGCCAACCAAAAGCTCTGTGCTCACACCCTTGACTCTGATCTACTTCTCCTTAATTCGGAGTATTATCGTCGCCTTATTGACAAGCTTATCTCTATTTTGCTGTCACACAACCCGATGTATCATTTGCTTTTGGTGTGGTCAGTCGCATCATGCATGCTCCTCAAATATCCTACCTCTTCAGTATCTGAAGAATGCTTCGAGACAAGGGCTTGTTTATAAGACATCCTCTTCTCTTTCATTAATTATTTATTTCGATGCAGATTATGCTAGATCCCTTGATGATCGTCAGTCTGAGTGGCTAGTGCACATGTTTTGGAGGACACTTGATCACTTGGCAAAGCAAAAAGCATATAGTGGTGGCACGCTCCTCTGCGAAGGCTAATTATCTTTCGATTGTGTCCGCTATTTCTGAACTTAAGTGGTTGGAAAGTCTTCTTACTGATCTTGATGTAAAACTCCCCTTTCCGGTCGTCCTCTACTGCGATAGTCAAGCTGTCATTCATATTACTGTGAATCTCGATTTTTATAAATGTACCAAGCATATTGAAATCTGATGTCCTCAACAAGGCCTTACCGCGCTTCTATACCGACAGTTCGTTTCGAAGCATGGTGTAAACAATCTGTATGCTCCACCTTGTGGGAGTGTAGAAGAACTATAATTAAACCAATGTAAATGTCCTCTTTCTTGGCCCATTAGGTGATTTTTCTCATATATAGATTAATCACACATGAAGGGGAGCCTTGACGCACCGGCTGAGGTGTTGCCGTGTGACCTTGAGGTCACGGGTTCGAGTCCTGGAAACAACCTGTTGCAGAATGCATAGTAATGTTTGCTCACATTTCATCCTTGCGGTGGGACCCTTCCCCAGACCCTCACTGCGCTGGGATGCCTTTGTGCACCGGGCTGCTCTTTTAGAAGGGGAGCCTTGGCGCATCGGTTGAGGTGTTGCCATGTGACCTTGAGATCACGGGTTCGAGTCTTGGAAGCAGCCTCTTGCAAAAATGCATGTTAAGGTTTGTTTACATTTCACCCTTGTGTGGGACCCTTTCCTGGATTCTCGCTGTGCGGGGATGCCTTTGTGCACTGGGCTGCCCTTTTTATAGATTAATCACATCTTGATTTGGAGTTGTGATTTCACTCCTTTCTATAAATATGTGTACAAATACGTGTATTGTAAGCTGATATATGAAGTAATGAAAATTTTGAGCTTCGTATTCTAGTTTTCTACAATAAATTTGATATTTTAAATTTTATCAACATTATTGTTAGGAATTTTAAATTATTAAAAAAAGAAAATTTTATTGTTACTACCTCTAATTCTTTTTTGAAGGATTACGATAGCACGATTCAACTCTCTATTGGAGTGATTTTATCAGTCAGATCTTGAACTTTTCTTCCTCCATTTCAATGTCTAGTCTTGGTTCTTAAAACCTTTTCAATAACAGACGTAGCATAAGTTAAAACAAACAAGTCCCATGTACTAATATGCTTTGCATTTTCTTGATTAATAGATACTATGCAGAGCAAAATTTGAAATCAGCGTTTGAGCTGGCTCCAGCTGATCCAACTTTGGACTTGAATATGCAGCTGTAAGTAAATAGTTTAATGACAATTTACTGAGATATTGATAGACTTTTGTATTTTAACGTACATGATGATGGCTATTTTTTCTGTATCTACGTGGAAATATTACAGAATTTAACTTTTTTTGTTCGTAATATTTTCTACCATAGGGCTACAGGCGGTAAAATCTTTCTTAAGTTCCAAAAGTATGATTAGCCAAGGGATCTTGAGAGGCTGTTCAGGATCATATTTTGTTTAGGTTATAATAGGCTTCACAAACCTAGCTCTGGAATAGGTTATGAATGCTAATGGGGTTTTTTTATTACCATCTTCGCCACTATTTATCAGATCCTGTTTCCTATTTTCTGTGTTATAAATGTTAATGTAAACCTAGCTGAAGTGTATGCTATTTCTTTGGTGTTAGTAACTGATGTAGGGGTAGGCTACGGGTGCACAAAATTTAAGACTCTAGGTGGTAGTGTAAGGGTGACACGTTAATCCAAACCTACATGCAATGTAATGAGTGATATTTGACGAATAAATTAAGCAATGTAATTTTTAGCACCACACAGATATTTGAATAGAAACAAATATTTAATTTTGGCAAAGTCTAATGGCTTCCTCCGCTCGGAGGGCCAAAACGAAGCGCGCGGCGAATGTCTCCTCATGCAAATTATTAGAACACCAAAACAAACTTTCACAAACAAGAATCACAACAAAATATGGTAACCACTAATTGATAATGTCGAATCAAATAATACAATACTACCAAAAAGCTCACGGAGTAGAGGGCTGAACCGAGACATTGAAGAATTTGAGGTCCGGATGTGTAGATTGACGATCGGAGATGAAACCGGTGGCGAGGCAACGGTGGCTGTCCTCGGCGGTAAGTGGTGAAAACGGACAATAAAACGGTGGATCCGGCCACGTATGGGTAGATCCGGGCCGAGGTAGGGTAGATCCGATGTGTAGGAGCGGATCCGGACAAATATGGTAATAAGGGTGGAGGCAAATGCCGGAACAAGGGCTTGAATTCTTAGATCTAGCGGGATCTAAAGAGTAGGGGTGATTTGGTAGTGGATCCACGGAAAGGAAATGAGTGGAATGGCCGGCTAGGGTGAGTGGTGGATTCCGGACGGTGGGGAGGGGAGTGGGGTGGTCGACTGGTTGAAGGGGGCAGTGGGGGTGGTCGGCTTGCAGGGGAAGTGGGGGTTGCGGGCTGGGGGTTGGAGGAGTCCGGCGGTGGGCTGTTTGGGACTGGCGGCGACAAACCTGGGAAGCAGGCCGACGGGTTTGTGAGGGGGGTTTAGGGGACAGCCGACGGCTGGGTGTGAGGAAGGAGGGGTGGAAAACGAAGGTGGGGGTATGGATTACCTTGGGGAGGAGTTCGGAGGCCTAGGAGTCGTCACTTAGGGTTCCACGACATCGGCACCGGGGAGGGATTGCTGGAATCTGGGAATGAATGTTCTCCAAATTCTGCAATGATCCAATTCAGTCCTCTAGACTCCTATTTATAAGAAAAGAAAAGCTAGGGCTTCCCCATCAACGACTATTATTGGCCAGTTGGTTCGGCCCTTAAAATACATCAATAATAAACTGAAAAAAAATAAACTAATATAGTTTTTTGACTCGCGACGACGTCCCGGACGCAACCGCGGAGTCCGATCGGCGATCCGATCAAGTCTTCCTGCGCGAATAAATGAACGTGGGTCCCGCCTTGCGGCGAAACCCTCCAGGTGCATGATTCGATGGATTCCCATCAACTCCCCCCGACTGAAAAGCCTTCATCTCCGATGAATGGAGATGATCGTACTGAGGTCCAAGTCCAGGGGCGAGTCGATCAAGCTTTGCCGGTAGTATCCAAGTGTCGTCCACGTCGGGGCGGCCCTGCTAGTGTACCAAGTAGCGACATCGTGGTCCGTCCGTGGTGGGAACAAATTGATGAGATCTGATCTCTGTTACGCACTCATCTCTCATCTCTCGAAGGGTGGATCCCGGTGCGGTCGGTGGTGCCTGCGTTGAAACCAAAGAAGACGAGTTCCCAGGTGGGTGGATGTCGACAGTGGGTGTACTGGGGTGGCCATCATATAGTGATGACGTATGTGGGTGGTATGGTAACGACAGTGGGGGTGGGGGTGGTTGGGTATCTCCACTTCTCGGGTCCACATACTCAGGGTGTTCGTAGTATGGAGTCAGATCCTCAACATTAAACATTTGGTGAATTCCCATACTCAATGTTTTAAATGTCGGATGTCGGGTACATATCAGATTGGGTTTTTTAATGTCGGATGTCGGATACATGTCAGAGACATTTGAAAATGTCGGATTTCAAAATTATTAGTATCTGTATCTAACATAATATATTATTATTTGTTTTATAAGTTCTATTTTATTATTTATTTTGGCAAACAATGATAAATGACATGTCTTTAACACCTTTTTTATTTGCAGCTTAGCTCGACCATCAAGTAAATATTTCAAGCAGATTGGGTAAAACAATAAATATTCAAGTACAATAAATAAAAGAATACTCTGAATCTTTTCGAAAAATGAATAATATTGTACCATATTTTTATAAATGAACCCCTGAGTATGCTGAGGATGATCCAGAAGCCTTCCAGGAGTAGCATATTTTTCTGACCTTGCACCGAAGGTGGTTAATGATAGAAATGCAAAATATTGCGGTCTTTTTTTATATAAGAATTTAAATTTGAATATTATTCCACTAAGGCAAGTTTAATGAAAAGGGATATACACAAACATATAACATAGATTATCAAGAGAGATTTCTGTAGCAAAATTAAACATCATGCATGGATGCACCATTTTTAACATGTCTGAAGACTTAAAACTCCCAAAACAGTCTTAAACTCTGAAATTTAAACCATCATAGTGACAAATTACAATAATTGAACATGTTATCATACTTCTGTCCAAAAGTTAAACTCGTAAAATACTCTCCTCGACTCCTCCAAAAGCTGAACCTGTTACAAATATCAATTACATGAATTAAAGACAAATTAAACATGTTAAGCAACATTGTACATAAGTTGCAAGTCAACTTCTATTTGACTAACCTCAGTCATCCTCGATTCCTTCCGAACACATTGTTTGATTTGTTTCATCGTTATCTGTCTCGTAATCACCTTCTGAAATCTCCTCTTCAATGAGGTCCTCCTCTGATGAAGCGGATAACTCTACTTCCTCTTCTTCATCGACACAATCTAATTTTCTTTTGCCTTTCTTCTTTGATGATTTAGTATTCGGAGTCATTGAAGATTGACGAGACTCACGAGAGCTTTTTCTTGATTCTGTATCAACATCCATACACTCCGCCACTTGCTGCCAAGTCAACCCCTCTCCACGAAAGACCTCATCATCTTCATCATCAATTGATTTTTTTGAAGAACTGGAGCCCAACAACCACTCTGTCACTTTTCCATCTTCAAAGTTTTTTGCAGCTATTGGATCTCTTTTAGCATCCATTGACCTTGTTTTTAGAGTAACATTGAATTTTACGAAGACAAGATCATTCAATTTTTTATGATCCAGTCTATTTCTCTTTTTTGTATGAATCTGTAATTTATAAAGTCATTCAATCTAATTACTATAAAATTTGAGATAATCAATATAAAAAAATTTAATTACAACTTATAAATAAATAATAACTTACCAACTCAAATGTACTTCAATTTCTTTCATAACTTGAAAAGCTAGTAGTCAATCCGAGAATACGTACTGTCATGTCTCTCAAATCAGGTGCATCATTCCCATTAAACTTCTACCAATTCACTAATTATATTTAAACAAAAAATAGTAATAAAAAATTAGCAACATGAAATTATAAAAAAACTATTCAGTAAAACAAGTGAATAATTTAAGAAATTTAAAATTATTTATACCAAGATCAAGAGAGCTATTGAGACTTTGTCTCTTTGCAATTTCTTTCCAAAAGATCCCCTCTTATTTCGATAGAGACATATTTGGTCAGCAATACGATCTTGAAGAGCCACATCCCTCCCATACATCTTAGACACACAATCAATTACTGCATCCATGTATTTACCTATCCACAGGTATTTGAAAATGTATATCCAAAAGTCCTTTTGTCTTCATTTTAGAAAACAAACTCCTATGCGATTGAGAGTTGTCTTCTGAATCCATTTCACCTCCAACTACTACTTCATCACGGTCTGTCTCCAATCTGGCAATTTTGGCTTCTTTCAGTACTAGCTGTGAATTTATGCAACATCAACTTGATTTTTCACCTTTGCTGGTACTTTTGGGCATGGTTTAACATTGCCTCGTATCCCAGCTAGATGCGCCTTCAACCGACTCACCCCTTCACTTAGTACTTGACTGCAATACCGGCATCGAACCCTATTTGTGTCCTACACATCAACCTTCTCACCGTGAGGCCAAAAAGGATCTCTACCTAGCTTAGTACTTGATTCCTTTATTGAAGCTTCAGTCGACATCACGAGTTCTACTTTTAATAACAGGGCTTGGTTGATCTGTAATTAGAGAGACATACACTGATACACATGAATAAAGTATAACTGTATAAGAAAGCTCAAAAAGAGCTATAATATATCTTTGCACTTCATGACTTCATAATTAATATAAAGGGTTTAGATGTTAGTATACTTTAAAACCCAAGCAATTTCATGCTTAGAAACTTCGATGAACAACATAATCAAATTAAATTTTGAATTCTCATACATAATTCAATAAATCATTAAAATTATTGAAGAAAAAAGAGAGCTTGTACTCGCTAAAACTTCCAACCAGAAATAATTAGAACACTTCAATAACAATACTAGAGTGAAAAACAACGTAAAATATGCAAAACTAGATTAAGTATAAGAAAACCAACACGGTAATATCACCAAATACATAGCTTCTAAACAATCATTAATGTAGTAACAATTTGATATGGGCCATATGGCTGACCTAAATTCAAGAATCGTGCAGCTTAGAACATGTAAGTGTAACAGTTACAACACTAAGATACTCATCTAACTATTGAAAGTATGTCAACAATAATGCTCATAAAATAGTAAAACAAGAACAAAGCGATTATCTAGGCTCCAAACAAGCAAGACTATAGGGCATTGACAGGAGAAAGGGGGAGCGAAGAAGAAGACATTTAAGAGTTAAGAGAGAATCAAGAACTGGGTGCTTACGACCGACGGAGGAGGAGGAGGGAGGGGCAGGAAGTGGCTTCAACAGAGGAGGGAGGAGCAGGAAGTGGCTTCGTTCACCGCCGATGGAGGAGGGAGGAGGAGCAGGAAGTGGCCGTCGACAGAGGAGGGAGGAGCGAACTTCGTTCTCAGCTCATGGCCGCACTGCACAAGAACTCGAGCGAAAATTTAGGGCAAATTATCAGCGAATGAAAAACTCAATAAGAAACCAAAAAAGAAGCTTATCGCCGACGAAGGTGGAGTAGGAAGTGGCTTCGTTCACTGCTCACCGCCGACGGAGGAGGAGGGGGAGGAGCCGGAAGTGGCTTCGTTCATTGCTCACCGCCGATAGAGGAGGAGGAGGAAGGAGCAGGGCTTCGATCGCTGCTCACCGCCGACGGAGGAGGGAGGAGCAGGAAGTGGCCGACGACAGAGGTGGAGGGAGGAGCGAACTTCGTTCTCTGCTCAGCACTGGATCGAGTATTTTTAGGGCACGACTCGGTCATTTTTTATAGGAAATTAAAAAACGAAATAATAAAATGTTAGCCGACATTTTCTTAATCGGATTCGGCCGAAATTTCGGGTTTTGACTGAAATTTCGGCCGAATTTAATAAAAACGAAATATTTTACTTAAATTGAAAAAGTAGATTGTTTTTCCTTGAAATCAGACATGTCGGCCGACATGTCGGACATGTCGGCCGACATTTAAAACACTGCCCATACTAGCCGGGATATCGAGCCGGTAGGCATTTGTCCCAATACGGCTAATAACAGAGTACGGACCCATTCGCCTGACGCTTTAACTTCTTGGCAGGCCCCAAAGGGAGCCTCTCTGGGCGGATTCGTACCATTACCTTTTCGCCTTCAGTAAATATTTGTTCTTGCCTTCGCTTATCTGCATGGGCTTTATAATTTTCATTGCTAGTTATTATTCGTCGGCGAACCGACTCATGCAAATGCTGTGCAAATGACTCAGCAGACTCACTAGGGCGCGACTCTAAAGGACTCGGGATGAGGTCTATATGCTTCCTAAGGTCATATCCTGATACTACATGAAATGAACTCAACCCGGTAGACCTATTAACTGAACTATTGTAGGCAAACTCTGCAACAGGGAGATCTAAGTTCCAACTACCTACATACTCTCCTACTAGACAGCGCAAAAGAGTCCCTAAACTCCGATTCATTACCTCGGTCTGTCCGTCCGTGTGTGGGTGATATGCCGGGGAGAACCTAAGAATAGTGCCCGTCTTATGCCACAAGGTTTTCCAGAAATAGCTCATAAATTTCACATCGCGGTCTGACACGATCGACTTAGGCAGGGCATGCAGTCGAAAGACATCCCTCATGAATATAGATGCAACGTGAGTCGCATCTGCCGTTTTGCGGCAGGCAATGAAGTGCGCCATCTTCGAAAACCGATCGACCACCACGAAGATGAAGTCGTGTTTCCGTAAAGTGCGGGGAAGTCTGAAAATAAAATCCATGCTAATGTCCTCCCAAGGGCGGTGTGGGACAGGTAAAGGCGTGTAGAGACCCGTGTTCTGCTCAGTGCCCTTGGCCGTCTGACAGATACGACATTGCCGAACAACTCGAGCTACGTCCTTCTTAAGGCCGGGCTAGTAGAGGCGGTCCTCGACAATGGCTATGGATTTATCTCGCCCGAAGTGGCCCGCGGCTCCGCCCGCGTGCAACTCCCAAATCAGATAATCACGGTAAGATGTCTGGGGAATGCACAAGCGGGAGCCCCGGTACAGATATCCCTCATAGATCTGATATCCCTCAACAGGGTCGGGTGGGTCTCGGGACAGGGCGGTGTAAATCTCGCCAAAATCGGGGCATGTCAGATAGTCCAACATCAATCTCTCTAGTCCCTCTACGCTCGCAGTCATCGTTTGCAACAGGGATATGCGACGACTCAACGCATCAGCCGACTCTTTCTCAACACCAGCGCGGTGCTTGAGAACATAATGAAAGTCCTGCAGATATTCGACCCACTTCGCGTGTCGGTGTCCCAGGTTGCGTTGCGAGTCGAGGTAACGTAGCACCTGATGGTCGGAATATAATACAAACTCACGGGGAAGGAGATAGTGTCTCCAGTAACGCCGAGATTGGACTATGACATAAAAATCTCGATCATAATTCGAGTATTTCTGCTTAGCTTCGTTCAAATTCTCACTAAAGTAAGAAACTGGGTGCCCCTCCTGACTCAATACGCCACATATACCAACCCATGACGCATTGCATGCGACCTCAAAGGCGCGGCTAAAATCCGGCAATCGTAGGACAGGAGCCGTCGTCAATCTCTCCTTAATTTCTTCGAAAGCTCGAGTGGCTGCGTGGGTCCACTGAAACTCGCCCTTCTTGTGATAGTTCGTGAAGGGGGCATGATCGTACTGAACCCCTGGACAAACCTCCTATAGAAGGTGGAAGACCGTGAAAGCTACGAGCCTCGTGAATATTTGCGGGTACAGGCCAATCCTGAATGGATTTGACCTTCTCGGGATCTAAGGATACTCCAGTAGACGATATAATAAATCCTAGAAAGTGAACAAACTCGGAAAGGAACGAGCACTTCTTCAGATTCACATACAGTTTCTCTTGGCGGAGGGTACCAAAGAGAAGTCTCAGATGATCGAGGTGAGCAGCCTGAGTCTGGCTATAGACCAATATGTCATCAAAGTATACTACCAGAAACTTGCCCATGTAGGACCGCAACACCTGCATCATAACTCGCATAAACGTGCTAGGGGCGTTAGATAGCCCAAATGGCATGACTAGCCACTCGTACAGACCGACCTTGGTCTTGAATGCTGTCGTCCACTCGTCCCCCTCACGAACTCGTATCTGATGGTACCCACTACAGAGGTCGATCTTGGAAAAGATCTGGGCACCGGACATAGTATCCAGAAGGTCATCGTGTCGTGGAATCGTGAAACGATACTTGACCGTGATTTTATTAATGGCGCGGCTATCGATGCACATACACCAACTAGTGTCCTTCTTAGGGGTAAGAAAGGCGGGGACCGCACACTGACTCATACTCTCGCGAATGAGCTGCTTCCGGAGAAGCTCATCGACCTCCCGCTTGAGCTCAGCGTGCTCATCTGGGTGCATATGGTAATGGGGCAAGTTCGGGAGGGAAGTCCCCCGGGACTAAATCAATAAGCATGCTGAATGTCCTGTGGAGGTGGCAGTTCGTCGGGGAGCTTGTCAGGCATGATGTCCGCAAACTCGCCTAGAAGGGGACGCATCGCGGGTGGGTGGTTAACAGGGGGGTCCTCAGTGGCCTGAGTAGCGGCAACAACGTAAATAATATCCGACTCAATACTATCTCGCAAAAACTCACCTCTTCGCAGAATATGCAGTGGCCTCGAGGCGCTCGTACTCACAGATGGCTCTACCACACCCTTGAATTTATCTTGGTGCTGGGTTGACATCAACGTAATCTTCCGCCCCTTGTCATAAAAGACACACGTCACACACATGTTCGAGCGGCCGAAGCACGTGACATCACAATCAAATAGCCAGGGGCGGCCATGCAATACATGAGCGACGTCCATGGGAATAACATCGCACCAGACCTCATCCTGAAAGGATGCAATAGTAATCGGGACTAGGCAACGCTGGGTGACCTGAATCGCCGTCTTGTCTACCCAGACGACACGATATGGTTGGGAGTGAGGCTCTGCCTTCACCTTCATACGGTCAAATCCCTTCTGGGCCACGATGTTCACACAATTTCCACTGTCGATATCCAACTTGCAGGGGCCGCCTGCACTAGGGAAGTATGTGTAAAAGATGGTGATGCGTCACCAATCCTCATCTACACGAGGGGTGTGTAGGAGGCGTCTAATCACTCTCACCTCTAAAGATCTCTCGGCATCACTCTCCCAGCCTTCCTCTATAGTGGCTTTGACTTCTTCCATACCCTCCTCTTCTTCCTCTAAATCCCGTTCCTCGCCCTCAACTAGCAGGTTCCGCGTGGGGCACTGTGCCGCCACGTGTTCCCTGCCAGAACATCGATAGCACACAATACCCCCAGACCGCGGGCCAATCAGTGGTTATGACTTGCCCTTTGCATCCGCGGGGATACGTGAGGGTGCATCCGTGGTGGTCTGGGGCGGAGCGGGTTTCCTAAAATGCGAGGAGTCAGTCCGAGAAGTGAACTGCCTCGTGCTAGAAGATCGGAGGTAATGCTCGTACTCAAGGACGAGCTGAAATATCCGGCCGGGTCAGCGATATAAAGAGAATTAGGAAACAATATTAAAACTAACATGCAGTAGGTAAAAAGAAACAACTACTAAGGATTTAACAACTTACAACGGAAGCTAAGAAAGTAACTAAGGGTAACCACATACCTCATATCTGGATTCACAGAGTCACTATACATGAAAAGAAGTGAGATGACTGAAAATCTGAAATAACATTATAAGTCCGATACAAGACATATAAAACATTAACAAGGTACATTATCCACAACTACAAGTATATGCTGAAATTAGAGAAAACTGAAAGTGGAAGCAACTACAAACTGACTCCACTTAACGCTCATCCTAGGCGTAGTTTCCCACCTGGGTCACCTGTAAAAATATTGCCCACGGGGGGTCAGAGTAAGGAAAAACAACTCTAGTGACACAAAACATTTTCTCATATGATGAATGCATGTCTTTAGAAAATAGTTTTGTGCGTTAAAATTATTTATGCTATATGTTATGCATGCCTTCACAACACTTTCTGGTCATTACACCTACTTGTTCTATGTTCGTGACTTTCAGTTCACTAACCCAAGTCCGACGTTCACTTTGGTCTTGGAGAAGGGTGTCATTCTACACGTTTTCCGCGACCGTTTTCCTATCCCCACACATTTCTATGCATGATCATGATATTTGTACAAAACTTACACATGCGTATACAAAAATATTTTTCTTTTGCTATGTCTAATTAGCAGGAATTAAGTTTCCTTCCGTGGTAGTGCGGCGCTCGTACACTCGGCGCGACGACATTTATTTTTTCGAAGGAAAACCGACTACTGGGGACTTTCAGAACCTTGCCTCGAGGCCACCAAAAACTGCAATCAAGATAACTCTATATTACCCATTTTCCCCTTAGGGTTTTCGTTGGAAAAATTCTAATAACGCTAGGGTAACCCAAAATCAACGGATAACCTAGTGTATTACCTTTACGAGGGTGTGATTGGGGCTCTCAATTCGCCCAACTCAAATTTTGCGGTGGACTCCGTACTCCAAAACCTAATTAGGGCAATCGAATGAAAACCCAGGTTAGATTAACTTCCAAATCGAGGGATTTCCATGAAGGAATAGAGATAAGGGAGAAATAAACTCACCGGAAATGAACGATTTCAACTTCCACTGTTTAGGGTTGAATCCGACTCTTCCACGGCTAAGGAAGGAAAAGGAACATCCACCGGCGCCCGTAGAGGAAGGAGGAGAAGTCAGAGATGCGCTCTGGAGTAGGATCGGCCGACGGAAAGGGCTGCGGGAGGCGTCATGCTCGTCATTTGCGGGAGACGGAAGCGCTCGTGGGGTCGGTTGCTGGAAACGAACAAAGGCGGGCTGCGGTTTCTTCCCGTGAATACAATAGCTTGCGGGTTTAGCAATTGCGGGTATTAAAACTATCGGGTGAGGGGTTAGGCAAATAACCGCATGAGGTATGAGGTGAGACTTGCTATTCGCACCCCTAAATGTTATTTCACATTAATTCCTATGAACACAACCCATCTTGCCGCGCTTCGATACTAAAATTTAAAATGTGTTACACTAAAATTATGACTAACACAATTCTCAAATTTACGGATGCGAACTTTAGGAATAGTAGCATTGTACCTTGACGACGCGCTGCCTCGATCAAAATCCGTCTCGACTCGATCCTACAATTTAAATTAATTTTCGCGTCAAAACTTTGGATGTTACAAATCTCCCCTCCTAACAAAAATTTTCGTCATCGAAAATTGTAACCATACCTGAATCAAATTGTAAGATCGAGTCGCGACGGATTTTGATCAAGACAGCGCATCGTCAAGGTACAATACTACTATTCCTTAAGTTCGAATCCGTAAATTTGAGAAGTGTGTTAGTCATAATTTTAGTGTAACACATTTTAAATTTTAGTATCGAAGCGCGATAAGATAGGTTGTGTTCATAGGAATTAATGTGAAATAACATTTAGGGGTGCCAATAGCAAGTCTCACCCCATACCTCATTCGGTTATTTGCCTAACCCCTCACCCGATAGTTTGAATACCCGCAATTGCTAAACCCGCAAGCTATTGTATTCACGGGAAGAAACCGTAACCCGACTTTGTTCGTTTCCCGCAGCCGACCCCACGAGCGCTTCCGTCTCCCGCAAACGACGAGCCCGGCACCTCCCGCAGCCCTTTCCGCCGGCCGATCCTCCTCCAGAGCTCATTTCCGACTTCTCCTCCTTCCTCTACGAGCGCCGGTGGGTGTTCCTTTTCCTTCCGTGGCCGTGGAAGAGCCGGATTCAACCCTAACCGGCGGAAGTTGAAATCGTTCATTTTCGGTGAGTTTATTTCTCCCTTATCTCTATTCCTTCATGGAAATCCCTCGATTTGGAAGTTAATCTAACCCAGGTTTTCATTCGATTGCCCTAATTAGGTTTTGGAGTACGGAGTCCACTACAAAATTTGAGTTGGGCGCATTGAGAGCCTCAATCACACCCTCGTAAAGGTAATACACTAGGTTATCCGTTGATTTTGGGTTACCCTAGCGTTATTAGAATTTTTCCAACGAAAACCCTAAGGGGAAAATGGGTAATATAGAGTTATCTTGATTGCAAGATTTTAGTGGCCTCGGGGCAAGGTTCTGAAAGTTTCCAGTAGTCGGTTTTCCTTTGAAAAAGTAAATGTCGCCGCGCCGAGTGTACGAGCGCCGCACTACCACGATAAGGAAACCTAATTCCTGCTAATTAGACATAACAAAAGAAAAATAATTTTGTATACGCATGTGTAGGTTTTGTACAAATATCATGACCATGCATAGAAAGGTGTGGTGATAGGAAAACGGTCGCGGAAAACGTGTAGGATGACACCCTTCTCCAAGACCAAAGTAGTCAGATCATGAATAATAACGTTAGGTACGAAACTTTTACCCATATACGTAAGCTTGGAATGTGTCCAACCAAGGGCGTGAATGTCCCTTCTAGTCGACCACAAGAAAGTCAAGGGTCGCTCAGTAGTACATAAAAGAGATGTCCCAAGCAGAGTAGCATCAGACCAAAAAGGTCAGTAAGCACACATAAGTCTTTTCGTGCTAGGTAGAGGCGCACTACCTTTCTCATAAGGCATATGGTACCTTATGAGCAGTACAGTCTTGGGAGTTGACTCCCCTTTGAGACAATTAGTAGATTCGAGACCGTGTCCGTGCGACACTAGAACAATTGAGTTCGTCAGATGGTCTTGGGTCGTCAGTTTCAGATGCGCGTTAGGAGCTACTCTGCCTAGAGCCTTCCCAGTAGATGTGTAGGCTAGAAGCCACCTAGAACTGAAGTATAGACCTGACGTGAGACAGTACACTAGTTAGTGAACGCCGGGACTTGGGTTAGTGAACTGAAAGTCACGAACATAAAACAAGTAGATGTAATGACCAGGAAGTGTTGTGAATGCATGCATAACATATAACAAATGATTTTAACCCACAAAACTATTTTCTAAAGACATGCATTCATCATATGAGAAAATATTTCTAGTATCACTAGGAGGAGTTGTTTTTCTTACTCTGACCCCCCGTGGGCAATGTTTTTACAGGTGACCCAGGTGGGAAACTACTTCTAGGATGAACGTTAAGTGGAGTCAGTTTGTAGTTGCTTTCACTTTCAGTTTTCTCTATTTCAGCATATACTTGTAGTTGTGGACAATGTACCTTGTTAATGTTTTATATGTCTTGTATCAGACTTATATTATTATTTCAGATTTTCAGTCATTTCACTTCTTTTCATGTATAGTGGCTCTGTGAATCCAGATATGAGGTATGTGGTTACCCTTAGTTACTTTCTTAGCTTCCGTTGTAAGTTGTTAAATCCTTAGTAGTTGTTTCTTTTTACCTGCTGCATGCTAGTTTTAATACTGTTTCCTAATTCTCTTTATATCGCTTATTCGGCCGGATGACTGATTATTGTAAAACTGGGAAGAGGTGTTACAAATTGGTATCAGAGCCAGATTTAAGATCCCTGGACCCTAGAAAGATTTCACAGAGCCATATGAATATGTAAGAGTAAACTCTTGTTAGTAGAGTATTTAAGTTGCGATTAAACCCTAGTTTTCGCAAGAGTACAAAATAAAAATGCTAAGCTAGATTTCACAGATGCTTGATAAATAATCAGATTTCTTTTATATGTTCTATCAGACACCACGAGTCAGTGAACCGGGTGAATCTTCACGTCAGGACCCTGTTCCTAATGCAACTATGGGCGACGCTGCCGTGCCACAGGTACCACCAGTTCCAGCAGCTCCAGAAGGCACTGACATAGCGTCTCAGATTGCCAGGACAGTCACTGTTGCCTTGATGGAGTTTCAGAGAGGACTGGCTGCAGGGTTTCCATCTCCAGTACAAGTACCAGCCCCTGCACCTGCTCCAGCCCCAGCACCCGTGGAGATGACCCTGGAGCGCTATTTGAGGAACTTTAGAGAGCTTCAACCCTCGAACTACAGTGGGGATGAGACCCCGATGGACACAAACGATTGGATAGCAAACACCAGAGACCTGCTGAATGTTTTGGAGTGCCCGGAGAACAAGAAGGTTCCTCTGGCAGTTTTCCTCCTCCGAGGTGAGGCAAAAGTCTGGTGGGACAAGTACCGGGCAGATGATCCTGCAGGTAAATTGTTATGAAATTTCCTCTTAAGTTAGGAAGTGATGCGTTTTGTTTATTAGTATGACCATATTTTTGGCCAGGTCGTACGTTCAGACATGTTTACGTGAGGCGAATTTTCTAGAGCCCTTCCAAGTTCTTTCGTGCCTCCTTCTGCACAACGAGGTCTCCAGGAGAAATATCTTAGACTTTTCCAGGGGGACGGGTCCGTTACTGAGTACGAGCGAGAGCTTACCCATCTGGCTCGATATGCGGGCGTGATGCAGGGAGATCAGGCTGAGAAGTGCAGCCGCTTCGTGGATGGCTTGCGTGACTCGTTGAGGCAATCGCTGATGATCATGATCAACGCTGACTACATGAGCTTTGTGGATACGGCTCGCAGACTGGAGGCTGATCAGCAGAAGGTTCAGAAGCGAAGTAATTTCCGTACCAAGCGAGCTCAGGATTCGCATCAGCCGCAGCAGAGCAGGAATGACCAAGGGAAGAATTGGAACAAGAAGCAGAAGCCTTATGCGAAGAAGAGTGGTCAGTCTGGTGACAGGAGCAAGGACTACCCCACTTGTCCCAAGTGTCAGCGTCGCCATCCAGGAGAGTGTTTGGCCAGCGCAGACGTGTTTTACAAGTGCCGTCAACCTGGACACATAGCTTGCTTCTGTCAGGAAGTCGGTGCTAATCAGGTAATCAAAGCCTTGTTGTATTCATTACATTTATGTAATTACTGTAAATGACAAATGTAATATGTTCCTACAGTCGAAGTACGAGGTTGGTGGCTCTAGTAGGGTAGACAAGGGCAAAGCGTTGATGATCACTGATGGGAGACCACAGCAGGGTCGAGACTTAGTGCAGCCCAGAGCGTATGGGCTTGGTCAGCAGGAGGCAAAGGATCTGGAGGATGTAGTGACTGGTAAGTGCTTTATTTGCTTAACAAGTTTATTTAATCTTCCGTAGTGACACTCTTTCCATCTTTTGTAAATCTTTCATGTAGGCATCCTTATGATTCGTAATTTACCCTCCAAGATTCTGTTCGATACGGGCGCCTCACACTTGTTTATCGCGGAATCTTAGTGCGTAAGCTGAATTTAGAAGTCTTTCCAGAGACAGTACCGCTGGAAGTCATGATGCCGAATGGATCCCTTCTGCAGACCAGAGATAAGTGCATGGTACCGGTGCAGTTTGGTGATACTGAGATTATCATGGAAGCTTTGCAACTACCTATTGCAGGATTCGATCTGATCTTTGGAATGGACTGACTTTCGACAGTCAATGCTAGGATTGACTGTAGGGCGAAGCAGATACAGTTTGAACGACCCAGCCAGACTGGATTTTCTTTTCAGGGCTTGAAGGGAGTAGTGAAAATGATCATCTCCGCAGTCCAAGCTAGAAGGTGCATCGGTAAGGGTTGTGAAACCTTTGTAGTACTGATGAACGCATAGTCTAAGGCTAACTTGGCAGAGGTACCAGTGGTGCAGGAGTTTCCCGATGTTTTCCCGGAAGAGCTCCCTGATGCTTCTCCAGATTGAGAGATTGAGTTCCCGATAGACTTGCAGCCTGGGGCTACACCGGTAGCTAAATCCCCATACCGGATGGCTCCAAGGGAACTAGCGGAGTTGAAGAGCCAGTTGCAGGAGTTGCTTGATTTGAGTTTTATACGCCTCAGTACTTCACCTTGGAGTGCTCCAGTACTATTTGTGAAGAAAAAAGATGGTAGTCTGAGACTGTGCATAGATTACCGTAAATTAAACAAACTGACAGTAAACAACAAGTACCCGATTCCCAGGATTGATGATTTGTTCGACCAGTTGGTGGGATCGAGCACCTTTTCCAAGTTAGATTTGAGGTCGGGCTATCGTCAGTTAAATATTCAGGACGTGGATATACAGAAGACGGCTTTCAGTACCAGATATGGACACTTCGAGTTCGTGGTCATGCCGTTCGGGCTGACCAATGCCCCTTCAGTATTTATGGACCTGATGAACAAGGTATTTCAGGAGTACTTGGATCGTTTTGTTATCGTCTTTATAGATGATATCTTGGTGTTCTCAAAGAGTGCAGAAGATCATGCCGCTCACCTCAGGATTATTTTGAGCACCCTCAGGAAGAATCAGTTATATGCCAAGTTTTCAAAGTGTGAGTTCTGACTTTCAGAGATTGCATTCTTAGGCCACGTCATCAGTCAGAAAGGGGTTAATGTTGATCTGAACAAGATAGAGGCCATTAAGAATTGGCTAAGGCCGACGACAGTTTCAGAGATTCGCAGCTTTTTGGGTCTAGCTGGTTACTACAGGAGATTCATCAAGGATTTCTCAAAGATAGCCTTACCACTGACTTCCCTCACCCTGAAGGGTAAGGGCTTGGTTTGGACAGTTGAATGCGAGTTGACTTTTGAGGACTTGAATGACAGGTTGATGACCACACCGATCTTGAGTTTACCTCCAGGGCCTGACGGATTTTAGATTTATAGCGATGCGTCAGGTCAAGGTTTGGGCTGTGTTCTCATGCAGTATGGAAAGGTCGTAGCCTATGTCTCGAGACAGTTAAAGGTGCATGAGAGGAACTATCCCGTGCATGACTTGAAGCTTGTAGTAGTCATACATGCTCTGAAGATTTGGAGGCACTATCTCTCTGGAGTGCGTTGCGAGATCTTCACTAATCATAAGAGCCTCAAGTATATCTTTGATCAACGAGAGCTCAATTTGAGGCAGCGTAGATGGTTAGAGTTTCTTTCGGACTACGACGTAGACATTCAGTACCATCCAGGAAAGACGAATGTTGTAGCTGACGCCCTTAGCCGGAGAGGTTTGTGTTTTTCCCTTCTCACTCAGCAGGAGTTGGTTCGCGAACTGGAGAGACTGGACATCACCGTTGTGCCCCGTTGTAGTTTTGGTTCTGCAAGGTTGAGTTGGATGGAGATTACTTGCGACATTATGGATAGAATCATGACAGCTCTACCTTTGGATCCAAAGATGAGAGAGATTTGGATCTCAGTACAGTCATGTCAGAAAGAGAGATTCTCTATTCAGGATGATTTATTATTGCACGATGGCAGGGTGTGTATCCCCGATGTTAGTCACCTTCGCGAGGACATTCTATTTGAGGCACACAATTCCAGATATTCTATACATCCGGGTAACACGAAGATGTATGCAGATCTCAAGAAGGTAGTCTGGTGGCCAAACTTGAAAAGTGATGTTGCAGATTATGTAGGGAAGTGCGAGACATGCAAGTTAGTTAAGGCCGAGTGCCAAAGGCCTGGAGGCAAGTTGCAGCCACTTCCCATTCCCGAGTGGACATTTGAGGATATATCCATGGACTTCATTCATGGTCTGCCGAGATCGCAGAGTGGGAATGATTCCTTATGGGTTATAGTTGATCGGCTTTCTAAGGTCGCCATTTCATTCCTCTTAAGAAGACAGATCAGAGTCCCAGATTGACACAGTTATATATAGACGAGATAGTTCGACTTCACGGTGTTCCCAAGACTATAGTTTCAGACCGAAATGATAGATGTATCTCCAAGGAGTGGAGATACGTACAGGAGCGGTTGGGTACCAGATTACATTTCAGCACCGCATTCCATCCCCAGACCGATAGACAGACTGAGCACACAAATAGGACTTTGGAAGATTTGCTACGGATGTGCATTTTTGATTTTGGAGGAAAGTAGGAGAAGTATGTTACCCTTGTGGAGTTCTCCTACAACATCAGTTTTCAGACAAGCATTGGGATGACACCATTCGAAGCCCTCTATGATAGACATTGTCGGACACCGTTGTGTTGGGCTGAAAGTGAAGAAAGATCTACCATCAGGGAATCATTGATTGATAAGACCACTAATAAGATCAAGCTCATTCAGGAGCGTATGAAGACAGCTCAGGATCGCCAGGTCAAGTATCATGATCAGAAGCACAGGTCAGTAGAGTTCATTGTTGGAGACTACGTTTCTCTGAAGGTCATACCAGTCAGAGGAGTCTCTAGAATAAAGCGGATGAAGAAACTGAGCCCCAGATTCGTTGGTCCTTTTGAGGTATTGGAAAGAGTTGGTGAGGTTGCATATAGGTTGGCCTTACCTGAGGAAATGAGTGGTATACATGATGTATTCCATATATCCTATCTGAGGAGAGCAGTCAGAGATTCCAGTCAGAAAATCAGTACCGAGGAAGCACCAATCGAGACAGATCTTAGTATTGGGGTTAAACCAATCAGAATCGTGGATTCAAGGATACAAAAGCTCAGGAATAGAGAGATTCGCTTGGTCAAAGTCCTTTGGATGAATTGTGGCCGTCCAGAGTATACTTGGGAGCGAGAGGATGAGCTTAAGAGCAATGCAGACCATTCCTTCCTCTTTGATTGAGGTATGTGATTACCCTTAGTTACTTTCTTAGCTTCCGTTGTAAGTTGTTAAATCCTTAGTAGTTGTTTCTTTTTACCTGCTGCATGCTAGTTTTAATACTGTTTCCCAGTTCTCTTTATATCGCTGACCCGACCGGATGACTGATTATTGTAAAACTGGGAAGGGGTGTTACATCGACAGTCTCTAGGCGATGTGGAATCAACTCTCGACAAATCTCAGAACGAAGGCCCGCCTTGAATCGGGAGGCGGTGGCGATAGGCTCCTCTGAGACGTCACTCCTAACAACTAGCTTGTCGAAGCGAGCCATGTACTCAGCGACAGTAAGGGACCCCTGCCGTAAGTTCTGTAACTGCTCAAATAACTGGTCTCGGTAGGAGGCTGGGAGGTATTTCTCGCTCAACTTTTGCTTCATCTCATCCCATCTAGCGATGGGGTAATACCCATCTCGCTCCAACGCTGTCTCGACGCTAATCCAAAATACTTTAGCCTGTCCAATCAGCTTCATTTTTGCAAAGCGGACACAACGCTCGTCACTCATGTCATACCACTCAAAGTAGTGGTCCATGTTCAAGAGCCAATCGCTGAAGGCTTTCGGATCTAGGCGACCATCGAATGAAGGGGCGTCGAGTTGGATGCGATGAGTGATGCCATGGTGGTGGACTCCTCTCCGTGGGTCAGGATAATCCTCTGGATACTCATCATGGGTGTAGTCGTATCGAGCTGGTGGGGGACCACACTCTCTCCGACCCGGGGGATAATATTCATCTTGGTGATGGTGACAATGACTGTGTGGGGGCACACGATCTCTGGGGTCAGGCTGAGGCTGGCGTGACATACGATACTCATCACGCTGATGGGTAAGTCTATCCCGCGCCGGAACTTGCCCTTGAACTATCGCAAAATCAGGATTTCGCCTTACCGACGGGATTGAGGCTCGATGAGGAATATCACGACGGTGGCGGTCTGCTGGAGGCGGACCATCCCTCAGACGTTGGTCCTGACGTGGAGGAGCATCAGGGTCGTCCTCAAGTGACTCGTCACGCTGTGTCGGAGTTGTCCCTGACATTCTCTAAGTGGTCTAAGCGAAGGTTCACCTCGGCAAGATCATGACGCACATCGTTGAACAGGGCACCTAATGCGTCAAAACGGTCTAGGATAAGACTTTGAAATTCAGCAAAAGCGGCGCCCGGATTCGAGCTCGTCGTGCGGTCGTCGGTGACTTGAGGCTCTACCATACTTTCTCTAAAGGTCCTATCACTACGGAGCATGCAAATGACTTAACGTTGACCTCTGATACCAAAATGATGTAGGAGTAGGCTACGAGTGCACAAAACCTAAGACTCTAGGTGGTAGTGCAAGGGTGACACGCTAGTCCAAATCTACATGCAATGTAATGAGTGATATTTGACGAATAAATTAAGCAATGTAATTTTTTAGCACCACACAGATATTTGAATAGAAACAAATATTTAATTTTGGCAAATTCTAATGACTTCCTCCGCTCGGAGGGTCAAAGCGAAGCACGCGGCGAATGTCTCCTCCTGCAAATTATTAGAGCACAAAAACAAACTTTCACAAATAAGAATCGCAACAAAATATGGTAACCACTAAATGAAAATGTCGAATCAAATAATACAATACTACAAAAAGCTCACAGAGTAGAGGGCTGAACCGTGACATTGAAGAATTTGAGGTCCGGATGTGTAGATCGGCGATCGGAGATGAAACTGGTGGCGAGGCGATGGTGTCGGTGGCTGTCCCCGGCGGTAAGTGGTGAAAACGGACAATAAAACGGTGGATCCGGCCACGTATGGGTAGATCCGGGCCGGGGGAGGGTAGATCCGTTGTGTAGGAGCGGATCCAGACAAAAATGGTAAAAAGGGTGGAGACAAACGCCGTAACAAGGGCTGAAATTCTCAGATCTAGCGGGATCTAAAGAGTAGGGGTGATTTGGTAGTGGATCCACGGAAAGGAAATGAGAGGAATGGCCGGCTAGGGTTAGTGGTGGATTCCGGGCGGTGGGGAGGGGGTGGTCGGCTGGCTGAAGGGGGCAGTGGGGGTGGTCGGCTTGAAGGGGAAGTGGGGGTTGCGGGCTGGGGGTTGGAGGAGTCCAGCAGTGGGCTGTTTGGGACTGGCGGCGGCAAACCTGGGCAGCAGGCCGGCGGGTTTGTGAGGGGGGTTTAGGGGACAGCCGGCGGCTGGGTGAGAGGAAGGAGGGGTGGAAAACGAAGTTGGGGGTAGGGATTACCTTGGGGAGGAGTTCGGAGGCCTAGGAGTTGTCATCTAGGGTTCCACGGCGTCGGCACGGGGAGGGATCGCTGGAATCCTGGAATGAATGTTCTCCAAATTCTGCAATGATCCAATTCAACACTCTAGACTCCTATTTATAAGAAAAGAAAAGCTAGGGCTTCCCCATCAACGACTATTATTGTCCGGTGGGTTCTCCCTTAAAATACATCAATAATAAACTGAAAAAAATAAACTAATATAGTTTTTTGACTCGCGGCGACGTCCCGGATGCAACCGTGGAGTCCGATCGGCGATCCGATCAAGTCTTCTTGTGCGAATAAATGAATGTGGGTCCCGCCTTGCGACGAACCCCTCCAGGTGATGGATTCCCATCAGTAACCTTGCAGGAATGAGGCATCCAGACATTTTATGATACAATTTATATAATTCTGTGTTAGAAACCTTGTAGGAATGAGGCATTCAGACATATTTCTTTTGATTACATTCATGTAATTGTTTTGGTGTTAGAAACCTTGTAGGAATGTACAGAATGAGCCACTCAGACATTTTCTTGATACATTTATGTAATGTCTCATTAGGTGCTTATAAATATTAAATAGAAATGTGTTTTAGAAAATAATGTTTTTTTTTTCACTCATTTTGAGTATAAAAATTAAATCCTTACTTCGGAAGTATTTTAAAGGTCTGTGTAGAGTTTAAAGTCTTTAGTAATTACTAAATACATCCAACCAGTTGATGAAATCTAATAATCATCATTTTTCTAAACATATTTTCTTACTTCAAGCAATCAAATGAGTTCTAAATAGGTACTGATTGCTGCATTATCATGGAAAAACTAACAGATTAATAGTATTTTGTTGTTTGTGTTGTTGCTCTGTTATTGCTCATGATTGATATGATTGTATGGTGTAATAGGACAAAGCTGGGTTTTGGTTTGCTATCTGGTAAATATTCCTCACCTACTCATGAGGTATTTGAAGCATGCGTGTGTAATTCTAAGGGCATTACTACTACAGGAAAATGATGTTCATTGTTTGTCTAGCAGGTAGAGGAATTGGGACATTCCAAAGGGGCTAGCTCCGTTGCTGTAAGTTGTCTTTTGACCTTCTGTTTTCCTTGAAACCAAAATAAAAGGATGGAATACTTGGAAGAAATTCTAGAAATTGTTTTACCCATGGTTCTGACAAAGTTCATTCTCCTCTCTAGAAGTTTTTTTATACCCTATGAAAAGACCAGTGTGATGGTAAACTGGCAAAATTACCGCGAACATGCTCTGCCAAGTGCCAAGTTATTTTTGCATGGTTTCTTTATACATTGTTTGCATCCTTTGGATGCGACATTAGTTGCTGCTATGCATTTTACAAAATGGAATTCTCGAAGTGGCAATAAGAGTTATGGATCTTCCATTATAACCAAGTTCCAATACTGGTTCCAAATGTGGTAGTAATTATTAAATATGCTTGAATATTCTCGATTCTAAAATTACTTATTTTAAATCTGTAAAATACTAGAATTTAGAAAAATTGATTAAGTAGAAGCTGGAAAAATAAGTTAAATCTCATATACTTTCTTTAATTTAATCATTTCTCGCTTCATCATCATCATTTATCATAATGATCAATAACCATATCCTACCTTTCTATGATCGGCTTTATAATTCTCATTTTAATTCGTTCTATTGAATGTTTTCTATGGTGTTAAAACATAAATTATGAAATTTGTTGGGAAAAATCCTTCGATTTAATTTAACAAATTATTTTTAAGTGATTTTATATCCTTGGATAATTATCCATGTTGTATAGTGAGAGTAATTTGGTCATAGATGTCCTAGGAAGTCAGTCTTGTCAAAGGCAGAAGAAGGCAAGCTGAAAACAGTAGGAAAATCAGTCAAGTTAAAGAAGCGTCAATTAGAAATCGACGCAACGTTGACTGAAAGTCGACGTATCTTCGACTGACATTCGACGCATCTTCTGCAGTAAAGCCGACGCCTCTCCAAAGCCGAAGTCAACACATGCATCAATAAGTAATCGACGTAACATCGAATACTCAGTTCTGTCGACACATCTTCAATTGGAACTCGACGTAGCGTCGAATATTCTCCAGAAAGGAAATTTCAGAAGGTTTATTCAAAGTTATTCAGAGATTGTGATTATGGGATCTATTCAAAATTGAAGAACTGTTAGAAGAGTTTTCTTGAAAAGAGAATTTTATATATTTTCTGATGATATATTTGGAAGAAGCTTGAAGGGATGCACGAGATTTCTGAAGACCATTTTTAGGGAGATCTGATCAGATATTTTAACATTCCTTCTGAAGATAATTAATCCGACGAATGAAATCAAAATCATTTAGAGATTAAAACAGGATTCAAAAGTAGATAGAACTAAGAATAGATATACAAAGATAATCATTCTGATTATCAGATGACATTATCCTTCCTCTTTTTTCTCAATTATTGTTTTACAGAAGACAACAGATCAAAAAACTTATAATCCTTGCACCTGCTCATCAAGGATTCATCATTTTCAAAGAGACCCAGTTAACTGAAGTGCTTAAGAATCCTCAGAGATTGTTGAATGAAGATTCAAATCAGAAGACATTTTTCTTCTTCTCTCTCGATTTTTTTCCTCCTCTTTCACTATTGTTCTGTGAAAAAAGTTTTTAGAATCCCTCTCAAAAGACTCAATCACTGGTTCTAAGAGTCTCCTTAACAAAGGACTCAAACACTGGATAGTGAATTCCTATCAAAGTTGTAGAAGAGTGGATGTATCCAGATTTTGGGGAACCACTATATTTTTGGTGTCACCTGTGCCGTGCTTTTTTTTTGTGCTCCTCTTTTCTTTTATTTTCTGCTTTTTGCTTGTGCCGTGATTTACTTAATTGTGGCTGTATTTCTATAATGCTAATCTAAGTTTATTTGAATCTGATTTAGGCTTCGTTTGGTTTGGCGTTTTGCTCAGGCGGTGGGAGGAGAAGGAGCGCTTTTGGAACCTCAGGGGGAAGGCCGCTGTTGGAATCCCTCCGTTTTCCTCCATTTCTCATGCTGTGGGGGGTGCAAACGGAGCAAACGCTGCCGCCAATCATTTGGTTACCCGCCGTGCGGCGGCGTTTGCCCCAAACGGAAAGATCCAAACGCTGCGCCAAACGAAGCCTAAGGTTTATATAAATAATTTTAAATCTCTATTCACCCCATTTAGAGAATTTTCAGAACTTGTTGCTTGTGCCGTGATTTACTTAATTGTGGCTGTATTTCTATAATGCTAATCGAAGTTTATTTGAATCTGATTAAGGCTTCGTTTGGTTTGGCGTTTTGCTCAGGCGGTGGGTGGAGAAGGAGCGCTTTTGAAACCGGAGGGGGAAGGCCGCTGTTGGAATCCCTCCGTTTTCCTCCATTTCTCATGCCGTGGGGGGTGCAAATGGAGCAAACGCTGCCGCCAGCCATTTGGTTACCCGCCGTGCGGCAACGTTTGCCCCAAACGGAGAGATCCAAACGCTGCGCCAAACGAATCCTACGATTTATATAAATAATTTTAAATCTCTATTCACCCCCTTTACAGAATTTTCAAAGGTATAACTTTTCCACTTTTAATTGGTATCAGAGCCAAGTTGATCAGAAAAGGTTAACACCTTGTTCAAAAAGATCCGAACAGTTTTAATTCCAAAATTACTAGTATACAAATCTATTTTCAAAAATGAGTTCAAATAATTTCAAAGGATTTGCATCCACAAGACCTCCAATGTGTAACTTGAAGAAGTTTATACTTTGGAAAGCCAGAATTAAGTTATACATGAACTCTATTGATGAAGATATTTTTAACTCTATTCTTACAGGACCTCATATGCTATACAAGGGCTTCAGTGGAAATCTCACACTAGAGATTGCTCCCAAATCTGAATGGACAAAAGAATAGAAGAAAGGTAAGGACTGTGATGCCAAAATCATGAACATCTTGGTATTCACCATGTCTGATGAAGTATTCTAGAAAATTGCTGACTGCCAATCAGCCAAGGAGATCTGAGAATCTCTATCAAGGTTTGTGGATGGAAGTTCTGATGAAAGAAAGGACAAAAGATCTTTTCTTATATCTCAATATGAGAAATTCTCGAAGAAAACTGAGAAAAGTTTTGCTGAGATGCATGAAAGATTCAGTATAATAGTCAATAAACTCAGGGGACTGGACAAGGTGATCTCATTGACAAAAATTAATGACAAGCTGCTCATGTGCTTCCCAAACACACAAGACTCTATGATCTGGGTTATAAGAGAATCTTGATGCCACAGAGAGATCACCACTGATGCCCTGTTGGGTAAACCTAAATCTTATGAGCTCTTATTCAAAAGTAGGACTGAATCTAAAGCAAAGGAGAAGAGTTCTACTCTTAAAGAATTTCTAATCGCACTGAAAGCATCTGATAGAGAGTCTTCTAACACTGAAGAGGAGATGTTCTATCACGTAGTTAGAAGATTCAGAAGATGAATCATGATTGAAGATTCAGAAGATGAATTCAAGGTCCCAATTCCAATTCCAGTGTTCGTTTCGCGATATTTACAACGGAAATTGGAATTTGTTTGAAAACCCATAGGTTTTCAAAATTTCTTAAACTGGCTGGGCTCAAAACTTACCCCCCCCGTCGGTTTTGGCGATTTTCAGAACAGAGCCATCCCTCGCAGCCCTAGCTTCCGCACATCGCCGTTCCCCTCGGTGCTCGCCTTCTCCGGCCAGCGCCGGTCATTTGAGGTTAGTATTCTCCTCTAGAAGAAGAACTCTCATCTAGGCCTCCGATTTCACCCGATGGATTTTCTCATATCCTTTTTATTCTCCTTCCCGTGCAGTTTTCGTGCTCCGGCCGACTCCCTCAACTCCGAAAAACTCCTCCAGTGCAGCTTCCCTACTCCGGCCAGCTGTGAGGTGCGTCTTCCTCCTCTTCAAGAATGTAGGTTTTTTTTTTGGTATGATGCGTTTTCCTCCTCTTAGGGCCACTTGTTGGAGTTTTTTTTTCTTCTTTAGGATGCCCTGATTTTTTGTTGGTATGTATATGTGTGTGTGTGTTAATGTATGTGTTTGTGTGTGTGTAAATGTATGTATTTGTGTGTGTATAAGTGTAAATGCATGTGTATGTTTGTGTCTAAATGTAGGTATGTGTTTGTGTGTGTGTGTGTAAATGTAAATGCATGTGTGTAAATGTATGTGTGTGTAAATGTATGTGTGTGTAAATGTATGTGTGTGTGTAAATGTATGTGTTCCTGCTTTTATAAAAACATTTGCATTATTCGAGAGTTACATTACGGTCAATTCCTGTCTCCGAATTCCATCCTGCAAACGAACAGAAATAATGAAAACTTCAATTCCTGTAACTGAAAACCTTCCTGCAAACGAACAAAGGAATTGGTTTTCTGCCAAAACCAATTCCTCTGCGCCGTAGGTTTTCGGCCAAAACCAATTCTTACATCTCAATTCCTGCGAAACGAACACACCCTAAGGGAAGTTCATCAAATCATGAGGGGTTTCTAGGGAAAAAACCCTTTGAAGGCCAGGGTGCGAAGTCTAGAATTTTTGAATACTAGAAATTTGCGTCGATTCCTAATCGACTCAAGTATGAAACTGCGCCGACTTCTTCTCGACGTTACTTCATATCCGCGTTGACATCTTATTGACGCAAACAGACAGTTGCGTCGACTTCTAATCGAAGCAACTCTCCGGTGAACAGACAGAACAGATTCAACTGAATTGTTTTCTGAATTTTATACACATACCTAGATGCAATTATTGTAACAAGATAGGACATGGTGCTTGTTGTTTGTTTAATAGACCAATACTATTCCATCCAAAAGGGCATGAAAAGCCTTCCTATTCTTTCATAACCTCCTACAATGGTAGAAGCAATGAGCCCAAGATAACCCGAGTCCCAACTAATGTTTGAGTTACATATGCAAGTCAGAGACTGTCCATCCACAAATCAGCTATCGTTTTTGGACAGTGGTTGCTACAGGCACATGACTAGACATAAAGACCTGCTGGAAAACTATAAGGATAAGGATGACCCTAAGATAATATTTGATGACTCTAATTGTGGTCAAACCAAAGGTTATGATATGATCAAAATTAGAGATATTTCTTTTTCCAAAGTAGCTTATGTTGAAGGTTTTCAATATAATCTAATTAATATTAGTCAGCTGTGTGATGGTGAATACAAAGTAGTATTCACTCACAACCTATGCCTAATTGTCAACTCAAAGTCAGATGCAATAATGTTATCTGGATATAGGAAAGAAAATGTTTATATAATTGACTTCAATTCTAGCTTAAATGAAATCTGTTTATTCAATTCTGATATAAATAGAAATGAGTTGTGACATTGAAGGCTTGGTCATTTAAATCATAGGACATAGCCAAGTTAGCTAAAAATAGTCTAGTTAGAGGCTTGCCAGGTGGTAAGTATGAGAAATAAAATTCATGTTTGGCTTGTCAAACGGGCAAACAAACCAAGTCATCATTCAAACTCATTGGTAAGAATGATTCTTATAGATTTTTTTATTTATTACACATGAACTTATTTGGTCCCATATCCACTCAAAGCTTAGGAGGGAAATTCTTTACTTTAGTTGTACTAAATGATTTTTCTAGATTCACTTGAGTGTTTTTCTGAGAGCTAAATTTGAAACCTACAAAATTCTCTTAAGATTCATTAGACAGATTCACTCTGAATTCAACACTCACGTTGCTATGATCAGAAGTGACCATGATATAGAGTTTGAAAATCAGTTGATTTGTAGATTCTGTGAGCATGAAGAGATAAGATAAAATTTTTCAGCTTCTAGAACTACTCAATAAATGTCATTACTGAAAGGGAAAATAGAACCCTAATTGAATTAGGAAGGTCATTGTTGGCTGAGTCAAACTTGCCTAAGTCTTTTTGGGCTGAAGCAGTTAACACTGCTAATTATGTTTTGAATAGAAGTCTTATCCATAAGACCAAAGTTAAAGACCCATTATGAGCTTCTGAATGGAAAATCACTTATAGTTTCATACTCTAGGATTTTGGACTGCACTGGATTCATTTTAAATAATGGAAAAAGCTATCTTGTCAAAATTGACAAGAAGACTGATTATGGTATCTTCTTAGGATACTCATCAATAAGTAAAGCATATAAATGCTTCAACAAGAGAACTCTTAAAATAGAAGAGTCTATGTATGTAGTGTTTCATGAGGCTAATATGTTTTTCAAGAAGAAGAAACTTCCACCGACACTATTTTGCAGGAAGTAGACCCTTTGGTTGCTGCGTTTGAGCAAATCAACATTAAAGATAGTGGAGAAGACTCATCCAAAGAGCATAATAATCAGCTGAACATTGTTGATACCTATTCAGATGATGAAGATTCTAATGAAGCTTTTAACAACACAGTCCAAAACTCTCTTCAGAATCATGTGCAAACTGATGAACCTGAAATTGCCGAAGTAGAAGCTCTTGAAGTGATCATTTCTATTCTTGATATCACTAGAACAAATTCTGAAAGAATAAGTCTCAATGACCATCCCCCTTTTAAAGTGATATGAGATATGAATCTTGGAGTTCAAACAAAGAACCAACTGTCAAATGAGTCTATGCTGCAATTAGACATTTGTATCAGTAGCTAGACTGAAAGCAATCAAACTATTCCTTGCCTATGCTGTATATATGAAGATTAAAGTATATCAGATGGATGTCAAGAACGCCTTCCTTATTGACACTCTACAAGAAGAGGTGTATGTTGAACAACCTACAAGTTTTATCATTCCAACTCACCCCTCTTATATTTATAGATTAAATAAGACACTTTATGGTCTAAAGCAAGCTCCAAGAGCTTGGTATGAGACCTTATTTACTTTGCTTCTAGAGCACTCTTTTGAAAGAGAAAAGGCGGATAAAACACTATTCACAAGAACATATAAGCACCAATAACTAATAATACAAATATATATGGATGATATAATTTATGCTCAATAGATCCAAGATTTTGCAAAATGTTTGCTGTCCTAATACTGTTTATATTTGAAATGAGTAGCATGAGAGAACTATCCCTTTTCTTTGGTCTACAAGTAACACAAAGTGAAAGACATTTTCATTTCCCAATCTAAATACACCAAAGAGCATATCAAAAAGTTTTGGATGGAAAGTGCCTTCATTACGAAAACTCCCATGACTACTAATGCTGTGATTGATGTACATCAGTCAGGTCAATTCATTTACCAAAAGATTCATAGAGCAATCATTGGCTCTCTTCTCTCTTACTGCTAGTAGGCCAGATATCATGTTTGCCGCATGCGTATGTGCCAGATTCTAGGTAGACCCTAAAGAGTCTCACTTGAGTTCTGTCAAAAGAATTCTAAAATATCTAAAGAATACTCCTAAACATGACTTATGGTACCCAACCGAATCTAAATTTGTGAGTATGATACTCAGACGCAGATTATGCTGGATGTAGGCTAGATATAAAGAGCACCTCAGGAACTTGTCAATTCCTTGATGCTAAACTGATTTCTTGGTTCAGTAAGAAGCAAACTTCAGTCGCTACTTCCACAGCTGAAGCTGAGTACATAGCAGTTGGAAGCTGTTGCTCACAGATATTGTAGATTCAAAATCAACTGCTTGATTATAGTTTTTCTGTTAAAAATTCACAATATTTTGTGACAGCTCAATTGCAATTTCTATTGCATCAAATCCAGTGCACCACAGTAGAACTAATGACATATAAATTAGACATAATTTCCTAAGGGACAATGTAGAGAAAGGGAAGATAACCCTTCAATATGTGTCCATTGAAAATCAAAAGACTGATATTTTTGCAAACCCCTTGATGAAATCAAACACAAGTACTTTATCAATGCATTATGAATGTTTGATGGTGCTCTAATAAAATATATAATAATGTATGCGGCTCTCCCTAGATATGGTGGAGGAGCTGCGCGACTTGTCAGCCATCCGACAGGAAGAGGTCAAACGGCGGATGGCCAAGTACTTCGACAAGCACGTCCGGGTCAAGCAGTTCGCAAAGGGAGATTTGGTCTTGAAGAAGGTCGATGCAGCCGGGAGGTCGGCAGCCGTCGGCAAATTGAATCATAACTGAGAGGGTCCTTATGTTATCAAAGAGACCTTGAGGTCGGGGGGATATCACCTCCAAGATGTGGAGGGCGAGCCCCTCAGTCATGCCTGGAGCGGCGATGATTTGAAGCGCTTCTACCCATAAAAGTAATAAATCAATCTCTTTTCATGTTCTTGGCTGTTATTGGTGGTTCATTTGCTCAACATTTGGAATATGGGATGTGGTTGGCCAAAGAGATATTCCGGTTGATGCTCAACACCCGCCGTCAGGCTCCCACTAGCTGATTGGGCCGGTGGATGGCCGAAGAGATATGTTCGGTTGATGCTCAACACCCGCCCGTCAGACTCCTACTAGCCGATTGGGGTGGAAGCGTCCGGTTGCTTGCCAAAGAGATATGTTCGGTTGATGCTCAACATCCGCCGTCAGGCTCCCACTAGCTGATTGGGCCGGTGGTAGCGCCCGGTGGCTGGACAAAGAGATATGACCGGTTGATGCTCAGCACCTGCCGTCAGGCTCCCTCTAGCTGATTGGGCCGGTGGTAGGGCCAGGTGGCTGGCTAAAGAGATATGTCCGGTTGATGCTCAACATCCGCCATCAGGCTCCCACTAGCTGATTGGGTGGTGGTAGCGCCCGGTGGCTGGCCAAAGAGATATGACCGGTTGATGCTCAACACCCGCCGTCAGGCTCCCACTAGCTGATTGGGTCGGTGGTAGCGCCCGGTGGCTGGCCAAAGAGATATGTCTGGTTGATGTTCAACACCCGCCGTCAGGCTCCCATTAGCTGATTGGGCCGATGGTAGCGTCCGGTGGTTGGTCGAAAGAAAAAAACTTGATTGATGCTCACCTCCCTCTGTCAGGCTCTCACCTAGCTGACAGGGCTGTTGGGCCCTCGGTGGGCGTTGTAAAAAGCTTTGAAGCTAGGCCCAGAGTTGCTCCCGCTGTCAGGCTCTCACCTAGCTGACAAGTCTGGAAGGTCCTCGTTGGAATATTGGAATGACTAAAGAATCCTAAGGAGATCTAGCCGTCAGGGATCTCGCCAGTCAATGAGAGGCATTTAAGGGTAAGTCTGGGGCAAAGTGTCGGGGCAGGACAAAGTCTATAAGCGAATGCGAATGATCGGAAGAAGATCTCGCCAGTCGCGCGCTATAAGCGCGCGTGAGCCAATATAGCGAGAACAACGCATGGCCTTATTCTAAGCGGTGAGTTCGAGAAATCGAACACTAGTCATGCCTGGAGCGGCGATGATTTGAAGCGCTTCTACCCATAAAAGTAATAAATCAATGTCTTTTCATGTTCTTGGCTGTTATTGGTAGTTCATTTGCTCAACATTTGGAATATGGGATGTGGTTGGCCAAAGAGATATTCCGGTTGATGCTCAACACCCGCCGTCAGGCTCCCACTAACTGATTGGGCCGGTGGTAGCGCCCGGTGGATGGCCGAAGAGATATGTCTGGTTGATGCTCAACACCCGCCCGTCAGACTCCTACTAGCCGATTGGGGTGGCAGCGTCCGGTGGCTGGCCAAAGAGATTTGTTCGGTTGATGCTCAACATCCGCCGTCAGGCTCCCACTAGCTGATTGGGCCGGTGGTAGCGCCCGGTGGCTGGACAAAGAGATATGACCGGTTGACGCTCAGCACCTGCCGTCAGGCTCCCTCTAGCTGATTGGGCCGGTGGTAGCGCCAGGTGGCTGGCTAAAGAGATATGTCCGGTTGATGCTCAACATCCGCCGTCAGGCTCCCACTAGCTGATTGGGTGGTGGTAGCGCCCGGTGGCTGGCCAAAGAGATATGACCGGTTGATGCTCAACACCCGCCGTCAGGCTCCCACTAGCTGATTGGATCGGTGGTAGCGCCCGGTGGCTGGCCAAAGAGATATGTCTGGTTGATGTTCAACACCCGCCGTCAGGCTCCCACTAGCTGATTGGGCCGATGGTAGTGTCCGGTGGTTGGTCGAAAGAAAAAAACTTGATTGATGCTCACCTCCCTCTGTCAGGCTCTCACCTAGCTGACATGGCTGTTGGGCCCTCGGTGGGCGTTGTAAAAAGCTTTGAAGCTAGACCCAGAGTTGCTCCCGCTGTCAGGCTCTCACCTAGCTGACAAGTCTGGAAGGTCCTCGTTGGAATATTGGAATGACTAAAGAATCCTAAGGAGATCTAGCCGTCAGGGATCTCACCAGTTTATGAGAGGCATTCAAGGGTAAGTCTGGGGCAAAGTGCCGGGGCAGGACAAAGTCTATAAGCGAATGCGAATGATCGGAAGAAGATCTCGCCAGTCGCGCGCTATAGGCGCGCGTGAGCCAATATGGCGAGAACGGTGCATGGCCTTATTCTAAGCGGTGAGTTCGAGAAATCGAACACTCTAAGCGCGCGAGAGCCAATGGAGCGAGAACGACTCGAGACCTAGTTTTATATATCAAGTTAGCGAAATCAATAGTCTACAGGTTGACGCGGCGAAAGGTGGATCTATGGTCTCGCGAGATGTCTTGACCATGGACTACCTCAGTTGAAGAGCGAGTGGGGTGTTTTCGCATGACATCATTCAAAGTTAGAACAAATAAAAAGATAGAAAAATTTCACAGCATAATCTTATCTATTTCATTCATTAGTCGGTTATTACATCCCGCAAAAGAAGGGCAAGACCCAAAAAGAAAAATACAGGAGAATTAGAAGACGAGAACTTTAGGGCGATGATGCCGATTGCTCGCTCACGCCGGAGATGTCGTCGGCGCTGACTTCAGGTTCAGGGATGGGCAGGAAGAGCTCTGGAACCAAGGTCTCGACAGTCACCTTCTCGCCATCGCCTTTCAGAAATCCAGCTCTCTGTATCGTCGGGAGCGCATGTTTTGTTGCTGCGATGGAGTTCTGCTGCATCATTAGCTCCAGCTCGCATTGCGAGTACAACAGAGCCTTCTCCTTCTCGGCCGGGGGAGGGGGAATCAACGAGCCGATCCACTGCTAATTCTGAGCCTTTAGCCTCCGATTCTCCTCCTCGAGCTGGACAATGCGCACGTCCTTTTGAGCAGCAGTCACAGCATCCTGCAAGCCAATCAACATTAGAGCGAGAAAGGTGTTCGACAAATGAACTGGATGGGAGAAAGCTTACCACTCCACCTACTCGCCCGACGAGCTCGTTCTCGACAGCGACTAACTTTTGTTTCAGATCTGTCGCTTACTTGGATAGTGCGGACCGCTAGGCGCTGACATCTGCTATCTGTCGCGATAGGCGGATGCCGCGGCGAGCCGTCTTGTGAGCGATCTTGATGGCGCGGGATTGAGCTCGCGAGCTCTCGTAGGAGAGAGATTGCATGAGGGCGTCGTCATAATAGGCGGCGCTGTCCCGCCCATATAGCCCGAAGGCGAATGCATAGGCCTGACCCGAGACAGTCTCGCCCTCCTGCCAGGAGGGGAGGATAGTAGAGATAGAATACATGTTGGCCTCTCGGTCCCAGACCGACAAGGGCTCGCTGGCGTCGTTCAGCTGCTTCTCGCCCAGGCCGAAGTTCCTGTGGCCTCTAGGGGATATCTTCTCCGTCGCAGCCGAGGTCCCGCCAACCTCGCTGGGCTTCTCCTCATGGGTCCCGCCAGCGACAGGAGATCTCGCAGGAGGAGCCTTCTCGACCTCCTTGCCTTTGGCGAGATCTGCGGTTTTTGGCTTCTTGGGAGGTGGCGGAGGAGGAAGTGTATAGGGTTTCGCTTTTGGTTGCTGAATTTCAGCTGCGATTTTGGTTCGCTTCTACATGCCGCGACGGCGGCCTCCGTGCGTGCCTTCTCGGAGGCGAGTGCTGAGCTGCTCACGAAAGGCAGGTTGAGGGGAAGATCTCGCGCCCCTGCACATGTATCATAGTTAGCAAAATTCTGTAATCCTTAGGATAAGAGATTGCGAAAGCTACCTTCCCCGACGAGTACAGGTAAGAGCGAATCGACGTTCCTTCTTAGATAGGGAACGTCGAGTCCTTTCCAAAAAGGAATTGGTGGAGCTTGGATTCGTGGCCGCCGAGAGATGGAGGACGGTAAGTTGATTCCTCCTGTTGGACTGGTGAGAGGGGGAGGTTGCCGAAATCCCCGGAGACGAAGATGAACTTCCGAATCCAGTGGTGATTCTTGTTGACGAGACCTTTGGCCTTGAGGTTGTTGCCGGAGAAGAACGCGATCCCGTCCCTCTTGGCGCGGAAGTTGAAGAGTTTGCGGAAGACGGGAAGGCTGAACTCAATCTGCTCCTCTCGCAAGTAGCAGACGAATGCTACTAGCAAGGCGATGGAGTTGGGGTTGAGCTGTGCGGGAACAACACCGAAGTAGCTCAAGGTCTTGCGAATCTCCGACCAGATGGGGAGGCGAAATCCCACCTAAAAATGTTCGGCAGGAATGGCAAGTTCGTAGGGCGAGAAGTGGTTGATCGACTCGCCCTTCCCCGGGTGTCGCACGGTGAAGGCCGACGAGACATAAAGACCAACGAGCGAGTGGTACTCCTCTCCAATTAGGTTGCAGTTCATGAAAGGGTAGTCGGAGAATGCGGCTGCGCATTTGGTTCGACCATCGACATCTCCTGTCATTTCGCGAGAAGTGGGAAGAAACGTAGAAGCGCGAGTGCAAGAGAAAGAAAAGCAGAAAGAAGAGTTGGAAGCTATTTAAAGCAGTGGTTAGTGCGGTAGGTGAGAGGCCTATTTATAGGAAATTTTGGGAGGGAAAGGATCCTGGTTGGGAAAAGCGCGGATAGCTAATTCCCTAGATCCCGCCCAAAACCCTGTCAAGATCTTGCACTCCCTCACTCGCCGCCGAGACAAAGCTAAGTACTATAAAGCTTTAAAATAAGGTTGACAGTAAAAACAAAACATGTGCGAAAACAGAAAGAATAGACAGCGAGAACATTTAAGCGAGATAAGAAAAGAAAAGCACAGTTTCATTATCCATTCACATTCGGCACCAGTAAACCGACAGTTTGTTATTACAAGCAGATAAGAAGAGAGTAGGAAGGCGAGTGCCGGTAGGCCCACCTGGGGCCATCACCATCGTCCCCGGCCTCCCCTTCCCGCCTTAGGCATCGCGCGAGAATATTGCAGTGAGTGAATGATTTGCAGCTCCTGCTGGGCGAGGCGCAATTGATCTTCAGCTCGCGCGACGTGGATCCTGGGAAAGTCCCTCCTGCCGCCGGCTTCTCCCCCCAGCTCAGCAATCAGCTGCGTATAATTGTTCTCCAAGCAGAGTAGCCACTCCTCGACAGAGTTTTGGTTCTCTTGAACCCGACTGTAAAGCTCGCGCAACATCAGGGCGTGCTTCCGTAAAATCTCCGCCGTCGGCCGCTTCAGCGCCTCGGCATCCTTTGGATCGCCCAGAAAGGCGGCGATTGAGTTAGGCGAAGGGGGAGGCAAGAACTTCTCCTCATCGATGTCGACATCAGTCAATGATATCTCGCGGTAACCTGCAGTAGGAAATGTTAAGCCAGACATAACCTTCCTTCTTTTAGAAGGCGAGTGCGATTGGCTACCTGGCCCGGTATCCGCGTCCTTGCCCGAGTGCCGACGGGAAGTGCTGGGCCGCCCCTCGAAGGGGGTGTCAAAGATGACATGCGCCTTCCCGAGCCCTGGGAGGTGAGTCGCCTGTTCGACAGCAGGGTTCTCGCGAGGGGGAAGGTTGGATACGTCATTCATTGGAGGTCGTAGGCCCAAGGCGGGATCCAGGGGCGTCAGGCGAGCAGAGGATTTGGGCGTTATAGCACCCAGTCCCGTGGTCCCAAAGGCGGGAGCTGCAAAGTACACGGGTAAGCGGACTGATAAGAGGCGAATGGATAAAAGGGGACTTACCATTGTCCCACGAGAGATCATCCGGTTTATGCAGGAAGGTGATCTCGGGGGCCGTCTTGTCGTCGCCAGCCTCAAGCGAGTGCGGTTCAACACTCGCCTCCCCAACTCCCTTCTCCTTTGACGAGATCTGCAAGCGAAGCGCATCAACATCTTCTTCTATCCTGGTAAGGAATAAAAGCGAGTGAGGATACCTGAGGGATCCCGGGCTGGGAGGGAGTCCGCGAGATGGACTCGTCTCTGGTCAGGTCGCGCCTGCCCATCTTGGCCTTCTTCGTTTTGGGAGACGAGCTCGGGGCCTTCCAGGCAAGCCAAGGGGCGAATGCGCCCATCAAGGTTCTGGTCTCGGCCCGGGCAGCGTTGAGGCGATCTTGGGCTTCCTTCGAGAGCGACATCGAGTTGGAGGCGAGAAAATCGGGTTGGATCATTCTTTCCGAGCTTTGCAAAAGCTCGCAAAGGGCGGAGATTGTGTACAACCCCATATTCGCTAAGTGGGCCCCCTCCGACAGGTTCAGGGTATTGTAGGATATTCAGGCCCAAGAATACCAGATTGGCGAGTGAGGTAGGCTGACCTGCACTCGCCCAGTGCCCAAAGGGGCATTCACACGAATCAGGGGGGAATCAGAGCCTTAGGTGAATGCGATCTTCATCACGCACTCGCCCCATACTCGCGCCTCAGCTGCATATAACCATTTAGAACAACGGAGTTGTGCTGTTGGCAGACCCCGTTCAAAAATATATAAATAGACCCATATGGGTACCTCAGAAGGCAAACTTTCTCATTCACTGGTCTTCTAGCGCTTTCTGAGGTGCCCTTAGCTCAGCACTGGCTAAGGAGGGGAAGCGCTCTAAGATCTTCCGGGTGTGTGGTGAGGACCTCCGTGCTGAGCCTTGAGTCAGTTTAGAGTTCTAAGTCTTTAGTCAGTCAAACTCACCTGGAGAAGTAGGTGTGCGGTCACCCATTCTCTAAGGGTTCGAACTCCACAGAAGCTGGTTCTTGGTTTCAACAGCTCAAGCTTTTAACAAGCCTCGCACAAAGTCTCACAAAGCAGATTCGCATTATCTGCTCGCCTTTATGAAGTACTTGCTCTTGCCAGTGAACTACAGATGTGATTTACAAATTTTATTATCATTATGGATTTTTCGTCGGACCGACTCATGACACACATGCAAACGATAAACAAACAACACAACAGACTCATGCAAATGATGACGAAATGACTCAACAGACTCATGCAAATGATATAAATGATGCAAATGAAACATGACAGACACTACATGCTTTCTATGGGAAAATCTAGCAATGATCGGGGTGTTTCTAAAATGTGGTGGCGATCAGGTGGCTCTCTCGGTGGAGTGTAGAAAAACTCATCCCGTGTGTGATGAATTCAGATGATTGCGTGAGACATCTATACTCAAATACGAACTCGTAAAGATCCAAGTGTCTCTCAGGGAACTTGACACATCAGGGGGCTCACCAGAGGTGTGTACGAAAAGTTATTGCGACTGAGATGACCACTTGGGTGAAAATCGTGTACCCCATCTAGAAGACGTGGCTCTATTGCGTGGTGAGTGTCCCCAAAAGTAAAGAACTCATCTGGTAGGTCAGCAGATGGCGTATCCCAAAACTCATCAAGAGTGTGATGTGTCATAAGGTAGGTCTCCATGATATGGGTATGCTCAAGTATACTCAAGGAAGACGCTATATACTTGATGTGATTTAAAATCAAGGGGCTGTAGTTTGAAATATAATGTAGTGACGTATTTAAATCATTTGTGGCGCGGGAAACCTTCGCGGGATATTTCTAATGAAATAAACGGTCGAGGCGTCGCACACGTATGCAAAGCTACCACACGAGCATGATAACGTCACAAATCACAATTTCACAGGCATAGTAATTAGGAGGCGGAAATTTCAGATATGAAAACAAACGGTATTGGGGAGATGAAATTAACCTAGACAAGCTCTCAATAATTATCCATCCTTTTATAAATTAACATAAAATTAACTGGAGGATTGTGGGAGAGAGATTAAGAGGTATACCCAAGGACGGTGCAGGAAACAGTTGGAGGAACTTGGGCTGCGAGGGAGAGGAGACTTAACACTGTCGGGGTTCTGCTGGGGGGAAAGCTTGTCGGAGAGAGGAACAACACCAACCAACCCTGCTAGAATCGGATCCGACTCTGGACAGTAAGATGCGGATGGCTGGAGGAAGAGGGGAGGTGGGAAACTAGCGGGTGGTTTGTTGAAATCGCCGGAAATAGTTGCAGAGGAGGTCGCCGGAACTTGACGGAGCTTCCAGGGGTGGCACCACTAGCAGCCGACGGAGGAACAGAGGGAGTCGGGGCCTCTGTCGAGGAAGAGGGCGCTGGAGTCGACGGAGGATAAGATGGAGCCGGAGCCTCCGTCGAGGAAGAGGGTCGCTGGAGTCGTCGGAGGAGGCGGTGGCTTCGGGAAGATCTGTCGAGCAAGAAGGAGGTATCGGCTGTGCGGCTGGAGGATAAACCGAGCCAGGAAAATAATCCCGATTCAGTTTTGATTTGTCCAAATCGGGTTCAATGGGGGAAGGAGGATTGCTTTTATAGGGGGGAGTTAGGGTTTCAAGTGAGGGGTTTGGTAAATGGGCTTAGGTTAGGTGGCCTTAGGAATTCACTTTGAGGCTCATTTTAAACTAATCAAAGTTTTAAGAAATATATAAAATGATAGTTAATAAATTTCGAGCTTGCCCTAAACTAATCTATCGCCCAAATAACGGACCTATGCATTTAAGGACACGTTGGACCGGTCACACCAACGCGCCAAAACAAAATTGCGCAAACAATATGCGCGATACCAAATTACATCAAAATGCGCTAATAGCGTGCACAATACAACTGCAAGTAGAAAATGCGCGAAAGCGTGCACTACAATAATAAACGACATGTGCGATAAAAATAATAAAAATGAGGCGACGCAGGTTGCGTCAATTCTCCCGGGGTTGAAAGAGCTCGACCCCGATGAGACTCGATGTAACCTGCAAGTAGAAAATCCAAGCGTCGATCGGATAAATGCTGCATGCTGTCCTGCTGATGTCGTGGCTGCGATCCAAAACCTGCAAGTAACCTCTCATCTCCAAAGCTTGCAATCCATTTAGTCAAAATTTCATTCCAAATATTTAAATAAACAGTAATTATTAGAGCTTTCAGAGGATGATAGGGCGGTGCGTGGGGAAAACATGTGGCAGTAGGGGGAACATGAAGCAAGTGGAATCAGCCCGTGGAATCAACAACTCATGACGCAACATGCTCTCATCCGATAGACATCTACGAATGTCTGCTAGACCCGGATCGAATATTGTCCTAGTTTCACATGCTAACGTCCCACTCGAGTCACAAAATTTTAAGAAGGCCCCAATTAGACCGTGAAAATTTTTCCATATAAAACCTTTGAAGCGGGTGTCCCGATGAGGAGAAAAAAATCTAAGTATTGTCTCGACTCTCTCGAGACTACTAAACCTATAAGCATCAGAACGCAGACGGTAGTGACGTGGTGGTGCAACATGTTGTCCTATATCTAAAGAGAAGTGATGTAGACCAAATGCGTGCTCGACAAAAACAAAATCAATATGGGGTGGCAACTCGAGGGACACAGGTGAGGGACCACCAAACACAATGTCTGTGGGCGCAAGGGTTTGTGGCGGTAGTGTGCTAAGAACGTCAGGACCAAAGACGCACGAGTTTGTGTCACCCAAGATGAGGGTCTCATCACTAACCAACTCCGCTGGGAGAAGAGAAAGCGATGAAGTGTCAACCGAGGTGAGTGACACATCACTAGTAAGTCCTCCCTGGAGTGGGGACTCGGGAAACAACTCGGCGACTGAAGGATGTGAGTCCGTGGGGGAAAGTGGACACAACATGTCAATCAGGAGGAAGGAATGAGAGTGAAAGAACTCATCTTCCTTGAGCAGGGGCTCGGGAAGAACCTCCTCGATCGAAGGGGGTGCTAAAACGGAGACAGATGGAGACACGACTTCAGTCAAGGTGGTAAAAATAGGAAGAAGCTCTTCTTCCTGGAGCATGGTTCAGGAAGAACATCCTCGACCTAAGGGAGAGCTGTAGTGGAGACATGGAGTCGTGACATCAGTCGGGGTGATAAAGATAGGAGGAAATTTTTTTTCCTGGAGCAGGGGCTCCGGAAGAAACTCCTCGACTGAAGTAAGCGTCACAGCGGGAGTGGGTGGAGCTAAAGTGCTCGTCGTGCAGCTGACGAGATGTGGGGGACTAACGAGACACCGAACCTCGGGTTCCACTATGTGATAGGATGTGTGGAGGTATGCAGGAGCAACATAATGCGTGCGCATTGTCGCCTCCAGGTTGTGAACAGAGGTGCACAACCCACACAAATTCTGTCGGACGTCAGCAGTGACGCACTCAACATCTTTCATCAAAGCTTTAATGTGCGCATCTAAATCACTCATCTTTTTTTAAACGAAAACAAAAAAAACCAAACCTAGAAGTTGAAGACGACCGGCGCTCGGCTATCCCACGATAGGAGTGAGATATCCCAGCAGCCACACCAAACTGATGTGATTTAAAATCAAGGGTCTGTAGTTTGAAATATAATGTAGCGACGTATTTAAATCATTTGTGGCGCGGGAAACCTTTGCGGGATATTTCTAACGAAATAAACGGTCGAGGCGTCGCACACGCACGCAAAACTATCACACTAACATGATAACGTCACAAATCACAATTTCACAGGCATAATAATTAGGAGGCGGAAATTTCAAATATGAAAACAAACGGTATTGGGGAGATGAAATTAACCTAGACAAGCTCTCAATAATTATCCATCCTTTTATAAATTAGCATAAAATTAACTGGAGGATTGTGGGAGAGAGATTAAGAGGTATACCCAAGGACGGTGCAGGAAACAGTTGGAGGAACTTGGGCTGCGAGGGAGAGGAGACTCAACACTGTCGGGGTTCTGCTGGGGGGAAATCTTGCCGGAGAGAGGAACAACACCAACCAACCCTGCTGGAATCGGATCCGACTCTGGACAGTAAGAGGCGGACGGCTGGAGGAAGAGGGGAGGTGGGAAACTAGCGGGAGGTTTGTTGAAATCGCCGGAAATAGTTGCAGAGGAGGTCGCCGGAACTTGACGGAGCTTCCTGGGGTGGCGCCACTAGCAGCCGACGGAGGAACAGAGGGAGTCGGGGCCTCCGTCGAGGAAGAGGGCGCTGGAGTCGACGGAGGAGAAGATGGAGCCGGAGCCTCCGTCGAGGAAGAGGGTCGCTGGAGTCGTCGGAGGAGGCGGTGGCTTCGGGAAGATCTGTCGAGCAAGAAGAAGGAGGTATCGGCTGTGCGACTGGAGGAGAAACCGAGCCAGGAAAATAATCCCGATTCAGTTTCGATTTGTCCAAGCCGGGTTCAATGGGGAAGGAGGATTGCTTTTATAGGGGGGAGTTAGGGTTTCAAGTGAGGGGTTTGGTAAATGGGCTTAGGTTAGGTGGCCTTAGGAATTCACTTTGAGGCTCATTTTAAACTAATCAAAGTTCTAAGAAATATATAAAATGATATTTAATAAATTTCGAGCTTGCCCTAAACTAATCTATCGCCCAAATAACGGACCTATGCATTTAAGGACACGTTGGCCGGTCACACCAACGCGCCAAAACAAAATTGTGCAAACAATATGCGCGATACCAAATTACATCAAAATGCGCTAATAGCGTGCGCGATACAACTGCAAGTAGAAAATGCGCGAAAGCGTGCGCTACAATAATAAACGACATGTGCGATAAAAATAATAAAAATGAGGCGACGCAGGTTGCATCAATACTTCATGCTTCACTCAAGACCTATTTTTCGGGGCAAGGCCAAAGATGATAATGAAAGAGATGCCAATAACTCGAAACTCATAAATGAGCGGCTCACCTGAATCACATCTTCACCAGGATGCGGGGGCTCATCAGGCGGCTCAACAACAGGGTCGTCATAGTACTCGTCACCAGAGCATGAACCTCCATATGAGTACCACCATCGTAAGGGGCAGTGTCCCCGTGAATGAGTGACATAGCCACTGCGAGATCAATACCAGGCTCTGGGCTCTCGACCGTGATGTGACTTAGGGCAATGACAATGGGAGAGCGACATAGGACCTACACTCAAGAATGGATCCGTGGGTGCGGTGTTAGGAAATGGGTCTGTGGTCGGGGTGCTAACTAACCCGGTGTATGTAAGAAATAGACGTGTGGGTGAGGGACACAATACTGCGGCTCAATAGGTTGCTCAGGCTCACTCTCAGTCGAGGTCACAAGAGACGGGTCAGAAAAAGAGGTAGGTCACTCAATGGGCTAAGCACCTCACTGGGGTAAGAGCAATCCGCATCAGATATCACTTTTGTCGTGGCTGACAGGACAGTGGTAGACATCGTGGTGACCTTAGTATAGGAGAGTCTCGTACTACGGAGGTCATGGTGAGAATCCCATCGATCAACTTTTGCTAATTTCAAAGAACTGTTCATAACGAAGGACGAGCTGATATGTCCGCTCGAGGGACTTCGAGCTATGATAAACTACCTTAGTACGTATGTCAGACTGAAGTCCAGATCAAAATCGGGAAATGTTCATGACTGGGTCCTCACGGATATCACTTCTCACCACTAACTCATCAAAACGGCCATGTACTCAGCGACATACTAATACTTTGGGACTATTGTGGCGTCTTTTACAAGGTAAAAGAATTGTTACAATAGGCGGCTTAAGTAGCTCCAAGTCATTTCTTGGTTGCTTAGCACAGGGCTTATTGTTTTGTGCGTATCACATAATCCAAGTTAAAATTTGCAGCTTTTAAAAAAATACTTTGCCAAATGATGTTTTAATGCTTCTTTAAGCAAAAAAGGTCTTTTTGAACCTTTATTCTTGACAAAGAGTTTAATTTAAATCATTTTGTTTGGGCTTTATTTCATCTTTTACGTTAAACATATAATCAGCACCTCTTAAAGAGGACGGGCCTAGGGTGATTTTGTTAAAAATTATAGTGCTCTCTGTTGCTGTAAAAGTTGTCTGACAAACTATATTTTACATTTAACACTTTTCCCTCCGTTTTTGTGTCAATTGGAAGGCATCATTCTTTTTAAGGATGCAGCAAAAGAAATATTCTAAGTTGTATGTATACGTGGTGCTTCTTTTGTTGGTAGTCAACTATCCTTTGCGTCTAAACTATATTGTAAAATTGACCTTTCAGTAATGGGAGGCTGAACAACATTATATAATCCAATAATTAGCAATAAAAATGGGAGTATGGGACTGAGAAACCAACGGATCAGGTGCCCCTGTTAATGGTGTTTCCAACACTGTATGGTTAGGTGGCTGAAGTATGCCTTATTTTTGGATGTCAATTTAGGTCAATGTGTTGGATTCACTATTGAACCGAAATTGACCAATGCTGAATCTACCTAGCTTGAGTGATGCAACCCGTGGTGCATCTTGTTATTTTTATTTATCGTACATGTATTTTCTTTTACCGCGCATGTCTTCGCGCGTAGTTGGACTGTTAATTTTGTATCGCGCACGCTTTCACGCAATTTTTGTTTGGCTCGTTGGTGTGACCGGGCAACGAGACCCTAAATGCATAGATCCGGTAGTTTAGGAGGTATATTAGTTTATGACAAGCAAATTTTAATTAACTATAACTTTATAATTTTTGAAAAGATCATCCATTTGAAAGCCCATTCTATGCCAAATGCTTCTAAAGTATAAATTCCTATGTTATTATGAAATGTCTGCCATTAGCCAAATCCAAAACCCTAATCTTCCCTTTAAAAGCCGCTTTCCCCCTTCCTGTACCGGCGGCTGGAATAGAACGAACAGGAATTATTTTCCTGTCGTCGTTCTCCCAGCGCCGCTCTCAACCCGGGACAACCCCCCGCCTGCCTGTTCGCCGGTAAGTCCCGAAACCACCGCCTCCTTTGACTGCTTACCTCTCCTTTGCCTGCGGCTTGCATCCCCGACGGAAAGCATCCAGACCCCGCGCCTTCCCGCACGTCTTTTCTTCGGTGAGACTCTGTGCGGCCCTCGAGAAGCGCGAGCGCGCCAGATCCCCTTCCGGGCTCCGACAACCCCTGCTACGGCGTCTCCGGCTATTGTCGAAGAGTCTCCGTCATTTTTGCCTTCCAGACGACATCTCTCTCTGCTCCAGCACGACCGACTACCTTCCCGAGCTCCACTCCCGCAGCGCCTTCGGCCAGCCACCTGTTTTCCAACAACCTCCAGGCAGCCCGACCCTCACAACTCCATCCTTGGAGTCCAGAGCATAGTCGTTGGCTACGACCTCCTTCCTCCACCGTCCAGGAGCCTTGCCAGCTACTGCCTCTCTCCCAGGGTATACTTCTCCATTCTCCCACTCTCAATCCAAGGTTTATTTTGTTGTGCCAACATTTAAAATGAATGGTTAATTATTTAGAGCTTGCCCGACTTAGTCTTATCTCCTAAATATCTTTCGTTTCATATCCGTGGCTGCCAGTTTCTTGAATGATATACCTGTGGAATCGTGATTTCGTAACATTAATATGTGCGTGCGATAGTCTTACGTTCGCGAGTGACGCTTATGTTCTCTAACTGTTTAATAATAGCCCGCGAAATCCTCTTGCGCCAAATTATTTTAAAAGTTCACTCTTTTGTATTTTTAAAACTACAACCCTAAATTTTAGATCACATCAGTTTGGTGTGGCTGCTGGGATATCTCACTCCTATTGTGGGATAGCCAAGCGCCGTTCGTTTTCGGAGTTTTAAGTTTTCAAAATATTTTTTTAAAAAATAATCGATGGAGTCAAGAATCAGACACATCGAGGGAAGTTTAGGAGACATGGGTAAATGTATGGAAGAACTCATGGCCGCTGCCACTACACTCGGTGTCACTACACTCACCGTCACTGTGGAAAATACGAACCAAGTCATGTTAGGATTGCGCACCTCGGTCAACAACTTGGAAGCACATTATCACTTAGGGGGTCCTGCTGCACAACCCCATACTCCTCCTGCATGACCTCCTACACCCCCACCACCAGAACCCTAACTAGCAAATCAAGATAATAGAAATCCCCCTAGGTGGGATGTCGGTATTAAACTAGATGTTGAGGATTTTTAGGGAACGCTAGAGCCTAAGGTGTGTCTTGATTGGTGTGAACGACTTGAGCGATTCCTCAGCTGGAAGCGCACACCTGCCCACCAACGGGTGGAGTATGCTACCCTGAAGCTGAATGGCCTCACACTCACATGGTGGGGGCAAGTCGAGCGTATGCGATACACTATGGGACAACCACCTATCACCACCTGGGTTGAGTTCAAAGCTCAACCCAAGAGGAGGTTACGTTCCCGCAGATTTCATGCAGACCTTGTATCGTAGGTATCACAACCTACGACAAGACAAGCAAACTATCGACGAGTACACGAATGAGTTCTTAGTCCTCCAGTCATGCTTAGATCTGAAGGAGGGAGACCACATGATTGTGACCCGTTATCTGAATTGACTACGGTATGCTATACGAGACCAGTTAGAGCTTCACGATTTTCGGGACCTTGGAGAGATCTCCAGCCGAGCACGTCGAGTGGAGGCCCTCCAGAAGAGGACATCTGGTCAGAGGTCTACTGATGGACCTAGATCTACTGATAGACCTACTTCGAGCAGCACCACTACTACACCCACATCTGCTACTACTGATTTCCCACCTCTTGCCATTACTGGAGCCCCAACTCTTCACCCTGGCCGTACCGGGGTAAGGAACCCGTAGGAGCCCGACCCCACACTAGAGTGTTTCGATGCTTTAAGTGCACGGAGCCTGGGCACTAATCTTCTGAGTGTCTGCGACGCCAGTTCGTCGCAGTGATTGATTCCATCACTGGAGATGAACCTGAGTATGGGGTCTTCCTTAGTGACCCCCAGCCTGAGCCCCTGCCCGAGGCTGATAGCGTCGTCGAGGTCGAGGGCGAGCAAGCAGAGCACCTAGTCCGTGTTCTTCACTCTAGTTTGGTTACCTATGGCGAGACCACTTTGCATGATCCTCAGAGAAAGGAAATTTTCCGCACTACCGCCCGCATTCAGCAACATTTCTGTTCTATTATTATTGATAGTGGCAGTATGAAAAACTATGTGTCTCAGCGTATGGTGGAGAAGTTAGGACTTGTGATGCGCCCCTTGGAGCAACCGTACCACCTAGCCGAGGTTAGTAGCCATATGACTATCCTCATTACTCATCGTTGTCAGGTCGAGTTCTCTATCGGGGGTGTTTATCGAGATTCGGTACTATGCGACATCTCCCCCATCGATGTCTGTCACATACTTCTAGGACGACCATGACAGTATGACCGACATGTCCTGCATGATGGTGTGAGGAACTCTCATTCTTTTGATCATCATGGGCGCAAAATTATTCTTCTTCCCCAGAAGAATGGTCCAATTCCCAGAACATCTGGGAGGACCTCACCATCATCTACTTCGTCGTCCTTAGTCGCCACTACACCACTCCTATTTAGTGCTACGCTTCGGCCTGGGTCCTCGCTCCAGGAAGTGGAGTCTGATTCTCGAGAGTCATCTATCTTGGGTGCTCTGGAAGCACCACCTTTTATTGACTTCGTATTTGACGAGCACACGTTTAGTCCGCATCGTTTTTCCTTGGTGGCAGTCGAGCACATTGAGGCACCTCACCTCGATCGTTTGATGTTTGAGATTTTTAGGTCGAGCCGTACGAGGAGAGTTGAGATGACCCGTAGCATTTATACTCCTCGTCGGGACACCCGTTTTCATGGTTTTTTGTGGAAGATCATGATCGATAGATTTGGGATCTGTTTAAAATTTTGTGACTCGAGTGAGATTTTATCGGGTGAAATCAATGCGATGGACGATCCGGGTCTAGAGGACTATCGTGGGTGTCTACCACGCGAGCATACATTGCATTATGAGTTACTGATTCCACTGGCTGATTTCACTTGTTTCTCGTTTTTCCTCCCACGACATGTTTTCTACACACACCACCTTTGTCATCCTCTGAAAGCTCTAATAATTACTGTTTATTTAAATATGTGACATGAAATTTTGAGTAATGGATTGCGAGCTTTTGGGATGAGAGGTTATTTCCAGATTTTGGGTCGCAGCGACGACATCGGCAAGACACCTATGCAGCTTCTCTCTGACCACCGCCTTGGACCTGATAGTGATTGGTTGCATTGCATTCTCGACGGGGTCGAGCTTTTTCAACTCCGGGGGAATTTATGCAACCCGTGGTGCATCTTGTTATTTTTATTTATCGTACATGTATTTTCTTTTACCGCGCATGTCTTCGCGCGTAGTTGGACTGTTAATTTTGTATCGCGCACGATTTCACGCAATTTTTGTTTGGCTCGTTGGTGTGACCGGCCAACGAGACCCTAAGTGCATAGGTCCGATAGTTTAGGAGGTAGATTAGTTTAGTGCAAGCAAATTTTAATTAACTATAACTTTATATTTTTGAAAAGATCATCCATTTGAAAGCCCATTCTAAGCCCAATGCTCCTAAAGTATAAATTCTTATGTTATTATGAAATGTCTGCCATTAGCCAAACCCAAAACCCTAATATTCCCTTTAAAAGCCGCTTTCTCCCTTCCTGTACCGGCGTTTGGAATAGAACGAACATGAATTATTTTCTTGTCGTCGTTCTCCCAACGCCGCTCTCAACCCGGGACAACGCCCCGCCTCCCTGTTCGTCGTTAAGTCTCGAAACCACCGCCTCCTTTGACTGCTTACCTCTCCCTTTGCCTGCGGCTTGCAACCCCGACGGAAAGCATCCAGACCCCGCGCCTTCCTGCGTGTATTTTCTTCGACGAGACCCTGTGCGGCCCTCGACAAGCGCCAACGAGCGCGCCAGATCCCCTTCCGGGCTCCGACAACCCCTGCTATGCCGTCTCTGGCTATTGCCGAAGAGTTTCCGACATTTTTCCCTTCCAGACAACATCTCTCTCTGCTCCAGCACCACCGACTACCTTCCCGAGCTCCACTCCCGCAGCGCCTCCGGCCAACCACCTGTTTTCCGGCAACCTCCAGGCAGCCCGACCCTTACAACTCCATCCTTGGAGTCCAGAGCATAGTCGCGGGCTACGACCTCCTTCCTCCACCGTCCAGGAGCCTTGTCAGCCACGGCCTCCCAGGGTATACTTCTCCATTCTCCCATTCTTAATCCAAGGTTTATTTTGTTGTGCCAACATTTAAAATGAACGGCTAATTATTTAGAGCTTGCCCGACTTAGTCTTATCTCCTAAATATTGTTCGTTTCATATCCGTGGTTGCCAGTTTCTTGAATGCTATGCCTGTAGAATCGTGATTTTGTAACATTAATATGCACGTGCGATAGTCTTACGTTCACGAGCGACGCTTATGTTGTCTAACCGTTTAAAAATAGCCCGCGAATTACTCTCGCGCCAAATTATTTAAAAAGTTCACTCTTTTATATTTTTAATACTACAGCCCTAGATTTTAGATCACATCACCGAGGCTCATTGATTATATGGGGGAAAAGGATAAGCCTCACTAATGACATATCCAAAAACTGAACCGGGCTTTATTTAATCTAGTGACTATATCATGCACTGTTTTTTTTTTGTCACAGAAACTAGGAAAATACAACGGGAGTCAAAACAACTTGGTTATTGGACTAATTATGAATTGTCCATAAGCTATGGTGCTTTTATGCCCGAACCAACCTGTATGATGTTTGAATCAACCGAACCTGACTATATGATAATTGATTCAATCATTTTACTTACATTTGAGTTTGAGAAATCACATTTTTTTATATGTAAACCCATTGGTGAATCAGTGAACGATTTGATCTCGGAAAATATTGCTTATATCTTTTGCTGAGGGGCTGTATTTGTTGTACTTATTCACATTAATGTTATCTACTTTTTATTGCGATTAACCATGTAGGTATGTGTTATGGACCTCATGCTGTTGGTTTTCTACTATTAGGAATTTTATTATATCGAGTCGAGAGTACTGAGTATTTTAATATTTTATGAGTCGAGTCGTCATAGTCTTTTTATATGTTTTAATATTGTGCTTTTAGTTGTATCGGGTATTTACACCCGTGCCATCTGAGTCCTATATTTTAGATCCCTGTCTTGTATTTGGAATTAAGTAATCAATGAATGAAACTTTTCTCTCTCTCTAACTCCTCTCCCTTTCTCTCTTAGCTCTCTTCTTCCCGCTAGGATTTCCTCTTCCTCTTCCCCAAGCTTCTTCTAACTTCTCCTCTCCTCCACTATTCTAGGGCTTGCCCTTGTATCTCCGACCCCCAACGATCTCAACAAAACGAGCCCATAACATCTTGTTCCTTACTCCCGTCGCCTCTTGCAACCTCCCCGACACACCCAGCGCAATTCTGCCTCCGCTATTTTCGCACTTCTTCGTCGTCTTCCCCACTCGCCACCGCTGGCCATCTTCTTCTCCGACCACGCTGAGGAACAACACTTCACACCTTCTTCACGTCCAGGAAGAACGCCATCCTGTTGAACAACAGCTCCAACCTCCGAGCCTGTGCGGGATCCACACACGCCTTCCTCTCCGTCTCCCGCGGCTCCCTCTTCAATTTCCGCTAAACCCGCAAGCTTTCCCACGACCTCTGTTCCTTCGGCTTCTTGCCGTCAATCGCTCTCCATCGCACGCAGAGCCTCGTCAAGCCCAGCGAGGCAGCGCCCCCCCTATTTTGTTTCTTTTCTCCTCGAAACAACGAGTCTCCACGCCTTCTCCATCAAGCCTCCTGCACACGCCTGTCCCACATCCCATCTCCTTATTTTATTTATTTTCCCTTTTCTCGGAGCCCACCAATCTTTTCCATCTCTTCTGCCTCATGCCTCTCACGCACGCCACCTCTCTCTACGTCTTCCTATTTTTAATTACTTCTCCTATTTCATACTTAATTGTTTAATAAATTAATTCATCGTGGATTGATTAATTAATCAATTAATTTGTTGAACATTAATATTAGTGCCACGGATGCGGCCATCCTCCACTCAATGCTGCTGAAGTGGTCGACGTCATATCAGGACTCCATGTCTTGCTTCGACTCCAAGCTTGACCAATTGGAGAGGTCTGGATACTTTGAAGTTCTACCCCCTCCGACGCAGTTGACATCTCCGCCACTTTCGCTACCAGTCTTTGCTCTGCAGGCACCTGCTCTGTCGACGTTCTCCCCGCCTCCGACGACCTTGCCACCTCAATTGCCAAACTTGACTTTGTCGGCTCCTGCTCGGCCGGTCCATTCAGTCTCTTTGTCAGACCTAACTTCTCTTCTCCTCAACCATTCTAGGGCTTGTCATTTTATCCTCGACCCCCAACGTTCTCAACAAAACGAGCCCATAACATCTTGGTATCAAAGCTACTCAGTCCTCTTTCGCCGACGCGGTTCCTTCCTCCCGTCGCCTCTAGTAACCTCCCCGACACACCCAGCGCTGCTCTGCCGCCGCTGTTTCCACGCTTCTTCGTTGTCTTCCCCGCTCACTACCTTCGGCCATCTTCTTCTCCGACCACGTAGAGGAACAACGCCGCACACCTCCTTCTTCACGCCCAGGAACAACGCCGATCCTGTTGGACAACAACTCCAACCTCCGAGCCCGTGCGGGATCCACGCACGCCTTCCTCTCCGTCTTTCGCGACTCCCTCTTCCATTGTCGCTAAACCCCCAAGCTTCCCCACTACCTCTGCTTTCTTCGGCTTCTTCCCGTCAATCGCTCTCCATCGCACGCAGGGCATCGTCGATCCTAGCGAGGCAGCGACCCCCCCCCCCCCCCCCCCCCAATTTTTTTCTTTTCTCCTCGAAAATGAGTCTCTGCGCCTTCTCCATCAAGCCTCCTGCGCACGCCTGTCCCGCATCCCATCTCCTTATTTCATTTATTTCTCTTTTTCCTGAAGCCCGCCAATCTTTTCCAACTCTTCTGCCTCACGCCTCTCACGCACGCCACCTCTCTCCACGTCATCTTATTTTTAATTACTTCTCCAATTTCATACGTAATTGTTTAATAAATTAATTTTTCGCGGATTAATTAATTAATCAATTAATTTGATGAACATAAATATTAGTGTCGCGGTTGCGGCCATCCTCCACTCGATGCTGCTGAAGTGGTCGACGTCATTTCAGGATTCCATGTCTCGCTTCGACTCCAAGCTTGACCAATTGGAGAGGTATGGATACCTTGAAGTTCTACCCCCTTCGGCGCAGTTGACATCTCCGCCACTTCTGCTACCAGTCTTTGCTCTGCAGGCACCTGCTCTGTTGGCGTTCTCTCCGCCGCCTCCGACGACCTCGCCACCTCAATTGCCGGACCTGACTTTGTCGGCCCCTGCTCGGCCGGTCCATTTGGTCTCTTTGCTGTCTCTATTTGCCGCTGCTCTGACGTTCCTGCAGAATCCCTTTCTTGCTTCAGTCGTTGTTCCCTCGGCCGCCCTGCCACTTCTACTTCGGTTGCTTGCCCCACCGGCCCTGCCAGACCCGTTCCTTCCACCGATCATGGTTTTTCGGCCACCTTCCATCCGTTGTTCGCTGCCGCATCACCGGTGCCGTCGGATCCCCATATTCTGCCGGTCGTTGTTCCCTCGTCCATCATGCCATTTTTGGCTCCTGCCGCCCGCCAGACCAGCCAACCCCATTGCTTCATCCACTTGCCCTTCCGACGGCGCCGCCGTTACACCTCGCTGTCAACGCCACCGCAACACGATACCGGACGCTATTTTAGCGCGCGATCAAGGAGCCAGAGGAGCCGATCATCCTACAGGAGTTTGAGCTTGAGGTCAAGCTTGAATTCAAGGATGGCTGGAGTGTTATGGACCTCATGTCGTTGGTTATCTACTATTAGGAGTTTTATTATATCGAGTCGAGAGTATTAAGTATTTTAATATTTTATGAGCCGAGTCGTGATGTAGTCTTTTTATATGTTTTAATATTTCGTGCTTTTAGTTGTATAAGATATTTACACCCGTGCCATCTTGGTCCTATATAATAGACTCTTGTCTTGTATTTGGAATTAAGCAATCAATGAGTGAAACTTTTCCTTCTCTCTCTAACTCCTCTCCCTTTCTCTCTTAGCTCTCTTCTTCCCTCTAGGGTTTCCTCTTCCTCTTCCCCAAGCTTTTTCTAACTTCTCTTCTCCTTCACCATTCTAGGGCTTGCCATTGTATTCCCGACCCCCAACAATCTCAACAAAACGAGCCCATAACAGTATGCATCCCCACACATTGTATTCATGGTTCTTAATAAATTAAAGGGAAAATTCAAAAAAGATAAGAAAATGATTAGATTAAAGAACCTCTTCATTTTGTCATTTTTGTGCAGGATGATATTTCCAAGCACTTTGTTTCTACCGTAGCTGTTTGCCCTTCTCATTTCGTGTACTTATTTTTGTCTTTACATTTAGAAGCAGGAAGGTATACCTCCTCGAATGTTTAAAACAGTTATTGCTGCCAGTCATCCAGAATTTTCAAGTACGAGACAGCAGGTGCATTTCCTTGCTAGCACTTTCTGTAGCATGCAATTATTTTTCTCTAGAGTTTATATGAATTACTCAACATCTGCTAAGCTTATGAATCATTGTATAATATTCTGTACATGTGAAGCTAATTTCTAAAATCAACGCTCATTAATTTTTAAGAGAGTATAGTGTTTCTTAGGATATTACTCCCATTAATATTGGAATATTGAAATTTGCTATTACTAACACCTGGAGATTATCATTTCTTTGCTTTTTTTAATAAGCTTTTATATACCTTAACTACTACCTTTTCCTGCACCCAATAAGAATACTATCCAGCAGAGTAGTTCCTCCAGAAATTTGGTTATTCTTGAGATTTGAGGCCAAACAATGGTTTTAAGTGTTAACACGAGATTTTGCACAATTGATGTAAAGATTTTGTACAATAATGGTTTTTTTGCATATGGATTGGATTGACCTGATACTGACCCCCGATTGAGATATCGTCTGTGGCCGAGCAAGAGTTAAGTCGCCGAGGAGGTTGGAGTTCCCCTTCTTCAAACCATGTGAACCTATGATGGCAACAACAGAGGAGATGATGGAGATTGTTGGCATGGAGGGGCTGCGGCTTGCTGAAGACCGACAATTTCGGGTTGGGAAGGAGGGCGTGTTATCATTTCATAGGCGAACTGTAAGGTTGAGATGTGATTCAATTCAAATATCCAAAATATGTCTCACAAGGCTTAACAAATGTCGGTTAAATAATGCATAAGACGTAATAAAAATAGTGAAAATGATGGTAGTGGGCTCACTCAGTCCTTGCGCGGCTTCGACGGTTGTTGGTACATAGCTCCCCGTTGTGGATCTGTAACATCTCTTCCGCCATTGAGATCAATCTTTGCCACAAGCTTGTTGTCCAACTGCAATGGTAGCTGCACCAAGGGAACCATTGGGGGTGGGCTAACAAATGGCTTCAACTTTGAGACATTGAAAACGTCGCAAATCTTGTCCTTGGGTGGGAATTAACTCGACAAACCTCTTCAACAATTCGCTACAGCACTTAAAATGACTCATAGTACTTGGAGCCCAACTTATGGTAAGTTGCTCTCATGGCGGATGTCTCTCAGTGCGAGTGGCGATGCAAAGAAGAGCTCACATTGTCCCCAGTTGTACGCAATCTCCTCCCGTGCCTAAATGAGGCACTCTTATGCTATAGTGAAAATCTGGTCCCAAATCTAATGGTCATTGGCCACGGTCTCCATTCAGGGGATGCCTCCACCCTATGTCAGTAAGTACGGTGGTTTCCTCCTGTTACTCGGTATTGGAATGATTTGATATCTCCAATAGAGGTTCAAGGGGGATATATATATAAAATGGAGAAAACAAACAGTCAAATTACATGATAAGGGACTAATGAGTCTAACACTCCCCCTCAAGTGTGGTTGTGAGAACTTCCCAGACCTAACTTGTTACATATAAAGTTCATTCTGACCCCCGTAACTCCCTTGGTAAGAATATCCGCAACTTGATCTCCGGTCTTCACATGACTTAGAGAAATAAGGTCTTCTTCATACGTCTCCCTTACAAAGTGACAGTCGATCTCTATGTATTTTGTGCGTTTAGTTATTTGTATTGAGCTTGATTATCACACCATAGAGGAGTGAGATCTTGAACATGGTACCCGATTTCACAAAAAATCTGTCTAACCCACATGATCTCAGCAACAGTGTGAGACATAACACGATATTTCGCCTCAACACTAGATCTAGCGATCGTGGTCTGTTTCTTGCTCTTCCAGGAGACAAAATTTCCACCCATAAAGATAATGAATCTCGTGGTTGACTTTCGAGTGGCTAAGTAGCCTGCCCAGTCAGAGTCACAGTATGCCTCTATATTAGAATGACCTCGATTCTTGTACGATATCCCGAGACCAGGGTCTTTCTTTATGTACCTGACGATCTGGAGAACAAATTCCCATTGAGAGATAGTTGGAGCAACCATGAACTGACTGAGCTTACTTACGACACAAGAGATGTCAGGACGAGTCATGGTAAGGTAGTTCAGCTTTCCAACTATTATACGATACTTCTCTGGTGAATCAAATGTTTTACTTTTGACATGAAACCCTTTTCCCCTGGTTTAAGTCGAGAATCCATGGGGCCACAGTTAGACATTCCAAGGTCAGATAGAAGATCGAGAGCATATTTGCATTGACAAATAAAGAGGGTATCGTCATAATTAGTAATTTCAATCCCTAGGAAGTATCGTAATGAGCCCAAATCTTTTGTCTGGAAGTTGGAGTGTAAGAATGCCTTGAGATTTGTTATCCCTTCAGAATTGCTGCCTGTGATGACAATATCTTCGACATAAACCACTAGAAGTTCAGTACCAACCGAAGAGTTCTAATAAAAGAGAGACGAGTCTTTTGTACTCTTGGTAAGCCCGGATTGAGTGACCACAGATCGGAAACGAGCAAACCATGCTCGAGGGGATTGCTTTAATCCATGTAACGACTTCTGGAGATGACACACCTTGTTACGCCCCCCTCAACAACGAACCCAGGTGGTTGTTCCATGTACACCTCTTCATCCAAGGTCCCATGAAGAAACACATTCTTGATGTCTAACTGGTACAAGGGCCGCTGGTGAGAGGATACAAGAGAGCAGGATGCGAATAAAGGACATCTTAGCGACAGGGGCAAATGTTTCATCATAATCCACGCCATAAGTCTGAGCATAACCTTTGACATCCAAACGAGACTTCAAGCGGTCGAGGGAACTATCCACATTGACTTTGATGGAATAGATCTATTTGTATCCAATAGCCCGCTTGCCAGTAGGCAAGGAGATCAGATCCCATGTGTTGTTAAGTTGAAGAGCTATCAATTCATCGTGCATAGCAGTCACCCAGCCAGGATGAGCTTTGGCCTCCGCAACGGTAAAAGGGAGGCGATATTGATCCAAGGTGGAGTGCAGGGCAGTATGAGAAGCTTACAATTCCTGGTAAGAACTAACATATAATGGTTTATCCCGACAAGTCCGACTTCCTTTCCGGACTGCAATGGGGAGATCTGGGCTGGCTGGCGTGAGAGCAGCGAGCACGTTAGTAGTGCTTCCATAAGAACAGTCATCGTATCGTCGGTGGAAGAGGTAGGCTGAGGTGGTGGCACTAATGTACTATCAGAAGAGCGACGAGAGTAAACTTGCCCCCAAAGGGGACACAGAAGGTCAGTCAGAGAGAGGATCGCAGGTTCTTGACAAGGAACCAAGATAACATCAAGAGATGGGTCAAGACGTGGTGATCCCCTCGAAGGGTAAGGGTCCGATTCCAGGAAGACAACATCCAATGAGATAATGTATCTGTGGAGATCAGGAGAATAACACCGATATCCTTTAGTAGTCCGAGAATATCCAAGAAAGATACATTTCAAAGAGTGAGGATCAAGTTTTGAGACAGAGGGACGAGCATCCCTAACATAGCAAACACACCCAAAGACCCTCAAAGATAGATGGGGACCTGAAAGGTCTGGATAAAGGGTGTGATAGGGTGGCTCTCCTTGGAGGATATTAGTGGGAAGATGATTAATGAGGTGTGCAGCGGTAGAGACTGCATCACCCCAGAAGTGTTTGGGTACGTGCCTATGGTGAAGAATGACCCGGGTGACCTCAAGGAGGTGTCGATTTTTCTTTTCGGCAACACCATTTTGTTGGGGGGTATCAGGACAACTGGTTTGATGTATGATGCCTTTGTCAGAGAGAAAGTTAGACATAAACTGAGATAGGTATTCCCGACCATTATCAGTACGAGGACACTTAAGACGGACAAAGAATTGAGTAAAGATTTCATTCCATAAATTTTGAAAAATAGACGACAACTCAGAACTATTTTTCATTAAGTACACCCAAGTCATTCGAGAGAAATCATCAATAAACGTAACATAATATTTGTGTCCTAACAACGCGGGGACAGGACACAGTCCCCAAACATCAGAAGGAAGTAAATCAAAAGTTGCAGAAGCATGAACATCAAGACGAGGAACATAACTAACTTTGTGGAGTTTAGCAAACAGACAAGACTCACAGTTGAGATGAGAAACCTTCCCAAACTCAGGATACTAACGACGCATGACCTGCATAGACGGATGACCATGACGATAGTGAAGATCCAAGAATTTGGTTGAGGCAGCATAACAAGCAAGGTGTGAGACTTCGTCCAGAACATAGACGCCACCACACAGCTTTCCTCTACCAATAATACGGCTCGTCGACTGTTCCTCAAAAATGCAACCAAGATGTGAGATAGCAATACAATTTAAATCACGAGTAAGCTTACTAATTGACAATAAGTTGTAAGAAGATTGAGGGACGTGAGCAACGGAGGATAGAGTCATGCTAGGTGTCACATTGCAGCTACCAAACCCAACAATGGGTATAGGTTATCCATCCACAACTGCAATTGAAGATCCACTATGAGGTTTGTATGAGTGTAAGATACCTGAGGTACTAGTCAGGTGATGAGAAGCGCCAGAATCTGCCAGCCACTGAACTGGACACTGCGAGGTGCAAACAAACTGAATGGTTTGAGTCCCAATAACACTATGAGTTGGAGAGTCAATCTGGACTCTGGAGAGCCTGCAAGCGACGATACTCATCCTCAGATATTTCAACAGTTCTCGGACTCAGAGATATAGAAGTAGAGTCGGCCAAGTGCGTAGAGCGAGATGATGGGTGAGGTTTGGAGGCTCAGTCTGGCCCCCCGACTAGTTCCCCTTCCACTCCGAGAAGCAAGAGCCATCGACTCTCTGGAGGAAATGTGCAGAGCAGATGGAGTACAGGCTGAACCGGCTTTAGTCAGACGATGGTACAAACTAGCAGTTTGCAGGGTAGAAGGACTCGCTAGAATTTCAGTTTTCGTTGTCGAGAAGTTTAGATCTAGTCCATTTAGAAGCCAAAGAAGGACAAGGTGCTCACGTTGAGCCTGATGCTCTTCCCTAGTAGAGGGGATCTCCCAAAGATCCAATATTTGATCAGCAAGAACCTTCCATTCGGCGAAATACTCGGTGACAGGACGCACCCCTTGTGTCAGCTCAACCATCTTGGGGAAGAGTTCACCAAGACGAGAGAGATTGTTCGTCTGAGAGAACATCATATGCAGAGTATCCCATAGTTCCTTAGTGCTATCACAATTCTTGCACATTTGTTGAACGGATGAGTCCATGGAACTCAGGAGAAGAGCAAAGATGCGACAATCATCACTATACCAATTTTCATATTTTGTACTTCCCACATCATGAGTTGGGAGACGAGTAAGGTGGTGCGTACGTCGGATACCCGATAAGTACATAGTAACCCCCTTTTTCCATAATTGGAAGTTGGAGGAGGTAAAGATAGTAGTAGCAAGCCTCGCATTAGGAGTAAGGGTGTTGGTAGAATCCCCTGAGGGAACGGTCGTCTGAGTGGTGCTCGTAACTGAGGAACCCATGACCTAAATCAGCAGTAAAGGAAGACGGGATGCTGAACGACAACAAAGATAAGCAGCAAAGAAAGAAGGGATGCTGGTCGACGACAAAGATCAGCGGCATAGAGGAACCCACAACGTTTAGGTCGACAATAGGAGCATCAAAGAACTTGCGGGAGAAGTCGACGACAAAAAGCTTCATCGACGACAGGCATGAAGCATCAGTAGTCGACGGCAGGCGACATCATCACTGAGGCACGCCCCCGTCCTGGTCGAGAGATGCGCCCAGAGGCGCGCAGAGGAGATGTCACAGGCGGGCTAGCGGTCGACGAGGGTGACGGAGCGGAATCGGCGAGACGCGAGCGGGACGGAGCGGAAGTGGCGGGTTGCGAGACCGAGCGAGCGAGTATGCCCTAAACACGCTCTGATACCATGTTACTCGGTATTAGAATGATTTGGTACCTCCAGTAGAGGTCCAAGGGGGATATATATATATATATATATATAAAGTGGTGAAAACAAACAGTCAAATTACATGATAAGGGACTGGAGATGACCTGTGGGAAGAGGTGGTCTGCAAAGAAGTGTGGGAGGTGGTCTTGTAGCAGCACTCCACCCAGGGAAGCCAATGAGCCCAATTCTTTGGCGATCTACCATGGTACATTGAAGGTACATCTCCATCGTGTGGTTGCCCACCTCGGTCTGACTGTCTGAATAGGGATGGCAAGCAGAATAAAAGCTAGCTTGGTACCGAAAAGGGTGAAGAGAAGAACTGGTGAAGATCTTATCGCTGTTTGATAGGATATTCTCATGGAGGCCATGCAGGAGGAGCACCTGCTTAAAGAAAACTTTGGCGACACCTTACGCCATTAGAGGGCATCCTAGAGCTATAAAATGTGCCTCCTTTAAGAATCTATCCACAACTACCAAAAGAATCGATTTGCCCTTGGATGTCGGCAATCCCTTCACAAAATGCATAAAGATATCAACCAATATCAGTGTTAGAACGGGAAGCGACTGGAGATGACCTATGGGAAGAAGTTGGTCTGTCTTGTTGTTGTTGTTGCATACTTAACAAGACACAATCATTGCTTTAAATGTTCTCCGACATGCTCTTTTCGAAGGAAAATGACATTTAAAAAAGTGATTGGACTTTAGTAAAATATATGCCACTATATAATTTTTTTTCGTAATATATCGGACAGACTTGTCTTTGTAACACATATGCCGTTTTGTTATTTTATGTTGTGTTAGTATATTAGCAGCATATGTTTAAATCATACACACTCACACACACACACATATATAAATATAATATTCTTAAATCGATTAGATTTATTGTTTTATTCTCTTTAATATCTAATATTCTTACAATTAATTTTGTATTTTTATTTCCCACTATTTTTCTTATTTTGATATCATTACAATAAATGTTTAAAATTTCAACATATTTATTAGTTAATTATTTATGTTTTTAACATAAATTATTATGCTTGGAAATCTTGTATCAATCAAGGATATGTAACTTTTAAATCTTTTTTAGTTGTTATAATAACTTAGTGTTATTTAAATAAATATTACTTAATATTAAATATATTTACAATGTATTATTTGAACTTTTCAATAATAGTGGTAGTGTGTTAACAAATATTTATTTTTGGATACTCTTACAATTTTGTTGTTATATATGGCACATATATTTGTCTATTTGTTATGCTAGTGTTTTTAAATTTGAGTACAAATATTATACTTAATATATATATATATACTTTATTTATTTATAATATTTAGAAACCCTACATTTCATTCTCGTGGTGGGACCCTTCCCCTGTCCTCTTTGCGCAGGGATGCTTTGTGCACCGGGCTGACCTTTTATATTGAAATATTATATTTTCAAATATCTCTGACATGTCTTTAACTTTCAGCATTTAAAAACACAATCCGACATGTTGCTGACATTCAATATTTATAACTTTGGTCGCAATGAACTTCGAAACTCCTCTCCCGAGTCCCTTTCAAAAGAATTATGCTTTGATGCGTTGAAATTTCTTGTGGACCTCTCCATGGCCCCCTCGATGGGTCCCATCCAATATGATAACAATGAGGGAGCAAGTGGGCATCAAGTACAATCGTCCCTTGTACATAATGAAGTCGTCCTTGATGGACCAAAAAATAGAAGATGCCCTCCCCGATGTGACGACTGAGCTCCAATTGTGCGGGTGAGCTTGGTATCTCCTCATGAAGTCGAGCGCAAAGCTCTGAAGCTAGCTAAAAAATGGCCAAGAGTATTTCTATTTGTTGATCCCGTCAGGACAGTGCATACATGGTGCGGTTCAAGGAACCCGTATTTTATTCGACCATGAAATCAAAGCTCATCAATTTGTTAACCTGACGTTGCCGACGTGCTGTATTAAGGCGCTTCTCAAGGAGGTACTTAAACCTGAAATGATCGGTTTGAATCAAGAATGTCTGCACTTAGATATTAACTTCTCAGTGCTTTACGGCCTTGGCCAAGCCTATCAACTCTAGCTCGTAAGATGGAAGCTTTTGGTGCTGTATAGGCGTCTTCCAATTGGAATATGTGATCGGTTTCCATCCCGTTGTGGTACCGTGCTCACTATTTTAAATGTCCTCCAACATGTCATTTTTGAGGGCATTACAATATTTTTTTATATAATAGATTAAATTTTTTTTTATATACAATATAGGCCGACATATCCATTTTTTCCTATATATAAACCGACATGATTTTTGAATATATCGTCCGTTATTTTATTTTATGTTATATTAGCAGATTAGGAGTATATATATATATATATTAATCATGTATATGTATTAGATTATATATGATTAAATCAATTCAACTTATTGTTTTTAATATTTTATTCTTACAACCAATTTTGTGTAGTAATTTCACAATTTTTATTTTATTTCATATTGTAAAAAATGTGAAAAAGTTTCTCATTTATTAGTTGATTATTTTTATGGCTTTAATTAAATTCTTTAAGCTTAGAAAGACTTATAATCAATCTAGGATTATTTAATTTTTTTTAAATTTTATTTAATTGCTATAAACTTGTTATCAAAATAAAATTATTGTATAAAATTATATATATATATATTATAATGTATTTAAATATATATTAAAATGTTGTGTTTTATACTTTTTAATAATATTTTCTCTTGAATACTCTGAATTTATTTTAGGATATACATGACTCATTCATGGTTTATTTGTTATATTATTTTTTCTTACTTTTAGAACTTATAATATAATTTGTATATATAAAAATAATTTTTTATTTATGAGATGAAAATCCGATATTTTAATTATCCCTGACACCAAATATTTTTTATATATAGAAAGACTTAAAATCTCAATTCGATATATCACCAACACCAGATATTTGCAATCTTTACTACGCCGCTCCCTTCCCCTATGCGTCGCTCACAACCTGAAATTTCGATGTAAAGTCGGGCAAGTGAAGAACAACAACGCTGATCAAGTGTCTGGATGGCCTTCAAGGCTTCTGTGGCCACTTCTTCCTTGACAAATGAGTTCTTTATTAGTGTAACCAATGGTTACATAATCGTGTTGTATCCCAAGATGAAACAACGGTCGTAACCTGTGAGGACCAGAAATCCATGAAGCTCACAAGGGGATTGAGGAATTGGCCAGGCTGTCACCTCTTTAATTTGTCCAGGGTTGATAGAGATGCCTATGTTGTACATGACATTCCCCAAGTATGGCACCCTGTATGCCCCCAAAGATCACTTGGCCCGCTTCAGAAATAATTGATTCTACTGGATGATTTGAAGAACGCCACACATATACTCGAATTGTGCCTCCCAAGTCTTATTATTCACTAAAATATTATTAAAGAATACAAATACATATTGATGCAAATGTCTTGGAATATTAGCGCCTGTAAGGTAGAGGGAGCATTAGTGACCCCAAAGGGCATTACTAGGAACTTAAAATACCCGTGGTGAATTTGGAAGACGGTCTTCTCCACCTCAATAGGGGTCAGTCACACTTGTTGGTTCCCCAACACAAATCCATCTTGGAGTAGAAACGTGCGCATTAAAGTTCGTCCAATAGCTCTTCAACACATGTATGAGAAATTTGTCCTCGACCCTCTCCACATTCTGTTTGTAGTAGTCCACATAGAACTGCCAAGTATCATCCTTCTTATGCCTCAAGGGGACTAGGGAGGTGAACAGAGATATGTTGTGACAATTGATCCCTGTTGGAGCATAGCATTACACTGGCGCTAAATCTCATCCTTATGGAGGAAGGAATACTTGTATAGTTGTATGGCCTGGAGACTACCGGTGAAGTGCCCTAAAGAAGGAAAATGTGATGGTCCTGACGATGTGGCGGGGAAGCCCCTGCGACGGTAACATATTGTAGACAGACTCCTACATTAACTCCTATACCCCTTTGTGGTCTGAGTCCCTGATTTCCAAATAAAAAATCTAGCGAGTTCTCGGGTGTGCAACCTTGCCGCTGGAACGTCTCAGTGCACATACCTTCATAATAAGACAATCTAGCAAGTTCTCTGGTTAGTAAGAGGTTGTTATGGAGGTTATATGGGGGTGAGGGTGGTGACTGGCTGGAGGTGGCCGCCGAAGGTGGTCGGAGTTGGCTGGGGGTCGTCGCTGGAGGGGTGTCCAGTGGCGGTGGGGGTGACCGGAGGTGTTTTTCATTGATTGCCGAAAACCTGTTGGCTTTCTCCAACATCTAATGCGCAACAGAATATTTGCAGGAAACCCATTGCATTTTGACCATGCAAAAATTAACAGATCAAGAATCGTGATTATACTTGCGTCAAAATCAATATTTCGAGAAGGATAATTGTCGTGTGAGAACCACAATGTAGAATGAGATTTACGTCTCCATGAGTATCCATACGAACGCGAAAAACACCTCATCGTTCGTCTAACGAACTTGAGTTGGAAGATGATCCTCCTCCTTCGTCTCCATGAAATTCTAGTTTCATTTTCAGGAGAGGATGCGGCTGTAAGTTTTTCAGTTGTCATAAGAGCCACACTCAAAAGGACGACTCTGGAAAACTCTAAAAACACAATATATATTACAGTTTCATAAACCGTGCTTTTGCGCGTCGAGAGGGAGTGATTCATTAGTCGACGCACGTCGACTTCATAAGCCGTGTGCGTACACCGACTTCTTAAGTCATGTGTGTTGAGTTCTTGTTTCTTCTAGTCGACGTACGTTGACTTCACAAGTCGCGTGCGTAGTACACACTTTTTTGTTAAACGCTCACCAAGTCGACGTATGTCGACTTCACAAATCGATGTGCATCGAGTAGTCGTTTAACATCTTTTTCAAATTAAATTCAATATACAATCTCTAAATTATTTTTTAATTAATTCCCAATTAATCAAATGTCATTTTAGGCTTGGTTCTTCATTTATATCCAATATAAGTAAAAACCAACACGATTACATTGACAGTAATTATTATTTAATTAAATTATAATTAATTATTATTTAATTAATTCTATGTTGACAGTGAGATTAATTCCTAGATTACTTTTAGATTCACAAAAGATTCCAAGAAAAATGAAGGGAACTTGAAGGGTGATGGTGGAGGTTCACCGGAGGTGATTGCTGCAGGTGGTTTCCATCAATCGCCAGAAAAAGAAAGGGAAAATGATGGATATGGTGGTGGTGGTAGCAGGAGGCTGGAAAAGTTTTTTGTGATCGCCGAAAGCTGAATAACTGAATAATACGGAGGGGAGGGTGTTGGAGAGTGGCTGACCTATGTCGTGAGGAGTAAGGGGTGGTCGGCCAAGGGTGTTGGGGGCGTAGGTGTAATGGTTCCATGTCATGGGACTGGAGGAGGGAGAGATGCTGACAAATGGTGGGGGGGGGGAGGTGGTCGGCCATGGAGAGGGGAGGGGATAAATCCAAGCTTCGACACTTGGTTTCCGGCTTGGGCACCGGGTGATCAAAAACATAAGCTTCTCTTTCACTCAACTTTCAATGCCTCAAATATAAGTCATCTACCCCTTTATATAGACTATGTGAGAGACAACGGACAATCAAGATCTTTCGATCGTTGTAGCCATCAAAAATAAAAAAATATATAAAATAAGAAAAAGTACAAGAATGGAAAAATTATTCTGCAACAGTGATCTGCTCGTAATGAGGTTCTCAAATCGTCATTGGGCCCAAATGGGCCTTGTGGCCCGATCTCCATCATGAACCCTATTGACCTCATGTCACTCTCACTCACATTACAACATAGGTAGTCTGTGGAGTCATTTGCATGAACTGTATGAAACAATTTGCTGTAAAATACTAAAATTACAGTAAGTAATTAAAATTATAAAGTTTACGCAGACATTTACAGGAGATTTTTAGAAAAATTCAACAAATGATGATGAGAATTATACTGAGTGGTTTCCTCAGGGAACTACAAAAAATTAAATATCTTTCGAATGAATTCCTATACAGTTGTGTGAAAGATTGGGTTAAATGTCTTCCCTAAGGGTATGAGAATCCATCCTGTATTGAACATTTAACTCCATATTGTGAACCTCACTTGTACTTATGTTTATTCCATGATACAACCAATATGCCTCAGCCCACTACGCAGATTCACTCGCTCCTACTTCGACACCTGAGACCACACTTTTTCTTATCATTATACGTACATGTTGTACGATGCCTAGTTTGTTGGAGGGGGCGAATGAATATTGATGATACATGCAAGTCATCGGTGGAGCTTGACTTAATTGCCCCTTGATTTTGTCGGGTGTATGACCATCTTCATTCAGCGGAGATGAATGCTTTCAAGCCTAGGAGAATTGATGAAGATCATAATTCACGAGCAGACCGATCCTTATCGGAGCCCGTTCGGGTTTACACTCGTAGGTGAAGTTGGGATTGTTATATGGACGATCCTAATCCTTAGTTGCGTGGCGATGACGGGACAATTTTATATGATCTTTGTATTTTATTTATCCTTGTGGTGGGACCCTTCCCCAGACCTCGCCGTGCGGGGATGCTTTGTGCACCGAGCTACCCTTTTATTTACACATGTTTTTGTATGTTTAGTATCGACCAATCACGACCTTCCATTTTTTTCTCCAGCATATAAGATTTTTGAGGTCATTTTCAGTACTGTAGAATTCAGACAAATTTCAGATCGGCGCCGAAGCCGTGGAGTCTAGGTGCTGAAGCCTAGATTTTCAATTATGTCTTTCATTGACAGTTTTCTTTATTCTCCCCTGACTTTCATCCACAGGAATCCTTTTCCTTCAGTTGGCCAGCCCTCCTCAAGCACGCCTCCTTTGGTTCTGCACCACAACTTTTGAAACTGCTCAGTTACGCCCCAATTAAGGATAAATAACTGCTGAAATTGCTTCATTTGGAGAGTTATTCGGCGAGGGTTGTCCGGCGTTTACTCCAGCAGTTCAGGAAATCATGAGTTTCCAGTGAGAGTTGCAGGCAGGGAAGTTGCCATTCTTGAAGTCCTGCATTTGAACTTTCTCCCAAGCACTGTCCGTCACCTTCCAGCCCCGTTGAACAGCCCATCAGTTCATGAGCCCACAGTCCTCACCCTATCTCCAGCCTCCTTTGGAAATCTAAACTGTGCAGAACTTCGTTCCGGAGCAAGAAAACAGTGTAGAATTTTTGATAAGTTGCTGTCCAGTCCTTTAAACAGCCCTCTTTCATTCCTTTGGACTCGGATTTTTTGTGCAAGTTCTAATTTGGAAGCTTCTTTACTTAGTGTTGAATATATGTTGGAAAACATATCACTTGGGATTAAGATTTGTATAAGTTTGCTTACTTTCTTTGTACTACTTGAAAGTTGTATTTGCCGAATGTTTAATTGAAGCGCTCTTACTTTAGTTTTTACTTGATCTTGTTTATTTTTTCAAACACTTAATCTCAATAGTGCGTGCTCGCGAATTTTCTTTTAATTTCAGAATTTATTACAATTGAATGTTGGATTACGCATGAGTATTATTGCATCATTTTACATTTCTCCGTCATCACCTCACTCTCATTCTTTCATGAGAGTTCCATTAGGGCATAATTACATCACAACCTTCACCTTATCTTACGTCATGGACTTTTTGGACAGGCTTTGCGCGGTGCCTGTGGTTTAGACATAGCCGCCAGTGTTCCGAGTAGAGAGGAATAATACCAATTCAATTAATCGAGAGAGGCCTTACTCATACATAAACTTGAGTAAGGAGGAAACCTAAAAACAAAAAAAGACCAAACTACCCCAATCAGGGTTTAATACACTAAGGACAACTTGGAATAAACTACATATAAATTACAACTCTCCCCCTCAAGTCGGAGGGAAGATGTCGGTCATCCCAAACTTTTGAATATCTTCGGTAAACACATCACACCCCAAGATTTTGGTAAACACATTGGCAAGTCATTGGAATGAACAAAAGGAGTGACAACTGTCTTTTTATCCAAGTGATCTTTTATAAAGTGTCGATCAACCTCAACATGCTTTGTCCTATCATGTTGGACTAGGTTATAAGCAATGCTAATAGATGTCTTATTTTCATAGAACAAGGAGAAATAGGCTGTCTCAGAGAAACCCAGATCTTGTAACACGATACACAACCATAGTCCCTCACATAGGCCTTGGGGCATGACATGATATTCTACCTCTGCACTTGATCTAGACACAACATTCTGCTTATTGCTACGCCATGTCACAAGGTTTCCACAAACAAAGGAACAACATCCCGTTGTAGACTTTCTTTCATCCCGTTGTAGACTTTCTTTCATCCCGTCATCTAGCCCAATCAGCATCAGTAAAAAATTCAATCTTCAAGTTGTTATTTTTGAAGAATAAGAGACCGCGATCAGTGGCTTTCTTCGAATATCACAACACGCGATACACAGCTTCTTGATGTCTGGTCCTGGGAGAATGCATGTATATGTTAAGGATTCCCACCACAAACGTAATGTCAGGGTGTGTGCGGGATAAATGTTTAAGTTTTCCAACCAATATTTGATACGTTATACATTCGTGTGATCACCATCACCATCTTCCTCAATCCTGCGATTTTCCTACATAGGGGTGTTCGCAGGAACACAACCAAGCATACTAATCTCCTTTAGTAGATCCAATATATACTTCCGTTGGGATATAAAGGTACCCTGCTCAGATCTAACCACCTCGTTACCTAGGAAGTATCGTAATCTTCCCAAGTCTTTCACTTCAAATTCAACAGATAGGAGAGTCTTAAGATTAGCAATCTACTCTGTGTCATTTCCGATAATCACAATGTCATCTACGTAGATAATGAGAATCACAACCCCCTGTTCATGTCTCCGGATAAACATGGTATGATCAGATTGAGTTTGCTTGTATTCAAACTTGAGCATAGTTGCAAGAAATCTTCTGAACTAGACCCTAGGTGATTGCTTCATGCCATATAAGGATTTTTTTAGGCGGCAGACATGCCCTTCAACTCCTTCACAAAACCAAGAGGGAACTTCATGTACACCTCCTCATCACGCTCACAGTGGAGGAACACATTCTTCACGTCCAGTTGGTGGAGGTCTCAGTTCAGGCAAGCAGCATACGATAACAATACTCGAATGGAGTCCATTTTTGCTACATGAGCAAAATGTCCTGATAATCAAATCCCTTAGTCTGAGTGTATCTTTGAGTCAACTACCTGAGCCTAAGTGTATCCTTGAGCGACCAGACATGCTTTGTACCGTTCCACCTTGCCATCTTGGTTCTGCTTAACAAAGAAGACCCACTGGGAGCTTATAACTTTCTTTCCTGGAGGGAGAGAAGAAACATCCCATGTGTGATTTTTGTTCAAGGAAGACATCTCATCTTGCATAGCCTATGTCCAAGCAGGTATTCTCCAAAGTTTCCTGCCATGTCTTAGGAATAACGACTAGGGAAAGTGACGAAACAAACGCCTGATGAATCGGGATAAGATGATGGTAAGTTACATGATTAGAAATAGGATATTGCGTACAAGTAGCTTTACCGTTTTTTGCAATGCAAGAGTGATTTGCAGGTAAACATCATCAGAAGTCGAGTCTGAATTTGACACTGGTAGAGGTGGAACTGTAGTAGCCTATGTACCTGAACGACGGTGGTATACGTGGGGAAAAGGAGAAATCATAGTAGAGGAGTCCGGTACCAAGATAAGAGCTATGAGTATCATAGTGGAAGGAATGTTAGGGATGAAAGGGAAAAGAGGAAGAGGAGCAAGAGTAACATCCGTCTCACTAGTATCACCACTACTCTCCCCCTAACGAAAAAGGTGAGTCGAAGGAAGAAAATAGGATTCCCCCTCCCGAAAGGTGATATTCATGGTACAAAACATACGCCGGGAAGGGGGGGGTGATAACATCGATATCCTTTAGTCGTAGAAGAATAGCCAAGGAAGACACAACGTTGAGCATGAGGGTCAAGTTTGTCGCGATGAGATTAGTGCACATGCACAAAACAGACACACCCAAAGACACGGGGTACCAAATGGGAAGTATGAACCACGCCGGAGGTTGAGAGACGAGCTATAGGAGTAGTAAAGGAAAAGACACGAGAAGGAAGACGGTTGATAAAGTGAGCAACTATAAGTACCACATCACCCCAATAGGATTTAGGAAGGTGCATAGTGTCTAGGAGACAACGAGCAACCTCGAGGAGGTGCCGATTTTTATGTTTGGCCACTCCGTTATGAGTAGAGGTGTGAACACACATTTTCTGGTGGATGATACCATGAGTGGTGAGGTAAGAGACAAAGGCAACCCGATCATCATACTTTCCTCCATTGTCACTTCGAAGAACACGAATATAAGCATTAAATTGGGTTTGCATCATTTTATGAAACTGTTGAAAGCAAGGAAAAACTTCATTTTTCTTTTTCAACAGACAAACCATGTAGTGCGCGAGAAGCAATCATTAAAAGTGACAAACCATCGAAAAGCAGGTAAAGATAAAATGGGGGACGACCCCTAAATATAAGAATGTATAACATCAAAAGGAATGCTACTAAGGGAAAAAAGATGTGAAGTATGTGGGACATGTTTAGACATATCACATACATCACAAGCAAAGTTCTGAAAAAAAGGTTAAAAAGCAGGAAATAATTTTTGCAGATAATCGGAGGGCGGATGTCCTAGACGCAGATGTCAGCGGCGAACTTCATCAACAATAAAAGTGGAACTGGAAATAGCCTGAGAAAGAAGATGAGTGTCCAGGTAGTACAAGCCACCACGATTCCTACCACTGTCAATGTTCCGCTTCGCACCCAGTTCCTGAATGACACAAGAATTAGGAAAAAATTTTGCCGAGTAGTTAAGAGATTTTGTAATATTGTTGATGGAGAGTAAATTACGAGAAAAGGAGGGAACATGAAGAACAGAGGGAAGAGAAATGGACGGAGAACAAGAGATGCTGCCTTTGCCCGCAATAGAGGACAAAGAACCGTTAGCAGAAATAACTTTGTCCTTACCAGACAAAGGAGTATAAGAGAGAAAACCTGAGGAAGACCCAGTCATTTAGTGTGTAACACCGGAGTCGAGCACCCATTCAGAAGGTGAGATGGTGACAACATGAGCACGAGGCATATCAATGGTGGCAAGAGAAGTAGAACCTCTGGTGGATCGGGCTGAGAGTGAAGCATGCGACGAAAGACATCCAATTCCCATACTGTAAGAGAGGCGGAAGCGGAACACTGAGACTCATCATAGACATCCGTAGTGTAAGAAACATCATGAGAACGATAGCTACTTTGTCTATGGCCCTCGCGGCCTAGTCCACGACCACGACACACCCACATCCATAAGGTGCCAGATGCGGATGAAGTTTGAAACATGCCTCTCGAGAGTGTCCCCTTCGACCACAGTAATCACAGGTGGGCACAAAAGATCCAGGAGTGGGATTATGATCACGACTAACACTAGTCAGAGCGGAACGATCAGGAGGAGTGATAACACTGAGAGACTTACGACGATCTTCATCACCCAGAACCATACTGAATGCCTCCCGAAGAGAGGGAAGAGGAGAGCGGTGGAGAACATGTGTCCGCACCATACCAAATTCCATATTCAAACCCATCAAGAAGAAATGAAGACTGAAGTGATCTTCCTTTTACTTTAACTGAACGACATCAGCTGTACACACAAGAGTGAAATGCGTAAAGTAGTCCAGCTCTTGATAAAGACGCTCGAACTCCGAGAAGAATGATGAAACGATCATCGATCCTTGCCGCAACTCCAAAATGCGCCGAGTGAGATCATATTCCTGCGTGGAACTGCCAATCTGAGAATACGTTTTGCGAGCACGGGTCTAGATCTCGAATGCCGAGTCCATCAACATCTAGCTCTGGTATACCTTAGGAGACATCGAATGCAAGAGCCAGGAGACAAGGTGTCAAAATCCCAACACTTCCAGAAGGGATTAGTCTTTAGGGGCTCCTTAATCGTCCAATCAATATATCCAAACATTTGTTGGCTGCAAATGACATGTTGAGCAGTGCGGGACCATTCAAGATAATTTGTGTCATCCAAGGGAACCGTGGTAATCTTCAAGGCGCTGGAGTGACCATGAGGCCGCTGAGGGTCACTCATATGAGGCTGGATCACACCCGGAGAAGATATAAAAGAATCAGGATCACCCATATTGGCAAAGAGAGCTCTCAGATCACACGAGGAAGGTCTCTCAGATCAACAACATCTAGGAAGCAACAACATCATCAAGGCAACATCGGAATCCAATAGGGGCAGCAACGTCAAGGCAGGTCGACACCAGCGACAATGTAAAAGCAGCGTTAAGGCAGGCCGACACCAGCGACAACGTCAAGGCAGCAACATCAAGGCAGGCCGGCACCAACGACAACAACATCGAGAATAGGGAACAACGACGTCGAGCACGTACATCGGCGATGGAGAGCAGCGAGAGAAGAGGGGAGACAGAGGGCGGTGGCTTTACTGGAGAACATCAGCGTCGTCCTCCTCAGCAACCGACGGCGGCGTCAGTTCCGCCCGTCAGCCGCATCAGTGGGTTAGACCTGCGAATGGGAGGAGACGACCGATCCGATCGAGAGAAGCACAAACGGGAGATGCGAGCGGGAGATCTGAGCGGGAGACGCGAGAGGCACGAGCGGCTGATGCGATTAGGGTTTCTAGCTCTGATACCAAGTAGGGAGGAATAATACCAATTCAATTAATCGAGAGAGGCCTTACTCATACATATAGTTGAGTAAGGAGGAAACCTAAAAACCAAAAAAGACCAAACTACCCCAATCGGGGTTTAATACACTAAGGACGGCTTGGAATAAACTACATATAAATTACAACTTTCCGTTGGACTGCGGCTCCTCCAAACGGGTGTGGAGTTGCAACGCTATTTTTGCTACGTGGACTGAGGCGGATCCGCCCCGCCAAACCCAATCTTGCTCTTAATTTGTTATTTTATTTTATTACATTTTCATTAATTTATGGAAGGTTGCTAGCTTATTTTAAGACTAAGTCATGAATTTTAAAAGGCTCTCCTGAATTATTAATTAGACCCTTTTCCAGGAATAATGGAAACATGTCTCTTCTCTCTCCCTGTGCCTTTGTTCACCCCAAGATTTCCTTCACAAGTTGCTTACCGCCTTAAGTAGCAACTGCCGACCCTTCGGAGTTTCTCACAGCTGTCGATCCTCAGTCTTAGTTGCCGGATCCTTGAGATGGTTGAAGTGAACACCTAGAGTGGAAATCAAGAAAAGGCCTTGCTTCATGTAGAAAACGATTTTATTTTTCTTCTATTCACACTTATTACTGCAAGAAAAAGAAATCAACAGTGAGGTGAAGAAGATTCAGATGTTGTCTATGATAGTATTTTTTCAAGAACAATCAAGAAAGGTCAAGAAATTTCAAGGTTTTTTATTTTTTTTGAAGAAAACCTAAGGTATATTCTATATTTTGTTTCGGAGTTATGGAGCCCTAAAGGAATAACAAAAAAGTCCTTGTCCTTTTCCCTTTTAATTTGTTGGAAGGTATATTCTCATTTCTTGATGAATGGAAAAAAGAGTGCATACCATGACCTTCTGAATGTATTTATTTGCCTTGCATTTCTAAGGAAAACTTGGAATGAAAGGCTGAATTAGTGAATTAAATGTTTGAATTTTATCTGTCTTATTTAGCAGGGCACATGGTTAAGTTGATAGAACTGTTGGATAATTAGTCTCACATTGGTAATCTCACGTTGACTTGTGTATTTTGCATGTCCTTAGGCTTCTCAATTTAGGGCCTATTTATTTTAGGTTGGATGTGGTACATACTCGATAGACAAGTCTCTCACTCTAGGATAAGTGCTAGATTCAAATTCCTTAAGCCAACTTTAACACGCAGTTCCCTGAACACTCTCTCTTTATATGGATATTTTTAACAAAAGGAAATTGTATCACTGCCCACTCTTGAAAAATTATAAGGTCCTTTAGGTCTAGTTAGGCTGGGACAATCACCAAACACAAGTGCTTCAAAATCAATGATGGTGATGACTTCATTTTTATTGCTGGGATGGGGCGATTTGTGGAGTAGTAGTTGGGGCGGTTTGGAGGAGAAACATGGTGGCTGGGGGCTTGGGGAAAGGGGTTGTTGTTGGCTAGGGTTTTGGGAGGGCGAAAACGAAGGTTTTGGGGATGATGGAAACCATTTAGAAGTCGTTACCTAGGGACTCACGGAGTCGCCACCGTAAGCAGATCGCTGGATTTCTGGATTCTTCTCTCCAAAATCTGCAATGAACAAAATTGCAGCCCTCTACTCCTATTTATAATAAAAGAACATTAGGGCACCCTGACATCAACAATTATGATTGACCGAGAATGTCAAGTGTCCGATTACATTAAATAATGACTGAAAGTACAAAAGTTATATATGAAAAAACATGTAAATAGAATTCCGGACACATCCGTGGAGTCGAATAATCAATCTGGAGACGTCATATATGCAAAGTAGCCAATCGGCCCAGAACGGGCCCAAAACTAGTCCTCCGCTGCGGGTCCGCTTCTCCGTTCCACATCATTCTCCCCGACTTGAAAGAATTCATATCCCGATGAATAGAGATTTGAATCCTCTTTGTGTATGCAAGGTAAAACTCAATGATTTCCATCAGAGGTCGTCCAAGTATCGTCGATGATGGAGCATCCTCGCCAATGGTACTCCTGTGTCTGGCTGTCTGGCGTGGTTATTCATGAGTGAGCCAAGATATCAATAATGCTCTCAATAATCCATTGATGTGCTGGAAGTCTCAGTGCGATCACTAGTGTAGACTGTGAAGCCATAGACAACTGACCCAAAGGCGTGTGAGGCTCAAAAGTGGACTGGGTGCAAGACTGAGGATGCAAAGGTGTGGGCTCAAAAGGATGTGGAGGTGTAGGATTAGGAGGATCTTTATGAAATGAGTCCACATATTTGTGAGGCTTATAGTATGACATCAGGTCCTTAACATTAAATATAGGATGTATACTCATGCTCGTAGGATATCAAGATCATAGGTATTTGCTTCGATCCTTCTAATGATTGTGTAGAGATCCATTCGCATAATGCTCAAACTTGTAACTGGCCTCCCAAGGAGCCTCACAATGTGGATTCTCACCATTGCCTATTTGCCTTCATGAAATCCCTGCTCTTGCCAATGAACATTTGCACGCGGTTTATGCGATTTATTACTAGTTTTGATTATTTGTCGGACCGACTCATGCAACACATGCAAATTATGAACATATAACTCCACATACTCATTCAAATGAAGTAAATGATGAACGACAGACACGATACACTTGTTAGTGGAAAATTTAATAATGACTGAGATGTCTTTAAAATGCGGTGGCCTATCAGGAGATTCTTTCGGTGGAATATAGAAATATTCATCTAGTGATCGACAAATACCTAAATGATTTCTCGAGACATTGGTTCTGAGTTGTAGAACTATGGTATGCAAATACATTCCAAGGGTTGTGTGCCTTCGGGTGGCTCACCTGGTGGTAGATAGAAAAATTCATCATGAATAATGTCATCTCGTAAAGGATTGACACAGATGGTGACAAAAGATCGCAATGTAGGGGTGTGTCGAGTATTACTTAAATGATAAGGCCCGTCGGGTTGGCTCTTCGGGAGGTATATAAGAAAATTCATCTCAAATGTTCAACTCACTAGTGCGAAGCACAAGCCAAGCATACAAAGTTGAGTGCTCCCTGGGAAGAGAGACTCGTCAAATGGGTCTCTCGAGGACTCAACAAAGGGTTACCCCAGGGAGTCAATCATGACAAGATGATCCTCTAAAGAAAATCGTTGCCAACAATAGTGTCCACAAAAATAAATGAGACATCCATAACAGATTCAATGCTTGACCCATGACCCTCTCAAAGGAGTAGCGGCTCATCAGGAAGCTTTATCGGGGGGTTCAACAATGAAGTCAATAATAGTGGATGATCCTCCAGATGAGTATCACCGATAGAGGTGGTGTCCTCATAAGCGAGTGAGGTAGTCACCATGAGATCAACACTAAGCTCTCGACTCTCAATCGCAATGTGTCTCGGGACAATGATAAGGGAAGAGCGGGAAAAGTCCATACTCAATAGTATACCTCCAAATATAATGTCGAGTCCTGAATTTCTAGCTGAAGGGTAAACTAAGTCTAAATGAGGTGTTGAGGGTGGATATACCACCACTGTGTCACTGTGTCGCTCTTCCTCACTCTCGTGACCACGCTCACTAGTCATACTAGTGTCATTCTCCACCTGTATGAAACAATCATGCTTAAACTTGACTCCAACGGTCAAGTGGCAACCGAGTCTTATCCGGTCGAGTTGAATCAAAATCAGGTGTCAGGTCTCTCATGTAAGTGGGAGCACTACTAGACACATAGGTGCCTCAACCTAAATACCTAGGCTCCCTCCTATCGATTCTTCTTAAGGCAGACCTCATGTGATCAAAATGAGCATCTAAGCGATCAAGTTGATCAAGAACTAATCTCTGAAATTTTTTCCACATGTATCTCAGATTGTGGAACACTATGAGAGTCTTGACATGTGATGTGATCTTGACGATGGTGACCTCTATAGGGCTCCTGAGGGTCATCTAGACGGTTGTTCCCAAGTCCTAACATAATCAAATCATGCTCGTGGGCGGACACATCCCTACAAACGTGTGGTTGTGATCGCGTATATACTGATTTAGGTCCCTCAAATTGAGGAGATGCATAACGACGATGAACCCAATGATACTCAACTCTGTTATTATAAAGTCGAGGAGAGGTGTAATGATGATAATGTGGGGACCTATCATTATGATTATCGTCTCTAGCATAATCAAATCGTCTCAAAGGGTTGACGCGATCCCTGAAAATGATATACCGCGCGGGAGGATAATCATCATAATAATAAGGGTGCCTCTCAAGTGAAGGTGAGGGGTAACAATAATAGTATGCCATTTTGACTTTATAACTGTGTATCAAAAGAGTGCTCGCAATCTAGCTCGGATACCATTTGACGTAGGACGAATCTATAGGCGGCGGATTAACGATGCCCTAACTCTACATGCAATGCAAATGAGCACGTAACAAATGCAATGAACCTAAACACCATCTAATGAAAGGTTAGAGGCTTGATGCGTGACTTCTAGAATGCAATCCTAATGTAACGTGCGTGAAGATAACTTTACTCCCCTTAACGACTATATGTGCATTGCAATATCCGGCGGCGAATTCAATACATAATAATAGATGATTAAAAACACACATGATTTTAGCATTAACAAAATAATTCTTTTAGGCCAAGCAAACATAGGCTTTCCTCCTTGTGGAGGGCCAAAGAAAGGCACGCGGTGAATGATTCTTTCAAATCACAACGTAATATAAAACAAAATATCACAATACTAGATATTCAATCAAGCCAAAGTCACAACACCATTTGATAATGCTAAAAATAAGAGTCCGTACAATAATAAATCACTCATAAAATATGGGGGCTGCCATAGGAGAGTAGATCTGACAAAGTGCGACAAGGCGGTGGCTGCAATAGTAAATTATATGGCTAGATCTAGAAGGGGGGAGGCTGGATCTAAATGGAGTTGGTTGTATTTGGAAGGTGGGGACTTGATCTAGAGGGGGGGGGGGGCTGGATCTGAGTGGAGATGGTTGGATTTGGAGGTTAGGAATGGATCTAGGAGGCGTGGGAGGGAGGGGGGGGGGTGGCAGAGGAAGGCTCGGTTGTAGAAGTGGGGAATGAAAGAGGGCTGTAGGGTTGCTGTTTGGCCGACTAGGAGGATGTTGACCGGAGGTACTGCTCCAGGGAGGAGGCGGGTTCGGTGGAGGGCTAGACGACAATTTTTACTGCTGCGATGGGAGGGTTTGTGGAGTAGTTGGGTCGGTTTGGAGGAGAAACAAGGTGGCTGGTGGCTTGGGGAAAGGGATTGCTGTTTGGGGGAGATGGAGAGGGTCGGCTAGGTTTTTGGGAAGGAGAATACGAATGTTAGGGATAGATGATACCTTGGGGGGGGGGTGAAGGAAACCACCTAGGAGGCGTCACCTAGGGCCCTATGTTGTTAAAGGCGCGACTCAGGCGTGCCTAAGGCTCTAGGCTCACCAGGCTCAGAGGTTTGCGCCTTCGTGTGCCTTTGGAAATTAAAGGCGCGCCTGAGTGTGTTTTTTGTTGTAAACCTATTTTTTTCAAAATAATGAAAAAAACAATACAATAACTCAATATTTTTTATATGATTTAGTGTTTTTGATACATAATCGATCATTGAGAATTAGATTTGATGCAAACGACCATATTGATTTTATTTTTTAAGAGATATAAATGATAGTAATGAATGATTAACGAGTAGAATATATAAAGATTCTGTTCAAGAAAATGAATTGATGTTTAATGTCGATTATTTAAAATGAATGTGGTTGCGCCTTGCCTTCTTCGAGCGCGCGCCTGCGTCTTGAGCCTTGCGCCTAGGCTCCAAGACCCCTTTGCGTCTTGGTGCGCCTTGCGCATTTAATAACTAAGCTAGGGCCTCATGGAGTCGGCACCGTGAGCGGATTGCCAAATTTCGGGATTCTTATCTCCAAAATCTGCAATGAACCAAATGACAGCCCCCTCACTCTTATTATAATAAAGGAATATTAGAGCACCCTGTCATTGATGAATATGATTGACCTAGAGTGTCAGGTGCCCGATTATATTAAATAATGACTGAATTTACAAACGTTATATATGAAATAACATGTAAAGAAAATTCCGGACTCTTTAGCGGAGTCTGATTATTAATCCGGAGATGCCATATATGGCGAGTATCCAATCGGCCCCAAACGAGCTCAAAACTCGTCCTCCCTTGTGGGTCCGCATCTCCGTTCCGCTTCAAGCGCGCTATTTAGAGGTTTGAATTGTGTTTTGATTTAGCATGACAAGGTTATCACCCATGCTCATTCTAGCTGAAAGTGCACAAGCGAAATTATCATATCTAAGACTTAGTGTCAGCGGAACATCATGTTTGCATTGAATATCTGAAGGCATTACATTTATAGAGCAAAGATAGATATCTATATAGATCATAATTTTTTTTAAGTATTTGCAAACACGGATGGAACTAATATGCGGTAGTGTGTTGAGGATGAGCGAGAACAAACCTTAGGCTTTTTGTCTCGATGCCTTCATCCTGCCGAACCATCTCAAAAAATATCCAGCCACTTATTTTGATATGGTCACCATCCAGCGAACGAATATTAGCTTGACTCTTAACAATAGCTTGACTTTTAACACCCCCCCAAGCTAACACTATAAGCATTCAGCATCCCGAGCTTGAGCGAGAGAGAATGAATAGATTTCCTCAGAACTGGCTTTAGTGAGAATGTCAGAAAGTTGATCATCAGATGACACAAACACCATAGTAACAGTCTTATCTTGAATTTTGTCTCGCACGAAGTGGCAATTAACATCAATGTGTTTTGTTCCCTCATGAAAGACAGGGTTGTTAGCTATCTGAATTATAGCTTGATTATCACAGTAAAGGTGCATAGCCTCAGAAACAGGAAAGCCCATTTCCCCCAAGATAGATTTAACCCAGATGAGTTCACAGATAGTAACAACAATGACCCGATACTCTGCTTCAATGGAGGAACGAGCAACAACATTTTGTTTTTTACTTCTCCTAGGAAATAAGATTGCCACCAACAATGATAGAATATCCACTTGTAGATCTTCTGTCCATAGAAGAGCCCGCCCAATCAGCATCACAGTACATGTGGACCTTAAGATGACCATGATCTTGATAGATAATACATTTTTCGGGGTCCTTTTTAAGTTTTTGAGAATCCGCAGAACGACTCGATAGTGATGAACTTTAGAACTGTGCATGAATTGACTGACTAAGCCCACATCAAAGGAGATATCAGGTCCGATAATAGTAAGATAAATCAACTTTCCCACAATACGTTGAAATTCTTACTTCCTCTCAAGATTGGGAGAATTCTCCTTATGAATGACATAATTAGAGTCCACAAGACTATCTATGGGTTTGACTCCCAAATATCCAACATCACGGAGGAGGTCTAAGACATATTTATGCTGAGAGATCATAATCTTCCCGGCAGATCGAGTGATCTCAATTCCGAGAAAGTACCGAAGGAGACCCAAATCTTTGATTTCAAAGGCAGAAGACAATTTTTTTTTTACCAAAGTAATGTGGTGTTCATTAATTCCCGTGATAATGATATCATCTACATAGACTATGAGAATTGTGGTATGTTCCTCATTTCTATAGACGAAGACTGAGTGATCTGAAGTGCAACGAGTGAAGCTTAGATGAACGAGTTTTTCGCTTTACTTGGCAAACTAGGCACGATGTGACTGTTTCAGGCCATACACGGCTTTCTTAAGACGACATCCATGTCCTTTAGGACATCCATACCAGGGGGAGTCATCATATATATTTCTTTCTCCAATTCACATTGGAGAAAGACATTTTTTACATCAAGCTGATGCAATGTCCAAGACTTATGAACAACAATGGACAATAAGATTCTGACAGAGTTCAATTTAGCGACAGAGACAAATATGTCTCTTGGAAGTCGACTCCATCAACCTGATTGAAGCTTTAACAACCAATCTTGTCTTATATCTATCAAGAGTTTCATCTTGAAGAAATTTAGTAGTATATATCAATTTGCATCCGACGGGGTGACATCCAGGTGGGATATGAACAATTTCCCAAGGTTTTTCACGTTGTAGAGCATCCATCCCCTCCATATTCTTTGTCCGATGGGGACTCAAGATGGCTTCTGAAAAACGGTTAGGGATAGAAATAGAGGAAACAAACAAGATATGCTTACAAAAAAATGAGAGATAAAGTTATACCCAACATACTTATCAATGAGATATCTAGTACGACCTACTATGAACTTGCGGTGCAGAAGTGGTCTCCTGAGTGGTGTTGTTGCTTGGATCTGGTGGAGTGGTGGGTGGTGGAACATGAGTGAGACATTTTTGATCAAGATTTCTATGTTGCCTTCTCTAGTAAACTTGAAAATTCTCCCTCCTTCTGTACACACGAAAATCATTGGTTGGAGCTTCTTTTCTAACAGGAATATCCACACATCCCGGAGCAAGCACATCAATCGAAACAGGGAGAGGTGGCAATGTATCATTCTCATCTCTGCTCTCCTCCTGAAATGTGACAATCTTTTCCTCATCAGAGTAATAGGGAGTATTTTTTTTAAAAGGTAACGTCTTTCGATATGAACCTTCTCCGGAGAGTGGGAGAATAACACTTATATCCCTTTTGGTTGGCAACATATCCCACAAAGACACATTTTATAGCTTGTGGGCTTAACTTGTCTTATGAGGCCCCACAATATGAACAAAGGCAACACACCCGAAAATTTTGGGAGGAAGATTGAATAGAGGCACATTTGGGCAAAAAAGCTTTAGGGGGTACTTTAACTCCAAAGTAATGGTGGCCATCCGATTAATAAGATATACGGAGGTGAGAACCCCTTCATCCCATAGTCCCTTAGGAACGTGCATCTCTTGCAACATGCAAGGAGTGGTCTCCAAGATGTGGCGATTCTTCTTTTTGGCAGCTATCCCATTCTGTTGATGAGTCCCCAGACAAGAAGTTTGGAAAATAATGTCATGGTCTCCCAGGAACCTCTGAAGGTCACTGCATGTGTATTCGCCTCCATTATCACTCATAAGGATTTTAATTTTAGTTCCAAATTAAGTCAGTACATGATGATAAAATAACTGAAATATTTCTGAAATCGCATTCTTCTTTTTCATGAGGTACGCCCAAGTAAAGCGCGAGTGATCATCAATAAAAGAAACAAAGTACTGAAAATTCATTCATAGAGCAACTAGGAGATGTCCAGACATCAGAATTAATCAAATCAAAACATTTCACACTTCAACTCTGGCTAGGAGCATAGTTGGTTCTACAGTGCTTAGCCAATTCACAAGTAAATTTAGCAACATTAAGAAGATGCAGAAAGGTAGCCTTCAAGGTTTTCAAGTTAGCATGCCCAAATCTCTTATGCTACTGCCTCAACTGATCAGGATTGATAGACTTCTGTGTACCAAGAGCATGATCGTTGTTCATGACATACACACCACCTAACTCATGTCCACCACCAATCGTCCTCCCACTCGCCAGATCCTGAAAAACACAATGAGAGGATAAAAGGGTGATAGAACAGTTAAGCTGTTTAGTTAAACTGCTCATAGATAATAGATTTGTGAGAAATGAAGAAACAATAACAACAGATTTGAGAGAAACGGAGGGAGAAATATGAATAATCCCTTAAACAGCCACAAAAGCCAAAGATCCATCAGCAAGCCTCACACTGCCAGATGCAGGAGAAATAGAAGAAACTCCCATGGAAGACCCAATCATGTGGTCGGAAGCCCCCCGAGTCAATTATCCAAAGGGTAGATGATCCTTTCGAGGACACAAAAGTAGAATGAACATGAGCAACTGTCCCTCTGCCCAATCACCAGAAGGAAATCGTCTAGCAACATTGGCTTTCAAAGGCTCAAGTTCTCTAGTCAAATTCTCTTTTTTTTTCTTGAAGATACCCGGTATTCTCAAGATTGCCATACATAGTGGTTTGAGATCTCACATATTTCCCATCAGAACCACGAATCCAACCCGGGGGAATCAAGTGAGAACGAAGATCCCAACATTTCTCCTTCCCATTACCTTTTTTCTCACGGTGAGGACACTTCATTTTACTCTTGTCTTCTTGTCTCATATTTTTCGGATGTCATTTCTTCTGCTCAGCAGCAAGGGCAAAAGCAGCAAGAGAAGATTTCTCATGACCAACATGAATCTCTGAATGAAGGGAGTTTATATGGCTTGCCTCCCCGCAAATATAGTGAGCAACAATCTCTAGATCAGACACGGAATCTCTTCCCAACATCTGAACTCTCTGGAATTCAAGTTCAGGAGGAAGACCAGAAAGCATTTCAAATACCCTTCATTGCATAAGTTCAGTTTTGTAGTCTTTTATAGTCTGAATAACGGAGTACTGATCAATTTCTGTCCATTTATGGATCAATTTGCTATAATATTCCTCGAAATCACCCATCCCTGTCATATGGATTTGCTCATTTTGGAGTTGATGCATTCTAGCCAAGTCCTTTTTTGAGTAATTTTGTTCGCTCCCACATCTCTTTCATAGTTTGACAAAATAAAAAGTGACTTGCAATCTTGGGTTCCATAGAATTGACAAGCCAATTGATCACAGTAAGATTCTCACCTTCCTATTCCTCATATAAGGGATCGGTCTTGCTTGGTGCCGGTTTGGATCCGGTGAGAAAACCTAGTCTTCAGCGGCTCCCAATGAAAATTTGCATAAACTGAGCCCATAAGAGGTAATTTCTCTCATTAAGTTTGATGTGAGTAACACCTTGATTGAAGTCCATGTTAGAACTTCCTCCACCATAGTATTTAGATTGATCAACAACCTCTTCAGAGGCATTAACACCGTTTAATTTGTCCTCCATAAGAGCACACAAGAAGAATAGACCCCACACCGACAACAAGGGCCTCATGATCAGGAAAGAAGAACAGCGAAAATCGGACTGGCAGCGACCGAGAAGAACCCGCACGAAGCAACAACGGCCACCAAGTGCCTGCATGAACCCGCACGATCCAGCAGAAAACGACGACGTAGGGAAAAATCAGAGAAATCTCTGCCGACAGGCAAAGAACCGCGGCCGCGCAGGAACGACAACGAGATCCCGCACGGAACCACCGATCGAGGCAGAGAACGGCGACGTGGCGGAGGTCGAACCTTCAGGCCGACGTCAATGGGGGATTCGACTCCTCTGATACCATGTTGAGGAAGAGAGGGACAGCGAGAACGAACCTTAGGTTTTCTGTCTCGATGCCTTCATCCGGCCGAACCATCTCAACAACCACTTATTTGATATGGTCACCACCCAGTGAACCAATATTAGCTTGACTCTTTACAATAGCTTGACTCTTAACATAGAGGAGGTTGATGGAATTGCCTAGAGACTAGGAGTTTATGATCCATTATCACTGTGGAAGGGGCAATGTTTTTGTTGATACCTTGAGCAACAAAAACATCACATTGTTGATCACTTAGGAGCAACGTTTGATTTATGACCTTGAAAGGTTCGATATATTGATTGTGTTTCATGGAGGAACTCAGAGAGCAACGTCAATTGAGTTCAACTTTAGTGTTTGATCCAAGATGAGATTCATAGGGCATTGTGAGCAGATCAATATTTCATTCTTTTTCTTGGAGATGCTGTAGGAGTTTTAATGAGAGATTACAACTTTTAGCTGAGATAAGTTTGATGAGGGGCAAAGTTTGTGAGTTCTTGTGGGCTTGTCGAGGAGTTGATGTTGGAGCACATAACTCTAAGTATTCCATTCACCTAAGCAATACAAACAATATATGAAAACATGAATTTTATTTGGAATCTGGCATGAAGCACCAAGTGGATTCTTGAAACCACTTCCAGTTCCTAAATAAAAAATTCAAAGACATCTTATGGCTTTTCATGAATTGGTTACTAAGATCGAGTGTGTGAAGTGAATTCATTTGATTTATCATTGACAAATTGATTAAGGTAGTGCATTTCACAGCCAACAAAAGATCAAATAATGTACAGAAGTTGTCCCAATACATTGAGGCATTGGCCAGACTGCTTGTTCCCAAGTACATCATTTTAGAGAGTGATATGAGGTTTACTTCAAAGGACTGGAAAAGTATACAATGAATTGAGTAATCAATTGAAGTTTAGTATTGCCTTTGCCGTCAGAATGGCAGTTAGATTAAATAGGACTCCTGAAGTTCTCTTGAGGATATGCATAGTTGACTTCAGAGGAAAATGAGAGAGCTGCATTTTTAGTTAAGCTTTGTGGCTAAGTGTACATATGGAAGATCCAATATCCCTAGGAAGTCTTCTCAAGTAATATTTGCATCTTTACAGATGTGATCTTGTAAACTCTTCTTTTTAAAGCATGAATTCTAATTTTTAGGAAGCAAATGAGCCCTTATTGTGGTACTGTTTCTAAACAATTAATTAAGGAAAATAATTAGCATGATAGCCCTAACATGTATATCTTCTTTACAATGTTTTAGCTTATTGGAAAAGGCAAAGAGCTTTCACCAGGAATGATTTGATGGATTTAGTTGAACGTTTTGGTTTAGAGTTTCACCTTCCGTGTGAATGTGGAACACTTGTCTGAATGTCTCTCACCGTAACATCCATCTTTGTTTAATGTGATCTTTTAATATGCAAATATAGAAGCACAATTTTCTAATATATTTTGAGTTGTTTGTTGATATTGTGTTCTAGATCAAGTTTTTGCTGTGGATGCTTGTGTGCTTTTCACAGCTTTATATGGTTTAATATGTTTTTTATTATCATCTTTTCCTCCACTGTGGATACTTGTGTGTTTGTTAAACCTGTGAAATCTTAATATGATGCATGATTTGTGATGGTTATTTAATTAAACTCAGAACTATAAATGTTTTTCTTGTTGAAGTCATTTGACATCTGCCCTCATGGAATTTGTAGATGCTAGTTTTAATAAATCAATGCAGCCATGCTGGACCCGCATACATTGTGTATTACAACATCAATAATCATGTATATATTTTTACAACACATCAAGTATTTGATCAAATTAATGGACGTCCAAATTTTTTTCTAGGATGCGTTGGAATTCTTTTTGCATCTTCTTGACCAAGTTGAGCAGACCCATGCCAGAAAAGCTGAATTAGATCCCTCAAGGAGTTTTAAATTCTTTATCGAAGAGCGGCTTCAATGCCCATCTGGAAAGGTCGCATATAATAAAAGGGCCGATTATATTCTTTCTTTGAATATTCCCCTCACTGAAGCTACTAATAAAGGTATATGTGCAAAATTATTAATTTGTTTGAGATGCCATGCTATATATTTTTATTATTCTCCGCTCCTATGACATTACAGAACAATTGGAAGCATATAACAAGTTGAAGGCGGATAAGTCGTTGACTGAGGAGGAATTGTAAGCTATGAAAACCTGTCTTTTTATTTCTTCATTTGTTTGGGTTGGCATTGTTTCCATTTGTTTCTCAGATAGATACTAATAGCATCTAATACCCACAGTACTAACCATGAGATTGTACGGCCAAGAGTCCCTTTAGAAGCGTGCCTTAAATCTTTCTCAGAACCAGAGGAGGTGCATGATTTTTATAGCACTGCACTTGATGCAAGGACAACAGCAATTAAGTGAGTACCAAGTTCATAGTGAAAACCTCTTCCTTCATATGTTTCTTCTCTCACAATAAAACAGTATAGTATGGAGAATGTTTTTCTCGTCATGATCATATATTACATGTTATACATGCTGGACCTCCGTCACTTACTTTGTAAAACTGTATAACCGATCGGAGTTTTCTGTGGTTGAGCTTTTGAAGATGTAACTAGTGTGCTCTCCCTACTTCAAAATGAACAGTCGGGAATGTTTTCAGTTTGTTTTCAATTTATATAACTATTCTATGCAAGTTTGTGTGCTTTGTTTGGCTGCATGCTTGCATTATAATAGAGGCACAAAATGCAAGTAGTAATAATTTGGATATTGATAGGTTTTGCTATTGAACTAGTTGAGTTGAGTTTTTAAGAACAATTGTTCCTTTATATGTGCGGCGTAAGTTTTCTTCCCAGTTGCTGTGTTACAAACATACTAGTTTTTGGACTTCATAATGAGTTTCAACCATGATTGTCAGGATCGGGATCCGGATCATAGGATCTTACGATCCAAATTTTGTAAATCGATCCAAATTTTGTAAAGTAATTCTCGATCCAATCCTGCCATCTGATCCGATCCAACCTCAAAACGATCTCATCTAGGATCTCAATCCTGACAACCTTGGTTTCAACCCTCGGATGTTCTTCGGAGGCAGCATCCCGAGGTGGCTCTGGTTTTAGTTGGGTTGATTTCAATTCCCCTTGTCTAACAAAAGATTTGAGGAATTTGCGAGATGTAACCTCGAATGCACATTTGAGCGGGTTGATGTTTCTTAAATTGATCAAAGTTCTTAGATAAGTCTTTTAGATGGTTAGCCTATTTTGACACTCAAGAATGTTGCGAAGGAGTCTTTGAAAATGCAGCCCCCCTTTCAGAAGGTGTGTAGCTCCGAGTCGAAAGGGCATTACTTTATAGCAAGATGCTCTTTTAGGCGTCTTGAAGGCAGCGAGTTCCTCGTCTTCTGTTGCCATGCGGGAGGATAATGAAATTATGCATATCATGTGATAATAATTTCTGGGTTTCTTTTTTTAGGGGATTAATATTTTTTCCAATTTTTTTCCTTTTACCTTAAGCATGTTTTAGTGGTTGTAAGGGAAACATCTTTATTCTATAGAGAATTCGTCTGATTATAGCATATGTATAATATCATATTTATTTGTAGGGATTATATCCTTGTATTTGTGGGTCCACCTCTATATAAAGAGGTGACTAGCCTCTTTGTAATTGCAATTTGGAAATCATTCAACATGGTATCAGTGCCGAGGAAGCCCTAATTTTCTTTCGGCCCGCCTTCGCTCCGTTTCGCTCGCTCGCCCATCCCCGATCGACGCAGCAGCGGCGTCCGGCGCTCACCCGTCTTCGCCCGTTCTTCGTCCTCCCGCCTTCTCTCTCCGTCCAGCACCGGCTTCTCTCTCGCTCGCTCTCCCGCGACTTCTCTCTGCGCCGATCTGCAGCGGCAGGAACCGCAACGACGTTCTTTTCCCGGGGCCGTCTCCTAGGTTCGTCCGACGGCTTCTCCAGGGGACTCCCGACTTCCTAAGGCTGGGTGGACTTCTCTCTCAGGTGCCGGCTATGCTGTGAGGATCGTTCTCCATTCCGGCGCCGTCTCCTAGGGTTTCTGCCCTGTTTTCTTATCAGATGGAGTTGATTTCAATTCCTCCCTTCTCCTAATTCAGCGGGTTGTCTCCAGATTTCTCTTCTAGGGTAACTATGTCGGTGCTCAGTGATTCTACCTCAACACCGGTTCCCTCTCTGATTCCTTCAGCGCTTCCTCCTCGTGGGAGCCATGATCACAATACTCCGCAGATAACCACTATTCGCTTGGATGACTCAAATTATTTGTCCTGGTCGCGCTCCATCACTCTTGCTCTTAAGAGTCGTCGTCTTTTTGGATATGTCATTGGGACGACTGCAGAACCAGAGAAGACTTCCCCTGACTGGCCTCAGTGGGATTCCGAAAATTCCTTAGTCATGTCTTGGTTAATGAATTCGATGCCGGAGTCTATCGCTCGCCATTATCTCTTTCTGGATACTGCCATGGATATTTGGCGCCGTGCTGAGACCACTTAGTCTCGTAAGGGCAATGCTGCTCAGATCTTCCAGTTGAGGCGGAAGATATCCTCTCTCCGCCAGGGTGATCGCCCCCCTTCTGCGTACTACTTGGAATTCATCCAGCTATATCAGGAATACGACCATTTTGATTCCCTCATATTTGTTAGCCCTGTTGATGAGGCTATGGTCCGTGCGAGGGAGGATCGCAACCGGACATTTGAGTTTCTTCATGGCCTCCATCGGGACTTGGATCAGATTTGTGTTCACATTTTTGGCCGTCTGCCATTGCCCTCTCTTCCAGAGGTTTATAGCATCGTCCAGCAGGAATTTGATCGCCGACAGTCTCTTCAAGATTCCACTCCTGAAAGTTCTGCTCTCGCTGCTGGTACCCCTTCGTTACTAGAGGCTCGTCCTCTTCGTGATTCTAAGATGAAGGGTTCTGACAAAGACCATCTCCTCTGTGATTATTGTGGGAAGCCACGTCACACCAGAGACACCTGTTTCGGCTCCATGGTTTCCCTCCATCGCGAGGTGGTGTGTCTTCTCGTGGTGGGCGTGACTCTGGCCGTTCTGCTAGTCGCTCATCTCCTCGTTCTGCCCATCTCACAGATGCTACTGTCGACCCTTCTTCTCTCCTGCCGGATACTTTCTCTGCCGAAGAGGTTCTCGCGCTTCGCCGCATGATGCACGATCTCTCCACGGAGGCTTCTGCATTATCCTCCTCTGCCCACACCGGACCACCCGACGCTCACTCTGCTGTTGCTGCCTCCTCTTCTTAGATCATTGACTCCGGTGCCACTGATCATATGACTGGCTCTGCCTCAGGTTTCCTTTCCTATACTCCTCTTTCTGGTCGTGATAAGGTGAGCATTGCTGACGGTTCCCTTTACTCTATTGCTGGGAAGGATTCCATCTTCTGTTCCTCTCTCACCTTATCCTCTGTCTTACATGTTCCTAATTTCACTCGAAACTTATTATCTATTAGCCACTTGACTAATTCTATGAACTGCTCCGTAACTTTTCATCCTTCCTCTTGTGTGTTTCAGGACCTGAAGATGGGGATGGTGATTGGCTCTGGTAGTCTGGTCAATGGTCCGTACATGCTTGACTCCAGCCCAGTGGCGCCTCCTCAGGCCTTCCTTTCCAGCACCTCGGAGCTTTATTCCTGGCACTGTTGCTTAGGACATCCATCTATCTCTGTTATGAAACTTATGCTACCTTCTTTGTCGGCTACTGCTTTTACTTCATTTGTTTGTTATGTCTGTACTGCTAACAAACATTGTCGTACTTCATTTAATCATGTTTCAGTGCCCAGTTCTACGCCTTTTGCTGTAATTCACTTGGATGTTTGGGGTCCTGCACCCGTATCTTCTATTTATGGTTGTACTTGGTTTGTCACTTTTATTGACTGTTTTTCACGTACTACTTGGTTATACTTATTACGAAACAAGAGCAACGTCTTTCCCACCTTCAAAAAATTTCATTCCATGATCTTCACCCAGTTTAACGCTAAAATTCAGATACTTCGTAGTGGCAATGGCCGTGAATACTTGGATTCCCGGTTTGGGGCATATCTGGCTGATCATGGCAATTTACACCAGACTTCTTGTGCTTATTCGCCTGCTCAAAATGGGGTGGCGGAGCGGAAGAATCGGCACCTTCTGGAAGTTGTTCGCTGCCTTCTGTCTACCATGCATCTTCCCAAGTATTACTGGGGGGATGCTGCCCTTACGAAAATATTCCTTATCAATCGCATGCCAACTCGTATTCTTGGGAATGACACACCCCTTGGGACACTTCGCGTCCCTTTCTCTCCTCTTGTCCCTAAGGTGTTTGGGTGTGTTTGCTTTGTCCACATCCATCATCCTCCTCCCACCTAACTTGACCCTCGTGCTTTCCGGTGTGTATTTATCGGTTACTCTCCTACTCAGAAGGGGTACAAATGTTTTCATCCTCCTACGAAGAGGGTGTTTGTCACCATGGATGTCACGTTTCGTGAATCTGAGGCCTATTATCCTGCCTCAGGTACCTACTCCCCTGTGACCTCTTCCTCTGTCCTCCCCGTCTTTACCTCTCCCTGTTCCTCCTTTGTATCCCTCACTTCAGGGGGAGACTCTTCCGTCGGAAGTGAGTGATATCCCCACTACTACTCCTATCCCCACTACTACTTCTCCTACCATTCCCCCTTTGCAGGTGTACACTCGGAGGAGAAAGATGCTCAACGACAACCAGGACCTGTACCAAACCAATCACTGGACCCGGACTCAGGGACTTCTGAGCTTCCAATTGCTCTCCGCAAAGGTATCCGGTCCAGTACTAAACACCCCCTTTGTAATTACGTTTCCTATAATTCATTCTCTGCATCCCACAAGGCCTTTGTGTCTTCCCTTGCGTCCATTCCTGTTCCGACATCCTGGCAGAGTGCCCTAGAGATTCCTATGCGGCGAGAGGCAATATTTGAGGAAATGACTGCTCTTGAGAAGAACAACACATGGGACTTAGTGCCTCTCCCTTCTGGGAAGAAACCCGTTGGATGCAAGTGAGTGTTCTCTGTTAAACAAAATCCACAGGGCATAGTTGAAAGGTGTAAAGCACGATTGGTGGCACGTGGTTACACTCAAAAACTTGGGATCGACTATCGAGAAACATTTACACCTGTAGCAAAGATGAACACTATCAGAGTTCTTTTATCTTGCGCTGCTTGTAAAGGGTGGGATCTTTGGCAACTTGATGTCAAAAATGTCTTTCTCCATGAGAATTTGGAAGAGGAAGTGTATATGTCCCTACCACCAGGCCTTACTTCCAGGAGCTCTGTGGGACTTGTTTGCAAGTTAAAGAAGGCCCTATATGGACTGAAATAGTATCCACGGGCGTGGTTTGAGAGATTTCATAAAGCCATGTTGTCCTTTGGATATTACCAGGGAAACTCTGATCACACTCTATTTATCAAGCGGAGGACTAGTAAACTTACTGCTCTCATTGTGTATGTTGACGATATTGTTATCACAGGTGATGATGTTGAAGAAATCACGCTTCTAAAAAAAAATTGGCCACTGAGTTTGAGGTAAAAGACCTGGGTGCTCTCAAATATTTCTTGGGCATTGAAGTGGCAAGGTCCAAACGAGGGATCTTTATCTCTCAGAGAAAGTATACTCTGGATCTCCTTGAGAAAACTGGGATGAGTGGTTGCAGGCATGTGGACACCCCTATTGATGCAAATCACCGAATAGGCCGTGACGATGGTGAAGAGGTTGACGATATACTTGAGTTTCAGAGGCTTGTAGGAAGATTGATCTACTTGGCTCATACCCGTCCAGATATAGCTTATGCTGTGAGTGTAATAAGCCAATTTATGCACGCTCTGAAGGCTCGTCATGCTGATGATGCCAATAGAATCCTCCGGTACCTCAAGTCCTCACCAGGGAGTGGAGCCCTGTTTTCCTCCAATTCATCCCTAAACATTGAGGTGTACACTGATGCGGATTGGGCCGGGTCTATAAATGATCGGCGGTCTACCTCGGGGTATTGTTCCTTGGTTGGTGGAAACCTTGTTACCTGGCGGAGTAAAAAACAACATGTTGTGACAAGATCTAGTGCTGAAGCAGAATTCTGTGCTATGGCCCATGGCGTGTGTGAAGGCCTCTGGCTGCGATCGATACTGAATGACCTGGGGCTTCTTCGAGATGAGCCCATTCGGTTGTATTGTGACAACAAGGCTGCTATTAGCATCACACACAATCCTGTCCAACATGATCACACAAAACATATTGAAGTGGACCGTCATTTCATCAAGGAAAACATTGAAAAGGGGCTTGTGTGTACTCCGTTCGTTCCATCAGATAGACAACTTGCTGACATTCTCACGAAAAGTTTAAGTGGAAGTATCTTCGGAAGTATGGTTGTCAAGTTAGGCATGATCAACATCTCACGCCCAACTTGAGGGGGAGTGTTATAATATCATATTTATTTGTAGGGATTATATCCTTGTATTGGTGGGTCCACCTCTATATAAAGAGGTGACTAGCCTCTTTGTAATTGCAATTTGGAAATCATTCAACAACATATATACAATCCACATATATAGGAATCGATGAATAAGTTACACATTCATTTGAAGATGGTCCGAAAACTATTAATAGCACATTCGTAGAAAATCCCCACCCCCGCCCGCTTGTTGGGAATCAAATCAGAGCCGCCCATGTCATTACTCCTCTTGATGATCCATCCGCTTAACCCCCTTGTTAGCAGAAGAATAGAGTCATGTATTAGCATTTAATGTCTCTGATTAGGCAATATAAAGCCCCTCCTGTATTATGTTTTGATATGAATGAAATTTTAAGCTTTTCTTCACTTTATCTTCTCCTCTATCTGTTCTTCTTTATGGATGATTATGTTTCATTAGTGGCATCTAAGAGAAAAATCTGATCCTTTCTATAACATACTTGTTATAGATCTTATCATGGCCTCTTCATCTACCACACCCCCACTCTATACTCTCAACCTTCAGTTCCTACTTTCAATGGCGACATGTATGAATATTGGAGCATTAAAATGAAGACTGTATTCCTATCCCAAAATCTCTGGACAACAGTTTAGCACGACATCTCCACATCCCCAACAGCTGAAAATGGAACTCCCACAATAACCTGCATTGATGAGATGATGAAAGATGCCCGTGCCCTTCTCATCCAGCAATGGGTCACTGATACAATCTTCCCGTGAATTATGGGTGCCCCAAGCGCAAAATACGCTTGAGATATCTTAAAGGAGGAATTCAATGGCTTAAAAAAGGTAATGAAAATTAAGATACAAACTCTTTGGTGACAATTTGATGTTATCCGAATGCAAGAGTTTGAAATCATACAAGACTACTTTGCTCGTGTAATCATCATTTTGAATCAAATTTGTAATCTGGGAACAATCATCGACGATCAACAGATTGTCCCCAAAATTCTCAGAACCCTTTCAAGATCTTTCAACCATGTTATTGTTGCCATCAAGGAATCCAAAGACCTTGAAGCTCTCTCTATGAATGAACTCATGGGGTCCCGTCAATCCCATGAAGACCGTATAAATCAGTCAGAACAATCTTTGGATCATTATTTCCAGAACAAACTCCTCTCTCAAAATTGTCATGATGATATCCAACATCTTTTTCATGCTTCATTCTCTTCCAAATCCAACTATGGAGGTTGGGGAAGAGGCAAATCTCAGCTTCATCACGATGACATCAAGCATCTTTTTTGTACTCTTTGCAAAAAAAATAGTCATGAAAATAAAGATTGCTTTTTTAAATGTAAAAGATGCAAACGTACTCATACCGAGAAGGATTGCTGGTGTAAATCAAAGGAAGAGGCTCACTTCATAAAAGATAGAGGCAATGAAGGAAATGGAACTATGTTCTACACAAGCATATAGGAGAATGATAAAAATACTGCAAAATGGTATCTGGACTCTGGATGTTTAAGCCACATGCCCCATCACAAGGCCTCCTTTCTGAAACTTGATGAAAACATCAAGTCTGAAGTGTTTTGGAAGGATGGCAGAGCCCGAGACATAAAAGGAAAAAGTACCATAAGCTTCGCCGTGAATACTGGAAGTACAAATCCCCTCCACGATGTTCAATATGTATCAAACCTCACTCAAAACCTCTTTGAGTGTTGGTCAACTCATTCAAAGAGATTACTCTGTTCTATTTAAAGCTGATATGTGCTCTATCATTCGTGATGCCTCTCATAGCACCCAAATTACCAAAAATCATGTATACTCCATGTTACATGCCAATATTCATCAACAAGTCCTCTCTTGTAAAATCTCAACTAATTCTACTGCTCAACTATGGCACAATCGTTTAAAACATCTGAACTATCGATATCTGAATTTCCTCAGCAGAAAGGAACTTGTGCAGTGCTAACAAAGATCCCAATTCACAAAAAAAATTGAAAGGGATGCCAGGAAGGAAAAGCCAGATAATGCCCTTTCCAAAACATTCATCTTGGAGAAGCTGCCAACCTCTACAACTTCTGCACATGGATCTTTGGGGACCTGCTTTGACGCCAACTCATGAAGGTAATAAGTACTTTATGCTCATTGTTGGATTTACTTCCTCCAAAACAAATATGAGTCCCTCTCGACATTTCAGCAATTTAAAACTTTTATTGAAAAACACTTAAAGTAAAGAGATTAAAGGAATAAGAAGTGACGGAAGTGGTGAATTCTTCTCCACTGAATTCAACTCCTACTGCTCAGAAAATGGATTTCAAAGACAACTCACCGAGACTAGCACACCCTAGCAAAACGGTACTGTCGAAAGACAAAAAACGAATAATTCTAGAAATGGCGTGTTGTTTACTTCATTCAAAAAAATCTCCCAAAATGGTTTTGGGTTGAGGCGTGTAACACATCAATTTACATTCTAAATCGATGTCCTGCACGCACCTTAGATAATGCTACGCCTTATGAAATGCTATTTCAAAGAAGATCTGATGTATCTCATTTAAAATCCTTTGGATGTCTAGCTTATCCTCACGTTCTTTCCGAAAAAAGGGACAAATTAGATAAGAAGAGTTGAGAATGCATTTTCATTGTATATAGATATGAATCAAAAGGATATAAGCTTTTTCATCCTCCTACCTCCAAAGTCACTATTCCGCAAGATGTTATTTTTGATGAAGAAGCTTCATGGACATGTCCGTTAGAAATAGAGGAGGCATCTCCAGGCATGTCGGTTACCCTTCACAAACATGTTGAAGTGGTCGTCCAATTCACACCTGTATCAAATTCAGATGAACTTAGCTCTAATTTTTCCTCTGTCAACTCTTCATCGTCACCTCTCAGGACCAAATTAATCTATGAAATTTATGAAAACTGCAGTCTAGCTTTGTTTGTTGGGACCCCTGAATCTTATGAAGAAGCCGCCTCATAAGTCATATGGAGAGGCCATGAATAAATAACTCCACTAGTAGCCAAAGTCTACTCTCAAGTCCCTGAACGTTACTATTATGAACATATGCACCTATCGCTCGAATGGACACAATTCATCTTGTCCTCGCCTTCTCCGCTCAACATCAGCTACATGTGCTTCAATTTAACGTAAAATCGGTCTTCCTCAATGGCCAAATTGAAGACGTCTATTTTCATCAACCTCCATGATATGAGATAGGAGAGAAAATCAAGGTATACAAACTGTTTAAATATTTATATGACCTGAAGCAGGAGCCTCGTGCCTGGAATTCCAATATAGACGCATACTTTTGCTAGCAAGATTTCAGGATAAGTCCCAACGAAGCCTCAATTTACCTTAAAAAATAAGGAAAAGACATAATGATACTAATGCATATATGTTGACTAAATTATCACCAGTACCTCTTCTACCATGGTAAATGACGCAGGACGAGCCGCGACTGATCCCCATAAGTAAATCAATTCAAGCAGCTCAGGAAAGATAAGTACGAAATGATCGATCTTGGTCACCTCCAGTTTTTTCTGGGACTTCAAATTCAACATAGTCCTGTGTAAATTTTCATCTCCCAGGAACGACAAGCAGAAGAAATTCTCAAAAAGCCTCTATGCAGGAATGCAATCCCTGTATCAATCCAGTGGTTCCAGGCGAGAAACTCTCAAAAGGAGAAGAAGAGGATGTAGATGTAGAGAATTATAGGAGCATTGTTCGATCACTGATATATCTGATGAATACTCACTCAGATATCGAGTTTGTCGTGAACATTGTTTCTCGGTTTTGTCAGCATACCAAAGACCAAACACCTTATGACTGTCAAAAGGATCTTGCGCTACATTGAAGGCACAAAGAAATTTGGTCTCCTCTACAAGCAAGATCCAAACAACAACCTTCTGGGCTTCAGTGACTCGAGCTGGGGAGGATCTATCGATGACCGAAAAAACACTAGGGGTTATATATTTTGCTTCACCGCAAAGCCGGCCCCCTTGGACCACCCAAAAATAGAAAACGGTGGCCCTCTCCTCGATAGAAGCCGAATAGATGGCTCTATACTCCGCGGTTTGCGAGGCCACATGGCTTTAAAGAGTAGAAGAAGAGATAAGAAGAGATATAAGAAGAAGAGACAATTCTTATGTACTGCGACAACTGGTCCGCAATTGCTCTCTCAAAGAACCCCATCTTCCATAACAACAACAAGCACATTGAGCTACATTGTCACTTCGTGAGAGAAAACGTTGAAGCCAAGGAGATCACCATCTCCTTCTGCCATATTGAAGAGCAACTCGCAGATATTCTCACTTAACCGCTGCCAAGGGCTTACTTCCTCAGCCTAAGATCGGCCCTTAATATCATCGACGGCTCAAATTTGAGAAAGGATGTTGGGAATCAAATCAGAGCTGCCCATGTCATTACTCCTTTTGATGGTCCATCCACTTAACCCCCACCTGTTAACAGAAGAATTAAGCCATGTATTAGCATTTCATGTCTCTGATTAGGCTATAGATAAAGCCCTCCTGTATCACGTTTTGATATGAATGGAATTATAAGCTTTTCTTCGTTTTCTCTGCTCCTCTATCTGTTCTTCTTTATGGATGATTATGTTTCATTACCACCACACACACACACAGAACAACAACAATAAAGTTGAAGCTTATATATATTAATTAGCTCCAAGTTGTTGCATAATGTATAGAAAGACACCCTAAAGCTTTGGTTAATATGTAAACGCGCTATATTATTAGTTGTAGGCATGAAGAATAACAATCTTTTTAGAGAGCGCGCCATTTTATATGAAGTATTTGTCAACCTCAGCATGTAGACTCTCTCATAGAATACTGATTTGTTGGCATTATAGACCAACTAAGTCAACCTAATCTGCTTCCGCGTGGGATTTTACATCCAAGTGCTCAATCTGTGTCTATAGTAGTCCTTTTCTGTAAGACTTCTTAATGCACCTGAGAATGCGGAGCATTTCTTAATGTTTTGATTTAGGAGTTTGCATGTGCTGACTCAACCCCCACGTCAATAAATATTTTTCTAAATTGTTTAAGTAGCAAAACACTTCTATAAATAGTTTTCTATCCCTAAAGATGCCTTGTTGGTCATTCCTAGAATGTAGTGCCGTTTAGATATATAACTTATGTAACAAAAAGTATGGTTTATTCTGAAAGAAGATGGAGTGATCTGTGATGCTGCTGCATACACCATTATTGTGTAGAACCGGGCAGCTTTAAAACCAAGCCTTAATGATTTTTTTAAAAGCCTCAAATAGCCTTTTAAGTAGAAAGATAAGGTCCCCCTCTGAGCAATATATTTTGATGGTTGCTCTATATAAACAGCTTCCTAATGATCATCTTAAAGAAATAATTTAAATAGCATCCATTTGTATCATAGGCCAACCTTAATTGACAACGATAAAATGATTCAATTAGAGTCGCTAGGCAATTGCATGGAAGGTGTCAAAGTTGTCAGCAATATAGATCTTCGCGAATCCTTTGACAATCAATTGAGCCTTGTGGAGATTGATATAGCCATCTTGATGTAATTTTGCAATGCTCACCCATTGACAAAAATATGTTTCACTCTAGATGAGATGCACTCAAATCCATGCACGAGGATCAACAAGGGCTCATATCTCCATATCCATGACCTATTTTAGGGCGTATTTTGTAATGCCCTTGATACATCTCGAATATGCAAACAGACAAGAGAGAAATACAAAACTATGTAAAGTATGGGTTATAAAGAGTATGAGATAAGAAGTGCAATATTGTTTACTATTTTTGTAACACAGTAGGCAAGTGAAGATCATGAAAATTTTATGGTCTTCTGTTAAAAACCCTACTTTGATTAACCTTCTTAACTATGTATGATACTCAATGTGTTTAATAATTGATCTTTTGAAGTCGGTAAGTGAGCACTACGTCATGATGAACCATTCTATGGATAGGGTGGTGAGATTGCAATGTGCCTCGAGGGACTTATGTGGATGAAGCAACCTAAGGGCAGGCTGGTGAGATAGCCATGGGCTTTGAGGGCTTGGGTCGATGATGCGAACTATGGTTAAGCTGGTGAGACAACCAGTAGCTCTGTGGGCTTTGGTTGATATAAGACCATATGCTTTGATATGGTCCCTATAAGTTTTTTATACTTCGCTACTATGATCGCTTGGAACCATCTTAGTATATGTTTAAGAAGTTAGTGATTGAGCATTTAGGATGTTGTTGTACTAATGTGTTCTGTTGATGAGTGTGCCTATCATCCATCTTTTTAAGAATAGTATGTAATTACAAGCTTATGGTCACATATGCACCATTTTGTGTTAAAATAGCTGCATTTATTGAATTTTTTTCCTTTTGTATGCAAAAGTGTTGACCTTGCATGGTGATGCGTACCTCAGTTCCCCCTTAGAGTGCTTCAAAAGAAGATGGTCGTTACAATGGTCGTCACCTGGCTCGGTCTCATTTTATACTATCACGTGCTTGTAGAAAACTAGGCACATGCTATGGGAAGCTGACCCTTCAAATAGAAGTCTCGTGGCGGGTTGGTAGTTACTTTATCTAAGAAATGTATGTTTTTGAAAGAAGCTCGTAACTGGTCATAAGACTCGATATATTTGAGTATTTATTGAAGCCATTTAATAATTAGCTGAACTTTGTGATGAAAAAATGTACATCTTATTTTTGTTGCAAATGTGTACCGTTAGAGTTGTTTACTATTTTGACATTTTTCTTGACTTTATAGTCGTTTCTTGTTGTATTATATTCTATGTGCTTAATTTAACGTGATGTGTGTCATGGGTATCAGCCAGACCCATGTAACATGATGAGTTAAAAAGGAGTTGTTACACAAAAAAGGATTTCTCTCTTCAATGAAACCCTAGTACTCGAGAAATTTATGCAAAATGGAAGCACACAACAGAAGGGATCTCAGGTTAGTTTAGGGGCAATCTGCATGAATTTGCATAGAAACCACAGTACGCTAAAATAGGCAAACCTCGACCTTGTCATATGACCTTGGTCCAACTTTGCATTAAAATATAGTATTTGGAGGCGGCGGTCATGAACGCTTGTAGACAAATTCCCTTAAATTGTTTTTTTGTGTGTAAACGCCGCCACTGTAAATCTGCGCTCCCATGCAATACTTAATGTCAACAAATTTGTAGGACGAACAACCACTTTACTAGAGACTGGTGAGGGTGAAGTGAACAATGATAGGAGGAAGAGCACTGACATATGAGAAGTGGAAAACAACACACGGTTATCTTTCATATGCAAAGATGCACTTTAATTTAAAACTCAAAATGTATAAATAGAGACAGCAACAATTGATTTAGAGGATAGGCCTTGATATGCAAAGGGTGAAGCATGATATGGTAAACTCTATCAATCATACTCACCTTGAAACAGAGTAATTTGGCCAGAAGAAGCACATGTATCAGAATAATATAATGTTGAGTAGTGGATGGATGATTGAATTTTATCTGAAACACGCACGGAGTTTATTTGTTAATTTCAATGAGGACATGGTTTAAAATTATGAGTATATTGCCGCTAGACCATCCATCCTAACCAAGGCTCCTTGACCACTCATGTCCAGTGTCCAAAGCAAAGTTGTCAATAATATGGGGCAAAGTTTGAGAGAATCTGGTGATACGAAGGATCCGAGAGAGAGCAACGAAAATGCTGGGTATCATGGAATCGACATCTTCTCATATTGGACTTACTGGAGTGAAAGACATGACCCGCAGATGAATGTGGTAATGAGAAATCCTTGGTTCTACCAAACAATGTGATTCATGGTGAATGGGCGGTATGGAAACAACTGCACACTTATCATATATTAGAAGGAGAAGGTGCAGACTGTATGTGGTCCCACGGTCTTGGCAGTGCCCTTAATCATGATTTTGGAAGTAATGTATGGTTCGGGGTGGTTAGCATCCATTTGAGATCGATATATTAGGTGGTTTTCCATTTAGAGAATTTAGTGGTACCTTCATTGGTCGGAAAAGGTGCGCCAAGATGTTGAAGTTTGTCGTGAGAATCTTCAAGAAACCAAAATGCCCTCAACCACAAAAGATAGTTGGTTTGATTGTGGCACTAAAAATGTTTCATTTCTAGAACAGGTGAGGCCATGAAACAAGTCAAAGTGTATCTCAATTCATGGAGAGTAAGGAAGATATGAAGGGAAGGACTGAAGGAGAAGAACAAAATGCACATTAACTTTAGAGGGGCTGGATCTGGTAGGTCATAATCCAGGTTGCAGTGGGTTAGCGGGGAAAATAAAATGGAACGAGTTTGTCTGGAAACACCATGTTAAGTGGCAGAGAGAAGCCATGGTTTCGGTTTGGTGGTGGTTTTGGAGTTGAGACATAGGTAGGGGTGGCACACAAGTGGGTGTGGGGGAGGCATATGTTTTTTGGCTAGTCAGCTTGGAATAGGTATGTTGTCTGCTTTCGAGAAAATTCCATGGAACATGTGGGGTGTCTTTGGCTATGGAAGGAGGATGTTCTCTGTTGGAATAGGTGGGATGGAATGGAGGCTGCGGACTGTGTATAAGAGATTGTTGTCAGTGGTTGAGGAGAAGAGTTAGGCGGGGTGTGGTTGTCTATTAGGGTTTGTGTTTCCGCTCTGGTCCCATGTTGAGGGAAACTTTCTTTATTCGATTTTTTTCTGTTTATAATAGATGTAGAATCTAGTAAAAGAATTAATGACTAAGATGATCTGTGAAAAGATAATCCTACAACTATTAATAATACTTCTCTAATAGGATATTTCCTCTGCTAATTAATGCTTAAAACTAGTCTACATGCAATAAGTAATGTTAGAAAGTTGGTAATTCTCTGATATTTCTTGGTTTAAATCGCATATGATGGATATTTTGTTTGTGGTTGTATTCACATCCTTATAATGTAATTTGTTTTTGTGTGTGTGTGGTGTGTTTTTGTTGTTGTGTGTGATGTTGTGTGTGCAAAACTTTTTTATTTATGATAAAAGGGGAGTTCAATACTTTTCTTCAAACCAAGGGAGATCAGTTCTTTCCGGAATGCTTTTTTTCAGCGGTCAGCAGTAAAGATTGAGAATCTATCTATTAGTTGTCAAATGAATTGTTAGGTTATACTCTTCGGAGATTGACTTGTTGTATTTAATATTTCCTTGATTAGTTTATATTATTTTGCAGAACTGCTGGATATTTCCTTGATTAGTTTACATTATTTTGCAGAACTGCTGGTTTGACAACTTTCCCTGATTATCTTGTTCTGCATATGCGCAAATTTGTACTGGAGGAGGGATGGGTTCCCAAAAAATTGGGTAAACAAATTCCTATTACTGTTATTTTTTTTCTAGGTTGATAACATGTAATTATTTGAATTTTTATTGCAACTGCCACCTTAACACTACTTCTTTTCCTCTCTTTTTTTCTTTCCTTTAGATGTGTATATTGATGTTCCTGATATCATTGATATCAGCCATATGCGCAGCAAAGGTATTCAGCCTGGAGACGAACTACTTCCAGAGAAAGGTAGTCTGTGAGCGTAACAAGTGTGGGAAGTTTTCAAAGTTAATTCTGAAAGATAATTTGAATTGTGATGTTTGTGTTGATGATCTGCAGCTTCTAACATTGATGAGAAGAAACCAATTCAAATTGTCCCCAACGAGGATATTGTTTCACAGCTTGCAGTCATGGGATTTAATTATCTCCATTGTCAAAAAGCTGCTATTAAGACTTCAAATATCGGGGTCGAGGAAGCAATGAATTGGTTACTATCACACATGAATGATCCAGGTCTTCTTATTTGAGAATTTAAATATATTAATGTGTTGCTTTCCAGAACGTAATGTGATGGACGTGGATATGGTTTTTAACAATCTGATCTCGAGTCTATCCAACCATAGCTCAAGATCGGCTCAGTCAATAGCCGCAATCTCATGTCAAGCCAATTTAATTATATTTCTTGAATTTATTTCGATTCATTCTAGGCATGGATCATTAAGGTCAAGCAAAATTTTGATTACAATATTTATCAATTTTTTGAAATCTAAAAACAACTTGTTAGCCCAACATCAAGTGGAGAGGAAATAATACTGTATATCACTCAAAGAAGGTCCCTTACTCATACATATACTTGAGTAAGGGAAAAACCTAAAACAGGGAAAAAGACTAAACTATCCCAACCTGGGGAGAATACAGAAAAAGGACTTAAGGCGACTTGATAATAACATATTACAACTCTCCCCCTCAAGTTGGACGGAAGATGTCGGTCATCCCAAGTTTTTGAATATCGTCAGTAAACACATCACACCCCAAGTTTTTGGTAAAGACATCGACCAACTGATCTCTGGAATGAACAAACGGAGTAACAAATGTTTTTTTATCCAAGTGATCTTTAATAAAGTGTCGATCCACTTCAACATGCTTTGTCCTGTCATGTTGGACCAGGTTATGAGCAATATTAATGACCGCCTTATTGTCACAGAACAAGGAGAAAGAGACTGTCACAGAGAAACCCAAATCCTATAACACAGTACACAACCATAATCCCTCACATAAGCCTTGAGACATGGCACGATATTCTGCCTCTGCACTTGACCTAGCCACCACATTCTGCTTCTTGCTATGCCACGTTACAAGGTTTCCACCAACAAAGGAGCAGTATCCTGTTGTGTACTTTCTATCATCACGGCAACCAGCCCAATCAACATCTGTAAAAACCTCAATCTTCAAGTTGTTGTTCCTAGAGAATAAGAGACCGCGACCAGGAGCTTTCTTTAAATATCGCAGCAGACGATACGCCGCTTCTTGATGTCTGATTCTAGGAGAATGCATATATCTGCTAAGAATACCAACTGCATACGTAATGTCGGGGCGTGTGTGGGATAGATATATAAGTTTTCCGATCAATATTTGATAACGTGATACATCCGTGTGATCACCCTCACCATCTTCATCAATCCTGTGATTTTTCTCCATAGTGGTGTTCGCAGGAACACAACCAAGCATACCCGTTTCCTTTAAGAGATCCAATATGTACTTTCGTTGGGATATAAAGATACCCCGCTCAAATCTAACCACTTCGATACCCAGTAAGTACTGTAATCTTCCCAAGTCTTTCAATTCAAATTCAGCAGACATGAGGGTCTTGAGATTGACAATCTCCTATGTATCATTTCCAATAATCACGATGTCATCCACATAGACAATGAGAACCACAACACGCTGGTCATGTCTCCGGATAAACATGGTATGATCAGATTGGACTTTCTTGTACCCAAACTTGAGCATTGTCGTGAGAAATCTTCCAAACCAAGCTCTAGGAGATTGCTTCAGGCCATATAAGGATTTCCTTAGGCGGCAGACAAGCCCTTCAGCTCCTTTCTTCACAAAATCGGGAGGAAATTTCATGTACACCTCCTCAAGCTCACCATGGAGGAACACATTTTTCACGTCCAGTTGATGAAGTTCCCAGTCCAGGCAAGCTGCACATGATAACAAAACCCAAATAGAGTCCATCTTTGCTACAGTAGCAAAAGTCTCCTGATAATCAACTCCTTGAGTCTGTGTGTATCCCTGAGCGACAAGACGCGCTTTGTACCGTTCCACCTTGCCATCTTGGTTTTACTTAACAGAGAAGACCCACCAGGAACCTATAGCTTTCTTTTCTGAAGGGAGAGCGGAGATATCCCACGTGTGATTTTTATCCAAGGCAGACATCTCATCTTGCATAGCCTGTGTCCAAGCAGGTAGCTCCAAAGCTTCCTGCCATGTCTTAGGAATAACAACTAGAGAAAGAGATAAAACAAAAGTCTGATGAATCGGAGTAAGATGATAATAAGCCACATGATTAGAAATCATATGTTGCGTACAAGTAGCTTTACCTTTCTTTAGCAAAGCAAGAGGAATATTTAGGTCAACATCATCAGAATTTTAGGCTGAAGTCGGCACTGGTAGAGGTGGAGCTGTGGTGGCCTGTGTACCTGAACGACGGTGGTATGCATGGGGAAAATGAGAAATCGTAGTAGAGTCCGGTATCGGGATTGGAGGAGCTATGGGCACCAGAGTGGAATGAGGGGAATGAATGTAGGAGACGGGAGAAGAGGAAGAGGGACAGAAGTAACATTTGTATCACTACTACTCTCCCCCTTTCGAAAAACATGAGTCGAGGACAGAAAATAGGACTCCCCCTCATGGAAGGTAACATCCATGGTATAGAACATGCGCCGGGAGGGGGGGGGGGTTGATAACAACGATATCCTTTGGTCGTGGAAGAATAACCAAGGAAGACACAACGTTGAGCCCGAGGGTCAAGTTTGTCACGATGGGGTTTGGTGTACATGCACGAAACAGACACACCCAAAGACACGGGGTGGCAAATGGGAAGTATGAACCACGACAGTGGTGGAGAGACGAACTAGAGGAGTAGTAAAGGAAAGGACACGAGAAGGACGACGATTGATAAGGTGAGCAGCTGTAAGCACCGCATCACCCCAATAGGGTTTAGGGAGGTGCATCGTCAATAGGAGACAATGAGTAACCTCGAGGAGGTGTCGATTTTTCCGTTCGGCCACTCCGTTCTGAGTAGAGGTGTAAGCACAAGTTTTATGGTGGATGATACCGTGAGAGGTGAGGTAAGCGCCAAAGGAACCACTATCATCATACTCCCCTCCATTGTCACTTCGAAGAACACGAATAGATGCATTAAATTGATTTCCTCCCGTTCCTTTAACAGAACGACATCAGTTGTACATGCTGGAGTGAAATGTGCAAAGTAGTCTAGTTCTTGATACAGCCGCTCAAACTCCGAGAAGAATGATGAAACAGTCATCGATCCTTGATGCAACTCCAAAATGCTATAAGTGAGCTCATAAACATGGATGGAACTTCCAATCTGAGAGTATGTTTCGCGAGCACGAGTCCAGATCTCGAAAGCTGAGTCCATCAGCCTATAACTCTGATAGACCTTAGGAGACATCGAATGCAGGAGCCAGGAAACAACTAGAGAGTTGTCAGAATCCCGGCACATCTAGGAGGGATCAGACACGGGGGGCTCCTTAATCGTCCCATCGATATAGCCAAACATCTGTTGGCTACGGATGACATGTTGGGCAACACGAGACCATTCAAGGTAATTCGTGTCATCCAGAGGGACCGTGGTAACCTTCAAGGAGCTAGAGTGGCCATAGGGCCGCTGAGGCTCAGCCATCTGAGGCTGGATCACACCCAGAGGAGAAACGGAGGAATCGGGGTCGCCCATATCGACACAAGATCAAGCAGAGGATCAACTCATCATCAGAAGCAGAGAACGACAAAGGACGACATCAAGACAACGACACGAGACGGCGGCATAGGACGACGGCATAGGACGGCAACAAGACAGCGACATGGGATGGCGACACAGGACGGCGACACAGGACGGCGACACGACAATCGATTTTCATGGAGGAACGACGAGCTACTTCATGGAGGAACGACGAGCTACTTCATGGAGGAACGGCGACAGTGTTCCTCTCAGCAGCCGGCATGGAGGCCGCCCGTCATCCTGGAGATCGCGAGCAGAGGAGATCGTGAAGAGAAAGCGGTGGAGCGGCGACGGATTTGATTGGAGCGGAAGCGGTCGGGAGCGGAACCGGGAGGTTAGGGCACGACACGGGATTTCTCTGATACCAAGTGGAGAGTAAATAATACTGTATATCACTCAAAGAAGGTCCCTTACTCATACTTATACTTGAGTTAGGGAAAAGCCTAAAACAGGGAAAAAGACTAAACTACCCCAACCTGGGGAGAATACAGAATAATGACTTAAGGCGACTTGATAATAACATATTACAAGTCATCCTACATACAGACACTCTTGTAACTTGCATATATAGTTAGGATAATTACTGGAACCTCCCCTCCAATTTTGCATAATCCAGAGACTTCCCCTCAATCGTTTAAAATTATGAAAACCTCCCCTCTAAGTTTACATTGTTAACATACATGTTCAGGGGTTTTTTGTGCTTTTGTGTTAACATTGTAAACTTAGAGGGGAGGTTTTTGTAAGTACAATTTAAAGGGGAGATCCTTATGCGTATGCCAAGTTGCGGGGTAGTTATTTCTATATAATTATATATAAATGCATCAATGTGTATATACATCCGTTCAAATCTAAATCCATGCATAAATAAACATACGCATCATTGACATTGATCGGCCCCCAAATCCCATAATTTTCAAGTGATATTTGCCAAATCCACAGCCATAGCCAATATGAAACCACCAATCATATACCGGTTTCTCGTTGATTGTTCTACCTTTGAACTCATTTTTGAGAAACTTGCTGACTGACTTTTATGTAAACTGTTGTCTCCAGATATCGACGATCCAATCCATTATGGGCCTCGAGATACTACCCCTCCTATTGACGAAACAAGTGTTGCAACCCTGATTTCATTTGGATTTCAAGAAACGGTTGCTCGGAAAGCCTTGAAGGCCTCGGTATGTAATTACAATATCTTAAATTTGGGCGAAAATTGTAATGTTTATGTAGAAAGCATGCTTCATGAGTTTTGATGCCCAAGATCAAGTAATTCTTTCTTGCTTTGTTCTGAGATTATTATGATCTGCAAATGAATTTTACTGTGGTTCTACGTTTTGTAGGGGGGGAGCATCGAGATGGCAGCAGATTGGATATTTAGTCATCCTGAAGCTACTTCCACCTCTATGGATACTGATGTTCCGATTTCAAGTAGCACGCTCACTATTGATACCAAAGTTCCTGATGGAAATGGGAGTACGTTCATTTGTTACATTTGAACAATATTTAGCGCTTAATGATGCATGTTCATTTCCAATTAAAAGGGAAGCCCGGTGCACAAGGCATCCTTGCGGAGAGAGGGTCCGGGGAAGGGTCCCACCACAAGGGTGAAATGTAGGCAAATCTTACCTTGCATTTTTGCAAGGGGCTGCTTCCAGGACTTGAACCCGTGACCGGTCACACGGCAACACCTCAACCGGTGCGCCAAGGCTCCCTTTCCATGTTAATTTCCAATCATTTAATAAAAATGAACTGAAACTTTTGTTTAATTTTGATCATAATCATACTGTCTGTTCTATTGTTCTAGTGAATTGCTACTTTTTAATGTTTTGAGACACTCAAACAACTGAAGGATACTATAATCTTCAACGTAGACACACTGTCCTTACCCTATAATTGGGAATTAGAGATCAAAGTATGGATGTGGCTAAACTAGAAAAGAGAAATTAAAGAATAATTATGTTAGGCAAGTTAATTACCGGGTCCTCCTCTAAGATTTCACATAACTATAGGGACCTCTCTTTTACTTTTTAAAATTATAAAAAACCTTTGCCTTGAGTTTCCAGCATTACAAGTTACAAGTAGGGGTGCAAGTTTGAGTTAAGCCGGCTCGAAAAAAGCTCGACTCGAGCATGAGTCTGTGGAGCAGGAGCTTGAGCTTGATTACAAGCCGAGCTCATACTCACAGATTATTGTTCATCAGCTCGAAAGCCGGCTCGTGAGCTTTTTATTTTACACATAAAAAATTAAAAATATGAAGAAAATAAGGCTCATGAGCTAAAAAAACTCGAGCTCAATATATAAGCCTTGAGCTCGAGCTCGAGCTCGAGCCAAGCAAAATGAGTTTGTCGAGCTCGACTCTTTTGTACCGCAAGTTACAAGACACCCCAACTCGGTTGACATTCATTATGAGTGCACCGCTTCAAAGTGCTGATTTTATTGTACCAAAAGTTAACAATATAAACTCGGGGAGGAAGTGTTTTATTAATTTCAAGGAGGCCCTTGTAGTTATGCATACTCCTAGTGGAGGTCACATTAATTAACCCTGTTAGGTAATATATGAGATAAGAAACATGTTGTTTGGGCATGTACTAAATAAAATTGCACAAATTAGACAAGTAGGTTGAATTAGTATCACAGGATTATGTAGGGGAAGCGTTATGTAGAGGAAGGCGTAAATCCAAGGCAATGATGAATACGATAATGGCGATGAATACGACGACGATGATGAGTCTAAGTGTATGATAATGGTGATTAATATAGATGTCATTATTTTCCCAAGTGTATGCAGATATACATGGATTGCATGACTATATGCATTTTCTTACTTGAAGATAATTTTAAGATGTTATAATCCATTTATCAATGAAAAATAAAAACTCTCCCCTGCAGGGTATAAGCTGCTGGGATTAGTCAGCCACATCGGCTCCTCAATTCATTGCGGTCACTATGTCGCCCATGTCCGCAAGGAGGGAAGGTGGGTCATTTTCAACGATAGCAAAGTCGGCGCGTCAGCCGACCCGCCCTTAGACATGGGGTACGTCTACTTCTTCGAGAGATCCGACGGCTAAATCCTTCTCCAAATTACCCTTGTTTGAAGAAAGCTCCTATCCTTGCCTGATCGGCCCTCTATGAGAACTCCAGTTCTTCGATCTCGACTGAACCTTGGTCAAAGTGGAGGCCGCCTCACCCGCCCGATGAACCCGGGCTGAAATTTTTTGTTGCTGTTGTTGCTTTGCATTGAAATATTTGATGTCCTTTAAATATTTTTTAGAGCTCTATAGTTTTATTAATCTGAAAGAAATATTTGTTGAGGCAATAGAAGGGATTGATGCAAAGTGAAAGGCGCATGAAGTGTAATTTTGCAGCTCAATTGTTTCCCATTCACTTGACTAGCAATATGGGGGACCTTTAACATTTTCCTATGTTTTTTGCTCTTGCTGTTTGCAATTATTTGGAAAAGGAACATTTTCTCTTTCTGGTTGGAACTATTTCGAGCAAAAATGTGCGCATGATCGCAATGAAATAATTTTTTTAAAAAATATTGGCCGTCTTGATTTATGGCAATTGCATGAACTCTCATTTTTCATGCGTTTTTCAGGCGTGAAAAAGCTATATCCTACACAAACCATTTTGAACTCTCTGCCATGTTATCTTTTGTTATCTTTTCTCTCTCCTACACAAATCAGTTTGATCATAAGTGCTTATTTAAATTTCTCATTTATTCATAAGGATCTGTTTGTTTGGATGTGTTTCTTTCGTCCGTGCACGATTTTTTTGCCTGGAGGCGATTTTTCGCTCGGGCGTGTTTTTTTGCCCGTCACAATTTTTTCGTCCGGTCAAGATTGTTTTCGCCCAAACTCGATTTTTTCACTCATACGTGATTTTTTTCGCTCGGTCGTGATTTTTTCGTCAGGTCGCATTTTTTCGCTCGATCACGTTTTTTTCGCCCGCCTGGTTTTTTTCAACCGAGCGCATTTTTTCACGCGATTTTTTTGCACAACCGTGATTTATTCGCTCGGGCTTGTTTTTTTCGCTCGAGCGCGTTTTTTTTCCGCTTGATCGCGGTTTTTTCGCTCGGTCGCGGTTTTTTTCGCCGGGGCGCGATTTTTTCGACCGGTCGCGTTTTTGTCCCGAGTGCAATTTTTTCTCACAGGCGCGATATTTTTTCCAACACAATTTTTTCACCCTGATGCAATTTTTGCCTGAACAAAAAAAAACTCCCGGATGAAAAAATCAAGCCCGGGCAAAAAAATACGTGTCCAAGAGAAAAAATCACTTCTCGCCGCGCCTGGGCGAAAAAATCGCTTTCGGGCAAAAAAATCGCTTTCGGGCGAAAAAATCTCTTCCGGGCAAAAAAATCGCTTCCGAGCGAAAAAAGCACTTCCGGGCGAAAAAATCGCGCCTGGGCGAAAAAATTGCGCCGGGGAGAAATTAATGCGTCAAGGCAAAAAAAATGAGCCCGGGCGAAAAAAATCGCGCCCGGGCGAAAAAATAACGCTTCGGGCAAAAAAATCGAGCCCGGGGCGAACAAATCGCGCCCGAGTGCAAAAAACGTGCCCGGGCGAAAAAAACGCGCCCTGGCGAAAAAATCGGGCCTTGGCAAAAAAATCGCGCCCGAGCGATGCTCGGGCGAAAAAACCGCGCCCGAGCGAAAAAATCCCGCATGGGTGAATTTCGCGCCCGAGCGAAAAATATTGTGCATGGGCGAAAAAAACTCTTCTGGGTGAAAAAACGTGTCATAGCGAAAAAATCGCGTCTGGAATAAAAGATCGCGTCCGGGCGAAAAGATCGCGCTCGGGCGAAAAGATCGCGTCCGGGCGAAAAAATGGCGCCCTGGCGAAAAGTTCGCGCCCGGGCGAAAAAATAGCGCCTTGGTGAAAAAATCGCGTCGGAACGAAAAAATCATATATGGACAAAAAATCACTCATACGATTTTTTTAAGAGATAAACGCTTATGAGAAGCCATAAACTGGAATCAGATAGCTTATTAAAAATCAAATTATCATCTATTTTAAAATAAGTGATTTTATATAAGCTGCAAACAAACAATTATAAAACTGTTTTTGCGTTTTAAATAGAGATTATTGATCAGCATAAGCTGTTCCAAACAGAGCCTAAATTTTAATCACAAAGTTCATAATTCAGTTGGACAGAATTGAGGCTTTGAAATTGAAATTATAGGTTAAATTTAATTTAAAAAAGTCATTTATAATACCAGGCTGCCAATATTTATATATTGTTTTATGGTAGCATAATATTCTTGATGCTTAATTTTATTTAAATTTTTCTGAAAGGGATGGAGATTATTAGAGGCACCTATTAGACGTTGTGAGAGTCTAGTCACTAGGCATATTAAATAAGGGAGGGGTAGATAGATAAAGATTTGGAATGAAACTTTACGGAAATATATGTACTTAGGAATTAGTGAGATTGTGACAAAAGATAAGGCACAATGGCGATAAAACATCCTTATAGCTAACCTCACTATAGTGGGATAAAGGCTGAGTGTTGTTTTTCTGGCGGGGATATAGGCTCTGTTTGGCACAGTTGTGACGGATGTTTGTGAACGCTAGGCCTCACTTAAAGAAATTCATCCATTTTTTATGTTTAAAATTAGTTTTCTTTTCTTGCAATGGTCATAATCATTGTCATGTCAAATATATATTTTATGATGGCGTCATTATTTATCCAAACTCAACGGAGCAAAAATGCCGCGCCAAATAAAGTTATAACGAATAAGGCGGCTAAAAGTTTAATTTTGATGAGGTGAAACTCAATGATGAAGAGAGTAAGATTTGGGTTGCCGATAATTATGTGTTTTTTGGAGGAAATCTGAAGGAATCAATGTGGTGGATAAGAAGACAGGGTGGCATGGCATTTTGCGGTGGCCCGGGTCGCAATCCGCGAGCCATATTCTTCTTCATGGGTAGAGAAGGAGACAAAGCAGGAATAATGGAGGGGAGCTTGGACCAAGTTGATGGCAAAAAGTTAGCGCGAGATAAGGTGGAGATTGAGATTAATATTGCTTCTTTTATTTCTTTATGAGTGACAGTGCACGGGGGCTTCACGCATGGCCATCGATAGTACCCCAATCGCTAGTGTTCCGGCCTGACGACACTCCCACAACTTGCAGTCTCATGTGCGCACAATTGTTGTCCCAAAAGAAGATCTTTATTTAGTTCAAATAAATAAATATTTTGACTTGAAGATTTATGATTGCTTGAAAATTAAGGATGTGTTTGGCGTGGCTTATCGCAACTTATTTGCTCTGGTGAGGTTGGACAAAAATGTCATTGTCATACAAAAATCTTATGATTCAAACTAGTTTATTTTTTGTAACATTTGTGATATCAAACATACATTCTATGACAATGACGTTTTTGTTCAACCTCACCGGAACAAATAAGCTGCGATAAGCCGCTCCAAATGCAGCCTAATAAGTCTATTTTTAGCTCGGATTGAATTAGAGCGAGGCCAAATTTTGTTGTCTTAATCAAATAGGATCAAGACAGCTTCAAATCTCTCTCCCTCTCTCTCTCTCTCTCTACACACACATTTAAATATTAGATATATTTTTTGTATGACATTCAAATGAGATTAAAATAAATAAAACAGCATAACATAAAATAAAAATGTAAAATGAGAGCAAACAAAATAAAATAATAAAATGAATAGATTTAATAGTCAAATATAAATAGGAGAGGATAAAATATCTTATGGTAGAAAATGATATAGAGATTGAATGTGTTGTATGTAATAAGATATTGTAATGTTGACGTACATTGTTGTTTGCTTGTTTGTTTGTTTTGTAATGTTGACGTATGTAAATAAAGTGCATGGAGAACACACGAGAAGATTGAAAGAAATCAATTTTAGTCGACTTGAAATTGATGAAATTCAAATTGGCTCGAACCATCTAAGTACTAGTCATTTTCAAGTCTCTTGGAATCCGTAACTTTTCTCGCAATATTTGGATCGAAAGATAGCCTAAGGCTATTGGCCTCTTAGTTAGCATGCGTAGACATGAGAAAAACAAATAGAGAGACTGGGAGTCTGTACTGTCCGTAAATATAAACCACGAGCGGCAACAAAGAGGCCCTCCGAACACCCATGAGTAAAAGACTAATTGTATTATTACAAAGAAAACTTAATTTTTATTAATACATTAGTGTTCAAAAAACATCATATTCATGATGTGTTGATTTTTTGTTTACTTTAAGTAGAAGTCAATTTATGAACACATGTAGGACAGAGATAATCATGGAGGTGAGAGTGTGGGACAGTGGCATGGTTGAAGGGTTTGATTGGGTGGGTGGTGAGGGTTAGAGATGATAATTTTTTTATTGGGAATGTCTCCCTAAGGGTTGGAATTAAGGGTATTTTGTGAAATGGATGGTTCCAAGTGGAGGTTATTCAAACTTACAAAAAGTAAAATTTATATTTTTTTGAAAAATATAATCAAAAAATGGTCAACCAGATCATTATGTATAAGTAATGAAAAAAAGTAGGTAATCATATAAGATATATAGTAAAATAATAATAATGGCAGAGGATATAAACAAATATATTTTGTACCCGCGAGCAATTGTGGATGAGAACTCAGTGGGTGCTAGCATCGTACGTAACTTGTCGCTCGTAGTGCCTCATTTTGTCAAGCGTCGTAAATGAAATATGGTTTATGTGCATACCAAAAAGAACTCGTACTCCACATTTAATTTCTATCCCTACTCCACTATAATAACATTATGCGCACACCACACTGAAAACTCAAACTCATCATCGCCTTCTGTTCCTAGCCGCCAACGTTCATTGTCTCTGAGATCTCGTTGATGCTCTTCTTCTTCAAGTTCTCGCTGACACATTCTGAACATCTACTTGAAACCCTAGATCACCGGTCTTTCTCCTTCACGGGGCTATTATGGGCATCTACTATTCCAATCTTCCATAAACCAAGGAAGAGCATTTACCCTAGCAACTATTGTTTGTTGGGGTTGTGGAACACTTCCGGTCCTCTTGTTTCTCACACCGGGTTAGCCCACGTGAGCTTAGAGGAATCGAAGTGTGATCCCCCTCCGACATATCTGGCGCCGACGACAGCGGGGGTCCGGGGGCAGCCGCCCCCGGCGGAGGTCCCGCTGACCGGACAGCGGGCAGGGGTCCAGGGGACAGCGTCCCCGGTGGAGGTGCGGGGGCAACACCCCCGGCCCAAATTTTTGGAATGCTTTTTCCAATCGTCGAACGCGGCCTTGCGTTCGACGAACGCCATTTAGCGTTCGACGATCGACGAACGCCGTTCGGCGTTCGACGATCAAATTCTGTTGCAGCCTATTTAAGGCGTATTCCGGTTGTTTTTAGGGATACGGTCGATACGGTTTTGACGACGGCTGGTTTTCCCTTTAGAGGCGCATACGAGGTATCTTCGTTGGAGGCGATCCAGAAGGGGTTCTTCATTTGTTTCTTGTCCAGAAGGAGGAGTTAAGGTAGGATCGGTTTAGATTCTTGTAACCTTTGTAATCTGTATTTTATTTTGGTGATAACAAAAAGGGAGAAGGAGAAGGGATAGGGGACGTAGCCCGGTATTGGGTGAACCTCTGAAATCTGTGTGTTTATGTGCTTGCTCTGTTTATATTTGTCTAGTACCTTTTATTCGGATTTCTGTTTCTCGGCACTCCGATTTTCCTACATTGTTGTGGATTGCATCTTGAAAAGGGTTTTTGCTTCCATTTTAGTAACGGTGGCATGACGAAAAGTATTGAAATGAATCATAGTGTGGATCTTTGGATGATAAAAGTTAGAAAAATGTTTTGAAATTTATTGAAAATGATGTAATGTTCAAGCTAATGTTGCTTCCCAACCTAACTCTTATCTCTCTAATTTTATTTAGAGGAAAAGTAAGAAAAAAAAGTAAGTTTCCAAATTGATGTGAAATTACAAAAATTGTTTGCAAATAAATTTATTTGTGTGCACATAGACATACTTGGTGTGCCTATGACAATGCTCTATTTTCATGGGTCCAAAATTTTTTTCTCTTGGGAAATAATGACTGATGAAGAGCATTGTTGCTGCGGGTGCGCGGTCTCATACACAATTGTTTGGGATGGGGGAGGGGGTAAAGTACGATGATGCACATTGCGGTAAATTGTGGGTATCCAACAGTCTATGAGGATACCTAAACACATCTCAAAGCGCTTTGAGATTTGTGCGGGTATTCACACTGACCGTTGGATACCCACACTTTATGAAAAAAGTGCATCACCACACTTTATCCTACGGGCGGACCCACCTTAAGACACAGTTAAGCACGTGCTCGACAGTGTTTTTTACTCTAATTTCTGGCGAAATCCAAGCGACGCGCGGACGAGTGACAACCGGCAAGCGGACCTCCTGTGCGACGCAGGTGACTCGGTGTGACCGTGTGATCCCTCTGCGATATCTGGCGCCTAGGCCGGCTTGGTGGCGTCGACACCCGACTTTGCCCTAGCCCCTAGTCCGATTAAAGGTAGTCCCATAGTCCCTTTCATCCTTTCTCCCCTTCCATGGAGATTGGAGTTCCTAAATTCTACTATTTGCCATTTTGATCATACCTTAGTGCCTCTCAACATCAATTTTTTTGTATCTTCTTGCAATAGCGGAATAAGGGAGAAGTTGGTGCTTGGAACAACCGAGCAACAGAGAACTTGATACTTCCGAGCTGTGGCAGATGCATAAACTTTTTTTTAGTGTGGGTGATGCATACAATTATAAATAAAATAAAATGATAAATATGGAAAAATAAGTCTATTATACTAATGTCACATAAAATTTGTTTACAATAATTAAATTTTATATATGCATAATTTTTTTATTAGTCATAATACTTTAATCAATTATTGCTCAAACTATGGTGATATCGAGTCGATTTCGATCGAGCCAGACTTGGCTCGAAATAGAATTTTTTGACTCTGAGTTGACTCAAAATTAAAATTAACTTTGAATCAAGGTAACTTGACTCTAAATTGACTCGATTTCGAGCAAGTTTGAATCACAATCTAAAAAGTTTAATGTAATAATCAAAAATAATTATTTTTATTAACAAATAGTCAATAACTGTTTACAAAATTAATTTTAAACGAAGATAAAAAAAATAAATTGACAATCATTTATGTTTATATAATTAATAGGTTGGTAGTAAAATGTTGATATGACACAATTTCATGGCCCCCTAAAAGATAAAAAAGGTTGTAAAAAATTGTCAAAAAAAAAAGGCTTTGATCTCAAGACCACAAGGAAATTTTTAACATTCTACTAGCCAAGCTTTGCAACATTAATTCATTTGTCATAATCTAAAATGTATTTAAATATAAACTATAAAAAATTATTTTCTATTAGTAAAAAATGATATTTTTAAAATTCATTGTGGGCAGCCCCCACACTCGACCTTATGTAGATCCGCCCTTGCTTTCAAGCAGGTTTGATTTCTTTTTTGTCCTTCCCTTTCAATTTCCTTAGTCCTGATTTTACCTTAATTCTCAACTTTTGATCATCTAGTATTTTAATTTTCAAGCATATTTTCTTATTACTCCTTTACAGTAATATTTTTTTCCCAATTGATATATCTTTTCAATAAAATTATCTGCAACTACAAAAGAAGATGATTTGAAGAAGTCTCATGAGAAATTATTGAATCAATTGGCCTTAATTGCTCAATCTGATAGTGATAAAAAGTGCTCTTTTACTATTTCCATAATTATTAAGGGCCTTTGCTTTGTTCTGGAGCAGATTCAGATAATTTCTAAACATGAACACTTTTTGAATTTAACCCCTAGAAGATTCATATATCATGCTGGATAAACCCTCTTACATTATTGGTAGGTTTGTTTGAATGTTTGTTATATTGTACATAGGAGTATAATGGCTAGCTAAAATCTAAGGAGCAGAAGACATATTTGATGTCTACCAGTTCTAAATGACTAAACTAGTAATTTTTACTGTCTAAAATCCGCAGGAAGAAATTTTGTAGAATTTTAAGAAAATTATTAGTTAATATCTTAGTTCATATTATCATAATTATGGATTAGTTTATATTGGTGTGTTTTTTTAATCTTGTTTTCTTTGTTTAATATCCATGCAAGCTCTTTTGTTATTGTTTGTTTATATTGTTATGAATTCATATTTTCATTCATGAATTTATTTAGGGATCTGCAAAGAATTTTTTTTATATATAAAAAGTTAGATAAGGTCAGAGTTCAATAGATTCACTGGAGTTGGTCTCGACTGGTAAAAGAAATTGAGTAAAAAAAGTTCAAACTAGAAGATTTACCTGTGGATCCTAGTTTAAGATATCCTATAAACTCTTATGATGCAAATCTTCAAGACTTAATAATAAGATATTATTTACAAAAGGATCATTGTCAATCTAATTTAGAAAATTTCCCATAATCAGAAATCAGATACAAAGCTCATCGTTTTAATAAGAATGGGTTTAATAAATTTAAAGGTTGGTTAGAGTACAACAAAGAGACAGATGCATCATTTTACCTATATTATTATATTTTTCTTTTAAGAGGTTCTGAATCTACTTTTGACACTAGATAATTTAGATATTGGAGAGATAAGATGGTTTCAGACAAATATGTAGGAAATCACATGACTCCACGCAATGCTTTCAAAAAGATGTGTGAGACATTGATGAATAAAAAAAGGTATTGAAATTGCATTTGCTCGACAAGACAAGAAGAACATCAAACTATAGGATATCGTGCTCGGTTATATGTTTTTATTGATTATGTCAGATTTCTTTTACAACAAGGATTGCTCTTTCGTGATCATAATGAGACTAAATAATCTATCAATCGAGGCAATTGTCTTGAGCTTTTGGATTTCCTTGCAACACATAATAATGACATTAAGACAGTTGTGTTACAAAATGCTCCTCAGAATTGTTAACTTATATCCCCAAAGATTCAAACAAAAATAACATCAGCAATTGCAACTGAGACAACAAAACAAATTGTTCATGATATTGGGGAAGATTGCTTTACAATTATAGTGGATGAATCTCGTGATATATCTACGAAAGTGTATATGTTTGTTGTTTTACGATATATGAATTCCAATGACATTCATAGAGCATCTTCTTGGTTTTGTTCATGTGATCAATACTACTACATTATCTTTGAAATCTGTCATTGATGATTAATTTATGAAATATGTTCTTAGTATTTCTAAATTGTGTGGACAATGATATGATAACGTTAGCAATATGAACGAAAATAGTTCATAAGGTTAAAGGCTTTAATTTTGAATGAAAAAAGTTGTACTTTCTATATTCATTATTTTGCACATCAACTACAATTGGTGCTAATAACTGTTTCAGAAGGAAATTTTGATATTCATGAGTTTTTTTACACTTATTAACACAATATTGAATGATATTGGTAATTCTTGTAAACATCGTGATTCTCTTCGGGCATTGAAAGTTGATCGAGTTGCTAAAGTGCTTGGTTGCATAGAGTTGAAAAGTGATCAAGGGTTGAATCAACCTTTAGAGCTCAAACGTGTTTGAGACATAAGATTTGGTTCGCATTATTTTAAATTTTATTCTGATGTTTTAATTAATTTTAATGTATTGGAGATTGTCATAATTGATGGGACAGATGAAAACTAAAGAGGATTGACAATCACATTATTACAAGTCATTTTGACTTTTAAATTTGCATTTGTGATTCATTTGATGAAAAGTATTTCGGCAAAAACCAAACATTGCAAAAAAAGATCAAGATATTGTCAACCCAATGCATTTTGTAAAATTGTCAAAATTGTTATTATTAAAGATGAGAAATGACGAAGTCAAGTGACAATCCTTTATAGTTGAAGTCTCCTCTTTTGTGGTAAACATGACATAAAAGTTCCAAATATGAATGAGAAGTTCATTCAACCGGGTAGATCAAGATGCAACACATGTGAGATTACAAATTTACATTATTTCATGATTGAAAATTTTAATGCAGTGCATGATTGGATAGTAAATGAGCTAAATGATCGTTTGATGAAGTAAACACAAAATTATTGTTATGCGTCGCATGTCTTGACTCAAAGGATCAATTTGCAGCTTATAATAAACAAAAAAATTTCATCTTGTCAAATTACATTCATATGATTTTACTCCAATATAGTTGTTGTTACCTGAATGATAACTTGACATATATATTTTTGACATGTGATCTGCATTATCAGACATATTTTTAGAAGTTAAGGGAATCTGTGAGCTTCTTACAAAACTAATCGAATTAAAAAATAAGATAATTACCAGTTAGTTTTCAGATAGTTGAAGTTGGCTTGCCTATTATTAATTGCAACAATTAGTGTTGAAAAAACATTTTATGCAATGAAGATAATAAAGACATTCCAGATACAATTACAACTAAAGAAATTATTTCACGTTTTCAGAGCACGTGTCAACGAAAAATATCATGTTGATCTGTAAGTTTTTTGTAATATTTTTTTAATGTTTTTTTTAATTCATATTATATGTTGCGCCCGAACAACATCAAAATTCTAGTTTCGTCAATGCTTTATCCCTCTTTTCCCCGATTGCTTGGTGACAATTACAAATTCAAAATGTTTGCATCATGGTAAAAGTATGTAAATGTGCAATCAACTTCAATGAAATTAATATGATATATATACACACACACAGAGTAACAGTGCACTTGTGCCCCCCCCCCCCCCTCCCCTTTCCGTGACCCATGCGACAGTACCCGAATGCCCGTGACAGGCTCCGTTCCCCGTCCCCAAGCAGGAGGCGGCCTCCGCAGTTATCAGCTTATGTAACTTTATCCAATTTAGGTGCTTATTATTATAGTGTTTATTTGTTGAGTTTTAAGTATATAACGCCTTTCCCAAGTAGGCAAAATCGGTTCTCCCTATTTAATTGGAGAGCAGCGTTATTATGTCCGAGTTCTTCCTCTGAAAAGATTTAATTTTATTAGGACAAAAACTATATGTTTTATTTAGTTTTATTATGAATTTTATTTAATTTCTTCCTTTTAATTATAATGCTTGCTCCATTGCTGCCCCGGTTCTGCTTTTTTATCCCAACCTTTCCGGATTAGAAAATGTAGAGCACAGATTTTTTTCCCATATATAAAAAGTTCTAAATAATTTTGTTTTATTATATAATATAATAAAATAAATCCCTATTTGTATAGAAAAATCCCTTTGAAGGATATTATTTAACATTTTTCTTGTTATCTTTATAACTTTAAAATTATTTAAAGTCTTAAGTGTTGGAAAATACCGCTAAGCAACATGTTTCGGGTTGCCACTGGCGGCAGAGCAGCCGGCGACCTGCTTGGCGGGGTCGCCGGATTTCCAAGTTATCATTGCATTCAACCCGCCGGGGGTAGTCCGACGTCGCTCCGACAAGAAAAAATCCACCGCCGACGGTGGCCTTGACCGTGACCTTCCGCCTGTAGCTCACGGTCTAGGCTACCGCTGACGGTGGCCATGTCGGAGCATCGTCGTCGTCTGTCTACCCCCGACAGATTCCCGTCGTGTGGCGACCCCGCTGGTGGGCTCCGAGTAGGCCGACGACGACAACCCTTAAAAAATCTGGCAAGATTTTCTTGAGCTTATTGAGATTTGGTCGGGAGAGTTGGGAGAGGAGATTTAGAGAAAAGCTATTAGTAGACCAACCTTCTCTCAAATCCAATAGCTGAATTCCTCTCATGAAAGATCTAACGGCTCAGATTTGTTCGTCGACCTAATTACATCATAAAGGGATATATATATATATACATATGAGTGCTCGACACGGGGCTCTGTCCCTACGGCCAAACGGAGCCTTCGTTTCCTTTTATATACAAAACTAGTTTTCTTTTCTTGATAGCTGGAATAACCATTGTCATGCCAACATATATTTAAATGATGATGACGTCTTTTTTCAAACTCATCGGAACAAAAATACCTTGCCAAATGAAGGCTTAATGGACTTTGAGATTAGCATTTAAATTTTGTTATATTAAAAATATGTGCTTAAATTTTGAAGTATTTTTGGAAACAAATAATTTAAAAAAATTTGTGCATAAGCAGGGGGCTGGCTGGCGGGGGCCGGGCCCCTCCAATTTTGGTAAATAGATGATGAATTTGTGTTCCTCTAGTCAGGTCAATGAATTTTGACTAATTATATGTCAAAAATGGTGTTCAAATAAGTGAGAAAATAGCCGAAAAGATGAATACTTTTATTTTTTTTATTGAAAAATGAGAAAGTTGACATGAGAGCTAACTGATTTAATTATATTTTGTGAAAATAATATATATAAATCTATTTGCGATAGTTGCAACCAATTTTGACTCCGTCAAGTCCACCTCCTTTTTTACTCATAGCTTCTTCAAAGTATCTGAAAGAAGCACTATCGTCATCTTCAACGCGATATAACGCGACATCTTCTTTACTTAGCTCTTGTAATCTTGTTTATTTTATTAGTATCTCTTTTATTACACCCTAAAAGTACACTAGATCAAAACCAATGAATTTTGACTACGTCTTTCTCAAATTTTTGAACGGTTTTGGCCCCATTTGCTGAAATTCTCATTCTCTGCAGTATGAGCACGAACCACACTTTTGTTTTGAGTTCGTTTTAATACGAATTCTCTTACTTTGAGGAGAAACTTTCATATGCACTTAGGGGTATTGACGAATGATGATGGTAATGAGGTCAGTCGAATGTTTAAATACTGATGATAATACTTTTCACTTTTATTGAAATTCATACTTTATAGCAAGAAGGTCATCTTAAACATTTTCATTGCAATCAACATATTTTTTTCGTGAATTTATTTACTTTATCACACAAATATTTAACCCGAGCGTCTGAACAAACAAATCAATTTGGAAATTTTAATACTTTTTATATTCTCACGTCTCAAATTATTGAAAAGTTAATATTATGTATACTGCAACAAAGATGAGGTCAGCATCACGCAACATTCCATTTGTTTTGAAAGCTGATTAAAGATCGAGTCCAGATGTCTCTAAATAGATAAGCTGCAATAAGAAATAATTTTTTATGACTCAATTATGATATCTCTATATGTGCAAATTTTGATTTAGACATTGATCATAAAACAAAATTCGCTTTTTAATTGGGCCCCATAGTCAAACTTCCTGGATCCGCACCTGTGCATAAGTTTCGTCCCTTAAAATCGGTCGTATAATCCACGTACTAATTAATATATGTTCTAAATTTATTAGTTGAATTAATTAAACTATTTTTTCCTTTTTTATTGTGTCTTTTGAAAATTATTTTATCTTTTTTATTCTGATTTATCACGTCTTTTGAGAAATATTTAAATTTATGTAAAGTATGTGTTATATTATTGTTGCGGACAAACTCGATGCCCCGGTCGGACCGGTTGTTTCTTGTACCGTCTTAGCTCACGGAGCGGTCGAGCGCGCACACAGTCAATGAAAATGAGAAGTTGACACAATGTGTGATGACGTGGAAAAATCCCTTAAATTGGTAAAAACCACGTGACTGGGTCTGTGCCGGTCAAATTCCACTAGTTTTTGGTGATTACAGTATGCTTGGTGAATCGGGGCGACAGACCGATCCCGTTACAACTTGGGGGAAGAGAGAAAAGTTATTGCTCCCCGCGGGCAACAAACATCGCCACAGAGGTGACTTGGACGTTGGAGTGCACAGGAAGATCCTTGTGCTCTGGTGCTTGTGGCGGCACGCGCTTGCTGGCGACGGATGTTTTCTTCCTTTGGCTTCCTCGAGGACTTGGGCGTTTTCGTGCTGGCAACGTGCTGGCCGAGCGCTCGTAGCCGTTGGTGCCTCGCCGGCAGGGTAGCCGCCGGCCTGGCTGCAGGCGGCCTAGCCGCGACCGGCCTTGCCGCGGCCAGTCGTGGTCGGCCTAGCCGCCGGCGGCATGGACACGGCCAGCCTTGCCACGGCCAGCAGTGGCCGGCCTAGCTGCCGGCGGCCCAGCCACGGTAAGCCGCCGACCGAGCCACGGCAGGCTGCCGGCCTAGCCACGGCCGGCCCCCGGCAGGCTGCCGACGCCGGCCTACCGCGCCACCATGGACGACCTCCCCACCGTCCGATCGAGGGGAGGCTCTCCTCATCGTCCGATTAGGAGGATAACCACTCACTAACCCACTACTTTAGTGGTGGGGCCCGCCATGATCCTCCCCCGGAGGTTATAAAAGGAACCCCAGGGCCTCTTCATTCGACACTTTTCTCTTCTCCGGGTCGTCTTCTTCCTCAGGTGAGAGCTCTCCTGCCTCCTCCCCTGAGTCGGTCTCCAGTCGTCGTGAACCTTTAGCGGCTACCAACAGCGAGGCCCGACAGGGGGCCGACCACCGGTGGTGGTCAGGCCGCCCGACGGCGGTGGTCTTCCCAGCGGCGGCCCTTCTTCATGGGGAGAGGGAATGGGTCCCTCCCCCATGATTCTCTTATCATGAGAGTTCATGGGGGGGGGGGGGGATGGCCCACCCATGATCCACTTTTGGAGGAGATCATGGGGGTGGGGGGCTTTTCTCTTATAAATGATGGTGGAACCCATCAATTGCCCCCCAAATCTTTGCTATCCGAGAGCGAAGTGAGCGAGAGAGGAAAGATTTCCCCTGCTTCCTGCTGTCATAAAGGTTTCCAGTGAGAAGGCTGAGGCGGCGGCGACCAGTGCTTCCAAGGTATTCGGAGGGAGGTTTGACGAACGATGACGACGCACTAATACCCGAAGGTTGGGCGCGTGCATGCCGCTCGCGTGCCCAGGCCGAGCGTGAAGGCTGCGCGCGCCGGCGGGGTGTGCTGACCGCGCGCGCGCAGGCCAGCCATGCGTGCACAGGCCGGTCGTACGCGCACAGGCCGGCCTCGCACGCTGGCCGCGCGCGCGCGCACTACGCGTGGTCCTTGTCGTGAGCAGCACTGGCTACACATGCATGGTTTGCGCTCGCGCAGGCCGCGCGCGCACGCAGGCCGCGCGCGCGGGTTAACGCGTGCGTAGGCCGCGCACGCACAGGCTGTGCGTTCCCAGGCCGCGCTGCTTGTTCGTGCATGCCCCTGCTATGCCATGCTTGCGCGTGCGTCCTCTTTTGCGTGCCATTTGGGCTATTTGCGCTTGGACATGCGGCTCTAAGTCTTTATTTTTGGGTTGACCTTTTACTTTTTGCTGTGCGCAGGTTTCGAAGCGCTCTTCTGGCCCGATGCGCCTGCGCTCTTCTTTGACCGATGACGATGTTGATATCTGGAGGATAAAGTACGGGCTTCGAATTCCTGCTGATTTGGAAGTGAGGATCCCGCGTCCCGAGGAGCGGGTTCAGAATCCTCCTCGTGGTTGGTTGACGATCTGCGAAGTCTCCCTGAGGTTCGGCTTCCATTTTCCGCCCAGCGAGGAGGTGATTGAGATCTTGAAATTTTGCAGAGTGCCTATCTCTCAATTTGTTCCGGCTGTAATTGCCCGAATCTTGGGCTTAGTCGCCTTCTTCCGTGAGCATGAGGGCCAGTTTTCTTTTGACTAGTTCCGAGATTGGTGCGATGTACGTTCTGATGGTAGTGAGCGGATGGAGCTACGCAGCAACAAGAGTTGGTTGGAATTCGAAGCCCGTAAGGACCGTCGTCATGACAACACTTTTTTGGATATGTCAAGAATTCATGGGGTCTTCCTGAGGTGTGGGATGCGCTTCCCGACCGCTGCCGCCGTATGAGGGGGAAGGAGCGGGATTTTTCCCCGGTGCTTGGATTTTCTGAGCCTCGTGAGCTGGCCATCCGTCTTTTCAACATTTATGTTTATGTGGAGGAGAAGCGGTTGTGCGATGTGGTATCTCGGCAGACACAGTTCGACCAGCGGAGACTTCTCAAGGAGGGGGTCATAAGAGGAAAGCGGTGATGGCTCCGTCTAACGACCTTGATGTGGTGGTGGCAGCGGTAACTTTGATGCTTGTCCTAGGTCAAATCCTGAGGTGCAGATACTTGCTTCTCCAGTTCCCCAGGTGTTTGCTGGCACATTATCTTCGCGGATGTCCTCTTCCTTGAGGGCGATGAGCGACGCGGTAAGTATTTGACTTGTTCCTAAGGTTTTTTCCCTTGCTTTTTCTTGCTGATAGAGTCTAACTTTGATTTCTTCTTTGTGCAGATAGAGACCCATGCACAGATTACGGTGACTTGGAATGATCATTAAGTAAGTCTGAAGGATGGGTATCTTACTCTTCAGAAGAAGCTTCGGTCGACGATGAATTCGCTTGCCTCCTTGAAGGAGGAACACGACCGGGACATTGCGCGATTCCGCCGGATTGGTTCAGAGCTGAAGTCCGAGCTAGAGGATGCACGCGCGTATTTGGAAGTGGAGAAGACTTTGGTGGAGAGGACCACCCAGATGTTGAAGCATTCGAAGGAGGAGACTTCAGGCTTGGGAACCCAGTTACAGGCGGCGCAGGAGGAGGTCTCAGGCCTTGAGACTCAGCTTCGAGCGGCGAAGTCGCAGGTGGAGATGCTGTCCTCTGATGGCCATGCGTTAGAGGATGGTGCAGGGCTTACAAAGTACTTGGAGTCATTGGACTATATGCGAGACCGTAGCCTGATCACGGAGGAGGTTCGTGACGATATCTGGTCTAAGGAGGTGGAGCCTCAATGAATGACATACGCGAGTTGGCGCTCCGACACGGTGTTTCAAAGGCTTTTCGCTTTGTTAACAAGAGCCTTGGATGCGACACATCCTGTTTCAGCTTTGCAGATATTTCTGAGGATGAGCGCTCCGACTTAGATGTCGAGGACGAGTAGCTATACGTATACACTTGTTGTTGTATGTTTATGTTTTGTTGTTCAGTTGGGCGTATTGTATTCTTCCCTTTATTTAGTATTGGTTGTTGTTGTCTTTAGGCGTTGATTGTCCTTGTATCATTTTGTTATGACATTGTTGTTTTTTACGTCATCTTGGCTGCTTGTTTGTGCTGATTCGCTGCTTAATTTGCACATCTTGGGTCCATGACTTAGATTGAGCGAGGGATGCTCGCAACTTAGTTTGTGCAAGAGATACTCGCGGCTTAGCTTCGCGAGGGACGCTCGCGGCTTATCTTGTGTGAGGGATGTTTGTGGCTTAGCTTGCGCGAGGGATACTCGCGGCTTGACTTGCACGAGGGATGCTCGCGGCTTAGGTTGTGCGAGGGATGCTCGCGGCTTAGGTTGCGCGAGGGATGCTCGCGACTTAGGTTCCGTGAGGGATGCTCATGACTCGGCTTGCGTGAGGGCTGCTCGCGGCTCGGCTTGCGTGAGGGAGGCTCGCGGCTTGGCTTGCGCGAGGGATGCTCGCTGCTTGGCTTGCGCGAGGGATGCTCGCAGCTTGGCTTGCGCGAGGGATGCTCGCGGCTTGGCTTGCGCGATGGATGCCCGCGGCTTGGCTTGCGCGAGGAATGCTCGCGGCTCAGTTTGCGCGAGGGATGCTCGCGGCTCAGTTTGCGCGAGGGATGCTCGCGGCTCAGTTTGCGCGAGGGATGCTCGCGGCTCAGTTTGCGCGAGGGATGCTCGCGGCTCAGTTTGCGCGAGGGATGCTCGCGGCTTAGGTTGCGCGAGGGATGCTCGCGGTTTAGGTTGCACGAGGGATGCTCGCGGCTTAGTTTGCGCGAGGGCTGCTCGCGGTTTAGCTTGCGCGAGGGATGCTCGCGACTTAGCTTCCCCGAGGGATCCTCGCGGCTTAACTTGCGCGAGGAATGCTCGCGTCTTAGCTTGCGCGAGGGATGCTCGCGGCTTGACTTGCGCGAGGGAGGCTCGCGACTTGGCTTGTGCGAGGGATGCTCGCGACTTGGCTTGCGCGAGGGATGCTCGCGGCTGTGCTTGCGCGAGGGATGCTCGCGACTCAGCTTGCGCGAGGGATGCGCGCGGCTCAGCTTGCGCGAGGGATGCTCACGGCTCAGCTTGCGCGAGGGATGCTCGCGGCTGAGCTTGCGCGAGGGATGTTCGCGACTAAGTTTGAGCGAGGGATGCTCGCGGCTTAGGTTGCACGAGGGATGCTCGCGGCTTAGTTTGCACGAGGGATGCTCGAGGCTTAGCTTGCGCGAGGGATGCTCGCAGCTTAGCTTGCACGAGGGATGCTCGCGGCTTGACTTGCGTGAGGAATGCTCGCGGCTTAGCTTGCGTGAGGGATGCTCGCGGCTTGACTTGCGCGAGGAATGCTCGCGAATTAGGTTGCGCGGGGATGCTCGCGGCTTAGGTTGCTCGAGGGATGCTCGTAGCTTACTTTGCACGAGGGGTGATCGCGGCTTCTTCGTGAGGGGGCATGCCCCCACGGTGTTGCACGAGGGTTGCTCGTGGCTTACTTTGCACGAGGGATGCTCGCGGATTACTTTGCACGAGGGATGCTCGTGGCTTCTTCGTGAGGGGGGCAGGCCCCCACGGTGTTGCACGAGGGTTGCTCGCGACTTACTTTGCACGAGGTATGCTCGCGGCTTCTTCGCGAGGGGGGTAAGCCCCCACGGTGTTGCACGAGGGTTGCTCGCGACTTACTTTGCACGAGGGATGCTCACGACTTACTTTGCATGAGCGATGCTCGCGGCTTCTTCGTGCGGGGGGCAGGCCCTCACGGTGTTGCACGAGGGTTGATCGCAGCTTACTTTGCACGAGGGATGCTCACGGCTTTTTTATAAGGGGGGCAGGCCCCCACGGTGTTGCACGAGGGTTGCTCGCGGCTTACTTTGCACGAGGGATGCTCGCGGCTTACTTTGCATGAGGGATGCTAGCGGCTTCTTGGTGAGGGGGGCAGGCCCCCACGGTGTTGCACGAGGGTTGCTCGCGGCTTACTTTGCACGAGGGATGCTCACGACTTCTTCGTGAGGGGGGCAGGCCCCCACAGTATTGCACGAGGGTTATTCGCGGCTTAGTTTGCACGAGAGATGCTCGCAGCTTCTTCGTGAGGGGGGCAGGCGCCCACGGTGTTGCACGAGGGTTGCTCGTGACTTACTTTGCACGAGGGATGCTCACGGCTTCCTCGTTAGGGGGGCAGGCCCCCACGGTGTTGCACGAGGGTTCTCACGGCTTACTTTGCACGAGGGATGCTCGCAGCTTCTTCGTGAGGGGTGTACAACCCCGTATCCAGCGAGTGGGCTAACAGGAGCCAAACCGGCCGGCTTAGACCGCCCCAGAGCCCCGGGCGAGTTCAGCAGGGCATGCCGAGCCCAGCGTGCCGAGTACAGGCTCGGCAATCGTCGGGCCGAGCTCGGAGTTCGTGGAGCTGAGTGCCGACATGCCCGTCATCCGCGAGCAGGGGCTTCAGGGCCAACTCGCTAGGGTTCAAGGCGAGGCGAGCCAGGCCGGCGACGCTGAGAGAGGCGAGCTCACTCAACGCCTCCTCCCGTGGCGCTGAGGGAGGCGAACTCACTCGCCGCTTTTCACCTCGGCATTGGGTGGAGCTTTCTCGCTCCAGTACTCGCCGCCCTTGCCTAGCGGGCGTTATTTCAGGGCCCGCTCGCCCTTCAATTGTGGGGTGTTTTTACCATGTTACCCCCTTCAGATTGCCTATAGTCCTCGAAAACAGTGAAGTTTGGATATTTGCAGACCGTCTCTTCCTATAAATAGGACCCAAGGGGTACCTCAGAGACGACGCTTTCTTATGCCCGGTCTTCTAGCGCTTTCTGAGGTACCTTAGCTTCAACACTTGGCTAAGGAGGGGAAGCGCTCTAAGATCTTCCGGGTGTGTGGTGGGACCTCCGTGCTGGAGCCTTGGGTCTGTCCCTGGTCCTTTTTCCTTTGCCACTTGGTATCGTGAGGAGAGAAGTAAGTGTGCGACCATCCCTTCCCCATGGGACGAACTCCTCAGAGACCGATTTTTCAGTTTCAACACTTTGGTGCGGTGAGCGTGGAGCGTGGTTAGCACAGAAAATCTTCCGCAAGCCCGATGACAAGGGACGAAGGGCAAGGTTCAGGCAGGGCGAGCTTGCCACCCCCTCCCCCTCCCGCGACGGTCGGGATGTCCGCGGAGCTCAGAAGAAAGTGCTCGGACTTGTCAGGATCGTACTTGGCATGCGAGCCGAGAGCACGACGTCGGTGGTTCCTGTGGTCGCCGATCCGGCACTAGACAACGATGCGCCCATCAGGCGAGCCGGGAAGGAAATCGCGAGCGAGGGGGAGTGCGAGCCGAGGGGGCGAGTCCTTTTACCGGGCTCGGCAGGCGAGTACCAGTTCGGCGAGACGGTGGGGAGTGAGTTCCCAACTCGCCCGGCTGAGGGAGGAAGCCCCTTCAGCGAGTTCGTTTCTTCTGCCCCAGTTCCAGAGGGGTTCCGAGAGCCGGAGATGTCCTACTACTCAGGGAAGGGAGATCCGGTCCAGCACGTCCAGTGGTTTGAAGACGTGGTCTCAATTTGACAGATGTCAGATGGCTTCAAGTGTAGGCTCTTCTCCATCACCCTCAGGGAGAAAGCGAGGGAGTGGTTTCATCAGCTCCCGACCGGCTCCATCTACTGCTTCGAGGACCTGCGCAGAGGGTTCATTTTGAGATTCAACACCTCAAAGAAAAGGAAGAGGGAGGCCGAGTCCTTTTTCCGTATCAAACAGAAAGTAGGGGAGACCCTGAGAAGTTACCTGGACAGGTTTCAGGAGGAACTATCCCAGGTACAAGAGATGCCAGGGCATACCATGATGGTGGCCTTCACCCTGGGTCTCCAGCCCGGGTTCTTCGCCATGGAGTTGAAGAGGACTCCTCCAGTATCTTTTGAGGCACTCCTGGAGAGGGCGACAAGGGAGGCCGATATGGAAGCAGCACACCCAGAGTTTGCTCGGAGGTTGGCCAGGTGGGCCGTAGAGGAGGAGAAGCAAAGGGGTGGCCGAGCCCAGGAGGAGAGAAGGGTCGAGCCTCGGCAGAGAGAGCATCAGCCGCAGCAGCCCAGTTGGGGGCGTCTGGAACCAAACAACCGATTGGGTTGGAGGTCGGAGTGGCAGGATCAAGGGCCACGAAGGGGTTATCAGGGAGGAGATAACCTCCAAGGTGGGCGCGACCAGTTTTACCCCCAGGGGGAGGCATGTTTAGAGACCCCCCTTCCCAATCAGGAGGAGGCCATGGCTATCGCCCTAGGGGGGAGAAGGAGAGGACAACCAATGAGAAGGAGGGAGGTCAGGATAGACCTGCCCTACTATAACTACCACCAAGAGGAGGGGCATACGACGATCACGTGCCCGGAGTTCCGCGAGATACGGGGAAACAGGGAGCATCAGCAGCAACAGAACTGCCAGGAAGTGCGGATTGAGGAAGTCCGGCCCCAGGCAGAGGGGGATCGTTGTGAAGACCGGGCCGATGTGGGGACCCGAGGAGGGATCAGAATGATCCATGGGGGGTGGGGGTCGAAGCTTCCCGGAGAGCAAGCCTCCACACCATGTACCGAAGGAGCATCGGCTCCACATCCCAGACTCCGCCCCCAGAGGAGAGGATCACCTTCTCAAGGGAGGACATGCCGGGTCATGAGGACCCCTTCTGCGATGCGCTAGTCATCCAGACAACCATCGAGAATTTCACAGTCTCCCGGATCCTCATTGACAATGGGATCTCCGTCAACATCATCTTCAAGAAGCCCTTCTATGCAGGTAGAATCCAAGAGGGTGCTGGCCTCCGATGGGCCTCGCTTCGGTTTTTCGGGGGAGAGGAAAGAAGTAGAGGGGGGAGTGGGACTCCATGTCAGCTTAGGAGGGCAATCCAGGAACTGCCGGTTCGTCATAGTGGAGGCCCCTAGCAGCTACAACGCCATTTTTGGACGGCCCCTCATCAGCGCCTTCCGCTGCGTCCCCTCTTCCTTCCATAATTGCCTTAAGTTCAACGCAGAGGGGATCCAGGTTCGAGTCCGCGGCGACCCCAAGACAGCTCGGGAATGCTACGTGACGGCAGTAAACTCCATTTCTTGACAGGAGGAGGCCGAAGAAATGGGGAGTAGGATGGAAGAGGTGGAAGGGCAGGAAGCCGGAGAAGAAAATAGGGAGGAAGGAAGGATGGAGGGGGAAGTCCGTAAGGAGGTACTCCCTGAGGAGTCAGTCGAGGCGATGACCATAGAAGGAGGGGAGGTCCTTACTCCAAGAGGGGAGGATATTGCAGAATGGGAGGAGCAGTCCCGGTTGGAGGCTGCCGAGGAAGTGGCAGAGATGGAGGTTCTCACCCAGGATGGCAGGGTGGAGAAGGTCTGCATCAGCGGAGGGTTGACCCCGGAGGATCAAGGCAGGATGCTGGAGTGCATCTAGAAGAATGTGGACGTCTTCGCTTGGAGCGCGGCCGAGATGCCTGGGATCGATGCTGACGTCGTCTGCCACCGTCTCAACCTAGACCCGGAGGCTCGCCCCATCCAGCAGAAGAGGAGGTCCATCACTGACAAGCTGGCCGAATTAATCAGGGAGGAAGTTTCCAAGCTCCTCAAGGCCGGTTTCATTTCCGAAATTCAATACCCCGGCAGGGTCTCAAATATTGTAATGGTGAAAAAAGGGGACGGTCGGTGGAGGATGTGTGTAGATTTTTCACTTCTTAATAAATCATGCCCAAAAGATTGTTACCCCTTGCCTAGAATCGACGCGCTGGTAGATTCAGCCGTTGGTTTTTCTGTAATGAGTTTTTTAGATGCCTTTTCAGGTTATCATCAAATCAGGATGCACCCTCCTGACATAAAGAATGTTTCATTCATCACAGGAGATGGATGCTACTGCTACAAGATGATGCCTTTTGGGTTGAAGAATGTAGGGGCAACATACCAGAAGATGATAGACCATGTATTCCAGGGACAGAAGGGGAGGAACCTGGAAGTATACGTGGATGACCTGATGATAAAAAGTCAAGAGGTCGGCTCCCACCTCCGGGATTTGGAGGAGACCTTCACCACCTTGCGCAAGTTCAAGATGAGGCTGAATCCCTTGAAGTGCACCTTCGGGGCGAGCAGGGGAAAATTTCTGGGCCACCTCCTCACCCCCGCTGAAGTCGAACCCAACCCCGAAAAGGTCCAGGCGATTATGGAGTTGGAGTCGCCTCAGGATGCATAGGAGGTACAACGACTGACGGGGAAGCTGGCAGGGCTGAGCAGGTTCCTCTCCCGGGCCGGGGAAAAGTGCTCTCCCTTCTTCAAGACCTTGAGAGGAGGACAGAAGTTCGAATGGACCTCAAAATGCGAGGAGGCATTCCAGGCTTTGAAGAGGCAGTTGACTCAGGCCCCCTTGCTCCAAGGGCTGAAGGAGGGGGAGGAACTATTCTTATATTTAGGGGTCGGGGCGGAGACCGTGAGTTCTGTCTTAGTTCGGGAAGAGCGGAGGTCAGCCGGGTAGGCTGGGTATATATATATAGCCATCAATGGGACCCACCAAGAGATTCCTTTTGGCTCCTGTCGCACTCGCGGGATCCTAGGGGTTGGATGTTTCTTTCCGAGTTTGTGCCAACCTCGCAAAGAGCGGGGATTGTGTACAACCCCGTATCTAGCGAGTGGGCTAACAGGAGCCAAACCGGTCGGCTTAGACCGCCCCAGAGCCCCAGGCGAGTTCAGCAGGGCATGTCGAGCCCAACGTGCCGAGTACAGGCTCGACAATCATCGGGCCGAGCTCGGAGTTCGTGGAGCTGAGTGCCGACATGCCCGTCATCCGCGAGCAGGGGCTTCAAAGCCAACTTGCCAGGGCCCAAGGCGAGGCGAGCCAGGCCGGCGACGCTGAGAGAGGCGAGCTCACTCAACGCCTCCTCCCGTGGCGCTGAGGGAGGCGAACTCACTCGCCGCTTTTCACCTCGGCATGGGGTGGAGCTTTCTCGCTCCAGTACTCGCTGTCCTTGCCTAGCGGGCGTTATTTCAGGGCCCGCTCGCCCTTCAGTTGTGGGGTGTTTTTACCATGTTACCCCTTCGGATTGCCTATAGTCCTAAAAAACAGTGAAGTTTGGATATTTGCAGACCGTCTCTTCCCATAAATAGGACCCAAGGGGTACCTCAGAGACGACGCTTTCTTGTGCCCGGTTTTCTAGTGCTTTCTGAGGTACCTTAGCTTCAGCACTTGGCTAAGGAGGGGAAGCGCTCTAAGATCTTCCGGGTGTGTGGTGGGACCTCCGTGCTGGAGCCTTGGGTCTGTCCCTGGTCCTTTTCCTTTGCCACTTGGTCTCGTGAGGAGAGAAGTAAGTGTGCGACCATCCCTTCCCCAAGGGACGAACTCCTCAGAGACTGATTTTTCGGTTTCAACAAGGGGGGCAGGCCCCCACAGTGTTGCACGATGTTGCACACACATGGTTTGGCGGAGAACGTATGCGTTTGATATGGTTGCGTGACTTAGTCCGGGGAAACCATTTCTTGCTTAAGCACTGCTAAAGCGAATTATGAAAAGATAATCCCCGCAAGCTCGGACTTGTGATTTTTACAATAGTAAGTAAACAAATGAACGAAAACGGAAGCTGCTTAAGGATGGAAGTGGAGAGAGCGGGATTGGAAGACCTCCATGAACGATTGTTGGAGTATTGCTGTGTAGTCAGAGTCAGCTTTGCTGACGACGAACTGCACTTCGTAGGATGCTTGTCGATGGTTTTCTTCAAGAGTGACTGGGAGAGTGATGGTGCCAATGACTGGCACTGGGTTGTTCCCCGAAATGTGTGAGCTGACAGATGTTAGCTTAAGGTTGCTAGTGGTCAGCTTGAGTTGGAGTAGTGTTGATAAAAATAATACGTTAACTGTGATCTCTCCGTCCACCAAAACTTGGTTCAAATCGGTAGATGGCTCGCCGATTCTGATTGTTGTAGACTGGGAGGCGGCCTCTTTCTTGTTAGGAACTGATCAACTGCCCCCAGACTGGTCAGTCGCTGGATTTCATCCTTCAGTCGATTGCATTCGTTGGTACTGTGGCCATGACCCTGGTGATACTCGCAGTATTTTGATGAATCTCCTCGGTCGGGGGCGAGCGGTCTGGGCCTGCACAAGGCCGGATGGTCATGAATTGCTTCGAAGACCCTGCCCTGAGGAGCGTTGAGTGCCGCAAACTAACGTAACTCTCGTCCTTTGCAGGTATTTGCGCGCTGACTGCAGTTTTTCATGTGCTCGGGGCGTGTATCGCTCTCTAGCTTCCTTTTCTGGACTCTACTTGGGCCTGGATTTTCCGGTGAGGGCTTCTTGACTGTTGTGAACCTTTCAATGAAGAGAGTTGTGAGTTCAATGTAGCTGCTCGTCTTTTCTTCTTGTAGAGAATGAAACTAAGCTCGAGCCTCCACTTTTAGTGTTATCGGAAATGCCTGGATCATGAGCTGATCTGAAGCTTGCGAGCGTGCATGACAGCTTCGAAGTACTTCACGTGTGCCAGTGGGTTGCCTGTTCCGCTGAAACCACAGGTTTCAAGGCTATCTTCTGAACTCGGGGTTGCCCAGGAGTTAGGTGAGTTGTTATTGGGTAGATATTCATTTAGTCTTCGCTTGGTGGCCGAGGTATCGGGACCCGTCGTGTTCCCCACACTTTTTTCGTAATGAGGACAGGCGAGGTGATGATCGTACATCTCTTGAAGTGAGAGAACAGGTGTGAGGGTGCTACTTGTGCTCAAGAATTCCTTCTCTATGTCGTATTCCCTGAGCAGGCAATGCCTGGCTGAGGCAGAGAGTTCTTCGATGGCAACAAATCAACTTTCTTGAATGGTTGAGGAGCTCTTGTCCGGTGGAATGTTAAATCATTCCGCATTGTGCGTATCTGGTCAGTGTGGGTAATACTCGGAGGGGAGTATTCTTGAGGCGAACGTTTCCCCCCAGTCCCTTGAGGGTAATACTGACGGGGCGCAGCTTGACACCGTTCTTCCTGCCCCGGGAGAATTTGTACTTTCCTTCACGGAAATCCTTGCGTCGGGCCATGATTTGGCAGAGACGGGGGAATGGTCGGTGTTGTTGGTGGTGAGGGAGCAGGTGGTGCTCCGAGGCTTCGGAGCAGGGTGAGCACTTTGGTCTATAGTTCTTCCATCTGGCGAACACGCTCCTCCAGGGTGGTGACGGGGGCGGAAGCGGCTTTAGCTGTTAGCGGCACGTCCATCAAAGAGTGGGAGCGTGCGGGTTCATCGTGTCTGCCGAGGGCGGAGCCTTCCGTGGCACGGGCGCTTCTCTTTGCCATTAGGGCTGAATTTGGAAGGGGCGATGTTTGTGATCTTGTACTTCGAAGGATGTTGGGGAAATCGTTTCCCACAGACGGTGCCAAACTGTTGCGGACTAACTCGATGCCCCGGTCGGATCGGTTGTTTCTTGGACCGTCTTAGCTCACGGAGCGGTCGAGCACGCACACAGTCAATGAAAATGAGAACTTGACATAATGTGCGATGACGTGGAAAAACCCCTTAAATGGGTAAAAAACCATGTGACTGGGTCCGTGCTGGTCAAATTCCACTAGCTTCTGGTGATTACAGTATGTTTGGTGAATCGGGGCGACAGTCCGCTCCCGTTACAGCTTGGGGGGGAAGAGAGAAAGGTTATGGCACCCCGCGGGCAATAAACTGCGCCGTGGAGGTGACTTGGACGTTGGAGTGCGCAGGATGATCCTAGTGCTCTGGTGCTTGTGGCGGCACGCGTTTGCTGGCGACGGATGTCTTCTTCCTTTGGCTTCCTCGAGGACTTGGGCATTTTTCTGCTGGCAATGTGCTGGTGGAGCGCTCGTAGACGCTGGTGGCCGCTGGAGGTTCACGGCGACTGGAGGCCGACTCAGGGGAGGGGGCAGGAGAGCTCTCACCTTAGGAAAAAGACGACCCAGAGAAGAGAAAAGTGTCGAATGAAGAGGCCCTGAGGTTCCTTTTATAGCCTATGGGGGAGGATCATGACGGGCCCCATCACTAAAGTAGTGGGTTAGTGGGTGGTTATCCTCCTAATCGAACGATGAGGAGAGCCTCGCCTCGATCGGACGGTGGAGAGGTCATCCGCGACGGTGGATTGCCACGACGGCGGGTTGCCACGACGGCGGAGGTGGCCGGCCGGGCGGCCAGTGGCGGGGGCCTGCCGGGGGCCGGCCGTGGCTAGGCTGGCCACAGCTGGCCGCGACAAGGCCGGCCGTGGCCAGGCCGCGGCTGCCGCGTCTCGGCCGGCGGCTTGGCTGGCCTCCCGGCCACGGTTAGGCCTGTCGTGGTTAGGCCGCGGCTAGGCTGGCCGCGGCTAGGCCAGCCGCAGCTAGGCCGGCCTCAGCCAGGCCGGCGGCCTGGCGCGGCTACCCCGCCGGCCTGGCGCGGCTACCCCGCCGGCGAGGCCTGTGGTCCGGCTGCGGCGAGGCCCGAAAGGGGGCCGGACGCCGGTGGTGGTCAGGCCGCCCGACGACGGCGGTCTTCCCGGTGGCGGCGGCCCTCCTCCATGGGGAGAGGGAGTGGGTCCCGCCCCCTTGATTCTCTCATCATGAGAGTTCATAGGGGGGGATGGCCCACCCATGATCCACTTTTGGAGGAGATCATGAGGGGGGGGGGGTTCTCCTATAAATGATGGTGGAACCCATCAATTATCACCATATATTTAATTGTATTTAGAAATTGCGCTTTCACCACTAGAATCCTAACAAAAACTTAAGCCATCACTTACAATTAAAATATTATGATAGGGTATGCCAAAAAAATAAAATTATTTTTATGAATTAACATAGACTTTATAGAAAGTTTTTGTGAGACAAAACTAATGCTTTATTTGATTTGGCGGTGGCGGGAGAAAACTGTTATAAAATTGTTTCGAATCCGCGACTTCAAAAAATCACGGACAACGCAACGGAAACGAGCAATAGCAGTAGCACAAAATTAAATAGCGAAATTCCAAGCACACACAGACGACACAAAAAATATACGTGGTTCGGAGAGAAGCTCCTACATCCACGGAGAGAGCGCCGGAGAAGATCCACTATAATATTCAAGAGTTTTAGTACTGAGTTTACACTGAAGAAAAAAAATCTGAAAAGATGCCGAGATCTCAAAACTTCTCGCTGTTGGATCGCTGAAGCAAGGATCTCGATTCTCCTTAGCCGTTGCCGAATACCGCACGTCGCCGCTGATGGGAACACCTCCCTTATGAATCAGAAATCTCCCATCCTTGCCTTAGCCGCAGATGAAGCACCGGACTGGATGAACAAGAATGAGTGTCGTCGCCTCTCTGGAGTCGTCGGGTCTGGACGGGAAGCAGGAAGCAGCGACGCGATCGCCGGCTCTGGACGGGAAGCAGGAAAGCAGCAGCGGTCGCCATCTCTGGATGAGAAGAATGATGCTCCTTCGGCCGGCTCTCGATCTCCCTATTTTTTAACCTTAATTCCCATACCAATGAATCGTAGGATTATATATATATCCCACTAGTAAACCGCCCGATTCAAGGAGCAACAAAAAATAACAATATCCACCTTGACACTCCTTGAGATTGAGATCCACCACCAGCTTAGATCTTCACCCAAAATAGAACAAATGTTTGCAACGGTTTTATCAAGTCAAGTCAATGTTTGAACTTGACTCCTATCAATGGTTTTGTCAACATGTTTGCAAAATTATCCTCCATGGGTACTTTCACCAATTGTAGATCTCCACCTCCAACGAACTCTCTCAACTTGTGGTAGCGCGCATCAACGTGTTTTGTCCTTACATGGTAGACTGGATCCTTTGCAAGACAAATCGCACTCTGACTATCACAGTGCAGCTTCACAATCTCCTAAGTAATCCTAAGTTCCTTGGTGAGACCTTTGAGCTAGATGGCTTCCTTTGCGGCCTCTACTGCAGCAATGCACTTCACCTTTGTCGTAGATGGAGCAACAATTTCCTAAAGAGTGACTTTCCAACTGATAGGACCTCCACCTAGAAGAAAAATATACCATGACGTAGATCTCCTTCTATCGAGGTCGCCCACATAGTCAAAATAAACGAAGCCCTCTAAAGCTCCAGCAACTTCGCCCCTTTTGAAAAGTAAACCAACGTCTGGAGTTCCATTCAAATACCGCAGAATCCACTTGACTGCTTCACAATGTTGTCGCCCCTGATTTCCCATGTATCTGCTGACAACGCTCACGGCTTGAGCGATATATGGTCTCGTACAGATCATTGCGTACATCAAGCATCCTACTGCACTAGTGTATGACACCCTGAGCATCTTTTGACGTTCCTCTTCTGAGTCTGTAACTGCTGTGATGACAATCTGAACTGTTGTCCCAAGGGAGTCGTAACAACTTTAAACTCCATCATGTTGAACTTTTTTAGAATCTTCTGTATATAACCTGTCTGAGAAAGTCAAAGCATGCCTCGCTTTCTGTCTCGCTTGATCTCCATTCCAAGGATTTTCTATGCGTGACCAAGATCCTTAATCTCGAACTCAGCATACAACTTTTGCTTCAGTGCTTGAATCTCTCGAGCTGACTTGCAAGCAATCAACATGTCATCGACGTAGAGCATCAAGAATCAGTATATCTCTGTTTGTTAGGAACCTATAGTAGACGCAACGGTCGTACTGGCTCATGTTGTAACCATGTGAAGTCATGAATGTATCGAACCTCTTGTACCACATTCTCGGAGTCTGCTTAAAACCACATGAGATCTCTTCAGCTTGCACACCTTTTTCTCGTAATTGGGTCGAATGAACCCCTCAGGCTGCAATATGTAGATCTCTTCCTCTAAACTGCCGTGAAGAAACGTCGTCTTCATGTCCATCTGCTCCAACTTCATGTCCCACATCGCTACCATAGCAAGTAGCACCCGTATGGAACAGTGCTTTATCACGGGTGAGAAGATTTCATCAAAATCAACACCTTTCTTCTGCGCAAACCCATTTACTATAAATCTGGCCTTGTACCTCCACTGGTCCTTCCCTGATGTAGACTCCTTCCTGAACACCCATTTGGAGCCGATTGTTTGGCTCCTTTGGGCTGACTAACCAAGTCCCATGTCTGGTTCTTCTGAAGTGAATCCATCTCTTCCACCATAACAACTTTCCACTGAGAATTGTCTCTGCTCTCTATAGCTTCTCGGTAGGAACTAGGATCTGAGGAATCACCTAAAAAGCGTATGCTATAGTGTATTGTAGCCTAAGTGGCAGTCTGACCTCTATCCTTTCCTTTCCTCTAGCGATCGTGTACGGCTCCGCATTGGTAGGTTGCACAGTGTTTGACACATCAGAGTCAGATGACTCATCACCGTCATCTTCTTTGTTGCTTTCATTAAGCTCCACCTCCACTGGCGAGCCTGGAGTCTTCTCCACCTCTTTAGCTTGAGACTAAGAATTCTTCAGTATAGAAGCCCCATCAAAGACGACATCACGTTTGACCTCAAATTTCTTGATTTCAGAGTTCTACAGCTTGAACCCTTTTGTGTCGGTATTTTGGCCAAGATAGATACATATTTTGGACTTAGCATCTAGCTTAGTCCTCTCTGAGTCCTGCAGTAGTGTATATACAGGGCAAACAAAAATATGAATATCAGAATAAACAACAGGTGTACCTGACCAGACTTCCTGAGGAGAATTCAGATCTAGTGACATAGATGGAGACCGATTCACTAGATAGTATGTCGTATTGATAGCTTCGGCCCAGAAAGACTTTTGTAGGTCGGCAAATAAACGCATGCACCGAGCTCTCTCCAGCAACGTTCTATTCATCCTTTTTGCGGCGCTGTTCTGCTGCGATGTAGCGGGAATGGTGAGATGACGAGTGATGCCCTCCTGATTGTAGTATGCCTGAAACTCCGCTGAGGTGTACTCGCTGTCATTATCAGATCTGAGGTATTTTACCTTCTTCTCGGTCTGCTTCTCCACTTTGGTCTTCCAGATCTTGAACTTTTCGAAAACTTCAGACTTGTGCTTGAGAAAGTAGATCCAGAGCTTCCTTGAGAAGTCATCGATGAAGGTCACAAAGTATCTGGCACCTCCAAGTGAAGGCTCTGGGGCTGGCCCCCTGACGTCTGAGTGTATGTACTCCAGTGTCTGCTTGCTGCGCTTGCTTGACGTCACAAACTTCACTTTGCATTGCTTCCCGAGAACACATGTCTCACAGAAATCCAGCTTGCACGTCTTGAACCCTTTTAACAAGTCTTTCTTATGTAGCTCCAACAGTCCTTTCTCGCTCATGTGGCCAAGTCTAGCATGCAACAACAGAGAGGAATCATCATCTGACATCGTAGAAACCGCTATGTCCCGACAATAGTAGTACGAATCAGCCTGTAGAGAGTGCCAGAGCGCTCTCCTTTCATGTCCACCAGAGCGCCTCTCTTGACATTCAAGTATCTGCCAACACCGGTGTAAGAGTACTCGACTGTCTCCAGAGTGCCTAGAGAAACCAGACTTTTTCTCAAATCTGGCACATACCTGACATCTGTGAGTGTTCTGTCCATTTCGTCGAACATCTTAATTCTGATGTTGCCAATCCCCAACATCCTGCACTCTGAGTTGTTCCCCATCAGAACTCGACCACCAACACATTGCCTGAAGGTGGAGAACCATTATTTATTCGGGCACATGTGATAAGAACATCCAGAATCCATAATCCATGCATCGGTGGAGTCGAGGGTAGCTCAAACATGAAGTACATCAGTGTCACTGTCTTGGTCTGAAGCCAAAATCGCCTGTTGTGTAAGACCCCAACCTCGGATATGATCGCGGGGCGATCAAACGGCTCTTTTGGAGGTCTGAACAGGGGCACACAGCCAGGCACACGGCCGTGTGCCTACCCGTGTTCAGGGATTTATTGTGTTTTGTGCTGTCTTGAGTCAGAGAGGTACACGGCCTGAGACACACGGCCGTGTCTCAAGCCGTGTGTGGGGCACACGGCCTCGAACACGGCTGTGTTCGAAGCCGTGTTCTGGAAGCCCGACGATCGTCCTGAAGCTCTAGGTAACACGGCCCGTGGCACACGGCCGTGTCAGGACCCGTGTCGATCGGCGAATGAGCTACACGGCCAGGCACACGGCCGTGTGTCAAGCCGTGTTCGGCCCAGTTTTTGGGATTTTGAATCTAATCTCGGCCGTTCGTTCTCTTGGATCTGGATCCGACGGTGGGGGCTGCTCCTGGGGGGTTATTAGCCGGGATTAGGGTTTTATATCCTCATTTTCTTTGGTCCACTCTCTCTCTAAGTGTTTAGAGAGAAGGGAGAGCAAGAGGAAGGAGGAGCCCAAGATCCGGCCGCCGGAGGAGTTGTGTAGCACCGATTCGCGATCCGAGTCCGGATCCTCGAAGGCAAGGGCGAGGCGAAGCTTTCCATCCGACTACATCTTCATGGCACCGCAGAAAAATGCGAGGGTAACGTTCCTCTTCATAGGCCATGTGTAGTCGCCTTTCTTTCTATGCATAGGGAAATCCCCCTCTCGCGAGTGAGCGTTGAGGCGCGGAATCCCTTCGGGTAGATATGTAAAGTCCCCGTTGTTAGAGCCCGGAATCGGAGTACGGGCGTAGGCATTGTGTGTGAAGCCTATTCGGGTTTAACCCAGATCGGTGATGTTTGCATTGCATGGCCGGAGAAGACTCCGCGCCGGTGAATTTAGTTTTCCGAAAATTCTACGCGGTAGATTGCATACAGGGATCCTTGGGGGTTAACCTCGAGGCGCACCCGGAAAGCTTGGGCGGAATCGCATTGCCGCCACGATGTTGCCTTGGAGGGCAAATCGGCACATAACGGGGTTATGTGCGTGTTTTGATCGTTTGTGGGAATGAGGAGAAACTTGGCCCGCACCGATGGCTAATTGGCCGTGGTGAAGTGAGCAACGGGCGGGTGGAACTCTACCCATTCCAAGTGGTCTCGGTAGAAGCGACCTAAAGTACATGGGACTTCCCGGGGGGCTGGAAACGGGCCTAGGCTTCGGCTGAAAGGGCTAAATGCTCACGTGTGTTGCCATCCGAGGGATGGTGGTGGAATCGCGGGGTCGGACTGGGTCCGGACCGGGTTCACCGATTAGTGCCCTGAGAGCACGGAGTGTGCGACCGTGCGTGCCGACACTTGTGGCGAATAGAATACTCTATAGAATTGCTATGATAGTTTTATATGCAGGGAAGGAGCACCGCCGTCCCGAGAAACGGGACGGGGTCGTTATAATTTGGTCAGCTCTTGCTGACCGTTGCCCTTTTGTATTGCCACCTCTTGGGTGGATTGCTTTCTACAGGTACTGTTGCGGAGCCAAGCGGCAAATAGCGGGCTAAAGCCCAAGTTGCAGCGCCAGCCCTCGAAGGCTTAGTTATTAGATTTTCATATTCATGTATGGCCGGCCTGCGCGCCGATGTATGAAAGACGCTATTTTGTTAAGCGAACATTTTTGTAAGGCCTTAAGGCCGTGAACTCTTTGTGTATGTACTCATTCCTGGGTTGTAGTGGACATTCATGCTCTGTGGCTGGGTTCTTATCTTTTGCAACTTAATTAAATTGCTTCCGCTAGGTGTTGTGTAGGACGCTCTGATTGGTTGTGTGGTTTCAACGCGTAACCAACCGGTCTGTCCGTAGTATATGGCGTCGGGCCCCGGCCGGACCTACTGCTATATGCTATGTGACGGATAGGGGTGTTACAAATTGGTATCAGACTTCTGGTTTCGGTCAAGCTTAAATGAATTCGTGGACGAATTCACTTTAAGGGGTGGTGAGCACATTGTGTGCGTCATCGTTATAACATGAAAAGAACCCATGAATGTCCACTTAGGAATGAAAATACACATGATTGAGGAACCTGCGTGTTCCTATAATTGCTGTTTGCAGTAATTTTTGGGTCGCGTATCGATGTTTTGCACGATTTTAGGTGACCAGGAGTGGTGCTGGGCCGTCTGAACGGCCAGGTTCTGAGGCGAGCAGTGCGCCAAGCGATGCGCCTGCAACACCCTTGTCTGCTGAGACCATTAGGTTGGTGGCAGAAGCGGTCATGGCAATGATAAATGCGCAGCCTGCAAGGCAGGTGCAGCAGCCTGCTCCTGCTGTGGAGCAAGTACCGGTTCAGACGGCAGAGCGAAGGAGGGTTGAGCAAGTAGTTTTGGAGCCAGAGTTGCCTAGGAGAGCAACTGAAAGACAACTGAAGCATGTCATGGGCTTTCACCCACCAGTGTTCACAGGGGCAGAAACCCCGACCCAAGCAGAGGATTGGCTCTCAAGGGTCAACAGGGTGATGACTGCGACGCAAACTGAAGAGTGGCAGAAGACCACTATAGCGACGTTCCTTTTGGATGGGGACGCAAGACTGTGGTGGGAGGGCCTAGAGCTGCATCAGTTGAGGGGAAGGCCATTGGCCGAAGTCCCGATGGAGGAGTTTGCGAGACTATTTATGGCCCGATACCTCCCCTCGGCGCAGAGGATCGCGCTAGAGAGCGAATTCCAGAAGTTGGTGCAGGGTGATAGCACCGTTGATGAATACCTCCACGAGTTTACTCGGCTGGGGAGATATGCCGGCGCTACCTTCGCAGACGAGGAGCGCAAGACGAGCCGCTTTTATGAAGGGCTAAGGGATGATTTGAGGTTGCTGCTGTCGGGGCCCAAGACGCAGGGTTTCATGACCCTGGTCAGTTCGGCCCGGTCCTTGGAGAAGGATATGAGAAACGTGCAAGCAAAGAAAGAAAGGGAATCCGGTGGCAAGAAATCAGAGTTCAAGGCGCCGACTACATCGAAGTCGGGCTACCGTAGATTCTTCAAGAAGGCTAAGACATCGGGTCCAGCTTCTTCTGCAGGTGCCTCGGGGGCAACTACCCATCGGACCCCGGGCGCTTGCTTCACGTGTGGAAAGCCGGGGCACTTTGCCCGTGACTGCTGGAGTGGACGCGCAAAGTCCGAAAGGAAGCAAGGAGCCACCTACGAGGAAAAGGGCAAAGCGGTGGAGTCGACCGCGTCCCACTATGCTCCGACTCAGCCTAGAGTCTACAACTTGGGCCAGCAGGAGGCCATCAAGCAAGCGGATGTGGTGACAGGTATGAGTTAATTTATGCAAGTTGACTTGAGAATACTATTACCTATTGCTTGTTAAGCTAATGTCTTTTGCTATGGCTTTGTGGTGATTAGCGATAGTCCGGCACGAGCACTGTTCGACACTGGTGCTTCGCATTCTTTCTTGTCCGAACAGTTTATATCGCGCATCGGAGTTCCTTCTTCGATGGCAAAGGACAAGCTAGATGTGTTGCTACCAAACGGGTGCTCGATGCGTGCGGACAGAGTGTGCGCCGTGAAGGTTCACATTGGGAGCCAAGAGTTCGACTTGCTAGCGTCATTGCTGCCGCTAGTAGAGTTCGATGTTATCTTTGGAATGGATTGGCTGTCAGAGCAGAAGGCTTGGATCGATTGCGACCGTAAGGAGGTCAAGCTGGGTGTAGGGCGGGAGACTACTTTCGAGGGGCTTAAGGGGTCGAGCAAGACATTAATGTCTGCTCTTCAGGTGGTGAAGGCGGTTCGTGCTGGTGCAAAGCTGTTCTTTGCGATAATGGGGGCTGTGGAGCCAAAGTCCCCGTTGGATAGCATCCCCGTGGTTTGCGAATACCCCGATGTGTTCCCGGATAGCCTTCCTGGAGCCCCACCGCAGCGAGAGATTGATTTTACGATCGAGCTCGTGCCGGGTGCCAAACCCGTGTCACGTGCTCCTTATAGATTGGCGCCAAAGGAGATGGCGGAGTTGAAGGTTCAGTTGGAGGAACTGATGGAGCAAGGTTATGTGCGTCCAAGTTCGTCGCCTTGGAGCGCACCGGTCCTCTTCGTTAAAAAGAAGGACGGTAGTATGCGGCTGTGCATCGACTACAGGGAATTGAACAAGTTGACGGAAAAGAATAAGTACCCGATCCCGAGGATTGATGATCTCTTTGATCAGTTAGTCGGATCGTCGGTATACTCCAAGCTGGACTTGAAGTCGGGGTACTATCAGCTGAGGATCAGGGAGTGTGATATCTCGAAGACGGCGTTCAGTACGAGGTATGGGCATTTCGAGTTCACGGTCATGCCGTTTGGACTAACGAATGCGCCATCGGTGTTTATGGATCTGATGAACAGGGCGTTCAGAGATTTCCTGGATCGCTTTGTGATCGTCTTTATTGACGATATTTTGGTGTACTCGCAGTGCGAAGAAGACCACTTCAAGCATTTGCATTTGGTGTTGGAGACTTTGAGGAGGAATGAGCTTTACGCAAAGTTCTCCAAGTGCGAGTTCTGGCTACCTTCGGTAGCGTTCCTGGGTCATATAGTGAGTGGGGAAGGTATAGCGGTGGATCCGGCGAAGATAGTTGCGATACGGGAGTGGCCTGTGTTGTCTTCGGTAGCGGAAGTCCGTAGTTTCCTTGGGCTTGCCGGCTATTACAGGCGCTTCGTGGAGAACTTCTCGCGGATAGCGTTACCTCTCACAAAGTTGACCAGGAAGGATCAGAGATTCTTATGGACGCAAGAGTGCGTGCAGGCTTTCGAGGAGCTGAAGGGGCGGTTGACCACGGCGCCAGTGCTTAGTTCGCCGAGTGGGACCGAGGGCTTTGAGGTGTATAGCGACGCTTCGGGTAGCGGTTTGGGCTGCGTGTTGTTGCAGCATGGTAGCGTGATAGCGTATGGATCGCGTCAGCTAAAGGTGCATGAAAGAAATTATCCAGTGCACGACTTGGAGTTGGCGGCCGTGATATTTGCACTCAAGTTGTGGAGGCACTACCTTTACGGCGTAAGGGTCGACATATACACCGATCACAAGAGCCTAAAATACTTGTTGGATCAAAAGGATCTCAATATGAGGCAGAGGAGGTGGATGGAGTTCCTGGGGGACTACACCTTCAAAATACATTATGTACCCGGGAAGGGCAACGCAGTTGCGGATGCGCTGAGCCGCAGGGCTCCCGCCCGAGCCAACTGGTTGTCGGTGCATGATGAGCGGCTAGTGCGGGAGTTGGAGGAGCTTGAGATCTGTTGCGTTGACAAGCAGACGAGCGCCAAAGCAATGTTAAACTGGACAGAGGTGCAGTATGACCTGGCTGACCGGGTTCGGCAGGCATTGGAGTTAGATGACTCCATGAAGGAGCTTTTGGAGGCCGCTCTGGATGGGTCAAATTCCCAGTTCTCGGTAGAAGATGGGTTATTAAGGAAGGATCATCGTTTGTGCGTCCCAAGTGGGGGCAACCTCCGGGCGGAGTTGATGTACGAGGCTCATCATACCAAGTACTCAATCCACCCAGGGAGCACGAAGATGTATCGTGATCTCAAGAAGTTGTTTTGGTGGCCGGGGCTTAAGAAAGATGTGGCGTTGTACGTGGCTAAATGCCAAACATGCGCCTTGGTGAAGGCGGAGTGCCAAAAGCCGGGAGGATTTCTGAAGTCCTTGCCTATACCGGAGTGGAAATTCGACGATATATCTATGGACTTTGTGCACGGGTTGCCAAGGTCGCAGAAGGGGAACGACGCCATCTGGGTGATCGTAGATCGGCTAACTAAGGTGTCGCATTTCATTCCGCATAGGAAGGATGATCCAGTGGAGAAATTGGCAAAGTTGTACGTTGACAATATTGTTAGGCTGCATGGTGTGCCTCGTAGCATTGTGAGTGATCGCGATGGGCGGTTCACGTCAAATGATTGGAGGTTGGTGCAGCAGATGTTGGGAACAAAGTTAAAGTTCAGTACAGCTTTCCATCCGCAGACGGATGGGCATACCGAGAGGGTTAATAGAACGATGGAGGACATGCTACGCATGTGTGTTCTGGATTTCGGTAAGCATTGGGAAGACCATCTTTATTTGGTGGAGTTCGCGTACAACAACAGCTACCAAGCGAGTATACAAATGGCGCCCTTCGAGGCCCTGTATGGTAGGAAGTGTCGCACGCCGTTATCGTGGCTTGAAGCGGGTGAGGCAAGATTGTACAAGAAGCAGGAAGTGGAGAGTGCTACCTCGTTAGTGCGGATCATTCGGGAGCGCTTGTTGATCGCTCAGGACCGGCAGGCGAAGTACTACAATGCCAAGCACCGGAACGTGGAGTTCGCGGTAGGCGATTGAGTGTACTTGAAGATCAAGCCGTTCAAGGGTGTCTCACGGATTCGACGCTTGAAAAAGTTGAGTCCGAGATACCTTGGGCCGTTTGAGGTCCTGGAGCGAGTCGGCGAAGCGGCATATCGTTTGAAGCTATCGGTGGAGTTGAGTGGATTACATGATGTGTTCCACATCTCGGTTTTGCGGAAGGCGGTGCAAGAGCCTTCGCAGGTGATCGCGGCTGATCAAGTACCGGTTGAGGAAGGGTTGACAACAAAAGTCAAGCCCATATCTATTGAGGATTTCGAAGTCAAGCGGCTTCGGAACAAGGAAATCAGAATGGTGAAGGTCCGTTGGGATAACTGCGGGCGCGAGGAGCTCTCTTGGGAGCGAGAGCAGACAATGCGCGAGGAGTACCCCGAGTTGTTCCCCTCAGGTACTCGATTTGTTTATTCTTTTGTGTAGTCTCTGTTCTTAATTTCGGGACGAAATTCTCTTAAGGGGGAGGGAGTTGTAAGACCCCAACCTCGGAGATGATCGCGGGGCGATCAAACGGCTCTTTTGGAGGTCTGAACAGGGGCACACGGCCAGGCACACGGCCGTGTGCCTACCCGTGTTCAGGGATTTATTGTGTTTTGTGCTGTCTCGAGTCAGAGAGGTACACGGCCTGAGACACACGGCCGTGTCTCAAGCCGTGTATGGGGCACACGGCCTCGAACACGGCTGTGTTCGAAGCCGTGTTCTGGAAGCCCGACGATCGTCCTGAAGCTCCAGGTAACACGACCCGTGGCACACGGCCGTGTCAGGACCCGTGTCGATCGGCGAATGAGCTACACGGCCAGGCACACGGCCGTGTGTCAAGCCGTGTTCGGCCCAGTTTTTGGGATTTTGAATCTAATCTCGGCCGTTCGTTCTCTTGGATCTGGATCCGACGGTGGGGGCTGCTCCTGGGGGGTTATTAGCCGGGATTAGGGTTTTATATCCTCATTTTCTTTGGTCCACTCTCTCTCTAAGTGTTTAGAGAGAAGGGAGAGCAAGAGGAAGGAGGAGCCCAAGATCCGGTCGCCGGAGGAGTTGTGTAGCACCGATTCGCGATCCGAGTCCGGATCCTCGAAGGCAAGGGCGAGGCGAAGCTTTCCATCCGACTACATCTTCATGGCACCGCGGAAAAATGCGAGGGTAACGATCCTCTTCATAGGGCATGTGTAGTCGCCCTTCTTTCTATGCATAGGGAAATCCCCCTCTCGCGAGTGAGCGTTGAGGCGCGGAATCCCTTCGGGTAGATATGTAAAGTCCCCGTTGTTAGAGCCCGGAATCGGAGTACGGGCGTAGGCATTGTGTGTGAAGCCTATTCGGGTTTAACCCGGATCGGTGATGTTTGCATTGCATGGCCGGAGAAGACTCCGCGCCGGTGAATTTAGTTTTCCGAAAATTCTACGCGGTAGATTGCATACAGGGATCCTTGGGGGTTAACCTCGAGGCGCACCCGGAAAGCTTGGGCGGAATCGCATTGCCGCCACGATGTTGCCTTGGAGGGCAAATCGGCACATAACGGGGTTATGTGCGTGTTTTGATCGTTTGTGGGAATGAGGAGAAACTTGGCCCGCACCGATGGCTAATTGGCCGTGGTGAAGTGAGCAACGAGCGGGTGGAACTCTACCCATTCCATGTGGTCTCGGTAGAAGCGACCTAAAGTACATGGGACTTCCCGGGGGGCTGGAAACGGGCCTAGGCTTCGGCTGAAAGGGCTAAATGCTCACGTGTGTTGCCATCCGAGGGATGGTGGTGGAATCGCGGGGTCGGACTGGGTCCGGACCGGGTTCACCGATTAGTGCCCTGAGAGCACGGAGTGTGCGACCGTGCGTGCCGACACTTGTGGCGAATAGAATACTCTATAGAATTGCTATGATAGTTTTATATGCAGGGAAGGAGCACCGCCGTCCCGAGAAACGGGACGGGGTCGTTATAATTTGGTCAGCTCTTGCTGACCGTTGCCCTTTTGTATTGCCACCTCTTGGGTGGATTGCTTTCTACAGGTGCTGTTGCGGAGCCAAGCGGCAAATAGCGGGCTAAAGCCCAAGTTGCAGCGCCAGCCCTCGAAGGCTTAGTTATTAGATTTTCATATTCATGTATGGCCGGCCTGCGCGCCGATGTATGAAAGACGCTATTTTGTTAAGCGAACATTTTTGTAAGGCCTTAAGGCCGTGAACTCTTTGTGTATGTACTCATTCCTGGGTTGTAGTGGACATTCATGCTCTGTGGCTGGGTTCTTATCTTTTGCAACTTAATTAAATTGCTTCCGCTAGGTGTTGTGTAGGACGCTCTGATTGGTTGTGTGGTTTCAACGCGTAACCAACCGGTCTGTCCGTAGTATATGGCGTCGGGCCCCGGCCGGACCTACTGCTATATGCTATGTGACGGATAGGGGTGTTACATGTTGTGTCTCTTGATTCTTTTCCTTAAGCTTTTTCTTCGGGCAATTGTTTTTCCAGTGCTCTTCTTTCTTGCAGTAGTGACACTTATTATTCCGGTTCTTTGACTTCGACCTGGGTCGGTTTGCTTTCTTGCCCCTATCTTTGGATCTGCCTTTGAATGACTCGCCGCTCTTTACAAGAAGACCCTCACTAGTGCTTGGGCCAGACTTGCTCCTCGTTTCATTTGAGAGCAAGGTAGTCATCACCTCTTACTTATTCAGAGTATCCTTCCCATAGAGAATTGTGGTGACCAGATGATCAAAAGGCTTCGGTAGAGAAGACAATATAAGAAAAGCCTGGTTTTCTTCTTCAACCTTTACATCCATGCTGCGTAACTGAGAGATGATCATGTTGAACACGTTTATATGCTCCAACAACTGAGTGTTCTCTGACATCCTTAAGCTATATAACTGCTTCTTGATGTAGAGCTTGTTCGTGAGCGATTTGGATATGTAAAACTCTTCCAATTTCTTCAATGGATCAGACGTAGTCTCAACATCGATTATGTTGTACATGACTTCATCTGCTAGACACAACTGGATCGTATTTATGTCCTTCTTAACTCCTCCCAATCACCATCCTTCTTCCCAGATTTCTTCTTGTCGAGAAGCGCTTTGTGGAGACCTTGCTGGATGAGGACTGCCTTGATCCGTTTCTGCTATAGACCAAAATCGATTTTGTCATCGTACTTCAGAATCTCAAATTTTGCCGCTATTGCTTTTGCTCACAGAGGTCCAAGGTCGGAACCCCCCTCTGATACCAATTGTTATAAAATTGGTTCGAATCCGCGACTTCAAAAAACCGCGGACAGCGCAACGGAAACGAGCAATAGCGGTAGCGCAAAATTAAATAGTGAAATTCCAAGCACACACAGACGACACAAAAAATAAACGTGGGTTGGAGAGAAGCTCCTACATCCACGAGAAGAGCGCCGGAGAAGATCCATTATAATATTCAGAGAGTTTTAGTACATAGTTTATACCGAGGAAAATAAATTTGAAAAGATGCCGAGATCTGAAAACTTCTCGCCGTTGGATCGCAGAAGCAAGGCTCTTGATTCCCCTTGGCCGCTGCCGAATACCGCACGCCGCCGCTGATGGGAACACCTCCCTTATGAATTGGAAATCTCCCCTCCTTGTCATGGCCGCAGAAGAAGCACCGGACTGGATGGACAAGAATGAGCCGACGTCGCCTCTCTGGAGTCGCCGGCTCTAGACGGGAAGCAGGAAGCAACGACAATCGCCAGATCTGGACGGGAAGCAGGAAAGCAACAACGGTCGCCGGATTTGGACGGGAAGAACGATGCTCCTTCAGCCGGCTCTCGATCTCCCTATTTTTAACCCTAATTCCCATACCAATGAATCGTAGGATTATATATATATATATATATATATATATATATATATATATATATATATATATATATATATATATATATATATATATATATATATATATATATATATATATATCCCACTAGTGAACCGCCCGGTTCAAGGAGCGGCAAAAAACAACAGAAAACAACGGGAGGAACGACGACATTGGAACTGGAGGGAGGGAGCGCGGGATCGAAGCGGGGCTTTTCGCTCTGTTTCTCATGGCGCGACAGGGCCAAATGTGGCAAACGCTGCCACCGGACATTTGTTTACCCGCCGTGCGGCGACGTTTGCCCCAAACGCTCGCCGCAAACGTCACGCCAAACAAAGCCTAAATCAAGTGATTGGATTTCTCTCATTTGACTAAGTCGAGCCCTCATGACATGGAGGTCATGGTCCTATTCTCACTATGGTTTGAGCCTTTGTCCACTTATGTGGTAGCTAACTGATTAATGATTTATCTTCTGAATGTAATATCTTATATGTAGCTGTTGTGTTTAATATTCCTCATATATTGTTGCTTGTACATTTACTTTACTGAAAACACTCTTACTTTCACACAAGTGTTTTAATATACTGAAGTTATAGATGCATGTAAAGGAGGTTTCTCCGAACGAAACATCAGATCGATATCGATACACCCGAGCTTTAAGGAAATATTATCTTTGACGGTGCAATTGAAAAAAAAAACGAGGTCAATTGGCGGCAAAGGTTAAGGAGACCCTTTTTTTTCTCTTGGGGGTCACATTTTTGGGTTCAAAATGATTGATTTTTGGATCAAAGATTATGAAATATTAACCGTCGATTTTAACAATTGTTTTTAGTATCAAAAACTAGTGCTTGCGAAAAATTCTGAACAGATTTGAATCAAATTGTAATCATACAACAACACACGAGCATTTATCTCATCATGGTGGGGTCGATTATATGAATCATTTATTGCTATTGCGCCCTAGTCAAAATCTCACTAATGCCTAAGTATGGTTTAGGATTTAGATTTTTTTTAAAATTAAAATCAAATCAAATATTTTTAAATTTGACTTTTTTAAAAAAAAGATTAGAAAAATATGTCATCAAAAACAAAAACAATAAGTGAATCAAGGTGAAATTATGAAATTCAGATCCAAGATTACGAAACATTAATCATCGATTTTAACAATTGTTTTAAGTATAAAAAACTAGTGCTTGTGAAAAATTCTCAAGAGATTTGGATCAAATTGTAATCATACAACAACACTCGAGCATTTATCTCATCATAGTGGGGTCGAATATATGAATGAATCATTTGTTGCTATTGCGCCCTAGTCAAAATCTCACTAATGCCTAGGTGTGGTTTAGAATTTATAGTTTTTAAAAATTAAAATCAAATCATTTTTTTTAAAATTTGATTTTTTTTAAGAGGATTAGAAAGGATATGTCATCAAAAAGAACAAGAGAATAAATTATGAAATTCAGTAGAAGTAGATTCAACATTTATTTAGTGCAACCCTAATATCATCAATGACAACATAATATTAATGACAAATCAATTTTTTTTCATTTGCATGCCAGTTTGTTACTAGCAACAAAAAAAGTAAAAAACAAGTAATTATATTAGGAACCACCCAAAAGTATATGCAATTTTCATTGTAACTGTTTTCATACAAGACTAAGGCTTCGTTTGGGAGGACTTATTTTCACCGGTCAAGCGTTCATGCGGTCGCAACCGTTTGACCGGTGAAAATAAGTCCTCTCAAACAGAGCCTAATTCATACAAAAAAACTCAAATCGATCGTAGAAAACGGTGCTATACTTTGATTTTTCTCTTAATCTACCGAATATAAAATAACAAAAATCAAACAACACGAAAATTTTCTAAAGAAAGTAGACACCAAGACGCACAATAATGACGGATAATCATTCACAATTAACAAAATTTGAGAGGGAGTGAGTGAATTACCATAACACAAACTAATAACTATACATGGAATGTCAGGGAAATAGTGGGCATTGCTTGAGGCATTGTCATATTCACTAGGAGATGGAGGAGAGAATGAGAAGTTGAAATTCTCACTTGGAACTCTATCCTTGCAGCCAAAATACTCACTAGCAATCTTTTCCTTACTTTGAAACCGACTTAAGAATCTCCGAGATGTAGAAGAAAAACAGGGGCGACTGGCGGCCACGAATCAGGCGGCTTTGAACCTAGGTTGTTAGAATTGACGGGCGGCTGAGGAATAGAGACGGGACAGCTGGGTCGTCGTGATGTAGAGGATAGCGATGAGTGAGGTCGATGGGATCGACCAGTGAATAAGGCGACCGACGCCAGGATTGAAGGGCGACACGGGAGTGGGATCAATGGGGAAGTATTGGGCTCCTTGATTAGGGTTGAGCTGCATCTAGGAATTAAATCATTGGGCTGCCATTAGTCATATCTGGGCTGCTTTTAACATTTGCCAGAAGAAATAATAGAATAGAATTGCCGCCGCACATTACAAAGGTCGACATGGAGCACCCCAACGATCATGGAACAGGAGTTGGCTTTTTTGGCGGAGCTCAACAACGTGATGGTGCGGCACATCCCTCGGGAAGCTAATCGCCTTGCTGATTATATTGCGCGAAATATGACATGTATAATACTTTTGTTTGGACCGATCGTATGGTGGCCCCTCCGGAGTTCTTGGAAATCCTCCAAGCGGACTTGGATGGGATGCCAAATGTGTAATTTTGATTACTTTTCTTTCCCGCTCTTATAATGCCAATGCAATATTCAAGAAGAAATAATAGAATTATTTTTTTATAAATGCATGAAATTTTCTCTCCGGAAGCATGGTGGAGATAGAGAGAGAGAGAGAGGAGAGAGAAATAGTAGGAATATCAAGAGGAAGACAGTCATCCTCATCCCCACATTTTCTACCAGCAGGCCAGCAGCCTTTTTCTCCACTCTTCCACGCTCCCTCAACAAAGCGCCGCCACTCGAAACTGATCGGAAAAGCTCAATTATGCCTCCCGCGAGCAGCTGCAACGGCGGGAACACGAGCGGCAACCGAAACGCCATCGTCAACATCGTGTGGTTCAGAAGAGACCTTCGATTGGAGGACAATCCCGCCCTCGCAGCCGGCGTTAGGGCTGGATATGTCGTTCCGGTCTTTATTTGGGCGCCGGAAGAAGAAGGCCACTACTATCCCGGCAGAGTTTCACGGTGGTGGCTCAGTAAAAGCCTTAAGCATCTCGATTCTTCACTGAGGAGTCTCGGAGCCAATCTCTTCACTAAGAGATCTTTTGATACTGTTTCCACTCTTCTTGATATTGTTAGCGCCACCGGCGCCACAGATCTTTTCTTCAATCATCTCTATGGTCAGTTTCCGTGTCTCTCTGAAGCTAATCTGAAACAGATTAGGGTTTTATTAATCTAATTCTCTCTGTTTTTGTATCTATCTGGGACTGTTGTTGTGGAATTTTAGGCTGAATTTGCAGTTTTAAGGTTTAATTATTTCTTAAATCTGAATTTCCATTTTGTTTTTGTAGTTTATGCTGTCTTTTCAGTTGTAATTTCCCCTTGTTGTTCATGAACTTAAAACAAACAAAGAGTTTGTTCTGATTCGCTCATTTTAAGCTGAATTTTGCTGTTTTTAAGGGTAAGATACTCAATAAGCTTGATGGGGTTCCCCTTAGCTGGTTCGACCAAGCCTATCGCGGGCGATTCAGCATGTGCTGTCTTGGCCCTGTCCCGCCATGCACGTCCACGCGCTCCCCGGGCCGCATGCGGCCTTAGCCGCGCACACCTCGACACGTTTCCACGTCCACGTGCCCCAGCACATGGCTTCACCGCGCTCCGGCCGCCCGGAAGGGGGCGGCCGTTTCCTGGCAGGAGCGGGCGGCCACATGGTCGCCCGCCCCTCTGGCCGCCCTTTTGTCCGCTCAAATATGGGTGGCCGAGTCCTGCCTGGGGTGGGCGTCCATACAGCCTCCCAAGTCTGGTCGACCTCATGGTCGCCCAGACCTGGGCGGCTGTGTTCCGTTATGGGCGGGTGGCCACACGACCGCCCCGCCCCTCTGGCCGCTCAGATCTGGGCGGCCCCTTGGCCGGCCAGGTCTGGGCGGTCGTTTCCCATCAGGAGTGGGCGGCCACGTGGCCGCCCGCCCCTCTGGCCGCCCAGATATACACGGCCTTTTAGCCGCCCGGGTCTGGGCGGTCGTTTCCAGTCAGGAGCGGGCGGCCACATGGTCGCCTGCCCCTCTGGCCACCCAGATCTGGGCGGCCTTTGGGCTCCGCCCCCACCTAGGGCAGGCAGCCGCATGGCCACCCTAACGTCCGGCGAGGTCCGCCTTCTAGCCGGCTGGCGGCCTTGCCCGGCCGCCAGTCCTGTGGCCTCCACCGGCCGCCGGCCTCGCCGGGCCACCTCTCCCTTCGCGGGAGAGACGGTTATTTTTGCAGAAGGGGCGGTTAATTTTCGCCTGGGGCGGTCTCATCATCTTCGTAAAATTGGCGATCTGCGTGCTTTCCTATTCGTCTATCCGGTAGTTATCGAGGGAAATTACCGGCTTGCCCCTCTTGAAATCTATAAATAGACCCTCATTTGCCTTCATTTTCACTCTCTTCTCGGCCGAAAAATCCTCCTACGGATTTTCTCTCCTCCTCCTACGACTTTCTCTCTCTTCCTTTCTCTTCCTTGCGTGCTCGTGCGCGCGTCTCTTCCTTGTATGCTCGTGCGCGCTCTTGTGCGCGCGCCTCTAACTTGCGCGCTCTTGTGCGTGCCTCTTTCTTGTCCGCTGCGCGCTCGTGCGCGCGCCTCCTCGCGCGTTGGTGCGCGCGCCTCCTCCTTGCGCGCTCGTGCGCGCGCCTCCTCCTTGCGCGCTCGTGCGCGCGCCTCCTCCTTGCGCGCTCGTGTGCGCGCCTCCTCCTTGCGCGCTCGTGCGCGCGCCTCCTCCTTGCGCGCTCTTGCGCGCGGCTCCTCCTTGCGCGCTCGTGCGCGCGCCTCCTCCTTGCGCGCTCGTGCGCGTGCCTCTCCCTTGCGCGCGCCTCTCCCTTGCGCGCGCCTCCTCCTTACGCTCTCTTGCGCGCGTCTCTTCCTTGCGCGCTCCTCCTCCTTGCGCTCCCCCTCCTTGCGCGCTCTTGCGCGCGTCCCCTCGTCACGCGCTCTTGCGCGCGTCCCCTCCTTGCGCGCCCCCCCCTCCGTGCGCGCTCTTGCGCACACCACCTCCCTGCGCGCTCTTGCGCTCGCCTCCTCCTTGCGCGCTCTTCCGCGCGCCTCCTCCTTGCGTGCGTCTCCATGCGCTCTGCTCTCAAGACCGTTCCAAATGTGTCGTCGGGCGCTCCATTCTTCAGATCGCTCTGGTTAGCGCTCCGTCTAGTTGCCGGAGACTGTCTAGCCCGCTGAAGTTCGTCTCAACCGCCGAAACCTCCGGCAAGAGACATCAAGCACTTTGAAGGCCGCAAGAGGTCCAACAACTGCCTTCACCCATCAGTCGTCCGTGTGGCAACCGAGCCAATCACGGGCTTCCTCAAAGTGAACAGACCAAGCCCACCAGAGCTCTCGAAGTTTATGTGCCTCGCACCGCCAGTAGTTGGCAAGAATAGCGTCAGAGCCCGCCAAGGACCGCTCGACGACAGTCAGACGTGCAAAACGCTCAACATTCCCAGCGCCCTCAACCTAGCAACAAGCTTACCAGTTGGCAACAAGTCAACCACTCCAGACTCCTCTAAGCTCAATAAGAGACAAACCACAGAGGATAAGGCGCGCTGAGCGCGTCACCTGAGCTTCCAATCCGCAGACATCAGAACGAGTGCAACAAGCTGCTCCTGCCTCCAAGCTAAAGTCAAAGACTCTAAAGCGTCTAGACTGTGAAGCTCCCCATTATAGCAGGAAAAAGAATTAGCTCTGTGAGAAGGTGTTCTGTACAAATATATTTTGCACTTAGCTAATGTAGAACTAAGCACAATGTTCTCACTAGAATAAAGAACACGAACTTGTCTTGCATAAAAGAAAGAACGGATACAATCCGGAGACAAGTTCTCGCCAAGCACTTGGAGGCTGAGTCCTCCAAGCCACTCCCCTCTCCAAGAGAGCCAAAAGACTAGCATTTCCAAAGATACCTTGCTCACCATCTAAGGGCTCCTTATATATATGGAGCCTTCCAATACATGACAAAATACATAATAATGCATAATAAACTGCGAATACAAGATAATCCTTGATGGTCGTTGCGTCTCTGCCCACAAGGTGTATATGTATCATATTTTTCATTGATTTTACTAATTATTTGCTAAAATCAACAAACTATTGTTTTTGAAGAAAAAATGAAGATGATGATCAACTATAAAGAAAAAAACTAAGCAACTTTTATCAAATGATTACTTGGTCCATTTTTCTTTATCGCCTACAGGCTACAACAGATACACAAACACATTTAGAGTGACATCACTTGAAATGTACTACTCTTGTGATTCCCTTAATCCTCTTTTGTTTTATCATGCAGATCCTTTTTCTCTTGTTAGGGATCACCAGATCAAGGAGCTTCTATCTTCTCGAGGTATCACGGTTCATTCTTTTAACGGCGATTTGCTTTATGAACCATGGGAAGTTGCAGATGAGAATGGTTGCTCTTTTACTACTTTCGAACCATTCTGGAATAAATGTCTTCACATGCCTTATGATCCTGCATCTCCTCTCTTGCCTCCAAAAATGATTAAATCAGGTATATATCTGTTTAATAAATTGCTTGATCTATTCTATGATAATTTTTTTTTGGAATTAATGCACTTATGCTTGCTCCTGTCTCGGAGTGTTCATGAATTGAATCAATTTGGGTAATGCTTCAATCAATTCTGAATTACTAAAATTTTGCGGATATTCATATTCAGATTTGGATTCGTTAAAATATTTGTATTGATATTCAGATTTGAACTCGTGTTAAAATGTGGTATTTGAATTCGGCTTTGAATTCAGATTCAGTGTCCGATTCTGAATTAGAGTCCTCACAGATCAAATATTTCTATTTTTTAATTAAACTAATTAAATCCAAATTCGGATTCACATTCAAAAAAGTCCAAATTGAATCGAATTGATTCTTGAACCATTCACAAACTATCTACTTTGTGAACAGCCATGCTCTTATCCAATTTAAAAGTAGAAGCCAAATTTCGATAGCTAGCCATCGAGATATAACGGGGACACCGTGGTAAATATGCAATGTGGAACTGTACCATATTCTCATGTTCCTTCACATGAGAGTTCCTTATATCATTCTTAGGGTCCGTTTGGCGTGGCGTTTTTGCTCTGATGAGTTTGGACAAAATGCCATTGTCATTGAATATATGTTTGGCATGACAATGGTTATTACCGCCATCAAGAAAAAACACTAGTTTTGAACCTAAAAATGGATGGAGTTCCTTAGGTGAGGTTGGGCGTTCACAAACGACGGTTCATAACCACCACGTTTACGGCCGCTACCACTTTGTCAAACGACCCTTGCTCTTCTTAAACTCGAGGGGAAAAAGATATATAGGATTATGTTCCCCATTGACGGTTTCCCTGTGATTAGTTTATATATGGATGTTATATTCAAATCAACAATTTTACCTTGATTTAGTTTCCTGACCGAAGCCATCTTCTTGAACTTGGAGATTGATCTTGAATTGCTGATGCGACGTGCATTTTCTGATGGAGAAGGTTCTGATCTTCATTGGATGTTGGCTTTGATTTGGTTTTTTTTTTTAAAGTCACAAACATATATAAACTTTGTTTTTGAAAGTTAGTATCTAAGCATCTACTTTTTTCAGGTGATGTTTCAAGTTGCCCCTCAGACACTCTAGTTTTTGAGGATCAATCCGAGAGTGGAAGCAATGCTCTTCTCGCACGAGCTTGGACCCCGGGATGGAGGAATGCCGATAAGGCCCTCAGTGCCTTCATAAATGGACCGCTGATCGACTACTCGGCCAACCGAAAGAAGGCAGATGGAGCATCCACCTCCCTCCTTTCCCCTCATCTACATTTTGGGGAAGTCAGTGTTCGTAAAGTCTTCCACCTCCTCCAAATCAAGCTACTCGCATGGATTAACGAGGAAAACAACGCCGGAAAAGAGAGCGTAAACTTGTTTCTTCGGTCCATCGGCCTCCGAGAATACTCTCGGTACTTTAGTTTCAACCACCCTTGTAGCCATGAAAGACCGCTTCTCTCACACCTGAAGTTCTTTCCTTGGGTGCTTGATGAGAACTATTTTAAGGCATGGAGGCAGGGTAGAACTGGTTATCCCCTGGTTGATGCGGGCATGAGAGAGCTTTGGGCCACCGGATGGCTCCATGATCGAATTCGTGTGGTGGTGTCGAGCTTCTTTGTGAAAGTATTACAACTTCCATGGAGGTGGGGGATGAAATACTTCTGGGATACTCTTCTTGATGCTGATCTTGAGAGTGATGCTTTGGGTTGGCAATATATATCCGGCACTCTTCCCGATGGCCGGGAGTTCGATCGTATCGATAATCCTCAGGTATAACTAGTTCTTAGCGGATTTTTTTTGCTCTTTATCGTATTGCATTCTTTCATCTAGGGATATGAAGAGATGGAGTCTCATTTTAAGTATTGATACGAGAGAGTTTTCATTCCAAAATGGTGCTCTCTTAATTTGCTTAAAATGTTTAAATATTGATATGTGAGGGTTTAATTTATATAGAAAATGAATATATAAGAGTTTTAATCTCATTATTAAATACTTTTTAATATAAATTTTATTTGTAATTAAAGTGTTATTGAAAAAATAAAGTGATGGAATGCCTATCATTTTACAATGACTCTCTTTCAATTTTTTTGTACTTTTTATATTTTGCTATTTGGGAATTATACATTTTTTGAAAGTTGAATGTATGAAAAAATGGGTAAATTACTTCTACTTAATCTATCAAATATCTTTTTTAATTATATATATATCCTACATACTTCTTTTTAATTTATATAGACAATATAATTATATAAGAATATCATATAAATATTAAATTTTATTTGCAGTTGAAATATTAATGGGAATTTAAGGGAATGATGAGTTTAACCTGAGCGTTGAAAGTTAACGAGAAATGATTTTTATTTTTTTAATATTATTTAGTATGAAGATAAAGAATAAAGTCATAAAAATTGTGGAAGCTACTTCTATCTAATCTATGTACTATTTACAGTAATTCATTATATCCTTAATTAACTTAAAAAATCAAATTGAAAGGACAGTTTTATAATGAAAATGGCTCAAATTGGTATAAATTGTTAATTAATTAGTTATGATAATTGATAAGAATACATTTATTTAGGCTACTTCGTCGTTCGTGACCGCCCGACCTCATCAAAGGAACTTCATCCACTTTTATGTTCAAAACTAGTTTTCTTTTTTTATGTCGGTTCAAAATCTTGATGATCCGGCTCGAAAAAAGCTCGACTCGAGCTCGAGCCTGTGAAGCTCGGGCTCGAGCTCGATTACAAGTCGAGCTCGAGCTTACATATTGTTTTTTATTGCTACATTAAAAAAACTACAAATATAAAGAACATAAGGTTGATGAGCAAAAAAGCTCGTGAGCAGCTCGAGCTCGACTCGAGCTCGCAAGCTTAAAACTCGAGCTCGATAAGTAGGCCTTGAGCTCGGGCTCGAGCCGGGAAAAATGAGCCCGTCGAGCTCAAGTTCAAAATGATTTGTTCGAGCTCAAGCTTGAATTTTTTTTCCAAGCTTGATTCGAGCTCGACTTGTTTGCAATCCTATGTCATACATTCTATGGCACTGGAGTTTTTGTCCAAACTCAGAGGAGCAAAAAAACCACGCCAAACGGAGCGTAGGCAAATTGAATAATTAGATTTTAATGATGACCATTAAGGTCTTATTGATATTTAATTGTGAGCTTATTTGTGATTAATCAAACGGTAAGGTAAATTATTAAAAAAATGTTTGCAATTTTAATTTATTATGTTCTTACTTAATTATTAATTTCTGGTTAACCATAGTAATCAATAATTAACTATTTATCTTGGTTGATTAAGGATTAATTAGGATTTAAATTATTATTACCAAAATTCTATAATTTTATTCTATAACAATTTTAATTAATAGTTAATTACCAAGGAATATTAATCTTAACTATCTATCGTGCTGCATTATTAAGTATTATAATTTAATCAAAAAAGTAACACTTAATATTTTAAATAAATATTTGTCTTTGCTACCTAAATATTATGATATTGTTTTGTTCGATAATAATAAAAAAGTTTATTATTATGGTAACTTGTTTATTCATCATAACAACCTAATTATTACTATTAGTGATTGTTATGATAATTTGATGAGATGCTCTTTAATATTAAATTATGCTGATTATATATAATTATTATACTTTATTTCTATTTTTGTTGCTCGTTTCCAAACATATGTTCTATTTTTTAAATGAAAAAGAAATAATATAGAACATTCACATATTTTTTTTATTATTTTAAGTGAAAAAATTAAGCCAAAAAAAGGAACTAAACATTCCTAAGATATTGAAAAGGGGATTGCGCTTCAAGAATATTTCACTTTTAGTGGCCCAATTCTAGTTCAGTCGTTCGGTTGCTTGATTGAAATTAGGATTAAAACTCCAATTAATTCCATGCGAATATAAATTTGGCTACAACCCCAATTATCTAATTCTTACCTAAGAGATAAGCAATTAGAAATTCCTCTGGCTATTAAGATCTCATGAAGTGGGGAAGAAAATCATTGAATTTTTTTATTCTTATTAGAGAGCTCTTAATGATTTTTGTTTAGAAATTTTCTATGAGGATATCTTTGATTTGCATAATCAAAGTGAGAGAATCTGTTATGGGCCTTTTCCCGTAACAACGGTAGCGTAGCTGGAGGAGTGGTCGGAGGCGGTGATGACCACGGCGGAGGGTAATGTGGAGCCGGAACCGCGGTTTCCTAGGCGGGACTTGCTCGGGAGGAGAAAGCTACCAATATCTCATGCAAAAGACAAGGAAAATAGAGAATAACTTTTTGGATACCTCACACAACACATGCCATTTAAATAGGCTGCAAGACTCATAATGACTTGCAGCATCTTAATGACTCAACTTAATAAAATGATAATATATAAAGACATTAAAAGATACAATGATTAAGTCCGTCGCTTGAGGCCCATGACATCTCACCCGACCTTCAAAATTGAGCTTGCCCTCAAGCTCGAACGAAGATCGATCGATCGATTTGATAATCAAGCTTCTTTATTTCACGCCAACATAATTTCTTGTAGTGTGTCACTGTTGCGGGGGGATGTAGAGAGCGACAAGCTGTCATCGTGCATACATATCTCACGAAGGGCTACAGGGATCTGACGTGACGCGAGTGTTAGCTGAGGAGAATTTGTCATGCATTATGGCTGACGGTGGGGCAAGTGTGTCTGTTGAATGTGAGTCATGGCGATTAGAAGTGGCAATGTTGATTGGGGAACAGTCACCAGAAGGAATGTTTATTTCACGCCAACATAATTTCTTGTAGTGTGTCACTGTTGCGGGGGGATGTAGAGAGCGACAAGCTGTCATCGTGCATACATATCTCACGAAGGGCTACAGGGAGCTGACGTGACGCGAGTGTTAGCTGAGGAGAATTTGTCATGCATTATGGCTGACGGTGGGGCAAGTGTGACTGTTGAATGTGAGTCATGGCGATTAGAAGTGGCAATGTTGATTGGGGAACAGTCACCAGAAGGAATGTCGCTAGAGGGGCTGGCGGCACAGGTAATTGGAGCGGTGGCCACTGGAGGGAGGTGCTTGACAGAGCGGTTGACATGGGTTGCAAAGGAACAATCAGCGAGCACGATGGAGGCGCAGAGAGCGGAAGACGAGTGAGGAGTTATTTATATTTGTATGCAACAATCAGGTCGTCGAATATGGCAATGATGGCGGCGCCGATTTCGGCGGTCGACTTGTGAGTGAGCAACATAGTCGCTGAATCGGATGGTGGGTGGAAGACGAATGAATTAATACTAATTAATTAATCAAATAATTTGTTTAATCAATTAAGGATAAATTCGTGTGGGTTTGATGATAGCTCTAGAAATTAGGAAGAGAAACAACATACGGCTCGATGGAGGCATGGGGCTCGAAAACAAAAGCTTGGTGGTGGTTCTTTCAATATGAACTCAAGCAGATGACAATAGTTAGTGGGGGGCTCGATATAGAACCCTGGCGGCTTTGCTTTTTTGCGTAGCTTAGCAGGGACAGGAAGGAGGAGGATGCGGCTACGCAGGGGGCTCGAGGTCGCTGCCTCTCCGGAATTCCTTTGTGTGATCGAAGAAGAGGAAAGGAAAATGGAAAATGATGGCTAACTGTCATTGGGAGCGGTCGTGTCCTTTTTGGACGTGGATGAAAGCGATGACGTTAGCTTTGTGAGGTCGCTGGTGTCTAGCGTGGGGTCGAAAGAGTACAGATCGATGATGATGACGGCGTGCCCTAAACGTCTTTCTACTGGTGGTGAGTGCCTCGTCAAAACCCGAGTAGGAAGGAACGAGGCTTGACCTCAATTTGTAAGTAATAGGAAGCTGGAAAGAGGATATAATAGTTGTGAGCAAAAATATATTGATTACAACTCCCCCCCTCAAGTTGGACGGTATATCAGTCATTCCGAGTTTATGGATATTATCAGTAAAAACGTCGCAACCTAAGCTTTTGGTGAAGACATCGGTCAGTTGATCTTTAGAGTGAATGAAATGAGTGACTAAGCTTCCTTTATCCAGATGATCTTTGATAAAATGACGATCTACCTCAACATGCTTAGTTCTGACATGTTGGACAAGATTGTGAGCTATATTGATAGCTACTTTGTTGTCACAGTATAAAGAGAGGGGAACATTCTTCTGGAGTCCCAGATCCTGTAACATAGTACGTAGTCATAAACCTTCATAGAGACCTTGAGACATTGACCGATACTCAGTTTCAACACTACACTTGGGCACTACATTTTGTTTCTTGCTATGTCATGTCACCAAATTTCCACCAAAAAGGTACAGTACCCCGTTGTGAATTTCCTATCATCACGGCTTCCGTCTCAATCAACATTAGTAAGGACTTCAATCTTTATGTGGCTGTTCTTGGAAAACATAAGCCCACGACCGGGAGCCTTCTTTAAGTATTGTAGTACACGATAAACAACATCCTGATGTCTGATCCTGAGAGCATGTATATATCTACTCAAAATTCTTACAACATATGTAATGTCAAGACGAGTGTGAGATAGGTATAAAAGCCTTCCAACCAATCTCTGATAACTCGAGGCATCAGTGCAATCGACGTCACTATCTTCATCAATCCTATAGTTCTCCTCCATAGGAGTGTTAGCTGGAACACAACCGAGCATACCAGTTTCTTTTAATAGATCCAAAACAGACTTGCGTTGAGAGATGAAGATATCTTGATTTGATCTGGTCACTTCAATTCCCAGGAAGTAACGTAATCTCCGCAAGTCCTTTACTTCAAACTCAACAGACATGAGAGTCTTTAGATTTGCGGTTTCGTCTGAGTCATCACCGGTGATCACAATGTCATTAACGTAGACAATAAGTACCACAATTTTCCCTCATTTTTTCTGCTAAACAAAGTATGATCAAACTATCCATGTTTGTAGCCAAATTTGATCATAACGTTGAGAAACCTGCCAAATCAAGCCCTAAGAGACTATTTCAGACCATACAATGACTTCCTTAAGTGACAGACAGGCCTTTCTTGTTCCTTCTTCACAAATTCAGGAGGGAATGTCATGTACACTTCTTTATCATGATCACAATGCAGGAAGACATTTTTAACGTCCAGTTGGTGAAAATCTCAGCCCAAGCAAGCAACACAAGATAAATGAATACGAACAGAGTCCATCTTTGCAACTGGGGAAAAGGTCTCCTGGTAGTCAACTCCCTGAGTCTGGATGTGTCCTCGAGTCACGAGGCGAGCCTTGTAACGCTCAACTTTACCATCCTGATTTTGCTTAACAAAGAAGACCCACCTTTAACCGATGACTTTTTTGTCAAAAGGAAGGGGAGGGACATCCCACGTGTTATTCTTCTCCAAGACAGACATTTCCTCCTTCATTGCTTGTGCCCATACCGGAATGCTTACAACCTCCTGCCACGTCTTTGGGATGATAATTAGGGACTAGGAAGAGATAAAGCCCAGATGAGCCTGGGTAAGGTGATCATATGAAACATGATTAGAGATAGGGTGTTGCGTACACACAACTTTACCTTTTTGCAAAGCAAGAGGGACATGTAGATCATCACGAGAATCTGAATCCAAAGCAGGCACTGACAGTTAGGAAACGACGGAGGACTGTTTACTTATTTGACGACGATGGTATACATGAAGAAAATGAGAGATGGGAGAAGGACAAAAGGATAGATGTGTAGTAGACGTAGGTGGCGTAGGTGACATAGGAAGAGTAGCTATGGTGGAAGACATAGTAGGGGTAGGAGGAATCAGAGGGAGAGGAACCGTAGAATCAGAATCCATGTCATCATTCTCCCCCTGATGAGTGGAGTGAGTCAAATCCAGGTACTAGGATGCCTTCTCGCAGAAAGTAACATCCATGGAACAAAAAACACGTATGAAAGGAGGGTGATATCACCGATACCCTTTTGTAGTGGCAAAATAGCCAATAAAGACACATCGGTGAGCCTGAGGGTCATGTTTGTCATGATGAGGCTAATGTATGTAAACAAAACATACACAATCAAAAACACAGGGTGAAAGATGAGAAGTATGAACAACAAAAGTAGAGGAGAGACGGGCTAGAGTAGCATAATATAGAATACGTGAAGGCAGTCGATTGATAATACAAATAGAGTTAGGATAACATCAGCCCAGTATGATTTCGAAAGGTGCATGGTGGTGAGAAAGCAACGGGCAACATCAAGGAAATGCCGGTTTTTCCATTCAACAACACCATTTTGGGTGGTGTAAACGCAAGTGGTTAGATGAACAATACCATGACTTATGAGATACGAGTCAAACGCTCCACGATCATCATATTCCCCCCATTATCACTATGGAAAACACAAATATTTACCACTGAACTGTGTTTTCACTATTTTATGAAAAGTTTGAAAGCACAGAAACACTTCATTTTTCTTCTTTAAGAGAAACTCAAGTAGTGCGGGAAAAATAATCGATAAAAGTAACAAACCAATGAAAATTAGATAAAGATAAAACAGGGAAGACCCCCGAACTTTAGAATATATGACAACAAAATGAGTGCTACTAGGAGAAGATAAATGCGACGATGAATGTCGAACATGTTTAGACATTTCACAAACATCTCGAGCTAAAGTTTTAATAAATGACAACAAAGTAGGAAATAATTTTTGAAGGTAGATTGGAGAGGGATGTCCAAGACGCAAATGCCAGCGTCGAGCGTCAACAGCAGTAGCAGCAGCAAAAGAAGAAAAGGCATGAAACGATGTCTTAGAATCCAGGCAGTATAGGCCACCGTGGTTCCTATCGCTACCAATGATCCACTTCGTACCCAGTTCCTGAAAACACAAGAATCAGGAAAGACCAAAAGAAGATTACAAAGCAGTTAAAAGATCGAGTGATATTGCTAATTGACAGTAAACTGCGAGGAAAAAAAGGAATTGTAAGACAAAAAAAAAGAAAATTGATGGGGAATATGAAATGTTGCCCTTGCCGACAATATGGGACTAGGTGCCATTTACGGAGATAACCTTGTCCTTACCAGACAAGGGGGTGTAGGAAACAAAACCAGAGGAGGACCCGATCATTTGATCGGTGGCTTTCGAGTCAATGATCCACTCAGACGTACGTGTCGTGGCAGCATGAGCAAGCATTGGGCATAATAGTAGTAGCAAAGGAGTTAGAAGTACCAGAGGAAGCGCCCGACTAGGAGTGTAAAACACGACGGAGGGCATCCAATTCATGCGCGGTAAAATGTCCTGGGGGCTGACAGTGATCGGCGTCATGGACTTCTATGGATACACCAACATCATGAGATCGAGAATCACTCTATCGACCCCCCCCCCATCCTATTCCACTATCACGGTTGGGTCCAGGTGGAGCAAGGCGAGGATGAAGCTTGAAGTAGACATCCCAAGTGTGCCCCCTACGACCACAGTAATCACAAGTAGGAACAATGTTGGTATGGTTAGAACTACCCCGACCAACATTGTAAAGGCAGAGCGATCGGGAGGTGCAGTCGTGCTGAGGGACCTACGATGGTCTTCATCGCCAAGAACCATGCTAAAGGCCTCCCGAAGAGATGGAAGTGGGGAGTGGTGAAGAATATTATTCTGAACCGTATTCAGTTCCATGTTCAAACCCATCAAAAAGACATGTAGACGAAACCGTTCGTCCTTTTTCCGCAACAGGACTGCATCGGCAGTACAGGTATGCGTAAACTGTTCAAAGTAATCCAATTCCTGAGAGAGATGCTCAAACTCAGAGAAGTAAGTAAACATCATCATGGATCCCTGACGCAAATCCAGAATACGATGCATATGCTCGTAGATCTGGGTGGAATTTTCGATTTGAGAGTAAGTTTTGCGTGCCCGAGTCCAGATATTATGTGCAGAGTCCATCAACATATAACTACGGTATACCTTAGGAGACATAGAATGGAGGAACCACAAGACAATAAGGGAATTTTCAGAATCCCAACACTTCCAAGTCGGATCATCTTGAGGAGGTGTCACGATCGTCCCATCTATATATCTGAACATCTGATGACTGTGAAATACATGTTGAGTCGTACGAGACTATTCAAGGTAATTCGTCCCATCCAGAGGCACAATGGTGATCTTCAAAGAGTCAGTGTGGCCATGAGTCCGTTGAGGGTCATTCATCTGGGGCGTCACAACACTTGGCGAGGAGGTAGAAGAATCATCCATGGCAGGAGAATCATCCATGATGGACTAGCGACAAGAAATGTCGGAGAACATAATGGAAATAGCCAAGGTCGGAAGCTGTCTGGAGCAAGAAGGAGACGGCCTTATAGAAGCAATCGGCCTCTGGAAAAAATCGTTGCTGGATCTGGAAATGGGGGCAGCAGTCAGCACTGGATTTGGAAAAAAACGGTCGTCGACGGATCTGGAGAAACAGTCGGCGCCGGATAAGCAGTTGCCGCTAGATCTGGAAGACGACAGAAGCAGACGCCGGAGGCATCCGGACTCGGGAAGCAGACGACGAACCAGTAGGAGGCACGTGTCGATGAGAATGAAGAAGCAGGCGAAAGATGCACGAACACGATGAGAGACACTCGACTCAAGCAGCAGAAGGGTGGATTGTCAACAACAAGTTAGCACGCGTCACAAGGAGGGGCCATAGTCTCCTTCAGCGCGCTCAACCGCCGATGAGAGCGCCGCGGATCAGCATCCAGGGGACCTCAAACCAGCGGTTGTAGGAACGCGAGTTGAGGTCGGCAAGGTGAGATCGGCGAAAGAGACGAACAAGAGATTGCGACGGCGAGAGATTGGGGTTTTTTTCGCTCTGATATCAAGTTGAGAGCAAAAATATATTGATTACAACTATAATTTTCTTAACGCCCCGTTTATTACATGATACAGATACGACCTCCTGGACTAGCGTCGTGTGTCCCTCTGTTGTATCCCTAAAGGCATTATTGTAATTTGTATGCCCCACTTCCCTATACATGAGAGTGGTATTGTCTCTTATTATGCATCTTTGGAAGACATTGTGAGTGTTAGGCTCTCCTAGGTGAGAGAGGCTTTTAGGGGGAACCAGCCCTCAAGAGTTCGGATCAAGCTTGTTTTGATATTTGTATCTCTATTTTTGTGCTTAATCCTTCAATTTTCCGCACTTGATAGTGTCACCTATCATTAATAAAATTCAATATATCCATTAAATAGTCGTTTGGATTTATTAGAGGTATATCATGGGTAGGATTGGGGCCATGATACATTGTATCATTTCAGTACCTTTAAGCTATGTTTGAAGGCAGAACGCCACCGGAGATAAATGGTACTGTTGCTCTTCATCTCTGGTGGGAAAGGGAGCTGCACAGGAGTTTTTTCCCTTCCCCTGCAAGATGCTGATTGCTACTGGAGATAAATTCCTGTTTTGGGGTCCCCATCTCCTACCGTTGAGCACCGAAGCAACGAAGCACAAACCGCACCCCCAAGCAGAGCCTTAGTTTGTCCCCATCTGCCTCGAATTTCTTTAACTTCTTGTGTTTTGTATTGAAAGGCTTATATAAATGTGAAATAACGCATCCCACATTTTTTCTTATGTCATGCTGAATATGAGCAACATGTAACTTTGGCTATGGTCTATGAAAAAAATTTAAGCTCATGGTACAAGTTATGTGATGTTTTTTATTTTATTTTGCCGGTTTCTTAACAGTTTGAGGGCTACAAGTTCGATCCAAATGGCGAATATGTCCGTCGGTGGCTTCCTGAACTTGCGAGATTACCGACGGAATGGATACACCATCCATGGGAGGCGCCGGAATCTGTACTCCAAGCTGCTGGCATCGAGCTCGGCTCCAACTACCCGCTCCCGATTGTGGAAATCTCCGCGGCCAAAGAGAGACTGCAGGAGGCTCTCACGGAGATGTGGCAAATTGAAGCTGCATCAAGAGCTTCCATGGAGAACGGAACAGAAGAGGGCCTCGGTGATTCCTCGGACTTGTCCTCTCTTGCATATCCTCAGGAAATTCATATGGAGATTGATCATGAGCCTAATAGGACTAATAATCTCCAAGCCACAACAAGAAGACACTTAGATCAGATGGTTCCAAGCATAACTTCTTCATCACTCAGAACTGAAGACGAAGAGGTGTCGACGGGTATAATCAACACCGGGGAAAGAACCAGGGATGAAGTGCCGATGACGAATGAAAATTTTGACGATCGGATGCGTGGAGCTACAGACGAAGACGGCGTGCTTCAAGTCGTGGGAAATAATGCTGTTCGACAGTTCAATTCTGCCGCCAGTCACACGGAGAGGGATGGAGGTGTGGTTCCCGTGTGGTCTCCTTCGTTGAATTTGAACCGATCCGAGCATTTTATCTCTGAAGAAACTACCATCAGAGCTGGTGCTTATTTGCCAAGGCATTCTCAAACACATCAGGTGATGAATTGGAGGCAGCTTTCCCCATCAGTGTGAGTTCTAATATATTTTTATTCTCATGTCTATTATTCTTATTTTTATTTGACGCAATGTTTTTGCTCCGGTGAGTTTAGAAAAAAAACCCAACCCTTGTAAGATATGTGTTTGACATGACAATGGTTGACTGACACCAAGAAGAAACAAATCTAATTTTGAACATAAAAGTTGATGAAGATCCTTAGGTAAGGTCGGACGTTCACGAATGCCGGTTTATAACCTCCGCGTTCACGACCGCCACCGCCGTGACAAACCGAGCCTAAGGCTTCGTTTGGCATGGCTTATTTGCTACGGTGAGTTTGGTCAAAAACACCATTATCATAAAATGTATGTTAAGCAAGACAAAGGTTATGACCGCTACCAAGAAAATAAACTAGTTTTGAGCATAAGATGCATGCACTTTTTTAGGTGAGGCCGGACGTTCACAAACGACGGTTCATGACCACTGTGTTCACGGCCGCCGCCCCCGCGCCAAACGACGCTAAGACTCCGTTTGACGGGGCATTTTTGCCGTTGAGTTTAGACAAAAGTGCCACCAACATAGAATATATGTTTGGCATAACAATGGTTATGAGCGCGTGAACAAACACTGGCTCATAATCATCGCGCTCACGACCGCCACCGCCATGACATTCGGAGTCTAATGCTCCATTTGGTGGGACATTTTTGCTCTTGTGAGTTTGGACAAAAACGCCACCATCATAGAATGCATGTTTGACATAATAACGGTTATGACCGCTACGGCTCTATCAAGAAAAGAAAACTAGTGTTGACCATAATAGTTGTTGAAAATACTTGGTGAGGTTAGGTAAATGCCGGTTCATAACCACCGTTTTCACGACCACCGTTGCCGTGACAAACTGAGCGTAAGACTTCGTTTGATTAGGCGGTGGCGGGAGCAGCCAGCGGCTGGAAAGGGAGCATTGGGATCGGATGGGGGGATCAAAACGGAGCGGTGGGGAGTCATTTCCCCTGTCCGGCGGGAGGAAACGAAGTTGGCGATCCGTTTGCTTTGCCGCCCTGCGGCAGTGTTTCCTCCAAACGCCATCCCTAAACGCCCAACCAAACGAAGCTTTAAGTGTTATCCAAGATTTATCTGACACTATACAAATTTTATGTGGCAGGAGAAGTTGGGAGGTGGAGAACACGCTGCAGCCAAACGCAATTGGCTAAGCCCACGGTGGAGAACGCAGCCCGTCCTTCTGTTCCTCCATCCAACTACTGTCAGATTGTGTAGAATCAGTAGCTTATACTATAAATATATAGTTGTTTGTGTATGTAAATTCTACCAGTACTGTTGCGCTGTTCATGAATTTGAGTTTTGCGAGGAGTGTGTTTGCACATCTTCCCAACCTCATCTTCTTCAGCAGATAATAAAAGAGAATGTCTGTGATAATGGTGCAAGCAACTGTTTTATATTCTTATTTATTTGGTATTATTATGGAAATATATTCGATCGAAATGGCGTCTCCGTCCGTCTGAAATATATCTTTCTTGTTTTGTATTTAAGAAGCGAAATGTAGTCTCGAGGAGGGCGGACGAACTCCGCAGCAATTATAACTTCCCAATTGCTGCTTTGGTTCGGCCTAATTCCTGAATCCTGGTATACATACAGGTTCAAGCAGAGCCTGAACCGTTGCTATTTCATTGGAGATGATATCATTTTCACATTTTCTTTAAAACGGGCGGCAGTGGCCATTTATTCGATCCGTCTATTTTGTTTTCGTAATGTGTTGCGGGGTGTTTCGCCGCGTGGTTGTTTGTTGCTTTATTTGTTTTAATGTTTGGGTATGTTTTGCAACCCGAGGATATATGAAGGGTTGTTTGTTGTGTGGTTAGGGACTATTTACTTTTGGAAGAATATATTGAATTTTTTTGCTTATCGCCCTTATCCCGCCGCCCCCAGATTTCCGCCGGCTCTCATCTGTAGCTCCAGGTGTGCCCGAAGTCATCTTGGTGGTTTCTTCCTTGTGCTAGGAGTGGCTTTAGACTTGCTCTCGGCTGTTGTTGTGGGCTCGCTGCGTTACTCCCCTCCGATCTTTTCTTCGTATAATATGTTTACTCCCCTCCATTCTTTTCTTCATATAATATGTTGTATAAGGTTATATATACGCACGCACATTCCCGGTTGTTCATTCCTTGAGAGCCCTCAGGTGCGATCAAGCATTTCATAGTTCGCTCAATGTGCTCATGGTCAGGTCAGAGAGACCTCGAGGTTTACCCCAAGCTACAATAAGTGGAGAGAACAAAACAAACAAAGAAGGTTGAGGGTCCATTTGGCACGACGATGACATGTCATCGTGAATGTGATAGTTATGAATAGAGCTGTCACGGTTCCGGTTCGGTTCCGGTTCTACTAAAATCATGAACCGAACCACTAATGTAACGGTTCTTTAAATTAGAACCAAAACTTTATTTGATTTGATCGGTTCCGGTTCTGGTTTCGGTTCCAGCTTAATTTTTGGAACCGTCGTGTCAACGGTTCCGGTTACGGTTCAACAAGAACCAAAATCAAACCGGTCACTATCGGTTCGGTCCGGTTCCATGCGGTCCGGTCCGGTTCCATGCGGTCCGGTCCAGTTCCAATCGGTTCCAACTAAAACCAAAATCAAACTTGACGGAATGAAATAAAAGCAGGCTGTAAATAGTAAAACTCAAAACAACATCGAAATAGAAATAATTATGTTGTCCACTTCTCGACGGTCTTTTCCACGATCAGTGGGATAGTATCAATTGTCTTCCTACGTGTGTAGACTTGCCACGAATCCTAGTTGGTCTGCGCACGTCTCGTCGACATGCTCAACCGTAACAACCGTCTACAATTAGTTGTCTTTCATAATTACTAATAAATAATAGTTATATATCTTCTATATTTTTTAAATAAATATTTCAAAAAAATATATAAGTAAAATTGATAATATATTATATAACTGTATAAAAATAAAAAATGCATTGCAAAAATTGACTCAAAACCGCAACAATGTCAAACCATACCAACGGTTTTTTATGCGGTGAAGTTTTGTTCGGTCCAAAATCGACTCCCTTTAGTGCGATTGCGGTTTAGGCTCAAACTGCACCAACATCACTCATGATAGTAAGTACAAATATTATAGATAAATTATAAAATAATAATATAATAATAATAATAATAATAAACGGGTTGTGGTTCGGTTCTACTTCGGTCCGGTTCGAATCGGGTCTAAAAATCTTGAAACCGCCGCTTGAGACTTGTATGTTGCGGTTCCGGTTCCGGTCCAGATAATAATATGTAAGAATCACACCCAGACCAATGTTGTTCACGGTTCCAAAATTCAAATCGGAACCCGAATAATTTGCAAACAGTTCGGTCTGGTTCTTTGCGGTTCCAGTTCAGTTCGGGTTCGATTTGCGGTTTTCGGTTTTAAGTGACAGCTCTAATTATGAACTATCGTTTGCAAAGGTCTAACCTCGCCTCACAAACTTCATCCACTTGCAAGTTCAAAATTTATTTCTTTTTCTTGGAGTACCATCTTTCTAGAGAATAAATTAATTATATTCAAATCCCTACATATATTTATTTGATGATAATAAGAATTTATTATTTTTTTTTTCAAAAAAAAATAAACAGTACATGCGCCAGGCAACAGAGAGATTATTCCGTCCAGGTCCCGGATGATCCCTGCGGAGATCAATTTTGATCTCCGCGGAGATCGTCGTGATCCCCGTGAAGATTAAGGTTTCGTTTGGGAGGACTTATTTTCACCGGTCAAGCGGTCATGACCGCATGAATCAGAACTTAAATAAGTCCTGATTCATGCGGTCATGACCGCTTGACCGATAAAAATAAGTCCTCTCAAACGGAGCCTAAAAGTGTCTCCACGGCGATCACCTGGACCATTCGTAGACACGGTTCCAAAATTTTCGCCAAACAAAGGGGGGAAACACCAAATATTCTTCATCCAACGCTGGAGAGATCAAGCGAACTGCATCGATTTTTCTGCAAAATTATGAAGGTTGTTAAAACAATCTCTATTTATATAATCATATATAACTATTAATTGTAATTTCAAAAGTAAAAGGGGGCAAACTGTAATCGCTAAATTTTATGGATAATTTTGATAATAATTTCTAACTTTTGATTTTCCAAACCTCTCATTTGAGTTAATATTTCATAATAAGCATGAAAAAAAACCTCCTTGGAGCATGTGACCAAATTTAAGCTCAAATGGGAGGTTTTGTAAATTCAAATAAAAAAAAAGGAGGGTGCAAATTATAATTTTGCAAACTTAAAAATGGAAGATCTGGATAAAAGGATCTTAAACTCATGACAACTCAGGCCCTGCTCCAATCAGGACAACGTCCACCGAGAGATAATCGGGACATTGTTGGCATTTTTGGGCTATAGCCCAAGCATCCAATCCTTCTTAGGTTCCACCATATGACACATCGGATTGTTGGAGGGCGCAACCTCTCTTTGATGAGGAAAACTCAAGTTACAATCATAACCAAGAAAAAAATTTAGTTTTGAACATAAATATGGATGAAGTTCTTTAGGAGATGTGGGTGGGGGGGGGGGGGGGGGGGGATGTGCGCTTGAACGATGGTTCGTAACCCCCGCATTCATGAGCGTCGCCTTTATGCCAAAAAAGAGTCGAGGTAGCATTCAAAATGGGAGCAAACCCCATAATTGTCGGGCAAAGTGACAACAAGTATGAAGCAAACAGAACATGGAGTACTAAAGCGAGCGGCGCTTTTCGTGCTTCTCATATCAAAAGCAATTTGATGAATATCTCCGCATGCATGTAGCTTTAGTCTCTGTGTGGCATGGGGGTGACGATTAATATTCCGTGACTTATTTTGTTAAAAAAAAACATAAAATGTAGTAGATATTTGGATTTTTCGCAGGATCCTCCATATACGCTTAACGTACATAAAATTTAGGCCTAAATCATAAATGCTAAACCATAAACACCCTAAACCCTAAATTTGGAAAATGAGAAAGGTTCCACATGGCAATGTGACACTTTTCACCCTTTTTAAACAACGCACCCTCAAGAGTCATGACATTCAACGGTAGGTACATGCTTAAAAAATAACTAAGAATGCTAGAGAGCATTTTCGCTCTAGTGAGTTAGGAAAAAAAAATCACCGTCATAAAATGTGTTTGAATATTGTTCATAACCATCTGCTCATGACCACCACCGCCATGGCAAACAGACACTAATGCTCTATTTTGCGTGAGTTTTTTTTGCTATGATGAGTTTGGCCAAAAATGCCACCGACAAAGAATGTATGTTTGACATGACAACTGTTATGACTGCCACCACGAAAAGAAAATCAGTTTTGAACATAACATCAAACAGAGCCTTATTAGGTGGCAGTTGCAAACTCGGTGGTTATGAACCGTCGTTCGTGAATGTCTGATCTCACCTAAAAAACTTCAATCACTTTTATGCTCAAAGCTAGATTCTTTAACAATGACGTTTTTTGTCCAAACTCACCGGATCAAAAGCCTCACGCCGAAACGGAGTCTTAGTGTCTGTTTGACATGACAGTGGTGGTCATGAATGGGTGGGTATGAGCTGTTCATTCGTGAACGCTCGACCACACCTAAGAAAATGCATCCATTTTTGTGTTCAAAATTAGTTTTTTTAGACGGTCATAAACATTGTCATGCCAAACATACATTTCATGACGATGACATTTTCGTCAAACTCATCGGAGCAAAAATTCATGCCAAACGAAGCCTAAGTTTACTAAAAGCACATACGATGTGCTTGTTAAGCAAATTTTCCTCGAGTCTGCCCCCATCATAGATACCTAATCCAAAAATTGCTAGATAATGATAAAAATAAAAAAAATGGAACTTATAATCTAGGGTATTAATTTAGCATAATAATTTTTCTAACAGCAAAATAAAATAAAATTTAATCTTACCAAAATAAATTGGATTGTCATGGCCATTAATCCCAGAATCAAGACAGTTTGCATTTTTATGCAAATCTTGAGCCTCTGGTTGTTTAGTAATTTGAAGGAAATGATAGAGTGATGCTCCAACAAGTGCTCCTGTGATTGGTGATATTATGTAGATCCAAAGCTTAATGAAATTGAAATTTATGATTGCTGGCCCAATGCTCCTTGCTGGGTTCATGGAGCTTCCACTTATTCTCCTGTTCATATATATTTTTAGTGTATATTTAGAATTACATATATAAGCTCAAGTTTTTTAACTCTAAAAAAGTCTTAGTTGGTTCTCCAATAATATATGTCGGAATTATGCAAATAGTTACCATCAAAGTATGATTACCCGCCCGTGATCACATTAACAAAGACAGTTCCGCCCACGGCTATGCCTCCGAGGCCCTTGCTCTGCAGATTATTTGGCTTTAGGATTACAAAACATATTTATAGGAGCAATCCGAACAACGTTAAAATGAACGAAGCCTCCGCTTGGCACGGTGGTAGTGGTCGTAAATGCATGAGTTAAAACGTCATTCGTTAAGGATTACCCAACAAACATCATCCGTTTGAACATAAAAGTGGATGAAGTTCCTTAGATGAGCATTAACAAATGACAATTTAACCCCGTGTTCATGACCGCCGCCACCGTGCCAAACGGAGCCCAAATGTACGAAATTACGCACCGCTCTGGGATCTATTGCGGCGCAACAGATAACAAACATCAAGATACACGTGGCGATGATCTCCCAAGCAACCACACGCGCATCGCTTGCTGGATTGGGCTGGACCGGGAGGGTGAGCATCAGCTCTGCCCGGCGCCCTTCGAAGAGCCATAGAAGCGTCAGGCTCGCAAAAGTAGACCCGGTCACCTGAGCCGCCGCATAGAGCGGAACCTCTTTCCATGGAAACCGACCGATGGTGGCTAAGGCTATACTCACGGCTGGGTTCACATGAGAACCCGATATATGTCCGATGGCATAAATTACTGCTACCAAAGCAACCGCGCAAGTTAGAGCCACACCTTCCAGTGAGATGCTCTTCTTTTCAGCGATAAACGCCGATCCGCCTCCGAAGAATACCAGTATGTATGTTCCGATAAGCTCGGCCGCTAGCTATAGAAATTAGTGATGGAATAATGTTAACACATGCATACTCGCTCAAGAGAAATATGCATGCATATATATATATATATAAATACGTCTTGTACGTGCATTTTTAGGAAGAGTATTCAACACGAAAGTTGTAGATCTTGTCGAGATCTATAGCTTTTGTGGTGAACACTTTTTCTAAAAATACACGCACAAGACGTATTTTGTGCCCAAAATACGTCTTGTGTGTGCATTTTTAGGAAAATTTTTGAACATGAAAATTGCAGATCTTCACGAGATCTACAACTTTTGTGTTGAAAGTAAAATAGTTTGAGCTAAAATTAAATATTATAGCGTGAATCGTGTATTTTGAGATTTTAAATTCTAAATGTATCTTCTTTGAAAAAGTGATCAACATGAAAGTTGTAGATCTCATTGAGATATACAACTTTCATGTTGATAGTTTTTTTATTTGAAGTCATTTAGACCTCTGATTTATGCCCCGAAAAAAGTCACACTGCAACGAGTCGTCCGTATAGATTTCGGCGTGACTTTTTTTGGAGCCCAAAACGGGGATCTAAACGGCTTCAAATCAAAAGGTGATCAAAGTGAAAGTTGTAGATCTCGATAAAATTTACAAATTTTATGTTATCACTTTTTCAAATGAGAAATATTTGAGACTCAAAATCCCAAAAAATTGAACTAGCACAATTTTTTCATGTTTTAGCTATTTGGGGCTCAAAATCATAAATTTCATGTTGATTATTTTTTTAAATGAAAAATATTTGAGGCTCAAAATTTCAAAAAATTAAACCGCTCAAAAAATATATAATTTTTAATATACCTTCTGCCCTAAAAAAGAGCACTGGTGCTTTTCTTGTGGCTTAGACATTATATTCAGAGTAAAATTTGAACTGCAGAAGTTTGGAATGAAGCAAAGGGGGTGGTGGCTTCCCCTTTTATATATATTGCGGAAAATTGGCTTTGAAGCTTTGCAGTAAGATTTTTTTAATATAATACAAGTGGCATGCATGGGGCCGCCCCTACGGCCAACTGAGCGCGACAACGTCTGACTACTCACAAATTTCTGAGTGTTCTACTACGCTTGTCGCGGATTTTTGTGATGGACACGGGAGGTTTTCGAGCGATGGGGAGAACACATTTTTATTGTATTTAGAGAGTTGTCTACATGAGAGCACATTTTTAAAATAAAATAAACATAAATTTTAAAAATAAAATGTTTTTGAATAAAAAATGAAAATCTTTAACCCAATCGTATTTTTCAATTTAATATAGTATAGATATATACCTACATTATAAACAATTATTTTGTAATCATAATAATCATCAAGCACTCAAATTAATTATAAATATATATTTATTACTCTTAACAATTCTTATTTTCAAAATTTAATGTAATATATCTCTACTATTATACGAAAACTAATCTTTGGTGAAACATTGCAAATCTTTCTATATTGTCCTTATGGTTGTATTCATAATTACACAAATATACATAACTTTATATTAATATATTATAAAGTCAATATTCTTTTAGCTAATTACACAACTTTGCTATATTTAAATACAAAAAATAAAAATACTAGGTATCATAAACCTATAACCTATAGCTAGAAATGACAAAAGAATGATTAATGTTTTAACGTTAAAATATAATTTGTTTTACAAAATAAAAATTATATTCTTGATTTATATTTTTTTACGATCATTTTGAGTACTCATATGTATATGTTGCGGGCAGGTACTGTCCACGACAAATGTCGTCGCCCACGACAAATGTCACCGCCCACTATAAATATCGCCGCCCACGACAAATGTCGTCCCCACGACAAATGTCGCACCGCCGACGAATGTCGCATCCCGCCGAATGTCGCACCCCGCCGAATGTCGGACCCCGCCGATTGTCGCACCCCCGCCGAATGCCCCCAGGGCCGAAGGCCCGTGCCTGTCACTTGTATTATATATAAATTAATAATATTTGTTGATATGATAGAGGGTTCGTTTGGCACGATCTTTCGTGAATACCAGCCTCACTTGGGTTTGGGGAGCGTAAAGTGCAGCAAATTGGAAGGACGGAGCTGCTGCACTTTACCGTGCAGTGCGATCCAATGGATGCGAGTATGCTGAGATGTGTGCGCATCTCAGTGCTCATATCTCAAAGCGTGCACACATCTCCGCACAAGCTGAGATGCACTCGCAGCCGTCGGATCACGCACACTGCACGGTAAAATGCATTTGCTGCACTTTATCCTCCCCAGACCTGACCTCACCTAAGGAACTCAGCCCAATTTTATATTTAAAACTTATTTTTTTTATTTGTTACAATTATAATCAGCTTTTTGTCAAACATATATATTATGAAGGTGGTAAAAACGTCATGTCAAACAAACTTGGAATCTTTATGTCAAATAAATAGTATAACTAATATATCGTCAGTCGTGTAAGAAGTCTAATATATGCGAATAAGGATCCTCTTCATTTGGAGTGTGTTGCGGACTAACTCGATGCCCTGGTCGGGCCGATTGTTTGTGGACCGCCTTAGCTCGCGGGGCGGCCGAGCGCGCACACAGTTAATGAAAATGCGAAGTTGATACAAAGTGTGATGACATGGAAAAATCCCTTAAATTGGTAAAAAATCACGTGACCGGGTCTGTGCCGGTCAACTTCCACTAGCTTCTGTTGATTACAATGTGTTTAAGGAATCGGGGCGACAGGCCGCTCCCGTTACAACTTGGGGGGAGAGAGAGAGACTGTGACTCCCTGCGGGCAACAGGCTGCGCCGCGGGAGTGACTTGGGTGTTGAAATGCGAGGGATGATCCTGGTGCTTTGGCGCTGGGGTGACACGCGTTTGCTTGCAGGAGTCGCCTTCTTCCTTGGGTTCGCTCCGGGACTTGGATGTTTTTCTGCTGGAGACGGGCTAGTGGTGCGCCGGTGGCTGCTGGTGGCCGCCAGTGGCCGTGGGTGATTCGTCACGGCTGGTGGTGCGCTGGTGGCTGCTGGTGGCCGCTAGTCGCCGCTGGTGGTTCACGACGGCTGGAGGGTAACCCTAGGGAGGAGGCCGACAGAGCTATCACCTGAGGAAGAAGATGACCGAGAGCAGAAAAAGTGAAGAATGAGGAGGCCTTTAGGCTCGTTTTATAGCCTCCGGAGAAGGATCGTGGCGAGCCTTACCACTAATGTAGTGGGTTAGTGGGTGGTTACCCTCTAATATATGTGAATCAGGATCCTCTTCATTTGGAGTGTGTTGCGGACTAACTCGATGCCCCGGTCGGGCCGATTGTTCGTGGACCGCCTTAGCTCGCGGGGCGGTCGAGCGCGCACACAGTTAATGAAAATGCGAAGTTGATACAAAGTGTGATGACATGGAAAAATCCCTTACATTGGTAAAAAATCACGTGACCGGGTCTGTGCCGGTCAACTTCCACTAACTTCTGTTGATTACAATGTGTTTAAGGAATCGGGGCGACAGGTGGCTCCCGTTATAACTTGGGGGGAGAGAGAGAGACTGTGACTCCCTGCGGGCAACAGGCTGCGCCGCGGGAGTGACTTGGGTGTTGAAATGCGAGGGATGATCCTGGTGCTTTGGCACTGGGGTGACACGCGTTTGCTTGCAGGAGTCGCCTTCTTCCTTGGGTTCGCTCCGGGACTTGGACGTTTTTCTGCTAGCGACGGGCTGGTGGTGCGTCGGTGGCTGCTGGTGGCCGCCAATGGCCGTGGGTGATTCGTCGCGGCTGGTGGTGCGCTGGTGGCTGCTGGTGGCTGCTAGCCGCCGCTGGTCGTTCGCGACGGCTGGAGGGTAACCCTAGGGAGGAGGCCGACAGAGCTATCACCTGAGGAAGAAGATGACCGAGAGCAGAAAAAGTGAAGAATGAGGAGGCCTTGGGGCTCGTTTTATAGCCTCCGGAGGAGGATCGTGGCGGGCCCCACCACTAATGTAGTGGGTTAGTTAGTGGTTACCCTCCTGATCGGACGGCGAGGAGAGTCTCCTCCCGATCAGACGGTGGAGAGGCCGTCCACGGCGACGGGCCGCCACGGTGGAGGAGGGGGCCAGCCGGGCGACCGGTGGTGGGGGAGGTCGGCCTAGTGGTCGGCGCGGCGGCCTACCGTGGCCTGACCGCGGCTTACCGCGGCGAGGCCGGCCGGGTAGGCCGTGGCGCGGCTAAAGTCGGTCGTGGTCGGCCGCGGGGAGGCCCGCGGCCCGGTCGGCCGCGGGGAGGCCCGCGGCCCGGTCGGCCGTTGCGTGGCCAGGCCGGCGGCTAGGCCGGCCATGGCCGGCCGTGGCTAGGCCGGACGTGGCCGGCCGTGGCTAGGCCGGACGTGGCCGGTCGCGGCTAGGCCGGACATGGCCGGCCGCGGTGAGGCCCGTGGCCTGGCCGGCCATTGCGCGGCCAGGCCGGCGGCTGGGCCGGCCGTGCCCATGCGTGGCCGACCACAGGCTGACAGCCTTCTCGCCAGCCGTCCTGGCCGCGGCCTACCGCGGCAAGGCCCGCTGCCTGGTCGTGGCCTGCCGGGGCGCGGCCGACGGCCTGCCGCGGCCAGGCGGCCGGCGGCCAGGAGGCCGACTACGGTTGGGTCGCGGCCTGCTGCGGCGGTCCAGCTGTGGCAAGGCCGAAGTGGGGCCAGCCGCCGGCGATTGTCAGGCCGGCCACCAGCGGCGGTTCTCCTCCATGGGAGAGGGAGTCGGTCCCACCCCCCATGATTTCCTCATTATGAGGATTCATAGGGGGAGTGGTCATCCCATGATCCCACTTTGGGAGGAGATCATGGGGGGCTTTTTTCTATAAATGATGGTGGAACCCATCAATCGCCCCCCAAATCCTTGCTATCCGAGAGCGAAGTGAGCGAGAGAGGAAGGATTTCCCCCGCTACCCTGTTGTCATGACGGTTCCTGGTAAGAAGGCTGGCTGAGGCGGCGGCGGCCAGTGCTTCCAAGGTATTCAGAGGGTGATTTGTCGGAGTGGAGTTGGCGGACGAGGGCGCTAGGGTCGGCTACGCACGCTCAGGCTATGCGTGCGCTGGCCGAGCGCGCGTAGGCCACTCACGCGCGTAGGCCGCGCGCGCAGGGTATGCGCGTGCGCATGCCGTGCGCTCGCGCGCGCAGGCTGTGCGTGCGTGGATGTGCGCGCTCGCGAAGTTGATCTTGCATGTCCTTGTTGCGCGTATGCTTGTGCGAGAGCTCTGTTTCGTGCGTTTTCCTTTTTTGCGTGCTACTTGGGCTGCGTGCGTGCGGTTCCAAGCTTTTATTTTTTGGACAATCTTGACCTTTTAAATTTTGTTCTGCACAGGTTTCAAAACGTTCTTATGGCTCTATGCGCTTGCGTTCCTCCTTAATCGAAGATGGCATGGAAATTTGGAGGACAAAGTATGGGCTTCCTGCGGACTTGGAAGTGAGGATCCCGCGTCTCGAGGAGCGAGTCGAGAATCCTCCACGTGGTTGGCTGACGATCTGCGAAGTGTCCCAGAGGTCCGGCTTCCGTTTTCCGCCCTGCGAGGAGGTGATTGAGATTTTGAAATTCTGCGGGGTGCCTATTTCCCACTTTATTCTGAATGGGATTGTCCGAATTATGGGCTTAGTTGCCTTCTTCCGTGAGTATGGGGGTCGGTTTTCTTTAGACCAGTTCTGAGATTGGTGCGATGTTCGTTCTGATGGTAGCGAGCGGATGGAGGTACGCAGTAACAAGAGTTGGTTGGAATTTGAGGCTTGTAAGGACCGTCTCCATGACAACACTTTATTTGGATATGTCAAGAATTCCTGGGATCTTCCCGAGGTACGGAATGCGCTTCCCGATCGCTGTCGCCGTGTGAGGGGGAAGGAGCGGGATTTTTCCCTGGTGCTCGGGTTTTCTAAGCCTCGTGAGTTAGTCAACTGTCTTTTCAACATTTATGTCTATGTGGAGGAGAAGAGGTTGTTGCGGTGTGGTATTTCCTTGGACACAGTTCGGTCAGCAGGGGCTTCTCAAGGAGGGGGTCGGAAAAGGAAAGTGGTGGCGGCCCCTCCTGACAACCTTGACGTGGTTGTGGCAGCGGTTACTTCTGATATTTGTCCTGGGTCGACTCCTGAGGTGCAAATACTTTCTTCTCTAGTTCCCCAGTTGTTTGCTGGCACAGTAGCTCTGCGGATGTCCTCTTCCTTGAGGGCGATGAGCGACGCGGTAAGGATTTGACTTGTTCCCAAGGATTTTCCCCTAATTTTCTTTTACGGATAGAAGCTAATTTTGATCTTTTCTTTGCGCAGATAGAGACCCAGGAGCAGATTGCAGTAACCTAGATTGATCACTACGTAAGCCTGAAGGATGGGTATCTTGCTCTTTAGGAGAAGCTTCGGTCGACAACGAGTTCGCTTGCCTCCTTGAAGGAGGAGCATAACTGGGATATTGCGCGGTTTCGCCGGATCGGTTTGGAGCTGAAGTCCGAGCTAGAGGATGTGCGCGCGGCTTTGGACGTGGAGAAGACCTTGGTGGAGAGGACCACCCAGATGTTGAAGCATTCGAAGGAGGAGACTTCGAGTTTGGGAACTCAGTTACAGACGGCGCGTGAGGAAGTCTCAGACCTTGAGACTCAGCTTCGAGCGGCGAAGGCGCAGGTGGAGGTGCTGTCCCCTGATGACCATGCGTCAGAGCTGAAGGCCGCAGGGCTTTCGGAGTACCTGGAGTCACTAGATTATATGCGAGACCGTAGCCTGATCGCAGAAGAGGTTCGTGATGAGATTTGGTCCAAGGAGGTTGAGCCTCAGATGGATGATATACGCGAGTTGGTACTCCGACGTGGTGTTTCGAAGGCCTTCCGCTTCGTTAGCAAGAACCTTGGATGTGACACGTCCTGTTTCAGCTTTACAGATGTTTTTGAGGATGAGCGTTTTGACTCAGATATCGAAGACGAGTAGTGGTACTCATATCTTTGTCATTGTATGTTTACATTTTATTGTTTAGTCTGGACGTATTTTGTTTTACCTCTTGTTTGGCATTGGTTGTGGTTGCCTTTAGGCGCTGATTGTACTTGTATCATTTCAGCTTTGTTTTGTTATGACATTGTTATTTTTTATGCCATCTTTGCTGCCTTGTTTGCACGGCTCAGGTCCGCGACTTAACTTGCACGAGGGCTGTTTGTGGTTTTATTTGCGTGAGGGTTGCTCACGGCTTAGTTTGCACGAGGGATGCTCGCAGCTTCTTCGTGAGGGGGCAGGCCTCCACGGTGTTGCGCGAGGGTTCCTCGCGGCTTAGTTCACATAAGGGATGCACACGACTTCTTTGTGAGGGGAGGGGGGGTTGGCCCCCACGGTGTTGCGCAAGGGTTGCTCGTGGATTAGTTTGCGCGAAGGATGCTCGCGGCTTCTTCGTGAGAGGGCAGTCCCCCACGGTGTTGCGCGAGGGTTGCTCACGGCTTAGTTCACGCGAGGGATGCCCGCGGCTTCTTCGTGAGGGGGGCAGACCCCCACGGTGTTGCACGAGGATTGTTCGCAGCTTAGTTTGCGCGAGGGATGCTCGCGGCTTCTTCGTGAGGGGGGCCGACCCCCACGGTATTGCGCGAGGGTTACTCGCCGCTTAGTTTGCGCGAGGGATGCTCGCAGATTATTCGTGAGGGGGGCAGGGCCCCACGGTGTTGCACGAGAGTTGCTCGCGGCTTAGTTTACGCGAAGGATGCTCGCGACTTCTTCGTGAGGGGGGCAGGCCCCCACGGTATTGCACGAGGGTTGCTTGCGGCTTAGTTTGCGCGAGGGATGCTCGCGGCTTCTTCATGAGGGGGGCAGACCCCCACGATGTTGCACGAGGGTTACTCATGGCTTAGTTTGCGTGAGGGATGCTCGCGGCTTCTTCGTGAGGGGGGCAGGCCCCCACGGTACTATGGGTGTCAACCTTCCTGTCTGTGTATGCGAGATTTGCAGCAACATAATTTAATACTTGTATGAAGATAATGTGCGCGGGATCGGGCCCGCGGCTTACACACTTCATAGTCTTAAACAAAACATACATAATTAGATAATTATAAAACCGGAAATCATTGATAAAATCGGCGCAGATTCTGCGCGTTCTAGGTTCGAGGGAGAGTCTTTCCATCAGCGTTTCGTAGATTGTACGTTCCTGGCTTCACCATTGCTGTGACGACGAAGGGACCTTCCTAGGTCGGAGATAACTTGTCGTTGTGTGTTCCTTTCCCAGTCGCTTCCAAAGTGCGAAGGACCAAGTCTCCTACATTGATCGGACGAGATTTCACTTTGCGATTGCAATATCGGGCTGTGCGTTGCTAGTAAGCTGCAGCGCGGAGGGCGGCTTCTTTGCGGACCTCGAAGATCAGATCTAAATTGTCTCTGAGAGCATCGACATTTGTCCGGAGATTGAAATGGGAGACCCGAGGGCTTGGAACACCGATGTCGACCGGGATGATTGCCTCCGTTCCGTAGCAGAGATTGTACGGTGTTTCTTCGGTGGGGGTTCTTTCTGTCGTTTGATATGCCCATAATACGTTGGGGAGTGCGTCGACCCACTGCCCCCCTGCGTCTTGGAGCCGCGCCTTTAGCCCCTTCAGGATGGCTCGGTTGGTCACTTCGATCTGCCCATTAGATTGAGGATGTGACACAGCCGTGTGTCGTAGCTCGATCTTCAAGTCTTCGCACAGCTTGGTGAAGGATTTTCTAGAGAATTGAGTGTCGTTGTCAGTGATGATAATTGCTGGTATGTCAAACGATAGATGATGTTCTTCCAAACGAATTGTTTTGCATTTTCCTCTGTGATCTTGGCGAGAGGTTCTGCTTCTACCAACTCGGTGAAGTAGCCGATTACCATGATGATGAACTTCCTCTACACCGAGGCTTGGGGTAAAGGGCCGAGAAGGTCAATTCCCCACTGTGCGAATGGCAAAGCTCCTTATAGTGTGGTGAGGGTAACGGGAGGTTGCCTGGGAACATTGACATGCAGTTGACAACTTTTGCACTTTTGTACGAAGTCTGTCGCTTCCTTCTTCATGGTAGGCCAGTAGAAGCCCTGACGTAGAATTTTACAGGCCAAGGCCTTCTCGCCCAAGTGTTCTCCGCAAACCCCTCCATGGACTTCGCAGAGGGTATACTCGGCGTCAGTTTCTGCTAAGCATTTCAGGTAGGGTCCTACAAAAGATCGCTTGTGAAGTTCTTCATTGATCAATGCAAATGTAGCTGCCCTCATCCTTAATCGACGGGCTTCCTTCAGATCATCCGGAAGTTGTTGGTTCTTCAAGTAGTTGACCAATGGGGTGATCCATGATTCTTCTGAATCTTCAATCTCTGTTATCTCCCAAGGTCCTTGGATATTAGGAAGGGAAATTTCTTCAACTTTGCGCCTTCTTGACTGATAGCGAGTATGAGACATAGCAAGCTTTGACAGGACATCTGCTCGGCTGTTCTGTTCTCTAGGGATGTGGAGAATTTTAACTTGCGGTATCTACAGCAGGAGAGACTTTACCAGTTGGAGGTACTGAAAAAGCTGCTCATTTTTGGCATCATAATCCCCTTCTACTTGGGATACGACGAGTTGGGAATCATAGTAGATTGTTAGCTTGGTGGTGCAGCAGTCAACGACAAGCCTTAGTACTGCAATTAAGGCCTCATACTCTGCTATGTTGTTGGTGGACGAGAACTTCAACCGGAGCCCGTACTCCAAAGTGACGAGTTCCGGGATTATGAGGAGTTGCCCGGCTTCGGCACCCTCAATATCGGATGCTCCATCAACGTACATAGTCCATCTTTGACCTGGATCTACTGATACAACTTCCAGCTCTGCTGGCAATGAATTTTCAACGACAAAATACGCCAAAACTTGCGACTTAATGACGAGATGTGACAGGAAGTGGATGTCAAATTTGCCCAACTCGACTTCCCATTTTACAAATCGACCGGAAGCATTTGGCTTTTGAAGAATAGCACGGAGAGGTAGTTATGTCAATACTTTGATGGTGTGGGCATTGAAGTAAGGATGAAGCTTCTTTGCTGAGAAAACGAGTGCAAAGGCTGTCTTGTATGCGACCGGATACCGGGGTTCAGCATGAGAGAGGATCTTGCTAAGGTAATATATGGGACGTTGAACCCCTCCTTCGTCTTTAACCAATACTGAGCTTAGTGCGGCTGGTGTGATAGCGAGATAAAGAAAACGAGTTTCTCCTGGGGCTGGCTTTGATAGTAGTAGAGGGGAAGCCAGGTATTGCTTGAGTGACTCGAAGGCTGACCGACATTCGTTTGTCCACTAGAAACCAGTGGTTCTAGCTCTTCAGAGAATCTTGAATAAGGGGAGATATTTATCCCCGGTCTGTGCCAAGAACCGTGTAATACCCCAAAATGTTGTAGGAGCGACGGGGATCGATTTTGTCCAAGACAGGTTTTTGGTGCAGGTGACACGGGCCCCGAAACGGGCGTGTCGGAGGCCGTGTCGGGCGTGTCGAGCTCGAGCCGTCGAGCTGGCCGTGTCGTCGACCAGCGCAGGTCGACGATGGTCGTGTGGTGGAACACGGCCTCGGACACGGGCGTGTCCCAGGCCGTGTCACACCTGGGTTGTGCGGTTGGGTACACGGGTAATGACACGGGCACGAACACGGGCGTGTCTAGTTTGACACGGGCGTGTCTGATGCCGTGTCACCAAGCCGTGTACCCCACTGATTGCAAAGTGTTGATAAATTACACACGGGGGGGCGTGACACGGGTCCCGACACAGGCGTGTCGCAGGCGACACGGGCGTGCCGGAGGCCGTGTCACATGCCGTGTGCTGGTTTTCAATTTTGGTCGAGACGGCGAATGAGCTACATGGCCAGGCACACGGCCGTGTGCCAATCCGTGTTCGGCCCAGATTTTATGATTTTGGATTTAATCCGGGCCGTTCGTTTCCTTGGCTTTGGATCCGACGGTGGGGGGCTGCTCCTGGGTGGTTATGGTCGGGAAATAGGGTTTAGAAACCCATTTTCCATTGGCCCATCTCTCTCTAAAAGTTAGAGAGAAGGGAGAGCAAGGAGGAAGGAGGAGTCCAAGATCCGGCCGCCGGAAGAGCTTCGGAGCTCCGAATCGCGATCCGAGTCCAGATCCGCGGAGGCGACGCCATTGCGGTGCTTTCCAACCGTATAGTTTTCGATGGTGCCGCGGAAGAATGCAAGGGTAACGATTTCTCATCCTTGGGCATGTGAAGCCCTCTTTTCCTTTGCATAGGAAGCCCGCTCTCGCGAGTGAGCGAAGAGTTGGAGCGTTCCTTGGGGTAGATATGTGAAGTCCCCCTTGTGTAGAGTCCGTATGCGTAAACGGGCATAGGCATTGTGTGTGAAGCCTATTCGGACATGTTGGTCCGGATCGGTGATGTTGCATTGCATTTGAACCGGGCAAGAATCCGGGTGTTTGGGTGTTTTCGGGTTTTCTACGTGGTAGATTGCATCAGGGAGCTTTGGAGATTAACTCCAAGGTGCACCCGGAAAACTGGGCAAAAGCGTGTTTTGCCAACACGGTGGCCGGGGAGCCAACGTGAACATAACCGGGTTATGTGATTATTGTGGTGGGAATGGGACTCGGTGAGTCTTGACCTGCGCATATGACTTAAATTGCCGTTGCGGTGTGAGCACGGGTCAGGCGGAACCGTACCCGGTCTATGTCGTTCGGTAGGACCGTTGGCATGGATGAGGGTCTTCGGCGGTCTATGGCTTGAATTGCCGTGACCAAGGCCAGGAAGGCAAAATGCTCACATGGATGACCGTCCAAGAGGCGGTGGTGGATTGGGAACGTCTATGGCTTGAATTGACGTGACGTTGGCCGGTTCGCCGAGAATGTGCCCTGAGTGCACGGGGTGTGTGGACGTGCGAGCCTACGCCTGTGTTGATGTGTGTTCACATTAATATATTGCCTATACTAATAAAGTGCAGGGAAAGAGCATCGCCGCCCTGATTTTGGGGGCGAGATCGTTATAATTTGGTCAGCATAGCTGACCGTTGCTTTTGTTTGCCACCGGGCGGTGGTTTGTGCTTGCAGGTGCTGCGGAGCCGAGCGGAAAATAGCGGGCTAATGCCCATGTTGCGGTGCTGGCCCTCGAAGGCCTAACCCCTTTTTATGCTTTCCGTTTATTTCATGTATGGCCGGCCTGCGAGCCGAAGTATGTAAGACATGTTTTGTTAAGCAAACCTTGTAAGGCCTTAAGGCCGGTATTTTTGTATTTTCATTCCTATTGTTACTTCTGTAGTGGACATTCCTGCTTGGCAGGGTTCTTGAATTTGTGCAACTTAATAATTTGCTTCCGCTAGAATGACTCTGTGTAGGACGTTGGTGATTGGTTGTATGGTTTCAACGCGTAACCAACCGGTCTGTCCGTAGTATATGGCGTCGGGCCCCGGCTGGACCTACTACTATATGCTATGCGACGGATAGGGGTGTTACAAATTGGTATCAGACTTCTGGTTTCGGTCAAGCTTAAATGAATTCGTGGACGAATTCACTTTAAGGGGTGGTGAGCACATGTGTGCGTCATCGTTATAACATGAAAATAACCCATGAATGTCCACTTAGGAATGAAAATATACATGTTTGAGGAACCTGCGTGTTCCTATAATTGCTGTTTGCAGTAATTTTTGGGTCGCTTATCGGTGTTTTGCACGATTATAGGTGACCAGAAGTGGTGCTGGGCCGTCTGAACGGCCAGGTTCTGAGGCGAGCAGTGCGCCAAGCGATGCGCCTGCAACACCTCCGTCTGCCGAGACCATTAGGTTGGTGGCAGAAGCGGTCATGGCAATGATCAATGCGCAGCCTGCAAGGCAGGTGCAGCAGCCTGCTCCTGCTATGCAGCAAGTACCGCTTCAGATAGCAGAGCAAAGGAGGGTTGAGCAAGTAGTTTTGGAGCCAGAGTTGCCTCGGAGAGCAACTGAAAGACAACTGAAGCACGTGATGGGCTTTCATCCACCGGTATTCACGGGGGCAGAAACCCCGACCCAAGCAGAGGATTGGCTCTCAAGGGTCAACAGGGTGATGACTGCGACGGAAACGGAAGAGTGGCAGAAGACCACAATAGCGACGTTCCTGTTGGATGGGGACGCAAGACTATGGTGGGAAGGCCTAGAGCTACATCAGTTGTGGGGAAGGCCGTTGGCCGAAGTTTCGATGGAGGAGTTTGCGAGACTATTCATGGCTCGATACCTCCCTTCGGCGCAGAGAATTGCGCTAGAAAGCGAGTTTCAGAAGTTGGTGCAAGGGGAGTGCACCATTGATGAGTACCTCCACGAGTTTACTCGGTTGGGGAGATATGCCGGCGCTACCTTCGCAGACGAGGAGCGCAAGACGAGCCACTTCTACGAAGGGCTAAGAGATGATTTAAGATTGCTACTGTCGGGGCCCAAGGAGCAGGGTTTCATGACCCTGGTCAATTCGGCCCGGTCCTTGGAGAAGGACATGAAGAATGTCCAAGCGAAGAAGGAATCCGGTAGCAAGAAAGCGGAGTTCAAGGCACCGACTACGTCGAAGTCGGGCTACCGCAGATTCTATAAGAAAGCTAAGACGTCGGGTCCAGCTACTTCAGGTGCCTCGGGGGCAACTACCAATCGAACCCCGGGCGCTTGTTTCACGTGTGGAAAGACGGGGCACTTTGCCCGTGATTGCTGGAGTGGACGCTCAAAGTCCGAAAGGAAACAAGGAGCTACCTACGAGGAGAAGGGCAAAGCGGTGGAGTCGACCGCGTCCCACTATGCTCCGACTCAGCCTAGAGTCTATAACTTGGGCCAGCAGGAGGCCATCAAGAAAGCGGATGTGGTGACAGGTATGAGTTAATTTATAGCAAGTTAGCTTTAATACCGTTATCTATTGCTTGTTAGCCTAATATTGTTTGTATAGGCTTTGTTGTGATTAGTGATAGTCCGGCACGAGCACTGTTTGATACGGGAGCTTCACACTCCTTCTTGTCCGAAAGCTTTATATCGCGCATCGGAGTCCCTTCTTCGATGGCGAAGGACAAGTTGGATGTGCTGCTACCGAATGGGTGCTCGATGCGTGCGGACAGGGTGTGCGCCGTAACGGTTCACATTGGGAGCCAAGAGTTCGACTTGCTAGCGTCATTGCTGCCGCTAGTAGAGTTCGACGTGATCTTTTGGATGGATTGGCTGTTAGAGCAGAAAGCTTGGATTGACTGTGACCGGAAGGAGGTCAAGCTGGGTGTAGGGAGGGAGACTACATTCGAGGGGCTAAAGGGGTCGAGCAAGACACTGATGTCTGCTCTTCAGGTGGTGAAGGCGGTTCGTGCTGGTGCAGAGCTGTTCTTCGCAATAGTGGGGGTTGTAGAGCCAAAGTCCACGTTGGATAGCATTCCCGTGGTTTGCGAATACCCCGATGTGTTCTCGGATAGTCTTCCCGGAGCCCCACCGCAGCGGGAGATTGATTTCACCATCGAGCTTGTACCGGGGGCCAAACCGGTGTCACGTGCTCCGTATAGGTTGGCGCCTAAGGAGATGGCAGAGTTGAAAGTTCAGCTAGAGGAGCTGATGGAGCAAGGGTATGTGCGTCCAAGCTCGTCGCCTTGGAGCGCACCGGTCCTCTTCGTTAAGAAGAAGGACGGGAGTATGCGGCTGTGTATCGACTACAGAGAGTTGAACAAGCTAACGGAGAAGAATAAGTACCCTATCCCGAGGATTGATGATCTCTTTGATCAGTTGGTCGGATCGTCGGTATACTCCAAGTTGGACTTGAAGTCGGGGTACTATCAGTTGAGGATCAGGGAGTGTGATATCCCGAAGACGGCGTTCAGTACGAGGTATGTGCATTTCGAGTTCACGGTCATGCCATTTGGACTGACGAATGCGCCATCGGTATTTATGGATCTAATGAACAGGACGTTCAGAGATTTCCTGGATCGCTTTGTGATTGTCTTTATTGATGATATTTTGGTGTACTCGCAGTGCGAAGAAGACCACTTCAAGCATTTGCATTTGGTGTTGGAGACTTTGAGGAGGAATGAGCTTTACGCAAAGTTCTCCAAGTGCGAGTTCTGGCTACCCTCGGTAGCATTCCTTGGTCATATAGTGAGTGGGGAAGGTATATCGGTGGATCCGGCGAAGATTGTTGCGATACGGGAGTGGCCTGCGTTATCTTCTGTCGCGAAAGTCCGTAGTTTTCTCGTACTTGCCGGATATTACAGGCGCTTCGTAGAGAACTTCTCGCGGTTAACATTACCTCTCACGAAGTTGACAAGGAAGGATCAGAAATTCTTGTGGACGCAAGAGTGCGTGCAAGCTTTTGAGGAGCTGAAGAGACGGTTGACCATGGCGCCAGTGCTTAGTTCGCCGAGTGGGACCGAGGGCTTCGAGGTGTATAGCGACGCTTCGGGTAGTGGCTTGGGCTGCGTGTTGTTGCAGCATGGGAGCGTGATAGCGTATGGATCGCGTCAGTTGAAGGTGCATGAAAGAAATTATCCGGTGCACGACTTGGAGTTGGCGGCCGTGATATTTGCACTCAAGTTGTGGAGGCACTACCTATACGGCGTAAGGGTCGATATATATACCGATCACAAGAGCCTAAAATACTTGTTGGATCAAAAGGACCTTAATATGAGGCAGAGGAGGTGGATGGAGTTCCTAGGGAACTACACCTTCAAAATACATTATGTACCCGGGAAGGGCAATGCAGTTGCGGATGCGCTGAGCCGCAGGGCTCCCGCCCAAGCCAACTGGTTGTTGGTGCATGATGAGCGGCTAGTACGGGAGTTGGAGGAGCTTGAGATCTGTTGCGTTGACAGGCAGACGAGCGCCAAAGCAATGTTAAACTGGACAGAAGTGCAGTATGACCTGGCTGACCGGGTTCGGCAGGCATTGTAGTTAGATGACTCCATGAAGGAGCTCATGGAGGCCGCTCTGGATGGGTCAAATTCCCAGTTCTCGGTGGAAGATGGTTTATTAAGGAAGAATCATCGGTTGTGCGTCCCTAGTGGGGGTAACCTCCGGGCGGAGTTGATGTACGAGGCTCATCATACCAAGTACTCAATCCACCCAGGGAGCACGAAGATGTATCGTGATCTCAAAAAGTTGTTTTGGTGGCCGGGGCTCAAGAAAGATGTGGCATTGTACGTGGCTAAGTGCCAAACGTGCGCCTTGGTGAAGGCGGAGTGCCAAAAGCCGGGAGGATTTCTGAAGTCCTTGCCTATACCGGAGTGGAAATTCGACGATATATCTATGGACTTTGTGCACGGGTTGCCAAGGTCGCAGAAGGGGAACGACGCCATCTGGGTGATCGTAGATCGGCTAACCAAGGTGTTGCATTTCATTCCGCATAGGAAGGATGATCCAGTGGAGAAATTGACAAAGTTGTATGTTGACAATATTGTTAGGCTGCATGGTGTGCCCCGTAGCATTGTGAGTGATCGCGATGGGCGGTTCACGTCAAATGATTGGAGGTTGGTGCAGCAGATGCTGGGAACAAAATTAAAGTTCAGCACAGCTTTCCATCCACAGACGGATGGGCAGACTGAGAGGGTCAATAGAACGATGGAGGACATGCTACGCATGTGTGTTCTGGATTTTGGTAAGCATTGGGAAGACCACCTGTATTTGGTGGAGTTGCGTACAACAACAGCTACCAAGCGAGTATACAAATGGCGCCCTTCGAGGCCCTGTATGGTAGAAAGTGTCGCACGCCGTTATCGTGGCTTGAAACGGGTGAGGCAAGGTTGTACAAGAAGCAGGAGGTGGAGAGTGCTACCTCGTTAGTGCGGATCATTCGGGAGCGCTTGTTGATCGCTCAGGACCGGCAGGCGAAGTATTACAATGCCAAGAACCGGAACGTGGAGTTCGCGGTAGGCGATTGGGTATATCTGAAAGTGAAGCCGTTCAAGGGGGTTTCGCGGGTGAGACGCTTGAAGAAGATGAGCCCAAGATACCTTGGACCTTTTGAGGTTCTGGAGCGAGTCGGCGAAGCTGCATACTGTTTGAAGCTATCGGTGGAGTTGAGTGGATTACATGATGTGTTCCACATTTCTGTGTTGCGGAAGGCGGTGCAAGAGCCTTCGCAGGTGATCGCGGTTGACCAAGTGCCGGTGGACGAAGGGTTGATGACTAGGGTCAAGCCCATTCGTATCGAAGATGTTGAGGTCGAGGGACTCCGTAACAAGGAGATCCGGATGGTTAAGGTCCGGTGGGATAATTGTGGGCGTGAGGAGCTCTCTTGGGAACGGGAGCAGACTATGCTCGAGGAGTACCCAGAATTATTCCGCTCAGGTACTGTTTTACGTTAAGTCCTGTTTGTCCTTTATTAATTTTGTGGACGAAATTCTTTAAGGGGGGTAGAATTGTAACACCCCAAAATTTTGTAGGAGCGACGGGGATCGATTTTGGCCAAGACAGGTTTTTGGTGCAGGTGACACGGGCCCCGACACGGGCGTGTCGGAGGCCGTGTCGGGCGTGTCGAGCTCGGGCCGTCGAGCTAGCCGTGTTGTCGACCAGCGCAGGTCGACGATGGTCGTGTGGTGGAACACGGCCTCGGACACGGGCGTGTCCCAGGCCGTGTCACACCTGGGTTGTGCGGTTGGGTACACGGGTAATGACACGGGCACGAACACGGGCATGTCTAGTTTGATACGGGCGTGTCTGATGCCGTGTCACCAAGCCGTGTACCCCTCTGGCTGCAAAGTGTTGATAAATTGCACACGGGGGGCGTGACACAGGTCCCGACACAGGCGTGTCGCAGGCGATACGGGCGTGTCGGAGGCCGTGTCACATGCCGTGTGCTGGTTTTCAATTTTGGTCGAGATGGCGAATGAGCTACACGGCCAGGCACACGGCCGTGTGCCAACCCGTGTTCGGCCCAGATTTTATGATTTTGGATTTAATCCGGGCCGTTCGTTTCCTTGGCTTTGGATCCGACGGTGGGGGGCTGCTCCTGGGTGGTTATGGTCGGGAAATAGGGTTTAGAAACCCATTTTCCATTGGCCCATCTCTCTCTAAAAGTTAGAGAGAAGGGAGAGCAAGGAGGAAGGAGGAGTCCAAGATCCGGCCGCCGGAAGAGCTTCGGAGCTCCGAATCGCGATCCGAGTCCAGATCCGCGGAGGCGACGCCGTTGCGGTGCTTTCCAACCGTATAGTTTTCGATGGCACCGCGGAAGAATGCAAGGGTAACGATTTCTCATCCTTGGGCATGTGAAGCCCTCTTTTCCTTTGCATAGGAAGCCCGCTCTCGCGAGTGAGCGAAGAGTTGGAGCGTTCCTTGGGGTAGATATGTGAAGTCCCCCTTGTGTAGAGTCCGTATGCGTAAACGGGCATAGGCATTGTGTGTGAAGCCTATTCGGACATGTTGGTCCGGATCGGTGATGTTGCATTGCATTTGAACCGGGCAAGAATCCGGGTGTTTGGGTGTTTTCGAGTTTTCTACGTGGTAGATTGCATCAGGGAGCCTTGGAGATTAAATCCAAGGTGCACCCGGAAAACTGGGCAAAAGCGTGTATTGCCAATACGGTGGCCGGGGAGCCAACGTGAACATAACCAGGTTATGTGATTATTGTGGTGGGAACAGGACTCGGTGAGTCTTGACCTGCGCATATGGCTTAAATTACCGTTGCGGTGTAAGCACGGGTCAGGCGGAACCGTACCCGGTCTATGTCGTTCGGTAGGACCGTTGGCATGGATGAGGGTCTTCGGCGGTCTATGGCTTGAATTGCCGTGACCAAGGCCAGGAAGACAAAATGCTCATATGGATGACCGTCAAAGAGGCGGTGGTGGATTGGGAACGTCTATGGCTTGAATTAACGTGACGTTGGCCGGTTCGCCGAGAATGTGCCCTGAGTGCACGGGGTGTGTGGTCGTGCGAGCCTACGCCTGTGTTGATGTGTGTTCACATTAATATATTTCCTATACTAATAAAGTGCAGGGAAAGAGCATCGCCGCCCCGATTTTGGGGGCGGGATCGTTATAATTTGGTCAGCATAGCTGACCGTTGCTTTTGTTTGCCACCGGGCGGTGGTTTGTGCTTGCAGGTGCTGCGGAGCCGAGCGGAAAATAGCGGGTTAATGCCCATGTTGCGGTGCTGGCCCTCGAAGGCCTAACCCCTTTTTATGCTTTCCGTTTATTTCATGTATGGCCGGCCTGCGAGCCGAAGTATGTAAGACATGTTTTGTTAAGCAAACCTTGTAAGGCCTTAAGGCCGGTACTTTTGTATTTTTATTCCTATTGTTACTTCTGTAGTGGACATTCCTGCTTGGCAGGGTTCTTGAATTTGTGCAACTTAATAATTTACTTCCGCTAGAATGACTCTGTGTAGGACGTTGGTGATTGGTTGTATGGTTTCAACGCGTAACCAACCGATCTGTCCGTAGTATATGGCGTCGGGACCCGGCCGGACCTACTGCTATATGCTATGCGACGGATAGGGGTGTTACAAACCGAGAGAGTGCTGTGATTATCTCATTAAACCTTTGTACTTCCTTAAGAGATCGGGGCGGTGACATGTCTTCCAAAGCTTTAATCTTCTCAGGGTTGGCCTCTATCTCTCGCTGGGTTACCATGAATCCTAAGAATTTTCCAGACGTAACCCCGAACACACACTTGGTGGGGTTAAGCCTCCTGCCATATTGTCGGAGTATCTTGAAATATTTCTCGAGGTCTTCCACGCGGTTTTCTCGACGAACACTCTTTACCAACATGTCATCCATGTATACCTCCGTTGTTTTGCCGATAAGGTCTTTAAAAACTTTATTCATGAGCCGTTGGTAGGTGGCCCTAGCATTCTTGAGCCCAAAGGGCATAACTTTGTAGCAGTATATCCCTTTGTATGTTCGAAAGTCCGTATGCTCTTCGTCTGCTGGATTCATTCGAATCTGATTGTACCCGGAGTAAGCATCCATGAAGCTGAGGAGTTGGTGTCCGGCTGTTGAATCAACTAACTGATCAATTCTGGGAAGCGGGAATCTATCCTTAGGGCACGCTTGATTGAGGTTGGTGTAGTCCACACATATCCTCCATTTTCCTGAAGACTTCTTCACTAAGACGACATTAGCTACCCAGGTCGGGTAATTTACTTCTCGGATGAAATGGGCGTTGAGGAGCTTCTCTACTTCTTCTCCAATTGCCTGGAGATGTTTAGGAACAAAGTTTCTCTTCTTTTGGATGACGAGTTTTCATGCAGGGTTGATGTTGAGAGTGTTGGATGACGGGTTTGCATGCAGGGTTGATGTTGAGAGTGTTGGATGACGTGAGGATCTATGTCAGGCATATCTTTAAAGCCCCAGACGAAGATATCTTTATTGTTTCGGAGGTAGGCTGTGAGTTCCTCCTTTTCTTGTTGTGGCAGGAGCGATCCGAGCTGGATGGTGCGGGCTGGGTTTATCAGCAAGAGAGGGACCTCAATCAGCCCTTCTATAGACATCCCTCGCTGTAATACTGCTTCGTCGCGTAGATCGAAGTCGTCGATGTTCAACGTAGTGGCATTCGTAGGTTGTGCTTGTTTGGAGTAACAATTCTTGGCGGCCTCTTGATTGCCGCGGATGAATCCAATACCTCGCGGAGTGGGGAACTTTTTGGCGAGGTGAGGAATCGAGGGTATGGCTTTGAAGATAGTCTGAACGGGTCTTCCGAAGATGGCGTTGTATGCTGAGCTTGAGTCTACTACTACGAACTGGATTTCGTGAGTCACCTGCCTTGGAAATTCTCCCATGGTGACTTGGAGAGTAATCATCCCTAGTACTTGGACTGGGTGGTTGTCGAAGTTGTAGACTGGTCCAGCTGCTTGTGTTAGATGTTGATTGGAAATATTCATGCTCTGAAGAGTAGCCGAGAACAAGACATCGACTGAGCTTCCATTGTCGACAAGAATTCACTTGACAATATAACACGGCTCTCTGATCCCGACACTAATTACTAGGGGGTCCTGGTGAGGTGTTCGGAGCCCAACATGATCTTCGTCTCCGAAATTTATGGTGGTGTCTTTCTTGTACTTCTTGTCTTCATGGGCCTCTCTTTGCCTGCTAACTGAGAAGATTTGAGTGGAGAGGATGGGTGATCCGGTTATGGTTTCAATATTCTCAACCATCTGCCTACCACCTGCTCCCCCAGGGGGCATTTTGCTGATCTCTAGGCGGCTTAGGCGGGTCACGTTGATCCTGCATATATCCATACAAAAAACTTCCGTGAAGTCCTAGGCGGACTAAGCGTTCGATTTCTTCTTTGAGGCGGGCGCAATCTTCCGTGGTATGCCCTGTGGTTTGATGAAACTCACAATATTTGGACAGGTCATTCCTGGGATTATGAACCGGTTGTTTTGGTCGCTGCAGGGCTGGCTCATTCTGTATAACATATAGTACATTAGTGCGTGTAGTGTTGAGAGAGGTAAAATCTCTAGGTGGCTGATCTCTTTGAGGATCTTGTCGGCGTTGTCCATTGCAAAGATCGTCGTGGAATCTTCCTTCTTGACGCTGAGGAGTTGGCTCCCTTTCTCTCTTACGTTTCTGGGCGCCATCAAATTGCTGGCGACGAGCTTCAATGGCTTTATCTGCGGCGTTCTGGGCCTCAACCCGATGCACATGGTCAGGGTAACTAGGAACAGTTTCTCACATTAGCGCAGAGTAGAAGCCGCTCGGGCAAAGGCCTCCAAGGAACACCCCTCGCAATAACTCGGGATTGACTCCTGGAAAATGATGGGCTTCGACGGTAAAACGTCAGAAAAAGTCTTTCAGATTCTCCCCCTCATTCTAGCGAATCCCTGATAAATGGGAGGGGTCGCGAATGGTACTGCGATTGGCTATGAATTGGTCGACAAATTGTCTTGTCAGCTCTGTGAAATTGGTGATGGTACTTGTCCTCAACGAATGAAACCATGTTCGAGCTTGTCCTTTGAGAGTGGCTGGAAATACTTGACAGAGCAGCTGATCTGGAGCATTGTAAATTCTCATAATGGTGGTAAAATGGTTGATATGTTCTAGTGGATCATCGGTCCCATCGAACGTTTCAATGTTTGGGAGCTTAAATCCGTTCGGGATTGGGTGGTCAAGGATCTTGGGCGCCAGAGGAGAGCCTTGGCAGATTGGTCGGCGGGTACGAATGTCTCTTGCACCGGCCTGACGATATTCTTCAGCGATGACTTCTCGAATATCCTCCCGAGTGAATCTTTCACGCGGAGGTTGACATGCTTTATTAGCGGGATTGCAATGGTGATGGTCCACCCTCATTCTTCTCTGGTCCGGGTGAGCGGAACTTGCAGCTTCAGAATATTCTTCGGATATTTCATGTTTTGGAGGAACCTCTTGGGTTCCGCCTTGGTTTGGTTGTGGCGGAGGATCTGCTCGAACTGGATGCAACGGGGGAGCTGGAGGCGCTCCTAGGTTGCACAATAGGGTGAGCATTTAAGTTTGTTGCTCTTCCATTTGGCGAATGCGTCCCTCCAAGGCGGTGACAGGAGAAAATGAGTCCTCATCGGTGAATGGCACGTCCATCAGAGAGTGTGAATGTGCAGGCTCAGGGAGCCCGCCAGGGGAGGAGCCTTCAGTGGTACGGGTGCTTCTCTTCTCCATTAAGGAAGTACTTGGAGGGGGTGATGCTGATGGTCTTGTACTTCAAAGGATGTTGGGACTCACGTTCCCACAGACGACGCCAAACTATCGCGGACTAACTCGATGCCCCGGTCAGACCGATTGTTCGTGGACCGCCTTAGCTTGCGGGATGATCGAGCGCGCACACAGTCAATGAAAATGCGAAGTTGACACAAGGTGTGATGACGTGGAAAAAACCCTTAAATGGGTAAAAAAACACATGACCGGGTCTGTGCCGGTCAAATTCCACTAGCTGCTTCGGATTACAATGTGTTTAGGGAATCGGGGAAACATGCCGCTCCCGTTACAGCTTGGGGGAGAGAGAGAGACCATGACTCCCTATGGGCAACAGACTGTGCCGCGAGAGCGACTTGAGTGTTGAAATGCGAGGGATGATCCTGGTGCTTTGGCGCTGGGGTGACACGCGTTTGCTTGCAGAAGCCGCCTTCTTCCTTGGGTTCGCTCCAGGACTTGGACGTTTTTCTGCTGGCGACGGGCTGGTGGTGCGCTGGTGGCCGCTAGTTACCGTGGGTGGTTCGTCACGGCTGGTGGTGCGCTGGTGGCCGCTAGTCGCCGCTGGTGGTTCGCGACGGCTAGAGGCTGACCCGAGGGAGGAGGCCTGCAGAGCCATCACCTGAGGAAGAAGATGACTGGGAGCAGAAAAGGTGAAGAATAAGGAGGCCCTGAGGCTCCTTTTATAGCCTCCGGAGAAGGATCATGGAGGGCCCCACCACTAATGTAGTGGGTTAGTGGGTGGTTACCCTCCAGATCGGACGACGAGGAGAGTCTCCTCCCGATCAGACGGTGGAGAGGTCATCCACGGAGACGGGTCGTCACGACGGCGGAGGTGGCCAGCCAGGCGGCCGGTGGTGGGTGCGGACGGCCTAATGGCTGGCGCGGAGGCCAGCCGGGTCGGCCGCGACGCGGCTAGGCCGGCGGCTAGGGCCGGCCGTGGCGCGGCCAGGCCTGCGGCTAGGGCCGACCATGGTCGGCCGCGGCTAGGCCAGCCGTTGCGTGGCCAGGCCGGCAGCTAGGTCGGCCGCGGTGAGGCCCGCGGCCTGGCCGGCCGTTGTACGGACAGGCCACCGGCCTTCCTGCCGGCCGTACTGGCCGCGACCTACTGCGGCAAGGCCTGCTACCTGGCCGTGGCCTGCCGAGACGTGGCCGACGACGTGTCGTGGCCAGGCGGCCGGCTGCGGTTGGGCCGCGGCCTGCTGCGGCGGTCTGATTCATGGGGGGAGTGGTCATCCCATGATCCTACTTTGGGAGGAGATCATGGGGGGCTTTTTTCTATAAATGATGGTGGAACCCATCAAAGTGAAATAGATAGTGTGAGAAAAGAAGAAATAGCTTGTGAGAATTTGAAACTAACTTAATTTTTACATTCAAAAAACTTGAATATTACATGAGTGTGCCCTTATTTATATAGAAAAGAGGAGCAGAGAGAATTTACAATTTGGCAATGTGAGACTAATTACAGGAATCTACAGATGTGCGATAAGCACGGGCAATGCAGTCAAACAAGAGTTGACCGCACAGAGATGTGCGGTTACACGAGATCAGTAACCTCCCATACCAACAACTACATAGAGCAGGTATCAATGATGAATCCTCCGGTCTTCATCATCAAAGCTTTGGGTCCATGAATCTTAGCTATGATCTCCACAGGATGCAGTTATACACGGGTAATCACTTATATATATATATATATATATATATATATATATATATATATAAATAATTACCCAAACTTCCCCTGTAAATTAGCATAATTAGTGAGAGCACTCCTCTTATTTTCGAAATTACAAAAAACTCCCCTTAAGTTTTCATTTCATTACCAAAACCTCCCCTGGTCTTTTCATTTCATTGCATTCATGAAGAAAAATACTCCCTGGACACTGTACACCGAGGGGGGTGTTTTTGTGCATGGATGTTATGAAATTAAAACTCCATGAGAGGTTTTTGTAATTAAATGAAAACTTAAGGGGAAGTTTTTGTAATTTCGAAAATAAGAGGGGTGTTGTCAGTAATTTAGCAAAGTTAGAGGGGAGGTCCCGGTAAATGGCCCTATATATATATCTTATATCTTATCTTATATATATAAGAGAATATAGATATTTGGAAGCACAACATAGATTGAATATTGGTCATTGGATCATGAGAGAGAACATGATCGAGAGGGGGGAGATTTGGGAGAGAGAGTTGAGGGAAAGGGAGGGAGAGGGGGGAGAGAGAAGGAGAGAGAAATAGAGGGGGGAGTGATAAAGAGAGAAAGAAAGAGGGAGAGATGAATTAATTTTTATAGATTAAAATTGTATAAAATAAAAATATGAATAATACTTCATATTTTTTTGCGGTCATTTTAAGTACTCATATGTATATGTTTTGAAAAAAAGATTTCGGATGCATGCGTAACCCGCTCATAGGCGCATGCAGCCCGCAGCGACGCATGGAGCACGGGCGAAACCCGTGCGCAGGCGAGCGAAGCCCGTGCGCATGCGGGCGAAGCCCCCCTGGATGCGGCTGAAGGCCGCCTGAGAGCATCAAGCACGGGCTTAGCCCGTGCGAAGATGATCGTATATATATATATACATATCTTCAAGCACATCAAACACTTCCCCTCAACCGTTTGATCAAAGAGCATATTAAATCTCATCCTTTAGATGGAGATAGAGAAAGAAAGATTGAAAAAAGAGGGGGAGAGAGAGAAAAAGAATATTGATAGGTCTCTTAAAACTATATGAGAGAGAGTGATAGAGATTAAACTTTTTACGGTAAATCGTACATTTTTTTTAAAAATAAAAATTGTAATATTGATTTATATTTTTTTACGATCGTTTTGAGTACTCATATGTATATGTTGCGGGCGCAGCCCGCAACGAAACATCGAGCACGAGCGAAGCCTGTGCGAAGGCGGACGAAGCCCGCCTGGATGCGGCCGAAGGCCGCTAGAGAGCATCGAGCACGGGCGTAGCCCGTGCGAAGATACTCATATATTATATATATATATATAGCACAGCTTGCCGTTAGCCAAAGTTAACCGTGATGACTGCAAGGTGCGGTTAGACATGATTAACCGTCTATACACGATACATCTATATATGTTCTAACAGATAGTATCTATTTCACGATCAAGATCTATTTTTTGTTGAACGGATGAGATCACTAATCTCATTCTTTTATTTTATTTGTCCAATCAAAAATTTCTGCGTCCTTAAATCAAATGAGATTGCATCCCCACCTTGAAATAAACCTCCTACTAAACAAGCATGCGGCTCAATATTTTCATTAGCAAATTTATTATTATTTTGCCGCATATGTTGCAGAGGGAAGCGGGGGGTGTGCTGTACTGCACCGTGCAGTGCAGCACATCCCGAGTGCATCCATCTCGTGCACGTATCTCGACACGAGTGCTGATGCGCTGACGGACATTGAATATCGCACCGTATGGTACAGTACAACACCCCCCTTTCCCGATTGCGGAGAACTCTGAGAAAAGACGAGGCCGATGACTCTGCAGGACTGCGTATGTGTTATAATGTGTAGAACACTTAAACAACGACCCTGTATTTATCTTTATTATCTGGAATATAATTCTATCTTCCAAAAATAAACTTTATGCGTGGATTTTTTCATTCATGTCTTATACGAAATGAAAATATCAATAATGATCAAACAGCCGTACAATAGCTTTGATTTGGCTATAATTATAATAGAAAAAAGGTTTATTACCGAGTCCTCCTCTAGGAGTTTGCATAATTACATGTTGCGCCCCTCTATTTTTCGAAATTTCATTTATCTCCCTCTAATTACATGTTGCATAATTATTTGCTCCGATTAGGTTGGACAAAAACGTCATTGTATGTTTCGTATGACAAATGTTACTACCGTGATGAAAAAAGAAACTAGTTTGGGGCTTAAGATTTTGGTATGAAAAATTGGCAATGACATTTTTGTCCAACCTCACCGGAGCAAATAAGCTGCTGCGTCAAACACAACCTAAGTTTTCCATGTTTACAAAAATGTTCCTTTCGTTAGAAATATGGATGGAAAATGATAGAATCAACATAATATTTTTATGATGTTTTAATTTTATTATTTTATAATAATAGAAAAGTGTAAATGTCCGCCTCTAGGAGTTTGCATAATTATATGTTGCACCCCTCTATTTTTTGAAATTACATTTATCTTCCCCTCTAAATTTTTCTCTGTTTACAAAAATGTCTTTCGGTAGAAATATGGATGGAAAAAATGATAAAATCAACCAAAATTTGTATGATATTTTAATTTTATCACTTTATAATAATTCTAGAGTCGTTACAATGTATACAATTTTACACATTTTTAACGTAAAGTTATTACAAAGAATAAAATTGGAATGTCATAAAATAATTTGACTTATTTGAATACTTCCCTAGTTTCATTTATATTTCTAAAGAAAAAGGACATATATTTCACTGCAGAACAATGGATAAAATTTTACACATTTTTCAACGTAATGTTATTACAAAGAATAAAATTGGAATGTCATAAAATAATTTGACTTATTTGAATACTTCCATAGTTCCATTTATATTTCTAAAGAAAAAGGACATACCTTTCACTGCAGAGTCATTAAAAAGAGTAAAATCAAATATCATAAAATAAGATAGAGGCGGTGCAACATAAATGTAATTTCAAAAGATAGAGGCGGTGCAACATGCAATTTTGCAAACTCCGAGGGGAGATCCTAGGAATTAACCCTAATAAAAATATTGGATTGAACGCGAGTTTGAAAAGAACGTTCTAGCAAATGACTGCCTGATAACATATTATTGTTGGCAAGTTCCACAAAAGTGTCTAAGTACTCAATATTAGCATAAAAAGACATTTTAATAATCATTGAGATTCCAAAGGCACAAATAGTCCAATGGGATGCAACAACTCGACCCAAATCGGCGCGTCAAAATCGAACCGGTTCATCTGGCAACTCGATTCGAGCGGCACAAGCCAATAATCATTCAACAATCGACAGTGAGATCATAAAGCCATTCAACACAATTTGATGGGAGGGGGGAGATCCAATAAAAAAATAATTTTGAACAAAAAGGTGTATGAAGTTGTTAGGGGAGGTCGGGCGGTCATGAACGACGGATCATAACCACCGTGTTCACAACCGCCAACGTCACGTTGAACGGAGCCATAATTTGAACTAGTAAGGCTCCGTTTGGGGGGACTTAATTTCACCGGTCATGCGGTTACGACCACATGAATCAGACCTTAATTAAGATCTGGTTTATGCGGTCGTAACCGCTTGACCTGTGAAATTAAGGCTCCGTTTGGGAGGACTTATTTTCACCGGTCAAGCGGTCATGACCGCATGAATCGGACTTATTTTAAGTCCCGATTCATGCGGTCATGACCGCTTGACCGGTGAAAATAAGTCCTCCCAAACGGAGCCTAAGTCCCCCCAAACAGAGCCTAAGTGTCTTACTCTCTAGGCCTTCTAACTGCAGGGAAAACGTAGAAACAATGAAATTATTTTGATTTGGATCATGATTTTAATACTGGCTTTTATTTAAATATGATTTTAAAACTCTAATCGCTGGTTCAAAGGTGGAAACAATATTTATTTCATTGTTGACAATCAGAATATAAGTGGGGAGACTCCATCCTCTCGCAGCGGTGGCGGAACTAAGATTTTAATCCGACCTAGACGCCATATAAATAATATTTATTTATGATAACTTTTTATTCAAAATTCAAAGAAAAGATTGCAATTCACGGTAAGAAAATCGAACATGAGAAATTGATGTACTTAACATTGTTAAAAAAAATCAAAACGTTATATAAATGAGAAACTTGAAACTGATCAAAATAAATATTATAATAGAACTAAACATTACATAATGAAAATTTTTGATGGTAAAGTGTTCTAAAATGAACTTACAAATTAAAAAAAAAACCACTTTTCTCAGACACATTCTGAAAACGTTGAATAATTTCTTTATTTGTAATTTAATTTTGTCTGCAATAATTTGCTCAATATATACTATGAGACAATCATTCATCCTTAATTCTATTCCTTAGATGACTCTTTATAATTTTCATAGCGGAAAATATCATTTCTACAATAGTGCCATCGGTAGATGACAAACCAATTTCAAAAGCCGTTACACCAACTGATGAGATCAGGTTTTCTTAGCTCCACTAATTTTGTAGTAAGTGTACTTATATCATTAATCTGTGAGAATTTCTCATTAGTGCGAACATTAAAAATATATATCTAGTTGATCATCTAGTTACTGTAAGTCTAAGTGAGTAAAATCATATGGATAATAGTCTGCAAGGCGAATAAACTTATCTTTATCAAAAGAAATGAAATTATTGTTTAGATCAAGACTTGAAACACAGAGAACTAATTCAATATATATTTCATTAAATCGATCATTTAACTTGTTTAGCATCCAATCAATCACGATATTGAGGATCTCGACCCAAAAATGATGATAATTTGTAATATCTCTCGCATTGCGTCTTGATCTTTCTGCTTGAATAAATTTTCCCTCCATGTTTGGAATATCGATATCGTGTTTACTAACAAAGCTTGAAACTTATTTCATGAAAGTTTCTCATTGCAGATCAACATTTCTCATGTTAAATAATAATTGTTTGAACAACGGCGAGTTTTTTTTGTTGAAATGACGAACTTTTTTTCCAATCTTTTCCTGAGAAAAACTATCTAGAAATGGTTGACAAGTTCCATTTTACAGATAATGTCTTTTTATAGAATCACGAAGCTTAAACTCGGATTTGAAGGTAAATCCCAAAGCTTAAACTCAACTCGAAGGCTCTATTTGTTTGAGCGTTTTGATACTCCGTTTTGTGCAAACGCCGCCGGAAGGAGGGTAAACAAATGAACCTCCGGCGGCGTTTGCTCCGTTTCCACCCGCCCGCCTTGAGAAACGCCCAAAAAAGCTCCGTTTGGAGCAGCCACCTCCCCCCTCCGGTTCGAATACTCCGTTTCCACCCGCCGGATCGATCCGCCACCGCCGAACCAAATGAAGCCGAAGTCTCTTACTATTTGTGGCTTTTGACTCATGTGCGTCTATTTTCAAAAAAAAAAAACTTGTCCATCCAAGACAGCTAAGAGAAAACCACAACTTTGATAAGAAATTTGGTCCATCCAAGATAATCTGTAAGTTACTACTTACAAATACACATTCATAACTACATAAAAAGGGAATTGTTACGTGCACTGAACTTTTGGCTATGTGCACCGCAACTTTAGACAATAACAGGGTTTTTTGTTTTCTCTTTTTCCTACGTGCACAAAGGCAATCTCCCCTCCGGTCGCCTCTCGCGTCCTCGAAAGATACCCAGAGCTGCTCAAATTCAAATTAGAGGGGACGATGAGCACCTCGGTGGCATATCTGATCGGAATCAGAGTCTCGGGAAGAAAACTCGGAGGTATTCTCACCCGCTATCCAGAAATTCTAGGCATGCGAGTTGGTAGAGTTATTAAACCCTTCGTCGACTACCTTGGATCTCTCGGATTACCAAAGCTTGCTGTGGAAAGACTGGTGGAGAAGAAGCCCCATATACTCGGTTCAGTTTGGAAGAGCAAGTGTTGCCCAACGTGGCTACTCTAATGGCGTTTGGTGTAAAGGATGACTCCATGGCTTCAATAATCGCTCAGTTTCCCGAACTGCTGGGCATGGAGTTGAAGGATCGGAGTAGCTGCTCTCCCAGCGAAGCCTGTTCAAATCCAACATGCTCGCAGATCGGGACGTACGAGTTTTGCAAGATCGTCGAGAAAATGTCGTGAGTTTTTAGATTTCTGGCGAGGCTTTCAACTTGGAGAGTTTTAAGATCATGTGATTCCGAGATGCCGGTCACCATTGGATTGGATTTCGGGGAAAGTGATCTTAAAATCTTTCTCACCAAATCACTATTGGAGAAATTCTTTCCAAGAACTTTGGAGTCGTTAGCGATCTTGTATACATAGAGTCAACATCTTCGTTAACTTCCCTCAAGAACTTTTCAAATTCCGACTCCAATTGAAAAAGCTGAGTCTTTCACCTGCGACATATCTTCATGAGTAATTTCAAGCAGATACCAAATATCATATGTTGTTTCATATGCACACACCCTATTAAATTCAATTCTATCTAACGCACAAAATAAAGCGTTCATTGTCTTAGCGTTGTTTTGCATTTAAGTTTATCAGTATCGTCCCATTTATCCTTAGATTTTTCCATAGTGACACTTTCAACTACCGTTGTAAGTGGATTGTAGCATTGTTCTATCATACCCGGCCCATGCATCAATATCTAAAGAGATTAGAAAACATCGCATTCGAGTTTTTCAGTAATTGTAATCCATACCAGTGAATAAGGGAGGTCTACTAATTTTTTGCCCCTCAAAAAATGCGTAAATGTTATGCGTCATTTCTCCTGGTGGTAAAACCGTTTTGAAGAATCCTACCTCTGATACCAAGTGTTGGATCTTGATGTGCCTTTAGAGGGGGCAGGGGTGGGGCGGGTGAATAAGGGCAAACAATAATTTTTGCTTAAATTTTTTTACTTAGCCAAATAAAAACAGAATTTAAGTAAATTTTTTCACAATCAAATACTCATGACAAACACTTAGAAAATTATAGGAAAATTGAAATGAAATTTTTTTAAGTGATGTAAAACATAAACAATAGATTTCAATAAAGCTTGAAATCAACGCTATGATTAAAAAGTCTTCTTTTTGAATTCACCGATCCTTCTCCTAAGAACCGACCAACTAAATCATATCTCTCCCTAAATACAACAACTAGCCTCCCCCTAGATCTCTCCACGACCTAGTCGCTGCACACAAGACAGCGATTTCCCCCTAAACCACCGAAGGGCCTAGTCTTTACTCATACGGTGGCGATTTCTCTACCGTTTACAAAATGAATAGAAAGAAAATAGATCTAAACAAAAAAACTCCCTCTGGTCTTGAGTGTTTAAGAAGACAACAAATCCTTGCAAAGGTCGTCGGAGTTGGAAAACACGAATTGTTTCTTCTTCGCTCTTGCACTTCCTCGAACACTTAGGAGTTTTTCTGGTTTCACGGAGTTATCAGGCTGAGAATGCACGGGATGAAAGCCCCGGGAGGTGTGCAACATAAATTTCCCGAAATCTAGCCTATATATAAATTTTGCACTATCGCGCGGCGGTAGCTCGATATCGCATGTGATATCTCCGTTTGCTGCCACGTGTCCCACTCTGCAATAACCGCACCGAGAAGCTGGAGTACGTGTACGGTCGTGGGCCTATCGCGCCACGATAACTTAATATCGCCTGGCGGTAGCTAGTGTTATGCGTTTCATGGTAACCGTCGAGAAACATGGCCTACGTCATGGCTAACGCCAACATTGTTATTGCGGGGCGATAGGAGTTATCTCCTGCGATAGCTCCGCTTTGTAAAAATTTATTGCACGCCGCCCATGCAAAATCATCAGAGTATTGTACCTGTTATATCAGCACACAACAAACACAATATGATCCAATACATTCGGGATTTGTTATTTTAAAACAAAGGAGTGCGGAACGCATGCTCCAACAGGGGCGAGTACTCTTACTCACCATGCGAGGAACCAATCTCTTTGCCCAGGTGGTGACAAGAAGAACTTGGTCGTCCTTGAAAAGGGTTGCCAGGGGGAAGCGAAAGCGATTTTTCGAGGCCCGGGGGAAAAAACGTCTGGTCATGAATTAGAGTTGTGGCAGGACTGAGAATGGTGGGAACACCTTGGGTGGGGGGAATAGAGACGGAGGCGCGATCGAGCATAGCCCCGCGACCCGGCGACTTCGATGGCCGCACCCCCAAGCCGGCGACCCCGAAGGTAGGAACTGCAGGAAGTGACACGAGATAAACACACGATATATGGGAAAAGGGTTGGGAGGACAATAACGAGAACTTACCATGCGTTTGCGGAGGACAACCGAAAGTGGTAAGGGGGCTCACATAACCATAGTGCTCGTAAAGGCGCAGATATACTTCTGCATTCTCGGGACTCAAGAAACCATCAGTCGTTGATTTTGAATCAGTCACAAAACGAAAAAAGACAACCTGGAATAGGATTCCGACTCGAGCACAAAATTTATGGAATAGATTTTGAAGACCGGTGTAGTCGTGAATCTCCATTCTGACACACTTATTTTGCATCTGCTGCTATTTTATTTCTTGATTCATGGTTATCGCAAGTTCCTGTTTCTAGTTAGGATTTTCTAGAACCTAATTCCTTTGCGCACATACTGATGTGATACCCACTAATGAAAACCCCAACAGTCTTCTCATAGTTAATGAGCAGAGCTCCCGTCGTTGGTGGTAGTAGTTTTGCCTCTTCTTTCTTATCTTTTCTTCTAGCCTCTATCGTTCGACGATAAGAGGTGTTTCTTGGCATTAGTGTGGATACTCGGGCGCAAATCTACTTCTGCGTTCTCGGAACTCAAGCAACCGTCAGTTGTTGATTTTGAATCAGTCGTAGAACTAAGAAGACAATCTGGAATAGGATTCTCACTCAGGCACAACATTTCTGAAGCCGATTTAATTTGAAGACCGGTCTAGTCGTGAATCTCCATTCCGATACATGTATTTTGCCTTTGTTGCTATTTTATTTTTTAATTCATGATTATCGCAAGATTCTGCTTCTAGTTGGGATTTTTTAGGATATTGACTCGGGCACAATATTTCTGGAGCAGATTTTGACGACCGGTCCAGTTGTGAATCTTCATTCTGACATATGTACTTTGCATCTGCTGCTATTTTATTTCTTGATTCGTGATTATTGCAAGATCCCGCTTCTAATTAAGATTTTGTAGAACCTAATTCCGCTGCACACATGCTTATGTAATGCCCACTAATGAAAACCCCCACTAACTTAGTGAGGGGTTATGGGAGAAAGCACCTCGCGCGCGGTCTGTACGCCCGATCTTTGCGCGATCCACGCATAAACCGCCACACCACCCACCGAGCAAACGTCGGGCCGGAAGGCTGCCTGCCGCCAGGCTCTCGGTCGTCGTGGCCGACCACCCATGGCCGCACACCCTAGGCACGTGATAGCCAGATCTGCGCAACTGCCCCCCCCCCCACGCGGCCGCGAGGAACCCGCGTCCGGCTGCCCTCGGCCTCCCAGTCGTTACGCGCGGCCGCGAGGCCCCCGCGTCCGGCCTCCCGTGGCTAGCCGCCCTCGGTCGCGCGCCCGCGGGGCCCACGCAGCCGGCCTCCCTCGATCGCACTGCCGCAATGCGTGGCCGCCGGGAGCCCGCAGCCGGCCTCTTCTGGCCGACCAACCTTGGTTGCGCGCCCGCGACGTACAACCGTCAGCTGGCCCCATCACCGGCCGGCCCTCGATGGTCGGGGCTTGCCACTGGCCAGTCTCCTTGCTGTAGGTCGGCCCTTTGGCCGCCGCATAACCCGTCGCCGTCTGATCGTCCCCTGGCGATCTCATCTGTCCATTATACGTGTACAATCCCGTATCCCGCGAGTGGTCGACAGGAGTTGAACCGGCCGGCTCAGACCAACTTGGACCCAGCATGCCGAGCCCGAGCTCGGCAATAGTCGAGCCGAGCTCGACGATGGCTGAACGAAGCCCGGCACGCCGAGACCGAGCTCGGGTGCGGGAACAGGGCTCGACGGTGGTCGAGCCAAGCTCGACGATCCTTGTGCCGTTTTCAGTCTCTGTTGGAGCTCGGCGATCGCCGTGCCGAGTCCGAGCTCGACGATCGCCGTGCCGAGTCCGAGCTCGGCGGTAGCCAAGCCGAGCTCAGCGGTAGTCGAGCACAAGTCTGCCGAGTACCTGCCCGCCCAGGCCCAAGACGAGGCGAGTCAGGCCTCCTGCCGAGCGAGTGACCCCTCAGGTCCAGCTCGCATCTTGGCCATGACATACTTTTACTATGTGGCCCCTTTTGGTTTGCCTGTAGTCCTCGAAAACAGTGAAGGTTGTATATTGGCAGGCCATCTTTTCCTATAAATAGGACCCAAGGGGTACCTCAGAAGGCACACTTACTAATTCTCCGGCCTACTAGCGCTTTCTGAGGTACCTTAGTCCGACATTTGGCTAAGGAGGGGAAGCGCTCTAAGATCTTCCGGGTGTATGGTGGGACCTCCCCGCCGGGCCCTTGGTCTAGTCCTTATTTCTTCTCTTTTCTTTGTCATTTACTTGCAGGAGTGAAGTAGGTGCGCGGCCACCCCTTCCCCAAGGGTCGAACTCCACAAGAGACCGGTTTTCCGGTTCAACATTTTGGTGCGGTGAGCGTGGACAGTGGTCAGCAGAGAAAACCTTCTGCAGGCTCGATGACTGGAGAAGAAGGACAAGGATCAGGCAGGGGCAACTCGCCACCCCCTCCCCCACCCCCAGCAGCGAGTGTGCCGGCAGAGCTTAGGGAGGAGATCCTCGGGCTCGTCAGGACCGCCCTCGGCATGCGAGCTGAGAGTGCGACGCCGGCAGTCCCGGTGGTCGCCGCTCCCACACTCGGCGACGACGCGCCGCTCAGGCGACCAGGGAAAGAACCCGCCGAGAGGGGCGAGCGCGAGTTCCATGGGCGAGTTCTGTTCCCCGGCTCGGCCGCCGAGTACCACTTCGGCGAGACTGCAGGAAGGGAGTTCCCGTCTCGCCCGGCTGAGGGGGGAGCCCCTTCAGCGAGTTCGTTTCTTCAGCCCCAGTTCCCGAGGGGTTTCGCGAGCCGGAGATGACTTACTACTCCGGGAGAGGAGACCCGGTCCACCACATCCAGTGGTTCGAGGACATGGTCTCAATTCGACAGATGTCAGACGGCTTCAAGTGCCGACTCTTCGCCATCACCCTCAGAGAAAAGGCGAGAGAGTGGTTCCACCAGCTCCCGACCGGGTCCATTTACTGCTTTGAGGATCTGCGACGGGGTTTCATGCTGAGGTTCACCACTTCTAAGAAGAGGAAGAAGGAGGCAGAGTCTTTGTTCCGCATCAAGCAGAGGGTGGGAGAGACCCTGGGAAGCTATCTGGACAGGTTCCAAGAGGAACTGTCCCAAGTTCAGGAGATGCCGGGGCACACCATGATGGTGGCCTTCACCCTGGGTCTCCAATCCGGGTTCTTCGCAATGGAACTGAAGAGATCACCTCCAGTGTCTTTTGAGGCACTCCTAGAGAGGGCGGCCAGGGAGGCCGAAATGGAGGCAGCATATCCAGAGTTTGCTCGAAGGTTGGCCAAGTGGGCCGTGGAAGAGGAAAGGCCAAGGGGTGGCCGAATTCAGGAGGAGAGGAGGGCTGAACCTCGGCAAAGGGAGCAGCCGCAGCAGCAGCCGCAACCCAGGTGGGTGCGTCCGGAGCAGACCCACCATTTGGGATAGAGGCCCGAGTGGCAAGACCAGGCACCACGAAGAGGTTATCAGGGAGGAGATAACCGCCAGGGTGGCCGAGGGCAGTACAATCCCCAGGGGGGTAGGCAGGGTCAGAGACCCCCTCTCCCCGACCAGGAGGAGGCAATGGCGATTGCCATGAGGGGGAGGAGGAGAGGACAGCCGAGGAGAAGGAGGGAGGTCAGGGTGGACCTGCCCTATTGTGACTTTCATCAGGAAGAGGGGCACCTCACATCCACGTGTCCGGAGTTCCTCGAGATGAGAGGGAGAAGGGAACAGCAACAACAAGGCCATCAGGAAGTTCAGATAGAGGAGATCCGGCCTCAGGAGGAGGGGGATCGGTGTGAAGACCGGATCGATGTGGGCACCCGGGGAAGGATCGGAGCGATCCACGGGGGGCCGGGATCGAGGCCTCCCGTAAGTCAAGCCTCCACACTATGTACCGGAGGAGCGTTGGCTCCACATCCCAATCCCCTCCCCCCGAGGAGAAAATCACCTTCTCCAGAGAGGACTTGCCGGGTCACGAGGACCCCTTCTGCGATGCGCTGGTTATCCAGACAGCCATCGAGGATTTCACTGTCTCCCGAATCCTTGTGGACAATGGGAGTTCGGTCAACGTCATCTTCAAGAAGGCGTTCGATGCGATGAAGGTAGAGGCCAGGAGGGTGTTAGCCTCGGACGGGCCTCTGTTCGGCTTTTCTGGGGAGAGGAAAGAAGTCGAGGGAGGAGTGGGACTCCATGTCACTCTAGGGGGGCAGTCACGCAACTGCAAGTTTGTTATCGTGGACGCCCCTAGCAGTTACAGCGCCATCTTCGGGAGACCCCTCATCAGCGCCTTCCGCTGCGTCCCCTCGTCCTTCCACCAGTGTCTAAAGCTCAACTTCGAGGGGGTTCAGATCCGGGTTCGAGGAGACCCTAAGGAGGCAAGGGAGTGCTACGTCTCGGCGGTAAACTCCATCTCTTGGTTGGAGGGGGCCGAGGAGATGGGGCGGAGGTTGGAGGAGGAGCAGGAAGATGATAAAGAAATGGAGGTGGAGTGCCGCGCTCGGGAGGAGGTCGCGGAAGAGACTCGGGGGTCGGCCGAGGCCATGGCCGTCGAGGAGGCTGAGGAAGAGGTCCTCGCCCCCGGAAGGGGAGGTATCGAGGAATGGGAGGAGCAGTCCCGTCTGGAGGCAGCGGAAGAGGTGGAGGAGATGGAGGTTCTCACCATTGGAGGCAGGGTGGAGAAGGTCCGCGTCAGCGGAGGCCTGTGTAAGACCCCCTTTTTTTTTTTTTCAACCACCGGGGTCTTAGGCCCAGAACCGCCGCTTTGCGGTGACACCTTCACGTCCTGAAGGGTCATCACCACAAGGCGCCGATTCTGCCGGCCAAATCGATCACAAAAAGTAGCACAATTATTGAAGTAATAGTAAACAGTCCACAATAACAAACACCACATATATAAATAAGTAAGCTCCACGAAGGGAGTGTCCACAGAAACATCAGAGTACTATAAATACGGGCTTATGCCCGGTACAAAATGTCCTCACTACAAGTCTCTCATGCGGAAGCGAAACAGTAAACTACTCAAGGATCGAGACTCACGGTCCCGGCTGTGTGAACTCCGGAGCTAGACTGCCCCATCCCTAGGCGCACCGATCTCTGGGGCTGCTCCTCCATGCTGGGCTCCACGATCCCCTAAATGATGCGGTTCGAAAACCGTTAGTCATAAAGACTAAGCCCTATCATCCCCTACCCCTTCCCCCCCATGGCTCCTAGGTACCGAGCGGAGAGGAAGAAAGGGAAGGACATGAAGGTGGAGATTAACATGAAAACAGATGGCAGCGTAGACTAATCTAGCAAGTTGTATTAGGTGAGCAGTTAATAAGTTGTTGTAATAGGTCTAGCAGTAAGAAAAGCAATTAAAAGAATTTAAACCTTCACTTATGCGAGAACACATAAGCAAAGGGATCTTTTACAAGGCTCCCATCGTATAAGTGTCCCATACCACTTATACCTTGGGGTGTCGGTTATCAAACAGCAGGGGTTATTATATATTGAAAATAACCTTTGATTTATAAACTTGCCCACGCAAGCTTATAGACCAAGGGGTCGTTTTGCAGGTCCTAATGTATAAGCGTCCCATTCCACTTATACTTTAGGTGTCAAGGTTGTTATGAATGATTATGAAATGCAACTATATGGTGGGTATGTTATGTCATGCAGTGCAACTCACACACCCGACTCTGTGCACACAGACCTTTAGTTCCCCCTTTCGGAGCCGTTACCTCCCAGGATACCTCCGTAGTGGCAAACGGAAGCGGTGGGTTGGGCCTCGCCCACCTCCAAAACCAGTAAAGCACACTGGTCTGACCTATCGTACGCCTCAACGCTTGGTGCACAAAGCGGACGCCTGCGTACTCTTGCCGGCTGGCGCACCGGACTTCTGTTGGCGGAGTGCTAATCACCCCGCCGAGTCAACGATATCGGTGTCGGTGCAATCGAACTCCCCGATATCGAAAGACCCACCACCTTAACTTTTCCTATTTTATGCACATGCAAGTTAAATCGTAAGCACACAAAACCGAGCCGAAGCTCCCCGGACCAAAACGTCCGTCTCCAAACCAACCGAGCCGAAGCTCCCCGGACCATCCCGTCCGTTTCCAAATCAACCGAGCCGAAGCTCTCATCAACCTTCCTGTGCCAACAGTGTTGTGAAGAGTGCAGCCCTAGTTACTAAGTTACTCTTGTCGGTTTGTTATTACAGTTTACGTTAGCCCAGGACTGCCCCCGGTATACCCCGTGAAGGGCTCTCAAGGGGCACTAGGAACCAAGACGGTGCATTACGGCCCGAAGTTCCCTTTCGCAAGGCACTTATTGTTATTGGTTGTTTTCCCTTAGCCCGATTCCCTTCTCATATTACGATAGACTATCCTAGGGTGATTTTTAAACCTTCCACTCCTCGGGAAGACGATCTTTCGTCGAGCCCGAGCACCTCTTAACTCTAGCTATCACCACTACTCACTACTCTTTATATCTTCCTAATGTAATTTCTTCCACAATTGTTCACCCAGACAAAATGTTTAAACCTCAAAGACTTTCTCAGATCGTGTCCTATTGCATCTCACAACCTGCTATATGCAGACCGACCTAGGCTACATGTCGAACCGGTTATGCAATGATCCATTACTCATCCAAATGCCCTAAACTATTTACTGGAGACTTATCTTGGTATAAATAACCTAAATCCAGAGAATGGAAATTTTCTTAATTTATTTGGCATTTAATTAAATTCCTCGAAAATCTCAAGGGCCACCGGTTTGAACATGAACTATCCTAATTATTCATGCAAGATGTCCAGCAAATTTATGATAATTAGTAGACTATCTCAGAAGGCTAAATCCTAAGTATCATAATTTTCTATCATCAAAATAACCTGAAAACTATTTTGGAAATAATCTCTAATTTCTATAGTTTATGAATCAAGTACAGAAAATATTCTTCCAAAAATTCTAAATAAATTATGACATGATGAATAAGGCCTAAAATTTGCACTGGCTAAGTTTCATAATTTTCCAGCAAGCATTTTATCCATAATAATTTTTTAAACATAAAAGCCCTTTCTATCATTTGTGAATAAAGTACTAGATTTACTCAACATAAAATTCTATAAAAATTCAGGGATCAATGTTCTACAAGTCAAGATCTAAATCCAGAATTTTAACTGATTATAATTAATGTAAAGCCTCAAATTAATTAAAACAACAAATTGGGCTAATAATCCTTTAACACATGAAGTATAATATATATTAATCATAAAATTCCAGAAAAATTACCATGAGTCTAAAACATCCTAAAACCCCCTCCTCCCGAGTTTCACAATTTTTGGATTAGCTTTAGTGCTTAAAATAACTAAATTACGTTTCCATCCTAATCCTACATCTCAACTTTTGAGGTACCTAACTATCTCCAAATCCATCACTATTTCAACCAGAGGGTTTTCATCATATCATCCCCCTCTCCTCCAAATTTCAAGGGCATACAAGAGCTTTTGCTCCTATGTCCTTCACAAACCTCAAACTCCCACCCGTTGGAGTTGAGCCAATCTCTTAGGGTAAAATCCACCCTAAGCCACACCATGTTACCCAAGAGGGTAGACATAGTCCAAACAAATCAGTGGCCAACAACATCAGCCTCTTTTGAGGAGATTTGTCCACTCCATCACCAATCGTACTTTTCCCCAAAGTACCCCTCACCAAGACCTATCTAGGACTTGATACTTCCCTATTCAAAACTCGACCAATCGAGTAGAAATTTTGTACAGATCTTAATATTGATGCCAGGGACCACCACCCAAAATTTGGGGGAGTTTGGGCTTAATTTCATCTCCTAATTAATTTTATATTGTTTATTAAATTTTTACAAAAACTTTAGGCAAAAGTTCTCCAAAAATTCTCATTTTTGGACAGCCTCTCGATATACATATTATAGACCTCCAGTCCAAATTTCAAGTCATTTGAACATGTTATGAACCGTGGGCAACCAATTCAATTTCTGGTTAGCCTAGGTCTTGATCCCACCAAAATGAGTGCTGTGTTCAAACCACTCACCCAAATTGAATAAAATCAATTTTACATTAAAGTAGACCCCGAGGGCTACAACTTTTGTGTCTGGTCATTTTTCCTAAATCGGCCTCTAAGTGCCTCGTTTTGCAGCCTCAAAAATACATTCAATATCTTATTTTTCCATTATGTACTATATAATATTCTATGTATTATATATTAAATCTACTGTTCATCTTCTTCATGAACCCGAAAACCAGAACCAGGAAGCCATTTTCCTGTAACATTTCCGTGATCCGTTGCCGGCCGTCCGGTCACTTCCCTGGCCAGCCACCACCACCACCACCTCCGTTGAGGCGATGGCTAGCGGTCGGCGGTGGTTTGGCCGCCGGAGGTGGCGGTTTCCGGCGAACTCGAAATATCTTTTTCATGGTTTTTCCATGAAAACGAGAGATTGATCCGGCTCCGTTGAGCGCGAATCTCCTTCCTAAGAATCCTAAGATCTACCCATGAAAGAGAAGGAGCAGAGGAGGACCTTGTTCGCGGTTTGGAGGCGAGAAGAGCGACGAGGTGCCATGGCGCGGTGGTGGCATTGCTGAACTCCTCTTTACAGCAAGAACAAGGATCTGCTTCGTTTGCTTGAGCGTGCAACCCTCTCCTCTTTCCCCAAGTGGGCTTTTATAAGTCAGATAATGGGAAGATGAATGGGTAAATCCATTATGGCCATGACGGTTCTCCCCTTAACGTTTCGGTTACAGTGAAGGGATAAGAAACGGTGGAAACTGAACAGGTGCGTCCAGCTGGCGGTTTTCTATTGGACCACCTTTTCCTCATTTATTATATAATTACAGAAGGAAAACGGCCGGTAGTTACTCCTGGTGTAACTTCCAAGCCAGCATTTATTTCCACGCGCGTTAAAATTATTTCGGGCCTGAACCGTCGTTTCGGCCAATGTCACGGGCGTGACACATAGATCACGGGCGTGACAGGCCCGGGTAGTCATCTGGGTTCGACGATCGTCGAACTGAGATCGACGATCGTCGATGGATGGTCACGGGCGTGACACCTTGGGTCACGGGCGTGACAGGCCCGAACAGCAGATTTTGGGTCGACGATCGTCGAATTGAGATCGACGATCGTCGAAGGCTGGTCACGCCCTAAGTCACGGGCGTGACACCTCGGGTCACGGGCGTGACATGCCCGAACGGCAAGTTTCGAGGTCGACGATCGTCGAATTGAGATCGACGATCGTCGATGGGGTCACGCCCTAGGTCACGGGCGTGACACTCATGTCACGGGCGTGACATGCCCGGGGCGCAAGCTCGACGATCGTCTCACGGCGATCGACGATCGTCGATGGGGTCACGCCCCTAGTCACGGGCGTGACACCTTGGTCACGGGCGTGACATGCCCCGTCAGCACGATCGACGATTGTCTCGTGGAGATCGACGATCGTCGAAGTAGTCACGCCCAAGTCACGGGCGTGACGGGTCGGTCACGGGCGTGACCAACCCTTGACCCGAAAACTCAATCGATTTATTTTCAATTTTTGTGCTCCCTGGGGTTCTGACTCGACCATCCGACTCCTAGGGGTCTAGCCGGAAATGGGATGTTACAAATCCCAATAAACAAAACAAAAATTTCGTCCCCGAAATTGAGGTTGAGCCTATGGGGATTTCTATCGGAATAAATTAAACTTGTAACATCCCATACGATCTTTCTATTGGGTTCAGGCGACTGTTCGTTTGATAACGAAGACAATCTCCCCAATAAACAAAAGATTAGCCCCTACCTTTCTGATTAAGTGTGCATGCCTAGGTCCTGGATTTTTCCTTATCAAATCTTAACATTCCAAAACAAGAAGGCAGTCTATGATATACCGAGAGGTGGTGAGATGTACCTGACTGAACAACTCCGGGTATCTTTGCCTCATCAGATCCTGCGGTTCCCAGGTGTGCTCCTCCTGACCGTGATTTCTCCACAGAACCTTGACTAAGGGGATCTTCTTGCGGCGCAAGATCCGCACTCCTTTGTCGTCGATCCGAACCGGCTCCAAGTGAACCGATCGGTCCGAAGCTACCGGCCCTTCGGTGGTCAAAATCCGCTGCTCCGGGCGTAGTAGAGCCCTTCTCAGCGAAGAGATGTGGAAGACGTCGTGTAGAGCTGCCAGCTCTGGTGGCAACTCTAGCCTGTAGGCTAAGGGTCCGATCCGCTCCAGGATCCGGTAAGGGCCCATGTACCTAGGGCTGAGTTTCTTCCTCCGACCGCGCACCCGTGAGACTCCGTGCATGGGCCGGATCTTCAAGAACACTCGATCTCCTACCCGGAACTCCACCTGACGATGCCGAGCGTCATAGTATTTTGCTTGTCTGCTCTGTGCCTCCAGCATCCTATCTCTGATCAGCCTCACCTGAGCCTCGGTGTCTTCAACGAAATCCGATCCCAGCAGCTTCGGATCCTCGTCCTGAACCCAAGAAAGCGGGGTCCTACATTTCCTTCCATACAAGGCCTCATAAGGCGCCATCCTGATGCTGGACTGGTAGCTATTATTGTAGGAGAACTCGACCAAGGGTAACATCTTCTCCCACGGCTCCCCTCGGTCTAGTATACACAGCCGTAGTAAGTCCTCCAAGGTCCTGTTGGTGCGCTCGGTCTGCCCGTCCGTCTGAGGGTGGAAGGCCGTGCTAAAAGTCAACCGGGTGCCCAAATATGCCTGCACTGACCGCCACTCCCTGGATGTAAACCGTCCATCGCGGTCCGACACTATCGTCCGGGGCACGCCATGATATCGGACATACTGCTCCACAAACTTCCGTACCAGCACTCCCACCGAGTCATCCTTCCTGATCGGTATAAAGCGGGCCACCTTCGTCAGCCGATCGACAATCACCCAAATCGAGTCGTTCCCTGTCCGAGACCGGGGAAGACCATGTATAAAATCCATCGCTATGTCGTCGAACTTCCACTCCGGCACCGGGAGTGGCTGCAACAGTCCTGCGGGGTTCCTGCACTCCGCCTTCACCAACTGACACGCCTCGCAATGGGTCACGAAGTACGTAATGTCCTTCTTCATGCCCGGCCAAAACATCGTCCTCTTCAGATCAGCGGTCATCTTTGTGATCCCCGGGTGCACGGAGTACCGGCTGCAATGCGCCTCCATCAAAATATCCTCTCGGATCTGGCCTCCTGCTGGTATATATACTCTGCCTCTGAAGTGGAGCAACCCGTCTCTCAGGGAATAATCTCCTGTCGAACCTCCCTCCAAAGCTCGGAACATCGGCTCCGCCCACGCATCTGTCCTCTGTCCATCCCGAATGCGATCCCGAATATCGTCTATGGCCACTATCGAAGCCAGATACTCCCTATACAGATCTGGGTCATCCTCGGACACTAGGGATATCTGCATGTCTCTGAATGACTGGACCAGCTCCATAGACATAACCTGGGGCCCAGCTTCGGAAGTGGCCGCTCTCCGGCTCAACGCGTCGGCCACCACGTTTGCCTTCCCTGGGTGGTAGTGCATCTCATACTGATAATCTGCTAAGAACTCCACCCAACGCCTCTGCCTGATATTCAGCTCCTTCTGAGTGTCCACGTATTTCAAGTTCTTGTGATCGGAGAAAATATCGCAGTGGACTCCATAAAGGTAATGACGCCAGACCTTCAGAGCAAAAACGACCGCTCCCATCTCGAGGTCGTGCACCGGGTAGTTCCTCTCATGGGTCTTCAGCTGGCGGGAGGCATATGCTATGACATGTCCGTTCTGCATCAGCACCGCTCCCATCCCTTGGTATGATGCGTCGGTATACACCTGGAATCCCTCCCTTCCGGATGGAAGGGCCAGGATAGGGGCCGAGATGAGTCGGTCCTTCAGCTCCTGGAAAGCCGCCTGGCACTGCGGGGTCCAAACAAAAGGTGCCTCCTTCTTTGTCAAAGATGTGAGGGGGAGGGCAATCCGAGAGAACCCCTCCACGAACTTCCGGTAATAACCGGCAAGTCCCAAGAAACTGCGTACATCAGTGGCTGTCCTCAGCTGCGGCCAATCGCGAACTGCCCGAATCTTTGCTGGATCTACTGATAACCCGGCTCCGCTGATGATGTGGCCTAGAAAAGCCACCTCCTTCAACCAGAACTGACACTTGCTGAATTTTGCATAAAGACGATGCTCCCGTAACCTCTCCAAGGTCAGTGCCAGATGCCGTGTGTGCTCCTCCTCCGTCCTAGAGTAGATCAGGATGTCGTCTATGAACACTATGACGAACACATCCAAGTAAGCCTCGAAAACCCTGTTCATGAGACTCATGAACGCCGACGGAGCATTCGTGAGCCCAAAGGGCATCACGGTGAACTCATACAGGCCATATCTGCTACTAAAGGCCGTCTTCGGGATATCCTCCTCCTGGATCCGCAGCTGGTAGTATCCTGATCTCAAGTCCAGCTTCGAAAAATAATGGGCCCCCTCCAGCTGGTCGAATAATTCGTCTATCCGTGGGAGCGGATAGGTATTCCGGACGGTCAGCCTGTTTAGTGCTCGATAATCGATGCACAGGCGGAGTGTCCCATCCTTCTTCTTCACGAACAGGACCGGTGCTCCCCATGGCGAGGAACTCGGTCTGACAAAACCTGCCTCCACCAATTCCTGCAACTGGGTCCGAAACTCTGCCAACTCCTTTGGGGCCATCCGATAAGGGGCCCTAGACGCCGGCTTGGCCCCCGGCACAAGCTGAATCTGAAAATCCTGCTCTCGGTGTGGTGGTAGTCCTGGCAGTTTCTCCGGAAAGATGTCAGCGAAATCTCGCACCACCGGGATGTCTGTCACCGACTCCTTAACCTCCGCCATCTCAAATAGAATCTGATAGACCTCCTCTCCCTGCAGATGGGCCTTGACGGCCTGTACCGAAGATAAGAGTATACGAGAGACAGGTCTTATACCTTCAATGGTAATGAAAGAGTCCCCGTGTCTCACGGTGATCCTCTTTGCCTGGCAGTCAATCTGGGCATAGTTCCAGTGCAGCCATACCATGCCCAGGATCAGGTCGTAGTCCGTCAGCTTCAAAATCGTCGCTGGAGCCTCGAACGCTTTTCCACCAATCTCCGCCTCCATATTGCAGTGATCCGTGGTAAGGAGCTCAGATCCATCCGGTAGTCGCACCCTCATCCTCGAGCCTGTGAACCGCTCCACACCTTCCAGTCCTTCCACGAACGACTCCGACACAAAGGAGTGAGTAGCTCCAGTATCGAACAGCGTGCGGGCAGGCTTGCCGCTGATGAAGACTATACCTGGGGTGATTAGATATCTTAGGGTTCTATAATGAGTTTTTACTTTCCTTGCTATCAATCTAGTGCGATTCAAAGTTTTAACAACTTAAAGGGAAATTCTATGAAAACAAAGAAACATTTCGGCATACCTGCGATGACTTGCTCCGGATTCCGCGGCTGTGCAAGGTCCAAGGCATATACCTGCTCTCTTCCCTGTCTACGATCTTCCCCCTGGTATCCTCGACCACGGCCGCGTCCTCGGCCACCATAATGCTGAGCTGGTGGGCCGCCCTGATGTGCTGGAGGTGGTGCCCCCCTCATGGGGCAGTTCCTCCGAATGTGCCCAATCTGATGACAAAAGTAGCACTCTGGGGGATACGCCATTCCCCCGGGTCTCGGCATCTCCTGCATCCGAAGGGGTGGAGGGGCCAATACCACCTGTTCCCTCGGCTCCGGCCTCACGTCCTGACGAGGCTGGTCCTCTATCCTCCTCCCCTCTGGTACAGCACCCCGCCGCTGGTCATTCCTTCCTCTTCGTCCCTGATCCTCTGCTGGCCGTTTCCGGCCCCGGGTGGTGTGCCAATCTGCCTCAATCCTTTTGGCCATCTCCAAAATCCGGGAGATGGGCCCGTCAGATACAAACAAGAGGGCCTCCCTCAAGTCCTCACGTAGGCCCTTGTAGAACCTCCTGATATACCCTGCCTCATCCAGCTGGTAGGAATCTGCGTATCGAGCCAGGTGGTCAAACTCTCGATGGTACTCCACCACGGTCCGAGTACCCTGCTTCAGCTGTAAGAACCGCTCCTCCAAATCATCCCTAGCCGACTGCGGAACGAAATGCTCCAGCAGTGCGGCCCTGAACTCCTCCCAAGTGATCTCCGCAACCTCCCTATCAGCAAATGTCGTGTCCAACAGCGTCTTCCACCACCTCTTTGCATGGGACTCCAGGCAGGAGACAACCAGAGCCACCTTCTCCTCCCATGGACACCGAATCCCGGTCAGCATCTCGTACATGATATCCAGCCATTCCTCCGTCCGAACAGCCGACTCTGTCCCCAGATAGGACGGGGGAGAAAGACCCCGGAAGATGCTGAGCCAGTTGGCCCCCAGATTGGGCTGCGGAACCGGAACCTGCTGGGCCCTGAAGGCCTCCAGAATGGCAGTCAGGGTCTGACCCATGTCTGACTGAAGGAAAGGAGTGGGGGACGGTGGGGGTGGTGCAGCATCCTGAGCCTGTGGAACTCCACCTTGAGGCGTAGTCCGTGCTGGAGGCTGCGTAGCAAAAACACACGCTGAGAAAACGTTCAAATACTACATAAAGGTGGACAAATTATATGTGATCCCCATATGGGCACACCACTGCTTCCGCTGCTTAGTTTGTCCCCAAACTAAACTCGAGCGGGGGTGACCGAGGGTTTGTGGACTGCTACTTCCTTCTGATCGATGTTTCCTCTGATACCACTTGTAAGACCCCCCCCTTTTTTTTTTCTTTTCAACCACCGGGGTCTTAGGCCCAGAACCGCCGCTTTGCGGTGACACCTTCACGTCCTGAAGGGTCATCACCACAAGGCGCCGATTCTGCCGGCCAAATCGATCACAAAAAGTAGCACAATTATTGAAGTAATAGTAAACAGTCCACAATAACAAACACCACATATATAAATAAGTAAGCTCCACGAAGGGAGTGTCCACAGAAACATCAGAGTACTATAAATACGGGCTTATGCCCGGTACAAAATGTCCTCACTACAAGTCTCTCATGCGGAAGCGAAACAGTAAACTACTCAAGGATCGAGACTCACGGTCCCGGCTGTGTGAACTCCGGAGCTAGACTGCCCCATCTCTAGGCGCACCGATCTCTGGGGATGCTCCTCCATGCTGGGCTCCACGATCCCCTAAATGATGCGGTTCGAAAACCGTTAGTCATAAAGACTAAGCCCTATCATCCCCTACCCCTTCCCCCCCATGGCTCCTAGGTACCGAGCGGAGAGGAAGAAAGGGAAGGACATGAAGGTGGAGATTAACATGAAAACAGATGGCAGCGGAGACTAATCTAGCAAGTTGTATTAGGTGAGCAGTTAATAAGTTGTTGTAATAGGTCTAGCAGTAAGAAAAGCAATTAAAAGAATTTAAACCTTCACTTATGCGAGAACACATAAGCAAAGGGATCTTTTACAAGGCTCCCATCGTATAAGTGTCCCATACCACTTATACCTTGGGGTGTCGGTTATCAAACAGCAGGGGTTATTATATATTGAAAATAACCTTTGATTTATAAACTTGCCCACGCAAGCTTATAGACCAAGGGGTCGTTTTGCAGGTCCTAATGTATAAGCGTCCCATTCCACTTATACTTTAGGTGTCAAGGTTGTTATGAATGATTATGAAATGCAACTATATGGTGGGTATGTTATGTCATGCAGTGCAACTCACACACCCGACTCTGTGCACACAGACCTTTAGTTCCCCCTTTCGGAGCCGTTACCTCCCAGGATACCTCCGTAGTGGCAAACGGAAGCGGTGGGTTGGGCCTCGCCCACCTCCAAAACCAGTAAAGCACACTGGTCTGACCTATCGTACGCCTCAACGCTTGGTGCACAAAGCGGACGCCTGCGTACTCTTGCCGGCTGGCGCACCGGACTTCTGTTGGCGGAGTGCTAATCACCCCGCCGAGTCAACGATATCGGTGTCGGTGCAATCGAACTCCCCGATATCGAAAGACCCACCACCTTAACTTTTCCTATTTTATGCACATGCAAGTTAAATCGTAAGCACACAAAACCGAGCCGAAGCTCCCCCGGACCAAAACGTCCGTCTCCAAACCAACCGAGCCGAAGCTCCCCGGACCATCCCGTCCGTTTCCAAATCAACCGAGCCGAAGCTCTCATCAACCTTCCTGTGCCAACAGTGTTGTGAAGAGTGCAGCCCTAGTTACTAAGTTACTCTTGTCGGTTTGTTATTACAGTTTACGTTAGCCCAGGACTGCCCCCGGTATACCCCGTGAAGGGCTCTCAAGGGGCACTAGGAACCAAGACGGTGCATTACGGCCCGAAGTTCCCTTTCGCAAGGCACTTATTGTTATTGGTTGTTTTCCCTTAGCCCGATTCCCTTCTCATATTACGATAGACTATCCTAGGGTGATTTTTAAACCTTCCACTCCTCGGGGAAGACGATCTTTCGTCGAGCCCGAGCACCTCTTAACTCTAGCTATCACCACTACTCACTACTCTTTATATCTTCCTAATGTAATTTCTTCCACAATTGTTCACCCAGACAAAATGTTTAAACCTCAAAGACTTTCTCAGATCGTGTCCTATTGCATCTCACAACCTGCTATATGCAGACCGACCTAGGCTACATGTCGAACCGGTTATGCAATGATCCATTACTCATCCAAATGCCCTAAACTATTTACTGGAGACTTATCTTGGTATAAATAACCTAAATCCAGAGAATGGAAATTTTCTTAATTTATTTGGCATTTAATTAAATTCCTCGAAAATCTCAAGGGCCACCGGTTTGAACATGAACTATCCTAATTATTCATGCAAGATGTCCAGCAAATTTATGATAATTAGTAGACTATCTCAGAAGGCTAAATCCTAAGTATCATAATTTTCTATCATCAAAATAACCTGAAAACTATTTTGGAAATAATCTCTAATTTCTATAGTTTATGAATCAAGTACAGAAAATATTCTTCCAAAAATTCTAAATAAATTATGACATGATGAATAAGGCCTAAAATTTGCACTGGCTAAGTTTCATAATTTTCCAGCAAGCATTTTATCCATAATAATTTTTTAAACATAAAAGCCCTTTCTATCATTTGTGAATAAAGTACTAGATTTACTCAACATAAAATTCTATAAAAATTCAGGGATCAATGTTCTACAAGTCAAGATCTAAATCCAGAATTTTAACTGATTATAATTAATGTAAAGCCTCAAATTAATTAAAACAACAAATTGGGCTAATAACCCTTTAACACATGAAGTATAATATATATTAATCATAAAATTCCAGAAAAATTACCATGAGTCTAAAACATCCTAAAACCCCCTCCTCCCGAGTTTCACAATTTTTGGATTAGCTTTAGTGCTTAAAATAACTAAATTACGTTTCCATCCTAATCCTACATCTCAACTTTTGAGGTACCTAACTATCTCCAAATCCATCACTATTTCAACCAGAGGGTTTTCATCATATCATCCCCCTCTCCTCCAAATTTCAAGGGCATACAAGAGCTTTTGCTCCTATGTCCTTCACAAACCTCAAACTCCCACCCGTTGGAGTTGAGCCAATCTCTTAGGGTAAAATCCACCCTAAGCCACACCATGTTACCCAAGAGGGTAGACATAGTCCAAACAAATCAGTGGCCAACAACATCAGCCTCTTTTGAGGAGATTTGTCCACTCCATCACCAATCGTACTTTTCCCCAAAGTACCCCTCACCAAGACCTATCTAGGACTTGATACTTCCCTATTCAAAACTCGACCAATCGAGTAGAAATTTTGTACAGATCTTAATATTGATGCCAGGGACCACCACCCAAAATTTGGGGGAGTTTGGGCTTAATTTCATCTCCTAATTAATTTTATATTGTTTATTAAATTTTTACAAAAACTTTAGGCAAAAGTTCTCCAAAAATTCTCATTTTTGGACAGCCTCTCGATATACATATTATAGACCTCCAGTCCAAATTTCAAGTCATTTGAACATGTTATGAACCGTGGGCAACCAATTCAATTTCTGGTTAGCCTAGGTCTTGATCCCACCAAAATGAGTGCTGTGTTCAAACCACTCACCCAAATTGAATAAAATCAATTTTACATTAAAGTAGACCCCGAGGGCTACAACTTTTGTGTCTGGTCATTTTTCCTAAATCGGCCTCTAAGTGCCTCGTTTTGCAGCCTCAAAAATACATTCAATATCTTATTTTTCCATTATGTACTATATAATATTCTATGTATTATATATTAAATCTACTGTTCATCTTCTTCATGAACCCGAAAACCAGAACCAGGAAGCCATTTTCCTGTAACATTTCCGTGATCCGTTGCCGGCCGTCCGGTCACTTCCCTGGCCAGCCACCACCACCACCACCTCCGTTGAGGCGATGGCTAGCGGTCGGCGGTGGTTTGGCCGCCGGAGGTGGCGGTTTCCGGCGAACTCGAAATATCTTTTTCATGGTTTTTCCATGAAAACGAGAGATGGATCCGGCTCCGTTGAGCGCGAATCTCCTTCCTAAGAATCCTAAGATCTACCCATGAAAGAGAAGGAGCAGAGGAGGACCTTGTTCGCGGTTTGGAGGCGAGAAGAGCGACGAGGTGCCATGGCGCGGTGGTGGCGTTGCTGAACTCCTCTTTACAGCAAGAACAAGGATCTGCTTCGTTTGCTTGAGCGTGTAACCCTCTCCTCTTTCCCCAAGTGGGCTTTTATAAGTCAGATAATGGGAAGATGAATGGGTAAATCCATTATGGCCATGACGGTTCTCCCCTTAACGTTTCGGTTACAGTGAAGGGATAAGAAACGGTGGAAACTGAATAGGTGCGTCCAACTGGCGGTTTTCTATTGGACCACCTTTTCCTCATTTATTATATAATTACAGAAGGAAAACGGCCGGTAGTTACTCCTGGTGTAACTTCCCAAGCCAGCATTTATTTCCACGCGCGTTAAAATTATTTCGGGCCTGAACCGTCGTTTCGGCCAATGTCACGGGCGTGACACATAGATCACGGGCGTGACAGGCCCGGGTAGTCATCTGGGTTCGACGATCGTCGAACTGAGATCGACGATCGTCGATGGATGGTCACGGGCGTGACACCTTGGGTCACGGGCGTGACAGGCCCGAACAGCAGATTTTGGGTCGACGATCGTCGAATTGAGATCGACGATCGTCGAAGGCTGGTCACGCCCTAAGTCACGGGCGTGACACCTCGGGTCACGGGCGTGACATGCCCGAACGGCAAGTTTCGAGGTCGACGATCGTCGAATTGAGATCGACGATCGTCGATGGGGTCACGCCCTAGGTCACGGGCGTGACACTCATGTCACGGGCGTGACATGCCCGGGGCGCAAGCTCGACGATCGTCTCACGGCGATCGACGATCGTCGATGGGGTCACGCCCCTAGTCACGGGCGTGACACCTTGGTCACGGGCGTGACATGCCCCGTCAGCACGATCGACGATTGTCTCGTGGAGATCGACGATCGTCGAAGTAGTCACGCCCAAGTCACGGGCGTGACGGGTCGGTCACGGGCGTGACCAACCCTTGACCCGAAAACTCAATCGATTTATTTTCAATTTTTGTGCTCCCTGGGGTTCTGACTCGACCATCCGACTCCTAGGGGTCTAGCCGGAAATGGGATGTTACAGCCTGACCCCGGAAGCTCAAGGCAGGATGCTGGAGTGCATCCAGAGGAACGTGGACATCTTCGCCTGGAGCGTCGCAGAGATGCCAGGGATCGACCCCGACGTGGCCTGCCACCGCCTCAACCTGGACCCGGAGGCTCCCCCCATCCAGCAGAAAAAGAGATCCGTCACGGACAAGCTCGCCGAGCCAATCAGAGAGGAAGTCGCCAAGCTCCTCGAGGCTGGCTTCATATCTGAAATCCAATACCCCGGCTGGGTCTCCAACGTTGTAATGGTTAAAAAAGGAGACGGCCGGTGGAGGATGTGTATCGACTTTTCTCTTCTTAATAAATCATGCCCGAAAGATTGTTATCCTTTGCCTCGGATCGACGCGCTGGTTGACTCAGCCGTCGGTTTCCCTGTAATGAGTTTTCTGGATGCTTTTTCAGGTTATCACCAAATCAGGATGCACCCCCCTGACGTCAAAGACGTCTCGTTCATCACGGGAGACGGATGTTATTGTTACAAAATGATGCCCTTCGGGCTAAAGAATGCAGGGGCTACCTATCAAAAAATGATGGATAGGGTCTTCCAAGAGCAGAAGGGGAGGAACCTCGAAGTGTACGTGGATGATCTCATGGTCAAGAGCTTGGATGTCGACTCCCACATCCAGGACTTGGAAGAGACTTTTGCCACTCTCCGCAAGTTTAAGATGAGGCTGAACCCCTTGAAGTGTGTCTTCGGGGCAAGCCGGGGAAAGTTCCTAGGGCATCTTCTCACCCCCGCTGGGGTAGAACCTAATCCAGATAAGGTGAGGGCAATCCTGGAACTAAGGTCGCCGCAAAATACCAAGGAAGTACAGCAACTGACAGGGAAGTTGGCAGGGTTGAGTAGATTCCTCTCCCGGGCCGGGGAGAGGTGCTCCTCGTTTTTCAAAACTTTGAGAGGGGGTCGAAAGTTTGAATGAACCTCAGAGTGCGAGGAGGCATTCCAGGCTTTAAAGAAATAGCTGACTCAGGCCCCCCTGCTCCAAGGGCCCAAGGAAGGGGAAGACTTATCCCTATATCTAGGGGTCGGGGCTGAAGCCTTGAGTTCGGTTTTGGTTCGGGAAGAAGGGAAGAGGCAACTCCCCGTCTATTATGTGAGTCGGATATTGAAGAGGGCCGAGCTCCGTTACCCCATCCTGGAAAAACTGGCCTTCGCCTTAATCATCTCAGCCCGGAGGCTTCGGCCTTATTTCCAGGCACACTCAATCCGAGTAGTGACTGACCACCCCCTGCGCAACATCTTCAAGGGGGTAGAGCATTCAGGTAGGTTGGCCAAATGGTCAGTGGAGCTGAGCGAGTTCGACATCTCCTTCGTCCCCCGCCTCTCAATCAAGGCCCAAGCTATGGCTGACTTCCTGGCAGAGTATGTGGTCGAGGTGGCGGAGGAGAGACTCACTTGCCCTCTCCCCTGGAAAGTCAGGGTGGACGGTGCCTCGGGGAAGCATTCTTTAGGAGTTGGGGTCATCTTGGAAAGCCCCCAGGGGATAAAGATCGAGCAGACTGTGGTAGTGCACTTTCCTATCACCAATAACCAAGCCGAATACGAAGCCGTAATCGCAGGTCTGCGCCTGGCAAGAGACTTGGGGGTGCATGACGTGGAGGTCCTCACTGACTCCATGGTGGTGGCTTCCCAGATCAAGGGGGAGTTTGAGGCGAGGGAGCCCACCCTGCAGCTCTATTTGATGAAGGTAAGGGGAGTCATTGAGACCTTCCAGACCTTCTCAATCAAGCACGTACCGCGAGGGGAAAACGAGCCAGTCGACCAGCTAGCAAAGCACGGCCCCCGGATGGGGGGCACCATTACGGATCTCTTCCGACCTTCCATCGAGGAGGGGGAACTAATGGAAGTAGAACAACACCCCTCATGGATGGATCCCTTCGTCACCTTCTTGTCCACCGGAGAATACCCGGAGGGAATGGACCGAAGAGGGCTCAAGCACAAGGCGGCATACTACCTCCTACGTGAGGGACAGTTGTACCGCAAGACCCTCTCAGGGATGTTGGCCCGTTGCGTAGCCGAAAGAGAGGTGCACAAAATTTTGGAGGAAGTCCATTCCGGTGAATGTGGGAGTCATTCGGGGAGTCGGACCCTGGAAGGGAGAATCGTCAGGCAAGGGTACTTCTGGCCCACCCTCGGTCAGGATGCAGCCGAATTCGCGAGAAAGTGTCATAAGTGCCAACTATATGCCCCGCTCCAGCTCCAGCCGGCTCAGAGGTTAAGAAGCATCATGGCACCATGGCCCTTCGCCATATGGGGGCTGGACCTCGTAGGACCTTTCCCTCAGGCCAGCGGTCAGAGGAGGTTTTTGTTGGTCATGATTGATTATTTTTCTAAGTGGATGGAGGTGAAGGCTCTAGCCAAGGTGACCTCTCAGGTAGTCAGGAACTTTATCTGGGAGAGATCATCTGCAGGCATGGGCTGCCACAGGCTGAAAGTGAAGGGATAGATACTACTCTAGAGGGGGGGGTGAATAGAGTTATCAAATTTTGCACAGACAAAACTTAATATTCTACCCAACTCCCTTGGAGTGAAGTGCGGAATGAAAAGATTATAGATATTGATTTAACCTTAAAGCCTAACACAAGTGATGTGTACAAACACAAGCTAACTGTAATTACAGTTAAGCTTGGAAAAACCTAATCAGCAACTAGCAACCTAGTTATATTTAATCACAGCCACAATGCAGGAATTAAACAGTGGAATCCAGACGACACAAGGAAATTTATAGTGGTTCCCCAAACAACTTGGGTACGTCCACTCTTCTACCCACACGGTAGGAATCCACTCAGGTTTTTGATCAGGTGCCCTGCCACCAACAGGATCTGTTTCAGGTAGATCCAGAAACCCTTTAGACTTTTGATCAGGTGTCTAAAAACCAAGCACAGGTTTTTGATCAGGTGCCCTGCCACCAAGGGATACTTTTGAAGGGAGTAATAACCCTGTATAGGAGGGGGAAGAAGGTTAAGATGTCTTCTCTATTTTATAATAGATTAGAGAAGCACAAAAGCTTGCACTGAGCTAGAATGCTCTAAAGAATCAAGGCTCCCCCTGGCTCAAGAATGTCCAGGTGAAGTCTTGCTTCAGTGCAGAGAAACTCTTCAGAGAGTTCTGAAGGAAAGAGCTACAGGAAGAAAGTAAATAATAAAATCAAAGTTCTTCAAGCAGCTATCTTCTTCTTCTTCTTCTTCAAAGGAACTCTGAGTTGAACTTCCTGAAAGCAGGAGAACTCAGGTGAAGAAGAGATGAAGATCTTAACACTTCTCAGTTAGATGGAGATTGCTGAGAGCAGGAAGCTTGAGCTTGATGAGGGCTTGAGAGCTTGAGAATGAACAACTGGTTAGCTATTCGCTTCTATTAACTAGCTTGAATCCTTCTTCAAAGGGTTCTTTATATAATCATCAGCAAGCAACGGCTCTCTTCCATTTGAATTATTTGTTGTCTTCTAAGCCTTGAGACCTGGGCTGTAAATATCAAGAAGACAGAAATATCTCTGCAGCAAAACATTCTATAAAGGGAATAAATCACTTTCTAAGAAGCTGCAGGCTTAAATCAGATAACAGAAGGACTAAATAAAGTCACATCAGAAATAATCTCTTTATAGCAAAAGAAGACTTTTCAGTCTAACGGCTATAAAGGGCTGACAATAGATAAAGTAAATTAAAATGACAGCTAATAAGACAAACAACTTTATCTTAAAAAGATTTGACTCAGGCAAAAGAGATGGAGCAAATATTGCCTGGTTATATTATCATACAGCTTAAAATACTGTGCCAGAAAATGTATTAATTAATTAAATATAATAAATAAATACAAAATACAAAGGCAGACAGAAAACGTCGAACGACCTTTGAAGATCGTCGAACGACGCACGGAGATCGTCGAGCTATCGGGCAGATAGTCGAACGATCCAGATAGTCGACCTATTGAAGAAGATAGTCGAGCTACCCCGGCAGATAGTCGAACTATCAGAACAGATAGTCGAACTATCAGATAGTCGATCTATCAAGGACAGATAGTCGAGCTATCAAGCGCACAGAGATAGTCGACCTATCAAGCAGATAGTCGACCTACCTCAGAAAACAGATAGTCGATCTATTAGAAGATAGTCGAACTATCAGAACAAACCAGATAGTCGATCTATCAGCAGATAGTCAAACTATCAGATAGTCGACCTATCAGGACAGATAATCGAACTATCAAAACGAAACAGATAGTCGATCTATCAACAGATAGTCGAACTATCAGATAGTCGATCTATCAGGACAGATAGTCGAACTATCAACGCAGACAAAGCGTCGACCAACTGATAGACGATCGTCGATCAGCCGATAGACGATAGTCGAGCGGCGTTCGACTATCGTCGAACGAAAAACCTACTTAACCAAATTCTCAATTTGGAAAAGCGAGGACCCTACAGCTAGACTTCTAACCATTGACCATAGATATTTCTTGGGTCAAGGGGCACAAAGGAGAGGACTAAACTCAAATCAAACTAGGGTACCAACAATCTCCCCCTATTTGAGTTAAGTCACTCAAAATCTAAAACAGCTAGCAATAAAACACTAAAAATAAATTCAGAAAATAGTTAACAATAAACTGGCAGATTATCAATCAGATAGACAAATGTAGCACAGCAGTTAATTAAACTATTAAGAATCTTTAGAGTTTGGTAAAGGATCAGAAGAACTAGAAACAAAGGAAATTTTTCTTAGAGGGTCATCTGATTCTTTCTTTGACATCTTCAGGTCCTGAGCACCAATGATCTTCAGTTCTGTAGCTCTGGGGACAACAGCTTCAGGATGTTTTTCCATGTACTTTGATGGATCAAAAATCTCAGGATTTACCTGGAACTTTTCAAATTCTTTCTTTCTGTAGGCTGACATGGTAGTAAAACCAGTCGTATCTTTACCTTCGGCTCTTGCTTTTCTTATTTGGGCTGCTCCTACAAGTTCTTGAAAGCGAGCCATCCTAAAGTTAGGATCGAGCTCAGGATTTTCATATACGGGCTCAGGAGAAGCAGCATCAGCTATTATATCTAGATAAGATATTAGAGTATACTTAACAGAGAGGTTCTTGCTAGATATCTTAAAACAAAATAAACTATTTACCTTTCGAAATACTTTTCTCAGATTAAACTGGAGTTGGAGATGAAATTCTCTTCTTTGGAGAAGGAGGGGGGGAAAAGGTTGGTCTTTGAACCACAGTCTCCTTCATTTGTCTTTGAGAACCATAAAATGATTTGCCTTGAGAGCTTTGATAACCTTGTCTTGGTTGGGGCTGAACAGACGCAGATTTTCCAGAGGAGGCAGTAGGATGAGCTGAAAGGTTCCCAGAGGCTCCTGCACCTGGAGGTGGAGGAGGGGGACCTCTGGGAGTCCATCTTGAGACAGGACTGTCATACCTCTTGGTTCTTTTTCTTTCTTTTTGCTGATTCTTCGAAAACCACATCCAATGCTTAAAATCCTTGGATTTGGGGTCAATGCCCTTCAAAATGTAATAGGGAGTGTCATTATCCTTATTTGGAGGAGGAGGAGGAGCAGCTTTTCTCTTCTTTGATGCAGCTTTCTTTCTCTTTGATTTTTCAGAAATATCAGAATCATCATCATCATCATCATCAGAATGGGATGATGGAGGGTTCTCATAAGGATCATAGGCTTCTGAGACAGCCTTTTCTTTAAGCTTTGAAGCAGATTTCTCTTTTTCTTCTTCCATGGCATCCAGAGCCAGAAGGGAGTCTAAATCTAAACCTGGAGAGTCATCCCAGATGGATGACTTTTCAAATTGCAAATCTTTCTCTTTCTTTTTTAAAGATTGAACTCTTAAATTCCATGCTGCTCTTGCTTGAGCTTCTTCCAAACTCAGAACAGGAGAGTCAACTTTGACTTCCTCTTTCTCAGACTCATCTTCTTTATTATCTAAGAAGGATTCCAATTCAAGGTCTACTTGAGTATCAGAAATGCTTGGGTCAGCTTCAACCACAACTGCTATGATTTGAGCAGCTAAATCTTCTTTAATAACATCTGTAAAATTATGAATACATATCTGCTAAATAAGCTTGAATCATTCCTTCAAGGTATTCACAAACTATCAAATTAATCGACTCATCAACAAAACGAATGAAAGAGTTACCTTCATACTTAACCATCTCCCATGATTCATTCAGATAAGAAGTTATAATTCCTTCCAGGAATCTAACAATCACAGGAGAGGTAAGATTTTCTAAGCAGACCTTAACTGCAATCTCAGATAGCAGGATTCCATCTGCTATTTCCTTCTCAGACGAAACTGGAGCTAAAACTTTCTCAGCAGGAGCTATTTCTTCCTGGGCTGGAGCTATCTCTTTCTCAGCTGGATTTATCACTTCTTGGGCAGACATGACAACATCTGGAACTATTTCTTCCTGAGCAGATTCTTCCTGGGCAGACATAACTGAATCTTTTAAAGCTGGAGGAGAGGCAGGATGATCTGAGGCATCTTCATTGAACATCTCCCCCTACCTGATTTCAGTGGATACTGAAACCAGGCCCCTAGAGGAAGATGGCTCAGCAGATTTAGTAAGGGATTTGATGGAGGCAGACAAAAGATCAATGGAGGCTGCAAGGGGAGCGATTGCCTCGTCAATCATGGTTTTGATTGACGGGGTAATCAGCTCCACAATGCGGGAGATAAGCTCTGGAGAGATTTCAAAAGATGAAGGATGAGAGGTGGATGGAGCTGCAGCAGATATGGTAGTGGTGCTGGGATGAGAAATGGCGTGGACAGGGGATCGAGCAGGAGATGGAGCAGGAGAGTTTATTGGGGAATGAATTGGAGATACAGGAGGAGTAAGAATTCTCTCTGATCCTAACAAATCAAAGCTAGGAGCAGATATCCTAGCCAGATGAGCAGGTAGAGGAGAGGCAGGAGGAGACAGAGGAACAACCATAGTTGTTTCAGGAGCAGCAGAGGAAGAAGGTCGTACCTCAGCAGAAGTTGATGGTACTTCAACTGAGGCAGACGGCAATGCAGAGGAGGAGGAAGGAAGAGCTGAGCCAGCTTCAACAGGTTGAGGAGCGACTGATACAGTCCTTGTGTCCTCAGATGTTGCTGGAGCAGATTTCACAAACGTCCTCTTCCACTTAGAGAACAAGTGGGGATCCATCTTCTTGCTGGCATTGATTGTTGTTGCAGTTGAACTTAGCAGCTGGGGGTATTTCTCCTTAAGGAAGATTCCAATGACCCTTCCTAGGATGACTTCCTTCTTACCAGTCTTCTTCCTGATTAAATCAAACAAAACAGCTGCCCAATCTATCCTTTTCCGATTAACAATCGCACACATGAGTGCGAATTGCTGCCTTGTTATATTGTCGTGGGCAGAGTGCTTACCCAGGAGCACTTTTCCGACTACCTCAGCGAGGAACTTGATCTTGAAGGGGAAGTTTACTTTGAGCAGCTTGGTGGGAATGCCCTCAGCATGTCCCAGCTCAACCAGCATTCTTCCAAATTCCTGAGCGTCTTGCTCATAATCCTCATCACCAATAACTAATTCAAAAACATCAGATAAGACGGCCGGAGTCAGGATAACTTCTTCTCCGCCTATGGTACCAGTCATCGATTCGTCTGTGGAAGACGACGTGAAAGCCCATTCTTTGATTTCTGGAATGTTGATCTTAATCCTTTCAGACATTAACTTCTCTAAACCCTGATCCCTGCAGAGCTGGAGAACTTCCACGATTCCGGCATCGCAGCTACTGAAAGCTTCGAAATCCACACTGAATCCTGCATCAAACTTCACTACGGCTAGAACAGCTGGGGAGACCGCCATGGATTCGCTGGAGAAGGCTCGAGAAAGCTGGAGAGAAACGAGGAAGACGAAGCGCCAGAAAATCGCAAGCGGGAAAGCAGAATGCGAAAGGGCACGCTCCGTCGATGATAAAACAAAAGATCTTTTAACCTAGGTCGACTATCGGTTTTATATTAGACCGGAAATAGTCGATCTATTAAAAAGATACTTGACCCGATAGTCGAACGGCCGTTCGACGATCGGCTCAGAAGCAGAGTAGTCGAACCATCGTTCGGCTATTTCTGGCTTCACACGCAACAAGCTGTCGTCGTTCAGAGATCGACGATGAGCTCAACCTGTTCGACGATGGTCGAACGTCGATCGACGATCTTCAAACAGATAAGCTATCATTAACCAGAGGTCGAAGATAGGCTCAATCCGTTCGACGATCTTCGATCATCGTTCGACGATCTTCAAGCAGATTTCAACAAAGGCAGATATAGTCACACTTAGTCTCGTCCATTAATCATGCCTAGTTGAACTAAAAAGAACAGATGCTTCTGTTCATCTAAAGGCTTGGTGAATATATCACCTCTCTGAAACTCAGTGGATATGAACTCAAGACAGATCTTGTTCTTTTCCACACAATCTCTCAGGAAATGGTGCCTAATCTCAATGTGCTTGGTTCTAGAGTGGTGCACTGGATTTTGTGCAATAGAAATAGCACTGGTACTATCACACATGATCTTGGTGTTTTTGTGTGAGTACCCATAATCCACAAGCTGGTTTTGAATCCACAGGATCTGTGAACAACAACTGGCAGCTGCTATATATTCAGCCTCTGCAGTTGAAGTTGAGACAGAAGCCTGCTTCTTACAGAACCAAGAGACCAATCTCTCTCCCAGGAACTGGCAAGTTCCTGAGGTGCTCTTCCTGTCAACTCTGCAACCAGCATAGTCTGAATCAGAATATCCAATTAATTCAAACTCTGACTCAGCTGGGTACCAAAGTCCTAGATTTGGACATCCTTTTAGGTATCTCAGGATTCTCTTTAGAAGAATCAGATGAGATTCCTTGGGGTTGACCTGGAATCTAGCACAAAGGCATGTAGCAAACATTATATCTGGCCTACTTGCAGTTAGATATAATAGGGAACCAACAATGGCCCTATAATTCTTTTGATCAACTGGCTTGCCGTGATCATCAGAATCAATAACTACATTAGTAGCCATGGGTGTAGGCATTGCTGAAGCATCAGCTATCCCAAATTTCTTTACCAATTCCTTGGCATATTTGGATTGGGAGATGAAGATACCATCAGCATCTTGCTTAACTTGGAGACCAAGAAAGTAAGACAGCACACCCATACTACTCATCTCAAACTTAGAATGCATCAAGTTGGAAAACTTTTTGCACAGTTTGGGATCAGTGGAGCCAAAGATAATATCATCTACATACACCTGAACTAACAGGATTGTGTCCTTGTGATGCTTGACGAAAAGGGTTCTATCAACTACTCCCCTAGTAAAGTTGTGCTCTAACAGGAAACTAGCTAAGGTCTCATACCAGGCCCTAGGAGCTTGCTTTAGTCCATAAAGAGCTTTCTGCAACTTAAAAACATGAGAAGGCTGAGTTGAAGAAACAAACCCTGGTGGTTGTTCAACAAACACCTCTTCCTTAAGCTCACCATTTAGGAATGCACTTTTGACATCCATTTGGAACACCTTAAACTTCATGAAGGCTGTATAGGCCAAGAAGATCCTTATTGCTTCTAGCCTTGCAACAGGAGCAAAGGTTTGGTCATAGTCTATACCTTCCTCCTGTCTGTAGCCCTGAGCTACAAGCCTAGCTTTATTCCTTACTATTATTCCATTTGCATCTAACTTGTTTCTATACACCCACTTGGTGCCTATGATCAGTTGGCCTTTAGGTCTTGGAACCAAAGTCCAAACTTTATATCTCTCAAACTGATTGAGCTCCTCTTGCATTGCAATGATCCAGTGGGGATCTAGCTCTGCATCTTTAAAGGTGAGGGGCTCAACCTGTGAGAGGAAACAAGCATGCATCACATCCTGTCTTAATTGGTGTCTTGTTTGTACACCAGCTGATATGTCTCCAATCACTTGAGATGTGGGGTGATCTCTAAGTGTGACAATGTCAGCAGGTGGGATGTGATCTTCAGCAACAGTTGGGATTAATTCCTCAGGAGGAATTTGATCTACTGTTGGTGGTACAACAGCAGCTTCAACAGCTTCAGCAATGTCTTCATCACTGTCTGATTCAGTGATCTGAAGAGTTGATAGTTGAAGAATTTCTTGAGGGGCATCAGGTACCTGCAAAGAACTGGAGGAAGGAGAATTTTCCTTCTCCTTGTAAAACATCTGAGACTCATCAAAAGTCACATGCACAGATTCTTCTATCTTATAGGTAGATTTGTTATAAACCCTATAAGCTTTGCTTACTTGGGAATATCCAAGCATGATTCCCATTGAAGCTTTTGCTTCAAATTTTCTAATATATTCTTTATTATTATTATGAATATAAATAATACAGCCAAAAACTCTAAAGTAATTAATTTTTGGTTTCTTTCTTTTAAGCAACTCATAAGGAGTTTTACACTTAAGTTTGTGTATCAAACTTCTATTCAAGACATAGTTGGCTGTACTAACAGCTTCTGCCCAATAGGATAGAGGCATGTTAGCATCTGCCAACAATGTACTAGCAGCTTCAATTAGTGTTCTATTCTTCCTTTCAACTACCCCATTTTGTTGGGGAGTTCTAGGAGCTGAGAAGCTATGTTTGATTCCTTCTCTCTCACAGAATTCTTGCATGAGAAGAGAGTCAAACTCAGTACCATGATCACTTCTGATCAAGGCCACATGAGTAGAGTACTCAGTCTGCACACAAAGTAGAAAGTCTGTAAGGGCTTTGAAGTTATCAGACTTAGTTCTCAAAAAGAAAACCCAACTGAACCTAGAGAAGTCATCTACAATTACTAAAGTGTAATACTTCCCTCCTAAACTCTGTACATTTATTGGGCCAAAAAGGTCCAAATGTAATAAATACAGGATTCTAGGAGAATCACTTTTATTTACAGATTTAAATGAATTCTTGGTTTGCTTGCCTAGCTGACAAGCCTTGCATAGGCTCTCCTTCTTGTAGGGGCAAGAAGGTAAACCTCTAACAAGGTTGTGCTTAGATAACCTAGATATGTTCTTGAGGTTTACATGACTAAGCCTTTTATGCCATAGGGAATTATTATTAAGGGTTACTTCATTAAACAGGCAGATTTCAGATTGAGATGAATTAAAATCTACTAAATAAATATTACCTATTCTAATACCTACTAAAACAATATTATTATTCAAAGTAATATTGCAAGATGAGTTGGAAAATGAAACCTGGTAGCCAGCATCACATAGCTGGCTGACTGAAATCAGGTTATGCTTCAGTCCATTTACATATGCAACTCTCTTGAATGTAACTGCTCCAATTGTGATCTTGCCATAGCCTTCTGTCTGACCACAGCTGGAGTCTCCAAAGATAACCTTTGGGCCGAGCTTAGCTTTGAATTTTGACAGTAGATCTTTATTTCCTGTCATATGCTTAGAGCATCCACTATCCAAATACCACTTATTTTGAGTGATTGGATAGGCCTTCACCTGCAAGACAATTATTTAGACAGAGTGGACCCAGGTAACCTTGGGTCCCTTATTTTTCACATAAGAAAAACTGGAAATATAAGAGAATGCAGGCTGAGGGTGATAGCCTAGTGGGTGAGATCTCCTAGGTGGGATTCTCCATGCTGATGATGGGTCAACAAACCTAGGGTTTCTATTCTCATTTAGGTTTCTATGGAATGGATTATGATTTTGAAAATCATATTGAAATCGTCGATCGACGTTCGACGATGGGCGCTCAGATCGTCGAGCTTCGTTCGACCATGGAGCATCCGATCGTCGAGCGGCGTTCGACGCTCTTTGCATTTCTTTGAAAAACTTCTTTCTCTTTTCTCTCTTAGCTTTATTTAGGGTTTTATTTACAAGGTTTACTTGCTCAGTGTTCTTCTTTCCACTAGCTGAAATGAAGTTCACTGGAGTTGAAAGATTATTTTTAAGAAGGACTGGGGGTTCACTGGGAGAAGCTCCTAAGCCTAGTTTATCATTACCTGACCTAGTGTTAGTCATGCTGGTAATTTCTAACAGCTTAAGGCTTCTACCATTAAGGGATTCTTCTAATCTCTTAGACTTAGCTAATTCTATTTTAAGAAATTTAATTTCTTCACTACAAGTAGTGAGATCTTTCTTTAACCTAATGTTTTCAGAGGCTATTGATTCTGAGTCAGCTAACCTATTTCTAAGTTCTTTTATTTCTTTTTCTGAACTAATTAAATCTAAACATAAAGATTTAAATTCTATCTTAAATTCTTCTGAAGTAAAGTCATAAGAAGAAAGTACCTCATCTTCTGTAGGCATCTCTTCATCAGAATCAGAACTCTCTGCAGCAGAGTGGTTGCTGCAGGCATCTATTGCCATTAGGCAAACTTCTTTTGCCTTCTTCTCCTCCTCATCTTCACTGGAGCTTGATGAGGATGATTCTTCATCAGAATCACTCCAGGTTTCAGCAATGAAACCTCTCTCCTTCTTCTTGTTTTTGTAGGAGGATGGCTTGGAGTGCTTCCTGTGTTGTTCTTTGTCTTTTCTCTTTTCCTTGTTCTTCTCCTCTGGACACTCTGGCAAAATGTGTCCAGGCTTCCTGCAACCATAACAGATGATTTCTTTAGCAGGAGAGCGATCATACCTTGGTTTGTCTTCATAGCGTGAAGACTTCTTTCTGAACTCTTTTCTTCCCATCTTGAGAAACCTTTTGGCAAACAATGCCATAAGTTCCTCATTAGATTGGCTGCCTTCAGACACATCTGCAGCCTTAAGAGCTAGAGATTGCTCTTTTCTTGTTGGAGTGGGGGTCTTGGCTTCAGCTTCTGCTTCTCTGGTCTTCAGCACTTGCTCAAAAGACTTGAGCTTGCCGAGGAGGGCTTCAGTTGAGATCTCATTAGTACTTCTGGCTTCTTTGATGGGCCAGATTCTTAGATCCCATGTGCTAGGGAAGCACATAAGAATCTTATCATTGACCTCTGTCAATGATATGTCCTTGTCCAGGGTCCTCAGCTCATTGATGATTGAGCTGAGCCTGGTGTACATAGCTTCAACTGATTCAGCATCAGTTTTCTTGAAGTTCTCATACTGTGAGATAAGGTTGGACCTTCTGTCCTTCCTTTCATCAGCTGAACCAGCTACAATCTGGTTCAGTGTGTCCCACATGGCCTTTGCTGAGGAGCAGTCAGCCACCTTCTAGAACACCTCATCAGACATTGTCTGAGCCAGTATGTTCATTGCCTTGGCATCAGCAATTTTGGCCTTCTTGTATTCATCATTATAATCTGGAGGAGGCACTGCACTCATATCAGATGATGAGGCAGTGGCAGCAGCAGGTGCTCTTGGGGGACCTGATAAAATAGAAGCAAAAATGCTTTCATCAATAGAGTTCATATATAATTTAATCCTTGCCTTCCAGATGCCAAACTTTGCCAAGTTGCATGCTGGAGGTCTGGTGCTAGAATAATCCTTAGACTGGGCCATGATAGTGAATATCTATAAGCTCTTGGTATCTATCAGGATCTTGTGACTTAGGTGTTAGCCTATACAGTCAGTTAACCTGGCTCTGATACCAATTGAAAGTGAAGGGATAGATACTACTCTAGAGGGGGGGTGAATAGAGTTATCAAATTTTGCACAGACAAAACTTAATATTCTACCCAACTCCCTTGGAGTGAAGTGCGGAATGAAAAGATTATAGATATTGATTTAACCTTAAAGCCTAACACAAGTGATGTGTACAAACACAAGCTAACTGTAATTACAGTTAAGCTTGGAAAAACCTAATCAGCAACTAGCAACCTAGTTATATCTAATCACAGCCACAATGCAGGAATTAAACAGTGGAATCCAGACGACACAAGGAAATTTATAGTGGTTCCCCAAACAACTTGGGTACGTCCACTCTTCTACCCACACGGAAGGAATCCACTCAGGTTTTTGATCAGGTGCCCTGCCACCAACAGGATCTGTTTCAGGTAGATCCAGAAATCCTTTAGACTTTTGATCAGGTGTCTAAAAACCAAGCACAGGTTTTTGATCAGGTGCCCTGCCACCAAGGGATACTTTTGAAGGGAGTAATAACCCTGTACAGGAGGGGGAAGAAGGTTAAGATGTCTTCTCTATTTTATAATAGATTAGAGAAGCACAAAAGCTTGCACTGAGCTAGAATGCTCTAAAGAATCAAGGCTCCCCCTGGCTCAAGAATGTCCAGGTGAAGTCTTGCTTCAGTGCAGAGAAACTCTTCAGAGAGTTCTGAAGGAAAGAGCTACAGGAAGAAAGTAAATAATAAAATCAAAGTTCTTCAGGCAGCTATCTTCTTCTTCTTCTTCTTCTTCAAAGGAACTCTGAGTTGAACTTCCTGAAAGCAGGAGAACTCAGGTGAAGAAGAGATGAAGATCTTAACACTTCTCAGTTAGATGGAGATTGCTGAGAGCAGGAAGCTTGAGCTTGATGAGGGCTTGAGAGCTTGAGAATGAACAACTGGTTAGCTATTCGCTTCTATTAACTAGCTTGAATCCTTCTTCAAAGGGTTCTTTATATAATCATCAGCAAGCAACGGCTCTCTTCCATTTGAATTATTTGTTGTCTTCTAAGCCTTGAGACCTGGGCTGTAAATATCAAGAAGACAGAAATATCTCTGCAGCAAAACATTCTATAAAGGGAATAAATCTCTTTCTAAGAAGCTGCAGGCTTAAATCAGATAACAGAAGGACTAAATAAAGTCACATCAGAAATAATCTCTTTATAGCAAAAGAAGACTTTTCAGTCTAACGGCTATAAAGGGCTGACAATAGATAAAGTAAATTAAAATGACAGCTAATAAGACAAACAACTTTATCTTAAAAAGATTTGACTCAGGCAAAAGAGATGAAGCAAATATTGCCTGGTTATATTATCATACAGCTTAAAATACTGTGCCAGAAAATGTATTAATTAATTAAATATAATAAATAAATACAAAATACAAAGGCAGACAGAAAACGTCGAACGACCTTTGAAGATCGTCGAACGACGCACGGAGATCGTCGAGCTATCAGGCAGATAGTCGAACGATCCAGATAGTCGACCTATCGAAGAAGATAGTCGAGCTACCCCGGCAGATAGTCGAACTATCAGAACAGATAGTCGAACTATCAGATAGTCGATCTATCAAGGACAGATAGTCGAGCTATCAAGCGCACAGAGATAGTCGACCTATCAAGCAGATAGTCGACCTACCTCAGAAAACAGATAGTCGATCTATTAGAAGTTAGTCGAACTATCAGAACAAACCAGATAGTCGATCTATCAGCAGATAGTCGAACTATCAGATAGTCGACCTATCAGGACAGATAGTCAAACTATCAAAACGAAACAGATAGTCGATCTATCAACAGATAGTCGAACTATCAGATAGTCGATCTATCAGGACAGATAGTCGAACTATCAACGCAGACAAAGCGTCGACCAACTGATAGACGATCGTCGATCAGCCGATAGACGATAGTCGAGCGGCGTTCGACTATCGTCGAACGAAAAACCTACTTAACCAAATTCTCAATTTGGAAAAGCGAGGACCCTACAGCTAGACTTCTAACCATTGACCATAGATATTTCTTGGGTCAAGGGGCACAAAGGAGAGGACTAAACTCAAATCAAACTAGGGTACCAACACAGGCTATCGTCACGGACAACAGACCTCAGTTCGCCAGCACGGAGTTCATTCGCTTCTGCGAACAGCTAGGGATTGACCTTCGGTTTGCTTCTGTCCATCACCCCAGGAGCAACGGGCAGGTGGAAGCGGCGAACAAAATCATCGTGAACCTCTTAAAGAAGAAAGTGGAAAATTTGAGGGAAGCTGGGTGGAACAGCTCCCATCAGTCCTCTGGGCCTTGAGGACCACCCCCAATACGGCCACAGGGGAGACGCCTTTCAAACTCTCTCACGGCTGCGAGGCCGTTCTACCTGTCGAATTCGAGGTCCAGACGCCTCGGGTCGTCGAGGCAGGAGTCGGAAGGGAAGAATGGAGGTCAGAAAATGAGGAGGAGCTTCGACTCTCCCTGGATATGGTGGAAGAACTACGCGACTTGTCCATCGTCAGGCAGGAAGAGGCCAAGCGAAGGATGGCCAAGTATTTCGACAAACACGTCCGTGTCAAGCAGTTCGTGGAGGGGGACCTTGTTTTGAAAAAAGTGGACGCGGCAGGGAGATCAGCCGCTGTGGGAAAACTCCACCCCAATTGGGAGGGCCCCTACATTGTGCAGGAGGTCTTGAAATCGGGGGGGTATCGCCTCCAAGATGTAAGAGGGGACACCCAGAGCCACACTTGGAGTGGCGACGATCTGAAACGTTTCTATCCTTGAAAATATTGTAGATATCTTGGCCTCATGAATAAAAACGAATCTCATCATCTCATCTTATGCTTTGGCAGAATAGTGAGGGTAGAGGGGCTCGCAGTTTAAACCCCCGAGAGGTAAAAGTTCCTAAGTCTTCTCGCTCTGGGGTTAGGTCTCGTCGCTCCCCTGCCAGGCTTCCACCTAGCTGGCATGGCCGAGTCTCGATGGACATCGCTATGACCCTGGGGCTGAGCCCGGAGGATGTTCAACACCCGCCCTCAGGCTCTCACCTAGCTGACTGGCCCGGTGGTAGCACCCGGGAGAGGCAAAAGTTTCTAAGTCTTCTCGCTCTGGGGTTAGGTCTCGTCGCTCCCCTGCCAGGCTCCCACCTAGCTGGCATGGCCGAGTCTCGATGGACATCGCTATGACCCTGGGGCTGAGCCCGGAGGATGTTCAACACCCGCCCTCAGGCTCTCACCTAGCTGACTGGCCCGGTGGTAGCACCCGGGAGAGGCAAAAGTTTCTAAGTCTTCTCGCTCTGGGGTTAGGTCTCGTCGCTCCCCTGCCAGGCTCCCACCTAGCTGGCATGGCCGAGTCTCGATGGACATCGCTATGACCCTGGGGCTGAGCCCGGAGGATGTTCAACACCCGCCCTCAGGCTCTCACCTAGCTGACTGGCCCGGTGGTAGCACCCGGGAGAGGCAAAAGTTTCTAAGTCTTCTCGCTCTGGGGTTAGGTCTCGTCGCTCCCCTGCCAGGCTCCCACCTAGCTGGCATGGCCGAGTCTCGATGGACATCGCTATGACCCTGGGGCTGAGCCCGGAGGATGTTCAACACCCGCCCTCAGGCTCTCACCTAGCTGACTGGCCCGGTGGTAGCACCCGGGAGAGGCAAAGGTTTCTAAGTCTTCTCGCTCTGGGGTTAGGTCTCGTCGCTCCCCTGCCAGGCTCCCACCTAGCTGGCATGGCCGAGTCTCGATGGACATCGCTATGACCCTGGGGATGAGCCCGGAGGATGTTCAACACCCGCCCTCAGGCTCTCACCTAGCTGACTGGCCCGGTGGTAGCACCCGGGAGAGGCAAAAGTTTCTAAGTCTTCTCGCTCTGGGGTTAGGTCTCGTCACTCCCCTGCCAGGCTCCCACCTAGCTGGCACGGCCGAGTCTCGGTGGACATCGCTACGACCCTGGAGTCGAGACTGGGAGTTGGCCCGAGGAAAACACCAGGGTGCGAGCTCGCCAGTCAAGACGGCGAGCTCGGAATATCCTACCCCCCCCCTTCTCTCTTCAGCTCGCTACTAAGGAAGCCCAGGTCCCGTCCCAGACCCAGGGGAAGGAAAGCGGCTCTCTCCAGCGAGCCTAGCCTCGCTCCAGCTAACTCAGCGAAAGACACGCCCTGATGTCTAAGGCGGATGCCGGCAGCATCTTGACCCAAACGTATTTTCACTTGTCTGAATTATCGAAAAACTGAGGCGAAACATGGCGGGGGAAGGTGAGGCGCGAGTAGGATATGGCGCGAGCACGTGTCCTAGGGATTCGCCGCGAGCACCGCGGGGGCTGGTCCTAACTCAAGACATTCTACGGGCAAGGTTGCTCTACCAAGCGCGCGGGTATAATATCGCAAGTGAGCTTAAAAAGAAGATAGCAAAATTGTGCAAAATATCTTTGATTCATCATTACAAGTTTACAAGGCCCGCCTCGGCAGGGTACAAAAAAAAACAGAGAGAAGAAAACAAAAGTTAACTCTCGCCCTCCCCCCTCGAGTGACGGTCCTCCTCGTTACCAAGCCGAGCGTCCTTCTCCCTCACCCCCGCAAAGAGCGAGTCGAAGCTATCTTCCTTCTCGCTGAGCGGGCTGGGCGGGAACAGGGTTGGCAGGAGCTCCCGGACGGTGACCTCCTCGCAGCCTTCCGCCAAAATCCCCGTCCCCCTCATGGCTTGTAGAAGACACTCGGCAGCCTCGACGGAGTTGACTCGCAGCCGCTCCGCGACGTCAGCCTCGCCAAACACCCGGGGCCTCTTGAAGGGGAAGGCCGGCTCGCTGGCGTCCGGGGGAAGGAGAGCGTCGGCTTGGCGGAGGACCTCTCCCAGGAGCCCCTTGTTCTTTTCCTTCAATTCCTCCACCTCCGCCCCCAGCCGGGCGGCAACAGCCTCCTGCTCCCGGGAATATGTCTTTTGCTCGGCGAGCTGGGCTTCCCGCTCAGCGAGCTGAGCCCGCAACTGAGCTACCTCGTCTCGCATCGCGTTAGCGGCTTCGGCGTCCTGTAAGATTAAAAGTTCAGAACACGCGCAGGAACAATCTTAAGCAAGGTAAATAGAGGTATCCAGTGATTACCAGGCCACCGACAGACTTCGCGAGTAGAGCGTCCGCGAGGCCGAACCGCCTTTCCGCGTCGACCGCGCTCTCCTTCGCCAGGTCGCGCTCCTGCTCGGCAGTCAGCAGGGCGTTGCTGAGCTGGAAGCCGCGACGGACCATCATGTGATGGAGCTCGAAGGCCCGCAGGTGAGCCTGCATCCCCTCGTAGCCGAGCTGACTGGGGGTCAGTTTCTTGTACGACTCGGCGCTGTCGCGGCTGTAGAGGCCGAAGCCGAAAGCGAAGGCGTGGGCGGTGGGCGGCCGGCGAGCTCCCCAGGAGGGGGCGCGAGTAGAGACGGAAACTCGGTGAGCCCCCTCGTCCCACTTCAGGATGGGCTCGCCAGCCGCATCCTTGCTCTTGCACCCCTTGCCGAAGTTGGGGTGATCCTTCGGCAGACTGGGCTCGCGGAAGGTGTCCTCCCCGGTAGAATCGGAGGACGGCCCGCTCTTCTTCTTCCCCTTTCGGGGGAGGAGGCTTCTTTCAACGGACTCAAGGGCGGCTCGTCGGACAGAGCCTCCGGCGAGCTCATGAACTTGGTAGGCGACGGAGGAAGGTGCAGCCGTCCGCGCGAGACCACCTTCGCCCTCTTCTTCTTGGGGAGTGAAGGCTCGTGGCGCGAGCTTTACCCCCCGGACTCCAAGCGCTTCCTGCCGGGGAGTTGGTCTCGCGCTTGCTCCTCGCGACAAGCCAGTGCCTCCGCCCGGGCCAGCTCCAGAGGATCTGAGAATATCCCCGAGTCGGCGAATGGCGGGTGCTCCGGCAGAACCCGTTCCCCTGCAGAGAAAGACTTAGTCAAAAAAAGAGAGAGGGAAAAATGATATAAGATCCACCTTGATAAAGTTCGCGAGAGGACTGAGCGAGATGTACCTTCACCGGGGAGAACGGGTTGAAGCGAGTCAAGGCCGCGGCGGAGGAAGGCGACCTCGAAGTCCTTGTGGAGGAAAAACTTGTGGAGGTCGGCGTCGCTGCCAGACAGGGAAGGAGGACGATATATGTCCTCGCTCTTCTGCAGGGGGCGAAAGGGGATGTTGCCGAGCTCGCCCTTGATGAAGACGAGCCGGGTCATCCAATTGTGATTCTTGTTTGCTAGCTCGCGAACCTTGATGAAGGACCCGCCGAAGTAGGCGACCCCGTCGGGGGTAGCCTTGTAAGAGAACAACTTGCGGAACACCGCGAGGTTGAACTCAATTCGCTCCCGACGGAGGAAGCAGGCGAACGCCACCATCATAGCAATGGCGTTGGAATTCAACTGCGCGGGCACCGCGCCGTAGTACTTCAGGATCTGGCGGATCTCTGGCCAGAGGGGGAGGCGCAGTCCCACCTCGAAGTGCGAGATGGGGAAGGTGAGCTCACCCTCCGGGAAGGAATTGATGGCTTCATGCTCGGCGGGCCTGCGAGCCTGGAAGCCGGGGGGGACGAACGCCGCCGTGAACTCGGCGAGCTCCTCCTCTGTAATGTGCCCCTCGAAAAAGCAATGGTCAACAAAGTGCTGGGCGCACTTAGACCGACCGTCCGCGTCAGGGTTGGTCTTGACCATGGTCGCAGAGAAAAGGAAAACCGCGAGCTCGGGAAGACAGAGACGAAGCAAGGATTCGAAAGCAATAAAAGCGTGCCTCGGGGGTAGGTGAGAAGGTCTATTTATAGAAGAAGGTAAAGAAGGGCGAGAGGGAGGGCGAGTCGGCCGATCGGTCCGGTCTCGCCGCGCCACCTCGCCATCCTCTCCTCGCAAGTCCTGCGAGCCGGCCAGGCCCCCGAAGGGGGAATTCGAAAAGACTCACCAAAATATTGAAAAAGCATCTACATATACAAAGTGGTTGAAAAGTTGTTCCAAGTTATTACAAGCAGACCATTCAGAGCAAATAAAAGAAAAAATATAAATAAGGGCGCAAGGACCATGCGAGGGCGGGGGCGAGTACCGGCCGACTGACAGAGGAGCCGTTTCATTCTCCCCGGTCTCGCCGGCCCGCCGTCGCAGGCCGCCGCGCATGAAGTTCGCGAAGCCGCCCCATGTTCCTATTTATCACCCGCAGGTTCTCGTCAATTTCGTCCATCAGCACCAGGGAAGACGCCTCCTCGAACGCCAGGCTGACTCCAGCACCGTCCGCGAGACGCGAGCACTCCCACTGCAGCCTGTTGTTGTCCTTCCGCAGGTAGTGGAGCTCGCGCACCAGCTTCTTGAGAACCTTCCGCTCCCGTCTTGCGCGTTCAGGGCTGCCCACCTCGGAGTCCAGGAAGGCGTCCAGGGCGCTTGGAGAAGGGAGGGGCGAGTAAGGAGGTCGATCCACGGACTCGCCGTCCTCCGTCCGCCCGGGAAATTCTGGGTGAAGAACTGAAAGACGGTCAGAAAAGCAAATATCCACGGAACAGAAGAGCGATGCCGGAAACTTACCGCGCGAGCCTGGCTCCTCCGGGTTGGCGCGAGGAGAGAAGTGGCGCAGGTCCTTGCCACGCCCCATCAGTTCTTGAGGAGCGAGTTGGTAGCCGGAAACAGGGATAATCCCGGCGCCTCTCCCCACGACCAGGGATCCAGGGGAGGGTTGCCGGGAAGGGAGGCGACTCGGCGACGCCAGTTCTCGCGAGCCCGGCTCCTTAACCTCGGGATCCTGCCGTGGCGAGTTGACAGGAATACTTTTGGCCCGAGGGGTGGACGCTTCGCCGCTGTTCTCCCGGTCGGAAGACAATTCCACGAGATTTTTAGTGGAAGAGCCAAGAACCGGCTGGTTGGAGGAACCGGCCCCGTTCCCCAAGACGGCAGTGAAGTCGGCCAGAATGGGTACGGCCCCCGGAGGAAGGGGCTTCGCCCGCTTGGCCGAGCCAAAATCGGCAAAACGGTGAGCAGGGGCCTCAAGGTTGGTCAGCTCCGCGGCCTGGGCAGCGATCTCTTCGCGGGAACGTGCGAGTCGCTCTAAGACTTCCTTGGGGAGCGGCATCTTGACAGAATTTGGGGAAGGGCAAAGGTCAGCCAGATGCGCAGGGGTACATATATATAGCTACCTGTGGGGCCTACCAGAAGATTCCTTTTTGCCCCTGTCGCACTCGCCGGATCCTATGGGGTTGGATGTTTCTTTCCGAGCTTGTCCCAACCTCGCAAAGAGCGGGGATTATGTACAACCCCGTATCCCGCGAGTGGTCGACAGGAGTTGAACCGGCCGGCTCAGACCAACTTGGACCCAGCATGCCGAGCCCGAGCTCGGCAATAGTCGAGCCGAGCTCGACGATGGCTGAACGAAGCCCGGCACGCCGAGACCGAGCTCGGGTGCGGGAACAGGGCTCGACGGTGGTCGAGCCAAGCTCGACGATCCTTGTGCCGTTTTCAGTCTCTGTTGGAGCTCGGCGATCGCCGTGCCGAGTCCGAGCTCGACGATCGCCGTGCCGAGTCCGAGCTCGGCGGTAGCCAAGCCGAGCTCAGCGGTAGTCGAGCACAAGTCTGCCGAGTACCTGCCCGCCCAGGCCCAAGGCGAGGCGAGTCAGGCCTCCTGCCGAGCGAGTGCCCCCTCAGGTCCAGCTCGCATCTTGGCCATGGCATACTTTTACTATGTGGCCCCTTTTGGTTTGCCTGTAGTCCTCGAAAACAGTGAAGGTTGTATATTGGCAGGCCATCTTTTCCTATAAATAGGACCCAAGGGGTACCTCAGAAGGCACACTTACTAATTCTCCGGCCTACTAGCGCTTTCTGAGGTACCTTAGCCCGGCATTTGGCTAAGGAGGGGAAGCGCTCTAAGATCTTCCGGGTGTGTGGTGGGACCTCCCCGCCGGGCCCTTGGTCTAGTCCTTGTTTCTTCTCTTTTCTTTGTCATTTACTTGCAGGAGTGAAGTAGGTGCGCGACCACCCCTTCCCCAAGGGTCGAACTCCACAAGAGACCGGTTTTCCGGTTTCAACAATACGGGTAATAACCCGCATAACCACCTTTAATGGGTGAGTGCAAATATCTGAAATTACATCGGATTGCGAATAGTAAAATCATTAAAATAATGTGTGTGTCAAATAAGGCTAAAATGAGATGCAAAAATCAAATAGGGTGGTTACAGCCTGTGGATAGCTGCATAACTACCTTAATCACCCTTAGGACCTATAAATAGGACCCCAAACCCTCCTTCATTTTCACATTTTCGCCTCCCATTCCCCCCCCCCCCCCCCCCACTTGTCTGAGTTTTCCAAAGATCTTCGTCCTCTCCCTTGAAGATCTTCGAAGACGACTTGGAGGTCCAATGATATCCTCTGTGCTCCTACGTGCAAAGCACCTCAGAGAATTCCACCTTCCGTCAAGCTTCCTCAACGAGCCTCCTACTTGCAACGCTCGAAGCGCCCAACGCCCGTCCGTCAATGGCAAGCACTCTCTGCTTCAGTTTTCAAGCACAAGAAGAAGTTTGTCAAGTCTCCGGTGCATGCGTTCTCTACTACCAACAAACACAGATTTAGCTTCGCGAGTTGTGGCTGTCACCCTCCAAACACACCTCTCCCCCCCCCCCCCCCAAGTTGTAACGAGGTACGGTCTGTCACACTCACCTTCTATATAAAGCCTCGTAAGCACCAGCAAATAGTGATGATTGGTCGGCACCGATCAAACCATGTGATTTTTCACTATGTACATGAGTTTTCCACGTAAAAAAAAAATTTACCTGCTCCTCGCTTTTCTGTGACTTTTTGCGCGTTCGGCCGCTAAGAAGTTAAAACGGTCCAATTTAAACCAATCTACCAAAAACTTCGAGTGACCCACAAAAAATTTAAATTTTTCTATGCAAGAGAAATTTTCAATTGAATAGAAAAATATTTTTTTTCAACTTATCAATATTTGTTAGGATTTCAACCATGATTAATAGCTTTTTATTTAAAGGCCATTTTTCGTGGTTAGACTATGATAAAAGATCTTTAGTCATTGTTTTAGACATTTTGCCAGGGCAATTTGTTCTGTCTAAAAATCAATTTTTTTGTCGTGCAACCTCCATTTTTTAGAAAAATTTAAGCGCACCATTGAGTTCTCATCACAACTTTTTTGCCGCCACAACCATTCCAAACAAAGTCTAGTTATCAATATCACTTAACCACCAAAGTGAGAGTAAGAGTGAGACTCTCTAATCCTCAACAATATATTTACAACATATATATGAATTGTTAAGCGTACCGTATTTTTAACTATGTGCACATTTTTGTTAAAAGCACTGCATTGTGCTAAAGACACACATAAATGTTAAAGGCACCGCAATATTGTTAAGAACAAACCAACAAAACAAACCAATGTCTTGATGATTATGATGGCCAAATAAAAATATAATTAAATATCTTTCATAGGAATTTGACATTCACTAGAAGAAATCTTTGCATAAGAATTTTTTGAGTCAATAATAGGAGATGGCTTCTGTTCTTGAGTCTCCTCACAAGTGAAGTGGCAATTAATCCACTATTTATTTGAACCAACTGAAGTGGCCATTAATCTAAGTGAAATTCACTGAGATGTTTGCACTTGCAACACTGCTTGACTTCTGTTGGGAGGCTCCGCTCAAAGTAATCTATGTATGTCTATCAAGTTTGAAATAGGTATATATAATACCTCCAGCGTAAAGCCTAGCCCTAGAGCGACACAAACACAATAACCCGTTCCGAGTCGGACTCGACACGTGCGGACATTATTTAATATATCTAACAATCTACTCCTATGTCCGTTGTGATCCCTGACTTCAGATAAAGGGTGGTTTGTGCAACGTTCAACAAAACGTGAAACATTCACAACCATGTCCAACACCTATATGCATGTCGTTCCAAAACAGACAGAGATCAGAAAGTCCAAACAAACAAGTTCACAAAGAGCTAAATAATGCTCTCAAAAGAGATAACAAAAACAAAGAAATCTACTAAAGCTCTAAGAGTCATCATCAAAAAGATCATCCTGATCAGGATCTCAGGCTACCAGTGCTCCTCCTGTACCATCAGCCTCTGCAATTTCTACAGAGAATTTCATTTTGGAATGAATTCAATCCTTTGAAAATTTACAAATATCTAGTTCTTTTATAAGAACTTAGTATTAATTTCATTATTATTGGCTGAGAAGACACATTCACAAAGTATTATAGATTTATCTCAGAATCTGATATCTATTTCCAAAACGAAACGATTTACGGACTTCTGGACACCGCAGTAATATGTGTGTTCCTATATGGAATGTCATGGTTACTATCATTCTAAAGTTAATTGAAACTCATCAAATTTGGAATGAAACCAATTTCCAGAAGAAATGACAAACTAAGTCAGATTGTGTTATCATGTTTTGAATAACACTCTCCTTCAAGGAAAAAGCTGAATTCATGTGAAATTGTTAGCATCAAGTTTGGAATGAAACAACATACCAGATTCGAACTCAGCAACCAAGAGTATCAACGGAGCACAACATGCTTGCTTTGATAAAGGAAATCAGAATAATCAAAACGTTTGGACAAATGCTGAACTAAATCGCTTGATGCTGAACGAAGGCCAAACTAAATCGCCTTTAGTCTAATTTCCCCCACTATTTTGACTAAGTAATCTTTGGGCATTCCTTTCATCAATGGATCAGCCAGGTTATCCTTTGAACGTATATCGATCAAAGTGATAATTCCTTGTTCTTTCAGATAATTCAATAAGGCATATCTCAGTTGTACATGTCTCCTCTTGATATTATAGAGGACATTCTTAATGACTTGAACTGCCGCTTGATTATCACAATACAAGCTCAACGAGTTGACTTGTAACTTAGACAAGAGAATGTCTAAAATCAAGTTCCTGGTCCAATCTGGCTCTTCACAAGCCGAAGCTAAGACAAACAACTCGGCTTTCATAGACGACAATGCTATACATATCTATCTTTTGGATTTCCAAGTGATAGCAGCTCCAGCCAAGGTGAATATATATCTACTAGTAGACTTGCTGTTCCCGACTTCTGAACACCATGGGGCATCAGAATGTCCTTCCACAATAAGTGGGTAACAAGTGTAGTACATAGCATGACCTTTAGTACCTCTCAGGTATCTCAACATCCTGTCTAGAACTTCCTAATGCTCTTTGCCTGGATTACTAGTAAAACGACTCAGCATGCTAACCAAAAAAGTAAAGTATGGTCTTGTACACCTTATGACATTCATGAGACTACCAATTATTTTGGAATACTTAACTTGATCAACGTTGGTCTCTTCATTAGGACTCAACTTGACATTATGATCAAACAGTGCCTCAATCGGCCTGCAGTTATCATATCCCCATATAGAAAGAAGTTGCTTAATATAATGGGCATATCAAAGAGTACTCGACCCTTATCAGCTCTAACCTTCATACCGAACAGAGTATCCACAGGACCAAGGTCCTTCATGTCAAAAACTTCTATCATAGTGGATTTAATATCCCTAACTGTAATAAGATTAGACCCCAAAATCAGCATGTCATCCACATATAAACATATGATGATTGTCTGATTCGATAATGAGCGGTGATAAATGCATTTTTCTGAAAGACTGTACTGAAATCCAAAGCTCTTTATAACCTGGTCAAACTTCATGTGCCACATCTTAGGCGCTTATTTAAGCTCATAAATTGATTTATTCAATTTACACACTTTATCTTTTAGAACTTTCGGCACATAACCTTCATGTTGTGTCATGTAGATCTCTTCACCAAGCTCTCCGTTTAAGAAGACTGTCTTCACATCCATTTGACGAACTATAAAATTCTCAATAGACACTAAGTCCAGAAGAATCCTGATAGTCGATAGGTGACACACAGGTGAATAAACATCAAAATAATCTATTCCTCCCATTATTTATAACATTTAGCTATAAGATGCACTTCATACCTAACTATAGACCAATCACTATGTAGTTTCTTCTTTAACACCCACTTGCATCCTATGATTTTAGCGCCTTTCGGCAAGTTAACTAGATGTCAAGTATTGTTATGTAATAGCTAGTCTATCTCATCATCAATAGCTTCTGCCCACATCAATGAATCTCTAGATCTCATTATTTCCTGATAGGAGAATGGATCATCCTCTAAGTGGTAGGTGACAAAATTCTCACCAAATTTCTTAGGGATTCTCTCTCTTGTAGATGTTATAAGTGAAACATGTTTCACCTATAAGGGTTGGGGAGTAGTGCTAGAAGGGTCAGCATCAGGTTCTACGATAGATTCTGAAATCATATCATTAGACCCGGAGACAGACAAACTATTATCCTTAACAAATTTATTTTCAGAGAATATGACATCTTTAGACTTTATCACGGTATTCGTGGGTAGATTGAGAAATCTATCAGCTACACTATCTTCTATACTACCTAGATAGACACACGTCATTGTTCTAGGTCCCACCTTAGGCCTCTTAAGGTCTTGTATTCGCATATAAGCAATACATCCCTAAGTATTTAGAGCATCATATCTACAAGGATGACCGTGTGATAGCTCATACGGGGTAGAAGTGAGCTGAGAATGAGGCACTCTATTCAGAATGTGATTTACAGCACGAACTGTTTCTCCCCAAAAGGAATTAGGCATGCCAGCTATTAGGAGCATAGAATTTAACATTTTTGTCAAAGTTCTATTCTTATGCTCGACAACACCATTTGACTGGGGTGAGTAAAGAGCTGTGGTTTCAAGAATTATTCCCTCAGAGGCACAAAATTCCTTGAACTCAGTAATAGTGTATTCTCCTCCTCGATCACTTCTAAATCATTTAATTTTAAGAATTAACTGATTTTCCACACGAGACTTGAAGGTCTTAAATGTCTCAAAAGTTTCGTCTTTTGATTTTAACAGATACACATGACCATATCTAGAAAAATTGTCTATGAATGTAATTAGATACCTCCTTCCCCATCTAGTGACATGACTAAGAAAATCATAGAGGTCTGAATATATCAATTAAAGAAGTTTCGTGCTTCTAGAAACCGATTTGAAAAGCTTTCTAGTGATTTTGCTTTGAGCACACACCTCACACTTGTCAAATCGAATAGACAGATCTAAGGGGATGTTATGACTCTTTGTTAGATCTAGAATTTTCCTATAGTTCACATGTCCAAGTCTGTTATGCAACAACTTAGGATCAAAAAAGTTCGAACTTATTTAATTAATGCTATCATTGTTTAAGCTAAGGCTATACATTCCGTTGATCAAGTATGCACACCCAAAGTAATGTGAATTAACTGACAGGGTCATTCTACTGTTTTGAGTTTTGAAGGACTCCCAGCCTTATCTAATAGACTTATTGAAATCAGATTTTTAGTTAATATAGGAACTACTTTAATATTATTTAAAAATAAAATTTTACCTGATGAGAGGAGCAACTTGGTTGTCCCAGCATGGGTCACCTCAGTCTCTCCTCCATTATAGTTCTCCACCTTCTCCCAAACCACCTTAACCTCAACTAGTAAACCTTTGTCATTCGTCACATGACAGGTAATGCCGCTATCTAGCCACCACTCAGAGGACAAACTGCGGTGACTGCTCCCGATCATAGCCACAAAAGACTTAGGATCTGTGGCATCTGCCATAATGTTCACCACATTTTGTGGGGCTTCCTCCTTCTTCTTCTTAGGAGCCTTACAATCAGCCGCTCAGTGTTCCCACTTGCCGCATTGTGGCACTTGCCCCTCTTCTTTTTGAAAGAGGGTTTTTTAAGTGCCAACTGTGTAGATGCTTCACTTTTAGGTGCTGGTGGCTTCTTTCGAGGCTTGCTGGGTCGAGAAACGAAATTGACAGCCTGTGAAGACTGACCACCTTATTCCAAGCTCTTGCCAATAATATTTTGATCCTCGATATGAATGAACCTTTTGAGTTCATCAAATGCGATCTTTTCCTTCAGCCTTGCATTTCAGTATTGAAGGTCAACCACTCAGGAGATCGCTTGCTCAAAATCAGACACACAAAGAGATTATCAGAAATATCAGACTTATTGTCCGCCAACTTATGACACAGACTTTCCAGTTCGATTATTTGAGAGATGATTGACGAGTTTAAATTGAAGAGTCTCTCCCCAAGGAGAGTCCTCGACAACCCCTCCTCCTTCTGGAAGTTCGCATTCAAGTCCTTTGCAGTCTTATAACCACTGTAGGTCAGGCTCGTCAATTTAAGAGGCAGTTCATGCAGAAATCTTCATCCTTTCTCCATTGATATTCCTCCACATCCTCGTCAGTAGTGGTGAAGTCACTCAGAACGGTGTAAAATATCTCAGGTTCCTTCATTCCCAGCTGGACGTGCAGTTTCCAAGCATGGAAATCGGAGAGGTCGAACGATTAAAGCTTGACGATGTCGTACGAGCTTAGCTTTGGTATCTCTCTTAAGCTAGAACAATAAACAGGAAAGAAGTCACCCGAGCTGTATGGAGACGAGACAAGTCTTCGAATCAAATCAAATAAAAGGAATGTGTTTTGCTCCCCTCTTCGACTGAGAATAGGCGCCAAAGGCTTGAATCGAGCACCAATGAATCCACAAATGCACACCTCCTCCACCAAGAGAGATCCAAAGAGATCAAATTTGATCACAATCCAAAACCTTTCAAGATCTGGATTCTCCCAGAGAATAGATCTGGATCTATGTAACTAACCCAAAGTTTTGGGCACACAGGAGAAAAAACCAGAATTTCTGGATCTATGCAGCGGCCAAAGCAACGATCGGCTCCAAGGTTCTAGAAATCAGCTTCTATGTTTCGATCCAAGAGCAGCGCATCAAAAATGATGGAAGATCGTGAGACACGGCGTGGCTCCACGTACAATCGGCGATGAGAACGACGAAGTGAAGAAGCCGAACTCCTCTTTTTCTTGCGGCAAACGACGAAGAGAAGAAGCTGAACATCTCCTTTTAGGGGGAATCAACTTCTATTTCCGATCTAGAGCAACAGAATCCACGAATCGGGAGCGGGCAACGGCGCCGGTGTTGAAACCAAAAACTGGTCTCTCGTGGAGTTCGGGATCCCAAAAGAGGGGTGACCTCACACCTACTACACTCGGGGGAACGTCACGAGATGAAGACTTAGGAACCTATGAACAGACCCTCGGCTCTAGCGCGGAGGTCCCACCACACACCCGGAAGGTCACAGGAACCCTTCCCCTCCCTCACCAAAGGGCTAGGCTGGGCGCCTTGGAGAGCTCTCTCTACTCTACTAAGAAGAAGCTAAGGGAGGAGGAGGTAAGAAAATCTCATCTTCTCCAAAGGCACCCAAGGGGGTCTATTTATAGTTTTTCCAAGTCTTGGGGTCAAAATGACCAAAATGCCCCTAAGGCAAATAAGCCTCAAGCCAATAGGAAAACCCCACATCGGGGGGGGGAGGGTACAGAGGTAATCCCCCCTCGAGGGCACAACGGTAAAAACAGGTCGGGCGAGCTGGCGATTAGGCGAGAAGCGAGGGGAGGCCTGGGCGAACAGGCGGCTTGCGAGATGAGACAGTCTGCGGTCTGCCTAACGAGAGGGCCTGCCTGACTGCGGTCTGCCTGACGAGAGGGCCTGCTTGACGAGAGGGCCTGCCTGACGAGAGGGCCTGCCTGACGAGAGGGCCTGCTTGACGAGAGGGCCTGCCTGACGAGAGGGCCTGCCTGACGAGAGGGCCTGCCTAAAGAGAGGGCCTGCCTGACGAGAGGGCCTTCTTGACGAGAGGGACTGCCTGACGAGAGGGCCTCCCTGACGAGAGGGCCTCCCTGACGAGAGGACCTGCCTGACGAGAGGTCCTGCATGACGAGAGGGCCTGCCTTATGAGAGGACCTGCCTGACGAGAGGACCTGCCTGACGAGAGGGCCTGCCTGACGAGAGGGTCTGCCTGACGAGAGGACCTGCCTGACGAGAGGACCTGCCTGACAAGAGGGCCTGCCTGACGAGAGGACCTGCCTGACGAGAGGGCCTGCTTGACGAGAGGGCCTGCCTGACGAGAGATCCTGCCTGACGAGAGAGCCTCCCTGACGAGAGGGCCTGCCGGACGAGAGGGCCTGCGTGACTCTTCAAGGGGGCCCTGGGGAGATAAATATTTCCTCCTATTTCCAAGGTTAAGCCAAAATTGGTCACCAAGAGTGTAAGATCTCTCAAAAGCTTAAAAACCTACAGTTGGTTCCGTGCCTTCCGGGAGGGCCCTACTCGGCGAATACGGGGTTGTACACAATCCCCGCTCTTTTCGAGCTTGACACAAGCTCGGAAAGAACATCCAACCCAACATATTCGCTGAGTGGTATTCTTGGGGGTGAAAATCACTTGGCCTCCTCACGGGGTCAACCTGCCAGACCAGCTAATGAGAGCCTGGGTGACGAGACCACCTCAGGGAAAAGAACTGGGCTACCACGAGAGGTACCACCGGACCTGTCAGCTAGTGGGAGCCTAGCAGCGGGACCATCATCGGAGCAAAGGAACTAGGCTACCATGAGAGGTACCACCGGACCTGCCAACTAGAGGGAGCCTGGCAGCGGGACCATCATCGGAGCAAAGGAACTAGGTTACCACGAGAGGTACCACCGGACCTACAAGCTAGAGGGAGCCTGGCAGCGGGGCCGTCATCGGAGCAAAGGGACTAGGCTACCACGAGAGGTACCACCAGACCTGCCAGCTAGAGGGAGTCTGGAAGCGGGACCGTCATCGGAGCAAAGGGACTAGGCTACCAAGAGAGGTACCACCGGACCTGCCAGCTAGAGGGAGCCTGACAGCGGGACCGTCATCAGGGCAAAGGGACTAGGCTACCACGAGAGGTACCACCGGACCTGCCAGCTAGAGGGAGCCTGGCAGCGGGACCGTCATCGGAGCAAGGGAACTAGGCTACCACGAGAGGTACCACCGGACCTGCCAGCTAGGGGGAGCCTGACAGCGGGACCATCATCGGAGCAAGGGAACTGGGCTTCCACGAGAGGTACCACCGGACAGGGAGCCTGGCGGCAGGACCATCACCGGAGCAAGGGGAACTGGGTTTCAACGATAGGTACCATCGGACCTACCAGCTAGCGGGAGCCTGGCAGCGGGACCATCATCAGAGCAAAGGAACTGGGCTTCCACGAGAGGTACCACCAGACCTACCAGCTAGCGGGAGCCTGGCAGCGGGACCATCATCAGAGCAAAGGAACTAGGCTTCCACGAGAGGTACCATCGGACCTACCAGCTAGCGGGAGCCTGGTAGCGGGACGGTCATCGGAGTAAAGGGACTAGGCTACCACGAGAGGTACCATCGGGCTTGCCAGCTAGAGGGAGCCTGGCAGCGGGACCGTCATCGGAGCAAAGGGACTAGGCTACCACGAGAGGAACCACCGGGCCTGCCAGCTAGAGGGAACCTGGCAGCGGGACCGTCATCGGAGCAAAGGGACTAGGCTACCACGAGAGGTACCACCGGGCCTGCCAGCTAGAGGGATCCTGGCAGCGGGACCATCATCGGAGCAAAGGAACTGAGCTTCCACGAGAGGTACCACCGGACCTGTCAGCTAGCGGGAGCCTGGCAGCGGGACCGTCATCGGAGCAAAGGGACTAGGCTACCACGAGAGGTACCACCGGGCCTGCCAGCTAGAGGGAGCCTGGCAGCGGGACCGTCATCAGAGCAAAGGGACTAGGCTACCACAAGAGGTACCACCGGGCCTGCCAGCTAGAGGGAGCCTGACAGCGGGACTGTCATCGGAGCAAAGGGACTAGGCTACCATGAGAGGTACCACCGGGCCTGCCAGCTAGAGGGAGCCTGGCAGTAGGACCATCATCGGAGCAAAGGAACTGGGCTTCCACGAGAGGTACCACCGGACCTGCCAGCTAGCGGGAGCCTGGCAGCGGGACCATCATCAGAGCAAAGGAACTGGGCTTCCACGAGAGGTACCACCAGACCTACCAGCTAGCGGGAGCCTGGCAACGGGACCGTCATCAGAGCAAAGGAACTAGGCTTCCACGAGAGGTACCACCGGACCTACCAACTAGCGGGAGCCTGACAGCGAGACCATCATCAGAGCAAAGGAACTGGGCTTCCACGAGAGGTACCACCGGACCTACAAGCTAGCGAGAGCCTGGCAGCGAGACCGTCATCAGAGCAAAGGAACTGGGTTCCCCGAGGTACCCTCGACCCATCCAGCTAGTGAGAGCCTGACATGAGGAGGTCCTCTCGGGGGATGGGATTTGGCATGTCACCTACGCTTTGTCAATTCCAACATCCTCAAAAGAGGGAAAAATGGGTTACATGACCCCCCCGACTCAGCTTGTCGGGAGCTGGACTTATTACAATATAAGAAAAAGGTACATGAATCCGTCGAGGCGAAGCTTCTTTAGGGTATCTGGGCATGGTGGTCATCCTCGGATTCCATCCCACTGGACACCTCCATCCTGCTCAGGCTCTCCCTGATCTTCTCCATCTCCTCTGCCTTGGGGCAGAGCTTCAACCCGCTCTGGTGGCTGTTGCTGGGTTGGAGCTTCCGCTCCCCTCACCTCCAGGAACTCAGGGCAGGTAGCTGTGGCATGACCCTCCGTTTGGTGGAAGTCACAGTACAATAACGCTCCTCCTCCCCCCCTTCGGTAGGTCCGGCGATCTCTCCCTTTGCCTCTTCTTCCTTCACCTATTACCAAGGCTTACTGTGGTGGGGGTAGGAGCTGTCTCGGGGCTTGCCTCTGGAAGTTGAACCTCCCCTGGCCCCCGTGAAAGTTCCCCTCATCCTGGATGAGAGCTCTTCCTATACCATGGGTAGGTCCTCCCTGTTGCCTCCAGCCTGGCTCCGGACCCTCCGGTCTCGGGAACACCTGGGCTCTCTGCTCCTCTCTCCGCCTTCCTTCCTAGTATCTTAAGGCACCTTGCTCTTTTGACTCCACCTCCGTCAATTTTTCCAACTTCTTCACAAAGGCCGGGTTGGCTGCCTCTATGGCTATCTCCTCTGCCGCCCGTTCCATCAGCTCCTCGAAGGAAAGGGGGGTCTTCCGGGTCAAGCTCATCTTGAAGAACCCTTCGCGCAACCCCACCGTGAACGCCATCTGGAGGGCATAAACTGACACCTTTTTGATGTCAAGGATCTTCTCTTGGAACCTGTCAACGTAGTGGGCCAGCGACTCCTCGTCCCTTTGCTTTATAAGGAAGAGGGACTCATGACCCTTCTTCCTCTTCTTGGAGGTGGAGAAGAGAAGCTGAAAGCTCCGGTTCAAGTCTTCGAACCCGAAGATGGACCTTGGAGGGAGTTGATGGAACCAGTCTCTCGCCTTCTCTTTTAAGGTGATCGCAAATAGACGGCACTTGAAGACGTCCGTCATTGGCAGGATGGAGACGACATCCTAAAACCACTGTAAGTGCTGGATGGGGTCATCCGTCCCGGTATAGTATGCCTTATCAAGTTCCCTGAACCCCTCGGGAACGGGAGCTGAGAGGATCAGCTCGCTGAAAGGTGACCCCCTGAGGGGTGGTCTTGCGGTTTCTACTGGCGCGACCTGATCGTCTAAAGGGCGAGCACTCGACGGGTTGGGGAACAGCTCCCGGACGGGGAGGTCTCGCTCGACCCCCTCTCCCATTCTTTCCTTCCCAGGTCGCCTACCTGGTGCACTTCCTTCTCCCCCAGTTGGGGTCATCTCGCTTGTACCGCTGGGAGGCAGCTCGCTGAGGTCCCCGGGAGTCGGTCCCTGGGGGTTGGGGGCTGAGCTGCAAGCCCGAGGGGCAATGCTTCGCAACATCTCCATGATGCCAAAGATGAAAGCCATGAACTCTTCCCTTCCTACGAAGGGTCCTGGGTTGGGGAGACCACCGAGGTCATCACTACCTCCCTGATCTCCAGCCATGACACTCTCCCGAGATCTTTTATGCTGGTCACTCTCCACGCTCACCGTACCAAAATGTTGAAACCAAAAACTGGTCTCTCGTGGAGTTCGGGGTCCCAAAAGAGGGGTGACCTCACACCTACTACACTTGAGGGAACGTCACGGGATGAAGACTTAGGAAACTACGAACAGACCCTCGGCTCTAGCACGGAGGTTCCACCACACACCCGGAAGGTCACAGGAACCCTTCCCCTCCCTCACCAAAGGGCTAGGCTGCGCGCCTTGGAGAGCTCTCTCTACTCTACCAAGAAGAAGCTAAGGGAGGAGGAGGTAAGGAAATCTCATCTTCTCCAAAGGCACCCAAGGGGGTCTATTTATAGTTTTTCCAAGTCTTGGGGTCAAAATGACCAAAATGCCCATAAGGCAAATAAGCCTCAAGCCAATAGGAAAACCCCACATCGGGGGGTAGAGAGGTAATCCCCCTCGAGGGCAAGCCGGTAAAAACAGGTCGGGCAAGCTGGCGGTTAGGCGAGAAGCGAGGGGCGGCCTGGGCGAACAGGCGGCTTGCGAGACAAGACAGTCTGCGGTCTGCCTGACGAGAGGGCCTGCCTGACGAGAGGGCCTGCCTGACGAGAGGTCCTGCCTGACGAGAGGTCCTACCTGACGAGAGGGCCTGCCTGACAAGAGGGCCTGCCTGACGAGAGGGCCTGCCTGACGAGAGGGCCTGTCTGACGAGAGGGCATGCCTGACGAGAGGGCCTGCCTGACGAGAGGGCCTGCCTGACGAGAGGGTCTGCCTGACGAGAGGTCCTCCCTGACGAGAGGACCTGCCAGACGAGAGGTCCTGCCTGACGAGAGGCCCTGCCTGACGAGAGGCCCTGCCTGACGAGAGGCCCTGCCTGACGAGAGGCCCTGCCTGACGAGAGGCCCTGCCTGACGAGAGGGCCTGCCTGACGAGAGGGCCTGCCTGACGAGAGGGCATGCATGATGAGAGGGCCTGCCTGACGAGAGGGCATACCTGACGAGAGGACCTACCTGACGAGAGGGCCTGCCTGACGAGAGGGCCTGCCTGACGAGAGGGCCTGCCTGACGAGAGGGCCTGCCTGACGAGAGAGCCTGCCTGACGAGAGGGCCTGCCGGACGAGAGGGCCTGCGTGACTCTTCAAGGGGGCCCTGGGGAGATAAATATTTCCTCCTTTTTCCAAAGTTAAGCCAAAATTGGTCACCAAGAGTGTAAGATCTCTCAAAAGCTTAAAAACCTATAGTTGGTTCCGCGCCTGCCGGGAGGGCCCTACTCGGCGAATACGGGGTTGTACAGCCGGGACTCAACTTCTATTTCCCGATCTAGAGCGACAGAATCCATGAATCGGGAGCGGCCAACGGCGCCAGGACGGGAATGAGAGCACGCACAACGACGGATCTATGCAGCGACGATGACAGATTGTTTAGGGATTCTACCTCTCACGGCCTTTGTAATCTGTGAATCCCGACAGAGGAAAGAGGCGACGATCTGCAGAGCGGCGCACATGAGAATCACGAATGAACAGGGACGGTGTAGAAAACCCTAGCGGAGTGATTTTTTTACTTTAAAAATGTTGGGAGGCTCCGCTCAAAGTAATCTACGTATGCCTATCAAGTTTGGAATAAGTATATATAGTAGCTACAACGTAGAGCCTAGCCCTAGAGCGACATGGACCCAATAACCTGTTTCGAGTCAGACTTGACACGTGCGGACATTATTTAATTAATATATCTAACAACTTCAACCTGTTCCTACACTGGAATGGTCGGGGCAACTAGAGACAGCATTGTCGGGTTTCTGTCAGGGAAGAATGACGACGATGACTTCACGCTTCTTCGATCTCTTCTAGGGCTGAAATACACTAAGGAGGAAGAAAAGACAGCAACACTCGACTGTAGGAAAGCAGGGGATGTGTCTACACAAGAGAAGCGTCGAGGAGGCGAAAGTCATCGAGGAGGCGGAAGGCGGAAACACTGGCTATGGTTTGAGCACATGAGCCAAAGATTTTTGTGCACAATTTTAAAGTGCCCATAATATTTTTATTTGGAGAGCTTTTAGACCAAAAATTTAATGAATTTGATGTGCACATAGCAAAAATACGGTGTCATTACAATGCCTTCTATTCTAATATCAAAACAAACTAAAAACTCTCTCTTGCTATTGTAACATCTTGTTTACTTCATTCAATTGGGAGGTAAGTGATCTAAACCTGAAATAATTGCAACAATACAACATGAGGTTGGCTCAGAGGATAAGATAAAATTTCCTACAAAATAAAATTTATCATTTAATCGATGTATTAATACATGTATTTTGAAAGTAACCTCACTGTAAAATGTTCATATGATGGTTGCATTATATAAATTCCTTTGAAGATTACACATCTGTTCGTTTGAAGTCAGTTTTGATTATGTTATTTGGCTGAATACAGGAATTCTGTCACAAGAATTGGTAATTTCGTCGTTCAGCTTATGTTAGAATTTGATGGATGAAATTGAAATTTTAAATTAACAATGACACGATAGAATTATCAAGATAAATAAAATCAACAATTTAAATACATATGAATAGATTTCACATATTTAAATAAAATTCACATAATAAAGTAAATTAGGATTAATAAAATACTGCACAAAATAAAGTCCATAGATTTAAAAGACGGTTGTTATTCGCAAACCATAAACATTTTTCATAGATTAAAATTTTTATTTTTATAAATGTCTATCCATAAATCAAGTTTATACTTTAGCAATTGATGTCTTCTTCTCATGAGTAGTGTCCGACAATAAATGCACATATTTGTCAACCTTTTGAGCCAACACCGGAGACAAAATGATGAAATTCACGTCAAAATGGTGAAATTCATGTTCAAATGATGAAATTCATGTCAAATTGTTGGGATTGAGTTGTCGGCATATGATCAAAAGGTTGTTAGAGAAGTTCTTTCATTGTCGGGCCTTGCTCGAGAGAAGAAGATATCAATTGTTAAATTTTAAAGTTGATTTGCGAATAGACATGAAAAATTTGATCTACGGATAGACGTTTATGATTTGTGAATAACAACTTCTATTTAAAACATGTAAATAATTTACACGGAATAAAAACATAAATCTACATAAAAACAATCGAGTAAATGTAAGCATAGCCAGGTCCTTCAGATTGGCAAAAGCAAAGCCATAAATACACTGCTTTTTGTGTCGTTAGTGCTCAGCGTATCGATGACACATGATCTCGAGCTCAGTCAGATCTGTAATAGATACAATAACCACATAAATTTTACCTGCTCTTGAGATTGATGGTGTAACACCCCTATCCGTCACATGTGATATAGCAGAAGGTCCGGTCGGGGCCCCACGCCATATATACCACGGACAGTCAGCGAAGTTACATATTAATACCAAAATATCAGCAATAGGAACGCACATCCTAACACAGAGTATTCTAGCGGAAGCTTTTAAAACAGTTATAAGGATCCCAAATTCAAAAACATGAATGTCCACTACAACACAAGGTAGGAATGACAGTAAAATACACAAAAATCTTGGCCTTAGGGTCTTACAAGAGTTTACTTAACCATTACATGATTTACAAACTTCGGCACGCAGGCTGGCCACACATGAATAGTAATACAGTAAACATTCGCTTTGGCCTTCAAGGGCCGGCTCAGCAACAAGGGCTTCATCCCGTTACATGCCACTAGGCTCCGCAGCACCTGCAAACAACATTCCACCGCAGCAGTTGCAAACAAAAGCAACGGTCAGCTAAAACTGACCAAATTATAACGACCCTACCCATTACTCGGGGTGACGGTGCTCCTTCCCTGCATTTTATTAGTATAACCAAGCGAGATAGCGAAAGTACAATTTATGCACACTTCTCCAAAGGCGTAGGCACACATGGCCACACACCCAGTGCTCTCAAGGCACATTCTCGGTGAACTCGGTCCACCACCGCCCCTAGGACGGCAACATCGTGAGCTAAAGGTCTCTTTTAGCCGAAGCCTAAGACTCGGCATCTATGTCATCGGTAAGTGTCACCTACCTTAGGTCTCTTTAACCGAACCACATAGATCGGGTACGGTTCCACCTAACCTGTTGCTCACACCGCTACGACAATTTAAGCCAACAACGCGGGTTAAGTTTCCCTGAATCCCAAATCGATCAAACAATATTACATAAACCGGTTATGTACATGGTTGGCTCCCAGGCCACCAAGATGGCAGTAATGTGCTTCTGCTCAGTTTTCCAGTTGCACCTTGGGGTTAGTCCCCAAGGCTCCCTGTTGCAATGTACCAAGTAGAAAACCCGAAAAGCAAACGTCACGGAGTCTTCTCCGGTACTACAAGCATAATGAAAACATCACCGATCCAGACCAACTTGTCCGGGTAGGCTTCACACACCATGCCTATGTCCGTACTTCGATTCCGGACTCTATATGCAAAACAACATGGACTATTCATTTCCACCAAAGGAATACCTTTCACTCACCGCTCACTCGCGGGAGGGAATTTCCTATGCAAAAAGGAAGAGGACTTCGCATGTCCAAGAAGAGAATCGTTACCCTAGTGGTTCGCTTTGTCGCCATGGAGATCTAGACGGATGAAAAGCACCGCAACGGCCTCGCCTCCACAGATCTGGACTCGGCTCGAGAATCGGGGCTCTAAAGCTCCACCGACGGCCGGATTCCTCCTTCACCTTCTTCCTTATTCTCCCCTCTCTCTAACCCTTTAGAAAGAGAATGGGTGAAAATAAATGAGGGTTAAACCCTCATCTCCCGACCATATACCAGCAAGGGAAAGGCTGAGACGTCGGATCCTATTTGAAGGAAACGAACTGTCACGTTTCGCCCTAAAAATAACTTTCCTGGGCCGAACACGGCTTGTGATACGCCCGTATCATAGGCCGTGCTCCACACTCGTCGTAATCCAGTAAACACAGAACAGGACATGGACTCTGATACGGCTTGGGACACGCCCGTGTCAACCATGGACACGCCCGTGCCATAGGCCATGTGCCCCAATCGACGTTGAAACCATCACATCCCGAACAGGACACGGCCATGTGACACGCCCGTGTCACATGCCGTATGCCAGACACGCCTTTGGACATGCCCGTGTCCCAGGCCGTATGCCAGACACGCCTTTGGATACGCCCGTGTCCCAGGCCGTGTAACTCACTCGACACAACCCGACATAACACAGAGCAGGACACGACCCTTGACACGCCCGCGTCTCAGGCCGTGTGCCCGACCTGGCTTGACTACGAAGATCGTCGACTACATTTCGTCAACTTCAAGAACGACACGGACCTGGACACGCCCGTGTCACAGGCCGTGTGATCCTAATCAGGCTCCAAATTGACCTTAGAACGTTATCCATTCCTTAATGAGTTTTGGGGCGTTACAGATGGTGTAGACTAAGAAGTCACACTGCTCTCTTGTTCCATGTTCCTCACAATTACATAAACAACATCCACAATAATATCTACCACAATTGCATTCTTCTTCTTAGGTTGTCGCTCGACCACATTGTCGTCCACCGAATCATCAATATGAATTTTGTTCATTGACTCAGATGTAGTGGCAGCGTGAGTTCCAGTAGCTCTATGAACCTAAAATATCATAGCTAAGTCATACCAATTCACTTTGCAGACATTGTCCTCAGCTCGAGTGTTGCTTGAACTACACCAACTGCATTCGCGTACTCAAAAATATCAACACTTGCATCTTACTCTAATATCTACGCATCTAATTTGACAAGTAATCTATCATGATTTTCTAATCTCTTCTCTATAAGAAAATTATGTGGAATGCATCATATGTTTATAATTTGAACATGTTTAAAAATATGAGAAATTTATAGCTAGATACAAAATAAATCATAATGTAATATATAAATAATAATCATGTACCTGCACTTTGAAGTCATAGAAAAACGGTTCAGGCAAATTTGCCCACCATTTTGTAAGGAGATTGAATGTCCTCTCAATAACATTTCTCTCCTTTGAGTGTCTTAGATTAAAAACTTTTTGTAGTTGGCAAGATTACTGTCTTGTGTAGACCACATTTAGGTGATATCTGGTTGACCTAAAAGGAGTAAGATCCTCCATATACGCTCAACGCATAAAAATATAAAATGTAGCAGATATTTGGATTTTTCGCAGGATCCTCCATATACGCTCAACACACATAAGATTTAGGCCTAAATCATAAACACTAAACCATAAACACCCTAAACCCTAAATTTGGAAAATGAGAAAGGTTTCACATGGCAATGTGACACTTTTCACCCTTTTCAAACAACACACCCTCAAGAGTCATGACATTCAACGGTAGGTACACACTTAAAAAATAACTAAGAGTGCTAGAGAGCATTTTTGCTCTAGTGAGTTAGGAAAAAAACCACCGTCATAAAATGTGTTTGAATATAGTTCATAACCATCCGTTCATGACCACCACCGCCATGGCAAACAGACATTAATGCTCTATTTTGTGTGACTTTTTTTTGCTATGATGAGTTTGGACAAAAACGCATCTGTCAAAGAATGTATGTTTGACATGACTGCTGTTATGACTGCCACCAAGAAAAGAAAATTAGTTTTGAACATAAAAGTTGATGATGCCTCTTAGGTGAGGTTGGACGTTCACAAATGACAGTTCAAAACAACAGTTCAAGACCGCTGCATCAAACCTAGCCATATTAGATGGCAGTTGTAAACTCGGTGGTTATGAGCCATTGTTCGTGAATGCCCGACCTCATCTAAGGAACTTCAATCACTTTTATGCTCAAAACTAGATTCTTTAACAATGACGTTTTTTGTCCAAACTCACCGGATCAAAAGCCTCACGCCGAAATGGAGTCTTAGTGTCTGTTTGACATGACAGTGGTGGTCATGAATGGGTGGGTATGAGCTGTTCATTTGTGAAAGCTCGACCACTCATCGGAGCAAAAAACATTGTCATGCCAAACATACATTTCATGACGGTGGCATTTTCGCCAAACTCATCGGAGCAAAAATTCATGCCAAACGAAGCCTAAGTTTACTAAAAGCACATACGATGTGCTTGTTAAGCAAATTTTCCTCGAGTCTGCCCCCGTCATAAATACATAATCCTAAAATTGCTAGATAATGATAAAAATAAAATAAAATGGAACTTATAATCTAGGGTATTTATTTAGCATAATAATTTTTCTAACAAAATAAAATTTAATCTTACCAAAATAAATTGGATTGTCATGGCCATTAATCCCAGAATCAAGACAGTTTGCATTTTTATGCAAATCTTGAGCCTCTGGTTTTTTAGTAATTTGAAGGAAATGATAGAGTGATGCTCCAACAAGTGCTCCTGTGATTGGTGATATTATGTAGATCCAAAGCTTATTGAAATTGAAATTTATGATTGCTGGCCCAATGCTCCTTGCTGGGTTCATGGAGCTTCCACTTATTCTCCTGTTCATATATATTTTTAGTGTATATATATATAGAATTATATATATAAGCTTAAGCTTTTTTAACTCTAAAAAAGTTTGAGCTGTTTCTCCAACAATATATGTCGGAATTAGGCAAATAATATCCGCAAATTTTAGAAAAATGTTCAACATGAAAGATGTAGATCTTGTTCTTGGCTACAAAATACATATATATATATACATATTTAAAACATATAAGCTCAAGCTTTCTAATCCTAAAAAAACTTGAGATGGTTCTTTCGCAATACATGTAAAAATTAGATAAATAATATATGTATTTTGTAGCCAAGAACAAGATCTACATCTTTCATGTTGAACATTTTTCTAAAATTTGCGGATATTATTTGCCTAATTCCGACATATATTGTTGGAGAAACAGCTCAAACTTTTTTAGAGTTAAAAAAACTTAAGCTTATATATATAATTCTATATATATATATATATATATATATATATATATATATATATATATATATATATATATATATATATATATATATATATATATATATATATATATATCGGATTGGAGTAAGTTAGCGGACTGCTATAAGTGCACTTATAGCATTAACACTGTAATACGGCAAATCCATCTACTAAAATGCATTTTTAGAAAAAGTGGTCAACAGGAAAGTTGTAGATCTCGACGAGATCTACAACTTTCATGTTGAATACTTTTCCTAAAAATGCATTTTATTAGGTGTATTTGCAAAATACGCGGAACCGGGCGGAACTTTTCAATAGTTCCGCCCGGTTCCGCGCCTTTTAAAAATAAACCTAGTTCCGTGCATTTTTAGGAAAAGTGTTCAACATGAAAGTTGTAGAGCTCGTCGAAATCTATAACTTTCATGTTGACTACTTTTTCTAACAATGCATTTTAGTAGGTGAATTTACCGTATTACAGTGTTATTGCTATAAATGCATTTATAACAGTACGCTAACTTACTCCAATCCTTATATATATATATACAATATACTAAATTATTCTCCCATCATACATGTTGGAATTAGGCAAACGTTATATGCATTTTGTAGCAAAAAATGAGAACTACAACTTTTATATATAGTTAATTAACGGGGCCTCCCTTGGGAGTTTGCATTATTACAAGTAGCACATCTCTATTTTTTGAAATTAGATTCTCCTCTCCCCTCCAAGTTTTTCCAATTTACAAAAATGTCTCTTCTATTTGAAATATGAATGAAAAATGATAAAAATAAGTCAAATTATTTTACGATATTCAATTTTACATTTTGCAATGACTCTCTAAATTAAAAGATGTGATATTTTTCTTAAAAGTTTTTTTTGATGAAAAGTGATCAAATATGTCAAATTATTTTAAGATATTATAATTTTATTTTTTGTAATAATTCTATGTTGAAAAAAAATGTCTTACATTTTATCATTTGTATTGATTCTAGAATCATTTTAAAATAATAAAATTAGAATATGCATAATTTAGGTGATTTTATCATTTTTCATCTATTTTTCTAAGGAAAAAGAGATTTTTATAAATTGCAAAATTTTAGAAGGAGATAAATATAGTTTTGAAAGATAGAGGGCCGTAAGCAACCTGTAATTATGCAAACCTGTATATATATATACAGAAAACTGAAAAAACGCGCAGGTAGGGCCTAAAAAATGCGCTTCTCAGAAAAACGAAAAAAACACCCTCTAAACAGCATTTTTAGAAAAAGTGGTCAACATGAAAGTTGTAGATCTCGTCGAGATCTAAAACTTTCATGTTGACCACTTTTTCTAAAAATGCTGTTTAGGGGGTCTATTTTCAAAAGGCGCGAAGGGGGTCCGCGCAATAAATATAAATCGTAATATTTACCGGGCGGAACCCCGTTCGCGCTTTTTGAAAATAGACCTCCTAAACAGCATTTTTAGAAAACGTGGTCAACATGAAAGTTGTAGATTTCGACGAGATCTACAACTTTCATGTTGACCACTTTTTCTAAAAATGCTGTCTAGGGGGTGTTTTTTTCGTTTTTCTGGGGAGCCCGTATATTTGTCAAAAACGAGCTGCGCGTTTTTTCAGTGCCCCGTATATATATATATATATATATATATATTTCAGAAAACTGAAAAAACTCGCAGCGTGTTAGGGCCTAAAAAACACGCTCCCCAGAAAAATGAAAAAAACACCCTTTAAACAGCATTTTTAGAAAACGTGGTCAACATGAAAGTTGTAGATCTCGTCGAGATCTACAACTTTCATGTTGACCACTTTTTCTAAAAATGCTGTTTAGGGGGTCTATTTTCAAAAGGCGCGAAGGGGGTCCGCGCAAACAATATAAATCGTAATATTTACCGGGCGGAATCCCCTTCGCGCCTTTTGAAAATAGACCACCTAAACAGCATTTTTAGAAAAAGTGGTCAACATGAAAGTTGTAGATCTCGACGAGATCTACAACTTTCATGTTGACCACTTTTTCTAAAAATGCTTTTTAGGAGGTGTTTTTTCATTTTTCTGAAGAGCGCATTTTTAGGCCCTAACACGTTGCGCCTTTTTTCAGTACTAAAAGTGCACAAAACGCAAAAATAACGTAATACGGAAAATACATCTAGTAAAATGCATTTTTAGAAAAAACGATAAACATGAAAGTTATATATATATTACATATCATATATATACGGGCAGTTGAAATGTACTGGCGTGGGGGCAGCAAACTGTAGCCGTCCGATTTACTGTGCCTGTCTTGCGATCAAACAACGTGGGGGCTTACAGGGGCGGTGGCCGGTGGCGCGGGTTCGCCGTCCACCGGCCGCCCTGGATTCGCAGACGAGCATGCCCGCCGAATCTAGGGAGGCCGGTGGCCGACGAACTCACAGCCGCCGGCCACCTCCCCTGAAATATATTTTGCACTGCAGTCTTTTTTTTTACAGGGCAGCGGCCGGCGGCTGCGGGCTTGCCGACCACCGGCCGCCCCGGATTCGCAGGTAAGCCCTGGATCGGATAGCTCCTCTTCTCTGCCTGCACGCCCGCAGGTAAGCCTGCCCGCACAGGATCACTCCCATATATATATATATATATATATATATGTATATATATATATATATATATACATATATATGTATACATATATATATACATATATATATACATATATATACGTATATATACACACATATATATACATGTATATATGTATATATATATATATATATATATATATATATATATATATATATATATGTATGTATGTATGTATGTATGTATGTATGTATGTATGTATGTATGTATATATGTATGTATGTATATATATGTACATAAATATATATATGTTTGTACTCCTGTTCCGTCTTGTGTTTACCTGCTTGAACTTTTATTCTGTTTTGAGCGGCCAGGAGGTTTTCACGCAAAAGGGCAAGAGTACGATACCGATCACGCAACTCCCGATCAACAACTGGTAGTGTCGTGCTTCCTGGTTCATATGTATATATATATACACTAGCATTTTCGAACGGGCTTCGTTCGTTCTCGATGCGTCGTTGCGGGCTTCTCTCTCTCCCTCCCGGCGGCGGGCGATGCCCCCCCCGCAGTTATTTAAAATTGTCAAATTTAAAAGAATTCAAAATTGTAATGTTTGGAATTTTTAATAATTGTATTATTTCTAAACAATATAATTAATTTAATTTTTAATAATTGTATTAATTATAAAAATAATAAAATAGGAAAAAAAAACAAAACCCGCGCGGGGCAAGGGCCGTTGCTTCTGCACGTAGCCGGCGGCCTGCCCGGCGCCCACCGGGGGTGAGCCCGTGAAGGCACGGGAGGCGGAGTACTGTTATCGGGAAAATCTGGGATGTGAACAGTGTTTCACAGGGAGATTTGGATAATAACAGTCCTCCTCTCTTGAATCCAACGACCAATTTTTGATGGAGCTTGATCGGACGGGCAGGATTCAGTTTGTGGTGTGTTTCAAGAATGCTATATATATATATATATATATATATATATATATATATATATATATATATATATATATATATATATATATATATATATATATGTTGCGGACTAACTCGATGCTCCGGTCGGGCCGGATAACCTTGGACCGCCTTAGCTCGCGGAGCGGTCGAGCGCGCACACAGTCAGTTGAAAAATGGGGGATGGACACGGGAAGTTTTAACGTGGAAAACCCTTCAACCGGGTGAAAAATCACGTGACCGGGTCGGTGCCGATCAAAATCCACTAGCTTGTTGGAGTTTACAATTCGATGGGGGAAATCGGGGCGACAGGCCGCTCCCGTTACAATCTTGAGGAGAGAGAGTGTATGCACTCGTTGGCGGGCAACAGACTGCCACGCCAACGGGACTTGGACGGTGGAATGCGCGAGATACTTCAGTCGCGTGCGCTCAGAGGCGACGCGTGTCCAGGGGTTGTCACTGCTTCCTTTGTGCGTCCTTCTCAGTCCTTGGAGTGTTCCCCTTGTAACTGAGCTCTGGTGGGGTGCCAATAGCCGATGACAGGTTCTGGTAGCTGTTGGCGGGTGCTAGTATCCGTTGGTGGCCGCTGGAGGTTGCGGGTGGCTGTCGGTGGTTGGCGGCGAGAGGCGGCCACTGGTGGTTCACGACGGGGGGTGGCCGCCGGCAGAGAAAACGGGAGAGCTCCCACCTGAGGAAGAAGAAGAAGGGGGAAGCGTAGGAGGAGAAAGTTGATTAAATGAGGAGCCCCTGGGGTCCTTTTATAGGCTCCAGGGGGAAGTTATGGCGGGCCCCACCACTAACATAGTGGGTTAGTGGTGGAGAAATGAGTGGTTACCTCCTTAATCGGACGGCAGGGAGGGCTCTCCCCTTGATCGGACGGCCGGGGGCGCTTCCCACGATGGCGGGTCGTCATGACGGCGGCGACAGCCGGGCGGCCGGCGAGGGAGGTCGGCGGCGGCCAAGGTCACGGCCGGCCATGGCCGGGGGGGCCATGGCCCCGGCCGGCCATGGCCTGGGCGGCCATGGCCGGGGCGGCCATGGCCACGGCCGGCCATGGCCGGGCGGCCATGGCCACGGCCGGCCATGGCCGGGCTGCCATGGTCGGGGCGGCCATGGCCGGTGCGGCCATGGCCACGGCCGGCCATGGCCGGGGCGGCCATGGCCCCGGCCGGCCATGGCCGGGCGGCCATGGCCCCGGCCCCGGCCGGCCATGGCCGGGGCGGCCATGGCCGGGGCGGCCATGGCCGGGGCGGCCATGGCCCCGGCCGGCCATGGCCCCGGCCGGCCATGGCCGGGGCGGCCATGGCCGGGGCGGCCATGGCCGGGGCGGCCATGGCCGGGGCGGCCATGGCCGGGGCGGCCATGGCCGGGGCGGCCATGGCCGGGGCGGCCATGGCCGGGGCGGCCATGGCCGGGGCGGCCATGGCCGGGGCGGCCATGGCCCCGGCCGGCCATGGCCCCGGCCGGCCATGGCCGGGGCGGCCATGGCCCCGGCCGGCCATGGCCGGGGCGGCCATGGCCCCGGTCGGCCATGGCTGGGGTGGCCATGGCCGAGGCCGGCCACGGTCGTGGTGGCCGTGGGAGGGTCGGCCGCCGGTGGTGGCTTGGCCTCTTGCCGGCGGCGGTTCCTATGGCGGCGGTTTCCGCATGAGGGGAGGGAGTGGGGGTCCGCCCCCATCATCTCCATGAGAGATCATGGGGGGGGGGGGTGGGACCCACCCATGGCTTTCCATAAAAAGGGGGAACCCATCAAATGCCCCCCAAATCTCTACTTGTCCGGGAACGAAGCGAGCGTGAGGAGAGATTTCTGGAATTCCTTGCTGTCATGGTGGGTGCCGGCGAGAGATCCGAGGCGGCGGCGATGGATTGCGGTATTATGTTGCGTGGAGGCTTGGCGAACGGGCGCCTGGATGCCTGCGGACGGGGGCCGGTGCGGTACACGAGTGTCAAAACAGCGCGTGCGAGGAAAGGCCGCTGGGGCGGGCTCTGGCCGTGCGAGCTAGCAGCGTGCGAGCTGACCGCGCGCAGGCCTTGCGCGAGCTAGCAGTGTGCGGTCCGCACGTGCGCGGCCGTACGCACGCAGGCCGCGCGGGCTGGCCGCGCGCGCAGGCTGGCCGCGCGCGCAGGCCTTGCGCGCGCGCAGGTTGTGGGCGCGCAGGCCGCGGGCGCGGCCGCACGTGCGCAGGCCGCGCGGGCTGGCCGCGCGCGCAGGCTGGCCGCGCGCGCAGGCCTTGCGCGCGCGCAGGCTGGCCGCGCGCGCAGGCCTTGCGCGCGCGCAGGCTGGCCGCGCGCGCAGGCTGGACGCGCGCGCAGGCCTTGCGCGCGCGCGGGCTGGCTGCGCGCGCAGGCTGGCCACGCGCGCAGGCCTTGCGCGGGCGCAGGTTGTGGGCGCGCAGGCCGCGCGCGCGCAGGCCCCTTTCACCTCGGCCACGCGTGCTCGTGTCGCGCGCGCACGTGCTGGCTGCCTGCGCAAGTTTGGCGCGTGGCTTGTGCGCGTGGGCTCTTGTGTGCGCGAGCGGGCTTTGCGCGTATCTTGCACGCTCAAGCAAGTGTTGTGCGCGTGGGCTCTTGCTCGCCCTGCGATTCTGGAAGCACCGACATGGGCCTTTCCGTACTTGCTATAATATGCGCAATTGCGCCTTATGTGCGCAAGGCGCGAGGTATGTAACGTGTGCACAAGGTACGATGTGCACGGTATGTAATGTGTACGATGAGTGAGTGATGCGTGCGCGATACACGCTGTATATGCGATGTGCGCAAGGTGTAACATGCATGGCGGACTAAGCGCCCAAGGGAAGAGATTACTGAGATGTGGAGTTTCTGTTGCCCCCCGAGTGTATCACCGAGTACTTTTTGTACAAGGTCGAAAAGGGAAACTTGGTGCGGCAAGGCGCATGGGTGCAAACACGGCGCCTCCATTTTTATTGAGGCTGACTGATACCTCCGTTGGTGAAGTTGATGTTGTTTTACGTAAGTTTGACGTGCAATGTCATTTTGTGCGAGACTGACTCGCGATTATTGCTCGCACAAGCTTGGGTCGTGACTTTTGCTCGCACGAGCTTGGCTCGCACAAGACTTGCGTGTGACTTTGCCTTGCGCGGTTTGTGACCGCGGCTTAGCTTGAACGAGGTTGGCTTGCGGCTTTGCTGGTTTGCTGCCGTGCTTGCACGAGGCTGGCTCGCGACTTGATTTGCACGGTTTGCGACCGCGGCTTTGACTTTCGCGAGGGTTGTTCTCATCTTAGATTGCACGAGGGCTGCTCGCGGCTTAGTTTGCGCGATGGTTGCTCGCGGCTTAGTTTGCACGAGGGATGTTCGCGGCTTCTTCGTGAGGGGGGCAGGCCCCCACGGTGTCGTCAGAGAGTGTAAGTACTCAATCCGACCATCGGAGAGCGTAGGTGCTCAATCCGGGTGCCAGAGAACGTAGGTGCTCAATCCGGGTGCGATCGCGAGGGGGGCATGCCCTTGCGATGGCGTCGGAGAGTATAAGTACTCAATCCGACCGTCGGAGAACGTAGGTGCTCAATCCGGGTGCCGGAGAACGTAGGTGCTCAATCCGGGTGCGATCGCGAGGGGGGCAGGCCCTTGCGATGGCGTCGGAGAGTGTAAGTACTCAATCCGACCGTCGGAGAACGTAGGTGCTCATTCCGGGTGCCGGAGAACGTAGGTGCTCAATCCGGGTGCGATCGCGAGGGGGGCAGGCCCTTGCGATGGCGTCGGAGAGTGTAAGTACTCAATCCGACCGTCGGAGAACGTAGGTGCTCAATCCGGGTGCCAGAGAACGTAGGTGCTCAATCCGGGTGCGATCGCGAGGGGGGCAGGCCCTTGCGATGGCGTCGGAGAGTGTAAGTACTCAATCCGACCGTCGGAGAACGTAGGTGCTCAATCCGGGTGCCGAAGAACGTAGGTGCTCAATCCGGGTGCGATCGCGAGGGGGGGCAGGCCCTTGCGATGGCGTCGGAGAGTGTAAGTACTCAATCCGACCGTCGGAGAACGTAGGTGCTCAATCCGGGTGCCGGAGAACGTAGGTGCTCAATCCGGGTGCGATCGCGAGGGGGGCAGGCCCTTGCGATGGCGTCGGAGAGTGTAAGTACTCAATCCGACCGTCGGAGAACGTAGGTGCTCAATCCGGGTGCCGGAGAACGTAGGTGCTCAATCCGGGTGCGATCGCGAGGGGGGCAGGCCCTTGCGATGGCGTCGGAGAGTGTAAGTACTCAATCCGACCGTCGGAGAACGTAGGTGCTCAATCCGGGTACGATCGCGAGGGGGGCAGGCCCTTGCGATGGCGTCGGAGAGTGTAAGTACTCAATTCGACCGTCGGAGAACGTAGGTGCTCAATCCGGGTGCGATCACGAGAGGGGCAGGCTCTGATGATGGCATGACGTTTAAGGGGCAAAGTTGCTGAAGAACTTGCTTGTTCGGTTTGCCAGCACAGTTTTACCTTAAAACAAATATGATATTGTACTTGAAAATAAACTTGGTTCGTGCAAGCCTGAGCTCATGTCTTTTACTGTTCTAAAGTGGCAAAGCAAGATGATGGAAAAAGCAGACGATTAACACCATTAATAAAAAATATGGAGGGATGGATGCGACGCAAATTCCGGGCTGCAGGTATGTTGTAGAGGGTCGTCCTGCGTCGGGGAGAGCGTCTGTCTTAGGTATTCATTGCTGGGGATCCGACGATGGTCTCTATGTTGCCTACCATCTGCCTTCCTCCACCGTTTCCTTGTGCTTGGATCTGTGTTTGTCCTTGCAAAAATCTCCCGAGGAGCCCCTGGCGGACAAGACGTTCAATTTCATCTTTTAGACCGGCACACTCTTCAGTGTTGTGACCCGTTGCGCGGTGGAACGCGCAGTATCTTGTCTGGTATGCCTTGGGGTTTGGTCGTGATGCTCTTGGTCGTTGGAAGGCTGGATCATTCTGAATGGCGTACATCACATTAGTGCGGGTGGTATTCAGAGGGGTATATTCCTGAAATGGATGTTGCCCCCCATTCCTTGGAAGGTCTCGCTGACGGCTACTGCGGCGACGCTCACTCTGACATCGCTCTTCTTGTCTTGTGAGGGTTGGTTCCTCTTCTTTCCTCCTTTTCTGTCCTCCTCCAAACTGCTGTCGGTGCGCTTCAATAGCTTCGTCGGCTGCTATCTGGGCCTCGACCCGATGAACAAGTTCTGGATAACTAGGCACGGTCTCCCTCATGAGTGCTGAATAAAAGCCGCTGGGGCGGAGTCCGCCAAGGAAGACGCCTCTAAGAAGCTCGGGGTCGACGCCTGGAATTTGACGTGTCTCAGAGGTGAAGCGGCGAAAGAAGTCCCTGAGGGACTCTCCTTCATTTTGTCGAATACCTGAAAGGTGAGAGGGATCGCGAATGATTCTCCGATTTGCGATGAACTGGTCAGTAAATTGCCGGGTCAGCTCTGCGAAGTTGGTAATGGTGCCAGCTCTCAGGGAATGGAACCATGTACGGGCCTGCCCTTTGAGTGTTGTTGGGAACACTTGGCAAAGCAACTGGTCTGGAGCATTGTAAATCCTCATGATGGTGGTGAAGTGATTGACATGTTCGAGTGGATCATAGGTTCCATCGAATGTCTCGATGTTTGGAAGCTTGAATCCATGTGGAATGGGATGATCGAGGATTTGCGGCGTCAAGGGGGAGCCTTGGCAGAGCGGTCGGTGAGCCTGAAAGTCTCTTCTTCCAGCCTGGCGGTATTCTTCGGCTATAACTTCTCGAATTTCCTCCCAAGTAAATCTTTCGAGAGGAGGGGGGTGAATGTCGTCGGCGAGGTGGTGATGAAGATGATCTGCTCTTACTCCTCTTTGAGCTGGGTAAGTGGAGTTGGCGGCGTCAGAATAATCCTCGGGTTCTTCCTGGACCCTTTCCGGGTTTGGTTGCAGCGGAGGATTTGCTGGGGCTGGCGGCATCGAGGGAACAGGAGGTGCTCCCATGTTTCGGAGTAATGCAAGCATTTCCATTTGTTGTTCTTCCATTTGGCGGACGCGGCCCTCCAGGGCGGCGACGGGAGCGAGAGCTACTTCGGCAGTCAGTGGCACGTCTACTAGGGAGTGAGAACGTGCTGGTTCAGTGTGTCCGCCAAGTGCGGACCCTTCGGCGGTGCGGGCATTTCTTTTTGCCATCGCGGTTGCAGGGATGGTGAACTTGCTCTGCGAATGAATGCTGGGAATGTTTCCCACAGACGGCGCCAAACTGTTGCTGACTAAATCGATGCTCCGGTCGGGCCGGATAACCTTGGACCGCCTTAGCTCGCTGAGCGGTCGAGCGCGCACACAGTCAGTTGAAAAATGGGGGATGGACACGGGAAGTTTTAACGTGGAAAACCCTTCAACCGGGTGAAAAACCACGTGACCGGGTCGGTGCCGATCAAAATCCACTAGCTTGTTGGAGTTTACAATTCGATGGGGGAAATCGGGGCGACAGGCCGCTCCCGTTACAATCTTGAGGAGAGAGAGTGTATGCACTCATTGGTGGGCAACAGACTGCCACGCCAACGGGACTTGGACGGTGGAATGCGCGAGATACTTCAGTCGCGTGCGCTCAGAGGCGACGCGTGTCCAGGGGTTGTCACTGCTTCCTTTGTGCGTCCTTCTCAGTCCTTGGAGTGTTCCCCTTGTAACTGAGCTCTGGTGGGGTGCCAATAGCCGATGACAGGTTCTGGTAGCTGTTGGCGGGTGCTAGTATCCGTTGGTGGCCGCTGGAGGTTGCGGGTGGCTGTCGGTGGTTGGCGGCGAGAGGCGGCCACTGGTGGTTGACGACGAGGGGTGGCCGCCGGCAGAGAAAACAGGAGAGCTCCCACCTGAGGAAGAAGAAGAAGGGGGAAGCGTAGGAGGAGAAAGTTGATTAAATGAGGAGCCCCTGGGGTCCTTTTATAGGCTCCAGGGGGAAGTTATGGCGGGCCCCACCACTAACATAGTGGGTTAGTGGTGGGGAAATGAGTGGTTACCCCCTTAATCGGACGGCAGGGAGGGCTCTCCCCTTGATCGGACGGCCGGGGGGGGGGGGGGGGGGGGTTTCCCACGATGGCGGGCCGTCATGACGGCGGCGACAGCCGGGCGGCCGGCGAGGGAGGTCGGCGGTGGCCAAGGTCACGGCCGGCCATGGCCGGGGCGGCCATGGCCCCGGCCGGCCATGGCCGGGGCGGCCATGGCCCCGGCCGGCCATGGCCACGGCCGGCCATGGCCGGGCGGCCATGGCCACGGCCGGCCATGGCCGGGGCGGCCATGGCCCCGGTCGGCCATGGCTGGGGTGGCCATGGCCGAGGCCGGCCACGATCGTGGTGGCCGTGGGAGGGCCGGCCGCCGGTGGTGGCTTGGCCTCTTGCCGGCGGCGGTTCCTATGGCGGCGGTTTCCCCATGAGGGGAGGGAGTGGGGGTCCGCCCCCATCATCTCCATGAGAGATTATGGGGGGGTGGGACCCACCCATGGCTTTCCATAAAAAGGGGGAACCCATCAATATATATATATAGCATTCTTGAATCCTGCCCGTCTTGTATAGCATTCTTGAAACCGCGATGACTACAAGGTGCGGTTAGACATGATTAACCGCCTAATTTAGCACATCTTGCCGTTAGCCAAACTTAACCGCAATGACTACAAGGTGCGATTAGACGTGATTAACCGCCTATACATGATATATATATGTTCTAACATATAGTATCTATTTCATGATCCAGATCTATTTCTGACTGATTCAATGAGTTCACTATTCTCATTCTTTTATTTTATTTTTCCAATAAAAAAGTTTCACACCATTAAATCAAATGAGATTGCATCAACACCATAAAGATGCAGCCCAATATTTTCATTAGCAAATTTATTATTATTTTGCCGCATATGCTGCGGTCCTGCGGAGAACTTTGAGAAAAGACAACGCTGATGACTCCGCAGCACTGCGTATGTGTTATATTGTGTAAAAAACTTGAACAATGAGTCAATGACCCTGTATTTTTCTTTGTTATCTGGAATATTATTCTATCTTCTCAAAATAAACTTTATGCGTGAATTTTTTTCATTCATGTCTTATACGAAATGAGAATATCAATAATGGGCAAACAGGCAAACACTAGCTTTGATTTGGCTATAATAATAGAAAAAGGGTCAATTACCGAGACCTCCTCTAGGAGTTTGCATAATTACATGTCGCACCCCTCTATTTTTCGAAATTTCATTTATCTCGGCGCCCTCTAAGTTTTCCCTGTTTGCAAAAATGTCCCTTTCGTTAGAAATATGGATGGAAAATGTTAGAATCAGCGGAATACTTTTATGATATTTTAATTTTATCATTTTATAATAATATAACAAGGTTAATTTCCAAGACCGTCTCTGGGAGCTTGCATAATTACATGTTGCACTCCTCTTGTACAACCCCATATTCGCTGGGTAGGACCCAGAAGACCAAGACTTCAGTGGCCAGGGTTGGGCTAGTCCCGGGTTAGCCCTGGGACAGACTGGCAGAGTTCTCGCCCATTAGTAGGCGAGATCGTTCGCGCCGGGACTCGGGTCTTCAGGTCAGCTTTAGGCTTCCGCATTTGGGCGAGAGGGCGCTGAGTGAGCTTCACTCACTCAACGCCGTGATTAGCAGTGAAGGCGTAGAGTGAGCTTCACCCACGCAGCGCCTCGTCCAACGGCAGTGACGTCAAGACCACCGAGAGCGAGAACCCTCTGGGCGGGAGATCCCGCCAAGGTGAGCCCAGCTAAGGCTCAGCGAGAGCCTTCTCGCTCGGGGTTCTCGCCAAGCAGCTCCAGGTGGTGGGGCCCGGCGCCCAGGAGAAGATTATTTTATTATCCCCGGGTAAAATTACCTGCCTGCTCCCGGGTGGACAGCGGGATTTGGCTATTGGCAGACCCATCAGAGGTATTTCAGTATTTTTGGGTCGGGGGAAGACTATAAATAGACCCATAAGGGCTCTTTGGAAAGCAGACTTTCATTATTCTCCAATTCCAGTGCTTTCTGAAGAGCTCCCAGCCCAGCATTCGGCTTTGGAGGGGAAGCTCTCAGGGATCTTCGGGGTGTGAGGTGGGACCTCCCTGCTGAGGCTTTGGGTCAGTCTTAGGACCTGAGCAGCCAGTCAAGGGTCGAGGCTTGAGAGAAGTAGGCGTCGGCTGCGCCTTGGTTCGTGAACATTTGTTGAGGTCATTTTTGGCTTCAACAGTTCTGGTGCGGTGAGCGTGGAGGCGGTCGGTGCAAGAAAACTTTGAGTTGAGTCCCATGGCAGGAGGTGAAGGTGAAGGATCTAGTGCGGGAGGATCCCCCACCCAGGGAGAGGAAGCGACAAGAAAAATGTTAGAAGACTTCATGCGAGAGGTCTTGCAGACGATCAGCTTGGCCTTCTCGGCAAGGAACGAGTGGGAGACACCGCAGGTTGCAGTGGAGGGGGTTCCGCTGTTAGGCGAGAACGCCCCAGGGCAGCGCCCCGGGAAGGAAGTCTCGGTGGAGGCAGGCGAGAGGGATGTGGCAGCGCGAGAGCTCTTCCCAGGCCAGCGCCCCGGAAAGGAAGTTCTGGTGGACCTGGGCGAGAGGGAGACGACAGTGCGGGAGCTTTTCCCTGAACACGGTCTCGCGAATCGGTCCAGCCAGCCGAGGTCGCGGGACATTCCCTCTCGCCAGACAGGAGGAGAGACCCCTTTCAGCGAACTCATCATCTCAGCTCCAGTGCCGGAGGGGTTCCGGGAGCCAGATATGTCCTACTACTCGGGAAAGGATGACCCAATACAACATGTACAATGGTTCGAGGATGTGGTGTCGATTAGGCAGATGTCGGATGCTTTCAAGTGTAGGCTATTTGTCATCACTCTGAAGGAGAAGGCCAGGGACTGGTTCCACCAGTTGCCGGCGAGCTCAATCTACAGCTTTGAAGATCTGCGCAGGGGTTTTCTGTTGAGGTTCTCGACTTCGAAGAAGCGGAAGAAAGAGGCGGAGTGTCTGTTTGTAGTGAGGCAGAGGCCGGAGGAGACGTTGGATCATTACGTCGACCAGTTCCAAGAGGAGATTCTCCTGGTCCAGGAGGTCCCGGGGTATGCACTGATGCTTGCCTTCACCCTGGGGCTGAGGCCGGGGTTCTTTAGCATGGAGTTAAAAAGAGTGCCCCCTCTCTCTTTTGAAGAGCTCATGGAGAGGGCGGCAAAGGAGATAGACTTCGAGAGCGCAAACCCTGCGTTTGCGAGGAAGTTGGCTAAGTTGGCAGAGGATGATGTGAAGGAGCCGGCAGCAGGAAGACAGAGAGAAGTGAGGGAGCCAAAAGAGGATAGGAGGAGAGAAGAACCCCGAGGGCAGGGGCAGCAGCATGGGGGGGGGGGCAGGGAGCTGAACAACCGATTGGGTTGGAGGCCTCAGGAGGGTCGTCCCCAGGGCCAAGGGGGTCCTCAGGGAAGAGACAATTTCCGGGAGCAGAGAAGGCTTGAGCAGAGAGGATGGAGGAAGGGACCGAGGGGTCATTTCCCACCACCGCAAGAGGCCATGGAGGTGGGGAGAGGAAGAGGAAGAAGAGCTCGAGGAGCCGGGAGAAGGGGAGGAGGAGAAGGAAGAGGGGGCAGGGTGGCGTTGCCCTATTGTGACTTCCATCAGGAGGAAGGTCACGCAACGGCAACCTGCCCGGAGTTTCTGGAGATGAGAGAGGCCAGAGGAGCTGGGAGGCAAGATTCGCCCGTAAGGATCGTTGAGGTGCAGCACGGGGAAGCTGAGGATAGGTGTGAGGACAGGGTCGATGTGGGGACCCGAGGGGGGATCAGAGTGATCCACGGGGGAGTAGGGATCGAGGCAACCCGCAAGGGGAGCCTTCATACCATGTTCCGCAGAGGGGTCGCCTCGACCTCCCTAGCTCCCCCCAGAAGAAAAGATCACCTTCTCGTCCGCAGATATGCCAGACTACGAAGACCCGTTCTGCGACGCGCTAGTGATTCAGACGGCGGTGGAGAACTTCACAGTCTCCCGAATATTGGTGGATAACGGGAGCTCGGTGAACGTGATCTTCAAAAAGGCCTTCGATGAGATGAGAGTAGAGGGAAAAAGGGTCCTGGCTTCCGATGGACCGCTTTTTGGTTTTTCTGGAGAAAGGAAGGAGGTAGAAGGGGGAGTAGGCCTGCATGTGAAGCTCGGGGGTGTCTCACGGAACTGTAGGTTCGTGATCGTAGACGCCCCGAGTAGTTACAACGCCATCTTTGGGCGTCCCCTTATCAGCGCCTTTCGCTGCGTCCCCTCCTCTTTTCACCAATGTATTAAGTTCAGCAACGGAGGGGTGCAGGTTAGGATCAGGGGGGATTCGAAGGTGGCGAGACAGTGTTATGTGACGGCAGTCAACACTGTGTCGTGGATAGCTGAGGCAGAGAAGCTGGAAGACGAGATGGCTGGACAAGAAGGAAGTATCGAGGAGGAGGAGACAAGCCTGGAGGAAGCACTGGAAGCAACAGGGGAGCAAGTGGTAGAGGTAGAGGAGGCAAGCTCGCCGGAGGCGGAGGAATTAGTAATGGAGGAGGTAGTGGAAGTAGAGGAGATAAGCCTGAGAGAGGCAGAAGAAGAAGAGCATAAGCAAGGAGGAGGCCTGGTGGAGGCGATGAAGGTTGACGAGGCAGAAGGAGAAGAGCTTGAACAGGAGGAGACAAGGGCAGGTTGGGAGCGGTCGAGGCTGGAGCCGGCTGAGGAAGTGATAGAGATGGAGGTGCTCACCAGGGCGGGGCATATACGGAAGGTGCGGGTCAGTAGAGGCTTGAGCCTCGAGGATCAGGAGCGAATGAGAGCCTGCATCCAAAGCAACATCGACATCTTCGCTTGGAGCGCGGCAGACATGTCGGGCATCGATGCAGAGTTGGCTTGACATCGCCTGAACCTGGACCCCAGGACTCGCCCCGTACGCCAGAAGATGAGGGCCATCGCCACCAAGCTGGAGGAGCCCATCCGAGAGGAGGTCAAGAAGCTCCTAGAGGCAGGCTTCATCTCAGAGATCCAGTATCCAGGCTGGATCTCCAATGTGGTAATGGTAAAGAAAGGGAGAGGAAAATGGCGTATGTGTATCGACTTCTCTTTGTTGAATAAATCATGTCCGAAAGATTGCTACCCCCTGCCTCGAATCGATGCGCTGGTTGATTCAGCCGTCGATTTTTCTGTTATGAGTTTTTTGGATGCTTTTTCAGGTTACCACCAGATTCGGATACACCCTCCCGACGTCAGGGATGTTTCCTTCATCACGAGAGAGGGGTGCTTCTGCTACAAAATGATGCCCTTTGGCTTAAAAAACACAGGGGCAACATACCAACGCATGATGGATCGGGTCTTTCAAGATCAGAGGGGAAGGAATCTAGAGGTCTATGTTGACGACCTGATGGTCAAGAGTAAGAGTGTGGATTCACATCTGCGAGACTTGGAAGAAACGTTCGCCACCCTGCGGAGGTTCAAGATGAGGTTGAATCCCTTGAAGTGTGTCTTCGGGGCTAGTCGCGAGAAGTTCCTCGGGCACCTCTTAACTCCGGCAGGGGTAGAGCCTAACCCTGACAAGGTTATGGCTATCTTAGATTTGGAATCACCTCGCAGCGCCAAAGAGATCCAGTGTCTAACCAGAAAGTTGGCTGGTCTAAGCAGGTTCCTCTCCCGGTCCGGGGATAGGTGCTCTTCTTTCTTTAAAGTGCTCCGAGGTAGCCAGGGGTTCGAATGGACGGTCGAATGCGAAGAGGCCTTCCAAGGGCTGAAGATGCAACTCTCCCAAGCTCCGCTACTTCAAAGCCCAAAGGAGGGAGAGGATCTAGCCTTGTATCTCGGGGTGGGGATAGAGGCTGTGAGCTCCGTCTTGGTTAGGGAAGAAGGAAAAAAACAGCTGCCCGTCTACTACGTAAGCCGAATCTTGAGAAAAGCGGAGCTCCGATATCCCATCCTGGAGAAGCTGGCGTATGTCCTGATCGTCTCGGCTAGGAAGCTTCGTCCTTACTTTCAAGCGCACTCGAATAGGGTAGTAACCGACCACCCCCTTCGCAAGGTCTTCGAGGGGGTAGAGCACTCAGGAAGGCTGGCAAAGTGGTCCATCGAACTCAGCGAGTTCGACATCTCTTTTGTCCCGAGACTCTCCATCAAAGCTCAGGCCGTGGCGGACTTTCTGGCAGACTATGTCACTGAAGCTGAGAAAGAAGAACCGAAGCCGCAGGAAGCGTGGAGGATGATGGTCGATGGGGCCTCAGGAAAACACTACCTGGGAGGGGGTGTAGTGTTGGTGAGTCCTCAAGGGGTTACCATAGAACAAGCGGTGGTTTTTCACTTCCCCGTAACCAATAATCAAGCGGAGTATGAGGCCGTGCTAGCCAGCCTTCGATTGGCAAAGGAGTTGGAGATTCAGGATGTGGAGACCTTCACCGACTCGATGGTGGTAGCATCGAGGATCCGAGGGGAGTTTGAGGCTCGGGAGCCTACCCTCGTGAAGTACCTATCCAAGGTAAGGGCAATCATCGGAGGTTTCCGTTCTTTCTCTATTCAACATGTTCCCAGGGAGGAAAGCACAGCAGCCAATCGATTGGCTAAGTTCGGGCTTCGGGGAGGAGGGACCTTAACTGAACTATTCCGACCGGCGATTGAAGAAGGGAAGTTGATGGAGGTAGGTCGGCGATCCTCATGGGTAGACCCGTTGGTGACCTTCCTTACCACAGGCGAGCTATCAGAGGAGGTCAAGGATGCGAAGAGCTTCAGGCGAAAGGTAGCCTATTACCTGATGCTGGAAGGGGGCTTGCACTGGAAGATGTTGTCAGGGCTCCTGGCAAGATGTGTGACCGAGGAGGAGGCCCCGAGGATCCTGAAAGAGGTACATTCGGGAGAGTGCGGTAGTCACTCAGGGGGAAGGACGTTGGAGGCAAGGGTGATAAGGCAAGGGTATTTCTGGCAGACCTTGAGGAAGGATGCGGTTAAGTTTGCGAAGAGGTGCCTGAAGTGTCAAGTGTACGCTCCCCTCCAGCTCTTGCCCGCTCAAAGGCTCTGAAGCATCACAACACCATGGCCCTTCGCCATTTGGGGGATGGACCTAGTTGGGCCCTTTCCTCCAGCTAGCGGGCAGAGGAGGTTCCTCCTGGTCATGATCGATTACTTCTCGAAGTTGCTGGAGATCAAATCTCTTGCCAAGGTTACCTCCCAGGTCATCAGGAACTTTGTTTGGGGAGAAATCATATGCAGACATGGGCTACCCCAAGCGATAGTGACGGACAATGGTCCCCAGTTTGCCAGTGAAGAGTTCATCAGCTTCTGTACACAATTGGGGATAGACATCAGGTTTGCCTCTGTCCATCACCCCCGGAGCAATGGCCAGGTGGAAGCGGCGAACAAGATTATTGTGAACCTGCTCAAAAAGAAGGTGGAAAACCTGAGGGGAAACTGGGTGGAGCAACTCCCCTCCATCTTGTGGGCCTTGCGAACAACTCCGAACACGGCCACAGGGGAGACCCCCTTCAAGCTCTCTCATGGATGTGAGGCTGTCCTCCCAGTGGAGTTCGAGTTTAGGTTTCCACGGGTCACGGCCGCGGGTGAAGGAAGCGAAGCTTGGAGGTTGGGGAACGAGGAAGAGCTGCGCCTCTCGTTGTATATGGTGGAAGAGCTACGGGATGTTGCTGCCATCAGGCAAGAAGAGATCAAACGGCGAATGGCCAGGTACTTCAATAAGCACATTAGAGTCAAGCAATTAGCCGAGGGGGACCTAGTGCTAAAAAAGGTCGATGTGGCAGGAAGGTCGGCCCCGATTGGCAAGCTCAACCCCGGCTGGGACGGGCCTTACATAGTAGAGAAGACTTTGGCTAATGGGGGTTACTACCTCCAGGATGTGGAGGGAAGGATCTTGAGCCACACCTGGAGCGGTGATGACTTAAAGCGCTTCTACCCGTAAGGGGAGAGAAGGATTGTAATGTCATAAATAAATATTATCTTTTCAATGTGACCATTTCTGAACATTGACTGTCTCCAAAAATGCTATCATAATATTTTTTGCTTTGACCGACTATGTCTTCTCATCCTGATGATAGAATAGGTTTGGTTTGATCTTCATCAACACCCCGAGCTCGGCTCGGCCCCAGGTAGACCCGCTGCGCAGGCTCTCATCTAGCTAGCAGGTCCGAAGGCTCGCCTGTGGGGGAGATGTTTGGTTTGATCTTCATCAACACCCCGAGCTCGGCTCGGCCCCAGGTAGACCCGCTGCGCAGGCTCTCATCTAGCTGGCAGGTCCGAAGGCTCGCCTGTGGGGGAGAGGTTTGGTTTGATCTTCATCAACACCCAGAGCTCGGCTCGGCACAAGGTAGACCCGCTGCGCAGGCTCTCATCTAGCTGGCAGGTCCGAAGGCTCGCCTGTGGGGGAGAGGTTTGGTTTGATCTTCATCAACACCCGGGCTAGGCTCGGCCCCAGGTAGACCCGCTGCGAAGGCTCTCATCTAGCCGGCAGGTCCGAAGGCTCGCCTGTGGGGGAGAGGTTTGGTTTGATCTTCATCAACACCCCGAGCTCGGCTCGGCCCCAGGTAGACCCGCTGCGCAGGCTCTCATCTAGCTGGCAGGTCCGAAGGCTCGCCTGTGGGGGAGAGGTTTGGTTTGATCTTCAACAACACCCCGAGCTCGGCTCGGCCCCAGGTAGACCCACTGCGCAGGCTCTCATCTAGCTGGCAGGTCCGAAGGCTCGCCTGTGGGGGAGAGGTTTGGTTTGATCTTCATCAACACCCCGAGCTCGGCTCGTCCCCAGGTAGACCCGCTGCGCAGGCTCTCATCTAGCTGGCAGGTCCGAAGGCTCGCCTGTGGGGGAGAGGTTTGGTTTGATCTTCATCAACACCCCGAGCTCAGCTCGGCCCCAGGTAGACCCGCTGCGCAGGCTATCATCTAGCTGGCAGGTCCGAAGGCTCGCCTGTGGGGGATAGGTTTGGTTGGATCTTCATCAACACCCCGAGCTCAGCTTGGCCCCAGGTAGACCCGCTGCGCAGGCTCCCATCTTGCTGGCAGTTTCGAAGGCTCGCCTGTGGGGGAGAGGTTTGGTTTGATCTTCATCAATACCCCGAGCTCGGCTCGGCCCCAGGTAGACCCGCTGCGCAGGCTCTCATCTAGCTGGCAGGTCCGAAGGCTCTCCTGTGGGGGATAGGTTTGGTTGGATCTTCATCAACACCTCGAGCTCGGCTCAGCCCCAGGTAGACCCGCTGCGCAGACTCTCATCTAGCTGGCAGGTCCGAAGGCTCGCCTGTGGGGGAGAGGTTGGTTTGATCTTCATCAACACCCCGAGCTCGGCTCGGCCCCAGGTAGACCCGCTCCGCAGGCTCTCATCTAGCTGGCAGGTCTGAAGGCTCGCATGTGGGGGAGAGGTTTGGCTTGATCTTCATCAACACTCCGAGCTCGGCTCGGCCCCAAGTAGACCCGCTGCGCAGGCTCTCATCTAGCTGGCAGGTCCGAAGGCTCGCCTGTGGGGGATAGGCTGAGTCCTTGGCTCTTGGCCCTGGGTTCTTGATTTGAAGCTACTCTGCATTACGACGAGCTTGGCTCAGCCCCAGGTAGACCCGCTGCGCAGGCTCCGATCTAGCTGGCAGGTCCGAAGGCTCGCATATGGGGCATAAGTTTAGTTTGTTGGAAGAAGTTTTGACACGGCCCTGGCCTAGATCGGGAGCGAGGTCCTAAAGGCCTCGGCCAGTGGAGGTCTCGCCCCGAAGGTCTCGGCTAGGGGACCTCGCCAAAGAAGGCTCCTGGCAGACCCGGGCTGGACGACCTAATCTATAGCGCAAGGTTCCCGCCTAATTGATCTCTAAGGAAGGTTACCCCAAGGAGATCAAGGGTCTCGGCAGAAGCCCGCGCGGAAGTCACTAGGCTCACTAACCTACTCATTCAAGCAAACACATCGATAGCAAAAGTAAAAGCGTTGCATTATATTTAACAATAAATGACAAAGGAGTTCAGAGCTTCTCGCTCATTACAAAAGAGACTAGTCACAAAAGAAAGAAACCCTTCAAGGGGGTGCGCTGTAATCACCACTGGTGCTCTCGCTCGAGTCCTCGCCGGATCCAGCGCCAGAACTCGCCTCAGACGTCTTGCCGACGGCGGTAGAAAGCTTCGGGATGTCCGAGGGCGGGGTGTCGGGCGTGCCGGGAGGCTTCGGGACGGGATCGAAAAGCCAGGGGAGGAGTTGGTCGGCAGTGACGGTCTCGCCCGCCTCTCGCAGCAGCTCCAAGTCCCGCAACGTCTCGAGGGTGAGCTTGACGGTGTCCTGGGCATTCGCCTGCAGCAGTTTGTCGATGTCGTACTCCGAGAAGTGACGACTCTACAGCCTTTCATCAAGCGTTGGAGGAGGCGGGCCTTTCGCCGCTTCCGCACGCCGGAGTTGGTCACGCAGCAAGACGTTCTCGTAGCGCACGTCTGCCAACTCCACGCGGAGCGCTGTGGATGGGGCGGGATCCTGTGGAAAAGAGATCAGCTCAGAGAAATGTTGCACAAATACGATTTCAGGAAGCGAGAACAGGGGTCCAGGAAGGTCTCGCTTACCTCTACTGCGGGGGGCAGGGATAGCAATTGTTGAGCATTCGCCAGCTTTTGCTGAGCACTCGCGAGCTCTTTATCCAGGGCACGCGCTTGAGCCACTACTCCCTCCCTCGCCTTGTACATGTCCGTGAAATTCTTATATAGGCTAATGCTCCGGCGAGCGCACATGTGCGCGAGCTCGAATCCGCGCAGTAGGGCCCGGACGGAATCGAAGGCCAAGAGTCGAGTGGGCGTCTGGTCGAAGACGCTGGCGTCCTCTCGGCTGTAGAGACCATAGCCTAGCGAGAAGGCCTCGCCAGTGACCTCATCCCGATCCGCCCAGCTGGGAAGGAGCATCGAAACCTTGATTAGGTTGGACTCGGGGTCCCACTGGAGCTGAGGCTTCCCCTCAGCGTCGAGGTACTTCACGCCGAATCCATAGTTTCTGTGCCATTTTGGCACCTCCTTGGGCGGAGTCCGGGCAGAGGTCTCGGCGACGGCCCCTTCTTCCCCAGTCTCGTTTGCGACAGGTGAGTTCCGGGCGGAGGTCTCGGCAGCGGCCCCCTCTCCCCCAGCCTCGCTGGCGGCCGGTGGGTTCCCGGCGGGAACCTTGGCACGGCTCCTGGCAGCAGCATCCATCTCGCTGGCCCTCCGTAGAAGCTCTTCGAAGGACCTACCCGAGGGGAGAGGCCGGACGGGCGAGACTGCCGCGGATTTCCCTTTCTCGGAAGCAGAAGGCTTTGGCCTCTTCAACGATCGGAGGGCGGGAAGGGTGCCTTTCCGCTTCTTGGCTTTTGGCGACACGGGCTGGGCCGGTTCATCCCTGCAGGCATGAGCGCCAGCTCTCGCGAGGGCGAGATAATCTCTTGCGGCCAGGCTCTCGGTACCTGGGGCCTCGGCGAAAGGTTGGCGCAGGGGGACCTCCTGCTCTCCTGCAAGGGTACCACTATTCAGCACGAGAAGTTCCTGACAAGGAGTCAAATCTAGAGCGAGACCATACCTTCGCCCAGGAGGACGGGTGGAAGGGAGTCGACGTCTCGCCGGAGGAAGTGGATGTCGAACTCCTTCGTGCCAAAGAACTCCAGAATCGCGCTCTCACACGATCCCAGAGCGGGCGGCTTGTAGGCGGCATCCTCATACTGAACAGGCTGGAGGGGGACATTGCCAAAGTCGCCGGTGACTTAGACGAACCTCTCGCCCCAATGGTGATGTTTGTTGGCGAGACCGGTGGTCTTGAGCAGCTGCCCGGAAAAGAAGACCACCCCTCCTTTGGCGCGGAAGGTGAATAGCTTTCGAAAGATTGACAGGCTAAACTCGATCCTCTCGGACCGCATGTAGCATATGAACGCTACAAGGATCGCGACGGAGTTCGGGTTCAGTTGGGCGGGAACTACCCCGTAGTAGCGGAGAGCTTGGCGAATCTCCGGCCAGAGGGGAAGGCGGAAACCCACCTCGAAATGTTCGAGGGGGATGGCGAGCTCTCCCGGCCCCGGGGTATTCACCTTGTCGTGATTGCCCGGATTCCTCGCCGAGAAGCCAGCAGGGACGAAGTGATTAACGGTTGTGTTGAACTCCTCCAGGGTGAGGGTGCAGGAAGGGAAAAAATGCTTTCGGAATGCTTCTGCGCAATGAGCGCGACCCTCGCTCTCGCCCGACATTTGGGTTTGTGAGTGAAGGAGAGAACTTTCGAGAGGTAGAGGCGGAAGCAAGAGGCCGAGAGCAATGGAAGGGAGTTAAGGTTCCGGATCGGAGAAATAAATGCGGTGGGTGGACTTCTCTATTTATAGGGAACCGTGATCATTACGGCGCCGTCCGATAGAGAGAGAAAATGGTGGCAAAGTACAGCTGTCACGATCTGGACCGGCGACGCCTCGATTCCCCCCCTCGGGATAACAGCGAGCAACACCCGTGTCTAATTAGCGCAAGCATCCTAGTTTTGGCGCGAGAATCCCAGTCGCGGCGCAAGCATCCTATCTCACGCCATCGCGTCTAATTGGCGCGAGCAACCTAGTTCTGACACGCATTCTTAAGATCGCAGCACAAGATAGGAAGATATGGATAATGACACGCTCTCGCCGGCGAGAGCTGAATAAAAATAATAATAATCGTTATTACGAACAAACGTAGGGGTACATTGATTGAAGGGAAGGCTAAAGATAGAGAGAAGGCGAGATCGGGGGAACTAGTAGGGTTCCCAGCGCCATCGACCTCGTTCCCGCAGCCTGGTCCTTGGAGGTGCCAGTGGGTTGAAATAGGATGACATGATGGTACACCCTAGGTTAATCCGCCGGGCTTGATCCCGGATCTGCGCAATGCATCTCCCTGGCGAAGACCCGGCAGCGGGCCCTCCCGGCCGATCAGCCTCGCCCAAGAAGAAATCTCGCTCCAGAGCTTCCAGCCTCTGCTCCACAGATTCACGGAATGCTCTTGCCGTGGCAGCACGGACACGATCTCGCCGGATGAGCTTGGACAAAATGGCCGAGATTTTCCTCCTTCGCCCTTTTGTGTTCTCGGCGCCATTCAGGATTCCCTCTATCTCGCCAGACGAGGGGAGGGGGGAGCCTTCGCCATCTTCTTCTTCTTCTTCCTCTTCTTCTTCTCCCTCCTCGTCGGCTCCCGACCGCGAGCTGGGATCCCCTGCAAAAAGAGCGCCTAAGGTTTTGTTTAAAGCATGACGATTAGTTGACAAGAACGTCTCGCATACCTGCAGTCCGGCGAGAACCATTGACTGGTGCCAGACGAGAAGGCCCGACCCCCCCCCCCCCCCATCAGTTCCGTACAGAAGGTGAAAAGGCTTGCCCCGCCCCGGGCGGAATGGCTCGCGCGCGATGACCCCAACCTGGCCAGAAGCATGGGGGGAGTTATCTTCTCTCAAGGGATGATCGGCATCCTTGGGAGCGATAGAGGGTTCAGAAGCCACCCTTCTCGCCTGCAGGGCGGGATTCGCCGCGGGGGGAGGCAGCTCAACAACTCTCGCCTCATCTTCCCGAGTGGCGAGACCTAGGTCGGTGGAAGCAGTCACTGCGAGAGGACAGTTCAGAAGAGAGGGCAAGATTGAAGTATTGAAAAATGACAGAGTGTACCTATCGTCCTGGTCTCGACCGGAGGAATCACCCCCGAAACTCGCGTTTGATCCTCGGGAGGGTGAACTAGCGAGTTCGGGGGAGTCGGCGGGGACCCGACGCCGTGATTAGGGGCAGACTCCTGCGAAAGGTCACGTTAACTATTGGTCCTATAACACAATAGTCTCGGAGGGCGCGATCGAAAGGCATACCTTTTTGTAGGGAGGGGTCCCCCGCAGGATTCGGGGTAGGAGAGGGTGGATCCCTGTTCTTGTGAGCAAGGTCTCGTCAGACCACCTTGGCTTTCCTCTTGTCTTTCTTTTTCTTCTTCGGCTCGGAGGGTCCAACGGTGGAGGATTTCCTTGCTAGCCACGGGGCCACCACAGCACAGTTGGCCAGAGCTCGCGCTTGGGTAACGACAATCCGGTCTTGAAGGTCTTGCGAAAGTGGCTTGGCAGCGCGTTTAGCATACATGGTGGCCTCGCGCAAAAAATCCAGGCGAGAGCTCGGTCAAGAAGCAGTGGTTTAGAGGCAAGTATTATGGTCGCCTATCCAGCACGTATTTATAGCCGAAGTAGGGCCCACCGAAAGATTCCCTTGGCAGACAGGCACGTGTCCAGCGAATATTTTGGGGTTGGACTTGTCTTGTCGAGCGCAGGGCTAGCTCGAAAAGAGCGGGGATGTTGTACAACCCCATATTCGCTGGGTAGGACCAAGAAGACCAAGACTTCAGTGGCCAGGGTTGGGTTAGTCCCAGGTTAGCCCTGGGACAGACTGGCAGAGTTCTCGCCCATTAGTAGGCGAGATCGTTCGCGCCGGGACTCGGGTCTTCAGGTCAGCTTTAGGCTTCCGCATTCGGGCGAGAGGGCGCTGAGTGAGCTTCAATCACTAAACGTCGTGATTAGCAGTGAAGGCGTAGAGTGAGCTTCACCCACTCAGCGCCTCGTCCAACGACAGTGACGTCAAGACCACCGAGAGCGAGAACCCTCTGGGCGGGAGATCCCGTCAAGGTGAGCCCAGCTAAGGCTCAGCGAGAGCCTTCTCGCCCGGGGTTCTCGCCAAGCAGGTCCAGGTGGTGGGGCCCGGCGCCCAGGAGAAGATTATTTTATTATCCCCGGGTAAAATTACCTGCCTGCCCCCGGGTGGACAACAGGATTTGGCTATTGGCAGACCCATCAGGGGTATTTCAGTATTTTCGGGTCGGGGGAAGACTATAAATAGACCCATAAGGGCTCTTTGGAAAGCAGGCTTTCATTATTCTCCAATTCCAGTGCTTTCTGAAGAGCTCCCAGCCCAGCATTCGGCTTTGGAGGGGAAGCTCTCAGGGATCTTCCGGGTGTGAGGTGGGACCTCCCTGCTGAGGCTTTGGGTCAGTCTTAGGACCTGAGCAGCCAGTCAAGGGTCGAGGCTTGAGAGAAGTAGGCGTCGGCTGCGCCTTGGTTCGTGAACATTCGTTGAGGTCATTTTTGGCTTCAACACCTTTATTTTTCGAAATTTCAATTATCTCGCGCTCTAAGTTTTCTCTGTTTACAAAAATGTTCCTTTCGTTAGAAATATGGATGGAAAATGGTAGAATGAGCATAATACTTTTATGATATTTTAATTTTATTAAGTTTTTAATAATTGAAAAGGGTTAATTTCCGAGACTGCCTCTAGGAGTTTGCATAATTACATGTTGCACCCCCTCTATTTTTGGAAATTTCATTTATCTCGCCCTCTAAGTTTTCCCTGTTTACAAAAAAATGTCCCTTTCGTAAGAAATATGAACGGAAAATGATAGAATCATCACAATACTTTTAAGTTTGCATAATTACATGTTGCACCCCTTTATTTTTTTGAAATTACATTTATCTCCCCCCTCTAAATTTTCCCTGTTTACAAAAATGTCTCTTTCGTTAGAAATATGGATGGAAAAATGATAAAATCAACCAAAAAACTTTTATGATATTTTAATTTTATTATTTTATAATAATAGAAAAAGGTTAATTTTTGAGACCGCATCTAGGAGTTTGCATAATTACATGTTGCACCCCTCTATTTTCTGAAATAACATTTATCTCCCCCCTCTAAACTTTCCCTATTTACAAAAATGTCTCTTTTGTTAGAAATATGGATGGAAAAATGATAAAATCAACCAAAAACATTTATGATATTTTAATTTTATCATTTTATAATAATTCTAGAGTCATTATAACGGTTAAAATGTAACACATTTTTCAACGTAGAGTTATTACAAAGAATAAAATTGAAATATCATAAAATATTTTGGCTTATTTGAATACTTTCCATTTAAATTTCTAAAGAAAAAGGACACGTCTTTCAATGCAGAGTCATTATAAAGAGTAAAATCAAATATCATAAAATAATTTATTTGATTTTATCATTTTTCATTCATATTTCTAACGAAAGAGGTATTTTTGTAAACTGGAAAAACTTAGGGGGGAGGTAAATGTAATTTCAAAAGATAGAGGGGGTGCAACATGTAATTATGCAAACTCCAAGTGGAGGTCATAGGAATTAAGCCTAATAAAAAATTGGACTGAACACGCGGGTTTGAAAAGAACGTTCTAGCAAATGACTGCCTGATAACATATTATTGTTGGCAAGTTCCACAAAAGTGTCTAAGTACTCGATATTAGCATAAAAAACAAATTTGACTAATCATTGAGATTCCAAAGGCACAAAGAGTCCAATGGGATGTAACAGCTTGACTCAAATTGGCGTGTCAAAATTGAACCGATTCATCTGGCAACTCGATCCGATCGGCACAAGCCAATAATCATTCAACAATTGTGTAAAGTGTTTGTTTAGGATAGAGAGTGACCTAGAGGGGAGGTGAATAAGTCCAATTTAAATCTTGGCTATTTTAAGTCACAAAATTTTTTTATTGTGTTTATTAACACAGCCACAATATTCAAGAACTCTGTTGATTGATCTACTAAATACAACACAAATCTAAGCTTAACAATCACATCACAAATCTAATTTTAACAATCCAGCACAAATCACAGCAAAACACACAATAGTTTTATAGTGATTCCCCAATTAATGAGTACATCTACTTTCTCCCTTCGCCTATCTAGCAATGAGCCAGATTGGGCCAAAATTCTTCTTTCTTTTCCTCAGATACTCAGATCTTACACCTCAGAGCCCAACTGGCTCCTACAACTCAGACAAAGCAATGTCCAACCTTAGATCCTCAAGATCTTACAACTCAGGTTCTTCATCAAGAACCCTACCTCAGAGTGATACTCCACTCCTACTCCTCAGACAAACCCTTGCCCTACAACCTCAGAACCTTCCAGTTCCTACAGCTCGGAGAAATATCCCCTTCTCCTACTTCAGGCTCACAGCCCTATCTCAGCCTTTATAATTTATGTTTACAACTTAGAGAAATCAATCTCCTACAACTCAGATCTACTGATAGATCTTACAAAATTGATTTAATAGAAAGAACTTGAGTTTTTGAGGTGTCACCCAGAAAGAAAGAGACCGATGACTTCTTCTTGATCAGATCTTGATGTGAAATCTTCTCCCTTAATCTTGGCTGTAAAGAAATAAGTCAAACCCTTTTTAGCTTTTCAAAGCTTCTTGAAGGAGAAGTAAGGTTGAACTTGGCTGGAGAAAATTGAAGTTGATCCCCGATCTGCCTCCTCTCCACCTTCAGAATTCTATTGAAATGTTCTGACAAACTTAGATGAGAAGAATGATAATGATTGTCCTGTTTCTGTTGTGTTGGTCTCCTTATATAGGCTTTGGCAAGAGTGACTGGCTGCCCCGGTTAATCCACTGACATCTGACAGTTCTGACAGTTGTCAGAACTTCAGGCTTTGAAGTTCTGAACTTAGAAGAATTTCTGTCTGAGAGCATCTGCATGAAGGTGTTGACACAAGTTCTGAGTGTTGACACTTCTATACTTAGATTGTGTCGACACCAGTCTTGAGTGTCGACACTTCTCTTATATGGATGTCGATAACAATCGAGTGTGTCGACACTGTTAGCTTCTTGTCTCAACACAACTTTTATCAAATGTGTCGACACTAGTCCTGAGTGTCGACACAGCTTGCTTCCAGTCTCGACATAACTTGTGAAAATTGTGTCGACACTAGTCCTGAGTGTCGACACAGCTGGTTCTCTGACTAACGGTGTCGACCCAAGTCCTGGGTGTTGACACAACTTGCTTCCTGTCTCGACACTACTTGAATAAGGGTGTCGACACTAGTCCTGAGTGTCGACACAACTTGATTCCTTATCTCAACACTGCTTTTACAAAGGCGTCGACACTTGTCTAGTGTCTCGACACTTTTGAACTTAGTTTATTTTTTCTTCAACATAGAAACTGCGCATGTAAACTCAACATACATCAAATACAAATTTGTGTATATCATTGAGTTGAAAGGGATTCTTCAAATCAGGTACACAATTTCCAATGTACCCAACAATCTTCCCATATTTGGAGATGTCATAACCCCAATTCAATGATATACACCATAATACCAAAATATGATGATAAAGATATATATTAAAAATGCTGAACAAAGATGTAAAGAACATAGGAATGAACACAAAAATATAACCAAGTTCAAACAGAATTTTCATTCCAATTTGTTATCAGTTTACAACTTTCAGTTTGTTACATAGTTCTTAAAGAAAAACAAAATTACAAATGTTCAAAAATAAAAATCTAGGAAAGATCTGGCTCTCTGATGACAATGCTTTTTCTTGATTATATCTTGGCTTTAACTTCAAGCTCTTTGTCATCAGCTATCTTTTTGCCTTTGTCATTCTTAGTTTTAGAGATCTTTTCCTCCTTAAGCCTCTGCATTTCAAAATAGTGATATGGCTTGGGGAAGTATTTGCAGGGCTCAACAGAATTAGCTAGAATCTTCCTTGCCTTCAGATCATTTCTGAATTTGTAGATGACCTCCTCCTGCTTTAAGTGCTTAGCCCATTCTTGCTCTGTATACCATTTTCCCCTATCAGTTGTATTAGCATTGACTGCTTTCCATGTAGTGAGTATAATTGAACTGGAAGTTGGGCTCCATTATTCAAATTCTGGCCTAGCTTCAGCCTATTCCCTGAACTTTTTCTTTGACATTTGAGCTTCCTTTTCTTTTAATATAGCAGAATCAGTCATTTCAACCTCCTCACATATTATATTTTGAATTTGACCTGGAGGACTATATATGGATTAGACAGCAGTTTGGATGTCCTCAAAATAAGCTGGTTTGTACATGAATTGGACATATGGTTGAAAGGCCTCAAAATGAGTTGGTTGGCATCCAGACTCAGCAGTTTGGTCTCCATCATTCCATAGGGGAGGATGACCTAAAGTGTCTCTGATGCTATTTGAGAGCCAAGTGGCATGTTCAGAGCTAGCCTTTATCATTACCCTCTCCCCTTTTATGACTTCTCTTTCCATATGATCTCTCAAATCATTTTTGTGAAATTTTACTTGACCATCTAAATAATAGATTTATGAGGTTAAAGAATTCTTTGACTTTCATTAAATGGTCATCCAGATCCTTGTTAGAAGCTTTGATATCCTTAATCAATGAGGCTGAATGAGTTTTCAGCTGAGTTTCCATGTCCTTTAATTTGTGGCAGAAGTTATCTTGGTCTCCAAAGCAGTAGTCTGTGTCTTTATTTCTGCCAATGTAGTATCATGCATAATTATCATATTCTCATTCATTCTTATTTGATTTTCCATGACATAGCCTTGTTTTATAGCTATTTCATCTTCAGTTTTCTTTGATTCTACTTGCTGTTTTGCAATGTATACTACAACATTAGCTCCCCTTTCAAAGAAATCTGTCATATCCTTCTTTAGTAGATTTACTTCAAATCTTATAGATTTAATGTCCTGAGCTAGCTAAAATTGCAAACTCCTTGTTATTTTCATCTACATACTTCTCAAATTGAGTCCTTTGTTGATCTAGCATAATCTGTAGTTGAACTAGAATTGAGCTTAAATCCACAGAAGGAGCAAGAGTTATGCCAGACTGAATAGTTTTCTTGTAGCTTTTGCTACTCTTTTGGAGTTCAAATATTTTCCTCTTCTTTAGTTGAGATACTTCTTCATCTTCTGATTCAGAAGAACTAACCATCTCAACAGATGCTGGCTCTTTAGCTGTTTTAGTAGAAGGGGGCTGATCTGCAAACTCCCCTCAATAATTATACCTTCTTCATTGATGTTTTCCAAGTGTGTCTCTTCTTGCAGTACTTCAATATCAGGATCAGGGTCCTCTGGAGTAGTAGTTATCTCCCCCGGGACATCTAAATCAGTATTCAGAATAATTGCCTTTTTAGTGGCCTTGGGGAATGTATCTTCAACCTTTCTTTCAGACATTTCTATTTTAGGAACCTGTGTTTGTTCCAACTCTTGTAACTCTTCCATTATTATTGTATCTACAGTGTTCATTTCAATTTCTGGCAGAACATTGAGGTTCTCCCCCTCAATTGGATCCTTCTCTTGTATATTCTCCCCTTGCACCTGATCACCTGTTCCATGTGTGGGCCTTAGAGATTTCTCAGCCATTGTATCATCCCATTTTTCAGAGGTAGAACTGTCTTGTTCTTTAGAGTTACTGGAAGAATCTTCTTCCACAACTACAACCTTCTTCTTCTCAACTGCAGGTGTTTCTTTGGATAGGACTCTATTGAAAGAATTAGTTTTCAAGGTGTCCTAAACACCTAGAGGGGGGGGGGGGGGTGAATAGGTTCAATTCTTTTTAATACTTAGGCAGAAAACTCATGCAAGTTAGATTATATCATCAGTAACTATCACATCACATCATTTAAATTACCACAGCCAATCACAGAATGCACACAGATTTATAGTGGTTCCCCAAATGATGGGTACATCCACTTTCCCCCTTCGCCTATCTAGCAGTGAACTAGATTCGGCCTAACTCCCTTTTTCTTTCTCAGATCCTCAGATCTTACAGCTCAGAACCCTAAGATGGTTCCTACAACTCAGAGTGAATCCACACTCCTACCTCAGGCCCTTGCCCTACCTCAGCCTTTATAGATTTAGGACTTACAACTCAGAGAGACAACTCTCCTACCTCAGGCACACAGCCCTACCTCAGCCTTTACCCAGGCCTACAAGCTCAGATCTATAAAAGACCCTACAGTAAAATGATAATAAGATGTATGAAACCTTCACCCAAGTAGAGAGAGAAAGGGTAGAAGATTTCTTGATCAGTTCTTGATAGATCTGGCAACTTTTAGTTTCAACCTGTCTTAGCTTTCTTCAAAGCTTCTTGAATCTGAACAAAGTAAGGTTGATCTTCTTGAAGTTGATCTTCAATCAGCTTCCTTCTTCTCTTTAGAATTTAATCTGAATTCTCCTTGCAAACCTTGATCTTGATTTGCTCTTAGAGACTTGCTGATGATTGTCTCTTTCTTTACTTGGATACTTCCATCTCTCTGTCCTTTTTGTTTCCCAAAAAGTTCTCTTCTCTATCATATGATAGAATATGTCTTTATATAGACTTTCTCCAAGGTTACCGGCTGATCCGGTTTATAACAAACTTCTAATAACTCTGACACTTGCAACAGCCTTGTTGATTATGACACCTGTCAAGTCACCAGTCATTCCATGAGTCTTTGTCTCAGTCAGCAAAGTGTCAAGTCATTGCTTCATATGTGTCGAAACAAATAGATTAAGTGTCGACACAATCCCTGGTGAAGTCGACACAACTCCCATAGTGTCGACACAGCTTCTTGACATGGCTTTTGTATAATGTATCGACACAAGTCTTGTGTGTTGACACAGCTTCTAGTCTTGATTGAGTTTTGGAATGTGTCGACACAAGTCTTGTGTGTCGACACAGCTTCTAGTCTTGATTGAGTTCTGGAATGTGTCGACACAAGTCCTGTGTGTCGAAACAATTGCTGTAGACATAATCCAGATGTGTGTCGACACTAGTCCTGTGTGTCGACACAATTGTTGTTGACAGATTTTCTGTGTGTCGACACAAGTCCTGTGTGTCGACACTATCTGTCTTCTGGTGTCGACACAGCTTTCTACAAGTGTTGACACTTGTACTTAGAACATTTTCTTTGCAATTTCTTAACCTACACAAAGTAACTTAAAATACCATCAAATACACATTGATGAATATCATTGAGTTAAGTGAGGCTTCTCCAAATCTGGTACATATTTTTCAATGTACCCAACAATCTCCCCCTATTTGGAGAAGTCATAACCCTTAGTCAATGATATACATCACTTATAATAACAACAAAGATTATGATGTCAACATAATTTCAGAGACAAGAGTAATAATAAAAATATTGCATGTAACATTAATCTCACAGAATATATTAAAACATAATGAATATGCATCAACATATTCTAAGTATACAGAAATAGATTTAAGACTAAGTCAATCAATGTTCAGAATTACAAAGATTTAGTTCAAGACATTACATAGATTTACACAGATTTAAAATCTAGTAAAACTATTCTAAGGCTGGTCAGGCTCCTTGATAACTATTCCTTTGCCAGATAGAATTTTAGCTTGTACACTTGGTTCAGTATCTTCAGCTGGCTTTTTTCCTTTCAGATCTCTTTTCTTGAGCTCTTCAGCCTTAATATTTTGTCTTTCAAAATAGTGATAAGACTTAGGGAAGTATTTGCTTGGCTCAACAATAGTAGCAGGTATCTTCCCAGCTTTGTGATTCTTCCTGAACTGATATATATCCTCTTGTCTCTGTTGATACTTAGTCCATTCTTGTTCAGAATACAACTTGCCTCTATCATGCATATTGTCTTTGACAGCTTGCCAGACAGTAAGTATAATGTTCCTTGATGTAGGACTCCATCTTTCAAAATCTGGCTTTGACTCAGCCTTCTCTCTAAATCTTTTATTGGAAAGCTGAGCTTCTTGTTCTTTCTTCAAAGCAGCCTCAGACATTTCCACTGTCTCAATTATCACATTCTGAGCATCTGATGGAGGGCTATACTCTGTTGTACTTTGTTAGCTGATCAGAGATTATACTTTGAGATGTTTGAAGAGTAGTCTTGAAGGAGGCTAAATCTTCCTGAAGTATCTGATCAAATTCTGATTTCTCTTTAGACCTTTCTTCAGTTAATGTTGTGGCTGTCTTCTGTAATTCAGTAAGTATCACATAATGTGATTCAGTTAGATTATCATTCATCCTTAGTTGATTTTCCAGAACATATCCTTGCTTGACCACAAGATCATCTATCTGTGTCCTGGCCTCCTGTTGTCGTTGTGCTAGATAGACTACAACATTGCCTCCCTTATGGAAGCAATCTGTCATTTCCTTCTTATTCTGATTGACTTCAAATTTGATGGACTTGATGTCTTGATCCAAGGTGAACTGAAGTTCTTTTTGGCTTCCATCCATATATTTCTCTATTACAACTCTCTGTTCATCCAATTTAACCTACAGAGCCACCAGCAGTGAGCTGTAGTCAACTCCTGGGGCTTGTGGAGGAGTAACAGTCTTCAAGGCCTTATTATAGCTTAGGATTCTTTTCTTAACAACCATCAATTTCCTTCTTTTTTCATTAGATGCTTCTTCATCATCAGATGTCGAGGAGCTTGCTATATCAACTGTCTCTTTAGGACTAGAGGGCAACTCCTTCTCAGTCCTAGGAAGCTCCCCCTCAGTCCTTACTTCCTGAACCTCAGGAAACAGCACTTCAAGAGTGAATTCTGTTTGAGGGTGGACAGATGGAGCACCAGTTTCTGGAGCAGTGGATGGAACAACAGCAGGTGATGATGTGTTTTTCATTCCTAGATCCTGTGCTTGGATGTTGTCTTGGTTTGTCTGTTCAACATCAGTTAAATGGACAGATAGTGTATTAGACTCAGTTTGTATAGCTGCTTGATTAAGATCATGCAATACCTCAAGAATTATCGCAGTAGACACTTCAATCTCTAGCTGAGTGGGCTCTTGCACAGGATGAGGCTCCCCCTAAAATTGATCCAGGAGGATGGTGCTTTCAGGTATTTAATCCCCCTGCACCTGACCACCATATGTATTTTCTTGAGCAGTCTCTGGATGTTCTTCATCTGAGCTGAAAATCACTTGTTCTTCTGAATCACTAGAAGATTCAGGTATTTTTGGTGTTGGTTTCTTCTTTTGCTGGGGCAGGTGCTTTGGAGATGTAGAAATGTATTTTGTGAGCACCATTTCCCATCTAGAGAGAATTCTTAAATCCATCCTTCTCATGTGATTGATTTTTGATCCTACACTCTGGTGCATCACTTCTGGTATGGTCTCAGCGAGATAGAGACTTAGTATTCTCCCTAGGTTTGGTTTATTGATGCTTTATTTTATCGTTTTAAAGATAACTGTAGACCAGTTGGTGTTGATCTTGAAGATGACTCTGGTCATTAGGCTGAAATGTAGGCAGAGATCCTATCATGTCCCCAAGTTTTGCACAATATTACCTTTCCTATTATCTCTAAAAGAAATTTTTCCTTTGAAATTCATCCCTTTCCTGTTTATGGAAGATCCAATCTTAGTGGTGGGATCCAGTCCACACCATTGGAGAGCTTCCCTAGTATTGGAAGATTGGACTTCATCTTCTTCTAGAACTTGCGGCAGGTGTAGAGTCTTTCGTAAACTCTTCAAGGTGAGTTTGACCTTTGTTTCTTGAACAGAGGATTTTATCTTTAGTGCAGTCAAATCCAGTGTTGTGGCAGCATAGAACTCCAGAACTTCCTTCTTCCAAATTTTTGTTGGTTCTGACACAAGGTATTCTAATCCATTTTCGGTGATTAGGGTAATCACAGTTTGGATTTCTTGATCTGCGCAGTCAAAGGCAGTACGAACGAGTTCATAACCCTCGTTAATGTTATCGTCATGTTTGGGCGCCATTGGGATTGAAAGAAGGTTGGGATTAGGAAGAAGAAGAGCTTGTCGACACAGGGATTTGGTGTCGAGAATATGGAGAGCGTGTCGACAGGGTTTGTTTGCGACCTATTTATATGTTTCTAAAACACAGAAGGTGAAAAGGCGGACTTAAAGAAACATAATGTGTCTACACAGTTGAAATGGTGTCGACACCAAACTACTATGTGTCGACACAGACTACTATGTGACGACACAAACTACTATGTGTCGACACAGATTACTTTGTGTGTCGACACAGAATTACTTAGTCAATTTTGATATTCTATTCTATGTTCAACATTCATAATTCAATTTTGAAATTATTGAATTTGGTTTCATCTAGGGGTTTTGTGAATATGTCAGCATATTGATAATTAGTATTGACAAATTCTAAACATATATCTTCATTTTCAACATGATTTCTAATGAAGTGAAATCTAATTTCTATATACTTAGTTCTGCTATGTGAAACAGGATTTTTTGCAATAGAAATAGCACTTGTTGAATCACAAAATAATGGAGTTCTACTTACCTTGAGACCATAGTCTTCAAGTTGATGTTGAATCCATAATAGCTGAGCACAGCAGCTGCCTGCAATAACATATTCTGACTCAGCAGTTGAAATTGCCACACTAGTCTGCTTTTTACTGCTCCATGACACCAATCTACCACTCAAAAATTGTCATGTGCCAGTAGTGCTTTTCCTGTCTTCTTTGCAACCTGCAAAATCTGCATCTGAATACCCTGTTAGTAGAAAGTATCTATTCTTAGGGTACCAAAGCCCAAGATTAGGTGTTCCCTTAAGATATCTCAAAATCCTTTTAACTGCAGTATAATGAGATTCTTTAAGGCTTGCTTGATACCTAGCACAGACACATGTAGCATACATGATGTATGGTCTACTAGCAGTTAAGTATAAAATGGAGCCAATTATCCCTCTATACAAAGACTCATTTACAGGTTTTCCTGCATCATCTTTGCCTATAGTCATACTTGTCCCCATTGGAGTTCTCATGGTGGAGTATGACTCCATACCATACTTCTTAATTAACTCCTTAGTGAACTTAGACTGGGATATGGACAAGCCATCATCAGTTCTGTCTAACTTGGAGTCCCAAAAAGAATTTCAGTTCACCCATACTGTTGAAGCCAAAATTGACCTCAACGGGAGTTCAAAAACCAGGGTGCAGCCAACGCCTACTTCCCTCAAGCCTCGACCCTCGACTGGCTGCTAAAGTCCAAAGACTGACCCAAAGCCTCAGCTAGGAGGTCCCACCTCACACCCGGAAGATCTCTAAGAGCTTCCCCTCCAAATCCAAAAGCTGGGCTAGGAGCTCCTCAGAAGGCACTAGGGATTCAGAGAAAAATGAGAGTCTGCCTTCTAAAGAGCCCTTATGGGTCTATTTATAGCCTTTTGCTGATTTGAAGTTACTGAAATACCCCTGGCTTGTCTGCCAATAGCCAAATCCCGCTGTCTGAAAAGTGTTAAATGCAAGCCCCTGAGGGTATAAGGATAATTTCACCCGGGGGCAATTAAGACATTTTACCCTGAGCCGGGCCCCACTCGGCGAGAGCTCTATGCCGAGAACCCTCTCGCCTTCCTTTGGCGGGAGCAAAAAGGAAGTGTCAAGTCTCACGCTGAGCCATACCCCGCCTTCTCGCCGGCTCTGCCGAGAGCAGGTCTCTGCTGACTGAAGGTGAAGGATTCTCGCCTGCCTTTAGGCGGGAGCTGCTCCTAGGAGGGAGCTCCCCTGGTCTTGACGCTATCGCTGGACGCGGCTTTGAGTGAGTGGAGCTCACTCAATACCCTTGCTGCTGGGCGTGGCATTGAGTGAGTGGGGCTCACTCAACGCCCTTGCTGCTGGACGCGGCGTTGAGTGAGTGGAGCTCACTCAACGCCCTTGCTGCTGGACGCGGCGTTGAGTGAGTGGAGCTCACTCAACGCCCTTGCTGCTGGACGCGACGTTGAGTGAGTGGAGCTCACTCAACGCCCTTGCTGCTGGACGCGTCGTTGAGTGAGTGGAGCTCACTCAACGCCCTTGCTGCTGGACGCGGCGTTGAGTGAGTGGAGCTCACTCAACGCCCTTGCTTTCTCGCCCGCTCCTAGGCGAGAAGCTCCTCCGGCGCGAGAGCTCTTCTGGTCCTCAGGCCCGAGCTAACTTGGGGCTGGTCCAACCCCGACCATTAATGCCTCTGGGTCCCACCCAGTGAATATGGGGTTATACACAATCCCCGCTCTTTTCGAGTTAGCCCTGCGCTCGAAAAGACACGTCCAACCCAGCAATATTCGCTGGGCACGTGTCATTTCAAAAGGAGAATCTTTTGGTGGGCCATACCACGGCTATATATATGTGCGGATAGGCGGCCGTAAATCTTCCCCTGACTGTTGCCGCCCCTCCTGAGATCTCGCGCGACCTCGCGATGCGCCCCAAACAGGTTGGTAAGCCACTCTCGTAGAGTCTTTAGGAATGCATAAAGGCGGCGCAAGCGCAGGCCCTTGCCAATAGCGCCCTAGTGGCTCCTTGGCTGGCGAGAGGAGCACCCACCGTGGAGCCTCCGCCGCCGTCGAAAGAGAAGAAGAGGAAGAAGAAGAGGGCCCCTCGGGACCCCTCGCGGGAGCACCGAGCCTCTCCAACTCCACCCCTAAGCCGCATGGTCGATCCTCTTCTGTTGAAAAGGGTATGTCTCGCCGACTAGCGGACTACTGTACTTATGAATTGGTCACTGAACCTTTCTTGGCAGGTGGTCCTGGAAGGTGGAGGCTGGCTTCCGTCGGTGCCCCCGGACCCGTTGACGTCTCGCCCGTCTGAGGATCATCCGCGGGATCCAGGAAGAGCTCCCGCCGATGGTTTGGGACCTCCAGGTAGCCCCTCCTTTTTTGTCCGCTTTTCTTTTGGTCATTCTAACCCTTGGGTGGGGCTCTCGCAGCGCCTGCTTCTGCCTTCCGGATCTTACCTTGCAGGAGACTGTCGCAGAGATTGCCCCCTGTGACGATCCGGCAATCAATCCTCACCCTTCCGTGGGTGACGCGCCTGTCGACCCGTCCCTGACGCCGGAGGTGGACCGTTCCGAGAGGGAGCGCGACCCTCCCCAGACTTCGGGCCCTACAGAGATTACGACGCGCGAGACCTTCCGTCCGGGCTGTGGAAACCCCTCCATCTTCTGTTTGGGAGGGATGCCGAGGGAGAACCCGAGCCTTATCGCCTTCCCCCGGCCGATGGCCTTAGCCACGGTTCTGGTATGCCACATACTGCTGCTGCCCCTATCCTGTTCTCGCACTGACCGCCCGATTGCCTTCTCAGGAGATCCGGACTTGCGATCAGGGGCTGAAGAGGACGAGGACGATGACGGGGATCAAGAGGAGGATGGCAACAACTCTCCCTTCCCCTCCTCTGATGAGATGGAAGAAATGCTGGTTGGCGCGGGAAGCGCAAGAAGGCGAGGGAAAAGGGTCGCGGCCATCCTCTCTAAACTTGCGCGACGGGAGCGGGCCCAAGCCTACGCGGCGAGAGAGTTCCGCAGATCGGTGGAGCAAAGGCTGGAGGCCCTGGAGTGAGACTACTTTCTAAGCAAGGCGGAGCAGTCGGGCTGCCCTACTGCGGGATCTTACCCCAGGAGGTGTCTTGCACGGATACGAGACCAAGCCCGCCGGATCAATCTAGGGTGCACCGTGCTCTCCTCCTACTTCAACCCATTGGCGCCTCCGAGGACCCAATAGCGAGAGCGAGGACGCTGGCGTTGGGAGCCTTATTGATTCTTGCTATCTCGCCTCGCCTCTCCTTACCTCTTGCCTTCCCTTCCCGCCATGTACCATGTCTTCTAATTATGTTTTTCTTAATTATTTTGGATTGTGGACCGCTTGCGATATTGTGAACTGCTTTTATTGATTAACTGTCATTATAGCTATTATCTTAGGTCTCGCTTAGCGAGAACATTCTTCGCTTTCGCTTCTGCCGTACCATTCAACCCTTGCGCGAACTAGGGTTATCGATCAGTCACTGTCACTTCGGGCGGGGGACCGAGGCGTCGTTGACCTAGGGCGTGACAGCTGTACCTCCGCCGCCATTTCTGGGGAAATCATCATTTACCACGGTCTCCTATAAATAGGTGGATTCACCCACCACATTTATTTCCCCGGTCCGGAACCTCAGCTTTTTCCTTCGTTGATTTCGCGGCTTGTCGGGAACACGTGCTCGCTTCCGCCTCTTCTCGTTTCCGCCCACTTATTTCTTTCTCCTCTTTCTCACAGTTCTCGCCCTATTCTTCCCAACCACAATGCCGGGCGAGAGCGAGGGTCATGCCAATTGTGCGAAAGCTTTCCGAAAACACCTGTTCCCCTCCTGCACCCTGACCTTGGAGGAATATCAGACGATCACCTCCCGCTTTATTCCCGCCGGCTTCACGGAGAGAAACCCCAGCAATTGCGACAAGGTGAATAGCCCGGGAGCGGGAGAGCTCGCCATCCCCCTCTAACACTTCGAGGTGGGCTTTCGCCTCCCCCTGTGGCCGGATATGCGCCAGGCTCTCCGCTATTATGGAGTTGTTCCGGCACAACTGAATCCCAACTCGGTCTCAATTCTCATAGCGTTCATCTGCTACATGCGGTCCGAGAGGATTGAGTTCAGCCTCCCGATCTTCCAGAAGTTGTTCACTTTCCGGGCAAAGGGAGGAGTGGTCTTCTTCTCCGGACAATTGCTCAAAACCACCGGTCTCGCCAACAAGCACCACCATTGGGGCGAGAAGTTTGTCTACGTTGCCGGCGATTTTGTCAACGTCCCCCTCTCACCGGTGCAGTACGAGAATGCTGCTTACAAGCCGCCGACTCTGGGGTCGCGCGAGAACGCTATTTTGGAGTTCTTCGGGACAAAGGAATTTAACGTCCCCTTCCTCCGACGAGCCATTGATTCCCTCCTTCCCGTGCTCCCGGGTGAAGGTATGGTCTCGCCAACAAGCACCACAATTGGGGCGAGAAGTTTGTCTACGTTGCCGGCGATTTTGGCAACGTCCCCCTCTCACCGGTGCAGTACGAGAATGCTGCTTACAAGCCGCCGACTCTGGGGTCGTGCGAGAACACTATTTTGGAGTTCTTCGGGACAAAGGAATTTAACGTCCCCTTCCTCCGACGAGCCATTGATTCCCTCCTTCCCGTGCTCCCGGGTGAAGGTTTGGTCTCGCCTCTAACCTGATTCCTTGTTGAGTTTCTATGCTGAATACTAGCGCTTCTGCAGGGGAGCGGGAGGTTCCCCAGCGCTAGCCATTCCTCGAGACGCACGCTGCCGAGGGCCAGATCGCGGGAGATCCGTTGGCTCTCGTGAAATCTACGGCCTGCGCTTGCCGGGACGAGCCAGCCCCGCCTCATCCGTCTGGTGCCGCGAAGCGGAAACCCGGCGACTTCTCGTCTCAACGGGTGAAGAGGCCGAAACCTTCCGCCACCGAGAAAGGGAAGTCCAAGATGCCCTCGCACGCCCAACCTCTTCCGCCGGGCAGGTCTTTCGCCGAGATTCTAGCGGCAGTAAGAGAGATGAGGGACATCCCCAGGAGCAGTGCTGGGGCCTCTGCCGAGAACCCTCCGGCCGCGGTCGAGGCGGGCGGCGAGGTGGGCGCCGAGATAGTGGCTGCCGCAGGTTCTGCCCAGCCTCCGCCCAAGCCTGTACCGAAGGGGCACAGGAACTTTGGCATGGGCGTGAAGAGCCTAGATGCCGAAGGGAAGCCCTTGCTGCAATGGGACCCGGAGGCCAACCGAGTATCTCTCTCGACGCTGCTCCCGAGCTGGGCAGAGGGTGACGAGGTCTCCGGCGAGGCCTTCGCGCTGGGCTATGGCCTCTACAGCCGGGAGTTTGCGGGCCTGTACGACCAGATGTCCACCCGCCTTCTCGCTTTCGATTCCATCTGGGCCCTGATGCGTGGGTTCGAGCTTGCGCACATGTGTGCTCGCCGAAGCATCACAATCGACTAGAACTTCCTTGACATGTACAAGGCGAGAGAGGAAGCGGTGGCTCAGGTGGCGGCCCTGAAGACTGAGCTGGAGGACTCCCAACACCAGCTATCTATGCGCCTGGTGGAGGAGGTAAGCGAGACCCTTTCCAACCTTAGTTCTCGCCTACGAGATCCATACCTCCGTTCTTGCCACTGATAGAACGCTCTTACGCAGGACTCTCCGCAAGTCGTGGTGCTTCGCGCGCGATTGGCCGGGGTGGAGTGCGAGAATGACATGCTGAAGGGCCAAGTCAAGCGCCTGGAGATGGCGATAGCTGCGATCCCGCCCCCTCCCACGCTCGATGAAAGGCTGAAGCGCCGAGATTATTCCGAGTACGACATCGACAAGCTCTTGCAGGTCAACGCTCAGGCGACGGCCAAGTTATGATCGAGACTTTGCGGAACGTGGGATGCTTGGACGAGGGTGGCGAGACCCTGACCGCTCCCCAGCTCGTCCCCTGGCTCTTCGCGCCTATCCCAAGACCCCCAAGGCGTGCCCGACTCTTCGCCCTCGGACGTCCCGAAATTTACCACGGCTGCTGGCGAGACCTCAGGGGAGAGCTCTGGCGGGAGCTCCTGTGGAAGTCCAAGTGAGGACCCCAATGGGAGCTCAAGCGGGAGCTCGAGCGGATATAGCGCTCCCTCCTGAGGGGTTTCTTTTTCTTCTCTGTAATGAGCGAGACGCTCTAAATTTTGTATGACTATCCCGTTTATAATATAAATGTAATTTTGCTCCCCTCTCCCCCCTTCCTTTTTTTTTCTCTTTTCTTCTAGAAATGAATGCTGTTCAAGATTGTTTCCGCTTGGGGCCCCGGGCCCCCTCTAGGATAGTCTCTCTTGGAGGCCGATAGGTGAGAATCTTCCGAGAGCCCAAGGCTCCGACACGTCGCTCCCGCCTTCTGCCGCGAGCCATTTGCGATAAGTGTCATTCATAGTCTAAGGGAAGGCCGCCCCTCCTTACCTTGCGCGAACAATCGGTCTCCTTGCCTAGGCCCGCCGGGAACTTCGCTTGGCGAGATCCATCAATAAGGAACTTCTGGCCGAGACCTTCCCCTGGCTAAAACCTCTCCTGGCCGAGACCCTTTTTGGGCCTGTCCTTAGGATGCTTTTTCCTAGCCTAGAACATCCGTGTTGAGATATTTCTAAGCACTAAACCCGTTCCCCATAGGCGAGTCTTCAGTCCTACCAACTAGATGAGAGCCGGCGCAGCGGGTCTACCTAGGGCCGAGCCGAGCTCGGGGTGTTGATGAAGATTTCTCAAACCAAACCTCCCCCCACAGGCGAGCCTTCGGACCATCCAGCTAGATGAGAGCCTGCGCAGGGTCTACCTGGGGCCGAGCCGAGCTTGGGGTGTTGATGAAGATTTCTCAAACCAAACCTCTCCCCCACAGGCGAGCCTTCGGACCTGCCAGCTAGATGAGAGCCTGCGCAGCGGGTCTACCTGGGGCCGAGCCGAGCTCGGTGTGTTGATGAAGATTTCTCAAACCAAACCTCTCCCCAACAGGCGAGCCTTCGGACCTGCCAGCTAGATGAGATCCTGCGCAGCGGGTCTACCTGGGGCCGAGCCGAGCTCGGGGTGTTGATGAATATTTCTCAAACAAAACCTCTCCCCCACAGGCGAGCCTTCAGACCTGCCAGCTAGATGAGAGCCTGCGCAGCGGGTCTACCTTGGGGCCGAGCCGAGCTCGGGGTGTTGATGAAGATTTCTCAAACAAACCTCTCCCCACAGGCGAGCCTTCGGACCTGCCAGCTAGATGAGAGCCTGCGTAGCGGGTCTACCTGGGGCCGAGCCGAGCTCAGGGTGTTGATGAAGATTTCTCAAACAAAACCTCTCCCCCACAGGCGAGCCTTCGGACCGGCCAGCTAGATGAGAGCCTGCGCAGCGGGTCTACCTGGGGCCGAGCCGAGCTCGGGGTGTTGATGAAGATTTCTCAAACCAAACCTCTCCCCCACAGGCGAGCCTTCAGACCTGCCAGCTAGATGAGAGCCTGCGCAGCGGGTCTACCTGGGGATGAGCCGAGCTCGGGGTGTTGATGAAGATTTCTCAAACCAAACCTCTCCCCCACAGGCGAGCCTTCAGACCTGCCAGCTAGATGAGAGCCTGTGCAGCGTAGGTCTACCTGGGGCCGAGCCGAGCTCGGGGTGTTGATGAAGATTTCTCAAACCAAACCTCTTCCCCATAGGCGAGCCTTCAGACCTGTCAGCTAGATGAGAGCCTGCACAGCGGGTCTACCTGGGGCCGAGCCGAGCTCGGGGTGTTGATGAAGATTTCTCAAACCAAACCTCTCCCCCACAGGCGAGCCTTCGGACCTGCCAGCTAGATGAGAGCCTGCACAGCGGGTCTACCTGGGGCCGAGCCGAGCTCGGGGTGTTGATGAAGATTTCATACCAGACCTATTCTATCATTTAGGTGAGAAAGCAGATATTAGATCAAAGCAAGAAGAATACCCTGATAGCATTTTGGTATGTCAATATCTCGAAATGATAATATTTGATTATAACAGTGTAATCCCCCTCTTCCCTCACGGGTAAAAGCGCTTTAGATCGTCACCGCTCCAGGTGTGGCTCAAGGTCCTTCCCTCCACATCCTGGAGGTAGTAACCCCCGTTTGCCAGAACCCCCTTTACTATGTAAGGTCCTTCCCAGCTGGGGTTGAGCTTGCCAACTAGGGCCGACCTCCCTACCGCATCGACCTTCTTCAGCACTAAGTCCCCTTCGGCGAATTGCTTGATTCTTAACATGTTTATCGAAGTACTTGGCCATTCGCCGCTTGGTCTTTTCCTGCCTGATGGCTGCAACGTCCCGCAGCTCCTCTGCCATGTCTAGCGAGAGGCGCAACTCTTCTTCATTTCCCAATCTCCAAGCCTCATCTCCTTCGCCGGCGGTTGTGACCCGCGGGGACCGAACCTCTACTCTACAGGGAGGACAACCTTGCACCCATGAGAGAGATTGAAGGGGGTCTCACCGGTGGCCGTGTTCGGGGTTGTTCGCAAGGCCCATAGGACGGAGGGGAGCTGCTCTACCAAGTTCCCCCTCAGGTTCTCCACCTTCTTCTTGAGCAGGTTCACAATAATCTTATTTGCCGCTTCTACCTGACCATTGCTCTGGGGATGATGGACAGAGGCAAACCTGAGATCAATCCCCTGCTGGGTGCAGAAGCTGATGAACTCCTCACTAGCAAACTGGGGACCGTTATCCGTCACTATCGCTCGAGGTAGCCCGTGCCTGCATATGATTTCTCCCCAAACAAAGTTCCTGATGACCTGGGAAGTGACCTTAGCTAGAGCCTTGATCTCCAGCCACTTGGATAAGTAATCGATCATGACCAAGAGGAACCTCCTCTGTCCACTGATCCTGGAGGGGAAAGGCCCGACCAAGTCCATCCCCCAAATGGCGAAAGGCCATGGTGACGTTATGCTCCTTAGTCTTTGAGCGGGCAAGAGCTGGAGGGGGGCGTTCAGCTGGCACTTTTTACATCTCCTTGCGAACTATGCCGCATCCTTCCTCAGGGTCTGCCAGAAGTACCCTTGCCTGACCACCCTTGCCTCTAGAGTCCTTCCCCCGAGTGACTGCCGCACTCACCTGAATGTATCTCCCCAAGTATCTTCGGAACTTCTTCCTCGGTCGCACACCGGGCCAGGAGTCCCGACGACATCTTGCGATGTAACCCCCCTTCCAACATAAGGTAGTGAGCTGCCTTACGCTTGAAACTCCTTGCGTCTTTCACTTCTTCCGTCAGTTCACCGGTTGATAGGAAGGTCACCAGTGGGTCCACCCACGAGGGTCGTCGGCCTACCTCCATCAGCTCCCCTTCTTCGATCGCGGGTCGAAATAGTTCAGTTAAGGTCCCTCCTCCCCGAGGCCCGAACTTTGCCAATCGGTCGGCAACCACACACTCCTCTCGAGGAATATGCTGGATTGAGAATGATTGGAAGCCTCCGATGATTGTCCTTACCTTGGATAGGTACTTTATGAGGGTAGGTTCCCGAGCTTCAAACTCTCCTCGAATTTGCGATGCCACCACCATCGAGTCCGTGAAAACCTCCACCTCCCTGATCCCAAGCTCCTTCGCCAAACAAAGACCAGCTATCACAGCATCGTACTCTGCCTGATTGTTGGTCACCGGAAAGTGATAGGCCACCGCCTGTTCTATAGCTACCCTCTGGGGGCTTACCAACACCACTCCTCCTCCCATGGAATGCTTTCCGGAGGCCCCATCAACCATCACCTTCCACGCCCCCTGCTGTCGCGGCTCCTCTTCCCCGACTTCGACCACATAGTCTGCAAGAAAGTCCGCCACCGCTTGCGCCTTAATCGAGAGCCTTGGGACAAAAGAGATGTTGAACTCGCTCAGCTCAATTGACCATTTGGCCAGCCTCCCCGAGTGTTCCACCCCTTCAAATATCTTATGGAGAGGATGATCAGTTACCACCCTAATCGTGTGCGCTTGGAAATCCGGCCGAAGCTTTCTTGCCGAAACGATCAGAGCATATGCCAGCTTTTCGAGGATGGGGTAACGGAGCTCTGCCTTCCTCAAGATCCGGATTACGTAGTAGATGGGTAGCTGCTTCTTCCCCTCCTCCCTGACTAGAACAGAGCTCACGGCTTCCGCTCTCACCCCGAGATATAGGGCTGTCCTCCCCATCTTTTGGGCTTTGAAGTAGGGGAGCCTGGGAGAGCTGTCTCTTTAGTCCTTGGAAGGCTTCCTCACACTCGGCCGTCCACTCGAACCTCTGGTTACCCCTTAACACTTTGAAGAATGATGAACATTTGTCACCATACTAAGACAGGAACCTGCTTAATCCCGCCAGCTTGCCTGCCAAGCGATGGACCTCCTTGGCATTGCGAGGTGATTCCAGGTCTAGGATGACCTTTACCTTATCCGGGTTAGGTTCCACCCATGCCGGAGTCAAGAGATGTCCGAGGAACTTCCGGCGGCTGGCCCCGAAGACACACTTCAAGGGGTTCAGCCTCATCTTGAACCTTCAGAGGGTGGCGAAGGTCTCTTCGAGGTCACGCAAGTGTGAGCTCACACACTTGATTTTCACCATCAGATCATCGACATAGACTTCCAAGTTTCTCCCCCTCTACCCCTGGAAGACTCGATCCATCATGTGCTGGTATGTGGCTCCTGCATTTTTCAGCCCAAAGGGCATCATCTTATAGCTTAAGCATCCTTCCCTAGTGATGAAGGAGACGTATTTGATGTCGGGGGGGGGGGGGGGTGCATGCGAATCTTGTGATAACCTGAAAAAGCATCAAGAAAACTCATAACAGAAAAACCGATGGTTGAGTCAACCAGCGCGTCGATTCGAGGCAGAGGGTAGCAATCCTTGGGCCACGATTTATTTAATAAAGAGAAGTCAATACACATGCGCCACTTCCCTCCCCCTTTCTTAACCATTACAACATTGGAGATCCAGCCTGGGTACTGGACCTCCGAGATGAAGCCTGCCTCCATGAGCTTTCTGACCTCCTCGCGGATGGGCTCCTCCAGCTTGGTGGCAGTGGCCCTCATCTTTTGGCGTATGGGGCGAGTCTGGGGGTCCAGGTTCAGGCAATGACATGCCACATCCGCGTCAATGCTCGGCATGTCCGCCGCGCTCCAAGCGAAGATGTCGACGTTGTTCTGGATGCAAGCTCTCATCCTCTCCTGGTCCTCGAGGCTCAGGCCCCCGCTGATCTGCACCCTCTGCACCTGCCCTGCCTTGGTGGAGCCCTACATCTCCACCACTTCCTCGGCCGGCTCCAACCGCGACTGCTCCCAGCCGTCCCTTGCTTCTTCCTCAAACTCCAACTCTTCTCCTCCTACAGCTTCCATTGCCTCCTCTGGCCTCTCCTCCTGGAGATGATGGATCTCCACGCTCCTCGGGGCCCCCTTCCCAACTCTCGCAACTTGACCCTCCTCTTCTTCATCCATCCCTGCCTCCAGACCCTCTTGCTCAACTCCGACGGCAAGCTCCTCTATCTCCATCGCCTCCTCCAGGCTCTCTTCCTATTGTGACTAAACTTCCTCCCCCCTCTGGGCCTCCTTCTCAGCTTCTCCTACCACTTACTCCTCCACCTCCGGGATCACCTTCTCCTGCTTTGCTAGCTCCCTCTCCAGCTCTTCTGTCTCTGCCATCCAAGACACAACGTTAACCGCCATCACATAGCATTGTCTTGCCACCTTTGGATCCCCCCTGATCCTGACCTGCACCCCTCCATTGTTGAACTTGAGACATTGGTGAAACGAGGAGGGGACACAGCGAAAGGCACTGATGAGGGGACGCCCAAAGATGGCGTTGTAACTATTTGGGGCGTCTACTATCACGAACCTACAGTTCCGTGACACTCCTCCCAGCTTCACATGCAGTCCTACCCCTCCCTCTACTTCTTTCCTCTCTCCAGAAAACCCGAACAACGATCCATCTGAGGCTAGGACCCTCTTCCCTTCAACATTCATCTCATCGAAGGCCCTCTTGAAGATGACGTTCACCTAGCTCCCATTGTCCACCAGTATCCTGGAGACCGTGAAGTTCTCCACCGCCGTCTAGATCACCAGGGCGTCGCAGAACGGGTCTTCGTAGTCCGGCATATCCGCGGATGAAAAGATGATTTTTTATTCCGGAGGGGGAGCTAAGGAGGTCGAGGCGACCCCCCTGCGGAACATGGTTTGAAGGCTCCCCTTGCGGGTTGCCTCAATCCCCACCCCTTCGTGGATCACTCTGATCCCTCCTCGGGTCCCCACGTCTACCCGGTCCTCGCATCTATCTTCCTCCCCTCCCTGCTGCACTTCCTCAATCCTTACCGGCGGATCCTATCTCCCCATTCCTCTGGCTTCCCGCATCTCCAAGAACTCCGGACAGGTGGCCGTCGCGTGACCTTCCTCCTGATGGAAGTCACAAAAGGGTAACGCCACCCTGCCCCCCTTCCTTCTCCTCCTCTTCTCCCAGCTCCCCAGATTCTTCTTCCTCCTCCTCTTCCTCTACCGACCTCCATCGCTTCTTACGGTGGTGGGAAGTGACCTATCGGCCCCTGTCTCCACGCCTACTGGTCAAACCTTCTCAGTTCCCGAAGATTATCTCTTCCCTGAAAACCTCCTCATTGGCCCTGGGGGAGATCCTCCTGAGGCCTCCAACCCAAACGGTTGTTCGGCTCCCGGGATCCCCATCCCTGCTGCTACCCCTGCCCTCGGGGCTCTTCTCTTCTTCTTTCTTCCCTTTGCTCCCTCTGCTTTCCTGTTGCTGGTTCTTTATCATCTTCTGCCAACCGGGCCAGCTTCCTGGCAAACGCCGGGTTCGCCCTCTCGAAGTCTATCTCTTTTGCCGCCCTCTCCATAAGCTCCTCAAAGGAGAGGGGGGCACTCTTTTCAACTCCATGCTAAAAAACCCTGGCCTCATCCCCAGGGTAAAGGCAAGCATCAATGCGTTCCCCGGGACCTCTTAGACTAGGAGAATCTTCTCTTGGAACCGGTCAACATAATGACCCAACATCTCTTCTTGCCTCTGCCTCACTGCGAACAGGCACTCCGCTTCCTTCTTCCGCTTCTTCAAAGTTGAGAACCTCAACAAGAAACCCCGACGCAGATCCTCGAAGTTGTAGATTGAGCTTGCTGGCAACTGGTGGAACCAGTCCCTGGCCTTCTCCTTCAATGTGATGGCAAACAGCCGACACTTGAAGGCATCAGACATCTGCCTAATTGACACCACATCCTCGAACCATTGTACATGCTGTACTGGGTCTTTCTTTCCCGAGTAGTAGGACATGTCCGGCTCCCGGAACCCCTCTGGTATCGGGGCTGAGACGATGAGCTCGCTAAAGGGGGTCTCGCCTCCTGCCTGGTGAGAAGGCACGTCTCGCGACCTCGACTGGCTGGAACGATTCGCGAGACCGGGCCCGAGGAACAGCTCCTGCACCGCCGCTTCCCTCTCGCCCACTTCTACCGGAACCTCCTTTCCGAGGCGCTGCCCTGGGAAGAGTTCCCGCGCTGCCACGTCTCTCTCGCCACCTTCCATCGGGACCTCCTTCCCGGGGCGCTGTCCAGGGGCGTTCTCGCCTAGAATCGGGACCACCTTCACCGGAACCTGAGGCGTCTCCCACTCACTCCTTGTCGAGAAGGCTAGGCTGATGGTCTGTAGGACTTCTCGCCTAAAGTCTTCCAACATCTTCCTCGTCGCTTCCTCCCCCGGGGTGGGGATACCCCCCGAGCCAGATCCTTCACCTTCACCTCCAGTCATAGGACCAAACTCAAGACTTTCTTGCACCGTCTGCCTTCCACGCTCACCGCACCAGAACTGTTGAAGCCAAAATTGACCTCAACGGGAGTTCAAAAACAAGGGTGCAGCCAACGCCTACTTCCCTCAAGCCTCGACCCTCGACTGGCTGCTAAGGTCCAAAGACTGACCCAAAGCCTCAGCTGGGAGGTCCCACCTCACACCCAGAAGATCTCTGAGAGCTTCCCCTCCAAAGCCAAAAGCTGGGCTAGGAGCTCCTCAAAAGGCACTATGGTTTCAGAGAAAAATGAGAGTCTGCCTTCTAAAGAGCCCTTATGGGTCTATTTATAGCCTTTTGCTAATCTGAAGTTACTAAAATACCCCTGGCTGGTCTGCCAATAGCCAAATCCCGCTGTCTGAAAAGTGTTAAATGCAGCCCCTGAGGGTATAAGGATAATTTCACCCGGGGGTAATTAAGACATTTTACCCTGAGCCGGGCCCCACTTGGCGAGAGCTCTATGCCGAGAACCCTCTCGCCTTCCTTTGGCGGGAGCCAAAAGGAAGTGTCAAGTCTCCCGCTGAGCCAGCCCACGCCTTCTCGCCGGCTCTGCCGAGAGCAGGTCTCGGCTGACCGAAGGTGAACGCTTCTCGCCTGCCTTTAGGCGGGAGCTTCTCCTAGGCGGGAGCTCCCCTGGTCTTGACGCTATCGCTGGACACGGCGTTGAGTGAGTGGAGCTCACTCAACGCCCTTGCTGCTGGACGCGACGTTGAGTGAGTGGGGCTCACTCAACGCCCTTGCTGCTGGACGCGGCGTTGAGTGAGTAGAGCTCACTCAACGCCCTTGCTGCTGGACACGGCGTTGAGTGAGTGGAGCTCACTCAACTCCCTTGCTGCTAGACACGGCGTTGAGTGAGTGGAGCTCACTCAACGCCCTTGCTGCTGGACGCGGCGTTGAGTGAGTGGAGCTCACTCAACGCCCTTGCTACTGGATGCGGCGTTGAGTGAGTGGAGCTCATTCAATGCCCTTGCTTTATCGCCCGCTCCTAGAAGGAAGCTCCTCCGGCGCGAGAGCTCTTCTAGTCCTCAGGCCCGAGCTAACTTGGGGATGGTCCAACCCCGACCATTAATGCCTCTGGGTCCCACCCAGCGAATATGGGGTTGTACACATACTGCTCATCTCAAACTTCCCTTGCATAAGTTTTGCAAACTTCCTACAAAGGTTATTTTCTGTTGAACAAAATATAATATCATCAACATATATCTGGACTAGGATAATCTTGCCTTTAGATTCCCTAAGAAATAGAGTCTTGTCTATTTTCCCCCATGAAAATTTGTTCTCAATGAGGAAAGTAGACAATGTTTCATACCAAGCCCTGGGGGCTTGTTTTAGTCCATATAGGGCTTTCTTCAACCTATAAACATACTTAGGATAAAAAGGATCTACAAAACCCGAGGGATGTTCAACATAGACTTCCTATTTTAAGTCACCATTTAGAAATGCTGACTTTACATCCATTTGAAATACCCTGAACCCTTGATAAGCTGCATAGGCAAGGAATAGCCTTATTGCTTCCAATCTTGCCACTGGAGCAAATGTATGATCAAAGTCTATTCCTTCTTCCTGCCTATATCCTTTGGCAACCAGTCTAGCTTTGTTCTTGACTATGATGCCATTTTCATCTAGTTTATTCCTGTAGATCCACTTAGTCTCAATCACATTGTAATTCTTTGGTTTTGGAACCAGCTTCCATACTTTACATCTCCTGAACTGATTCAGCTCCTCTTGCATTGCATCAATCCAGTTTGAATCTTGTATGGATTCTTCAAATTTATTGGGTTCCAACTGAGACAGGAAGCTTGAATATAGAACTGTGTTCATGTTCCTACTTCTGGTTTGAATACCATGTCTAGGATCACCAATAATTTGATGTGCTGGATGATCCTTTAGATGTCTAATTGCTGGAGGCAATCTGTCTATAGGTTGAGCTTCTTCAATCTTCCCATCATGTTGTACTTCATAGTCTTCATCAGCATCTAGTGGGTCTTGTACTCCCCCTAGACAGCAGCCATCATTTTCTTCATTCTACCTTGCAGTCTGGTCTTCTCTAATAGTTAGCATGTCCAACTTTTCTTTTAAACCTGTAGAACTACAAGAATTGCTAGACAACTCACAGTTAATAAGCTTAGATTCATCAAACACTACATGAACAGACTCTTCTACAACTTGTGTAGTCAAGTTGTAGACCCTGTATGCCTTACTCATGTTGTTGTACCAATAAATATCTCATCTTGGGATTTGGCAGCAAACTTAGTTAGGTAAGTTTTGCCATTATTAAGTACATAACACTTACTACCAAAGATCCTAAAATAGGATATATTTGGTTTTCTACCTTTCATAATCTCATAGGGTGTCTTCTTCAGGCTTTTAGTTATGGATGCTCTATTGAGAACATGACATGTAGAATTTACTGCCTTAGCCCAAAAATATTTTTGGAGAGAAGTGTCACTTAGTAGTGTTCTTCTAGCCTCAATGAGTGTTCTATTCTTTCTTTCAGCAATACCATTTTGCTGAGGAGTTCTAGGTGAGGAGAATTCTTGATGAATCCCAAATTCTTCACACAAGTTTGTCATACTTTCAGACTGAAATTCAGTTCCATGGTCACTTCTGATTTTGACCACTGAATTGTTAAGTTCATTCTAAATTTGTTTAACAAAATTATGGAAGATGGTTGGAGTTTCAGATTTCTGCCTCAAGAAGAAAACCCATGTAAATCTAGAATAGTCATCCACAATCACAAAGGTATAAACTTTCCTACCTAGACTATGAACTGACATAGTACCAAATAGATCCATATGCAAAAGGTACAGACACCTCACTGAGTCTTTGGTATCAAGACTGTGAAAGGAGGATTTGATCTGCTTGCCTTTTTGACAAGCTGAGCATATGCCACCCTTAATGCACTTAACTTGAGGACCATTCCTCACTAACTCTTTACTAAAGAGTTGTTCAATAGTCTTGTAGTTAAGATGAGCTAGCCTCTTGTGCCATTTGACACAATGAGAGGCTTTCTCATCAGCAACAAGACAAACAGGAGAATCATTCTTCTTACTTACTAAGTATAGGTAATAAACATTTCCTTTTCTATAACCAGACAAGATGATCTCCTAATCACTTGTCCTTTTAATCTGACACCCATTCTTAATAAATGAAGTGTCATAACCAAGATCACTCAATTGGCTTATGCTTATCAGGTTATGTTTCAGACCTTTCACATAAGCTACTTAGGTGATAGTAATAGAACTGTTAGAAATGTTACCAAACCCTTTGATAACTCCTTTTTCAGATCCACCAAAGATTACTTTGGTCCATTCTCTATAGGAGAGTAGTCATTCAACATTCTCCTGGTTCCAATCATGTGCCTGGAACATCTACTGTCCAAGTACCATATAGGAGTATGGCCACTTGGACTCACCTATATCAAATAAAATTAATTAACCTTAGAACCCCAATAACTGTTGGGTTCTAGGTTCAGGTTAGACTGAAACCTATCAAACTTACCAGCAGTCTTACTGACAGGTAAGCTGACATTCTTCCTGACAGTTGTGTTGTACCAACAGTCTATGGCATTATGGCCCATCTTGCCACAACACCATCACTCATATCTATTATATCTTCTTTTCAATACAGTTTTAACAACATTGTTGTCAGCAGTCTTTAAAACCGTAGGTTGAGTGGTCCTTTTCTTGAGAGCTGGGGCTGTAGCATCAACCACTGATGACTCATGATGACCATGTGTGATATCATGATCAAATCTATTAGTTGGCTTCATAACTTTCCTGAAAGAAATAGGGGGTTTGAAGACCAAAGACTGAACTGGGGCTTTTCCTTTTCTTTTGGAATTTGCAGCCCTTGCATTTCCCATAAAGCCCAAACCTGTCTTACCCTTTTGAGGAATGAAGTTATCAATCAAGGGTAAGACTGATTTTGGCTTAGAGAATCTAGCCACCAGATCCTTCTCTTTCTTAAGTCTTACTTCCAGACTTTTGATTTGATCATTCTTGAGTGTAATTATACCCATCTGAATAAATGTTATATTTTTCAGCTTGACAATCTCATTCATCTTCTGATCCAACAATTTTTCTGAATCAGATACAGTCAACTTTAGAGCAGTAATTTCCTTAGTATGACTTTTGATAAGGTTTCTGCTTCTCTTAAGTGCATACAACAAGTCACCATATTCATCAATGAGTTGATGAACATCTCCTTCAGATTCAAATCCATCCACATCTTTTGATGCAGATGCTTCTGATTCTAATCCAGTGTAATAATCAGAATCTGTAGATAGGCTGTTTACCTTACTAGGGCCAAGCTGATCCTGACAGTGATCTCCATCAGTCATGGCCATCAGCCCTTTGCAATGATTATCTTCATTCTTATTTATTGAATCCATCATCTGCAAGAACTCAGTCTCTTCTGAATCCTCTTCAGTTGTAAACAGACCAATGTATGCATCAGCATCAGAATCTGATGTTGAGGAATCTGTCCAGCTTTTTGTTTCTTAGCAACAAAGGATTTCTCCTTCTTGCTCTTGTATTGAGGTTTCTTTTTGTCAGAAGATTCCTTTCTTTTGTCAGGACACTCAGCAACTATATATCCAGGTCTGTTGCAACAATAGCAAACAATCTTAGTTGAAGTTGATTTGCTAGGTTTAGTGTCATACCTGTCCTTTCTAGATGATTTCCTATTCTGATAGTAATCATCCTTGGACTGTGAGGAGGATGGCTTGGATCTCCACTGTTTTTTATTTAAGAATCTTTGAAATTACCTTGTGAAGGCAGCAAAGTCCTCATCAGAATTATGGCTGTTTGATGAGTGATTGTCAGAACTTTCTGAGACAACTTCAACAGCTTTCTTAGGAGAAGATGGAGACATCCTCCTGACTTTCCTTGTGGCTTCAGCCTTGAAGGCCACAGACTTTTCTCTATGTTCAACCTTATTATTTTTCTCTTCCTCTTTTCTGACCATAAGCTGCATTTCATATGATAGCAGTTTTCCAAATAAAATAGGAGGAGAAATTTCTGTAAGTCTGGCCACCTCCCTGATTCCACATATCTTGGTGTCCCAGTCCTTAGTTAGGGATCTAAGAAATTTATCGTTTAGTTCATATGTGCTGAAAACTCTTCCATATGACATCAGTTCATTGACAATTCTGAAGAACATCTTGTAGCACTCAGTAATTCTGTCAGTTTTGCCTTGTCTAAAACTTTCATATTCCTGATTAAGCATAGATTTCCTGTCTTGTCTCACTTCTGATCCCTCCATGTAGACAATCAAGGTGTCCCACATCTCTTTGGAGGTTTTTGCAGTGAATCAAGTTTTGGAAGGTTGAGTCATCTATAGTACTGATTATTATATTCTGTGCTCTTTTATCCATGGTAGCTAAGATGATCTCATCCTTGGACATTTCAGAATAATCTTTTGGTATCCTGAGATTTGCATCAAGAACTGAGATTTTCATAGGAATAAATGGCCATTCTTGAACTATAATAGAGATTTTTGGATTAGATGCTTCCATAAACAATCTGATCATCTCTTTCCATATACCAAAAATTTCTTTCCTGCAAACAGGTAGTTTCATGGATCCAAGTTCCTTGTGATTTTCTCCTGAACCCATTTTGACTGACTTATTTCTGCCTTGGAGATCAGCTCAGACTGTTAAGTCTAATTTTTTGAGCAACTTCCCTCTGATACCACTTGAAAGAATTAGTTTTCAAGGTGTCCTAAATACCTAGAGGGGGGGGGGGTGAATAGGTTCAATTCTTTTTAATACTTAGGAAAAAAACTCATGCAAGTTAGATTATATCATCAGTAACTATCACAACACAACATTAAATTACCACAGCCAATCACAGAATGCACACAGATTTATAGTGGTTCCCCAAATGATTGGTACATCCACTTTCCCCCTTCGCTTATCTAGTAGTGAACTAAATTCGGCCTAACTCCCTTTTTCTTTCTTAGATCCTCAGATCTTACAGCTCAGAACCTTAAGATGGTTCCTACAACTTAGAGTGAATCCACACTCCTACCTCAGTCCCTTGCCCTACCTCAGCGTTTATAGATTTAGGCTTACAACTCAGAGAGACAACTCTCCTACCTCAGACACACATCCCTACCTCAGCCTTTACCCAGGCCTACAACTCAGATCTATAAAAGACCCTACAGTAAAATGATAATAAGATGTATGAAACATTCACCCAAGTAGAGAGAGAAAGGGTATAAGATTTCTTGGTCAGTTCTTGATAGATCTGACAACTTTTAGTTTCAACCTGTCTTAGCTTTCTTCAAAGCTTCTTGAATCTGAACAAAGTAAGGTTGATCTTCTTGAAGTTGATCTTCAATCAGCTTTCTTCTTCTCTTAAGAATTTAATCTGAATTCTCCTTACAAACTTGATCTTGATTTGCTCTTAGAGACTTGCTGATGATTGTCTCTTTCTTTACTTGGATACTTCCAGCTCTCTGTCCTTTTTGTTTCCCAAAAAGTTCTCTTCTCTATCAGATGATAGAATATGTCTTTATATAGACTTTCTCCAAGGTTATCGGCTGATCCGGTTTATAATAAACTTCTAACAACTCTGACACTTGCAACAGCCTTATTGATCATGACACCTGTCAAGTCACCAGTCATTCCATGATTCTTTGTCTCAGTCAGCAAAGTGTCAAGTCATTGCTTCATATGTATCGACACAAATAGATTATGTTTTGACAGAATCCCTGGTGAAGTCGACACAGCTCCCATAGTGTCGACACAGCTTCTTGACATGGCTTCTATATAATGTGTTGACACAAGTCCTGTGTGTCGACACAGCTTCTAGTCTTGATTGAGTTCTCGAATGTGTCGACACAAGTCCTGTGTGTCGACACAGCTTCTGGTCTTGATTGAGTTCTGGAATGTGTCGACACAAGTCCTGTGTGTCGACACAATTACTGTAGACATAATCCAGATATGTGTCGACACTTGTCCTGTGTGTCGACACAATTGTTGTTGACAGATTTTCTGTGTGTCGACACAAGTCCTGTGTGTCGACACTATCTGTCTTCTGGTGTCGACACAACTTTCTACAAGTGTCGACACTTGTACTTAGAACATTTCCTTTGCAATTTCTTAACCTGCACAAAGTAACTTAAAATACCATCAAATACACATTGATGAATATCATTGAGTTAAGTGAGGCTTCTCCAAATCTGGTACACATTTTCTAATGTACCCAACATCTATCCCACCTTGCCAGTATCCTCATGTCCATTCTCCTCATGTGGTTTATCTTTGATCCAAGCTTAAGATTAGGATTGTCAGGAATGACTTGCACTAGGTAGAGACTTATAATTCATTCCATGTTGAGCTTCTTAATACACTCTGCTATTCTTTCAAAAACAATCTTGCTCCAGTTTGTCTTGACTTTGAATATAACTCTTTTCATCAGTTCAAACATTGAAGCATAAATTCTGTCATGTGCTCCAGTCTTACACAACAATACCTTCCTAATTATTTTAGACAGGAATTTGCCTTGGGAATTCATACCCTTCCTGTTTAAGGTACTTCCAAACTTAGTGGATGGAGCCAATCCACACCACACCAATGCTTCAGCAGTCTTGGTGGTGTCTATTTCATCTTCCTGATCGATTCTTGGTATTTGAAAAACCTTGGCCAATTTCCTGGTTGTGATTTTTTACTTTTGCTCCATTTACCTTAGACTTGATCTTTTATGAGTTTGAATCTAGTTTAACATTAGAGAAGAACTCTGAAACTTCTCGTTTCCAGATGTTTGTCAGTTCTGAAAGTAGATATTCTATTCCAGCTTTAGTGATTAGGTCAATAACATTCCTGATTTCTTTTTTTGCATTGAGTCAAATCCATTGCGCACAAGCTCATAGCCTTCAAAGATATTGTCGTCGTTCTTAGGAGCCATTGGAGTTGAGATAAATTGAGAAAGAGATGTGTCGGCTAAAGGAATTCTAGGCCTCGACACTAAGGGATCAAAAGTTCAAGAGATCAATAAAGCGTAGTCGACTTCTACTCTCACACCCCTTTTATAGTCAAATCTTCCCTGAAGTCGAAAGGACGCGTTGCATTTAGACTATTCTAAATTTTTGGGTAAATACCTAGTGTCGACACAAGGAAAGTTGTCTGTTGAGATGTGTCGACTCAAGTCGACACAAGGATTATGTCTCTCGACACATACCTTAGGGTCTCGACACCCTTATGTCTCGACACTTATTTTCCGTGTCTCGTCACTTTGCAATTATGTAGTGTCGACACACATTCTAGTGTCTCGACACATTACTATCTATAATGTCGACACACTTTTGGTGTCTCGACACTTTCTTAACTGTCTCGACACATTCTCTAGTGTCTTGACACAATTTTTTGACTTAGTCAACAATTTGTTTTCAGAAATGTAGATTCTTGACATTTATGTTGTCTTACTTGTATATTTAGGTTGGTAGACTTTGTCACTTAACTTATACAAGTTGAACAGGGATTTTTTAGGTACCAATGAAAATGGTTATTCTATGTTTAACATTCCTAGTTCAAACTTGAAGAAATTGAACTTATTTTCATCTAAGGGTTTTGTAAATATGTCAGCAATTTGATTTTCTGTTGGAGTATAATGTAATCTAATATTGCCTTTTTTAACATGTTCTCTAAGAAAGTGATATCTGATTTCTATGTGTTTGGTTCTACTGTGAGAAATATGATTATTAGCAATTGAGATTACACTAGTAGAATCATAATACATAACATATTTACTTAGATGTACACTATAGTCCAGGAGTTGATGTTGAATCCATAGTAACTGTTCACAACAGCTCCCAGCTAATATATACTCAGACTCAGCTGTTGAAATAGCTATACTTGTTTGCTTCTTACTGCTCCAACTGATGAGTCTTCTCCCTAGAAATTGACAAGTTCCTGATGTACTCTTTCTGTCCTCTTTACATCCTGAAAAATCTGCATCTGTGTATCCAGTTAGATCAAAATTACCATTTCTAGGAAACCAAAACCCAAGATTGGGTGTACCCTTTAGATATCTCAGTATTCTTTTAGCAGTTGTATAATGAGACTCTTTAGGGCATGCTTGGTACCTAGCATATACACATGTTGAAAACATGATATCTGGTCTACTAGCTGTCAAGTAAAGGAGTGATCCAATGATCCCTTTATACAAGGATTCATCTATTGGTTTACTAGATTCATCCTTATGTAGTGATACTGAGGAACCCATTGGGGTTCTCATGGTAGAAGAATTTTCCATACCATACTTCTTAATCATCTCCTTTGTGAACTTAGACTGAGAGATGAATATACCATCTTCAGATTATCTAACTTGGAATTCCAAGAAGAACTTCAGCTCACCCATGCTGCTCATTTCAGACTTGCCATGCATAAGCTTGACAAATTTTCTACATAGCAGCTCATTAGTTGAACCAAAAATGATGTCATCTACATAAATCTGCACTAGGATGCTTGAACCTTTGATATCCCTTAGAAATAACATCTTATCTATCTTTCCCCTAGAGAACTTGTTCTCTATGATAAAGGTAGACATGGTCTCATACCAGGCTCTAGGTGTCTGTTTTAACCTATACAATGCTTTATGTAATCTAAAGACATGAGTGCTAAGTTTAAGATTTACAAAGACTGGTGGCTATTCTACATAGACCTCTTCCCTCAATGTACCATTTAGGAATGCAGATTTAATATCCATCTGGTAGACTTTATATTCTTTGTAAGCTGCATGTGCTAAAACAATCTAATGGCTTCTAGCCTAGCTATAGGTGCAAAGGTTTGGTCAAAGTCTATTCCTTCCTCTTTTTTATACCCCTTAGTCACAAGTCTTGTCTTGTTTTTAACTATTACTCCATTCTCATCTAATTTATTCCTATATATCCACTTAGTTCCTATGATATTGTGATTTCTAGGTCTAGGAACTAGACTCCAGACCTTACATCTCTCAAATTGATTAAGCTCTTCTTGCATTGCCATAATCCAGTTGGGGTTTGAATTGGCTTTTTCATACTTCTTAGGTTCCATCTGAGAGAGAAAGATAGAGAACATAACCTCATTATTATGTCTACTCCTAGTAGTCACACTTAGCCTGACATCACATATTATTTGATCAATAGGATGATCTCTAAGGTGCCTAACAGCTACAGGCAGATTCCTACCATCACCTAGTTCTTCAGGTAGAGAAGGATGAATCTCTTCCTCCCACTGGGAAGTGAATATGTCTTCTATAGGAACTACAATATTATTTTTATCCTCTAATTCTATATCAGATAAATCTCATATTCTTAATTTTTACATCTTAGAGTCAACATCTCTTAGACTAGAATTGTTAGATAGTTTATTATGTAAGACAGAAGTTTCATCAAAAACAACATTAATTGATTCTTCTACCACTTGATATTTCAAGTTGTAGATCCTATATGTCATGCTATGATTACTGTAGCCTACAAAAATACTTTTATAGGACTTCTCTGAAAACTTAGTTAGATAAGTCTTCCCATTGTCTAAGACATATCACTTATTTCCAAAGATCTTAAAATAGGACAAACTTGGTTTTCTGTCTTTCATTAGTTCATAGGGAGTCTTTTTGTGACTTTTGTTGATCAAGGCCCTATTCTGAACATAACAAGCAGTGTTTACAGCCTCAGCCCAGAAATATTCTGGGAGAGAAGTGTCACTTAACATAGTTCTAGCAGCCTCAATGAGAGTTCTATTTTTCCTCTCAGCAACACCGTTTTGCTGGGGAGTTGTAGGAGAGGAGAATTCCTGAAAGATCCCTTATTCTTTACAGAAATTTGTCATTTTTTCAGATTGAAATTTTGTGCCATGGTCACTTCTTAATTTGACCACAAAACAACCCTTTTCATTTTGAATTTATTTGACAAAATCTGCAAGAATGTCTAGAGTTTCATACTTTCTCCTTAGAAAGATACCTAAGAAAATCTAGAGTGATCATCTATAATCACATAGGTGTATGACTTCCTACCTAAACTAAGAATTTGCATAGGACCAAATAGGTCCATATGAAGTAAGTACAAACACCTCTCAGTGTCTTTGGACTGAATGCTCTTAAAGGAGACTTTTGTCTGTTTGCATCTTTGACATGCTGAACACATGCCTTCTTTGGAGCATTTTAGTTGGGGACCATTTCTAACAAATTCCATAGAAAACAACTTGCTCATAGCTCTATAATTTAAGTGAGCTAGCCTCTTGTGTCATTGAACACACAAAGAGTCTTTCTCACTTACTACTAGGCATACAAGAGAATCCTAATTTATACTTGAGAAATTTAGACAATAAATGTTGCCACTCCTAGTGACTGACAAGATGATCTCTTGATCACTTGCATTTTTTATCAAACACTTATCATTATGGAAAATGATTTCAAAACCTATATCACAAAGCTGACTTATGCTTATCAAATTGTGGTTCAATCTTTCTACATAAGCTACTTTTGTGTTTGTGATTAGACCATTAGAAATGTTACCATATCCCTTGGTGAGTCCTTTTTCTGAACCTCCAAAGATTACTTTTGGTCCATCCTTTACTGAAGCATAGTCCCTTAGCAGATTTCTTGTTCAAGTCATGTGCCTGGAACAGCCACTGTCCAAGTATCATATTTGCATTTTTGTGGTACTTGGATCCACTTTGGCAGAATTTGAACAGTCATGATTTTCTTCTTCTGCTAGGGTCATCAGCACTTGATCTGTATAGTATTCACTATCACTGGATGATAGTGTGGTTCTCCTCCTGTTGTTGGCCTCCTTGATGGCTATTAAACCCAAAAGAGTCTCCTCCTCTTCTGATTCAGATGAATCTGTCTCACTGTTTGAAAGAGTGGACTGCTACTTGGCCAAGTTGCTTTTGTCAAACTTCTTGTGTTGTCCAGTCTTTCAGTTTTCATACTTTTTCTCCTTCCTTTTTACTGGGCAGTCAACAATGACATGCCCTTGCCTGTTACAACAATAACAAACAAGATTAGTCTTAATGTGTTTATTCTAAGAAGAACCATACCTGTCCCCAGATTTCTTTTTCCTGGGTTTCTCTGAGTGATATGTCTTCTTATGAGAAGAGTCTCCAGCTGGACCCTTCCAGCTGCCCTCCCTTCTTCTCCTCAACATCTTCTTGAATTGTCTTGAGAAGATGACAGTTCTTCTTCAGCCATGTCCCCTCCTGATGAGGAAGATTCTATGCATTCTGAGACTGCATCCTGTATTTCTGAGGGAGAAAATTCTCCCTGAATTTCCCGGATGTCTCAGCCTTTAGGGCCAAAGACTTTTCTCTATTGAGTGCTCTTGCTGAGTCTTCTTCAGACTTCCTGAGATTCAGTTGTAGCTCATGAGACAACAGCTTGCCAAATAGAACTTGGAGTTCTATATTGGCTAAGTTGCCCATTTCTCTAATAACAAAAATCTTGATGTCTCATTGCTTATTCAGGGACCTCAAGAACTTATCATTGAGTTCATAATTGGTGAAGCTCCTGCCATATGTTCTCAGGTTGTTCACTATTCTGAAAAATTTCTCAAAGCTCTCTGCCACTGTGTCTTTCTTGTCTTGCCTAAAGACTTCATACTGCTGGTTTAATAAAGATTTTATGTCATCTCTAACCTCATTAGTGCCTTCCATATATACAATCAATGATTCCCACATTTCTTTGGATGTTTTGCAATGAATCAAGTTTTGGAATGTGGAGTCATCTGTAGCACTGACAATTATGTTTTGAGCTCTCTTGTCCATAAAGGCCAGAATTATCTCATCCTTGTCCATCTCCATGTAGGTCTTATGTGTCCATATGTTGGCATCAAGAATTGACACTTTCATAGGTATGAAAGGTCCTTACAATACAGTGATGTATATTCTTGGATCTACAGCTTCCATGAAGAGTCTAACTCTTTCCTTCCAAATCCCAAAGTTTTCTTTAGAGCAGACTCGGAGTTTGATGGAATGGTTTTCTCTTTGAGCCATGATTTGTTCTCAGTTAATCCTTAGGATTCTCACTAGGCTGTTATACCTTTACAGTGAACCTTCCCTCTAATACCAATTATAAAGTGTTTGTTTAGGATAAAAAGTGACTTAGAGGGGAGGGGGTGAATAGGTCCAATTTTAATTTTGGCCACTTTAAGTCACAAAAATTTCTTAGTGTGTTTATTAACACATCCACAATATTCAAGAACTCTGTTGATTTACCAAATACAACACAAATATAAGCTTAGCAATCACAATATAAATCTAATTTAAACAATCACAGAACAAATCACAGCACAGCATATCACAGCACATCACACAGTAGTTTTATAGTGGTTCCCCAATTTATGGGTACATCTACTTTCCCCCTTTGCCTATCTAGCAATGAGCCAGATTCGGCCAAACTTCTTCATTCTTTTCCTCAAATCCTCAGATCTTACACCTCAGAGCACAGTTAGCTCCTACAACTCAAACAAAGCAATGTCCTATCTCAGATCCTCAAGATCTTACAACTCAGGTTCTTCATCAAGAACCCTACCTCAGAGTGATCCTCCACTCCTACTCCTCAGGCAAACCCTTGCCCTACAACCTCAGAACCTTCCAGTTCCTACAACTCAGAGAAATAGCCCCTTCTCCTACCTCAGGCTCACAGCCCTACCTCAGTCTTTATAATTTAGGCTTACAACTCAGAGAAATCAATCTCCTACAACTCAGATCTACTAATAAATCTTAAAAAAATTATATAACAGAAAGAACTTAAGTTTTTGAGGTGTCACCCAGAAAGAAAGAGACTGGTGACTTCTTCTTGTTCAGATCTTGATGTGAAATCTTCTCTCTTAATCTTGGCTGTGAAGAAATAAGTCCAACCCTTCTTAGATTTTTCAAAGCTTTTGGAAGGAGAAGGTAGGGTTGAACTTGGCTAGAGAAAATTGAAGTTGATCCATGATCTGCCTCCTCTCCACCTTCAGAATTCAATTGAAATGTTCTGACAGACTTAGACGAGAAGAATGTTAATGATTTTCCTGTTTTTGTTGTGTTGGTCTCCTTATATAGGCTTTGGCAAGAGTGACCGGCTGCCCCGGTTAATCTACTTACATCTGACAGTTCTGAAAGTTGTCAGAACTTTAGGCTTTGAATTGTGGACTTAGAAGAATTTCTGTCTGAGAGCTTCTGCATGAAGGTGTTGATACCAGTTCTGAGTGCTGACACTTTTGTACTTAGATTGTGTCGACACCAGTCCTGGGTGTCGACACTTCTCTTAGATGGATGTCGACAACAATCGAGTGTGTCGACACTGCTAGCTTCTTGTCTCAACACAACTTTTATCAAATGTATCAACATTAGTCCTAAGTGTCGACACAGCTTGCTTCCAGTCTCGACATAACTTGTGAAATTGTGTCGAAATTAGTCCTAAGTGTCGACACAACTAGTTCTTTGACTAACAGTGTCGGCCCAAGTCGTGGGTGTCGACACAGCTTGCTTCTTGTCTCGACACTACTTGAATAAGGGTGTCTACACTAGTCCTGAGTATCGACACAACTTGATTCCTTGTCTCAGCACTGCTTTTATAAAGGTGCCGACACTTGTCTAGTGTCTCAACACTTTTGAACTTAGTTTATTTTTTCTTCAATAAAGAAACTGCACATGTAAACTCAACATACATCAAAAAAAATTTGTGTATATCATTGAGTTGAAATGACTTCTCCAAATCAGATACACAATTTCCAATGTACCCAACAAATTGTTAGTGAGATCATAAAGTCATTCAACACAATTTGATGGGAGGAGGGGGGAGATCTAATAAAAAATAGTTTTGAACAAAAAGATGCATGAAGTTTCTTAGGGGAGGTCAGGCGGTCATGAACGACAGATCATAACCACCATGTTTACAACCGCCACCGTCACTTTGAACGGAGCCATAATTTGAACTAGTAAGTGTCTTAGGCTTCATTTGGGGGGACTTATTTTCACCGGTCAAGCGGTTACGATGCGGTCGTAACCGCTTGGCCAGTGAAAATAAGTCCCCCCAAACGGAGACTTACTCTCTAGGCCTTCTAACTGCAGGGAAAAACGTAGAAACAATGGAATTATTCTAATTTGGACATGATTCTAATACTAGCATTGATTTACATATGATTTTAAAACTCTAATGGCTGATTCAAAGGTGGAAACAATATTTATTTCATTGTTGACAATCAGAATATAAGTGGGGAGACTCCATCCTCTCGCAATAGTGGCGGAACTAGGATTTTAATCCGACTCATACACCATATAAGTAATATTTATTTATGTTAATTTTTTATTCAAAATTTAGAGAAAAGATTGCAATTCACGGTAAGAAAATCGAACATGAGAAATTGATGTACTTTACATTGTTAAAAAAATCAAAACATTATATAAACGAGAAACTTAAAGCTGATCAAAATAGATATTATAGTAGAACTAAACATTACATAATGAAATTTTTTGATGGTAAAGTGTTCAAAAATGAACTTACAGATTAAAAAAAAAACACTTTTCTCAGACACATTCTGAAAATGTTGAATAATTTCTTTATTTGTAATTTTGTCTGTAATATTTTGCTCAATATATGTTATCAGACAATCATTTATCCATTCATCCTCTATTCTATTCCTTAGACAATTCTTTATAATTTTCATAGCAGAGAATATCCTTTCTACAGTAGTGCCACCCGTAGATGACAAGCCAATTTCAAAAGTCGTTACACCAACTGGTAAGATCAGGTTTTCTTAGCTCCACTAATTCTTAGTAAGTGTACTTATATCATTAACCTGTGAGAATTTCTCATTAGTGCGAACATTAAAAATATATATCTAGTTGATCATCTAGTAACTGCAAGTCTAAGTGAGTAAAATCATATGTATAATATTCTGCAAGGCGAATCAACTTATCTTTATCAAAAGAAATGAAATTATTGTTTAGATTAAGGCTTGAAACACAGAGAAGTAATTCAATATTTATTTCATTAAATCGATCATTTAACTTGTTTAGCATCCAATCAATCACGATATTGAGGATCTCAACCCAAAAATAATGATAATTTGTAATATCTCTCGCATTGCGTTTTGATCTTTCTGCTTGAATAAATTTTGCCTCCATGTTTGGAATATCGATGTCGTGTTTACTAAAAAAGCTTGGAACTTGTTTCATGAAAGTTTCTCATTGTAGATCAACATTTCTCATGTTAAATAATATTTGTTTGAACAACGGCGAGTTTTTTTTGTTGAGACGACGAACTTTTTTTTCAATCTTTTTCCGAGGAAAACTCTCTAGAAATGGTTGACAAGTTTTATTTTACAGATATTGCCTTCTTATATAATCATGAAGCTTAAACTCGGATTTGAAGGTAAATCCCAAAGCTTAAACTCAACTCGAAGTCTCTTACTATCTGTGACTTTTGACTCATGTGCATCTATTTTCAAAAAAAAAACGTGTCCATCCAAGATAGCAAAGAGAAAACCACAACTTTGATAAGAAATTTGGTCCGTCCAAGATAATCTGTGAGTTACTACTTACAAATACCAATTCATAACTACATAAAAAGGGAATTGTTACGTGCACTGAACTTTTGGCTATGTGCACCGCAATTTTAGACAATAATAGGGTTTTTTTGTTTTCTCTTTTTCCTACGTGCACAGAGGCAATCTCCCCTCCGGTCTCCCCTCGCGTCCTCGAAAGATACCCAGAGCTGCTCAAATTCAAATTAGAGGGGACGATGAGCACCTCGGTGGCATATCTGATCAGAATCAGAGTCTTGAGAAGAAAACTCGGAGATAATCTCACCAGTTATCCAAAAATTCTAGGCATGCGAGCTAGTTGGTAGAGTGATTAAACCCTTCGTCGACTACCTTGGATCTCTCAGATTACTAAAGCTCATAATGGCAAGGCTGGTGGATAAGAAGCCCCATATACTCAGTTCAGTTTGGAAGAGCAGGTGCTACCCAACGTGGCTGCTCTAATGGCGTTTGGTGTAAAGGATGACTCCATGGCTTCAATAATCGCTCAGTTTCCTGAACTGCTGGGCATAGAGTTGAAGGATCGGAGTAGCTTCTCTCCCAGTGAAGCCTGTTCAAATCCAACATGCTCGCAGATCGGGACGTACGAGTTTTGCGAGATCATCGAGAAAATGTCGTGAGTTTTTATATTTCTGACGAGGCTTTCAACTTGGAGAGTTTTAAGATCATGTGATTCTGAGATGCCGGTCATCATTGGATTGAACTTCGGGGGAAGTGATCTTAAAATCTTTCTCACTAAATCACCGGTGGAGAAATTCTTTCCAAGAACTTTGGATTCGTTGACGATCTTGTATACATAGACTCAACATCTTCGTCAACTTCTCTCATGAACTTTTCAAATTATGACTCCAATTGAAAAATCCTTGATTCTTTCACCTGCGACGTACCTTCATCATGAGTAACTTCAAACAAATTCAAAATATCATATGTTGTTTCATATGCACACACCCTATTAAATTTAGTTCTGTTAGAAGCGAACTAAAACAAGCCGGAAATGGTATAACTAAAATTTTATTATCAGAAAAAGGTATCTATTACAAAGGTATGGCCTCCCTTATATAGAATGGAGGAGAGAAGAGAGAATACAAATAAGAGATGTGGGACTAAAAACACGCGGACTGTACAAACACAATCCGCACAAGCCGTGCGGTTAGACAGAAGGGCTAACCGCTCGGCCACTGCCAGAGAGAGAGACAAGCCGCCATGTGAGACCGTTAGACCGCCCGGTCTCCAAGTCGTCAGTGAAAAACCGCTAGACCGCTTGGACCTCAGACCTCAACACAACATCCAAACCGCTGAAGGCAAACCGCCAGACCGCTCGGTCAATAACCCGCAAAGCCAGACCGCCAGACCGCCCGGTCTCCAACTTCAACACTCCCCCTCAAGCTGGAGCATATATGTCGATAATGCCCAGCTTGTCACATATATGAAGAAACGAGGCGGATACTGGCATGGTGAATATGTCAGCCAGCTCTTTTTCAGATGTGACGAAGGGGGTGCAAATTTGTTCCTTCAGAATCTCTTCACGAATGAAATGACAGTCGACCTCAATGTGCTTGGTTCTCTCATGGAAGACTGGGTTTTTGGAGATGTATATAGCAGCCTTGCTGTCACAGAACATAGGTAGAGGATGGTTGTAGACCTCTCCTAAATCCAACATGAGAGCCCGTAGCCATTTTAGCTCACAAGTGGTTGATGCCATACTCCGATACTCTGCTTCAGCACTGGACCTAGAGACAACAGACTGCTTCTTGCTCTTCCAGCTTACCAGATTGCTCCCAACAAAATTATAGAAACCGGAGGTAGACTTGCGGTCCCCTTTGTCATCAGCGTAACTCGCATCTGAGTATGCTTCAACCCTCAGATGATCATTCTTCTGAAAGAGCAATCCTTTCCCAGGGGCTGCTTTGACATACTCCAAGATCCGCAAGGTGGACTGAAGATGACACTCCCTGGGAGCTTGCATGAATTGACTCACCTTGCCCACAGCATAGGAAATGTCGGGTCTAGTCACTGTGAGGTATATGCGCTTACCAACCAGACGCCTGTACCGCGAAGCATCTGAAAGAAGAGGCGAATCATCTGTCCAGGTTTTGTCTTCTCCAACAGCCATGGGACATCGGGCAGGTTTGGCCCCAGTCAATCCTGCTTCTTTTAAAATATCAAGGGCATACTTACGCTGAGAGAGGACTAAAGAGTTGGGCTTCCGAGAGATTTCGATCCCCAAAAAGTACTTCGGGGAACCCATATCTTTCGTGACCAAATGTTGGCGAAGATGCCATTTTGTCAAGGCTACTCCTTCCTGGTCATCGCCAGTAAGAAGAATATCATCAACATATACTGCAAGAACCACCAGTCCCGAAGAGGTTTTGCGAATAAATAGAGAGTGATTAGCAGCGCTGCGAGCAAAACCAACAGCCGCCATGATGCCATTGAACTTGTCAAACCAAGCTCGAGGGCTCTGTTTGAGGCCATAGATTGCCTTCTGTAGCCGGCATACTCGTGTCTCCCCCTGAGCAACATACCCAGGAGGTTGCTCCATGTAGACAGCCTCCTGAAGATCACCATAAAGGAAGGCATTCTTGATATCCAGCTGGGAAAGTGGCCAGTCTTTGTTGACCGCCACAGAGAGAAGGACCCGTATAGTGCTGAGACGAGCCACGGGAGAAAAGGTGTCAAAGTAATCAACCCCATAGGTCTGAGTAAAGCCCTTAGCCACCAGACGAGCTTTATAACGGTCCACAGTGCCATCTGGGCCAAATTTGACTACAAAGACCCAGCGACAGCCAACAACATCTGTATCCAAGGGAGGAGGGACAAGAGTCCAGGTACCCCGTTCTGTTAGGGTCACCATTTCCTCATCCATGGCCATCTTCCAGTGAGGAATAGCAAGGGCCTCCTGGTAGGAACGAGGTGTGGTAGTGGCAGAGATAGCCAGCGCAAAGGCCCTACGAGAAGTGGTAAGACGATCATATGAAACAACAGCAGCAAGGGGGTGTAGGGTACACGTCCACACCCCTTTGCGAAGAGCTACAGGAAGATCCAGGTCGGCGGGCTCCTCGACATCCAGAGCATCCGTAGCAGAGAGAGCTGGCCCGGGAGGAGAGAGCGACGGCAGCGGAGATGAGGGAGATGGATGCGGAGAGAGAGGCAGAGGGAGAGGAGTGGGCGGAGACAGAGGAGGGGCGGATATCGCAGTAGGAGACGAGGGGATGAACAGAATAATAGGAGAATCAGAGGTGGGGGAAGAGAAGAGGAGTCTTCCGAGAAGTAGGAGGCATTCTCGAAGAAGGTAACGTCAGCGGAGACGAACTGCTTACGAAGAACAGGGTCAAAGTAGCAGTAGCCATTCTGAGTGGCGGAGTACCCCAGAAAGACACATTTGGTGGAGCGAGGGGAGAGCTTATCACGGGTGGCAGATGGGGCATGCACAAAAGCAGTGCACCCAAAGATTCAGAGAGGGAGAGGAAAAGGCTCCTTGCCTGGATAAAGGATGGAAAAAGGGGTTTTTCCCTTGAGAACGGAGGAGGGAATGTGATTGATGAGATAGCAGGCAAGAAGAACCGCATAGCCCCAATATGTGCGAGGTACATGCATTTGAGTCATCAATGTGCGAGCGACATCGAGGAGGTGACAGTTTTTGCGTTCCACCACCCCATTTTGTTGGGATGTATAGACACAGGTTGTCTGATGAATAACGCCATGTTGCACACAGAAGGAGGTAAAAGCATGACTTAAGTACTCTTTTGCATTATCAGAGCGAAATGTTTTAATACCAACACCAAACTGATTTTTGATTAAATGATAATAGGAGGTCCATACATTAAAAAGTTCAGAGCGATCTCGTAAGAGATACACCCAAGTACATCTAGAAAAATCATCAATAAAGGTTACAAAATAAGAACTACCCCGACCAATAGTAAGGGTAGGAGCAGGTCCCCAGATATCGGAGTGGACTAGATCAAACGGACGAGTAGAGCCCTGACCTTGCTTCGGCGGGAAGGAGGAACGGTGATGCTTGCCAAGTTGACATGCTTCGCAGTTGAGAGGAGTATTGGAGGGAGGGAGGTGGGGTAGAAGCTGATGTAGAAGCCGTGGTGGAGGATGACCGAGACGAAGATGCCACTAGAGAAGATCCGTATAAGAAGAAGAGAAGGCGGACAAAGCGAAAACATTGTCGAGGAAGTAGAGGCCGCCGCTCTCAGTCCCAGTAGCAATCGTCCGCTGGGAGCTCGGATCCTGAAAAGAACAAGAAGATGGAGTAAACGTTACAGAACATTGAAGCTGCTTGCACAAAGAAGTAACTGACAATAGATTGCACGGAAACTTGGGCACATAGAGAGTGTCCTCTAGCCGAAGGGACGGAGTAACATGAACCACTCCCGACCCATGAACCAGGGAGGGAGAACCGTCTGCAATGAGGACAGGGGGCAACCGAACATGCTGTTCGAGGAGAGAGAAGCACTGAGGATTGCCCGTCATATGATTAGTTGCACCGGAGTCGATAAGCCATTTACCTTGAGTGACCACATGGGCACTACCTGATGATGTGACCACGGAAGCAGACGGCTTGGAAGAGGAGGCGGAAGAGTCACCCGAGGGATGAAGATGGGGATGCTTTGTCCAGCAGCGGTCAAGAGTATGTCCGGTGCGGCCGCAGTGAGAGCAGAGGTAGCGGGAAGAAGGACGTCCGCCAGACTGATGACTGCGTCTACCAAAGCCACTCCGCTGAGTTTGATGAGCATAGTTATCCGGTGGAGAAGGAGCGGGCAGAAGCGGGCGCTGGAGGAGAGAGGTGACAGCGGTGATGCGAGCAACGGTGGCATCTAAAGTAGGAGATTCCGCCTCACCCAGAATTTGTTGGCGGATCATGTCATAAGTGTTAGGAAGACGGAGCAGATAACACACAACCAGAATCTCCTGGAAGTGCTTGTATTGTTGAGCCATATCCGCAGAAAAGGGGCGATTCTAAAGAATCTCAACCCCAAGAGCTTGAACTTGTTGGTAGGCAGCAGTAGAAGACAAGGTAGGCCGTGCAAAGAGGTCCGCATACAACGTATAGATGCGGGACGTCTGAGCCCCTTTGGAGTACAGAGCAGCAAGATGAAGCCAAGCGGCCTTCACCGTCTCATCATGATGGATGACGGGAAGGCACTCATCAGATAGAATGTTAGCGAGTCAAGTACGCACAAGCGCGTCACTCGCATCCCAGTCATCAAAGAGAGGTGAAGTGGTAGGAGGAGGGTCATCAACGAGGTGGTGGCGTTTGCGTTGCGAGCGAAGGAGAAAGGTGAAAAAGATGCTCCAATCTGGGTAGTTGGAGCCGACAAGCTTGGAAACGGTGCCAAGGTTCCCGGAAGGAGTAGGAGGTAGAGGCGGAGCCGGATTGGCAACAGGGGTGGCGGCAGGAGTGGTGGCAGTGGAAGCATCAGAAAGAGCCATAAGAGCAAACAACAGGAAGCCACGTGGTTAGGAAACAAGCCATGCGGATAGGCAGAAGAAGAACTGCAGCGGTGAGGATGTCAAACACCAGCGGCCAGAAAGACCATGACCAAGCCGCAGTATCAAGCAAAAGGGTAGAAGTCGAGCGGCAAGCAGACAGTCCGCTCGAACAGAAGTACAAGAGAAGTCAATGTACACGACGACAGGTCGCGGCGAACAGGGCGACAGATCGCAGCGAACAAGGCAACAGGTCGCGCACACAGAGGGCAACGACAAAGAGAGAAGGAGACCGTGCGGACAGGGCGCAAGCCGGAGAAGCAAGTCGCGCGGACAGAGAGGGATCACAGAATCAGGAGGAAAGGATCGATTCCTCTGATACCATGTTAGAAGCGAACTAAAACAAGCCGGAAATTGTATAACTGAAATTTTATTATCAGAAAAAGGTATCTATTACAAAGGTATGGCCTCCCTTATATAGAATGGAGGAGAGAAGAGAGAATACAAATAAGAGATGTGGGACTAAAAACACGCGGACTGTACAAACACAAACCGCACAAGCCGCGCGGTTAGACAGAAGGGCTAACCGCTCGGCCACTGCCAGAGAGAGAGACAAGCCGCCATGTGAGACCGTTAGACCGCCCGGTCTCTAAGTCATCAGTGACAAACCGCTAGACCGCTTGGACCTCAGACCTCAATACAGCATCCAAACCGCTGAAGGCAAACCGCCAGACCGCTCGGTCAATAACCCTCAAAGCCAGACCGACAGACCGCCCGGTCTCCAACTTCAACAAGTTCTATTTAACAGACAAAATAAAACGTTCATATCCTTAGCATTATTTTTGCATTTAGGTTTATCAGTATCGTCCCATTTATCCTTAGATTTTTCCATAGTCACACTTCCAATTACCGTTGTAAGTGGAGTGTAGCATTGTTCTACCATATCCCATGCATAAATATCTAAAGAGATTAGAAAAATATCAAATTCAAGTTTTTCAGTAATAGTAATCCATACCAATGAATAAAAGAGGTCTACTAATTCCTTGCCACTGAGAAAATGCATGAACGTTATGCGTCATTTCTCCTATTGGTAAAACCGTTTTGGAGAATCCTACTTCTGATACCAAGTGTTGGATCTTGAGGCGCCCTTAGGGGGGGGGGTGAATAAGGGCAAACAATATTTTTTGCTTAACTTTTTTACTTAAATAAAAACAACATTCAAGTAAACTTTTTCACAATCAAATACTCATGATAAACACTTAGAAAATTATAGGAAAATTGAAATGAATTTTTTTTTTAAGTGATGTAAAAGATAAACAATAGATTTTAATAAAGCTTGAAATCAAGGCTATGATTAAAAAGTCTTCTTTTCGAATTCACTGGTACTTCTCCTAAGGACCGACCAGCTAATGCCTATCTCTCCCTAGATACATCAACTAGTGTTGTGTCCATTGCCCACAATGTTCCCTAGAGTGGATTTGAAGAGGCATCACCATCAAGACTAAGAGCATAGTTATATTTGATGTGTGCTTAAGCTCATGCATGCAGGTTGTCCTTGATTGGACATGTGAACAAAAAGAGTAAGCTGGAAGTCAGCTAATTTGACTAAGGCAAAAATGTCGAGACAGCTGAGAAGAATGTCTCAGCATAACCATTGAGACAACTGAGAAGGAAGCGTTGAGACAGTCAATGCAGTTTGTCCTTGAATGGACAGGTGAACACAAAGAGTAAGCTGGAAGTCAGATAATTTGACTAAGGCAAAAGTGTCGAGACAGCTGAGAAGAATGTCTCAGCATAACCACTGAGACAGCTGAGAAAGAATTCGTCGAGCTCAGTTCAGAATTCGTCGAACTGAGTTAAGAGTTCGTCGAGCTCAACTCACCATTCGTCGAGATAAATTCAGAGCTTGAGATTCTGAGTTCGTCGACCTCAGTTGAGAATTTGTCGAACTGAGTTCATAGTTCGTCGAGCTCAGTTCACCATTCGTCGAACTTAGTTCAACATTCGTCGAACTAAGTTCAGGATTTTGTCTAAGGCAAAAACCGCTGAGATAAGTGTTAGTCTCAGCATAACTGCTGAGATAAGTGTTAGTCTCAGTATAACTGCTGAGACAAGTATTTGTCTCAGTAGAGAACAAGAAAGCGCTGAGACAGTTAAGCAGGAAAATCCATAAGGCATAAAGCGTTGAGTGAGGAGTGCTCACTCAACGTTCTCAACACCTAAGATGCTGCAGAGGCAGAAATATGGTTAAGGCAAAAAGCGTTGAGTGGAGGTTGCTCACTCAACGCTGTCAATGCCTAGTGGAGACAAAATTTTGCCTAAGGAGTTTGGCATTGAGTGATGCTCACTCACTCAATGCCAAGCAGTAGAAAGCTGATAAAGCAAGTTGGCGCTGAGTGAAGATGAATCACTCAACGCCGAGAAATAGATTTATATTCTAAGTAGTTTGGCGTTGAGTGAAGGTTACTCACCTAAAGCCAAGAGACTGTAAATCTGTCTAAGTGTTTGGCGTTAGGTGATGCTTACTCACTCAATGCCTATGCTAATGTTGTTTGATTTTTGGCTAAGTCCACAGCTGATGACGTCAGCAAGTCAACAAGTCAACATATTTCAAATTAATGGCGGGATGGCTACAGTACGCGACAAATGTTGCCGCAGACCTACTGTACGACAGTTGGCGTTAAAGAAAAGTTGTTGATGGCCATTAATTATGTGGGCCCACTGCTCAAGAGCCGTTGGGAAAAAATCAATAAAAGAAAAGGGCTTTTACAGAGAAAGAGAGCTTTTGGAGAAAGCAATAAGGCAGTTCTTCTTCTCTGTCATTGTTGTGGAGCTGAAGAACAGGAAGCTCAAGTCAGCAAGATAAAGAGCAAGGTAGCTATTGGTATCAACATCTTCAACATCAAGTTAGTTGTTGTCTTCTTCATCGACTTTAGCAGTTCATAGTATTTTCTCTAAGAAAAGAGAAAGCAGCCAAGGGCCGACCCTTGCTGCAAGTTCTTCACAGTTCCAGTTGTACAATCAACATCCTGAAGATCTTAATCTAGAAGCTATGAAGATAAAAAGCTTGAAGAAGTAGAAATCTGAATGAAGGCTTGGGGGAATATTCCTCAGGAGTTAAAGATAGGGCTGACTCACCTTAGCCCAGGAAAGGAAGAAGAGACAAAGCTATCTTAGTCTGCAAAGTTAGAGCTGAGATTTTCTCAGCTCAGGTAGCAACAATTAGCTGCAGTAACTTCTCAGTTCCATCAGTAAAAATCCCTGGTTCTGTGAAGTAGTAGTTAGGACTGAGCTTCAGGATCAGTTTAGAAAGAAGCAGAACATAGTTCTGCAAGTCACGTCCAACTCAAGTAAATTTACACTTGTTGTTGTGGAAGTAGTTAAGACTAAGTACTTCTTAGTTCAGTAAAGGTAGACTCAGGACCTAAATTCCTGTAGTTATAAGTTGGGCTGAGTTTACCTCAGTCAAGAAGCTTGACACAAAGAAACATCTCTTGTGTCAAGAGTTATCACCAACCCATATTCATCCTGTAGGATCCAAGTGTGAATCTGAGCTGTAGGGCTTAACTGCTTGAGGTAGGAGAGTGCTGCTCTCTAAGGTAGGATCCAAGTGTGGATCTGAGTGTAGGGCCTTTTGGCTTAAGGTAGGTTACAAGTTTGTCACTAAGCTGTAGGTGCCTAGAAGGGCACTGAGGTAGGTACTTGGAAGGGTACTTAGCTATAGGAGTGCTGCAGCACTCTGAGAGTAGGGCCTTGTGCCTGAAGTTGTAGGGCTGAGAATCCTAAGCTGTAGGCCTTAGAGATAAGGCTGAGGTAGGTGGCTTGAGGGTCACTGAGTGTAGGAGCACTGCAGAGATCTGAGGTAGGATCCCTAGTGGATCTGAGGTAGGGCTATCCTCCCAACCTTAGTGTAGGGCTTAACAACCCGAGGTAGGTGGTTTGCTGACTACTGAGTTGTAGGCCCTTGTGGCTGAGAAGTAATTATTGGAGGAGACTTAGAGATCCTGAGGGATCTGAGGTGTAAGCTCTTTGGAGCAAGCTTTGGAGAAGTGTCTAGTCCAATAAGATAGTTGGATAGGTGGAAGGGAAACTGGATGTACCCAGTTGGGGAACCACTATAAATATCTGTGTGCTGTAATGTGTTGTTTGTTCTTCTTTTATATTGCAGGTACTAAGGACAACTCTAGATAACTTAGTAAGAAAATAGCAAAAAAAACTTAAAAAGAGACTAATAACCTATTCACCCCCCCCTCTAGGTGATTTAGTTATCCTTGAATTACAGACTTTCTATGGTATCAGAGGCAGGTTACTCAAAAAGGACTTAACAGTCTGAGTAGAACTCAAAGGATAGCTAAAAGGTTTGCATTGGTGGGTTCAAAAGAGAACCATATGGAGTAGATCTCAATGAAGTTTCAAGTCTGCAGTGAGAGCAAGGACCACATTGGACTGCTGGTAGCTCATGTAGATGATGATGTCTATGCAGATACAAGAATGGAGATCAGGGCCCCTCTATCACACTCAAATAGTGACTCAGAGATGTATGAAGCTGAGGAAGGTGAATGCAGATGCTAGGGTTGATTTCTACATCAGAAGAAGAAGAATTCAAACAGGATCAACCTGGTCTAGATCAGTTACTATCTCTGTCTAGTTCTTCTTATTGCTCAGGTTATGAGTCAAGCTCAGACTCTAATGCTTCCTCATCAAGTGATGATGAGAGTACTCTATCAGAAGATGATATCAATCAATTGATTGAGAATCATGATGTACTTCTGAAAGCTTTCAAGGAAAGCAAGTTACTTGTTAAGAAGCAAGCAGAGGAAATTGCCTCCCTACAGCTGACTTCTTCCCAGCAAGATGAGACTTCATCTTTGCTATATCTGAAGGTGTGGGAAGTTGGTCATCTGAAGACTATGGTAGATACCCATGTTGAGTCCATTAAATATAAGGACTCTATTATCAAGGTTCTTGAAGAGAAACTTGAAAGGGAGAAGAGTACAGTGGCCAATTTCTCTAAGATAGATGCTATCAAGAGAAAATCTGAATCTGAGTGGATTTCAAAAGTTATCCAATCTCAGAGGAGAGGCCAAGCTCCTATTGTGGCACAATCAACCTTTCACAAGGTAATTCTCCCTTCTTATAGGTATGACCAAGGTTGTATGCATGGTCACTGGGAGAATGGGAATTCTTCTTGTAAGAATACAAGAGTATCTTACAATGGGAGAGAAAGGGTAGGGGAATGAATGCATTTAGAGCTCCCCATGAAGAAGTACAAATGTACAATTCTAGACCATTTATATTTGGTGTCTCAGCCCTAAACTCACAAGTATAAGGCAGTGGCTTTCACTCAAGCCCATCCAGCAAGAACTCGGACCAAGGGTCAGTCTACCAATAAGCCTAACTTCGTTAGTTTTGATGATATAAACATCATGTCATCTGCAAAGAAGACAATAGTAAATATCATTCAGGGCAAGCAAAGGAAGCCTGCTGGAAGAATAGCCTTCAATCAGATCCTTGCTGAAAGGAACCTGAAGAAAGTTATTGCTCCTCTTCCTTCTGTTCGGTCAACAGTTAACCACACTACAAGACCTGCTCAGAAAAGAAGATATAATATTCATGAGTGTTGGTGTTGTAGTAAGGTGGGGCATTTTGCCCTAGATTATTGGCACAATCCTTTTGTGTCTAGAGCAAGAGTTAGCCTACCTGTCAAAAATTCTGCAGGTAGGCAAGTTAGATTTCAGTCTAATCAGAACCTAGGACCCAATACCTATTGGGGTCCTAAGGTAAGATAATTCTATTTTGTAGGTTAGTCTTAGTGCCCATCCCCCGTGTGGCAATTGGACAGAAGATGTTCCAGAATTTGGATTGGAACAAGGAAGTTATCCTATGGTTCATACCCCAAGGATAAGAATGTTGTGTGCATTCCTAAAGAAGGATAAATTGCACAAGTATTGGGCTAAGACTAGCTGGATCCAGCCAGTAAGAATGTATGGTTGGACAAAGTCTTGCTGTCATACTAGCAAATCTGGAAAGGACAAGTAGGCTGTACTCATCTTTGAGGAAAGCACAAGTAGCTCCTCTATGAGCAGCAAGGAAGAGGCACATTGTGCTCAGCTGATAAAGCTAACTATACAGAAGGGACAAATAGTCAAGTGGTATCATCATCTGAAATGATTACTAATAGTCATAAGGACATGATCTGTGTGAATGTTGAGGGGGAGACTATCAAGCTAAGATACTCCTACTGATGGGGAGCATGTTCAGTCAAGGTTGCTGGACAAGCTTGAATCTTACCCAAAGTTCCCCCAGCACAGAATAGATCAGCATTACTGCTGAGGATCAACTTGTCCCCATGGACATTGCAGAAGCTGAGAGGGAAACTACCCAAGTGATGGAACCTACTGGAAGAAGGCAAGCCAATCAGTTTACAAGAACAGCTGGATTGCTCCAGCTATTGGTGATACAAGTCAGCACATTCCTATTGGAATAGCAATTGTAAAGAAAGACTTGGTATCAGAATGAAAGGATTGTTCATGGAATGATAATTCTAGGTTCAAGTAATCTTAAAGTCCAACAGCTGTAGGAGAACATTCAGCCTCATGAGAAGAGAAAGCTGGCAGCTGCACCAATGGTATCATCTGTTGGGTTCATTGACCCCAATGTTCTAGATTTGTAAGAAGTCAAACTGTTCAATGACATACACACATTGATGTTTTTGATGTGTGATCAAGTTCATGCATGCAAGTTGTTCTTGATTGGACAGATGAACAAAAAGGGTAAGCTGGAAGTCAGGTAATTTGACTAAGGAAAAAAACATTGAGTGATGAAGGCACACTCAACACTCTCAATGCCAGAGATAGCTTAGAAAGTTGAGAAGAATGTCTAAAGAAAAAGCGTCGAGACAGCTGAGACAGCTTAGAAGACTGTCTTAGCATAACCGTTAAGACAGCTGAGAGGCTCAACACAAAATGTTGAGAGAAATGTTGGTCCCAGCAAAACCGCTGAGATAGGAGATAATCTCAATTATGAAGAAGAAACTGCTGAGACAGTTGAGAAGAAACCGCTGAGACAGAAAATAGTCACAGCTGAGAAGAAGAAACCGCTGAGATAGTTGAGAAGGAACCGCTGAGACAGAGCCATCAAAATTTCTCTAAGTACAGAAGCGTTGAGTGAGGTGGGATCACTCAACGCTTCTAAAGAAGAGCTCAGTTCAGAATTCATCGATCTGAATTCTGAGTTCATCGAGCTGTGCTCACCTTTCGTCGAGCTCAAGTCAATGTTTGAAGATTCAGAGTTCGTCGAGCTCAGTTCAGAATTCATCAAACTGATTTCAGAATTCGTCGAACCCAACTCACCTTTCGTCGAGCTCAAGTTAAAGTTTGAAGATTATGAGTTCATCGAGCCCAGTTCAGAATTCGTCGAACAGATTTCAGAATTCGTCGAACCCAGCTCACCTTTCGTCAAGCTCAAGTTAAAGTCTGAAGATTCTAAGTTAGTCGAGCTCAGTTCAAAATTCGTCGAACTGATTTCAAAAGTCGTCAAACCCAGCTCTCCATTATTCAAGCACAGGCAAAGCATTTCATGCCGTTGCGGTAAAGCTACAGTTGCGCCGAAAGCTACTATTTGTCCTCTTTTGAGGGAGGTGGCGCTGACCATCCTTGGCGGGGCCCACATTCAATTGTGTCATTGATTCAAATCAATAGATATAAAAGGAAAAGAAGAAAAAGGGATTAGGGTTAACAAATATAGAAACAAAAAAGAAAATGAAAAGAGAGGCAGCTGGACTTCATTTTCTTCGACGAGCTTGAAAGCCAAGTCCAACAAAGCTAGCCAGAAAGGCAAAGAAAGATAGCTGAAGCTTCTTCCAGTTCAGCAAGTTTGTTCTGTGTAGAATAAGGTAGCTGATTCATCAAATCAGCAAGAAGAGATAGCTGTGTGAAGGGCTGTCAACCATCAACAGCAGATATCTGTTCTTCAGTGCAGCAGAGAAGGAGCTAGCTGTAGAAGAAGACTAATTCCTTCTACAGCAGGAGAGCTGGACTGATATCTACTCAGTCTAGCAAGGTAGACTCTGAGATTTTCCTCAGAGTTAAGGTTTTATTTTATTTCAACATCTTGATTAATTTCCTATAGGATACAACTTGTCTGAATCTGAGCTGTAGGGCACTTTGTACCTGAGTTATAGGTGACTAATTAGTCACTGAGGTAGGTGCTCTGCTGGGGTACTGAGGTAGGATCCAAGTGTGGATATGAGGTAGGGCTGTCCTCCCAACCTGAGTGTAGGGCCTAGTGCCTGAGGTAGGTGACTATTGAGTCACTGAGTTGTAGATGACAAGTGTGTCACTGAGTTGTAGGCCTTGGAGGAGGCTGAGCTGTAAGTGTCTGGAAGGGTACTAAGGTAGGTACCTGGAAGGGTACTGAGCTATAGGAGTGATGCAGCACTCTGAGAGTAGGGACTTGTGCCTGAAGTTGTAGGGCTGAGAAGCCTGAGCTGTAGGCCTTAGAGATAAGGCTGAGGTAGGTGGTTTGAGGACCATTGAGCTGTAGGAGAACTGCAGGGCTCTGAGTTAGGAACCTTTGTGGTTCTAAGGTAGGGTTCTGAAGAGAACCTGAGTGCATGGCTGAGGGCCTAAGGTGTAAGCTCTGAGGAGCATTTGGAGGAGTTTGTGACTTATCTAACATAAGTTAGAAAGGTGGGAGGGAAAGTAGATGTACCCAATTGGGGAACCACTATAAATCACTGTGTGCTTGTTGTGTGTTGGTTCTTCTATTTTATTGCAGGTGCTAAGGACAAGCTCTAGATCACCTTAGGAAGAAAACAAAAGAAAATATAAAGGTTAATAAGAAAACAACAAAAGGAGTCAAGAATTTTAATAGACATATTCACCACCCCCTCTAGGTGACTAGCTAACCTTGAAATAATAACTTTCATCATCTGCAATCAGCTAGGGGGAGAAGAGAATCACAACAGGCCAGCTATTCCCTATCTATTTAGAAACTAAGAAGGGATTGATCAAGAGGTGATCAAGTGTTGAGATCAATGTAATGATCAAGATAGTACTAAGTGGCCTGAACACTCATGTACTGCTAATCAGAAAGCTAAAGCAAAATGCAAGTCTATTGCTAAAGAAGGGGAGAAGATCTGGCTCAACAAAAAGAGACTGTGCAAGGTGCAAGGGAGTTTCTAAGCATCAACATGAATGGAGATCGACGAAATAACCTTCATTAGTCAAACGGAGCTCGACGAAATCATCTTCATTCGTCGAATGGAGCTCGACGAAATCAGAAGAATTCGTCGAACGGAGCTCGACGAAATCTGAATAATTCGTCGAACTCAAGATTGTCAAACAAAACTTTTATGGCATCAGAACCATAACCTACAGATAAGTAGAATTTCTTTTATATTGATATTCTACTAGTGTAATCTAAGTTGCTAGGAATCCTGACTGTCATAGCATGACTATGCATATGTAGATTAAGCATCAATAAGTTTAGGAGAATAAGGAAGAACTCAATCCTGAGTTTTCCCTGACTGACAAGTGGCTATCATGATTATCATGCCACTAGATGAAGTCAAGTTCAACACCCTCTTGGTTGACTTGGGTATGTGGAACTTAGGATAGCTTCAGCAGCTCCAAACTCTAGTTTGTGCTGCAGGATTTACTTTTCTTGCAGGTAGACAAGTCTTTGATGTGACATCAAGACTATAAAGATCATCAAGTGGTATCCAGACTGGCATAGACTAGAATGTCTACCAGGAATCTGACAAAGGATGCCTCAGTTGAGGTGGAGCAGGCAGCTGCTACAGTAGATCAGTTGTCATGACTGCTTATCAGTTTGTCTTAAGGATAATGTACAGACTAAGTGGGAGATTATGAGAAGAGAGACAGCTACCAGCCATCTCAAGTGGATCCATGGGTCACTCAAGTGACAAGGGGCAGCAGTGATGTGGTGTATCAATGATAACACCACAGGTGGATGCTGATTCTGTAGATACAACATCAGCAAGTGGAACTATGTGTGCAACAAGCTCAAATGCTGCAATGTTGTGTTGTATCAATGTATCAACATATAAGGTATGACTCCTAATCAAGTAGATTGATCACTAGGATGATTTCCTTAGTAGTATCAACATAGGACTTTGTCTAGGATCAAAAGATAATCTCTCCCATGATACTTTCTACTCCCTCAATAGATATACCTATTAAAGAAGACAGAAATGGGGAGATGTGTGGCAATACATAAGGGGCAATGCTTCTAGTGGTTCTCCATTTAAACATTAAGTGGTAGAAAGGAGAGTTCATATTACTTGATCAATTGCTCAAGTAGTATGAGGATGCATTGACTTAACTTATTAAGTCAATACAATTAATTAAAGCACATTGTATTAATATAACATAAGCTAGCAGGTGTGTAAAAATGTCTACAGATGCATGAAATTATTCTGCCTATCATGATAATGCCTCTTAGTATTGCTGGGTGTTTCGCCTTCTTCAAATGGGGGGAGATTGTTGGGTCCATTGCCCATAATGTTCCCTAGAGTGGATTTGAAGAGGAATATCCATCAAGACTAAGAACATAGTTGTATTTGATGCGTGCTTAAGCTCATGCATGCAGGTTGTCCTTAATTGGTTAGGTGAACAAAAAGAGTAAGCTGGAAGTCAGCTAATTTGATTAAGGCAAAAATGTCAAGACAACTGAGATAGCTGATAAGAATGTCTCAGCATAACCGCTGAGATAGCTGAGAAGGAAGCGTTGAGACAGTCAATGCAGGTTGTCCTTGATTGGACAGGTGAACAAAAAGAGTAAGCTAGAAGTCAGATAATTTGACTAAGATAAAAGTGTCGAGACAGCTGAGAAGAATGTCTCAGCATAACCGCTGAGACAGCTGAGAAAAAATTCGTCGAGCTCAGTTCAGAATTCGTCGAACTGAGTTCAGAGTTCGTCGAGCTATACTCACCATTTGTCGAGCTAAATTCAGAGCTTGAGATTCTGAGTTCGTCGAGCTCAGTTGAGAATTCGTCGAACTGAGTTCAGAGTTTGTCGAGCTCAGTACACCATTCGTCAAACTCAGTTCAGCATTTCGTCGAACTAAGTTCAGGAGTTTATCTAAGGAAAAAACCACTGAGACAAGTGTTAGTCTCAGCATAACCGCTGAGACAAGTGTTAGTCTTAGCATAACCACTGAGACAAGTGTTTGTCTCAGCAGAGAACAAGAAAGCGATGAGACGGTTAAGCAGGAAAATGCCTAAGGCAGAAAGAGTTGAGTGATGAGTGCTCACTCAACGCTCTCAACGCCTAAGATGTTGTAGAGGTAGAAATATGGTTAAGGTAAAAAGCGTTGAGTGGAGGTTGCTCACTCAACGCTGTCAACGCCTTGTAGAGACATAATTTTGTCTAAGGAGTTTGGCATTGAGTGATGCTCCCTCACTCAACACCAAGCAGCAAAAAGCTGATAAAGCAAGTTGGCGCTGAGTGAAGCTGAATCACTCAACTCCTAGAAATAAGTTTATGTTCTAAGTAGTTTGGCATTTAGTGAAGGTTACTCACCCAACGCCAAGAGATAGTAAATCTATCTAAGTGTTTTGGCATTAAGTGATGCTTACTCACTCAACTCCTATGCTAATGTTGTTTGATTTTTAGCTAAATCCACAGCTGATGACGTCAGCAAGTCAACAAGTCAACATATTTCAAATTAGTGGCGGGATGGCTACAGTACGTGACAAATGTTGCTGCAAACCTACTGTACGATAGTTGGCGTTAAAGCAAAGTCACTGCTGACCATTAATTATGTGGGGCCCACTGCTCAAGAGTCGTTGGGACAAAATCAATAAAATAAAAGGGCTTGTATAGATAAAGGAAGCTTTTGGAGAAAGCAACAAGGCAGTTCTTCTTCTCCTCCATTGTTGTGGAGCTGAAGAATAGGAAGCTCAAGTCAGCAAGACAAAGAGCAAGGTAGTTGTTGGTATCAACATCTTCAACAAAAAGTTAGCTGTTGTCTTCTTCATCGACTTTAGTAGTTCAGAGTTTCTCTGAGGAAAGAGGAAGCAACCAAGGGCCAACCTTTGCTACAAGTTCTTCACAGTTCCAGATGTACAAGCAACATCCTGAAGATATTAATTTGGAAGCTGTGAAGAGAAGAAGCTTGAAGAATTAGAAATCTGAAAGAAGGCTCAGGGTACTATTCCTCAGGAGTAAAAGATAGGGCTTAATCACCTCAGCCCAGGAAAGGAATAAGAGGCAGAGCTATCTTAGTCTGCAAAGTTAGAGCTGAGATTTTCTCAGCTCAGGTAGCAGCAATTAGCTATAGTAACTTCTCAGTTCCAGCAAGAAAAATACCTAGTTCTGTGAAGTAGTAGTTAGGATTGAGATTAGGCTCAATTCAGAAAGAAGTAGAACATAGTTCTACAAGTCACTTCCAACTCAAGTAAATATACACTTATTATTATGTAAGTAGTTAGGACTAAGTACTTCTTAGTTAAGTAAAGGTTGACTCAGGACCTAAATTCATGTAGTCATAAGTTGGGCTAAGTTTACCTCAGTCAAGAAGCTTGACACAAAGAAACATCTCTTGTGTCAAGAGTTACCAGCAACCCACATTCATCCTGTAGGATCCAAGTGTGGATCTGAGCTATAAGGCTTAACTGCCTGAGGTAGGAGAGTGTTGCTCTCTGAGGTAAGATCTAAGTGTGGATCTGAGTGTAGGGCCTTTTGGCCTGAGGTAGATGACAAGTTTGTCACTAAGCTATAGGTGCCTGAAAGGGCACTGAGGTAGATACCTGGAAGGGTACTGAGTTGTAGGAGTGCTGCAGCACTCTAAGAGTAGGGCCCTTTGCCTGAAGTTGTAGGGCTGAGAAGCCTAAGTTGTAGGCCTTAGAAATAAGGCTGAGGTAGGTGGCTTGAGGGTCATTGAGTGTAGGAGCACTGCAGAGCTCTGAGGTAGGATCCCCAGTAGATCTGAGGTAGGGCTATCCTCCCAGCCTGAGTGTAGGGCTTAATAGCCTGAGGTAGGTGGTTTGCTGAACACTAAGTTGTAGGCTTTTGTGGCTGAGAAGTAAGTCTTAGAGGAGACTTAGAGATCCTGAGGGATCTGAGGTATAAGCTCTTTGGAGCAAGATTTGGAGAAGTTCCTAGTCCAATAAGATAGTTGGATAAGTGGGAGGAAAAGTGGATGTACCCAGTTAGAGAACCACTATTAATATCTGTGTGTTATGTTGTGTTGTTTGTTCTTCTTTTATATTGCAGGTACTAAGGACAACTCTAGATCACTTAGTAAGGAAACAACAACAAAAACTTAAAAAGAGACCAATTACCGATTCACCCCCCCTCTAGGTGATTTAGCTATCCTTAAATTAAATACTTTCAACTATTCTCCCCTAGATCTCTCCACGACCTAGTCGCTGCACACAAGACGACGATTTCCCCCTAAACCACACAAGGGCCTAGTCGTCACTCACACAACGGTGATTTCTCTACCATTTACAAAATGAATTGAAAGAAAAGAGATCTAAATAGAAAACTCCCTCTGGTCTTGAGCGTTGAAGAAGGCAAAAAAAATCCTTTCAAAGGTCGCCGGAGTTGGAAAGCACGAACTGTCCCTTATTCGCTCTTGCACTTCCTATAACACTTCAGAGTTTTTCTGGTTTAACGGAGTTATCAGGCTTGAGAATGCACGGGATGAAGGTTCCAGGATGTGTGCAACATAAATTTCCCGAAATCCAACCTATATATAAATTTTGCACTATCGCGAGATGGTAGCTCGATATCATCCGCGTATCTCTGTTTGCTGCCACGTGTCCCACTCTACAATAATCATGCTGAGAGCTCGAGTACGTATACGGTCGTGGGCTTATCGTGCCGCGATAACTTAATATCGCTTTGCGGTAGCTCGAGTTATGCGCTTCGTGGTAACCATCGAGAAACATGGCCTACGTAATGGCTGACGTCAACATTGTTATCGCGGGGCGATAGGAGTTATCTCCTGCGATAGCTCTACTTTGTAAAAATTTGCTGCACGTCGCCTATGCAAAATCATCAGAATATTGTACCTGTTATATCTGCACACAACAAACACGTACAATATGATCCAATACATTCGGGATTTGTTATTTTCAAACAAAGGAGTGCGGAATGCATGCTCCAACAGGGTCAAGTACTCTTACTCACCATGGGAGGAACCAATCTCTTGGCCCAGGCGGTGACGAGAAGAACTTGGTCGTCCTTGAAAAGGGTTTCCAGGGGAAGCGAAAGCGATTTTTCGAGGCCCGGGGAAAAAATGTCTGGTCATGAATTAGAGTTGTGGCAGGACTGAGAATGGTGGGAACACCTTTGGTGGGGGAAACAAAGACGGAGGCAGGATCGAGCACAGCCCCGCTACTCAGCGACTTCGAAGGTTGTGCCCCCAAGCCGACGACCCCGAAGGTAGGAACTGCAGGAAGTGGCGCGAGATAAACACAAGATATATGGTAAAAGGGTCGGGAAGACAATAACGAGAATTTACCAGGCGTTTGCGGAGGACCACCAGAAGTGGTAAGGGGGCTCACAGAACCATAGTGATCGTAAAGGCGCATATATCTTCTGCATTCTCTGGACTCAAGAAACCGTCAGTCGTTGATTTTGAATCAGTTGCAAAATGAAAAAGACAACCTTGAATAGGATTTTGACTCAGGTACAAAATTTCTAGAACAGATTTTGAAGACCGGTCTAGTCGTGAATCTCCATTCCGACAAATGTATTTTGCATCTGCTGCTATTTTATTTCTTGATTCATGGTTATCGCAAGTTCCTGCTTCTAGTTAGGATTTTCTAAAACCTAATTCCTTTGCGCACATACTGATGTGATACCCACTAATGAAAACCCCAATGTCTTCTCATAGTTAATGCGCAGAGCTCCTGTCATTGGTGGTAGTAGTTGCTGCCTCTTCTTTCTTATCTTTTCTTCTATCCTTTATCGTTCGACGATAAGAGGTGTTTCTTGGCGTTAGTGTGGATACTCGGGCGCAATCTACTTCTGCGTTCTCAGAACTCAAGAAACCGCCAGTCGTTGATTTTGAATTAGTCGCATAACGAAGAAGACAACCTGGAATAGGATTCCCACTTAGGCACAACATTTTTGGAGCAGATTTAATTTGAAGACCTGTCTAGTCGTGAATCTCCATTTCGATACATGTACTTTGCATCTGCTGCTATTTTATTTCTTAATTCATGGTTATCACAAGATTCTGCTTCTAGTTGGGATTTTTTAGGATTCCGACTCGGGCACAATATTTCTGGAGCAGATTTTGAAGACCGGTCTAGTCGTGAATCTTCATTCGGACACATGTACTTTGCATCTGCTGCTATTTTATTTCTTGATTTATGATTGCCGGTTCTGTAATTCATGGCCGCCGGTTCTGTAATTCTTGGTCGGTGGTTTTGTAAAACATAACAGTTCATTAATTCATGGCCGACTGTTCAGTAATACTTGGATGATGGTTCAGTAATTTATGGTCGGCGATTCAGTAATTCATTGCTGACGATTCAGTAATTCATGGACGGTGGTTCAATAATTCATTCCTAGAGGCTCAGTGAATCTTTCTTGGTCCAAATCCCATACTTGGCGAATTTCACTCTGGCTTACTCACCCATACTCGACGAATATAAGATAAATGACCTTCTATACTATCGGGCGGACTTTGACCTAGCCAAACCCTACGCTACTCCTATCTTCTAAGGAGGAAAAACAAGAGGAAAGAGATAAAATCAAGGAACTTATTAAGGGAAAGATTCACCACTTTCCTCAAATCTTCCGAAATCCGATCTCACGATTGCTCCGCTATCCTTGAATTAAAGAATTTCTGGATCTATGCAGCGGCCAAAGCAATGATCGGATCCAAGGTTCCAGAAATCAGATTCTATCTTCCGATCCAAGAGCAGCGCATCAGAAACGATGGAAGATCGTGAGACACGACGTGCGATGGCTCCATGTACAACCAGCGACGAGAACGACGAAGTGATGAAGCCAAAATCCTCTTTTTCTTGCGACAAATGATGAAGAGAAGAAGCCGAACATCTCCTTTTAGGGGCAATCAACTTCTATTTTCCGATCTAGAGCGACATAATCCATGAATCAGGAAAGGGCAAGCGTCATCGGGACAGGAACGAGAGCACGCACAATGACGGATCTATGCAGCGGCGGACGACGGATTGTTCAGGGCTTTTACCTCTCACGGCCTTTGCAATCTGTGAATCCCGACAGAGGAAAGAGGCGACGATCTGCAGAGTGGCACACATGAGAATCGCGAACAAACAAGGACGGTGTAGAAAACCCTAGTAGAGCGATTTTTTTACTTTGAGAATGTTGGGAGGCTCCGCTCAAAGTAATCTACGCATGTCTATCAAGTTTGGAATATGTATATATAGTACCTCCAGCGTAGAGTCTAGAGCCACACGGATCCAATAACCTGTTTCGAGTCGGACTCGACACATGTGGACATTATTTAATATATCTAATAACTTCAACCTGTTCCTACACTGGAATGGTCGGGGCAACTAGAGACAACATTCTCGGGTTTCTGTCCGGGAAGAATGGCGAGGATGACTTCACGATTCTTCGATCTCTTCTAGGGCTGAAATACACAAAGGAGGAAGAAAAGACAACAACACTCGACTGTAGGAAGGCAGGGGATGTGTCTACATAGGAGAGGCGTCGAGGAGGCGGAAGGCGAAAACACTGGCTGGGGTTTGAGCACACGAGCCAAAGATTGTTGTGCACAATTTTAAAGTGCCCATAATATTTTTATTTGGAAAGCTTTTAGACATAAAATTTAATGTATTTGATTTGCACATAGCAAAAACTACGGTGTCATTACAATGCCTTCTACTCTAATATCAAAACAAACTAAAAACTCTCCCATGCTATTGTAACATCTTGTTTACTTCATTCAATTGGGAGTTAAGTGATCTAAACCTGAAATAATTGCAACAATACAACATGAGGTTGGCTCAGAGGATAATATAAAATTTCCTACAAAATAAAATTTATCATTTAATTGATGTATTAATACATGTATTTTGAAAGTAACCTCATTATAAAATGTTCATATGATGTTTGCATTATATAAATTTCTTTGAAGATTACCCATCCGTTCGTTTGAAGTCAATTTTGATTATATTGTTTGGCTGAATATAGGAATTCTGCCACAAAAATTGGTAATTTCGTTGTTCAGCTATATGTTAGAATTTTATGGATGAAATTGAAATTTTAAATTAACAATGACACAATAGAATTATCGGGATAAATAAAATAAATAATTTAAATACATATGAATAAAGTTCACAGATTTAAATAAAATTCACATAATAAAGTAAATTAGGATAAATAAAATACTGCACAGAATAAAGTCCATAGATTTAAAAGATGGTTGTTATTCGCAAACCATAAACATTTTTCGCAGATTAAAATTTTCATGTTTATAAATGTCTATCCGCAAATCAACTTTATACTTTAGCAATTGATGTCTTCTTCTCATGAGTAGTGACTAACAATGAAGAAACATCATTGTCAACCTTTTGAGCCAACACCAGAGACAAACTGTTGAAATTCACGTCAAAATGATGAAATTCACGTCAAAATGGTGAAATTCATGTTCAAATGATGAAATTCATGTCAAATTGTTGGGATTAAGTCGTCGGCATATGACCAAAAGGTTGTCAGAGAAGTTATTTCATTGTCGGGTCTTACTCGAGAGAAGAAGACATCAATTGTTAAATTTTAAAGTTGGTCTGCGAATAGACATGAAAATTTTGATCTACGGATAGACGTTTATGATTTGTGAATAACAACTTCCATTTAAAACAAGTAAATAATTTACACAGAATAAAAACATAAATCTACATAAAAACAATCGAGTAAATGTAGGCATAGCTAGGTCCTCTGGATTGGCAAAAGCAAAGCCATAAATACTCTGCTTTTTGTGTCATCAGTGCTTAGCATATCGATGACACGTATGATCTCGAGCTCAGTCAGATCTGTAATAAATACAATAACCACATATATCTTGCCTGCTCTTGAGATAAATTGTGTAGACTAAGAAGTCGCATTGCTCTCTTGTTCCATGTTCCTCACAATTACATAAACAACATCCACAATAATATCTACCGCAACTGCATTCTACTTCTTAGGTTATCGCTCGACCTCCTCGACCACATTGTCGTCCACCGAATCATTAATATAAATTTTGTTCATTGACTCAGATGTAGTGGCAGCATGAGTTCCAGTAGCTCTATAAACCAAAAATATCATAGCTAAGTCGCACCAATTCACTTTGCAGACATTGTCCACCACTCGGGTGTTGCTTGAACTACACCAATTGCATTCACGTACTCAAAAATATCAAAACTTACATCTTACTCTAATATCTACGCATCTAATTCGACAAGTAATCTGACATGATTTTCTAATCTCTTCTCTATAAGAAAATTATGTGGAATGCAACATATGTTTATAATTTGAACATGTTTAAAACTATAAGCAATTTATAGCTAGATACAAAATAAATCATAATGTAGTGTATAAATAATAATCATTCACCTGTACTTTGATGTCATAGAAAAATAGTTCTCGCAAAATTGCCCACCATTTTGTAAGGAGATTGAATGTCCTCTCAATAACATTTCTCTCCTTTTGAGCGTCAGAGATTAAAAACTCATTGTAGTTGGTAAGATTATTGTCTTGTGTAGACCACTCTTAGGTGATATCTGGTTGAACTAAATGGAGTAAGATAATCTGGACCAATGATGAGGGTAATTTATATAAACTTTTCTAAAAGTGAGGGGATAGATCTGACTAACTCTAGAGAGGGGGGGGGAAATAAAGTATTTTTAAAATTAATTAGTTTTTATAGCGGAATTAAAATAAGTGATAGTAGTATATATATAAAGAGAAATAGGAAAAAGAAACTATCACAACACAACAGAAAAAAAGAAAGAACAACCAGACGACACAAGAAAATTATTGTGGTTCCCCAAAACTGGGTACATCCACTCTTCTACCACCCTGGTAGGAATCCACTAACAGGTTTTTGATCAGATGCACTGCCACCATAGGTTTTTTCTTAGGTGCCTGTCACCACAATATCTATTTTCTAAGGGAGATATAGAAACCCTTTGAGCTTTTGATCAGGTGCCTAAAAACCAATCTAAGTCTTTTGATCAGGAGACTTAACAACCAAGTGATAACTTTTGAAAGGAGTTAGAAACCCTTTTTACAGTGGGAAATAAAGAGTGATGTGGTCTTCTCTTTCTCAAATAACTGAGAAGACTTTAGTTGACTGCTGTTGTCAAAGCTCCCCTGAGATGTTGAATAGTTTAGGAAGAAGAGAGCTTTGCACAGGGTGTAGGCCTTGATGAAGATCTTCAGAAACTTCTTGGACTGGTGTTGAAGAGTTGTCCTTGTGAAGCCTGAAGTAGAAACTGAAGAAGACAAGAGATCTGTATGTGTTGTTCTTCTTCAATTTCCTGTAGATGGCAAAGTTATTCTCTGTATCAGTTGTTTGTAAAAAAATTTCTGTAAAGATCTTTTGTTATTCTTATTTTTGAAAAAAGATCTTTTTATATTCTGAGAGGATTTCCAGCATTTGAATTTTGAAAGATATCCTGAATTTACTGCTCAGAATCTGGGAGTTGAAACAGCTAGAATTTGTCTTGAATGTATTTCCTAAACTGTCCCAGAAAATAAGTCAAGTAATTAACTCTGTGAAATCCATAATTAATGCTGCCAAGCAACGACTATATTCTTGAGAATATAAGCATTAATTATCAGAGAATTACTGTCTTAGAATAATACCAATTGAAATCAAAATGATAGAGAAATTGCCAAAACTGATACTGACAGAAATCATCGACCTCAGGACAGATTTCATCGACCTGAACTCCAAGTTTGTCGAGCTGAGAAATCATCTTCGTCAAGCTGAGCTCAGAGATAATTATTCTGGAAAGAAACTGCCAAAGCTGAGCTCCAAGTTCGTCGAACTGAGATGGACTTTCGTCGACCAGAGAAACTGAGAGAAGAAAGAAGATCGTCGACCTGAGCTCATATTTCGTCGAGCTCAGCTCAGAGTAGAAACTCTAAGTTCATCGATCTGCGATCGAAGATTGTCGAGCTGAGTTCGAAGAACTTCTAACTGATTTCTCTGAACTCTTAAAAACTACAATTCTTCTAAGTCTGAGTCTCTGAAGTCTTCTGAAGGCTAGATCATAAGATGTCTAACCTAGTCAGACTGACCTAACCTTAGAACAAACAAATTGACCCTAGACTATACATGATGGGTCAACAACCTATTAGTAAACCTAGCCCTAATCCAAACTAGGGATCCAATAATCTCCCCTTATTTGGGTGAGGTCACTAAACAAAAAGAAAAGCATAAAAACACAAAGCAATATAAATATCTAACAGAATTTGAAACTAATCAGCAGATATGATATAGCTAAGTGCAATACACATATATCACAGAGAAATAAAAGTTCAAGAATTGTCAGAGGGAGGAGCAGAAGATGATTTAGCAAATATAATTTTCATGTGAGGATTTTCTGCTTCCTTCTTAGATATCTTTATATCTTGAACTCCAAGAACTGTCATAGATGAGGCTCTGGGAATAATATCTTCTGGATGTACCTGCATATATGCATTTGGATCAAATAAATGTCTATCTACTTAAAATTTGTCAAATTATTTCTGCATATAGGTAGACATAATAGTGAACTTTGATGCATCTGATCCTTCAGCTCTTGCCTTGTTCATCTGAGACAAACCAATCACTTCTTGAAATCTAGCCATTCTGAAGTTTGGATCTAACTCAGGTTTATAAACTGGAGAGGGAGGTCTCTCTAGATCAGATTTAGAAACATCATGAGCAGATTTTTGAGAATTTTTGAAAATAATTGATTGATGTTGAAAGTTTATTGGAGGAAAAGATTGTTGAGATTTGCCTGAATAATAATACCCTGGAGGTCTATATTGACTGTACCTTCCAGCAGGTCTAGAAGACTTGTAGGAAGCTGGCCTTTGAGATTGAGTGCTGCTAGAATCTGGCTTCTGAGCTTTTGCAATATTTCCTGAAGCACCTATAACAGCAGGAGGAGGAGGAGGTCCTCTCCTGGTCTGCTTAGGTGGAGAGTTGTACCTTCTTCTTTTCTTCCTTTCCTTTTGCTCATTTTTGGACAACCACATCCATTGAGGCATATCTGGATATGGAGTAATGTTATGCAGGATGTAGTAAGGAGTGTTAGCAGTGGGATTAGGCTTAGGAACAGCCTTAGCAGGAACCTTTCTCTTCTTATATTTTGTCTTTTTAGGACCAGAGTCATCAGAATTCTCATCATCATCATCATCAGATGATCCAGGAGGATTGTAATATAAATCATCAATTTACTTTAGAATGTCTTTGTCGATCTGCTTCTAAGCCTGAGGCTATACTTGAAATTCTAGCTCAGCAAAACTTTCAGTAATAGTCTGATTGCTCTCATCTTCTTCCATATCTACAAACATAATCTCATCAAGATCTGGTATTGGGGATTCAGCCCACATGCGAGGAGGAGGACTGCAAACATCTTCAGCAACTAGTATTTCTAAAATTTCTAGAACTACAAAACTTGCCCTTAGTTGATCTACAACTTCAGGACTTATTGGAGCAAAATAATATATAATGGCCTTGGAGTAATCAGCATCAAAACTAGGCAAAACATTTTTGTAAATTCTGGAAATTGGATTGAAAGAATTTAGTAAAGAATGCAAATTAACTGTGGGGATTTATGATAAAATAACCAACAGTGCTTATATCTTCAACTATATCATAAGCTATATCCATATCAGAATCATCTATCATATCTATAATATCCATTGGAATGTCTGCATCAGAGGAATCTGCTGCTACTTTTAGAAGAGGAAAGAACTGCTAATACTGCTACTAGGGGAGGAACTGGAACTTCTTCACTGGACATTTCCCCCTGCCTGGTTTCAGAGGGTCCTGAAGCCAGGCCCCTAGAAGAAGGGACAGAATGGAGGGCAGCAATTCTAGAAGAGAGAGAGTCAATAGAAGTAGAGAGAGGAGCAATAACATTTGCTATTAATTGCTCAAGAGTAGGAGAGATGAATTTTAGAAGATCCTTTGCAATATCAGAGAAAGTTAGATATAGAGGTTCTGGAGCAGAGGGAGTATAAGAAGAATGATGTCCACAGTTGGAGCATACAGAGAAAGCATTAGGGAAGTCTGTATGTAAGAATTCAGGGAATGTGGAGGTTGAGTTAGAAGGAATGTTGGATGGAATGGTAGTAGATGTGGTTGGAATTGAGGTAGAAGGAGTTGTTAAGGTAGGAACTGATGTAGTGGGGATGTCCTAGATGGGTGATTGAGCTGGGGATTGATGTGGAGATGGTGGAGGTGGAGATAATAGATTGAAATTGGGTTGAGGAGATGTGGATGGAATGTCGGCCAGATGAGTTAGAAGAGGATACTGAGGTGGAGATAGAGGAGGAATGAAATCAGTCATAACTTCATCCTCATGGGTGATGATTGTTGATGGTGGAGGTGATGGTAGAGGAAGTGGAGAATGGGGTTGAGAAGGTGATCTAACAGGGATTGGAGAGGAAATGGATGGTTGTTGGAGGTGAGTTGATGATGGTTGTTGTTGAGAAGGAGGTGAAGGAATTCTGATGGAGGGAGGAATTTCTTCGGGAGGTGGGGGAGTAGCTGTAACTGCCCTTGTGTCCTCAGAAAACTTGGAAGAGGAGGAAGCTCTGCATGGCTTGGTGATGGTCCTCTCCTATCTGCCAAACAATGCAGATGTAAGCCTCTTGGAGGCATTAATGAAGATGGTCTGTGAGACCAGTAGTTCAGATGTATTTGCCTGAAGGAAGATGCCTAAGATTCTCCCAAAATATACCTCTTTCTTAGAATTTTTCTTTTTAATCAACTCATACAAAATCTTTCCCCAGTTTACTGCTTTCTTATTTACCAGCGCACACATCACTAAGAACTAGTGCCTTGTTATATAATCATGAGCGATGTGTTTGCCCAGCAAAACCTTTCCAACAACATCAGGAAGAAACTTATACTCAACAGATAAGTTCTTTTTCAACAGTTTGTTAGGGTTTTCATCAGAATGACCCATTTTGATCAACATATTATCATATTCAGAACTATCTATCTCAATATCCTCATCTCCATTTATCAAACCAAAAATTCCTGTTAAAACATCAGGGGTTAGAGAAACCTAATTTCCTGTGATGGTGCCGGTCATAGAATCTACATCTGGAGTAGTTGAAGTATAAACCCACTCCCTTATCTCTGTTGCTGCAAACTTGATTCTAGTAGTCATAAATTCCTTCAGTTGTTATTCCTCACACAATTGCAAAATATCCATGAATATCTAATCGGAGTGACGGAAGGAGTTGAAATTGATGTCGAAACCGGTGTCAAACTTCATGCCGAAAAGGGAAATCACCGGAATCGCCATTGGTTTTCCTGCAAAAAGAAAGAGAGATCAAGTGAAAGAGAACAGAAAGCGCGAGATGGAGCTCGAAGAAAACCTAGTTATAAGGTTTTCAGAATATGAAACGCCAGACTTCGTCCTGCGAAAATAAAAAAATTTTGTTCTCAGGTCGACAAAAAATTTCATGAAGAAATAATATCGTCGATCTCAGTTTGAAGAGGGGAAACTTTTCGTCATTCTCAGGTTGACGAAAAATTTCTGAAGAAAGATCGTCGATCTCCGCTCGACGAAAATAACTTCACACAGAGAGTTCGTCGATCTCAGGTCGATGAATTTTCTCAAGAATAGTTCTCAAATCATCGATCTCTGTTTTAAGAACTATGACAAATTCTTCGACCTCAGACAGAAAATTAAATTAATGCTTCTCCATTGATCATGCCTAGCTGATTTAGGAAGAATAGATGTTTTTTCTCATCCAAAGGTTTGGTGAAGATGTCTGCACTTTGTAAATCAGTAGAGATAAAAACAAGATTAATTTTCTTTTTGTCCACACAATGTATAATGAAATGATGTCTTATTTCTATATGATTTGTCCTACTATGATGCACTGGATTTTGTGCAATGGATATTGCACTGGTACTATCACAAAATATAGTTGAATTATATAAATTGTATCCATAATCCAGGAGTTGGTTTTGAATCCACAATATTTGTTAACAACTACCAGCTACAATATATTCAGCTTATGCAGTTGAAGTGGACACAGATGTTTGTTTCTTACAAAACCAAGACACAAGCCTATCACCAAGGAATTGGCATGTTCCTGATGTGCTTTTCCTGTCAACTCTACATCCAACAAAGTCAGCATCTGAGAATCCAGTTAGTTTAAATTCCGACTCAGTTGGATAAAAGAGTCCTAAATTTGGGAAACCCATTATATATCTCAAAATTCTTTTTAAGAAAATAAGGTGAGATTATTTAGGGTTCACTTGGAACCTAGCACAAAGATATGTAGCAAACATTATGTCTGACCTACTAGCTGTGAGATATAATAAGGACCCAACAATAGCCCTATATGTTTTCTGATCAACTAGATTACCATGTTCATCAGAATCAATCACAACATTGGAATCCATGGGTGTTTTCTTGGTTGAAGCATCAGTCATCCCAAATCTTTTAACTAATCCCTTAGTATATTTGGATTGGGAGATGAAAATGCCATCAGGGGATTGCTTCACTTTGAGACCAAAGAAGTAAGAAAGCTCACCCATGCTACACATTTCAAACTTAGAATGCATCAGGTCAGAAAACCTTTTGCATAGTTTGGAATCAGTAGAGCCAAAAATGATGTCATCTATATATATTTGCACTAACAATATGTTATTATTATGATGTCTAGTAAACAAAGTCCTATCTACAATGCCCCTAGTGAACTTATGCTCTAAAAGAAAGCTAGTTAGGGTCTCATACCAAGCTCTTAGGACTTGCTTTAAAACATAAAGAGCTTTATGCAATTTGAAAACAAAAGAGGGATGAGTTTGAGAAACAAAACCTGGTGGTTGTTCAACATATACTTACTCTTTGAGTTTACCATTCAAGAAGGCACTCTTGATATCCATTTGATAGACCTTGAACTTTTTGTATGTTGCATAAGTAAGAAAAATTCTAATAGCTTCCAGTCTTGTAACAGGTGCAAAGGTTTGATCATAGTCAATTCCTTCTTCTTATCTATATCCTTGTGCTACCAGTCTTGCTTTGTTCCTGATGATGGCTCCTTGTTCATCCAATTTGTTTCTGAATACCCACTTAGTTCCAATGACTGTGTAGTCTTTGGGTCTAGGAACTAAGTCTCAAACTCTACATCTCTCAAACTGATTGAGCTCCTCTTGCATTGCAATAATCCAGTGGGTATCTTGCTCTGCATCTTTATGGATTGAGGCTCAAGTTGAGATATGAAGCAAGCATGCATCAAATTTTGGTTAAGTTGATGCCTTGTTTGCACACCAACTGATATGTCTCCAATCACTTGATATACATGGTGATCTCTAAGTGTGACAAGATCAGTTGGAGGAGTTGGTTCAGCAACAGCATTGGGAATTAATTTCTCTTGTGGAATTAAATTTGTTGTTGAAGGTTCAGCAATTATATCACTGACCTCTTCTTCACTATCTTCATCAATGTATAGAGAAGGATGTGATTCAACCTCATTGGTGAGGTTCATATCATCCAATTTCTCACATAATTGGGGTACCTGCAATATGTTACTGGTAGAAGAATCATTCTCCTTGTAATACATATTAGTTTCATCAAATGTAATATGTATAGATTCTTCTATTTTCAAGGTTGATTTATTAAACACCCTATAGGCCTTGCTGACTTGGGAATATCCAAGAAAAATTCTCATTGCAGCTTTGGCTTCAAATTTTCTAAGATGTTTCTTGTTGTTATTATGAATGTAATAAATACAACCAAAGATTCTAAAATAGTCTATTTTAGGTTGCTTTCCTTTGAGTAATTCATAGGGAGTCTTGCCCTTAAGCTTATGTGTTAAACTCTTATTCAGGACATAATTTGCTGTGCTTACAGCCTCTGCCCAAAAGGATAGGGGCATGTGAGCATCTGCAAATAATGTTCCTACAACTTTAATTCAGGATTCTGTTTTTCCTTTCTGCTACTCCATTTTGTTGAGAAGTTCTAGGAGTAGAGAAGTAATGTCTGATACCTTCCATCTCACATAATTCTTGCATAGGAAGAGATTCAAATTCAGTACCATGATCACTTCTGATCAATGCAATTGGAGTAGAATACTCAATCCTTATGCTCTTAAGAAAGTCTGTAAGAACTTTAAAGTTATCTGACTTATTTCTCAAGAAGAACACCCAAGTGAACCTAGAGAAGTCATCTATAATGACTAAGATATAAGATTTCCCTCCCAAGCTCTATACAGTGGGTCCAAATAGATCCATATGTATTAAATACAAAATCATGGGTGAATTACTCTTATTAATAGATTTAAAACTATTTTTAGTTTGCTTGCCTAATTGTCAAGCCCTGCAAAGGCTTTCCTTCTTGTAGGGGCAAGAAGGCAATCCTCTAACAAGGTTGTCCCTAGAGAGTTTAGCAATATTTTTAAGATTTACATGTCCTAATCTTTTATGTCAAAGTTCATTATTGTTACTAATTTGATTAAATAAACAGATTTCTGACCTAGCAGATTTGAAATTTATTATATAGATGTTTCCTTGCCTAGTGCCAGTTAAGACAGTTTTATTATCTACAGAAGATATAATGCAAGAAGAACGGTTAAATGATACCTGATAACCTTCATCACATAATTGGCTTATGGATATCAGGTTATGTTTGAGACCACTCACATATGCCACTTTCTTGAAAGTGACAACTCCAATCTTAACAATCTCATAGCCTTCAGTTTTGCAATAGTTGGAGTCACCAAATATCACTTTTTGACCAAGCTTGGACTTGTAGTTTGTTAAGTTGTCCTTGCTACCTGTCATATGCTTTGAGCATCAACTATCCAGATACCACTATTCCTCTATGGTAGGATAGTCTTTCCCCTGCAAAATGAAAAGTTAGGTGTTCTTGACCCAGGTAACCTTGGGTCCTTGATTCTTTTCAAATTTAAAGCTAGAAATATTGGAGTATTCAGGTTGATTCTTATATCCTAAGGGGTGAAATTTCCTAGGTAGAATTATCTATTGGGTGAATAGATTAACAAATTCTTTTGACTGATTAAATGTTCTTGAATAATTGAAGTTTTGGTTTGGCTGAACTAGGATCGATGAATTCTGATAAGTTTGTTGACCTGAGTTCGACGAATGGGGATGAGTTCATCGAACTCCGTTCAGAGAATGGAAATATTCATTCTCTGAGCCCCAAAATCGTCGATCTCGGCTCGAAGAACCATATTGGTTTCGTTGATCGTAGTTCCAAGAATAATTATAATAGAATTCTGCGTTCGGAGTTCGTCGACTTGAGTTCGACGAACTGCACATTTCGTCGATCTGAGTTCGATGGAATCTGTTGAACATTGTTATAATTAAGCTTTTTCTTGTTTCTTTTCTTGTTCTTTGGTTTCTGATTCAATTCAGTTGGTTTGTTATTTTCATCTACCTTTTCTTTACCCTTTTAAGATATAAATTTTATGGGTATAGAAAGAATATTTTTCTGGATTAAATGAGGTTGTCTTGATGAAGCACCTAAGCCCAGCTTATCATTGAGCCTGAAATTTACAGTGCTTGTGATGTTCATCAATTTGATGCTTCTCCCATTAAGGGATTATTCAAGTTGCTTAGCCTCATTTATTTTAGTTTTTAAAGAAATAATTTCTTTTGAAGCTATAACTAGTTTATCTTTTAGTTTAATGTTTTCAGATAATAGATTTTCATGTTCAGTTAGCCTATCTCTGAGAAGTTTGATTTCCTTCTCAGATTTGATTAGATCATTGTATAGTAATTTAAATTCAGTTTTGAAATAATCAAAATTAAAGTCAAATGAGGATATTACCTGATCCTCTTCAGATTCAGAGTCTACATTCTCTAAATTTTCAGCTTCTAACAAGCTGCCTGATGCATTGATAGCCATCAAGCAAACTTCTTTTTTGCTTTAGCTTCTTCCTCATCTTCACTGGAGCTGGAAGATGAAGATTCTTCTTCTTATTTCACTCCAGGTTTTTGCAACAAAACCTTTCTCCCTCCTCTTATGCTTTCTTGAGGAGGGCTTGTTGTACTTCTTTCTGGAGTCTTTTTCTCTTCTTTTCTCCTTCATCTGATTCTCTGGACACTCAGGAAGAATATGTATAGGTTTTCTGCAACCACAGCAGACAATCTCCTTGGTAGGAGTTTTGTCATATCTTGGTCTGTCATCCAGTCTGGATGACTTCCTTCTGAAATCTTTTCTGGCCATCTTGTAGAATCTCTTGGCCAATAAGCTTATGAGCTCATCATTTGCTGGTGGAGCTTCTTGTCCTTTAGATGCCTTGAAGGCAATGTTTTGCTCCTTTCTTCCTGAGGAGGAAGTCTTCTGCTCAGCTACTTCTCTTGTCTTTATTAGTTGCTCATAAGATTTGAGCTTTCCCAATATTGACTCAGTGGAGATTTCAGTCAAGCTTCTGGCCTCTTTGATTGGCCAGATCCTGGAATCCCATGTGATGGGGAAGCACATAAGGATCTTATCATTAATCTCTGTCAGTGAGATATTCTTGTCCAAATTCTTCAGCTCATTGACAATTAAGCTTAGTCTGTTGTACATGTCAGCCACTGACTCAGACTCATCCTTCTGGAAATTATCATACTGAGAGATGAGATAGGATCTCCTGTCCTTTCTCTCATCAGTTGATCCTGCAACCATTTGGTTTAGAGAGTCCCAAATGGCCTTTGCTGAAGTGCACTCAGCCACCTTCTGAAAAATGTCATCTGACATGGTTTGTGCCAGAATGTTCATGGCCTTTGCATCATCAACCTTTGCCTTCTTTTGAGCCTTAGTCCACTCAGGTGGTGGAACTGTATTCGTGCTTGTTAAAGTAGTAGCTTCTTGACTTAGAGGACCTGTCAAAATAGAGTTGTAGATGTCTTTATCAATAGAGTTCATATACAATCTGATTCTTGCCTTCCAGATTGCAAAATTATTTAGATTGCAGACTGGAGGTCTGGTGCTTGAATATTCTTTATTCTGTGCCATGATATAAGAGAGACACTAAAGATATTAAGATCTATCAAGGAACTTTTGATTCAGGTATTAGCCCGTGGAATCAAACAAACACACCCTCTGATACCAATTGAAAGTGAGGGGATAGATCTGACTAACTCTAACGGGGGGAGGGGTGAATAAAGTATTTTAAAAACTTAATTAGTTTTTATAACGAAATTAAAATAAGTGATAATAGTATATATATAAAGAGAAATAAGAAAAAGAAACTATCACAGCACAACAGAAATAAAGAAAGAATAACCAGACGACACAAGAAAATTATAGTAGTTCTCCAAAACTGGGTACATCCACTCTTCTACCACCCTAGTAAGAATCCACTAATAGGTTTTTGATCAGGTGCCCTGCCACCACAGGTTTTTGCTCAAGTTCCCTGTCACCATAATATCTATTTTTTAAGGGAGATATAGCAACTCTTTGAGCTTTTGATCAGGTGCCCAAAAACCAATCTAAGTCTTTTGATCAGGAGACTTAACAACCAAGTGATAACTTTTGAAGGGAGTTAGAAACCCTTTTTACAGTGGGAAATAAAGAGTGATGTGGTCTTCTCTTTCTCAAACAACTGAGAAGACTTTAGTGGACTGTTATTATCAAAGCTCCCCCTGAGATGTTGAATAGTTCAGGAAGAAGAGAGCTTTGCACAGGGTGTAGGCCTTGATGAAGATCTTCAGAAACTTCTTGGACTTGTGTTGAAGAGTTGTCCTTGTGAAGCCTGAAGCAGAAATTGAAGAAGACAAGAGATCTGTATGTGTTTTTCTTCTTCAATTTCCTGTAGATGGCAATGCTATTCTCTGTATCAGTTGTCTGTAAAAATTATTATGTAAAGATCTCTTGTTATTCTTCTTTTTGAAAAAGATCTTTTTATATTCTGAGAGGATTTCCATCATTTGAATTTTTAAAGATATCCTGAATTTATTGCTCAGAATCTGGGAGTTGAAATGACTGGAATTTGTCTTAAATGCATTTCCTCAACTGTCCCAGTAAATAAGTCAAGTAATTAACTCTGTGAAATCCATAATTAATGCTGCCAAGCAACGACTATATTCTTGAGAATATAAGCATTAATTATCAGAGAATTACTGTCTTAGAATAATACCAATTGAAATCAAAATGACAGTGAAATTGCCAAAACTGATACTAACAGAAATTGTCGACCTCAGGATAGATTTCTTTGACCTGAACTCCAAGTTCATCGAGCTGAGAAATCGTCTTCGTCGAGCTGAGCTCAGAGATAATTATTCTGGAAAGAAACTGCCAAAGCTGAGCTCCAAGTTCGTCGAACTGAGATGGACTTTCGTCGACCAGAGAAACTGAGAGAATAAGGAAGATCGTCGACCTGAGCTCGTATTTCATCGAGCTCTGCTCAGAGTAGAAACTCTGAGTTTGTCGATCTGCGATCGACGATCGTCGAGCTGAGTTCGAAGAACTTCGAACTGATTTCTCTGAACTTTCAAAAACTGCAATTCTTCTAAGTCTGAGTCTCTGAAGTCTTCTGAAGGCTGGATCATAAGATGTCTAACCTAGTCAGACTGACCTAACCTTTGAACTAACAAATTGACCCTAGGCTATACATGATGGGTCAACAACCTATTAGTTAACCTAGCCCAAATACAAATTAGGGATTCAACATTTTCTGCTTTAAATTCTTTCCAATCTCCACACTCAACCCCTCATAATTAGCATTTTTCATATTACTTCACCTAAAGTCCTTATTTTTATAACTTACTCTATTAATGTTTTATTTTTCATAGAAAATGAGAGATTATTATGCAATTCTCTAACCTTTACATTTAAGAAAATCATTATAAGCAGAAATTAAAAAATTCAGGTACTTTTGGCAAATTGAAATAGCAATTTACAACTTCAAGAGACGAACACAGCATCCCACACAACCAGATAACCCATATATAGTTAAGCCAGGAAGCAGCTCAAGACAGAGGGCTACACTACTAAGGACACGGGTGTGTCGGTTCCCGTGTTCTCCACTAAAGAATAGTGTTTTTCACAAGAAGGCGGAACACGGCCGTGTCGAGCCCCGTGTTGATTGACACGGCTTATGAACCAACACAACATTTGAGTAGAAACTGTGTATATGCTATCCGACATGTCCTGGAACACGTCCATGTTGGAAGTCGGGTTCAATCAAATTCTTCCCAGGAGTATAAAAACCTGGAAAAACGAAAAGAATCAGACTTTTTGGAGAAGGAAGCCTGGAGAGAAGCGAGAACAGGAAGAAAATAAGTTCATTTGAGAGGAGGATAGAAGTATCTAGTTGCCTACCTAAATCACCTAGAGGGGGGTGAATAGGTGAGTTCTGCGTCTTTTGCGGAATAAAAACTTGAGAATAATCAACACAGAAAATAACCAAGCATAACCCAGACAACAAAAGGAATTTATAGTGGTTCCCCAATCTTGGGTATATCCACTTTCCACCTCGCCTATCTAGCACCACGGTTAGCCTCGGCTACTTCACTAAATCTCGGATTGCAACAATCCTATAACTAGGAGCAACGCTCCTACAACTCGGAGATAACACACTCCTATAAACTCGGAGAACAAAACTCATACAAACTCGGAGACAAAGCTCCTACAAGAGTTAAAATAATTGTTACAACAATAATAAAAAATTTATACTCTCAGATCTGAAATATTCAAGGTTCTTCCTTCTTGAAAGTTGAAAATCTCTATGAAGAAGTTGAGGAAGAAATCCTGAGAAAACATTGATCTGAAAGGATTAGGACCCGACACGATCAAGTAGATGTTTGAAGAACTTGAATCTATGATCTATCGAATCTTTTCTTCTTGGAATCGCTGGATTGAGAGAGGGGCAATAATGAAGAACGACGATGACGACGCGGCTTCTCCCGATTTGAAAATTGCGAATGCGATTCTGAATAATGTTGTTAGGGTTAGCGATTCCTTTGAAAGGACTTCTTATAAAACCATGTCTAACGGTCTGAAATCATTAAGGAAGCATCCACACAGACCAATCATGAGGAACTTAGGTTATATCGAAATCCCATCAGACAGTTTAAAAAGAAGTTTTCTGCAACCCTATTTCTCGAGAAGACATATGATTTCTCGAGAAGGATTTGCTTTCTCGAGAAATGGCATAGCCTTCTCGAGAAAATACTTAACGCAAATTCTTTGAACTGAATAACTAATTTCTCGAGAAGGAACTTGACGTCTCGAGAAAAGTACTTAGCTTCTCGAGAAACAATTTTGACTTCTCGAGAACTGCTTTGCTTTCTCGAGAACTATACTTGGCTTCTCGAGAATTCTTCAGGGCTTTCTCAAGAAAAAGACTTAAAGATTATTTCTGAGAATTTTTCGAGAAGTCTTAAGGTTTCTCGAGAACAGCTTTTCTTTCTCGAGAACTATACTCAGACTTCTCGAGAAATACACTTCATCTTCTCGAGAAAAGTACTTAGAAAATTTTTCTTTAAAAAACTAATTCTTCTTTGTTGAAAACCAGCAACCCTTCCTTTCTTCCATTGCCTTAATACTTGAAAATGAAGTGCATCCCAATAGAGAGGTTACACATGAGTCAACACCATGGGTCACACAATGAGGGATTACATTGCATGGTCCTGTGTTTAGTGACTCATTGTAAACTGACATTGATCTACACTCAGTAATAATGACCTGCAAGCACTCAACTAAAGAATAACATCAAATACATAATTAATTCAACTTAGTTCAAGAGTGATTTCACATAAATCTAGGTTATTGTGTGTAACATCCCATTTTCCAATTAGACCCCCCCCCTTAGGAGTGACTTGAGCATAACTAGGTCATATGAGGTAACCTAGGTGAGCCAAGGAGGCCAAGTGACCTAAAAACCAAGTTGAGACTCACTTGGTCTGCAAATAGTAATTTTCAAAACTCTGATTTTGGGTGGCCTAGTAGGTTCATTGTGACTCAAAAAAATTCCCTTAGACCTAATGTGGGCTCAATGAGTCACCAAGGACCCACTTGGGTCAACCATAGTGGTCATTTTGACCAAGTCAACCCCAAGCCCAAATCAAGTCAAACCTAGCCTATATGGGCTAACCCAACCTCAAACCATCCTCCCCCTTGGGCTAGCTCTTGCATGATTATTTTTATTATATTGGGCTGCCTATATCCTAGGGATTTGACCAAGTCAACATAGGTGACTAGGAGAGAGAAAGTGAGCTCCATTTTCATGATAATGGAGGAGAGAGAAATTTTCAAGAGAGAGGGAAGGAGGATTTCGGCCAAGGGAGGCCAAAGGCCACCCTTAATGGCTGAATTCAACTCCCCTAGGGAAGGGGAGGAATTTCCAGCCGTTTCTCGGCCACCTAGACCTAGGTTCACCCCCCCTCCACCATGGCCGAACCCCCCATTTATGGCCATTAATGGCTTTCTTCATAACAGCCCTCCCCCTCCCCTCTTGGCCATATAGACCTCACCAGCAAGTTAAGACGACGAGTTTCAAAGCTTTAGAAGGAGGGAGAACCATTGCCGGAGCCACCAAAGGAGAAAACGCCGCCACCGCCGCCGCCATGCATTCCCGTCGCTCCACCCGCATCCGAGCCCGAACTCAGGTCCTCCTCCTCTCCTTCTCTCATGCTTAGATCCTAGGAATGCTTAGAATCCATTTCCATGCTCATCAAAACCGAGTTTGGTTTTTATTTTTTTGAAAATCTCCATTTTTTTGGGTTTTTTGGAGCTCTCGGGTAGGGCGGCGCCGCCACCTCCAGCCGCCCTAGCTCCGGCCGGTGATAGCCCCCACCACCGGGAACATTTAGGGTAAGTTTCCCGGTGGTGGCGCCGCCTCAGGCCGACGGTAGATGGCCCGCAAAAATGGCCTGCGCAAGCACTATTTCGGCCTCAATCGGAGAAGATGAACAGTTGCCGTCTGATGCGCTTTAAGATTCGTGCAGGATCTTTATTTCTATTTTTCTGTTTTTTTCTGTTTTGTTTAAATATGCAGTTCACTGTTTTTGGATTTTAGGCCCCTTATGGGCACCTGATGAAAAAGTTGTTAGCATGAAAGTTGTAGGTCCTTTCAATACCTACAATTTGATATGCTGTGGTGAAAATTTGGTAGAGTACCTAGACCTGTAGGGCCATTTTATTATGGGTATGTCCTAGGTTTAGGGCAGTTTTACTATAAAAATTATTTAGGCCCCTTAGAGGCTTGTTCATTGATTTTGATCAACATGAATGTTGTAGGCTATTTAATTATCTACAGTTTGATATGTTATGGAAAATTTTATGACAAGTATTCTGACCTGTAGGGACATTATTCTAGGGTAGGTCCTATAATTAGGGCAGATCTTTGAAAAATTCCCCACACCTAACCCTTGGTCCAAATGCTTTGAATTTTGGACAGGGGCTTAATCTCACCTAGACCTAGCTCCTGTAAAAATTGGAACCCATTTAAAGAAGTATAACCTAGGGTTTTGCCCTAAACCTAGAAAAGCTAGGTTAAGGTAGTTGAAGGGTCAAATGACCTCCAAACCCTCCCAAATTTTGGTGAGGTGTCCCTGGTATAGTTATTTAGGTCTGGTTAAAATCTCAACTCATTTGGTTGAGTTTTGATTAGGAATACTCTAAACCCTAATTTTGACCTAGTAGAAGGAAGTTTAGTGAGAGGTTCTTTGGACTCTTGTGTGATCATCTCACCTCAACAGAGGATGAGATTTTGAACACTGGTTTATTTTGATCCTAAGATTACCCTTAGGGAGGATGGGATGATTTAGGGTAAGTTTACCCTAGTGCCCAAGTTCAAACCCTAAATGTGGACTTTGGGGGTTTGTGAAGGACATAGGGGCAAATGCCCTTGTATGGCCTTGAGTTTTGGTGGAGAGGTTTTTAAGGAGTTTGTAACTCTCTGGATTTAATTTTAGAGAGTTTTGAGGTAGGTAGCGACCTCAAAACCTAAACCCTAATTTTAGGGTAGAAGGGTTTTTAGGTCAAAACAGTATTTTAAACTCTTTACAAAGCCATGAAATTTGGGTAGTGTGGTTCTAGGGTAGTTAGGACCCTTGGATAATTTTCCTAGAATATTTGGATAGGTATTTCTTGTACTTCATTCATAAATGTGGTTATAGCCCTTTTTGCTGTTTTATTTATTAAAGATTTTTAATTCAAATAAGGCCCCTTGAAACTCTGGAATTAGATGTTGTTGGCCAGTAGGAAGGCCCATGAATTTTAGTTAAATTTTATGTTGATTAAATAAAATAGTCTCTTCATAAGTTTTATTAAAGGGCTCTATGTTTTAAAAATATTTTATGGCTTTAATATTTTCTGGAAAATTATGAAAGTTGATAAATAGTGTTTTTAAATCATTATGAGTCAGTGGGATTTTTCTCTGGATTTTTGGAGTTATGGATTTAGTACTTGATTCACAAGCATGCTAGTTTAGGGTTTTTGGTAAATGATTTATTAAAAATTAATTTCCAGCAGGAAAATTATGAAACTTGTAGAGCACTGTTTTCATAGTATTTCTAGTACCCTGTAATTAATTTAAATTATTTGGAAGAGAATTTGATATAGTTTATTCATTAATCATGAAGAAATTGGTTTATTACAAAATTATGTTTAGGCCCCTTAGACCATAGGAAAAATTGCCAAACCTTGGATATGTTATTTTTAGATACATTAATATTTGTCTTAAATTTATTATGATTTATACATGACTGAAAAGTATAATGCTTGTACAAATTTGGAAGACCTTGGATTTAATAAAAATTAATTGATTATTAGATTAATTAGAAAAAAAATTGTTATTATCGGAAATTGATTCAATAATGTCATGATAGGTCCCCAGTAAATAACTCAGGTCGTTCGGAAGAAAATACAAGGACAACCTATCATGGACATCTTTTAGAATAGGGTGGTCTGCGATTAGTAATTTTTGGGAAATGGGTAACAAGATAAGGTTTGGGTTAGCATAAGGGATAGCTTGTGTTGGTTGGATTTAAAGAAGTGGATGGATCACCATAGGAGGTTTCAAGTGTGGTGAGGAATGAGTTGGTGTGCACTAGAAGGTGCACGGGCCGACGAAGGATCGTCGTCCCCGTAAGAGTGAAGAGTCAATTCACCCTAGGTTTAGTTTGATGAAATTTATAAGGAGGATCGGGTTAAGGGAGATCAACCAACAATAATAAGTGCCTTGCGAAAGGGAACTTCGGGCCGTAATGCACCGTCTTGGTTCCTAGTGCCCCTTGAGAGCCCTTCACGGGGTATGCCGGGGGCAGTCCTGGGCTAACGTAAATCTTAAAACAAACGAAAGAGTAATTAGCCTAATAGGGATTCACATTGCACACACTCATTAGTTAGGGTTGGTAATGGTTAAGTCGTCCCGAGGTGTTCAAGGGGGCGATGTTCCGTGGTGTTCTAAGGGATGGAGTCCGGAGATGAGCCGGACGGTTTAGTCCGGGGAATTTGGTCTCGGACGTGGTTAATACAGACGGTTTAGCCCGGGAGTTTGACACTTAAAACTGTTATATATTAAACTACTGCATGTGCACAAAAATAGGAAGGATTAAGGTGGTGGGTTCTCGATATCGGGGAGTTCGATTGCACCGACACCGATATTGTTGACTCGGCAAGGTGACTAGCACTAAGCCAAGGTTAAGTCCGGCGGACCAGTCGGCAAGAGTACGCAGGAGTCCGCCTCGTGCACCAGGCGTTGAGGGCGTACGATAGGTCAGACCAGTAGTGCTTTTACTGGTTTTGAGGTGGGCGAGGCCCAACCCACCGCTTCCGTCTGCCACTACGGGAGTATCTTGGGAGTTATCTCCAGAAAGGGGGAACTAAAGGTTTGTGTACACAAAGTTGGGTGGGTGAGTTGCACTGCATGACATAACATACCCACCATATAGTTGCATATCATAATCATTCATAACAACCTTGACACCTAAAGTATAAGTGGAATGGGACGCTTATACTTTAGGACTTGCAAAACGACCCCTTGGTCTATAAGCTTGTGTGGGCAAGTTTATAAATCAAAGGTTAATTTCAATATATATATGCTGCTGTTTGATAACCGACACCCCCAACGTATAAAGCGGTATGGGACGCGTTATACGATGGGAGCCTTGCAAAAGACCCCTTGGCTTATGCGTACTCACATAAGCGAAGGTTTAATTTCTTACTTACTTCCTTTCTGTTATACCTATTTCAACACTTATATTGCTCCCATGTCATAACTTGCTAGATAGGTCCACCGTCATCTGCTTTTGACTACTCTCCACTTTCATGTCCTCCCCTTTCTTCCTCTCCGCCCGGTGCCTTAGAGCGTGGGGGAAGGGGTGGGGGATGATAGGACTTAGTCTTTTAGACTAACGGTTTTCGAACCATATCATTTTAGGGGATCGCGGAGCCCAGCATGGAGGAGCAGCCCAGGAGGCCGGTACGCTTGGAGATGGGACAGTCTAGCACGGGAGTCCAGACTACAGGGACTGTGAGTCCCGGCCCTTTAGTAGAGATTTAGTTTTGCTTCCGCATTGAGTGATTTTGTAGTGAGGACTTGATGTACCGGGCATGAGCCCTTTTATTTCTAGACTATTTATACTCTGATGATTTTCTGTGGACACTCCCTTCGTGGAGTTTTATTTTATGTGATATTCTCTTTTGGTGGACTTGCTTCTCTCTTGCTTGCTACTTATTGTGATCGAAAAGGCCGGCAGAATCGGCGCGTTGTAGTGGCGACCTTCCCGGGTGCGAAGGTGTCACCGCAAAGCGGCGGTTCTGGGCATAAGACCCCGGGTTTTCAAAAAAAAAATGGGGTCTTACATTGTGGATACAATACCCAACAATCTCCCCCTATTTGTAGAAGTCGGAACCCTCTACACTAAGGTGAATTATATCAAGATAATCAAGGAATTAACTAACAAATAAAACAATATATGCAATGACAGTTAAGAGATAATTAGATCATCAAAATTCAAAATTTTATATAGAGAGAGAATTTGTCCATAGAGATATCCAGGTCCACAAAATTACATAACACTGACAATCATAAATCTTTTGTACTATTGTTGGTGTTTCCATTCCTTCTTATCTTGTTGACTTTTCTGGTAGCTGAAGGGCTTGGGATAGTATTTTGGAGGACGAGGAGGAGCATTAGGATTATTGGGTCATATTCACGATCATGAATCCTTCTTTTTGTCATAGATTTCTCATATAGCTCCCACTCCTTATAACTTTAATGATCATCCTTATTATCATGAAGTTCCACAACTAACTTCTGAGTGTCTAGAATTAAGTACTTGGAGGTTGAACTTCAAATTTAAGCAAATTCCTTTTCTATCCTTTTAGCAACTTCTTGACTTGGAAAAGATCGGCTGGCTGAAGCACCATCACCATATTTTCTTTTCTTAGGCACTAGCACCTCAGGAGGTAGGTCATGAGGTATCTCTGGTTGATCAAAAGTCCAGACTTGAGAATAATTCATAGGAGGAACTCCATGCTATTCAGGTCTGGGAGAAAATGTAGGCTTATAGACATTTGGATCAAGATGAGGAGGTGGAGCCTCATTTGGATCAACTTGAAACTCTGGAAAAAATTTGATTGTGCATCCACACAGCAGTATCATAAGTATAAATGTTTACATCCTTAATCTGTGTTTCTACATTTGTACTGATCTATTTCAGGTTATTAGCCCACTGAGTCTTCATTTCTTGAACTTTGCATTCTAGGTTTTCTTTCACCTTATCCTTCCCCTTTCTGACTTCTAGGGTTAGATCTTGTATGGCATCTTCCTTGAATTTCCTGACCTCTTCATAGGTTTTGAAGTTAAGTTCTTCAGTTTTCTTCAGCAAGAGTATCTGATTGTTAGCCATAATAACTGCCTGATCTATGACGTAACCAACACTAGTGATAGTGTGGTCCAAAGCCTTACAACCAATATTGAGCAGTTTTTTGAATTCATTTGTATTACTCTGAATCTCAGCAAATCCTTCGCTCATTTCTTTCTCAAGAGCAGTTACTCTCTCAGTTACATCTTTGAGAGACTTGTCAAAGTACTCTCTCTACTTTGTCAACATAGAATCAATCTTACCCAAAAGGGTATCATCAGGAATGATTGCAGCTGGAGGAAGTGGAGGAGGTAGTGTTGTAGCTGTCCAGACTGGTAGTTCTTCAATAACAACTGAGCTTTTGCCTCTTTGGGCAGATGTCATCACATCCCCTTCCTCGCCAAGAATGTTAGGTAGAGAGAATTCTAAATTCCTGAGAGGAGGTTCTATAGGTTTTGGGGTAACTTCATCCTCATTAGAGAGCATAAGCACATTCTTCCCCTCAATTTGTGCCATGGGCTGAGAATCTTCTAGAATCTCTTCAGGAGAGAAGAAAAGGGGTTCATCTAAAGCTAGAGCTTCTATCATTTTGTCAATATCAACTATAGTAGAGGTGACTTGGGCATCCACTTGAGCATCACGAAGATTTTCCTGATCAGAGGAATAGTCAATATCCATACCTGAGCTGTCATCATGCATATAGGTGCTCTTCTCATCCTCACACTGAGCTTTGTTATCTCTTTCTACCACCACATCATCAGCAAGAACTTTCTCTGTAACCTGGTCTATAAGAACATCTGAATGAAACTCTGTGTCTGGTACCTTTCCTTGCTGATCTTCCTCATGAACTAAAGGAGCAGGCTCTCCCTCAACACCTGCAACATATGTGCCAACTGTATCAATATGAAAGGGAGATGGGGTCCTGTCCTCATCAACTACAGCCCTTGGAACTGCTGGAGCTTGGCCTGGCTTTTGAATTCTGATTTCCCATCTGTTAATGGAAGAGAGTGAGACTTTCTTCAGGTGGTGAATGAACACTGTTGGGTATTGTATCCATAATATACCTGATTTAAAGAAGCCCCTGGACCAGCTAAGGTGAAGTGACATTGTATTTGATCATTTGTCTTCAAGTTGTACTTGCAGTTATTCCTCGCTAAGTACACACCAATGTCAGGGTGCAGTAGGTCAATATACACGGGTCTGCGCAACGTAATCCCTCGTTGAGCAGATCAGTGTGTTGGCTTACGTGTACTCTCTCTATTGGAGTGTACTTATTTACAAGTACAGGGCTGTGATAGATCAAGAGCAGTCAAGGAGCAAGGATGGGCCAAAGAGCAGCTCACGGGTGGAAAGACGAAAAATCGTCTAAGTAGAAATCGTCGAGAATCACTAAGTGATTCTCGCCGAATCGTCGAGAATCACTAGTGATTCTCGCCAAATCGTCGAGAATCACTCGCTGATTCTTGCCGAGTGCAGTCGGCTGTCTCAATGCCGTCTTGATTTTTGCTTAAGGAAGAATCGTCGAGAATCACTAATTGATTCTCGCCGAATCGACGAGAATGACTTTGCATTCTCGCCGATTCGTCGAGAATGAATGTTGATTCTCGCCGAATCTCTTCGGATGGCAAGATCTTCAGCCAGAATTCTGCCAAGTAGAATTCGGCGAGAATCATAAGTGATTCTCGCCGATTCGTCGAGAATCACCAATGATTCTCGACGAATTTGCCTTAGGCGAATTTCTTCTGCTCGCTGGACCGGTCCAAATATTTAGGCGCTGTTTTGAACCGGACTTAAGGTTTCTACTGGTGGGGCCCATAACGGTCATATTGGATTAATATACAGTATAAATACTATCCTAAGTTGAACGAAACAGGTAGCGAAGAAAAATAAAATGCACGGCCGCCGACTTGACCTAGCGGATCGTAGATCGTCGTCCGCCGCCGTCGCCGCTCGTGAAGGTGGTTGATGTTGTTGATCATGGATACCTCCTGATCCCCCGGCGACAGAAGCTTTGCCAAGAAACACGTCTCACGTGTCCTTCTTGAGATCCTTTGTCTCTTGGTTTGTAGATCGGGAATACCTTCCCTTTCCGAATCGATCGAGACGATTGATCCAAGGAAGACCGTTGGTAGACCTTGCCAGCATAGCTACACAGGTTGGATCTACAAAGCTCGTCGCTGCAAACCTTGCCGCCGCCGATCCTGAAAGCTCCGCCGCCGAACTTCTTGCCACCGCCGATTTCGGGGAGATCCTCTCTAAGTGAGCGCTTGGTCGTGTACTCTTCGTCTTCGTCGAGAAAGCTATATCGAACAAAGAGGGACACCAAGCGCTCCACAAGTAGTTTGTATTTTATACATTCTAATTTTTATTTTGTTGTAAAGGAACGTTGGTTCCGCATTGTAAGGGTTTGGTGCAACCCGTGGTGGAGGAGTGGTGACTCCTTTGGGTGGAAGGGTTCCTTCCATTAGTGTGAGGATTGGATTTCAATCCTATTGGTGAAGTGATTGAGTCGTCCCTGGTTGGGAGATAGGTCGAAGGGGGAGAGTGGACGTACCCAAATTGGGGAACCACTATAAATAGCATGTGTCTTTCTGTGCTGTGTTGTTTTGTTTACTTGTGCAGGTAGAATTTTAATTCCGCTAAAATCGCTGCAAGACACCTATTCCCCCCCCCCCTAGGTGAAGATAGTTGGCACTAGGTGGAATTTCAAGTGGTATCAGAGGGAGGTTACTCAGCAATAAGGTTAACACCTTGAGTAAGATCCTGCCTCTAGTGTCAACTAGAAGACGAGACTCAAGCATGGAGCTGGAATTTTATGTCCCTCCTCTGAGACTCCCTGCTTGCACAACAGAGTATTACCCCATCTGGAAGATGAGAGTTATGTTTCTTCTGGAGGCCATCGACCCTCGGGCGTCACTCATCTTGGAAGAGGGTCCCTTCATTCCCATGAAGGCTTCCGGTTCAGGAAAGGATATCCAAATCCCCAAGAATCCCGAAGAGATGTCTGAGACTGAGCTCTCACTGTTCAACTTGGACAAGTTAATACGTCAGATCATCACTGACGTCTGGTCTGGTGTATCTCGTTCAAGAGTGGACAAGTGTAGGATGGCTAAGTCCATGTGGCAAACCATCTCAGATCTCATGAAGGGATCAGAGAAAGCAGGGACCAGTTGTCAACAAGAGGATGAAGCCTATGTGGAGGTCCTCATTTCTGAAGATGAAGGGAATGATCAATCTGTCAGTATCAGGGCTCCTGTGTCCTTGTCAGAGACTGAAGAAGAAGCTGAGGAAAGCAGTTCTGATGAAGCTGACTCAACAGTCTCTGCCGATCTTGACGGTAACCCTGAATAGCAAAGCCAGAAGCAGGTAACTTCTTCCTCATGCCCCTCTCCTCTTGAAGTTCCTGAAGACAGGAATAGTTCAGAGAGTAGTCCTTCCAGTGATGCAAGGTATATAGATAGCTTCAATCAAAAGATTGAAAATCTTGATTCCCTTGAGAGTGCCCTTCAGACGAGCAACTTACTTGTAGAGGAACAAGCTAAGGAGATTGCTCAGCTGAATATCTTGATGAATCTCCAACTGGAATCCATCAAGGTAAAGGACTCAAAGATCTCGGATCTAGAGAGTCTTCTAGAGACCGAGAAGAGGATAGTTTCAAACTTTTCCAAGATAGATGCTATCAAGAGAAAAGCAGAAAATGGGTGGATCTCCAAAATTATTAATTCATGGAGAAATGGGGAAACTGTGTTCAGACCCCCCACCCCGAGTAGGAAGGGCACTCATCATGCTTTCAGGTATGACTACAGAAACAACATTGGTCACTGCAAGAATGATCAGCCCTCAGGTGGAAATACCCACAGTGCCAGAGCTGTTATGGCTACTTATGTGAGAATACCCAAGGCTCATTCTGAACCCTTTGTATTCTCAGCCTCAGCCCCAACTCATCATGAATATGCAGGAACCAGCTCTAACTGCAGTACTTTCCACCCTAGGACACAGGAAAGGGGGGACAAGAAACATGTGGTAAGTACCCATGGGGCCTCTAGAAGTGTGCTGAATGAAAGGAAGGCACATCCTCCCAGGCCTCATGACACTCACCACATGCTCTCTATCCACCCTCCCATGTATCACGGTGGAAAAGGCAAATTTGTGAGCAGAACCTGCCCTGTCCCGTTTAGACCCAAGATTCTGACTACCTCATTCAGTAGATCAGGTCAGAAACAGCAATACAACATTTATGAGTGTTGGTGCTGTGGCAAGGTGGGTCACTTTGCCGTAGATTGTTGGCACAATCCCTCTATGCCAAGGAAAAGGGTATGTCCACTTCCTCTGGGCAGAGTTAGCCTTCCTGACAGGATTCCTGTAGGAAGGCATTCAAGATTTTATGCTGACAAGAACCTAGGACCCAATACGTATTGAGTTCCTAAGGAAAGGTAATTCTTTTTTACAGGATAGTCTAGGTACCCATGTACATAATGGGACCTAGACAAGAGATGTTCCAGGCTTGCCATGGAACAAGATTAAGGGAAAAGAGATAACGCTAACTACGGTGCAAGGCTTGAACAGCTAAGTTTAGATGAGACTGCTAAAGGTACAACTCCCAAGTACGTCAAGGTTTCCACCTCGACGTCAGCTGGAGAAGTTGACGAGCAGGATGTAGAAAATCTTCCGTAAGAAGGAGAAGCCCGATAAGATGTCAGAGCTCCAGATGCCAGACTCCTAGAGCTCCGACACGTGAGGGATCATCCTAGAGAACAGATCATCGGAGATCCTCGTGACAGTGTCAGAACTCGAAGAGGAAGCAGGGATGATAGGAAAAGCACTTTCGGGACGTGTCAATTCCTCGGAAGAAAGCTTATCTCATGGGAACAGTAAGAAGTAGAATTGTGTCGCAACCTCCACAGCTGAATCTGAGTACATCTCAGCAGGCAGCTGTTGCGCACAACGCCATCTTGATTTCTGCTTAAGGCAGAATCGTCGAGAATCACTAATTGATTCTCGCCGAATCGACGAGAATGACTTTGCATTCTCGCCGATTCGTCGAGAATGAATGTTAATTCTCGCCGATTCTCTTCGGATGGCAAGATCTTCAGCCAGAATTCTGCCAAGTAGAATTCGGCGAGAATCATAAGTGATTCTCGCTGATTCGTCGAGAATCACCAATGATTCTCGACGAATTTACCTTAGGCGAATTTCTTCTGCTCGCTGGACCGGTCCAAATATTTAGGCGCTGTTTTGAACCGGACTTAGGGTTTCTACTGGTGGGGCCCATAACGGTCATATTGGATTAATCTACAGTATAAATACTATCCTAAGTTGAACAAAATAGGTAGCGAAGAAAAAAAATGCACGGCCGCCGACTTGACCTAGCGGATCGCAGATCATCGTCCGCCGTCATCGCCGCTCGTGAAGGTGGTCGCCGCCGTTGATCGTGGATACCTCTTGATCCCCCCGGCGATAGAAGCTTTGCCAAGCAACGCGTCTCACGTGTCCTTCTTGAGATCCTTTGTCTCTTGGTTTGTAGATCGGGAATACCTTCCCTTTCCGAATCGATCGAGACGATTGATCCAAGGAAAACCGTTGGTAGACCTTGCCAGCATAGCTACCAAGGTTGGATCTACAAAGCTTGCCACTGCAAACCTTGCCGCCGCCGATCCCGAAAGCTTCGCCGCCGCACTTCTTGCCACCGCCGATTTCGGGGAGATCCTCTCTAAGTGAGCGCTTGGTCGTGTACTCTTCATCTTCGTCGAGAAAGCTACATCGAACGAAGAGGGACACCAAGCGCTCCACAAGTAGTTTATATTTTATACATTCTAATTTTTATTTTGTTGTAAAGGAACGTTGGTTCCGCATTGTAAGGGTTTGGTGCAACCCGTGGTGGAGGAGTGGTGACTCCTTTGGGTGGAAGGGTTCCTTCCATTAGTTTGAGGATTGGATTTCAATCCTGTTGGTGAAGTGACCGAGTCGTCCCTGGTTGGGAGATAGGTCGAAGGGGGAGAGTGGACGTACCCAAATCGGGGAACCACTATAAATAGCATGTGTCTTTCTGTGCTGTGTTATTTTGTTTACTTGTGCAGGTAGAATTTTAATTCCGCTAAAATCGCTGCAAGACACCTATTCTCCCCTAGGTGAAGATAGTTGACACTAGGTGGACTTTCAGACACACCTTTGGATAAGTCAAAAACTTCAGGGTGCACTTGATTCAGATATAAGAGATGATCCTTGCACAATTAGGTGCTTTCATGCTTTCCTTAATCTTTTCAAATAATATGTGTCCCCATTGGAACTTCTTGCGACACACCACAACATTCATCAAGCAAAAGAAGTCTGAGGAGATATATCCAATTGAACTTGTCTTGCAGAGGAGAACTTTTCCAAGAATGTCGGCCAAAAGCTTGCTTTCATCATTCATGTGCTGTCTGCGAATAGAGTTAGTGGATTGGGAGAGGCCACAAAATGAAAGAGCCCTGGAGTAATTGGGTTCTTCCAAATTATCTTCCTCATCAATGGAGGGTAACCTCAGAAATTTTGTTAAGGAGGACGACTTCATTTTGATCTTCATATCTTTGACAGAGCTTTTCAACGATTTCCCACACCTTTTAAGCTTTGCATTTCTAAAGAACTCTTCAACTTCTGGAACCAAGACTTTGCAGGGATGCTCGAGAATGAAAGAGAGGCCGGCGATTTCAAGAAGTATAAGGACATTGCAGAAATCGTCATAGATTTCTTGAATACCTGTGTGAACAAACTCATTGTCGGCACTAATCTTTGCAGTGGGAGCCATCGATTGAAGAAGATGAGAGATTTCAGACTTTTCCGAGAAGAAACGATGGAGTTTGCGAGAAGAGCGGTGGAGGCCTGCGTCAGAACTCAAGGGTTTTTATCAGGAAGAGATTTTTCAAAAGGTGGATTTGGACATTCTATGGAGTTTTCTATTTATATAAAATTGAAAATCTTGAAGAATGAGGAAAAGCGTACCTGAGGAATGTTGGTTGGATTTCTTCTCGAAAAGTTATGTTAGCTGATTTCACGAGAAGTCGAGAATTCCTAATGCTTCTCGAAACATTTAAGGTGTTTTTTTGAGAAATATAAGTTAATTTTCCGAGAACTCCATAAAGTTTTTGAGAAATCCAGTAAGTTCTCGAGAACTCCATTAATTTTTTGAGAAATCCAGTTCTGAGCTTGAATTTATCTGAAGGTTTGCTGAGTAAGAATTCTCTTGGAATTTTCTGAGTGGCTGATTTTAGAATTTTCTCTTGACTTCAAATATGAACTTTTCAGGACTCCTTGTTAAGCATACCATGTTCTATCTTGAAGAAAGAGAACTTGGCCTCATCCACCGGCTTCAGGAAGATATCTACAATTTTTCTATCTGTTGGAACATACTGGAGGTTGATGTCCCCATTCTCCACATGCTCTCGGATGAAATGATATCTCAATTTGATGTGCTTTGTCTGGCTGTGAGAAACTGGATTGTTGACAATTGCTATGGCACTATAGGAGTCACAAAATACGGGGATGTCCCTGAACTTCAAGTTGTAGTCTTCAAATTGATTCTTTATTCAGAGAAGTTGTGCATAACAACTTCTTGCAGAAATATATTTTGACTCGTCGGTTGAGATTGTAACACAATTCTGTTTTTTGCTGCTCCAAGATATGAGCCTTCTTCCTAGGAATTGGCAAGTCCTGAAAGTTCTCTTTCTGTCGTCTTTGCTACCTACAAAGTCCGTATCTGAAAATCAATTTAGTTCTCTATCATTACTTCTTGGGTATCATAAGCCAAGATTTGGTGTTCCCTTAAGGTACCTCAAAATCCTCTTTGTAGCTTTGTAGTGAGATTCTTTAGAGTTCACCCGATATCTAGCACACACATATATTGAAAACATTATGTCAGGCCTGCTAGCAGTAAGATAGAGCAAAGATCCAATTATGCTTCTGTACTTAGTTTCATCAAAAGGTTTCCCTTTCTCATCCTTGTCTAGAGACATAGCTGAACCCATTGGAGTCCTCATAGAGGTTGCATTCTCCATTCCGAATTTCCTTAGCAACTCCTTGGTGAAGTTTGTCTGAGAGATGAAAATTCCATCTTCAGATTGCTTCACCTGAAGTCCTAAGAAATACTTCATCTCACCCATACTGCTCATTTCAAACTTCCCTTACATAAGTTTGGAAAACTTCTTGCAAAGGTTGTCATCAGTAGAGCCAAAGAAAATATCGTCGACATATATTTGTACTAGCAAAATCTTGTCTTTTACTTCCCTAAGAAATAATGTCTTATCTATCTTTCCTCTTGTGAACTTGTTCTCAAGAAGAAAGTTAGACAGCATTTCATACCAAGCTCGTAGAGCTTGTTTTAAACCATATAATGTATTAAATAATAAATAAACATAATCAGGATGGTTAGGATCAATAAAACCTAGGGGTTGTTCTACATACACTTCTTCCTTTATTTTACCATTGAGGAAGGCCGACTTCACGTCCATTTGATAGACAATGAAACCTATGAGAGCAGCAAATGCGAGGAATAACCTGATGGCTTCGATTCTTGCCACTTGAGGGTACGTCTGATCAAAATCGATCCCTTCTTCTTGTCTATATCCCTTAGCTACAAGTCTGGCTTTGTTTTTGATGATGATTCCATCTTCATCCAACTTGTTCCTGTAGACCCACTTTGTTCTAATTACATTTTTGCCTTTGGGTCTTGGTACAAGCTTCCAGACTGCTTGAACTGATTGAGTTCTTCTTCCATTGTAACTATCCAAGATGCGTCTTCATTTGCTTCTTCAAATTTCTTTGGTTAAACCTGCGATAGAAAACTCAAATGCATATTTTCATTAGTAGTACCTCTTCGAGTTCTTAAACCCTCACGAGGATCTCCTATGGTTTGATCAACCGGGTGATCCTTCAAGTGTCTGAGCTCTAGGGTACTTGCATCGGGAGCTTCTTCTATTTAAAGAGTGTCTTGCTCAACTTGGATAACTTCTTCATCTTGGTGATCTTCCTCTCCAATTGAGGTTGGAGGAGTGATCTTGATAAACTTTTGAGCATTTTCTTCAATTGTCTCATCCAAGCTTAACTCTTTCAGCCTTGAACCTGCATCTTCAATATTAATACTGGAAGAGCTGCATTGTAGCATGCTCGTCTCATCAAATACAACATTAATAGATTCTTCGACCACCAGGATTTTCTTATTAAAAATTCTATATGCCTTACTATGGCTACTATAGCCTACGAAAATACCTTCAAAACTTTTTTCTCCAAACTTTGTATGATGATATTTCCCATTATTAAGTATATAGCATTTGTTGCCAAAGATCCTGAAGTAGGACACAGTCGGTCTCCTGCCTTTCAGTAGCTCATATGGAGTCTTACGATGACTCTTTTTGATCAACGCTCTGTTTTTCACGTGCATAACTGTATTAACGGCCTCAGCCAAGAAGTACTCTGGTAGAGAGGAGTCAGTCAGCATTATAGTACATGCCTCAATGAGTGTTCTATTACTTCTCTCTGCAACTCCATTTTGTTGTGGAGTACGTGGGGAGGAAAATTCATGAAAGATACCTAGACTTCCACAGAATTCTGTCACGACACCAGATACGAATTTTGTTTCATGGTCACTTTTGACTCTGGCCATTGAACGGTTTAACTTGTTTTGAATTTTCCTAACAAAATTTGTGAACACATCAAAGGTATCTGACTTTTGTTTCAAAAAGAACACCCAAGTAAAATGTGAATGATCATCAACAATTACCAGCGTGTATAACTTACCTCCTAAGCTACGAACTTGCATTGGACCGAATAATTCCATGTGTAGTAAATACAAGCACCTTGAGGAATCTTTATCAGCAATACCCTTAAAGATAGCCCTTGTCTGCTTGCCCATTTGGCATGCATGACATGGACTCTCTTTAATTCACTTAATAGTTGGTGTGTCACGTACTAGGTCTTAAGAAAATAACATATTAATAGTTTTGAAATTAATGTGTGCTAGTCTCTACTGCAATTGGTCACAAAGAGATGCACTATCTTTTGCAACAAAACACACTGGGGTAGAAGTGCCTAAATATAGAAAATTAAGACAAAAAATATTTCAACTCCTAGTGCCTGTTAATACCATCTCCATAGTATCAGACACTGATCCTTAGAGAAAGTAACAATGAAGTCATTATCACATAACTGACTTATGTTAATCAGATTATGTTCTAATCCTTTCACATAAGCCACATCAGTGAATGATACCGCACCATTAGAAATCATACTGTAGCCTTTTTTAATTCCCCGGTTAGAGCCACAAAAGATAACCTTTGGACCGTCTTTGACTGGAGTATAATTTTGAAGTAGACTTCTTGTCCCGGTCATATGCCAAGAGCATCCACTATCCAAATACCAGATAGGCGTTTTGTTAGCCTTTGGACATACCTGCAATCATAGATCATTTTACCTTAGGAGCCCAATAAGATTTGGGTCCTTGGTTCCTTGTTAGCATACTCCCCCTACGAGTGTTAACACTATGAGTGGTCTGGGATTAAACCAGCAATCCATAGCAAAGTGACCAACTTTGCCGCAATACCAACATTCAAACCTTTTGTATCTTTTCTGAGTCTCTTGCTTGACCTTTTGAACGTGTGGTCTAGCAGGAGAGGCTGACTTGGAGGTAGAGGCCTCATGATGATAGCCCTCATATGGCTTCTTCTTCCAAGGTGGCTTTTGAACAACGGGTTTCAATATTGGAGCTTTTTTATCATTAGGACCATGAACATAGGGACCATAGCTCTGTAGAGTGATCTCTTCATAAGGTGCCTTGAAGACACTTGCACCGAAGTTTCGGGGATGAGTCCACCCCTTATAGTCCTTGACAGGTTCAAACCGAATTGGTCTTGTCAAGTGACCATAGGATCTCTCAAAATCAAATTCATTGGAAGGAAAAATAACCTTCTTTAACGTAGTCTGAATGAGAGGCCCCTTCCCTTTCTCTTCAGCGGTTGCTTTTATAGCAGCCTTATTTTTCCTTTTAGCCTTGGCCCTCTTGGAAGGTTTACTAGGAGCAGCCGCATGACCTAAGACAGCTCTTTTAGCATGAGCAGAGAATTCAGCAACAAGTGGAAGGATTGTCTTGGGCTTGGAGAAACTTTCAACAAGTCACTTTTTAATGGCAAGCTGTCCTTCCAACTTCTCGATGATTTTCTCTTTTAGGTTAAGGAGTTGTGTGAACTGTTGTTGTCATCGACCAGGGCATGGAGTTCCTCTCTAAGTGAGTTCATTCTTGCGACTTCCTCCCTCAGAGTGATCTCCTCAACCTTAAGGGATTTGATCTCCTTGGCCTGAGTTCTAATAGCTTTTATACACTGGTCATAAACCTTGATCAGCTCTTTATACTGATCCATGAGTTATGATTCATCATTAGAGGAATAGTCCTCATGAACATCGTCTAGAGCATCAGAATCTGAAAGAATGGTGTGAGAATTTACCTCCCCATGAAATTGGGGGTCATCTTCTTCTCCGTCGGAGTGAGCCATGAGCTCGAAGTAAACTTCTTCATCCTCACTTGACTCGGATGAGTCAGTGTCACTGAATCTCTTCTGCTTCTTTGCCATGAAGCTCTTCTCCTTATTTTTTCCATGGGAGGACTTATGCTCTTCTCTTCTTCCACCCTCCTTCTTATGAGGGCATTCGGCGATCACGTGACCTGGCTTATTACAGCAATAACACACAATGTCAGTAGAATTATGTTTGTTCTATTTAGATTTATACCTGTCATTTTTGTAACGTTTCTTTTGATGATCACAATCGTGACGTGATCTTCTGTATGAAGAGTCTTTGCCTCTCATATGTTTCTTCTTATTGAAAAACTTCTTGAACTGTCTGGAGAGAAGAGAGAACTCTCCATCAGATAACTCTGAGCCCGAGGTGCTTGGCTTTGAGTCTTCTTCTTCACTTTCTTCCTGAGTGGGAGCAGGAGATGCTGCTTTAGCCTTTCTTGAGCTATTGACCTTCAGTGTAATAGACTTCTCCTTTGATGAAGATATGATGCCCTCTTCTTCAGCTATTCTGGAGTTGATTTGAAGCTCATAGGACATAAGCTTCCTGAAGAGGTTCTGGGGGTCAGTGTCAGCTAGTCTCCCAAACTCCCTGATAGCACAAATCTTATTGCCTCATTCCTTAGTTAAGGATCTTAAGAACTTGTCATTTAGTTCTCCATTTGTGAAAACCCGGCCGTAGTTCTTCAGGCCGTTGACGATCTTGAAGAATTTATCATATGTATCAACTATTGTGTCATTGGGGCCTTGCTTGAAGGCCTCATATTTCTGGTTCAGAAGGGATCTTCTGTCATCCCTTATTTCTTTTGTGTCTTCCATCAGGACAATCAGAGACTGCCACATTTCCTTGGCGGATTGGCAGTGTATCAGGTTCTGTAATATCGAATAATCGACTGCACTTGTGACAATGAAGAACGACAATGACGGTGCGGTTTCTCCCGATTTGAAAATTGTGAATGCGATTCAGAATAATGTTATTAGGGTTAGCGATTCCTCTGAAAGTACTTCTTATAGAACCTCATCTAACGGTTTGAAATCATTAAGGAAGGATCCATGTGGATCAATCATGAGGAACTTAGGTTATATCGAAATCCCGTCAGATAGTTTAAAAAGAAGTTTTTTGCAACCCTATTTCTCGAGAAGACATATGATTTCTCGAGAAGAATTTGCTTTCTCGAGAAGGATTTGCTTTCTCGAGAAATGGCATAGTCTTCTCGAGAAAATACTTAACGCAAATTCTTTGAACTGAATAACTGATTTCTCGATAAGGAACTTGACGTCTCGAGAAAAGTACTTAGCTTATCGAGAAACAATTTTGACTTCTTGAGAACTATTTTGCTTTCTCGAGAACTATACTTGGCTTCTCGAGAATTCATCAGGGCTTTCTCAAGAAAAAGACTTAAAGATTGTTTCTGAGAATTTTCCGAGAATTCTTAAGGTTTTTCGAGAACAGCTTTGCTTTCTCGGGAACTATACTTAGACTTCTCAAGAAATACACTTCATCTTCTCAAGAAAAGTACTTAGAAAATTTTTCTTTGAAAAACTAATTCTTCTTTGTTGAAAACCAGCAACCCTTCCTTTCTTCCATTGCCTTAGTATTTTAAAATGAAGTGCATCCCAATAGAGAGATTACATATGATTCAACACCATGGGTCACACAATGAGGGATTACATTATATGGTCCTGTGTTTAGTGACTCATTGTAAACTGACATTGGTCTACACTTAGAAATAATGACTTGCAAGCACTCAATTAAAGAATAACATCAAATAAATAATTAATCAACTTAGTTCAAGAGTTACTTCACACAAATCTAGGTTATTATGGATACAATACCCAATAAGGATTGAAGAACAAAAATTTGTAATGTCAAACTTTTCTAATTCTTCTTATTCCTTTGAATTTGGAATATTATTTTTAGAGTAATTTTTCTTTTTCATGAGATGTATGAGAACAATACTTTGGTTTAATTTCGGCTAATTGTTTTTTCTCAGTTCTTCTATGGTTTATCTATACTCTGGGATTTTCTCTTATTTGATTTCATAATTCGTGATTGAGAGATTATGAGTTTGATAAGATCATTTATAGTTAAAGGGGTTTGCATGTAATCTTAGAGATAGGAAAACATAAACCTCCTGCATTAGTGCTAAAACTAGGAGTGAGTAATACAGAAGAATACATCAAGATTTAAGGGTTATGATATGGAAGAGATTTTGTTCTTTCAACTTTAACTTGGTGATTGATTTGCTCGAGAGAGAAATTAATGAATTTTGAAAACTCCGTGGTTGGTAGAATTCTATGAAACGGTAAGCGTAAGTAAAGCGAAATATCAAAGCTAAGTTTGTAAAAATACACTCTCATGCAATGTATCTCTCAGCAAATTATCTTGTTATTCTCTCAATTTTCTATAATTCTTAAGTCAATTTTGTCTTAGAAACTAATTAAATTTGAATTTTTGAACTATCATCGTAAGATAATAGAGTGTAAGTGAGTAAGAGTAATTGAAGGAACCCTGAGGAATACGACACGAGGTACTTTAAACTTCTATACTATGATTGATAAGTTCGCTTTCCTAAGCTCTACATTGAATAAATATTCAGTGTAAGAATCAATCAACTTAGTTTCTTTTACATGAGAACAAAAAGAGTGTCAAGTTTTTGGCATCGTTGTCGGGGCACACTTTCAAATTTCTAAAACCTTATAATTTATTAATCTACCTTTTCAATTTAGATTTATCTGAATAGTTCATCAGCACTTGAAACTTTTATCATTAATTACTTTTATAATTTTATCTTGCATCAATTCCACTTGATCTTTTTATTGAAGCACCCTAGTGTATGATCGGGAAAAGGAATACTGGTTTGGTTGAATTTCACAACAAAAATTACCCCGCCAAGCACAATCATCTAATTTGGTAATCAATGCGAGTTCAGACAATCCTTCAATGGAAGAGACATCAATCTTAAATACAGACCACCTTGAAACCATGGAGAATAATCAGAAGGATGTGAATTGATATCGAAATATGGTTGATTACGCACGTCCTGAAGTCCTTGGGACATGGTCTAGTATTGTTCGACCAACTGTAGAAGCAAACAACATTGAACTCAAATCGAGTATTATTCAGATGGTACAATAGTACGTCCAATTTGATGGTCTACAAGACGAAAATCCTAATGTTCATATCTCAAATTTCTTAGAGATTTGTGATACCTTTAAGATAAATGGAGCAACTAATGATGCCATCCATATGAGATTGTTCTCATTCTCCCTGCGACATAAAGAAAAGCTATGGTTGAACTCCTTACTAAGAGGTTCGATCACTACTTGGGAAATGATGGTTAAAAATTTTCTCTTAAAATATTTCCCACCATCAAAAACTATTAAGCTCAGGACTGATATCACTGCCAACAACCAGTTGAACGGAGAATCCTTGTATGATACATGGGAGAGATATAAAGAATTATTTTGTCGATGTCCTCATCACGCAATACCCCATGGCTTTAAATCCAAACTTTTTATAATGGACTAAATTTGTCCACAAAACAATTGATCAATTCTGATATAGGCGTAATGTTGAACAACAAAACTTCTGAAGTTGCACAAGAGTTAATCGAAGGCATGACCATGAACAATTATCAATGGATGAATGCTAGACAAAAGCCTGCTCGACTAGCAGGAGTTTATGATGTTGATGTCACCTCCGCTTTAGTTATCTAAGTAGAAAAGATTCATCAAAATATGGATAACCTTTCTTCCTTCTCAACACAACAATGGGAGTCAATGAATAATGTGATGAGTGCTTATGATGTTCATGCACATGAACAAGTTGATTATATGGTTAATTCAAATAGACCTCCTTGCAATCCATCTAATAACCCATATAGTTCTACATACAATTCAGGATAGAAAAACCACCCTAATCTCTCTTGGGGAGGGCAAGGAAATACATCAAAAAACCATTGGTGTACGGACAACCATCGCAACCAGAACAAAGAAAATCATCTGTAAAAGAAGTACTTGCAAAGTTCATGCAGATTACTAAAACCGTTTTTAGAAACCAAGAAGGATCTATTCAGAATCTATAAAATCAAATAGGAAAACCTGCAAAGATGGTATCTGAACGACAACAAGGAATTCTTCCAGGAAATACCGAGACAAATCCCAAAGAGCATGCAAAAGCTGTTACTTTGCGAAGTGGAAAGGCACTAGAAGAACAAAGGACTGCTACAGATGAAGCGCAACAAAAAGAATTTAGTAATGAAGCTCAGAAGGTACAAAAGAAGACTCAATCCAGGGTAAAAGAGTATACACCATCAATACCTTATCCAGCAACGTTAAACAAGGAATGCATGGATGCGTAGTATGGTAAATTTTTATCTTTATTTAAACAATTACATGTCAATTTACCTTTCTCAAAAGTTGTTTCACATATGCCAAAGTATGCAAAAATTTTAAAGGTCCCAATCGCTAACAAGAAGAAATTAGAGGAGCTTTCCACGGTAACTTTGAGTAAAGAGTGTTCTGCCATATTACAAAACAAACTATCGCAAAAGCTTGCAGTCCAGGTTCTTTTTATATTCCTTGTTTGATTGGTGATTTGCAAGTTAATAGAGTTTTGGCTAATTTAGGCCCTAGTATCAACTTAATGCCCTACAAACTATTCATGAGATTAGATCTAGGAGAATTTAGTCCTACTAGGATGAGCATTCAACTTGCAGGCCGTATTGTTAAGTATCCTAGGGGAATCATAGAGGACATGTTAGTGAGAGTGGATAAGTTTATATTTCCTATTGTTTTTGTTATATTGGATATAGATAAAGATGTAGAAATTCCACTCATACTAGGTCGTCCATTCTTAGCAATATCTAGAGCTATTATTGATGTGTTTGATGGAAAATTAGTTTTGTGCATAGGTGAGGATGAAGTTACGTTTCATATAAATAATGTAATGAAACAACCATTAGAGACAGATGCTCATGTTATTTTATTAATAGCATAGACATTATTGTGTCTACCATGACTTCTGAAATTTTGTGTAATGATCCCCTAAAAATTTGCATTACTAAGAGTTATTTAGACAAAGAAAATCATAATAATGTTCATAAGCAGTTAAATTACCTTGACAACTCAAAAATCTTTGACTCGCAAAGTTGAATTCAGTGAAATTTCACAAGACTATAAAGAAGATTTTAAAAACCCTGCTAATGATCCACCTATAGTAGAACTAAAAAAACTACTTCAACATCTTGAATATGCTTTTTTATAATATAACTCTATAAGTCCAGTCATTATTTCATCTCATCTATCTGATTCAGAAAAACAGAAGTTAATAACAGTTCTAAAAGATCACAAAAAGGCTATAGCATGGAGAATTTCTGATAATAAGTGGATAAATCCTAGTTTCTGCACACACAAAATTCTTATGGAAGATAACTATAAATCCTCTATTCAACCCCAATGTAGACTAAACCCTAACATGAAAGAGGTTGTTAAAACTGAAATTGTGAAATTATTAGATACGGGAATGATATATCCGATCTCTGATAGCTCTTGGGTTAGTCCTATGCAATTCATTCCTAAGAAGGGTGGTCTAACTGTATTAGCAAATGAGAAGAAATCAATTGATACCAACGCGAATAGTCACTGGCTGGCGTGTGTGTATAGATTACCGTAAGTCAAATGATGCTACTTAGAAAGATCATTTTCCACTACCGTTCATTGATCAAATCTTAGACTGTGTATCAGTTCATGCTTTTTACTATTTCTTAGATGGTCTATCTGGATATTTTCAAATCCTCATAACACCAGAAGATCAAGAGAATACTACGCTTACTTGCCCATTTGGTACTTTCGCATATAGATAAGCTCTTCGGTTTATATAATGCCCCGCCACTTTTTAAAGGTGCATATTGGCTTTATTTAATGAATTTGTCAAGGATATCATGGAAGTGTTCATGGATGATTTTTCAGTGTTTGGAGATTCCTTTGAATTATGTTTGATCAATTTAGAAAAAGTCTTGACAAGGTGTGAAGAAACAAATCTTGTACTTAATTGGGAAAATTGACACTTCATGGTGCAAGAGGGTTTGATTTTAGGGCATAGAGTATCATGCTGAGAAATCCAAGTAGATAAAGCAAAGATCAAAATGATAGAAAAATTACCACCACCAACCGTTGTGAAGGCGGTGAGGAGTTTTTTAGGTCATATCGGGTTTTATCGAAGATTTATCAAGGATTTCTCTAAAATCTCTAAACCCCTCACTAAACTCTTGGAAAAGGACACTCCTTTTATTTTCAATGAAGAATGCTTGCAAGCCTTTGAAATATGGAAAAATAAATTGATTGATTCTCCTATTATGATTGCACCTGATTTTACTCAACCTTTTGAAAATATGTGTGATGCAACAAGCATTTTCATCTTATCTACTATGCTAGCAAAAAACTAATGATGCATATGAGAATTATACAACAACATAAAAGAACCCCTAATTGTAGTCTTTGCCTTCGACAGATTAAGAACTTATTTAACATTATCAAAAGTGATAGTATACACAGATCATTCCGCTCTACGATACCTCCTTACAAAAGCAGAAGTGAAACCTCGTTTATTCTGTTGGGTCCTCTTACTAGCTACAAGAGTTTTATTTAAAAATAAGGGATAAGAGAGGTGCGGAGAATTTGGCTGCATACCATCTTTCACGTTTAGAAAATCCTTCATGTACATTGTTAGATGAAACAATAAGCGATAAGTTTCTGGAAGAACTGTTGTATGTACTTTCTGCACAAATAACTAATGATATTTCATGGTTTGCGGACTTTGCAAATTATATTGTTTCTAATGTTCTTCCATCAGAATTTTCTTATTAGCAAAGAAAGAAATTTTTCTCTAATTTGAAATATTACTTTTGGGAAGACCCCTTACTTCTTCAGATATGTGTGAATTCTGTTATTCGGAGATATGTATCGGAGGATGAAGGGTGGAAGATCCTTGAGCAGTGTCATATTGGCCATACTGGTGGTCATTTTGGAGCAAATCGGACAGTTAAGAAGGTTCTTGATTCATGGTTTGATTGACCCCTTCTATTTAGGGATGCCCAAAGATATGTACAAGCATGCAATTTCTATCAAAGATCTGGTAATATTTCTAAATTGCATGAAATGCTGCAAAAGTATATCCTAAAATGCGAAGTATTTGATGTTTGAGGAATAGACTTCTTGGGACCTTTTCTTATTTCTTATGGAAATAAGTACATTCTCGTTCTTGTAGATTATGTATTTAAATGGGTTGAAGCACAAGCTTCGCCTACAAATGATACTAGGATAGTTGTTCACTTTTTGATATCTGTATTTTTAAGATTCGGTACCCCACGCGCACTTATTAGCCATAGAGGCACCCACTTTTGTAATCTTCAGCTCGACAAAGTTTTACAAAAATACGAGATTACTCATAGGATTGCCACTCCTTGCCATCCACCAACAAATGGACAAGTTAAAGTTTCCAACCGGGAGTTAAAAAGAATAATTGAAAAATCTATAAAAAGGAATAGGAAACAATGGTAAAAAAAAATTAGATGATTCCTTGTGGGCCTATCATACTGCATTTAAAACTCCAGTAGGAACCACCCCGTATAAATATGATTATGGTAAAGCATGTCACTTACCTGTCGAACTTGAACATAAATCATACTGGGCTATTCATTCTCTAAATTTGGATATAAATTCAGGAGGAGAGAATGAGTAGCTTCAATTGAATGAATTATATGAGTGTAGGACTATAGCTACGAGAATTCTCATATTTTTAAGGAAAAGACCAAAGCATTCCATGTTCGCCACCTCTGAACCGCTAAATTATTTCAAAAAGGAGACTTTGTTTGTTGGAACCAAAAACTATCACCAACTCTCTACGCGCAATTCCCGGGTAGGTTGTTTGGCAGAGGAAAGAAAGTGGTTAACAAGTGATTGGCTACTGCAGACCGCGCAAGGAACGGGGAAGGAGGAGACCTCTAGCAGTGGCATACACCTGATTGTACCTGCCACGACGAATGCCTCTCTTGCGGCGGGCCTCTCTTTATTTGTCTTAAGAAAGGATTACAATGTGGTTTGGACACCTGTGAGGTACGCGCACGTATAGAGACTGAGAGAAAAGACTGGATCTTAGTGTCTGCACTTACAATGGGGCAGGTTCTAGGCTAAGTTTGGCATGTCCCTCCAAGCCCCCTGGTCCCCCTTTTATACTAGCGGGTAGGCGGTGTGGACAATTCACAAACCGACGGGTATTCAATGCCTTATAAATTATGACATTAAATGCGCAACTGCCCGAGGAACATGAAGATTCAGGTGGCAAACACTAAAGGAGGGGTCGAGCTAAGTCATGCAGGGCTGCCTGAGCTGAATCCAAAGAAGGGGGAGTCTGCGCAGTATTGGCCTAATCACCCGTACGCACTCCCAGCTGGAGCTTCCACGCCACATCTTAAGAGGCCTCTTGAAGGTCGTTAGCTGCCTATCCTCGCCAAACATTATCACGCTCCCGGGAATGCCTGTGAGACCTCTGTGATGTCCGTCTGTGAGGTCGGTGAACTCTGAAAATAATTGCTTGCTGACTCTGTTCGCACTCGACTTATGCTCTCCTTTGTCGTCGCAGGATTTGGGTTACCATGATCCCCACACTTTTTCGACAGACTGGGCGGGCTTAGGAAAGTAAACTATTGGCCTCAAAGACTGCGACCAAGGGCTGGGGACGTAGATCTATAAATAAAGCAGGTTGGACCACAGCTTTATTCTTCTTGTAGCCTTGGATCCTCACAAACCCTTCCCAGCAAAGATGGCCAACATGAATCAGGTCCTTCTAAAAAAGCTATTGTTGAGGACTGGCAAGTTGGCTAAATCCCCGTCTTTAGGTTCTCCTCCTTCTGGGACCCCACCACTTAGCACAAAATCTCTACAAAAGGTAGTGTTCAAGAGAGCTCTCCCCGTCAGAAAGACAACATCCATCGATGGCGTTCCTTTGAAAACTTCTGTTCCCAAGGAAAACATTTATGTGAGGATCGACCCGATGAGAGGGCCTATAGTTTTTAGCATGGCGGGGAAAGAACCTCCGACCAAGACATCATCATTCGTCAGTGCATCCACTTCTAAGAGCGGATTGGATGTTGGAGACTTTACAAAAGCAACAGGATTCGATGTTTCTAATGGCACCACTTCTCGCAGGACCTTCGAGGAGGCCGAGAAGGGGTTGCGTGAGAGTTCGGCTTTGGATGATGCAGTTGGAGGCATAGGTCACACGGGTACCTGTACAGGACAGATGTGTTCCAAATCACTCACATGGGGGCGCGTCATCATCCAAACGGACCAAGCTTGTCGATGTTCTTGTACCTCTACAGTGCACCTGGGGGTCGATCGTCATTCCTCCCGTAGCAGGCACAAATACTGTAGAGTAGTCACAATCCAACATACAACTTCTGGCTACTCGTAGACGCGTGGAATTGGTGCAGCAGGCATACTTGAAGCATACTGATCCCGAGATGGCCAAACGCTCTCCATTCATCCCCATGCGATTAGCGATTCCGCCCTAGATTGACTTTCAGGCCTTTGATCCACGAAGGAGGTGTCTCCCCTCAATAAGACCACCACTGCTAGCAATCACTCTGACCGACGTCTTTGTAGAAGAGGAAGCAGGGACCGAAGATCAATTGTCCCTACCAAAAGGTACCACCCTGCAAGACATGCTGATGTTATCCGCAAAAAAGTACACTTTCTTTTTATCTGCAACGCCTTTTTGTAAGAAAGGTTTAGCACCTTTTCTGTATTTTATGCGGGATGCCTTGGCCCAAACTATGGCACGCATTGCCAAGCTGGAAGTAGAGTTCACTGAACTGAAGTCTGAACTTGGCCGCCTGGGAGGAGATGGGACCGCGCATCCCGTGCCCATTTCTGCTGCATGAAATGTACTTCGTTAATAATACAGTTTTTTAATCATATTGAATTCCCACCATTTTCCTTATTATTATTATTGTTTGCGACAGACGGATCTTGGTCGCGCGACTGTAGTCTTGTCAAGAGGTTGAGCACACAACCACTTATGAACATACACGTCCCATGTCGTTTCCATTTTTTCTTCGAAGCTATAAATAGAGGACCCCGCCATGATTCTTTATTCCGAAAAATCCTCCCGGACCTTCCTTAGAAATTGTGTGAACTCCATCCCTGCTTAAGTCTCGATGCTTTGCGGCTTTCCTTAGTGACAAGCAGCCGCACCCAACCATATATCGGATAGATGTGTCGGTCTTTCTCTCTAAGAATCCGTTCAGAAGAACATTGTTTGTGCGCGCACCCACCCGAGAGGAGCGGGTTAACTCGGTTAATGAGGGAGAGCTTGTCGTTCCTTTCAACCACTTCGTGTCAGGCCTGACCCTCCCTATTTTTTCAGAGGTCACCAAGATCCTGAGCTATTTTGTGTTCCTTCCTGCCCAGCTATCGCCGAATTCATTGGTGATCATCACATCCTTCATGACATATCTGAGGCTGGAGAGGATATCCTTCTCCTTGGAAGTGTTTTGCTTTCTATTCAAGACGCAGGTTCTTAAAGGCGGGTTAGTGTAGTTTTGATTTGACAAGATGAAGATTGTAATGTGGTGGCTTCCCCCACAAGCTGGCGGGCTCGATTCGCATTCTTCAAAGGAAACTTGGGAGGAATCAACACCCACCCCATCCTTCGCTCGGAAGAAACCTTTTATCACCCCATCCTATCAGAAGCTAGTAGGTGGCATGTCCGATTCTTGAAGAGGTCATATTTGGAGACCAGATACTATGTCCACTGGGTGCAAGAAGTCGTGAATGCTCCTGTCAGCGACTGTAAGTTTTATGTGTATTCTTGTAATTATTTCACGCGTACCTGCCCTGTGACCGTTCAGGGTTTGTAGTCGTCCTGATGGTTCTGGGCTCCGATCTGCGACCTCCATCTTTAGTCCATCTGTCGGCCACTATAGAATTTCCTGCTCAACCCCAAAGGGAAGTCAACACATCCTCTGTCCCCCCTATAGCAGTGCACGTATTTGGATTCAATTGTGCCACTGATCGTCGGGAGGTCGAACACTGTGATGATACCCACCAAGCTGCCTACCTGGAGAGTGACCACGCGGGTTCCTTATCACGTGTGGCAGTTTCCATGGCAGTCTGCGAAGCAATTGATCTTGAGGAGATTGGAGTGACCTCTACGACAGACTTGCCTGCTAGGCCAGCTACGACGAACCTGCGAGCTCTATCATACAATAGCGTGGCCTGGAGCCTTCTTGATGACACATTACCCGCAAACGCCCTCTTGCGGGAGAGACTGAAAGTAAGGTTCAAAATACGCTTATCACCTTTCCCCTTACTTGTGGAGAAGTAACTCTTCTGCGACCTTCACAGGAGAAGAGATTGGTGGGAGAGATCGAACGAAGTCAGGAGCGGGCTCGCGCGACCAGGCGAGGGGCCAAGGAGGAAATTAACCTACTGAGGGAATCTGACGCATGAAGCTCGAGTTTGCTGATGTCGACTATCAGAATCTCTTTGCGAGCCAGAAAAAAACGGATTCTCAAAGCTCGGAGGAGGGGGCCTCTTAGATCCAAGTGTATTTCTACAAATCTTTATCTTGGTTAAAAAAATCTTTTTTATTCGTATAAGTTACTTATTTGCTAAAACTACTGATTTCTTATGTCATGCATGATACTCTCTGTGAACAAATGTATTAGGCGACCATTATTTGATAGTTTGCCCATTAATACTGGAGTCACTTAGAATGCCTTAAGTTGCATATTGATTCATTTAGACGTGACCCTAGGCGGCAGGCAACTTCATTCTGAGTGTCCACTTATTTAGATAGGCGAAGATCAGGCAACCTCGCGATGAGTGCCCGTCTATCTATATGATGGAAGACCAAGCAACCCCGTAATGAAAGTCCACATATAGTATTGATCTGTTGCGTATTGCCAAGCGAATGGTTCTTGGCAAAGTGTCGCGATCTTTCAAGCAGACACTTGTCAGACAGATCTTGTCCAAGTGTGGCGAGTCGTTACTCGGACACTAGCCTCGGGAAACGTGGGACTATGCTCCTTTGAATAAGTTATTCGCTACTCCATGTGGTCTATTTGCCAGAGGTTAAAGATTCTATCCGGGTCCAAGGCATATGCAGGGCTCTCGTCCGCGCACATCATTGAAGAACAATGGTGGGGAATAAGCTCATGTTTTCTCAGAGCTTGATCTCGAAAGAAAGGCGATAATATTGACAGCGCCTCGATCAATGTGTGGTTGGTACACACATCCAGACCCTCCACATTTGCCGCTCGAGAGTATCTCACGAGGGCAGTCATCGTGATCTTATGACAGTGGAAGTGACTCACACCGGCAAGAGGGTCGGAGGACTGAGTACCTAGGTTTTACGACGTCCAGATACGTCTAAAGGGGTCTCAACAAACACCGGTAATCAGACATGGGTGTTAATCCCGGATCTATTTTGCCTTGAATGCTAAGAACTTCGAGTGAGTGTATCTCGCATGACCTGAAACTTTTCTTAAGAGGAGAACGTCATATCTTTCATTAAAAAAATCATGCGGAATTCTTAGCTGGAATGGTAATAATGATATATAGTGGAGAGAGAATGTAGAACCGTAGATGTCGAGCTATTTTGCCCTTGTTAGATAGGCAAGTGGCCTCGTCCATGGCTTGTGATCGGATACGGGGTATACTCCTCTGTCTTGATAGCAAGCCAATCCTCCTTGACTAGCATTGAGAACATATTCTTCTACTAGAAAATGCAATATTAAGTGAACTACTTAATATATCTCTAAACTTGTGAATCCACTCTCACTTGTAAACTACTTTACTGCTTTATTTATATATCTCTGAACTTTTAGTTTGATTTAAGTGGATGTTGTTCTATTTTTGATTTCCTTAAGAACATGCAATATTAAGTGTGTGGGATGGCTCCAAATCATTTATCTTAAGTGTGCGAACAGAAAAAGTAAATCAGAATTTGGAATAACATAAATTTTTATTATCCAAAAAAGTAAGTATTACAAAGGTATGGCCTCCCTTTTATAGAATGGAGAAGATGGAGAGAGATTACAAATAAACAATGTGGGACTAAATAATTACAGGTATAAGCGGATTTACAAAAAATAGACCGAACAAGCCGCGTGGTTAAACAAATAGGCTAACCGCTCGGCAACCACTAGAAGGAGAGAACAAGCTGCCATAGGAGACCGCTAGACCGTCAGTCTTCAAGTCGCCTGAGATAAATTGCAAGACCGCTTGGACACCAAACAGCAATAGCCTGGCTACCAAACCGCTGGGAGAAACCGCCAGACCACAGTGTCTTCAATCCGCCAGAGTCAGACCGCCATACCGCCTGGTCTCCATACTACAACACTCCCCCTCAAGCTGGAGCATAGATATCAATCATGCCCAACTTCTTGCAAATGTGAAAAAAGGAAGCGGACACCGGCTTGGTAAAGATATCCGCCAACCCGTTGTCAGAAGTGACGAACGGAGTACAAATATATTTCTTCAAAACCTCTTCCCAAATAAAATGACAGTCGACTTCTATGTGTTTTGTTCTCTCATGAAAGACCGGATTTTTGGAGATGTATATCACGGCCTTGTTGTCGCAGAACATAGGAAGAGGATAGTTGTAGAGCTCTCCTAAGTCAAGCATGAGAGCTCGTAACTACTTTAACTTACATGTGGTCGATGTCATACTATGATATTCCGCTTCTACACTAGACCTGGAGACAACAGACTGTTTCTTGCTTTTCCAGCTCACAAGATTTCCTCCAACAAACGTGCAAAAACCTGATGTTGACTTGTGGTCTCCTTTGTCATCAGCATAACTCGAATTTGAGTACGCTTTAACCCTCAAGTGACCATTCTTCTGAAAAAGCAGTCCCTTCCTTGGCGCTGCTTTAACATACTCCAATATCCTTAGGGCAGACTGTAGATGGCACTCCCTAGGAGCTTGCATGAATTGACTAACCTTGCCTACAACATAGGATATGTCGGGTCTGGTCACCGTGAGATAAATGAGTTTTCCAACCAGACGCTAGTACCTCGTAATATCGGATAGAGAGGTGAGTCATTTGTCCAAGTTTTGTCTTCTCTAGTAGCCATGGGACATCAGACAGGTTTAACACCAGTCAACCCTGCCTCTTTTAGTAAATCAAGAGCATACTTCCATTGGAGAGAGGACCAAGGAGTGGGATTCCGAGAGATTTCATTCCCCTAGAAAGTATTTTGGGGAGCTCATATCCTTTGTGACCAGGTGTTGATGGAGTTATTTCTTTGTCAAAGCTACCCCAACCTGGTCTTCGCCAGTAAGAAGAATATTGTCCACATATACAGTAAGAACCACCAGACCCGAGGAGGTTTTGCGAATGAATAAGGAGTGATCGGTAGAACTTCTTGCAAAACTGATGGGCGCAACAATGTCGCTAAACTTGTCAAACCAGACCTGAGAGCTTTGCTTTAGGCCATAAGATGGCCTTCTTCAGTCAGTATACTCGTGTCTCCACCTGAGCAACATACCTCAGGAGTTTGCTCTATGTAAACATCCTCTTGAAGATCACCATAGAGAAAGACATTCTTGACATACAGCTAGGAAATGGGCCAATCCCATGTTGAACAACCACAGAGAGAAGAACCTGAATGGTGTTGAGACGAGCAACGAGAGAGAAGGTGTCAAAGTAATCAACGCCATAAGTCTGAGTAAAGCCTTTGGCAACCAGGCGGGCCTTATATCGATCAATGCTGCCGTCCTGGACAGAACTTCACAACAAAGACCCAGCGACAGCCAACCACATCAGTGCCCAAAGGGGGAGGAACAAGGGTCCATGTACCCCTTTCAGTGAGGGTAGCAATTTCCTCATCCATGGAAGTATTCCAATGAGGAACAACAAGAGCTTCCTAGTAGATGCGAGGAGTGGCAGTGGTAGAGATAGCCAATGCAAACGCCCTGCGAGTAAGGATTTAGACGATCATAGGAAACATTACAACAGCCAGTGAGTGTTGGGTACACGTCTGCACCCCTTTGCGAAGAGCAATGTGAACATCTAGGTTGGCATGTTCCTCAGTAGCCGGAGCATCCGTGACATGGAGAGAGCTAGCCCGGGAGCAGTGAGAGACGGTCGCGGAGAGGAGGGAGACAGCAGAGGTGGAGAGAGAGAGTAGGAGATGGTGGTGAAGAAATCTCAATGGGAGTATATGTAGTGGAGGGGACGGTATGAGAAATCTCGATGGGAGTAGACGGTGAAGAAATCTCGATGGGAGTAGACGTGGTGGAGGGGATGGTAGGAGAAGCAGAAATATCAGGAGGAAGAGAGGTGTAAGAAGAGAAATAGGACATGCATTCTCGAAGAAGCTCACGTCCGCGGATACGAATTGCTTACGAAGAATAGGGTCAAAGCAACAATAACCTTTCTGAGTTAGTAGAGTAACCCAGAAAGACACACTTGGTGGCACGTGGGGCGAGTTTGTCATGAGTGGCGGAAGAAGCGTGCACAAAAGCCGTGCACCCAAAGATACGCAGAGGGAGAGGAAATGGATCCTTGCCCGGATAGAGAATGGAGAATGGGTTTTACCGTGGAGAACTGTGGAGGGAATTCAATTGATGAAATAGCAGGAGATGAGGACAACATAGCCCCAATAGGAGCGAGGAACCTGCATCTGTGTCATCAGAGTGCGAGCGACATCGAGGAGGTGACAATTTTTGCGTTCCGCCACCCTATTTTGCTGTAAGGTATAGACACATCTAGTTTGATGAATAATACCATATTGCATACAGAAAGAAGAGAAATCATTATTAAGATATTCCTTAGCATTCTCAGAGCGAAAGATTTTAATAGACATATCAAACTGATTCTTAATCATGTAATAAAACGATTTCCATACAGAAAATAGTTCAAGCGATCCTTTAAAAGATACACTCATGTACACCTAGAGAAATCATCAATAAATGTTATAAAATATGAACTACCCCGACCTATGGTGAGGGTAGGAGCAGGACCCCATACATCAGAGTGAACGAGATCAAACGGGAGGGAAGATCCACGGGCCTGCTTCGGCAAGAAGGAGGAGCGGTGATGCTTGCCAAGCTGACATGCATTACAGTTGAGAGGAGGACTGTGTGAAGGTAGGTGGGGCAGAATCTGGAGAAGAACCGGGGAGGAGGATGACCAAGGCGAAGATACAATTGAAGAAGATCTGTAGAAGAGGAGAAGAAGGCAGATAGAGCGGAAATGTTGTCGAGGAAGTAGAGGTCGCCTCTCTCAGTCCCAGTAACAATCGTTCGTTGGGAGCCCAGATCCTGAAAAGAACAAGAAGTAGGAGTGAATGTAACGGAGCACTAAAGTTGCTTGCATAGATAAGTAACGGATAATAAATTGCAAGGGAACTTGGGCAACATAAAGAGTGTCTGCCAAGCGAAGAGATCGAGTGACTTGAACCACGCCTGTCCCATGGAACGGGGAGGGAGAGTCGTCCGCAACAAGGATCGGGGGCATCCGATCATGTGTTTCTAGGAGAGAAAAGTACTGAGGATTGTTGGTCATGTAATTAGTAGCTCTAAAGTCTATCAGTCATTTGCCTTAAGTAACCACATGGACACTACCTGAATTTGTGACCACGGAGGCAGAAGGCCTCGAGGAGGAGGTGGAAGCGTCACTAGAGGGGCGAAGATGTGGGTGTTTCATCCAGCAACAGTCAACAGTGTGGCCAGTGCGACCATAGTGAGAGCAGAGAAAGCGGGAAGGACCGCACCCACCAGATTAGTGGTTGCGGACACCAGAGCTACTCCACTGAGTCTGGTGAGCATAGATGTCTTGTAGAGGAGGGGAGGACAACAAAGGACGTTGGAGCAGAGAGGTAACCGCGGCGATGCGAGCAATAGTAGCATCTAAGGTGGGAGAGTATGCCTCACCAAGAATTTGTTGATGGATCATATCTTAGGACTTAAGGAAGCCGCAGAAGGTATCATACAACCAGAAGCTCCTGGAAGTTCTTGTGTTACTTCAGCCAAAGCCCGCAGAAAAGGGGAGATTCTGGAGGATCTCGGTGTCAAGAGCCTGAACCTGTTGGTAAGCAGCAGTAGGAGACAAGGAGGGATGAGCAAAGAGGTCCGCATATAGAGTATAGATGTGTGACGTCTGAGCCCCCTTGGAGTAGAGAGCGTCTAGGTGAAGCCAAGCTGCCTTAACTATCTCATCATGACAAATGACGGGAAGGCATTCATCAGAAAGGCTATTTGCCAACCAAGTGCGGACAAGCGCATCACTAGCATCCTAGTCATCAAACAGATTAGACTTGGGAGGTGGAGGGTCATCAGTGAGATGATGGCGCTTGCGCTGAGAATAAAGAAGAAATGTGAAGGAGACACTCCAGTCTGGATAGTTGAAACCGATAAGTTTATAGACGGTTCCAAGGTTTCCCGAAGGAGTTGGAGGAGGAGGCGGGTGGGCCACGGGAGTCGTGGTGGTAGAAGTGTCGGAAAGAGCCATAGAAGAGATGAGAGAGAAAGGAAGTCGCGCGAGTATAAGTAAGGTCGCGCGAACAGCAGTTAGAAGAAACCACACGAACTAGAAAGAGGCCGCGAGTATAAGGGAGATCACAGCGAATATGAGGAAGACCGCAGCGGACAGAAAAGGAGGAGAACTGCAGCTGTCACGGTGTCAACACAGCAGCGGCCAGAAGAGCCACGACCAAGAAGCAGAGCAAAGTAGGGGGAAAGAGGTCACGCGAACAAAGGAGATCACACGAAGCAAAATAGGCAAGGAGGTCGCGCGAACAAACAGAGTCTATGCGAACAGAGATGAAACTGCGCAACTAAAGAGAGATCGCGAGAAGAAAGGGAGAAGAGAGACAGTAAGAAACAGGATGCGAACAGAGAGAGAGGGAAAGCAGAGAGGCTGCGCACACAGAGGGCAGTGACAAAGAAGACAGGGAGTCCACGTGAATAGGCCGCAAGAAGAAAGGGCAAACCACGCGGTCAAAAGAGGCCCACAGAATCAGGTGTAAAAGATCGTATGCTCTGATACCATATGCGAACAGAAAAAGTAAACCGGAATTTGGAATAACAGAAATTTTTATTATCCAAAAAAGTAAGTATTACAAAGGTATGACCTCCCTTTTATAGAATGGAGAAGATGGGAGAGATTACAAATAAGTAATGTGGGACTAAATAATTGCAGGTATAAGTGGCTTTACAAAAAATAGACCGAACAAGTCGCACGGTTAGACAAATAGGCTAACCGCTCGGCAACCACCAAAAGGAGAGAACAAGCCGCCATAAGAGAACTCTAGATCGCCGGTCTCCAAGTCACCTGAGACAAACCGCCAGACCACTCGGACACCAAACAGCAATAGCCCGGCTACCAAACCGCTGGGAGAAACTGCCAGACTGCGCGGTATTCAATCCGCCAGAGTCAGACCGCCATCTTGCCCGGTCTCCATACTACAACATTAAGTGTGAGGGGATGTTTACTTATTGCTGCGAATTGAACTTTTGCTCAAGTATTATTGCTCAAATGGAATCTTAATGCAATATAAAAAAAATTCAAATATCTTATTATTAATAATAAGTAACCTCTTACACTCATGTATGATGAGTTTTGTGTGTCCTTTAGCTTTCACCTATTCATTCACTTAGGACTAAGAGTTGTCAATTAGCCTTTGCAAGCTAATCAAGAGAGTGGATTGCAGGCTCAACGAGTGCTCTAACTCTGTTCATGATTGGGCGTAGGGAATTCATTAGTTTAGATTTCATTATATAACTTATTTTTAAAACTTCTCCCTTTAATTTATTCTTAGCTAACAAATACTCCATACTAGAAAGTTTTTGTCCATACCCAGATGAGTTGATGAGTGTACCGTGTCGTTAGAGTTGTATTAGGCAATCAAGATAAAAGGTATATTTTCTCGGTGTCTAAAACTTGCCTCTAGCAATCCTCAAGACAATTACATAAGTTAAATGACTAGTGTGGAAGTGAATTGGGCCTTTTATTGAATAGTTTGAGCCTTGCAACCCCAAAACCTACACATATTACATTTTCAAGCCCAATTTGAGCCTAATCCTTTATATTGATACACTCCACTTAAATTCACCAAGTCCATAACCCCTTACCTATTACCATATATAGCATAGAGCACATGCATTTTTTGTACTATGTGTTTACAGTACTTCGTGTATATGGGTGGCTATGGTGAAGCATTTTATAGAGATTTTGAAAATATGAAGAAAACAAATTGTGAAAAAAATATGTCAAAGTGATATGTGGTCTAGGTATGTGTATACATACTTAGAATGATCCCAACTATGAATTTAAAAAAAACTAAAAACAAAAGAAAAAAGAGTACCAAGTGTTTGGCCTACTTTTTAATTTGGTGACGATCTTATAGTGTGTTTCAAGGCTGGGGGTGTTTCACACTTTTGGTGTTGTTTGGGTAATCACATAGCATGAGAGCTCTCATCTTTGATCTAGGTATGTCAAATCTTCGATTTTATCATTGTACTTCCCCACCTATTTGAAAGATAAATCTATGGGTAGTTAATCACCTAGAGGGGGTGAATAAGTGTCTTTAAAATTCTTTATCACTTATACTTAATATTTTAGTAAATACTTGAAAGTAAATATTCACAAGAACACAGCACAAACAATCCACAGTACACAAAAATTTTATAGTGGTTCCCCTATCTAGGGTACATCCACTTTCCCCCTCCTTCCTCACTAACAATGTGCTAGATAAGGTTATATCTCCTCCTCTTCAACTCAGATCAATGATCTTACAGGCTCAGTTTCTGTTAAGAAACCAATAACTCAGACCCACTGGTCCTACCTCAGAGATTCACCCAATCTCCTACCTCAGGTCCCTCAAGAACCCAACCTCAAACTATACAAGTCTTACACTTCAGTGATCCCACACAAATCACCTACCTCAGGTCCCTCAAGAACCCTACCTCAGCTATTATAACACAGGCTAATAACTCAGTGATCCCACACAAATCACATATCTCAGCCTTTATAAATCAGGCTTACAACTCAGAGATTAAATCTCCTATACACTCAGATCTCAAAGAGATCTTACAGGTTTAATTGGAAAATGAGAAAGAAAATAATCTCATAAAACAACAACTCTGAGATCAAACTTATCTGAGAATTCAGATTCTTCAATTCAGCAGCACATGATAGATTCTTGATAAGCAGACTTGCTGAAATGATTCTTCACTGGATCTGCAAGTTCTTGATGTTGATCGGCTTGATTTCCTTGAAGAACTTATAGAATAGATCCACCTTAATCCTCTGATTAATTTTTTGATAGGATCAAAAGACTTTCTTGAAGACCTACTATTGGGTCCGGCGTTCCTTCACTTGACCTGTGGCGCTCTGCTACTTATTTAAGAAATTAAGTAGCGCCCTTTCCAATAGTCCGGCTTTTGGAATGGTTGGGTATGCGCTTGATCCTACATTTGGTATCATAGGAGGTCACAAGTTCAGGACGGGGGGGGGGGGGCGCTATTAAATCCCGATTTTTCCCTTCTACTTGTGTGGGTCCGGCGGGTAAGGAAATCGTGGACATGTGGTAACACCACCTCTGAGCCGTGTGGGCCAGGTGGTAACCCCACCTCTGAGCCGACGGGTTGTGCTGGATGCCGGGGGGATTGTTGGGTTCGGCGTTCATTCACTTGACCCATGGCGCTCTGCTACTTATTTAAGAAATTAAGTAGCGCCCTTTTCAATAGTCCAGGCTTTTTGAATAGTTGGGTATGCGCTTGATCCTACACCTACGTATTCCTTCTTCTTAGAGTTATCGCCCTCCTCAGACTTAGAAGAAATCAGAATTAGAGAATTGATTGGTTTTTCTGATTGTCTAATCAATGCCGTTATGTGTAGACGACCTCTCTATTTATAGCCTTCACTGGTTTCTGATTGATGACATCATCATTATGACATCATACTTTAAGTCCTCCTTCAAACAGTTTCTGACGAGATATTAAGTTACTGTAGCTGACATGACACTTCTGACTTGACTTGACACTCCTGTGTTGACTCTGTACAACTTCAGAATCATAAGTGTCGAGATGTACTAAGTGTCTCGACACAATATTACTTAGTGTTCTTAGAAGGTGTTGAGAAATCTTAGCAGTCTCGACACATCTGTACTTGATAGAATTTCCAGTCCAAACTTGAAGGTGTCGAGACAGATGACTTTTCTCGACACAAATGTCTGCTGGGTGTCGACATTTGCTTTAAATCTTCACTGTATCAAGACAATTGAATTGTATCGACACTACAGTCTGCTGGGTGTCGACACTTTTACTCTTGCTTTAAATCTTCACTGTATTGAAATAGTTGAATTGTCTCGACACTATAGTCTGTTGGGTGTCGACGATTTAAGTCTGCACTTCAGTTCTTCATTGTGTCGAGACAGTTGTTTTGTCTCGACACTACTGTCATGAGCTTTAAGGTGTCAAGAGATCTGACATATCTCGACACTGCTGACTTGATTCTTCACGGTTCGAGATAACCGAATTGTCTCGACACTACTGACTTGACGGTGTCGAGATAAGTGAATTATCTCGACACAGCTGACTTGATCTGTCGACACTTCTCCTACAAAGGTGTCGATATAGTTGTGAAGTGTGTCGACACTTTTGTACTTAGTATTTTCTTGCTTTGACTATCCTGACTTCACTCAGCACTATTACCTGTATGGTGTTGAGTGAACTGGCTTTACTCGACGCCTGTGGACTTAGTCAATTTTCTTTGCTGTCTTTCCAGCCAGCTTCTTTGAGTTCACCTATCAATATAACTTGGACCACCTGTCCAATCACTATGACATAGGCAAACCTGTATGCATGAACTGAAACATACATCAAATACATACTTGTGTATATCATTGAGTTGAAAGTGCTTCTTTAAATCAAGTACATTATTTCCAATGTACCCAACAATCTCCCACTATTTGGAGAAGTCATAACCTCAATTCAATGATATACACCACAATATCAAAATAAGATAATTATGATGTACATTAAAAGTGCTGAACAAAATTATAAAGGAAATAATAAAAAATAAAACAGATATAACAAAGTGCAACTAAACTTTTTCATCCCAATTTGTTCAAAGATTACACTTTTCAGTTTTTACAATGACCTAAAACAAAATTACATAGTTCCTAAAAAAGAGAAATAATCTAAGATTGTTTTAGATCTTTGATGATAATGCCTTTTCCTGATTGTACTTTAGCTTTAACTTCAGGCACCTTGTCATCAACAACCTTCTCCTTTCCCTTGATATCTTTGGCCTTTAAGATCTCTTCTTTCTTAATCCTTTGCTTTTCAGCATAATGATATGGCTTAGGGAAATACTTGTTGGATTCAATAGAATCAGCTGGGATCTTTCTTGCAATCAGATCGTTTCTAAATTTATAGATGATCTCATACTGCTTTGTATGCTTGACCCATTCTTGTTCTAAGTACCATTTTCCCCTGTCATCTGTATTATTGTTAACTGCTTTCCATGTAGTGAGTATAATAGATCTAGAAGTTGGACTCAACTGCTCAAAATCTAGCTTTGCTTCAGCCTGCTCCCTGATTCTCTTTTTAGATAATTGAGCTTCTTTTTCTTTGAGCAAGACAGAAGCAGCCATCTCCACCTCCTCACATACAACATTCTGAATCTATGCTGGAGGATTGTACATAGACTATACTGTAGTTTGAATAGCCTCAAAATGAGCTGGTTGGCAGCCAGACTCAGTTGTTTGATCTTCATCATAATTTATGGGAGGAAAGCCTGGAGTTTCTCTGATGTTATTGGAGGTCCAAATAGCATGCTCAGAGCTTGACTTTATCATTACTCTCTCCGCCTTTATGACTTCTCTCTCAATATGATCTCTTAAGTCATTCTTATGAAATCTCACTTGGTCTACAAGATGAGTAACCCCTGAAGACAAATGATTTTTTACCTTAAGCAATGTTCATCTAGTTCTTTGTTAGAATACTTGACTGCATTAACCAAAAAGTCTACATGTATAGATAGCTGAGATTCAACATTTTTGTAGGTAGAGGCTATCTTTGTCTCCAGAGCTGTAGTTTGCTCAGCCAGCTTTACCAGTGAAGTATCATGCATTAATATCATGTTTTCAATCATTCTTGTCTGGTTTTCAAGGACATATCCTTGTTTAACAGCTATTTCATCTAGAGTTTTCTTTGACTCCTCCTACCGTTGAGCAAGATAGACTACATCATGTGCTCCTCTTTGGAAGAAGTCAGTCATATCCTTCTTCAACAAGTTGACCTCAAATCTAATGGATTTGATTTCTTGAGCTAACTGGAACTACAACTCCTTATTGCTTTCATCTACATATTTTTCAAGTTATCTTCTTTGTTGATCTAGCATTATCTGTATTTGAACCAATAAGGAGCTGAAATCCATAGGAGGAGGAGCAGGTGTTGTTCCAGATTGAACTATTTTCTTATATCTCCTACTCCTTTTCCTGATTTCCTTAAGTTTCCTTTTCTTGAGCTGAGAAGCTTCCTCCTCATCAGAATCTGATAAACTGACAACTTCAACTGAAGTAGGCTCTTTAGCTCCTTCAGTGCTTGGGGCCAGATCTGTTATCTCCCCCTCAACCCTTGCACCTACTTCATCAAGGTTGACTTCCTACAGGGTAACTTCATCATGTTGAGCTGTCATCTCCCCCTGGATGTCAGTATCTTCATTCAGAAGGACTTCTACCTCAGTCTCCTTGAAGACTACATCCTCATTTTCTTTATCAGACATTTGCTTATCTTGTGCAAGAACATTTTCTAAGTCGGAAGATCATTGGGGTTCTCCCCCTCAATGTGATCCTTCTCTGGTCTTGTCTCCCCCTGCATCTGATCTCTTATACCAGGAGAGGTCCTTGGAAAATTTCTACAACTGTATCATCATGTTTTTCTGAGCTAGAGCTTCCTTGTTCTTTAGATTCACTGAAAGAATCTTCTTCCACAACCACTACTTTCTTCTTTTTCTCCTTCTTCTTCTCTAGTACTGGTGTTTCTTTTGTTAATACTCTATCCCATCTTGCTAGGATTCTCATGTCCATTTTTCTCATGTGATTGATCTTATATACAATCTTGAGATTGAGACTGTCAGGAATGGCTTGTACCAAATAGAGGCTTATTATCCTGCCCATATTGGGCTTCTTGATGCTCTTTGCTATTTTTCAAAGCCAATTTTTCTCCAATTAGTCTTGACTTTGAATATTACCCTTGTCACCAGCTCAAACATTTGAGCAGGGATTCTGTCATGTGCTCCTGTTTTGCATAGCAGCACTTTTCCTATAATTTCTGACAGAAATTTACCTTAAGCGTTCATTCCCTTCCTGACCAGGATGCTTCCAAACATTATGGTTGGGGCCAATCCACACCACTCCAAAGCTTCTGCAGTCTTGGCAGAATTTAGGTCATCTTCTTCATCAATCCTTGGTAAGTGAAATATCTTAGCCAGTCTTCTGGTTGTGATTTTGACCTTTGTTCCATTCACTTTGGACTTAATCTTTTCGGTGTTTGAGTCGAGATGAGCATTGGAAAAGAATTCTAGAACTTCTCTCTTCCAGACATTTGAAGGTTCTGAAAGCAGATGTTCCAATCCTGCTTCAGTGATTAGGGTTATTACATTCTTGATTTCTTCAGACGCCGAGTTGAATCCACTTTGAACAAGTTCATAACCTTCTAAGTTGTTATCATCATTCTTGGGTGCCATGAGAGTGGAGAGAAATGGTTGATGAGTGTCGACTGATCTGGGTTCTAGGGCTCGACACTCAGAAATCAACAGTTCACAATATCAAGAAAGCGTAGTCGACTTCTACTCTCACACCCTATTTATAGTCTAAACTATCCTGAAGACGAAAGGACACGCTCCATGTAGACTGTTCCAAATTTTTAGGTAAAGAGCTAGTGTCGACACAAGAAAATTTGTCTATCGAGATGTGTCGACACAAGTCGACATAAGGATAATGTCTCTTGACAAATACCTTAGGGTCTCGACACCCTTTAATGTCTCGACACTTAGTTTGGTGTCTCGACACATTCTTTGATGTCTCGACACTTTCTTTGATGTCTCGACACGTTCTCTTATGTTTCGACACAACTTTTGACTTAGCCAAAGTTTTGTCTCCTGAACTATAAAAACTTGATAGTTAGATGTTTTTACTTGATATTTAATTAAGTAAACTTAATTACTTATTAATATTCTATTCTTATTTTCATCAGTCTTTAAGTATGCATTAATTATTCCAGATTAAACATGCCAAGTTCAAACTTAAATAAATTAAATTTCTCTTCATCTAGGGGCTTAGTGAAAATATAAGCAATTTGTTTATTTGTAGGAACAAATTCTATATTTATGTATTCCTTTTCTACATGCTCCCTAAAAAGTGATATCTAACCGCAATATGTTTAGTTTTACTATGTGACACAGGATTATTTACAATTGAAATGACACTAGTAGAATCACAATATAATAAAGTTTTACTTTGCTGAATGTTGTAGTCTTGTAGTTGATGTTTAATCCAAAGCAATTGTGCACAGTAACTTCCAGCTGAAATATACTCAGATTCAGCAGTGAATATTGCTATACTTGTTTGCTTTTTGCTGCTCCATGACACTAGCCTTCTTCTAAGGAACTGACATGAACCTAAAGTGCTTTTCATTTCTTCTTTACAACCTGAATAATGTGCATCTGAAAATCCTGTTAGTTCAAAATCACTATCTCTGGGATACCATAGGCCAAGACTATGTGTGCCCTTTAGATATCTCAATATTCTTTTAACTGTTGTATAGTGAGACTCCTTAGGGCAAGCTTAATACCTAGCACAGACACATGTATCATACATTATGTCTGGTCTACTGGCTATTAGATAGAGTAGTGATCCAACTATGCCCCTATACAAGGTTATATCAACTGGATTTCCAGCACCATCCTTGTCTACAGATATATTGGACCCCATAGGAGTTCTCATGGAAGTGGCTGTTTTCATGCCATACTTCTTGATTAACTCCTTGGTGAACTTAGATTAACTAATGAAAAGTCCATATATAGTTTGCTTAACTTGAAGACCCAAGAAAAACTTGGGTTCACCTATACTACTCATTTCAAACTTACCTTGCATAAGTTTGGCAAACTTAGTGTAAAGTGACTCATCAGTAGAACCAAATATAATGTCATTTATATATATTTATACTAATATGGTTTTGCTTTTGACTTCCCTTAGGAATAGTATTTTGTTTATTTTCCCTCTTGAGAATTTTTCTCTAGAAAGAATTTAGACAAAGTATCATACCAAGCCCTTGGGGCTTGTTTTAATACATAGAGAGCTCTTAATAAAAGATAAACATAATTATGATAAGTAGAGTCAATAAAACCTGAGGGTTGCTCAACAAAGAACTTTTTTTTGAGGTTACCATTAAGGAAGGATGACTTCACATCCATTTGGTAAACCTTGAATCCTTTGTAGGTTACATATACTAGGAAGAGTCTAATAGCTTCCAATCTAGCCTCTAGTGAAAAGGTTTGATCAAAATATATACCCTCTTCTTATTTATAGCCCTTTGCAACCAGTCTAGCCTTGTTTCTGACTATAACACCATTCTCATCCAGTTTGTTCCTATCAATCCACGCTATTCTATCGTTATCGCGCAAGAGCAACATCAGGATCAGCTCGGGGTTCCTATAATGTTACAGTCATCTTGTCTGGGAACCAGCTTCCAGACATTACATCTCTTGAACTGGTTCAATTCTTTCTGCATAGCCCCTATCCAAAATTGGTCTATATTAGCTTCTTCAAACTTCTTTGGTTCTGTTTGAGATAGAAAACTTGAGTACATTACAGTGTTGTGTTGTCTACTTCTTGTGGTCACACCATGAGCTGCATCTCTAATGATCAGTTCCCTTGGATGATCCCTTAGATGTCTAATAGCAACTGGTAATGTGACCTCTTCTCTTTGAACAGCTTCATCTTGTTGCTGAGTCTCTTCTTCTGGTTATTCCTGTGCAAGTTCTTCCTTAATAATGTTGACTCCATCTTGTATACTTTGGCTTGCTGGAACTGAGTCTATTATTGACAACTTCTTTAGCTTCAAGTCTTCTCCTATTGTGCTTGATGTATCTGGCTTATCATTATAATATATAAAACTTTCATCAAATACAACATGAACAGACTCCTCTACAACTTGATCCCTCAAGTTATAGACCCTATAGGCCTTACTGTGGTTACTATAACCAATAAATATGCCTTCATATGGTTTCTCAGCAAACTTAGTTAAATATGTTTTCCCATTATTAAGGACAAAACATCTACATTCAAAGATTCTGAAGTATGTCAAGTCTGGTTTTCTTCCCTTCATTAGCTCATAAGGAGTCTTATTCAGGCTTTTGTTGATTGAAACTCTATTAAGAACATGACATGCTGTGTTAATAGCTTCAGCCCAAAAATATTCTGGGAGAGAAGAATCACTCAGCATGGTTCTTCCAGCTTCAATGAGAGTCCTGTTCTTTCTCTCAGCAATCCTATTTTGTTGGGGTGTTCTTGGAGAGGAAAACTCTTGATGAATCCCAAGTTCTTCACAAAACTTTGTCATACATTCAGATTGAAACTCAGTTCCATGATCACTTCTAATTTTGACCACAGAACTGTTCAATTCATTCTGTATTTATTTGACAAATGTCTTGAAAACATCAGTAGTTTCAGACTTTTTCCTTAAAAAGAAAACCCAAGTAAATCTGAAATAGTCATCAACAACCATAAAGGTGTAGAATTTCCTACCTAGACTATGAACTAGCATAAGGCCAAATAAGTCCATATGCAAGAGGTATAAACACCTCACAGAGTCTTTGATTTCAATGCTTTTGAAGGAAGTTTTGGTCTGCTTGCTTTTTGGCATGCAGAGAAAATGATCTCCTTAGTGCATTTAATGTTAGGACCATTCCTAACTAGATCTTTACTGAATAGCTTGCTTATGGTCTTATAGTTCAAATGAGCTAGCCTCTTGTGTCATTTGATATAGTGTGAGACTCTCTCATTTACAATTAGGCATATGGGAGAGTCTGAATTTAGACAAAGAAAAATTAAACATGACACATTCCCACCTAGTGCCTGTCAATATGACCTCTTGGTCACTCTTTTTATGTGGCACTCATGCTTGTGAAATGAAATTTCATAGCCAAGATCATAAAGTTGACTTATGCTTATAAGGTTGTGTTGCAACCCTTCCACATAAGCTACTTTAGTGAAAGTGACTAAGCCATTTGAAATCTTACCATAACCTATGGTAATCCCTTTGTCAGCTCCACCAAAGATTACCTTTGGTCCATCCTTTACTGGAATAAACTCCCTCAAATTGCCCTTTGTTCCAGTCATGTGTCTGGAACATCCACTATCCAAGTACCAGATAGGCCTATCTCTGGTGCTTGGACATACCTGCAAAATAAAGATTTATTTATCCTTAGGAACCCAAATTGTCTTGGGTCCTAGGTGCTTGTTAGTTGGGGCTCTATTGAGACCACATGAAAATTTCTTAGTTGGGTACATTTTCTGCCCATGAGACACAGTGTGATTGAACCAATAGTCCAGGGCAAAGTGTCCAATCTTTCCATAACACCAGCACTCATATCTGTTGTATCTCCTCTTTGGAGGAATAGTAGGAACTTTATGCTGACATTTCTTAGGACAGGAATCAGCAAACTTGGCAGTTGCATTTTGACTGGGAGCAAAATGGTTGTTTTGCCTCTCAGTCATAATAGTCCTCCTTGGAGCAAGCACATTAGGAATAGCTTTCCTATTCACATATGAGTTTGGTCCTACTGGTCCAGACTTTTGGATTTCTTTTCCCTTAGTCTGAAACACAAGTTGTGGCATGACTGGACCCTTTTGTCATGTCAGCTTTTTTCCTCTCCTTTTCTTAGGTTTAACATAACCAAGTCCACTTCCAGGAGTTCCTGAGAAGGTATCTATAATAGAGAGCAATGTTTTAGGTTTAGAAAACAACTGAATAAGTCTTTTCTCATTCTGGAGTTTGAGTTCTAACTCCTGAATGGTTGCTTCTTTTTGTTTTAGCAACATGATTTGATCATCAATGATCTTAGTTAGCGTAGCCAAATTTGAAATTTGATGACCGATCTTCTAAGTAGCCATCTCATGATGGTACTCAAGACCTCTTAGTGATGCAATCTTGATGGTTTGTTCTTTGACAAGCTTTTTGATATTTACAAGACCCTCTAGCAGTTTTCTAAACTTAACTGTGAGCTGTTACAGTTCAGTCTCAGAGTTGGACTCATGTTTATCAAAAGTTGATCTACATGTGTCTGACTCATCCCCAGTCTCACAAGCAGAAGTTATAGAACAAATGAAATTATCAAAGATTACCTGAGTATCCTGACATTCAACAATTTCTGTTTCTGGATTATCAAACAATGCCATCAAGTTAACCTACATATCATCTTCAGAGTCACCATGGAGTGATGAAGTTGTGGAGTTATTTCCCTTATATATGACCTCTCTGATGAATTACTCTTCACAGGAGAATAATCCAACATGAGCATGTTCTTCATCTAATTCAGTTGAATCAGTATCACTATCAGATAAAGTCTTTGGCTTATTTGCCATCAGACCATTTTCTGATTTCTTGTCTTTATAGAACTTCTTTTCCTTGGACTTCCTGTTCTCCTTTCTCTTTACTGGACAATCAGCAATGACATGTCCAGACTTGTTACAGCAATAATAAATAATGTCAGTCTTAACTTGTTTGTTCTGATTTGAATTATACCTGACCACAGATTTGTTTTTGTGTTTGTCTTTGTTTTTGCTGGAAATTGAACCAGATGATGTCTTCTTATTCCTTTGCTTCCTTCTTCTCATCATTTTCTTGAATTGTCTGGTGAACAATGCCAATTCACCATCTGACAATTCTTTTGATGATGAACTAGTCCCAGTGCTAACTGAATCATCATCCCTTCTTGGTGATGATGGAATTTCTTTTCTAGACTTCTTTGATGTGTCTGCTTTGAAAGCCACAGATCTAGTCTGATTTGAACTTCTGGCAGATTCATTTTCAGCTTTTCTAGAATTCAACTGAAGCTCATGTGACAACAGCTTCTCATACAAATCCCGGGATAACATGTTCCTTAGATTGCTTATTTCTCTTACAACACAAATCTTTATGTCTCATTCTTTGTTTAGGGATCTCAGAAACTTGTCATTAAGCTCATAGTTTGATAATTGTATGACACAATTCTGTAAGTTATTGACTATTCTAAAGAACTTTTCATAACAAAGTTTTATAGAATCAGTCTTCCCTTGCCTGAATGCCTCATATTGCTGGTTGAGTAGAGACTTTCTGTTATCTCTGACTTCTTTTATGCCTTCCATATAGACTATTAGAGTGTCCCACATCTCCTTGGATGTTTTATAGTGTACTAAGTTCTGAAAGGTTGAATTATCTATTGCACTGACAATTATGTTTTGTGCTCTTTTATCCATGGTGGCAAGAACTACCTCATCCTTTGTCATCTCAGACAGACTCTTAGGGGTTTGTACATTCTAAGACAGATACTTTCATGGGAATATATGGTCCTTCTTGTACAATGACAAAGATTCTTGGATCTGATGCCTCCATAAACAATCTCACCCTCTGCTTCCAAATAGCAAAATTATCCTTTATACATATAGGAAGCTTCATAGAACTGAGTTCTCTATGAGATTCTGAATCCATGACATAAGATATGTATCAACCCCTGTTAGGATCTTTGTCTGATTGTTAAATTTTTCTTTGAATAACCTCCCTCTGATACCACTTGAAAGATAATTTTATGGGTAGTTAATCACCTAGAGGGGGGTACATCCACTTTCTTCCTTCTTCCTCACTAGCAATGTGCTAGATAAGGTTATATCTCCCCTTCTTCAACTCAGATCAATTATCTTACAGGCTCAATTTTTGTTAAGAAACCTACAACTCAGACCCACTGGTCCTACCTCAGAGATCTACATAATCTCCTACCTCAGGTCCCTCAAGAACCCTACCTCAGACTATATAAGTCTTACACCTCAGTGATCCCACACAAATCACCTACCTCAGGTCCCTCAAGAACCCTACCTCAGCCTTTATAACACAGACTTATAACTCAATGATCCCACACAAATCACCTACCTCAATCTTTATAAATCAGGCTTACAACTCAGAGATTAAATCTCCTACACACTTAGATCTCAAAGAGATCTTACAGGTTTAATAGGAAAATGAGAAAGAAAATAATCTCAGAGAATAACAACTCTGAGATCTAACTTATCTGAGAATTTAGATTCTTCAATTCAGCAGCACAGGATAGATTCTTGATTTGCGGACTGGCTGAAATGATTCTTCACTGGATTTGCAAGTTCTTGATGTTGATCGGCTTGATTTCCTTGAAGAAATTGTAGAACAGATCCACCCTAATCCTCTGATCAATGTTTTTAAAGGATCAGAAGACTTTCTTGAATACCTACGTCTTTTTTCTTCTTGGAGTTGTCGGCCTCCTCTGACTTAGAATAAATTAGAATGAGAGAATTGATTGGTTTTTCTGAATATCTAATCCATGTTGTTCTGTGTAGATGACCCCTCTATTTATAGCCTTCACCGGTTATTGGCTTCTGATTGATGACATCATACTCTAAGTCCTCCTTCAAACAGTTTCTGATGAGATATCAAGTTACTGTAGTTTACATGACACTTCTAACTTGACTTGACACTCCTGTGTTGACTATGTACAACTTCAGAATCATAAGTGTCGAGATGTCTTAAGTGTCTCGACACAATATTACTTAGTGTTCTTAGAAGGTGTCGAGACATCTTAGCAGTCTCGACACATCTGTACTTGATAGAATTTCCAGTCTGAACTTGAAGGTGTCGAGACAGTTGACTTGTCTCGACACAACTGTCTGATGGGTGTTGATATCTGCTTTAAATCTTCACTGTGTCGAGATAATTGAATTGTCTCGACACTACAGTCTGCTGGGTGTCAACACTTTTATTCTTGCTTTAAATCTTCACTGTGTCGATACAGTTGAATTGTCTTGACACCACAGTCTGTTGTGTGTCGATACTTTAAGTCTGCACTTCAGTTCTTCATTGTGTCGAGACAGTTGTTTTGTCTCGACACTACTGTCCTAAGATTTAAGGCATTAAGATATCTGACATGTCTCGACACTGCTGACTTGATTCTTCAAGGTGTCGAGATAACTAAATTATCTCGACATTGCTGACTTAACGGTGTTGAAATAAGTGAATTGTCTCGACATAGCTGACTTGATCTGTCGACACTTCTCCTACAAAGGTGTCGACATAGTTGTGAAGTGTGTCGATACTTTTGTACTTAGTCATTTCTTGCTTTGACTGTCCTGACTTCACTCAACACTATTAGCTGTATGGCGTTGAGTGAACTGGCTTTACTCGATGCATGTAGACTTAGTCAATTTTCTTTACTGTCTTTACAGTCAGCTTCTTTGAGTCCACATGTCAATATAACTTGGATCACCTGTCCAATCACTATGGCATAGGCTAACCTGCATGCATGAACTGAAACATACATCAAATACATACTTATATATATCATTAAGTTGAAAAGGCTTCTTCAAATCAAGTACATTGTTTCCAATGCACCCAACACTATTATTCTAAGTTTTAATGCTACAACCTAATTTAAGTCCTGATGATCCAAATTAGTTTATTCGGGCTAGTGTCATGGAGAGGGTGTGAAAAAACAAGCCTATGACCATCAATATTGATAGATTTTGTTGGAGGCTACCCATTGGTTTTGAGAAACTAATACCCATTTGAGTGACTATGATGCTTTCTCATCACACTAATTATGGACAACTTTGTTTTCATTTCTAGGTTGGATTAAATGATAACTAATGAATATCTTGTAGAAGTTCTAGGATAGGTGTATGTTTAGAAACATTCACTAAAAAATCTCCTACTCAGTCAGGGTATCGAGTTTCTCCTTGCACTCTTTGCAGTAAGCTTGCGATTATTTAATTAACTTCTTGTACTCCAAGGGTTTAAATTGGTTTACTTAGGATAAGCAAACACTCAAGTGTGGGGGTGTTTGATGAGGTTAATTTATATAAACTTTTCAGCTTTAATTTCTTAACATTCTCCACACTCAACCCCTCATATTTAGCATTTTCCATATTGTTACACCTAAAGTTTTGATTTTTATAACTTCTTCTATTAATATTTTATTTTTCATAGAAAAATGGGAGATTATTATGTAATTCTCTAATCTTAACATTTAAGACAATCATTATAAGCAGGAATTAAGAAATTCAGGTACTTTTGGCAAGTTGAAATAGCAATTTACAACTTCAAGAGATGAACACAACATCCCACACGGCCAAACAACTCGTGTATAGTTAAGCCAGGAATAGTATCCCAAGACAGAGGGCTATACAGCTAAGGACACGGGTGTGTCGATACCCGTATTCTCCACCGAAGAATGGCATTTCACAAGAAGGCAGAGCACGGCTATGTCGAGCCCTATGTTGATTAACACGGCTTGTGAACCAACACAATGTTTGGGTAGAAACTGTGCATACGTTGTCCGACACGCCCTGGAACATGGCCTTATTTGAAGCCATATTCGATCCAATTCTGCCCAGGAGTATAAAAACCAGGAAAACGAGAAGAATCAGACTTTTTGGAGAGGGAGGCATGGAGAGAAACAATAACAAGAAGAAGAGAAGTTCATTGGAGAGGAGGATTGAAGAACAAGAATTTGTAATGTTTGAATTTTCTAATCCTTCTTCTTCCTTTGAATTTGGAATATTGTTTATGGAGTAATTTTTCTTTTTGAATGAGATATATGTGAACAATACATTGTTTTGACTTTAGCTACTTGGCTTATCTTAGTTCTTCTATGATTTACTATAATCTGGGTGAAAGATAATTCTATGGGTAGTTAATCACCTAGAGGGGGTGAATAAGTATCTTTTAAAATTCTTTGTCACTTATAATATATGTTCAGCTGATATTTGAAAAGTAAACTTTACAAGTATACAGCATAAGCAATCCACTAAACACAGCACAAGTAATCCACAGAACACAGCACAAGCAATCCACAGTACACAAAAATTTTATAGTGGTTCCCCTATCTAGGGTACATCCACTTTCCCCCTTCTTCCTCACTAGCAATGTGTTAGATAAGGTTATATCTGTTTAGCTGATATTTGAAAAGTAAACTTCACAAGTATACATCACAAGCAATCCACTGAACACAGCACAAGAATTCCACAGAACACAGCACAAGCAATCCACAGTACACAAAAATTTATAGTGGTTCCCCTATCTAGGGTACATCCACTTTCCCCCTTCTTCCTCACTAGCAATGTGCTAGATAAGGTTATATCTCATCCTTTTCAACTCAGATCAAAAGATCTTACCGGCTCAGTTTCTTTTTAGAAACCTACACTCAGAACAACATGTCCTACCTCAGATATTCACCCAATATCCTACCTCAGGTCCCTCAAGAACCCTACCTCAGCCTTTATAACACAGGCTTACACCTCAGTGATCTCATACAAATCACCTACCTCATGTCCCTCAAGAACCCTGTCTCAGCTTTTATAAATCAGGCTTTCAACTCAGACATTAAATTTTCTACCCACTCAGATCTCAAAGAGATCTTACAAAATTAAGAGATAAATAATTTCATAAAACAACAATTCTGTAATCTGTCTTATCTGAGAATTCAGATTCTTCAATTCAGCGGCAAAGAAATAATTCTTGATAAACAGACTGGCTGAAAAGATACTTTTCTAGATCTGCAATCTTCTTGATGATGATCGGCTTGATTTCCTTGAAGAACTTGTACAACAGATCCACCTTAATCCTCTGATCAACTTGTTGAAAGGATCAGATGATTTTTTTGAAGACCTTCGTCTTCCTTCTTCTTCTTGGAGTTGTCGTCCTCCCCTGTCTTGGAAAAAATTAGAATGAGAATTGATTTGTTGAATTTCTGATTTTTCTTTTCTGTGTAGACAATCCCTCTATTTATAGCCTTCACGGATTGCTGGCTTCTGATTGATGATATCAGCATGTGACATCATGCTTCAAATTTTCCTTCAAACTGATTCTGATGAGATATCATAATACTGTAGCTGATGTGACATTTCTGACTTGACTTGACACTTCTGTGTTGACTCTGTACATCTTCAGAAACATAAGTGTTAAGATGTTCAAAGTGACTCGACATTATATTACTTAAATGTTCTTAGAAGGTGTCGAGACATCTTAGCAGTCTCGACACAATTTTACTTAGTAGATTTTTCAGTCTGAACTTGAAGGTGTCGAGACAGTTGACTTGTCTCGACACAACTGTCGACTGTGTCGACATCTTTAAATCTTCACTATGTCGAGACAGTCAAATTGTCTCGATACTACTGTTTGTTGGGTGTCGACACTTGATTTAGTTTCTCACTGTGTCGAGACAGTTGAATTGTCTCAACACAACTGTCTGCTGGGTGTCGACACTTTAAGTCTGTACTTCAGTCTTCATTGTGTCGAGATAGTTGTATTGTCTCGACACATCTGCCTTGATCTTCAAAGTGTCGAGATAACTAACTTGTCTCGACACAGCTGTCTTGATCTTCAAAGTGTCGAGATAACTGACTTTTCTTGACACAGCTGACTTAATCTTCAAAGTATCGAGATAACTGACTTGTCTCGATACTGCTGACTTGATCTTCAAGGTGTCGAGATAACTTACTTGTCTCGACATAGCTGACTTGATCTTCAAGGTGTCGAGATAACTGACTTGTCTCGACACAGCTCCTGCAAAGGTGTCGACATAGTTGAAGTGTGTCGACACTTTTGTATTTAGCCATTTCTCTGCACTGCAATTTGCTAGGCGTTGATTGTTCCGACTTCACTCATCACTTTTAGCTGTATGGCGTTGAGTGAACTTGCTTCACTCGACGCTTTTGTACTTAGGCAATTTTTTGTCTTACCAGTCAGCTTCTTTGAATCCACCTGTCAATATAATTTGGACCACCTGTCCAATCAATATGACATAGGCAACCTGCATGCATGAACTGAAACATACATCAAATACATATTTGTGTATATCATTGAGTTGAAAGGGCTTCTTCAAATCAAGTACATTGTGTCCAATGTACCCAACACTGGGATTTTCTCTTAGTCGATTTCATAATTCGTGATTGAGAGATTATGAGTTTGATAAAATCATTTATAGATAAAGGGTTTTGCATGTAATCTTATAGATAGGAAAGCGTAAACCTCCCACATTAGTGCTAAAACTAGGAGTGAGTAATATAGAAGGATAAAGCAAGATTTAAGGGTTATGATATCGAAGAGATTTCGTTCATTCAACTTTAACTTAGTCATTGATTTGCTTGAGAGAGAAATTAATGAATTTTCAAAACTCCGCGGTTGGTAGAATTCTATGAAACGGCAAGCATAAATAAAATGAAATATCAAAGCTAAGTTTGTGAAAATACACTCTCATGCAAAGTATCTCTCAGCAAATTATCTTGTTATTCTCTCGATTTTCTATAATTCTTATGTCAATTTAGTCTTATAAAACTAACTAAATTCACATTTTTGAACTATCACCGGTAAGATAATATAGTGTAAGCGAGTAAGAGTAGTTGAAGGAACCCTGAGGTGACACGAGGTACTTTAAACTCCTATACTATGATTGATAGGTTCGCTTTCTTGAGCTCTACATTGAATAAATATTCAGCGTAAGAATCGATCCACTTAGTTTCTTTTACAAGAGAACAAAAAGAGTGCCAACCATTACTATATCTCGCATCCACAAGGTAATATTTTTCAACTGGCACCTCGAAACGATCTAGTCTTTGGAGTGCATTACACAACACTCTGAAGTCCGATGATGACCTCACTCATCCAGGCAATACATACATAAACTTCATGTTTGAATCACATACGCTCATGACGTTTGTTGTAATGACTTGTTTCTTATTTTGATACCTACCTTGATCTTTAATTTAAATTGTTACTTCAAGTGAGTGTCATCTATGACACAATACAATTATATAAGATAATACATTATACATCACATGTACATAAATGTATGAAATGATTAAATTGCTCATCGGAAAATGAATCTTTGAGTTGTTGATGCACCAAAAAGCTTTTTAAAGTTGGGGATAACTTTAGGATTGCCCTAACACTATGTTGAAATGTCGGTTGATTATATTAATTGAACGTATATATGTATAGCCGACATCTCAAAAAAAATTATTGTGAGTTAAGACATAAAAATACACTAACCAACTTTTAAACAAAAATATTTTGCGTCTCTTAATAATCCACGCCTAATTAGAACATTACACGGCGTTTCAAAAGAACTTATGGTCATTTGAAGGTTGTTAAAACAGTTGACATTTGTCCCACTATATAATGGAGTAAACAACATCCTCCTTCAAATATTCTTAGCATTGACCTCTAAGATTTTTTTCAATCTTAATTTTCATCATAACTACAATGATCACAACAAGAGCCACTGCAAATACTACTCTCCTACATTTACAACGTTTCATTATTTTTTCAATCTATATATAAAATATAGACACTTACATCTACACAAAAACAACATAGCCACACAAATATACACACATATCCACATAAAATCACACACACAACCACACAAACATACAAACACACATTTTCATACACGCACACAACCACACATACTTACATATACCCACAAACCACACAAATATACTCACACATTTTCGTACACAACCACACACACACACACAACTACACAGTCAACCGCGGCTCAGCATTTAGGCTTCGTTTGGCGAGGTGGTGATGGTCGTGAATGCGGTGATCATGAAACGTCGGTTCTGAATGTTCGACCTCACCTAAAAAAATCATTCATTTTATGCTCAAAATTAGTTTATTTTCTTGGTTGCAGTTATAATTTGTCACAGCAAACATACATTCTTTCATAATGGCGTTTTGATCAAACTCATCCGAGCAAATAAGTTGTGCCAAACGTAGGCGTAGCCTTACTTTATAATGCGTTTAAAAATAGGCGATTGTTATTCGCACTACAGTTTTGGTTATTCGCACTACGTTTTCTCCTAATTTTTCGCATCTTTTGGAAATACGCCTTGTACATGCATTTTTAGGAAAAGTGTTCAACACGAAAGTTGTAGATCTCGATGAGATCTACAACTTTGGTGTTGAACACTTTTCCTAAAAACGCATGTACAAAGCGTATTTCAAAAAAGCACGAGAAATTAGGAAAAAACACGTGTGACTAGCCAAAATTGTAGTCCGGATAACAATCGCCTAGAAATATCGGCCTAAGGAACTGTGAAACAAGTGAAATTAATAGAGAAGAATGCTATGTCAAGTCCTAAAAGTCCAACGGCTACTTTCTTCCAACACTCGCCAATCCTTCTTCCAATCCTACCCCAATCTCAGCGCCCATTGCCATTTCCGCAACGAAGCTGCAATTATCGAACTCTGCAAGCAGAGGCGCTTCGAAGAAGCCCTCTTTACCCTCCATTCCCTGGAATCCAAAACGCTCAGCCGCAGCACCTATGCCCATCTCTTAGCCGCCTGCGCCTCCCTCAAGTCTCTTCACCACGGCCGCCTCATCCACCGCCACCTCTCCTCCTCGGGCATCCCTACCGACGTCGTCCTCCACAACCATATCCTCATCATGTATGGGAAATGCAGATCCATGGATGATGCCCGCCAACTGTTTGATATAATGCCTGAAAGAAATGTTGTTTCTTGGACTTCCATGATCTCAGGATACTCTCAAAGCAACAGAGAGGCTGAGTCTGTGGTGATGTATTTAGGAATGCTTTATGCAGGGGTTCTTCCGGATCAATTCTCATTAGGAAGTACGATTCGATCTTGTTCCGGCCTATTAGACGCGGAGTTGGGAATGCAGCTTCACTGCCATGTTGTAAAGTTGGGGTATGAGTCTGATCTTACTGTTCTGAATACATTGATCACTATGTATTCAAAAACTGATTGGATGGGTGATGCGTTTATGGTGTTTCAGAGTATTAGGAAGAAGGATTTGATCTCTTGGGGCGCGATGATTGCCGGGTTTTCTCAACAAGGCCATGATTTGAGAGCTTTGGAACTTTTCCAGGAAATGATCAGCGTGGGTGATTATTTGCCCAATGAGTTCCATTTTGGGAGCGCACTTAATGCTTGCGGAAATGTGCATCTTTTGAGGTATGGGGAGCAGATGCACAGTCTATGCATGAAGATTGGGCTTGAGAAATATACATGTGTTGGGTGCGCTCTAAGTGACATGTATGCAAAGTGTGGAAAGTTGGATTGCACAAGAAAAGCCTTCTACCAAGTTGAGATTCCTGATTTAGTTTCATGGAATTCAGTGATAGGGGCATTTGCTTCTGGGGGTTATGTAGATGAAGCTATTCATTTTTTCTCAGAAATGAGATTTTCAGGATCTAAACCGGACAATATTACCGTCCTGTGCTTGCTTTGTTCTTGTACGATTCCTCCGTCTCTATTTCAGGGCCAACTAATTCATGCCTACTTATTCAAAATGAGTTTTGGCAAAAAAGATACAGTTTGTAATGCCATTCTGAACATGTACGCAAAATGTTCCGACTTGAATGCTTCTTTGAATCTTTTCGAAGAGATGATCGATACTCGTAACACTGTTTCTTGGAACACGATTTTGACTGCGTGCTTGCAACATCAACAACCGCTCGAGGTCTTAAGGCTATCGGCACTAATGAGATGTTCAAAATTTGAGTTTGATCAAGTAACTTTAAATAGTATATTGAGCGCTTCTGCGGATTTGGCTTGCCTAGAAATAGGAAATCAAGTTCATTGTAATGCCTTCAAAAGTGGATTTGAGGACTCATTGATGGTTAGGAATGGTTTGATTAATATGTACACAAAATGTGGCAATTTAAATCACGCGAGAAAGTTGTTCGAATTGACGGGAAGTAGTTGTGATGTTTATTCGTGGAACAGTTTGATGGTCGGCTATGCACAATTTGGCTATGGGCGCGAATCTCTTGAGTTGTTTAAGAGAATGCAGTACTCCGGGATTAAGCCAAATCATGTTACATTTGTCGGGGTTCTCTCAGCTTGTAGTCATATTGGGCTGGTGGACGAAGGCCTCCACTATTATGATATGATGAGTTCGACTTATGATATTTGTCCCACAAGAGAGCATTGTTCATGCATTGTTGATTTGCTCTCTCGAGCGGGCCGATTAAGTGATGCTGAAATTTTCATTCAGAAGATCCCAATTGAGCCTGATGCCATAATGTGGAAGACTTTGCTAGCTGCCTCCAGGGTTCATAATAATATGGAGATTGGGAAGAGAGCAGCTGAACGTCTTCTTTGTGTTGACCCTTACAATTCTGCAGCCTATATATTGCTGTGTAACATTTATGCTTCTTCTGATTGTTGGGACGATTTAGCCAAATTAAGAAAGTCAATGAAAAGTCATGGTGTGAAGAAGGCTCCTGGGAGGAGCTGGATCGAGGTCAAAGGGGAAATGAACGACTTTATTGCTGAAGATCGATCGCATCAGAAAACAGAAGATATATATTGGATACTCGATTTGCTGGGTTTCAACATGAGTGAGGTGGAGCTTGATTCTTTATGTTCCTTTCAAGGAAGTCTTGAAGCATGTTGAAGTATTTCACCACTGAAGGGAAAATATTAATCTGATTGTGATTCACATGACAATTTGCATATGAAAGACCAAATAATAAACTTTTCTGGTTTGGGCAATTGAATTGGTGGTCGGAAAATATACGAATGGGACGAGTGGATGGGCAAAACTGATGGACCAAGGTAACAGGATAAAGATATAGAATTTTAGCAATTAATAGTAATGAATGATGAAGGCTTTATCCATAAAGACTAGGGAAAAGAGATAAGAGATGTCTATTTGCTTTTTTATGTCAGGCTCATGTTATTAAAAGAAATCATCCACTTTGATCATCGTTTTCTTAATGCATTCTGTAAAATTGCTTATTTAATTATCTATTTGAAGATCAAGAACTTGCATTCATCATCATCATCTAAAGCATTATTGATATGCTTGTTCGCATGAATGATTTTTTTTTTCTTGTATTGCCTGCTGTCTTCACTTTGAACTACGTTGATGTTGCTTCGTGCACAATGAAAATTCTTATTGACTAAACTAATTTCCACATAATTATTTCTTGGCATTCTTTCATTATTAAGCTAAATATAGCTAGATTTTCAGCATATATGAAAATAATTTTGAGACCTTGGCTTAAACTCTGCAGGTTCAGTATGGTGCGTGCTGAAGAATCTTACCAACAGACAATTTTACAGAGCTTCTTCAGGTCTGCTGTTTTTATATAATGCTCAGGACCATGAACATGTATGTTTTCATGCATTTCGTTTTTTTTCAATCTAATTTTTCATACACCTATGTTATCAAAGGGCATTACTTGAATGCAACTGCGGGTAAAATCAAGTCCACCCCGTAGACATTCATAAACCGCTCCACCGTAGTTTTTTGCAGATAATCCCAATTTTGATTTAATATATAGTACATGCCAATATAGTAAATAAAATATTTTCATAAAGAAAAGGAAATAATAGAGGAACCCCCTCTTGACAGTAATATATGTTGTATATGTAAATCCTAGATGTGAAAAAAGTCATAATTCATCTAGAAAGGGGGACATATGTGGTATATCAAAGAAGAATAGGTGCACAATACAAATAAAAATAAGGCGAGAAAGAATTGAAAATTGACTTATTCACTGAGTAAAGGATTTCATTGGATTGGGTGCTATTAACTCAATCGAATGCTTACTCCCATTTCTTTCTTATGGACTTAACCGATCAACTTGCTATCGGATTCGGATATTTCTTTTCATTCGGTACTTTTCAAAAAAGAATTTAAACATATTTATTATGATTTATGATTATTTGAAGTAATCCCACTACTTCTGATCCCGTGGTTTCTACACTTGAAGAACAAAACCTAGGGCGTATCGCTCAAATTATTGGCCCAGTACTGGATGTCATTTTTCCACCGGGCAAGATGCCTAATTTTCAGAATGCTTTGATAATGAAGAGTCAAGATACTGTCGGCCAGCAAATTAATGTAACTTGTGAGGTACAAAAATTATTAGGATGTTTCATCATCAAATGTCTATTCATCTATTAGTATTAGGTTTTTATAAAATAGGGGGCAGAAAGATCATCAAATGTCTATTCATCTATTAGTATTAGGTTTTTATAAAATAGGGGGCAGAAAGACTGAAAAAATGTTGGTTCCATTTGATGTTGTCTAACAAAAAGTTAGAACATAGGTATGTACTAAGTAAATCAAAGGATAGTATTGATGCTGATGCTCTTGGACATACCAGTGGAAGTGAAGAACCTATTCTAAATGATGCGGAGAAAAAGATTCCTAGTTGGGGCCGTTATAGTTTAAGGCTTCATTTGGGAGAGTTTTGATCCGCGCGTTTCACCAAAACGCAACCGCCGGTGAACACATCTATTTGTTTTTCCGCCTCCCGTTCCAACCGCCAGCGTTTTGTTCCTTGATGAAATTCCCCCAACCGCAACTGCTACCCGTACCTCCATTCCTCAGCGTTTTCGCTCCTCCAAGCTCCAGCCACCTCCGCCTCCTCCAAGCTCCAGCCACCTCCGCCTCCTTCAAGCGCTGCCTCCTCCAAGCTCCAGCCGCCTTCGCCTCCTCCAAGCGCTGCCTCCTCCAAGCTCCAGCTGCCTCCGCCTCCTCCAGGATCTGCCTCCTTCAAGCTCCATCCGCCTTCGCCTCCTCCAGGCTTGCCGTCGTCGCTCTCTCACCTGACTGCTTCACCTAACCCACCGTCCTCAAGGCCCGCAACCTTCTCTTCTCCGTCGCCGATGGGGCACAGGAGGGTGGTACACAGTAGCACGGGAGGGCGGCACAATGGGGCACGGGAGGGCGGCGACAGAGCACAGCGGAGGCAGGGCCACATCACGGCGGAGTCAAGGCGGAGGAGGGGTGGAGGGATTGTTTAAACAGTAATATTTATTTATGTATGTTATATAGTTTAAACAGTAATATTTATTTATATATATAAATATATATATATATATACATAATTTATAATATATATAAATTATAATAAATATAAATATATATATATAATAATATATATTTATATTTATTATAATATATATATATATATATTAGAAAAAATAATTTAAAATTATATAATAAAAAATATTTATAAAACGTCACTGATGTTTTGCCAAACGGTTCACTGTTCTGAACAGCTCTGCAAACACAAACCACCCAAATAGATCTTCATTTCCAGCAACCAGTTTCCAACAGCTCCATTTAGAAACATGTATTTACAACAGCTCCTTTTACAACCGCAAGCGCTCTCCCAAATGAAGCCTAAGTAATATTCACTATCTAAATTCTTTCTTTGACAGCAAGAATATTTGGAGTTTGATCTCTGATTATACTTTTTGGGTTATTCTCTCAATTCCAATTGAATGCAACTGGATCTAATATAGTATGAACTGGTGATCAGAACATATATGGATAGAACTTATACCGGGGTCTCAAAAAACAAGTCATTTTTTCTTGGCCTTTCTCCTTTTTTTAGGTTCACTGGGATTCTTAGTGGTTGGAATTTCCAGTTATCTTGGTAGAAATCTTCTATCCATATTTTCGTCTCAGCAGATTCTTTTTTCCCACAAGGGATCGTGATGTCTTTCTATGGGCGGGTCTATTCATTAGTTCTTATTTGTGGTGCACAATTTCATGGTATATAGGTAGTAGTTATGACCGATTCGATAGAAAAGAAGGGATAATGTGCCTTTTTCGTTAGGGATTTCCTGGAATAAATCGTCGCATATTTCTTCGTTTCTTTCTTAAAGATATCCAATCAGAATGGAGGCGAGAGAGGGTCTTTTTCCTCGTCGTGTCCTTTATATGGAAATCAGGGGACAGGAGCCATTCCCTTGACTTGTACTGATGAGAATTTGACTACACGAGAAATCGGGAGAGAACTCACCGCCTTCTTGTGCTTATTATCGGACCCCTACTTGGGCACAAATCCCTGGTCAACAGCGGAGAATGAAACTGATTCTACTTGAGCAAGAAGACGACTCTCAGTATGCTGACCACAGACTGACTATAGCACCGCTCGCTCTCACTTGGTATCAGATCTTTCCAATTGCCTCTTCGCCAGTTGGAAATAGAGGCAAGAGGTTGCCCAAACCCCTCTTTTTTGCTTGAAAAGGGCCACTACTACTTGGCTTGGAGGTTAGCGGTGATAGATTTGATATGGAAGGAGTTCCAATAGATCAGACTACAAGATTGCGGTCACTGGAGAAATCTTTGCTAGCGAACACGGATTGACTCTCAAGGCTATCGATTTAAGGACCTCAGTGTTCTTTGTGTGAAGCCTGATGATTACAGATATGATCGGGAGTGTGATACATCCAGGATTGGCGGGAAAGTTGGGTGGGGGTAGTTCTGTCTTTTCTTCAATGATGCGATCCAAATAGGAATCGAACTCAAACAAAGTAAAATCATCAAACACAAGGAAGGAAAATATTACTGTTATGCAAATGTTACTGCTGAATCACGGAAAAACAAGACCACGAGGAAGAAAAACAGAAAACACACACACTGATCAATCTCGAGGAAGAAACCCTTCCTGAGGAGATGATATCTGTAGCGGAAGGCACAAGCGATTCCGATCTATAACCCAATCTTCACACACATCACAATTCATCTGCCGCCCAATTATTACCCTCTCACTCCTATTTATAGCCATCCTAAAACAAGAAAAGACAGAACTACCCCCACCCAACTTTCCCGCCAATCCTGGATGTATCACACTCTCAATCGTATCATTACTCTCTCCTCCAAATGTTCCTTGTCCTCAAGGAACAATGTGGGGGCAACATTGCTTAAAGGGGCACAAGCTTCCCATGTCGTGGCTGCCACCATTCCGTTGAGCCATTGAACAAATAATTGAGCGACGAGCTTGTTGGTATTGGAGGCAATACAACGGTGCTTTATCATACTCGTGCTTAATATCACTTTAAATCGTCGTTGCAAGTCCAATTGTGCGGGAAGCAACACAAGCATGATGTCAGCCTTCAGATCATAATATTTGTGCCACCCTTCAGGAGCTACAAAGTACGAATCCCCAACCATATCTGTAAACATCAGGCTTGACACAAAGAACACTGAGATCCTTAAATCGATAGCCTTGAGAGTCAACTTGCCATCCGTGTTCGCTAGCAGAGATTTCTCCAGTGAACGCAATCTTGTTGTCTGATCTATTGGAACTCCTCCTTCCATATCAAATCTATCACTGCTAACATCCAAGCCAAGTAACACTGAGATCCGTAAATCAATAGCCTTGAGAGTCAACTTGCCATCCGTGTTCGCTAGCAGAGATTTCTCCAGTGACCGCAATCTTGTAGTCTGATTTTACTCAAACAGCGTAAAATCATCAAACACAAGGAAGGAAAATATTACTGCTGAATCGCGGGAAAATAAGACCGCAGGGAAGAAAAACAGAAAACACGCACACTGATCAATCTCGAGGAAGAAACCCTTCCTGAGGAGATGATTTGTGTAGCGGAAGGCACAAGCGATTCTGATCTACAGCCCAATCTTCACACACATCATAATTCATATGCCGCCTAATTATTACCCTCTCACTCCTATTTATAGCCATCCTAAAACAAGAAAAGACAGAACTACCCCCACCCAACTTTCCTGCCAATCCTGGATGTATCACACTCCCGATCGTATCATAAGTCTAGGGGATATGTGAGGGCCAGGCCATTATAGATGACGTAGATTCACTGTTGTGTGTGTATATATATGAATCTATTTTGGTCATCGGTTCCCTGGAGAGAGAGAGAGGTGAAAAAAACAAGTAAAAGCATGTAAATGTATGTGCATATAAAAAATCATATAAAATGATATATATTAATTATAACAATACCTAAAAGCATACTATTAATTTCTCAAACCTCTCATGAGATTGAGCATAATTACATGTTGCACGGTTGCACCTGTGTATTATTTGAAATTACAGTATTTTTGTGCATGCATATTATAAAATGTAAACTTACAAGAGAGGTTTATAATTTCAAAAAATAGATGGGTGCAACCTTTAATTTTGCATACTTACAGTGGAGGTCTTGATAAACAATCCTAAAAACATATTTTATATTTTTGTTTGATTTATGTAAATATATCGGTTGAAATTACATTTGTGTAGGAAAATGGAATGCGGAGCATAAATTTTTTTTTCACTTATCAATCACAATACAAGATTTTTTGAAGATATTTGTAGGATTAGAGGAGTGAGACCTCAACTCCAATCCAAGATGTGGGACTAATCTATACAAGATAAATAAGGTCTTTACATGGGCTTTTAGTCATTTCTTGCACTCTCCCGCAAGCTGGAGCATACAGATTGTAGGTGTCAAGCATATAAACAAATTGTCGGTATAGTTGCTGTGGTAAGGCTTTGGTGAGGACATCATAAATTTTGCTCATCAACGGGTACACATCGCAGATCAAATTTGCAAAGTTGAACCTTTTCCGAATGAAATGACAATCAACTTTAATATGCTTGGTGCGTTTATGAAAGATGGGATTTTCAGCGATATGGATGACAGCTTAACTATCGCAATAGAGAATGGTCAAAGAAGGGAGCTATATACCAAGATCAGTTAGAAGACTTCTAACCACGTAAGTTCAGATACAGTATATGCCACCAAGCAATACTCAGCCTCCGCTGAAGAGCATGTCACCACCATCTGCTTCTTGCTTCGCCAAATGACTAGTTGCCTTCCAAAATGTGTAGTTGCCACATATAAACCGATGATCATCGAGGGATCCGGCATAGTCTGCATCTGACTATGTAATTAATGATAACGAAGATGATGATTTATACACAAGCCCTTGTCCCAGAGCAATCTTCATATATTAAAGGATCCGCTCAACAGCCTAGAGGTGGGACACCCGGGGAGCATGCATGAAGCGACTAGCCACCCCAACAATAAATTATATATTGGGCCGTGTAACAGTCAAATATATAAGCTTGTCGACACGGCGACGATATTATTCCGGGTTACAGAAAAGCAGATCAGAATCAGATATGTCAGCACGGCGCTTATGATTGACATCCATTAATGTATCAACATGCTCTCATCCTAAGTAGTGTGCATCATGAAGAAGGTCAAGACAGTGCTTCCTTTGAGACAAGACAAGTTTATCGAGTCGATGAGCTACTTCAATACCTGAGAAATAGCGGAGTTGGCTCAAATCTTTTGTCTGAAAGTGTAAGGTTAAGTATTTCTTAATCATAGTTATATCATTCACATTATCGCTTGTGAAGAGAATATCATTGACACATATAATCAGGATCGCCGTGCATGCAGGGCGATGACGAGTAAATAAGGAGAAGTCTATCGAGCTCCGAATGAAGTCGAAATCTCGAACAACCTTACAGAACTTATTAAACCAAGCCCGAGGAGACTGTTTGAGGTCATAGTGAGATTTTTTAAGATGGTAGGCAAGAGATTCCCCTGTGATTCCATAACCAAGTGGTTACTTCATGTAGGAAGTCTCCGCGAGGTCGTTATCAATGAATGCATTGTTGATATCAAGTTGATGCAGCTACCAATGACGATGGAAGGTCAACGAAATCAATACCCGAACTATATTCAACTTGGCAACCAGAGAGAACGTCTTTTTATACTCGATGGCATATTGTTGAGTGAACCTGCGAGCCCCAAGACGAGCTTTGAGGCGCTCAATTGTCCTGATGGGACATAATTAGAGAGAGTGTGAGTGGTAGATGGAACTGCGCCCAAGGGAGGAAATGTAGTCAGATCAGCTAGATAGGTAGTGTCATCATTAGGGGGGTGCTGCTTCAGGACATCAGACTGAGGACAACTACGAGTGTACGCACGAAAAGGAGGTGGCAGTGTAGGCATCATGAGAGGTGGAGTTAGGAGCTGAGGAGGTGTGTAATTTTTAACAGGCGCTCAATTGTCCTGATGGGATATAATTAGAGAGAGGGTGAGTGGTAGATGGAATTGCGGGCCGCCAAGGGAGGAAATGTAGTCGGATCAGCTAGATGTGTAGTGTTATCATTAGGGGGGTGTTGCTTCAGGACATCAGACCGAGGACAACTACGAGTATACACACGAAAAGGAGGTGGCAGTGTAGGCATCATGAGAGGTGGAGTTAGGAGCTGAGGGGGTGTGTAATTTTTAACAGGGACATTATAACGCGGGATGGCAGGTGAGAAGTCATCATAAGGAGGCGAGGAGTAGAAGGGTTGATCCTCAATGAAGGTGACATCAGTGGACCGTTTTTCCATCAGTTGGAGTATAACACATGACCTTTTTGCGTGTGAGAGTTGCCAACAAACATATATTTGGTAGCACGTTGGGTCAGTTTGTCCACTGCAGGGCTAAGATGATGGACAAAACAAACACTTCCGAAGATATGAGTGGTCAAAGAGAAAGGGAGGCGTGGAAGGAAAGAAGATGGAGAATGGTTTCACAAAATCGAAAATTGACGAGGGCATGCGATTAATTAAATAATATCATGGAAACGACAAAGTGACGATAGATTGATCTTGGCGACCTGCTTTTGAAACGTAAGAGAGTGGGCAACCATGGGGAGGTGGAAGTTTTTTCGCTCGACCACACCATTTTGTTGTGGTGTGTATGCACAAGATATTTGGTGGATAATACCAAATATAGTACAAGTTTCCTGTAATAAATTACATTAAACGGAGCAGAGCTCCTAGTACAATGAGGGGAGAAGGTGGAGCGATGTTGTTACTCATAGATACAAGATTTACATGTAAATTCTGAGAGAGAAAACTGGAAGAGTTGTCTTCATGTGAGAGGAGAATGACCAAGATGCTGATGCCAATCAACAAAGGGGACTGGGGAGAGAGCAGTGGTGGGAAGACCTTGAGTGTAGAGCTCATTTGACAGTCGTCTTCTACCATTGATATTATGCATCTGTCGTTCCTGCACCACAAAGGAAGAAGAAGAAAACGTGATGCAGCAACCATGATTCTGAGTAAGTCGACAGACAGGGAGGAGATTAAATTGAGAGTCATGAGCATGAAGGACAGAGCAGAGAGAGACAGGGTGAGAGACACGTCTCCAGAGCCGCAGACAAGCATGGTGTCTCCATTGTCCATCGTGATAAACTTAGGACAAACATAATTTGTGTAACCAAACCCCAAAGATGCTAGAATTCCTCGCGCAAGGTGTCAATATTGGAGCGGAATGTGTTTGGAACATCCACCTCAGGAGAAGCATGGTGCTAAGAGTTGGAAGGATGTGGTGGGAACCCATGTTTCGTGTAACGGGTGGACTCAGTATGATTTGTTTCTCCATTAGCCACCGTGATAAACTTAGGACAAACAGAATCCGTGTTACCATACCTCAAAGATGTTGCAGTTCCTCGTGCAAGGTGTCAATGTCGAAGCGGTATGTGGTAGGAACATCCATCATCTATCGCAAGAGAAGCATGGTGCTGAGAGTTGGAAGAATGTGTCGGAAACCCATGTTTCTTGTAACAAGTGGCTTCTGAATGATTTGTTCGGTCACAATGAGTACATAAGCGAGTGTTTTGCCTAGTGGATCGATGACATCCATCATGTCCACCACCCCGAGACCCATGACAACCTCCCCAGGGCCCAGTAGGAGGAGAACCAGCGTCAGTAAAGGGTTGTAGATGGGCAGGAGTCACCAATACTTCAGTGGGCGGATTGACCTTCAAAATCATGGAGCACATATCCGAGAGGGACGGAATAGTGACGATAAGATGTTCTCCCAGACACTATGAAGACGTGGTGGTAGGCGGGCCATCATTATTTCTATATCGACAGCTCCTTCTGAGCTCGCTGGGTAGCAAAATAGATCATTGCAGGTTGGTGCTGAATCTAAGTCTCAACAAGAGTCTTGTACTGGGCCACGAATGATGTTAAGTCACCATCTAAACTAGGTTCGAAGGCCTGTAATCACGAAAGAGGACGAACAGATGTTGGAGGTTTTCATTTTCGGAGTAGAGGGGCTTCAGTTCATCCCACAGAGGCTTTGCGTATCGTGATGTTGTCATGTGATATGGCTCATGTCCATGGAATTTAAGATCCATGATTGAACTTGCCCATCATCACAGAACGATTTCTCAGTAGGCTCAACAGGTGGATCGTGGGTCAAATGGTGAAGAAGACCCTTGGTCGGTCTGGAGGACACGACGCACAAAGTGGACCTACTCGACAATTTTTCTTCCCAGTAAGGGAGATAGCGGTAATTTGGAGTTTTTTGCGTACTTCATAAAGGGGAAATGGGGCGAGTGTGGTCGGAGTGATGGACGGGACGGATGTTGCATTTGTCCCCGTGGTATATACATGCTCTTGGAAGAAGGAATTGGCGAGCACTGGGCACGAGCAAGTCCAAGACTGGAAATAAGGAATCGGCGAGTTCCGAGCGGATGCTAGAATAAGAGGCAACGAGCTCCAACCGTAGGAGAGGCAACAAGTTCCAACTGCACGGGGCGCTGGAAGAAGGGACGGTGAGTTCCTACTGAGGGTGAGCTCCAACTGCACAGGAGCGCTGGATACAGAAGTTGCGAGCTCCAACCGCATGAGGGCCTAGAAGAAGAGGCGGGGAGCTCCAACTGAGGGAAAGCTCAGCCTGTCAAGAACGGGAAAGAAGGATTAGCGAGTTCAGGGTGCGGGCGTCTGCGAGTTCGATCGATACAGGGAGAAACCTCAGGCGAGGACAGTCACGGGCTCCCGCAAGTTCAGGGGAAGCGGAGAAGCGGCAACTCTGGGCTTAACTGAGTGCAGGCGCAGGTGCGAGCGTCTACGACTCTGATGGATGCAAGGAGAAATCACAGGCGAGGATGGATTCTAGCTTCCGTGAGTTCAAAAGCAGCCGAGAAGCGGCGAGTCCGATATTCACTGAAAGGAGTGGAGGCAGCGAGTTCCGTCGAGCAAGCAGGGAGAGCTGCAGATGTTGGCGGGCCTATTAAAGGCGTGATAGAGGGTCTCAGTCCAACAACAGGCAAAGGAGCAGAATCTGGCGAGCTCCAAGGGGACGGCTGCGAGTACTGGAGGAAGAAAAAAATGCAGCCAAGAGAGAGCTCAATCGGCTAGAATTTAGATGTTAAGGATCATGTTTCTCTTATACTATGTAGGAAAATTGAATGGGGAGTAGAAAAATATTTTTATTAATTCACTTATCAATCACAATACAAGAATTTAATTTGTACATTGATTTATAGGATTGAAGGAGTGAAACATCAACTCCAATCCAAAATATGGGACTAATGTATACATGAGAAGAAATGAGGCCATTACATGGGATTTTATTCAAGAATGGACGGCCAAAACAAACTTGGGAGCAAAATGAGAAGAAGATAAGGTCCGTTCATTTGGACGGAATCAAACCCTTAGAATTAGATTCAGAGGTTTCTTTTCTTTGAAATCACACTTTAATTTCATTTCTGAAACCTCAATTCCGTCAAATCAAATGGATCCTAAAAGATTATGGAGGGACGATTGCTTGATTGACGAAGATGGCTGTCTGTTTGGCTCCAAATTCGTTTTAGGTGCTTCTTACAGCTGGAGATGGTTGACTGAACTTGAAGTGAGCCGCAATGCGGTCAAACAGGTGAAATTCCCATCAAAGGAGCATCGGTAAAGAAGGTATTTTTAATAAGCATTTTCCTTCAATTTTTAAACTTTAAATAGATTTTCAATTTACAAATGATATCTGGGGATCTTCTCTGATGGATTAAAAGCTCTATTCCGATATTTGTCGCCCTATTGCCGAAAAGTATGTTAAAAAATCCCAGCAGCTCGTGCGTCCTAGATCACTTAACTAATCGATATTTCTTTCCGAAACTGCTAGGGTTTTTCCGCGATTTCATATGCTCCTAGCCTTCGCATCCCCGCCTGATAGGGTTTCGGCGATTTCAGAAGACCCGCGCGCATTTAGAAATATTGTTGACTAATTCTCCCCGGCGGCCTTCTCCGCTACCCTCGGACTGCTCTACGACGGCTATTCACGATCTTACGCAAACGAGAAGCTCCTCCCGCTCCGCCTGTACGGTGCTCGTCGACGGTTCTACCCAGCATATAACTTCTCCTTCGCCCTGGTATTTCCTTTTGGTTTCCCCTTCCCATTTTTGTTCATTTTCGGAATATTAAAGATCCAAAAGTTGATTGTCCTAAAGAAAGCTAAGAAGAATTTACTTTTCTATAGATCATCCTTCCTAGGCTTGAGCAGTCGGACGCATTTTCTTGTAGATCTATGGCATTTTTGAATGATTTTTTTGTGAAATACTGGATATATATCTATTCATGAAATTATATGCATTGTTTGTGTAGGAGAAATTATCTTGCAGGGCTTCGTTTGGGTTCATCGCGCGCACATCACTGCTCCGCCGTGAAAGATTCCTGTGTATTCGTGCCCGGCCGCACAAAAGATTCCACGGAAATCAAAAAAATTGAATGTGGCTTAATTATATTGTTTGAATTCATGGCATTTTTGTACATTCAGAAATTTTTTTTCATGGAATTATTTTCTTGTAGTTTGGTGGTAAAATAGATCCAGATTTCGCTCTTGCCTTCACATATTGTGTTGATCCTTATTGGAAAAATAAAAGATAAATGTTTGGTTGGCAATCTCTAAGGAAATATTTTGGACTCTTCTGAGTAGAACTGTATCAACAAGGAGTAGAACTAATTTTCAGTTGGTAGAGCGGTTTTTTTGTATGTTGGAAAGACTTGTCTAAATGATCATTATTGCATGGGTTCATGCGATGTCCATTGGTGCTTGTCTACCAATTTTTGCAGAGCTTTCCAATATATACTTTGCAAACTCTTCACATATTTTTGTAGAACATTTATTCCATGTAATATACGTGGTAGATCCATTGAGAAGGGTGTTTGTCTACTATATGTATACTTTCGTCGTCTGTTATTTTTGTATGTGCATAGATTATGGGTAAACCTAAGCTCTGGAAGAAGGAATTTCCGCCACCATCTCATCCAACTGGGAATCCTCTCATGTCCTGGAGGTTTGTATTGTGATCTGTGTATTCGTGAGATCGAGTTAGGCCCGCCGGGTAATAGACCGATCAACCCACTTCAGCACAAAGATGGGTGGAAGAATTTGGTAACTAAATTCAAAGAACGTACCGGCCTATTATATGATTCGTTGCTACAGCTGAAAAACAAATGGGATCAATTACTTTTTCTTCCAAACGAGAATGGAAATTATGGAGGGAACTAAAAAAAGGAAAGACTGGTTGAATATTTTGCGGTTGGGATCCTATTAAAAAACCGTGTACAATAGATGCTTCTGATGAATGGTGGCAAGAGCGAATACAGGTTAATATTTCATCTCGTTCATTTTGTGAACAATTGTCCAATTATAATGATTACTTCTAATAACATATAATATTGTTGTCATGTAGATGATTCCTATGGCGAAAAAATTTCGATAGCGCTTTCAGGAATTGCTCCTGAGTTAGAGGAGAACCCTCCCAAGCTCGATAGGAAACACATGTTCAGCCAGGTTGTTGCTTCAGGGGATAATGTTTGGATTCCTGCAACTGGGTCAATGCCTTCTATTTTTTTGGATGATGGAGAATCATTTAAAAGTGGTAGGGAATGAAGATAATCCACAGGTGATGAAAAGTCTCTTGATAGATCCTTTGTGCCTAACATTGTTTCTTGATGACATTGCCCCTAGTGGCATAAAGGATAACATCCCAAAATATGCAGTGTAAAAAATTAGGTAGTTCTCCTAACGAAAAAAGAAAGATATTGGCAAATCACCAAAAACCACCTTGAAACAGGAAATACTATCACGCGTGGATGATCTAGTTGAACCCATCTCCCGTTCAGTTGGTAGTAGAATGTCTGCACCAATCCTTCCTCCTAGTGTTTTTCTCCTCGATGAGGTAGTTGAAGAGCTAGAAAGGCATGAGGAGATTTCGGGTGATCCAGAATTGTACGACTTTGCCACCGTGTATTTCTTGTCAACTGTGAACCGAGCCATGTTTTTGCCACGAAGAAAACTACCAGAATTTAAACACATAAGTTTGCAAGGATAATTTGGTTGAAGAATCGCAACAAATAAAGCTACTCCACACACACTCAACGCAGAAAAAAGCATTGCAAAAACAACACACAGTCCAAACATATAGTACTCAGGTTTAGAAACAAAAACAAACTTTGTTGGGCTGTATTCAGCCACCTTAGACGCCTCTCCTATGTTATGAGGCATTTTCAGAAGCATTTTGGAAAACAGATTTGGATCTTATCAGACATTTGTAACATGGCCTCTGGTTTGGAACTTATTTTGGATGTTTTTGTGTTCATTGTCCAATAATACTGTATTCAGCTCATCTTTGTCATCATTTTGGATCTTGTTTTGTAATGTTCTCCACTGGTTTGGAACTTATTTTGGATGTTTTTGTGTTCATTCCGGCGGTACTGTATCGACAGACTCGTGTCATCATTTTGGATCTTGGTTTTATTAAGACAATATATAGCAACAATGTTGCTTATTGATGTTGCTTATTTGAGAAATTTTCTATACCCAGTTTGGTGAAAATGTCTGAGCCAACAGAGCCAAAGTTATCTGAAGATGAAGAACCTATAATATAAGAAAAAGAGTTGATGTTGACTCATCAATTGGATAGACAGAATCATTATGTATGTCATGCCAATATTCTTGCTTCATCCACCAGTTCCGAAGCAACAATGTTTGATTCACGATTGGATCTAGAGTTTGGTCCATGTGATGAAGTTCTCTCCATGAAAATTTGGTATATCCAGAACTTATTCTTCTTACGAGCATAGATTTCCCCAGTGCGTGCCAAAAAACCTAAGTAATGCTGATCCGAACATAGATCCTACTAACACCGAAGGGTCTGGGTCAACTGCTATGGCAGCGCTACGAGATTTCATAGCAGATCATAAAAAATTCAAAACTCGTAGACCTCCCAAGGTTGTGATGTACAAATGTATTTTGGTCATATTGGAGGAAAAATAAAACTAAACAAATGTATTTTGGTTAAAAAAAATCAAAACACACACACAGAACAAATGTGTTTTTAATTTTGCACGTATAACAATTCAATATTATCATGTTTAATTTCTTTTGATTATACACCACACACAACACACAACACAGCAACTTTATGAAAAAAAAATTCAAAGAGCTTTTCCCACCACTGTTTCTTCCAAACAGTTGAAACAGTTTTCTATTTCTGAACAGCAATGAGAAATCTGTACTTCCAAACAGTTTCATACAGATTCTCATCACCATTCTGCAAAAAAGCAGATTTTCTACACTCCACTCTTCCCACCACTGATTCTCCCATCGCTGCAGCTGAGCCAACACAGAGCCGAAATCTCATTCATACACTGCTTGATCTACACCACACACCACAAATTCCAAATTGATTACTCAATTCCTTTCTGAAAATTTATCTTGGCTGGCACATCCAGATGATATCATTTTTGTTTAAATCTGTCATACACAACACACATTTACTCCAAACCATCACAGCGTATTCAATTTAGCACACAGCATTCAGCTCAAATTGATCAAATTCTGCTCAAATTTGGGGCAGGCCCGCGGGAAGAGTTCACACATTGACTCGCATCTGTGTTCACCTACAGCAAACATCATTGGCAGAGGGCGCACGCCCAATCAACCAGGGTGTGGTTGACTAACAGGGAACTTGACCAGGGCATGAGCCGCCAATGTCGGTCAACCGATGAGCCGACATGTGTGAGAAGCTATCGGCTATAAAGAAGGTATTTTTAATAAGCATTTTCCTTCAATTTTTAAACTTTGAAAAGTTCAGTTTGCACTGGCTGAAGGGGAATTCTAGATACACAAGTTAGGGCGATACAAACTGATATCTGGGGATCTTCTCTGATGGCTTCATTACAGGTCTCGTTATACTATCTCGCCTTCGTTGATAATTCGGCCATGAAGATATTTGTTTTCGCCCGATTCGCAAGTTTCAAGAGACGAAAAGTATGTTAAAAAATGAGCCCAGCGGAAAGCTCGTGCGTCCTAGATCACTTAACAAAGAAGATTATAATAGAGGTGCTCGTTCATTTTTAGATATTTTTTTGATGTCTTTCTTGTATGCATGATAGAAACTGCTAGGCTCTGTTTGTTTGGGTGTTTTTTCTCCATTATGATTTTTCATAAGGGAAGGCTATGTCTCGTTTGAGTAGCCTTCATTTGGAACCATCAATCCCCCAAAATGTAGTTTTGTGCAAGATTCCAACCATAAGGAGAAAGCTGCATTTAGAAATATTGTTGTATCTTTCATCTCTAACTGCTCCATCTCCAACCATGACCACCCACCCAAATAAGCCCGTCCTAATAAGCGGTATCAATTAAGCACGATGGACCAGTTTGGCGGGGGCACGACCGTGCAGCCAGGTTCTGCACGCAAACGAGAAGCCGCGGAAAATTGCGGATTGTGACCACAGCCAAAGAGTTGTGGTCTCGGTCGCCGCCGCGGCGCGGCAAATTCGCAGCGCCATACCGGCCCAAAATGAGAAATGTTTGGCCAACTACAAACACTGCTCAGCAAATTGGTGGATCTTCCGGCAAAATCCTAACCAAATGGACCCATTCATTTGATTAGAAATTTGTTTGGATCCTGGGCCAAACTGTACTAACGACATTTTAGAAAGTTATGGGAAAGTCCATCTCGGGGACCGCGGAGCTATACTTTGCTCGAAGTTATATTGCCGTCAATCTGGTTGATGATAAATTTAGGCGATTATTAATCGCACCCCTCATATGGCTATCCGCACTCCATTTTTGTTTAAAAAAACTTCTTTCTAGAACTTTACTCGCATCTCATCTCCCTCATTTTGGGGATGCTGTACTCTGTCTTCATCTTAACTGAGCTGCTTCCGTCTCCGACATATTCATCGCGACATCTTACTCTATTAGATGTCTCACACACATCAATATGAGATATTTTCGGGTGCGGCAAAAAAAACATTGGGGTGCGACAAGAAAAAAACGGGGTGCGACAAGAAAAAAACAGGATGCGATTATATTTTCGAATTGCGATTAACAATGTGGTGTGAATAGCTAAAACCGGATTGCGGTTAACAATCACCTAAATTTACTCACAGGATCACAAGTAGATAGTTCGCTGCCTTTGAGAAAGCAGAAACGGAGGGTTCTGTTTGCTTCCGTGCTTTTTCTCCATTTGTGATTGAAGGAAAACGTCAACACTAAAAAAACATGTTTCGTAAAACTCAATTCTCCATTCTCAACGCTTCAAAACACTATTTTTGACTTTCAACGTCAAAACTACCCCCTCCCTCCATTCCCACCACTCGCATTCCCAAGTCCAAACGCTCCTAAATGCCCCCCGCGAAAACAAACAGACCCGAGATCAAACTAGTCTCATACAAACTGCAATCCTCTAGGATTTCTCACTACTCTGAGAAATTTTTTAAAAAAAGACACTCTAGCAGGGTACACACACCAAACTATGTCATTGCAAACTATAAAAATATAAAACAGCACTCAAATGAAACCGACTACAAACACACATTTTACTAATCCAATAAAAACCTATAGAAATAGGAGAAACAACATATTCGACAAAATCATCGCAGATTGAATCAGGTATCTGCAATCTGCCGAGGAATAGAAATACTTTCTACAATTTGATTTCGTAATCCATCACACAAGGTTCAATTAAGAACAAGCCTTCGTCAAAAGGCCGACCCACCATCACCGGCGTAGAAGAAGTCCAAGTTGGAGCTAGGTCTTGCTGTACGCAGCTCACCATCCTCGGCACCTAAGCGCTAAATTACCTTAATTTTTTAGAAAAATAACCAGACACATTATTTTTCTTTTGCAACACCTTTAGATTACAATTTTTATTAGAAATTCGAGCATGTGTGTATATAAACGAATATAAAAAACACCAAATTTACTAAAATCACTCCAAAATGTTCATTCCCCTTTCTTCATACACTGGAACGGTTATATGTACACGCGATCAAAACAGAGTGACAAAGGTGCAGCAACTTCACATACACCAGCTAGTGCCCATCGAGATCCGACCCGAACCCGATGCATGGTTATAATTTGCGTGGGACCGACAAATCAACTTTACCAGCTACAGATCCCAGGTTTCTCCGTCCGGCACAAATCTATTCATCTCCTCGTACTTCGACGCATACACAAAGCCCCATAACTGCACAAAAAATGAGATTGGAATTTATGAGAATGTGCATAAACATACTATTAATGACCCAAACTATCTCTAGGAGTTAGCACAACAACTCCCCTGAAAGTGTACATTTCATGACATGCATGCACAAAAACACCCCCTGGAGATTTCCTTTACATGATTATGTTTGTGCATGCATATTATGAAATGTAAACTTGTAAGATATTTGTAATTTCAAAAGATAGAAGGGAGGTACCTGTAATTTTGTAAATTTACATCACTACCCTATATATAACTAAATGTATATAGTTATATATACTAATATAGTAAGAATATTTTTGAATTATGAAACTATATATCAGATAATGGTGTAATACTCTTACCTATTTAACACATTGTTGACCAACTAGCAACTACATATAGATTCACCACGATTGAGAAGTGAAAAGATGATGAGCCGCGGGGCATTAATGATGGGGGCTAACCACTCCGGATATCACTTTGCCAATGAAATTTCACGGAATTGCTTTAGGGACACGCCCCAAATTAATAGTAATGGTGGGAGTAAGGAATTGGACCCCGTTCATTTGGGCGGAATTGGGAGGAAGGATTTGGACTTGGAGAGCCAATTCAAATTCCGTTGTTCGTAGCTCCAATTTTCGGGTGGAAATGGAATTGGGCTCAATTTCATAAGAATTCATTTTTTTTATAATTTCCTTCCCGCAATTGTGGTCTTCCCGGCAGGAGATCTCCTTCCTCCTCAAAAGCTTCTTCTCCGGCGACAACATTCCGTGCTTTCCTCCTCACCGACGTCGGCATTCCCTGCATCCTCCTCACTGACAAAGGCATTGCCTACGTCCACCTGGCCGGAGGCCAGAAATAAAGTTTGTTTCTCATTTTTTTCGGTTTTAAGATTGTCGTAGAAGTTAGGAATTTGTATGTTAGTATAGTCTTGTATTAAGAATTTTTTGGTGGATTTTGTGAATTTTTGTTATGATTTTTTGGTAGGGTTTAGGTATGTAGGTATCTCATAGTGTTTTGTGTTTTTTGTTCATAATGATCAAAGGTAATTTACCAGGACTTCCCCTCAAAGTTTGCGTAATTACAATTCCCCCCCCCCCCCCCCCCCCCCCACAATTTTTGAAATTACAAAAATCTCCCCTCAATGTTTATATTGTATAACACGCATGCACAAAAGTATCCCCTTGGGGTAAATCTTCAAGGGGATCTTTTTGTTTATGAATGTTATGAAATATAAACATGAGTGGGGTAATTGTAATTTCAAAAGTTAGAGGGGTGCAAACTGTAATTATACAAACTTAAAGGGGAGGTCCCGGTAAATAACCCTAATGATGAATTAACAGTAGGCGTTGTGAGTGTGTTCATAATAATTCACATGATGAAATTTTATAGGTCTTAACTTGATTCTTTAGGTATTATAGTTGTGTATATGTTTGTGTGCATGTGTATGTGTATTTGTTTATGCATATGAGTTTTAATTGTGGTTGTATGCGTGTGTTGCAAGTGTGCAGGTGTTTATGTATGTGTTTGTTTGGATGTGTTTTTGTGTTGGTGTGGTGATTGTGAATCTCTATGTTTGTGTGTTTTATGTATGTGTGTGAATGTACTAATTTGCATGTCTTTATGTTTGTGTGCGTTCTATGTATGTATGTGTGTATAAATGTAATAATTTGTGGATGAAATTTTGTATTGGTATGGTGTATGTGATTTGTGTATGTCCTTACGTTTGTGTGCTCTATGTGTATGTGACTGCGCGCCACGACCGACGCGTGTATATTCCCGCAGGAGACGGTGATCTGTTGCCCGGACGGGCGATCGGAGCCCGTGGTAGCGTCCGGATGATCGTTCTAGTCACTTACGTATTTTATGTTTTTTATTTTGATGTGTATTTAGCCCCGATCGGACAAAAACAGTATTATCCGTCCGATCGAAAGGTTTATTTTTTGATTAGGTTTGCAGTTATAGCAGGCGGTTTTGATATTAGGTCTATTTATAGAGGCAGACGGCGGTTCGGGAGGGAGATCGTGAGTTTGGAGAAAAAATCCCGAACCCTGCGGTCAAGCGGTGCGACGCCGTCTTCTCTCCTCCTTCTGGTGCGACGCCGGTAACGCCTCCTCCGCCACCCTCTTCTTCTCTGGTAAGCCTCTCCCCGTTTCCTGCTCCTGTCCCGCCGGATCATTCCCGTCGGCCTCCCTCAGTCGAAACCCCCCAACACCAACCCTAGTCCCGTCCGTCGTGCCACTTCCTCTCTCAGCCCCTCTTCCCAACTCAACCGCCGGCCACATACAAAACTCCTTCCGAAGGCTACCGCCCCTCCCACCTCAGCCGCCAATCTTCACACTCTACCTCCACCACTTCATCCGATAACTCCACTCGTAAACCCCCACAACAGCCCACTTCAGCCCCAACACCACTCAATCTGCCTTCAAATCCCCATCCAGCAACCTTCCCCTCCATAATAAATACCTTCCTGTCATCATACTCCCAAGAACAAATCTTTCCTCCAGCAATCTTCTTGCTGCCCCTTCCCCACAACCTGCTGGCCACCACTACAGCCCTCACAACCATACAATTCCCCACATCCCTGTAGCCGGCTGACCAAATCCGACCCCCTTCCAGCCAACATCCGCCACTATTACCCTCTCCGTTTGCTTCAACCCGTGACTGCCCGCCAACACCGCCTACGTATGCAAATTGTGGTATAAAGTTCTTGTCTTGTTATTGTTGTTTATTTTGGTAAAACTTGTACTGTGTAGATTGTTTTCTTATTGTGCTAGTAGTTCGTTCGTCATTAAATTTGTTGGACGTATTCTGTGATCGCTTGAAATTATTAGCGTCTCTATCGTTTGTGAAAATTGATAAATTGTTCTCCTTTAATTAATTAATTGCAACCGTGAATGTCTCTATTGTTTTATTATAACAATTAATTTACGTGTTGCAATTTTAAGCGGATCACTCTTGCATTTCACTACACGACATTTGCATTTAAAATTGCATTTAGTAAATCCCCCCGTGTCTGTACTACCACCGCATCAATATGTGTGTGTACTCATTTGTGGATGAAGTTGTGCGTGTTTTTGTGTATGTGCTTGTTCAGTTGTGTGAATGTGTTTTGTGCTTGCATGTAAGTGTGTAGTTCTTTGATTATTTATGCATTATTGTTTGTGTAAATGGCTGAAATAATCAAACGGTGTTGATGTAGGAGGGCAAAACTTGCAGCGACTCTTGTTGCTGTCGATATAGTTTTGATGAAAATCAAAATTTATAGAGATTTTGTGGAGTCTGACGCTAAAAATATTCTACAGTAGACGTTCAATTGATTACATAATGGGCCAGATGTAAATTGTTTATACCAACTCCATATGAATAGAAACTCATTTCAAACCTTGTGTGATGTCCTCGTGGGGCATATATTATTAAGAGATACACAAAACGTTTTGATGAAAGAATCAGTCACTGTATTTTTATGTATTAGCTCATAATAAAAAAATTTGGGATGTCAGCGAAACATATCTCCGTTCAATTGATACAATCAGAACACATTTTAATGTGTTAGGAACAATTCTCAAGTTATCCAACAACTTTATCAAGCTCTCTAATGCAACAAGACAATGACGGCGACATTTTGCGGTGAGCAATTCATTCCTATCATACATTCATAATTTAGTTGCATGCTACAGTAGTATTTATATATAAATATCTATCTATCAATCTATATATATATATATATATATATATATATACATATATATATAGGGGGTTACTCTAGTGCGGGCGCACGGGCGTACGGGCAAGGGTCAAGGAGGCTTCAAATCGAAAAGTGATCAACATGTAAGTTGTAGATCTCGGTGAGACGAACAACTTTCATGTTGATCACTTTTTGATTTGGAGCCGTCTTGGACCTTGATTTGGGCTCCGAAATCTGGGGCGGCGGAACTGCAACAGTAAAGCGTACATCGCCCCAGATTTCGGGTCCCAAATCGAGGTCCAAAACGGCTCCAAATCAAAAAGTGATCAACATGAAAGTTGTTCGTCTCGCCGAGATCTACAACTTTCATGTTGATCAATTTTCGATTTGAAACCATCTTGACCACCAAAACGGCTTGCCCGTACGCCCGTATATTAGGTTGCCCGCATTTGAGAAATATATATATATATATATATATATATATTATAGACTGTTGACGCCATAAATGATATTCATATTGAAATAGCAGTTCTCATTAAAGATCAGCCTAGATATTCAAATAGAAAAAAAAGCTAATAACAACAAACGTCATGGGAGTATGTGCTTCGAACGTGAAGTTTGTTTTATGTACTCCATGGATGGAAGGGGTCATTATCGGAGTGTTGTGTAATGCACTAGAAATAGTTGATTGTTTTTGTTAAAGATAAAATAGAATTAGCTTATTTGGGAGGCCCATGTGTATTGGCTCATGTATACCTCCTTTACTCCTACATTGTAAAAGTAGATTTCTCTCCATCTACCTACATCTATATAAGTGTATGTACTCCTATACTTTGGATAATAATACAAAAAGGAGTGATTTTCTCTCTCTTACATATCCCTTTCTACATGGTATCAGAGGCATTCCTCCATCTTTGTGCTTCCAGCGGACTCCGGTTTCTACCCGCCTCTTCTCACTGACTGTCGGCCTCCTGTGGACTGCCATTATCTATCCGCCTCTCTCCCCTCCGTGGTTCCACCTTCCTCCTTTCAGGGCTACTTATAACCTCACCTCTTTGTCCCGTGGGGTCGACTTATTCCCTGCCTACTCGTTGCTCTGCTTCAGTCCGCTGCGAGCTCCTCGCTCGTTCTCCCTTGCGAGCTCCTCCTCCAGTCCGCTGCGAGCTCTCTTCTCACTGCTTTGCTTCTCTCTTCTCCAGTCCGGTGCGAGCTCTCTTCTCGCTCGCGACCTCCTGATATACCCGTCGCGGACTGCTCCAGACCGCTGCAAGATCTCTTCTCGCGGACTGCCCCAGACCGCTGCGAGCTCTCTTCTCGCGAACTGCTCCAGACCGCTGCGAGCTCTCTTCTCGCGAACTGCTCCAGACTGTTGCGAGCTCTCTTCTCGCGGACTGCTCCAGACCGCTGCGAGCTCTCTTCCCGCGAACTGCTCTAGACCACCGCGAACTGCTCTTAGTCGCTGCGACTTGTCCTTGGTCGCCGCGACCTATCTCAAATCGTGCCTTGCCGCGCTCTTCTCCTTGTCGCTGCGACCATCTTCTTGTCGTCGTGCCTGCGATCTGCTTAGTCACCGCGACCTGCTCTAAGTCGCCACGGCCTTTTCTACTCGGCGCGGCCTACCCTTTCGGGTTCTTGCTCGCCCTCTCTTTCTTGCGGGCTCCTGCTTCAGTCCGTTGCCGCTAGTCGCATGTCCTACTTCTCTCCGCCATGGGATCCAGTGACTCAACTGCGGCTACCTCCTCTCTGCCCGATCGTGTTGTTGCCTTGCCTTCCGAGGTCCGTGATGAACTTCGCATCACCACTATCTCTCTCAACGGAAAGGTCAACTATGTCGAATGGGCTCATTCCGTTCGTCGTGTTCTGCAGACTAAGGGTCTACTCCCTCACCTTACTCGGGTCCAAACTTGCCGATCGCTCTGATGACTGGCTTCGCGATGACGGCCGAGTCCAATCTTGGTTGCTTAACTCTATGGACACGGAGTCTTACCGAATGGCAATGTATTACGAAACATCTAAGGAAATGTGGGATGAGCTGCACTCCCTCTACTCTGGCCAGGATAGCTTACAGCACCTTTTCGACATCATCTCTGCTCTTCAATGACTGGACCCTGGCACCGCTGGCGACTTAACTTCCTTTGTTGCCAAGACCAGAACCCTGGTAGAGGCCTGGATACAACACCAACCTCCCTCTGCATACCTTGCTACTCAACGGGCACAGAAGGAGGCTGTTGGGATCGTTATGATGATGGCTCGTGTTTCTAGTCATCTTCACAGCATTCGGGCCCAGATTCTCTCTTCTTCTACTACACCCTCTTTGTCTGATGTTTGTTCAATGGTGCTTAAGGTTACACCACCTCCCGAGGCTCCAGCCACCTTTTCTCCGGCTTTGATCCAGCAGCCCCTACTCCCTACTCCTGCTCCCTCTGGTCGGGGATCTTCTACTCGGGGAGGCCGCTTCACGTCTCGTGGTCGGGGACGTGCTGGACGCTCTACTCTCAAGTGTACTTACTGCGGTCGTGATGGCCACCTTGAAGCTACCTGCTATCGCAAACATGGTTTGCCTCCTCATCTTACTGCTCCTGTTGTTGTTGTTGCTCCTGCTCCTGCAGGTCCCTCTCCCACCGACCCCTCATCTACTGCTCAGAAGGATATCAATGACCTCCATGTACAGATACTACAGCTTCAAGGCATGGTCAACCGTTCCTCTGGCTCGGTTGCTTCATTCTCTACTGAAGGTATCTCCTGTCTCTCCTACAGCTCTCAGTGGATCCTGGACTCTGGAGCCACCCATCACATTACCTCTTAGAAACCTCCTCAGTACATGCACACTGATTATCCCAAGTTTATCAATGTGGCCAATGGCGATACTACTCCTGTGTCTGGAGTTGTTGATCTGCAACTTACTCCTACTCTCTCCTTAACCTCGGTCCTTCATGTTCCGGAATCTCCCCTCAACCTACTGTCTGTTAGTAGGCTTGCTCAAGATCTTGATTGTTTTTTAATCTTTTCTCCTTCTTTTGTCATGCAGGATCGTCGAACACAGACTATTATTGGTAGAGGACGGCTGTCAAACAAGCTTTATCTCCTGGACGCTCTTTCCACTTCACTCTCTGTTGTTCCCTCCGTCAATTGGCATCGTCGTCTTGGTCATGCTCCTCTTCAGATTCTCAAGAAGGTCCTTCCTGATATCTCTTTACAGGAATTTTCTTGTGAGTCATGTATCTTTGATAAGCATCATCGTATTCCTTTCCCTCATGCATGTAACTGGAGTAGTACTCTGTTTTCTTTAGTTCATTCCGATATCTGGGGTCCTTATAAACTTCTCAGTCTTTTTGGTTATCGCTACTTTGTAACCTTTATTGATGACTATTCACGTCTCACATGGCTTTATTTACTTCATGACCGTACTGAGCTAACTTCTCTTTTCCGTGCGTTTATTATTGAAATACGTACGCAATTTTCTACTACCGTGCAAACGCTTCGCACTGACAACGCTCGTGAATACACTAGTCGCAGCTTCTCCAACTTATGCACCGACTTTGGGATAATTCATCAAACTTCGTGTGCGTACACACCCCAGCAGAATGGTGTGGCTGAGCGGAAGAATCGTCATCTTCTTGATGTCACTCGGTCAATCATGCTTCAAATGAAGGTCCCTGCTGAATATTGGAACTTTGCTGTCTTTACTGCTTGCTATCTCATTAATCGTATGCCCTCCTCCATTCTTAACTTTGATTCTCCATTCAGTCTCTTGTTTCCTTCCAAGTCCCCTTTTTCTCTCACGCCTCGAACATTTGGATGTGTCTGTTATGTTCACTCTCTCGGACCACCAAGTGACAAACTTGTCGCCCGCGCCACCAAATGTATATTTGTTGGCTACTCTCGTACCCAAAAGGGGTATGTTTGCTACTCTCCCACAATCAACAAGGTGCTCGTCTCCGCGGATGTTACTTTTGCTGAAGATGAAAGCTTCTTCTCTCACACCTCCACTCTACCACCTCAGACCACTATTCCTCGTCCGGCTGTCCCCGTCACATCACTGCCTCCCACTTCTTCCGTTCCTCCAGTACCAACTTCACCACATCTCCCTCCTCCTCCACCTACCCGTGTTTACACTCGTCGCTCGTCCAGGATTGCAGCCTGATAGCAGCCTCCTACTACGGATGATCTTCTGCGCATTGACGATCAAGCACCACCCTCTACGACTCATCCCATGGGAAACTATGTATCCCTACATCGCCTCTCTCCACCTCTTCGCACTTTTGCTCTCTCTTGCTCCATTATTTCCATTCCTAACCCCTTGCAGGATGCTCTACAACATCCGGGCTGGCGTGCGTGCGGCCATGGACGACGAGATGACAATTCTCTGGGCTAACCGGACTTGGGACCTTGTTCCTCTCCCTCCTAATCAGTCTTGTGTTAGCTGCAAATGGGTCTTTACAATCAAACATGCTCTTGATGGAACAGTTGCTCGTCTCAAAGCCCGTCTGGTGGCTCGGGGCTTCACTCGGCAACATGGCCTTGATTATGGCGAAACGTTCTCTCCGGTGGCAAAACTAAGTAATGTGCGGGTTCTGATCTCTCTTGTTGTGCACCGCCAATGGCTCCTTCATCAATTGGATATCAAAATTGTCTTTCTCAATGACGATCTTCAAGAGACTGTGTATATGCACCAGCCACCTGGGTTTGAGATCACGGGAGAGTCTCGTGTATGTCTTCTCCGGAAGTCTATATATGGTCTCAAACAATCCCCTCGCGCTTGGTTTGATAAGTTCAGTAAGGTGGTTCGCGAGATGGGATTCACTCAGAGTTCTGCTGATTTCTCTCTTTTTACTCGTCATCAAGCAACGGGGACAGTTCTTCTTCTTGTCTATGTTGATGACATTCTGATTACGGGAAACGACACCATCGGGAACCAGAAAATCAAACAACATCTGAACTCCGTCTTTCAGACAAAAGATCTGGGTAATCTGCGATACTTCCTTGGACTTGAAATTGCAAGGAGACCTGATGGACTAGTCTTATCTCAACGGAAGTACTGCATAGATCTTCTACAAAGTGCGGGCTACTCGGGATGCAAACCTACGGATACTCCGATGGATATGAATCATTAGTTGTCGAATCATGACTCTGGGAATGACCCTGTTCAGACCAATCCAGAGTACTATCGACGCTTGGTGGGGAAATTAATCTACCTCACAGTTACGCGGCATGATATCTCATTCGCTGTCGGAGTGGTAAGCCGATTCATGCATACTCCTCGGACTTCTCATCTTCGAGCCGTCGAGCGAATCCTCAGATATTTAAAGAAGGCTCCTGGACAAGGACTTGTTTATAAGTCATCGTCTTCTTTATCTCTTGTTGCCTACTTTGATGCGGACTACGCGGGGTCACTTGATGATAGACATTCCACAACTGGTTTTTGCACCTACCTCGGTGGACACCTTATTACCTGGCGCAGCAAGAAACAGACTGTTATTGATCGCTTGTCTGCTGAGGCTGAATATCATGCTATGGCGGCGGTCGTATCTGAGGTTACCTGGCTAGAGGGCCTCCTCAGCGATATGGGTCTCACACTCTCCTCTCCTGCTACCATGCTCTGTCATAGTCAAGCGGCCATACATATTGCAAAGAATCCGGTGTTTCATGAGCGCACAAAGCATATTGAAGTTGACTGTCACTTCATTCGGGAGAAGGTTCAATCAAAGAAGATAGTATTGGAACATGTCTCGGCCTCCAGTCAAATTGCTGATATCTTCACCAAGGCTCTCTCTCAGACTTTGTACTATCAGTTTTTATCCAAGCTTGGCGCTTATGACTTGTACGCTCCAGCTTGGGGGGGAGTGTTAAAGATAAAATAGAATTAGCCCATTTGGGAGGCCCATGTATAGCTCCTTTAGTCCCACATTGTAAAAGTAGATTTCTCTCCCTCTATCTACCTCTATATAAGTATATGTATTCCTATACTTTGGATAATAATACAAAAAGGAGTGATTTTCTCTCTCTTACATATCCCTTTCTACAGTTTTGAAGTGTCGGTGTGTAAATACTACTTTGTGGATACGGGATACACAAATGGTCCGGACTATCTTGCCAAATATCGGTCAACAAGTTATCACCTTAAAGATTGGTCCGCGCAGGGCAATAATCCCCCTAACTACAAAGAGTTGTTTCATTTACGACACTCAAAGAAAAGAAATGTTATTGAGAGGGCATTTCAACTACTTAAGAAACGATGAGCAATATTGCGAGGACCATCCTGCTTTGATATCAAAGTGCAGGCAATTGAGACTTCTTTAAGCTACAAATTTCATCATTTGTTTGTTTGTAATCTAAAAACCAATTTTACTTTGAACATATTCAAATTATAAACGCATGTGGCATGTTGCATTCTACACAATTTCCTTATAGAGATGAGATTAGAAAATGATGTTAGATTACTTGTTGAGGTTGACGCAACGATATTAGTGTAAAGATACAGGTGGTGAAAGCTATGAGTAAGTGGATGTAGTGGGCTCAGTGCAAGTAACACCCGAGTGGACTACTTTTAGAGATAGTTTTATTATGACCATGTTCAATGGGTACTGGGCTCATCGTGGAGCATAAAATCTAATGAATGTTTTTTGTGGAACTTAAATATATAATAGGTTATAATGTTTTGCAAATAAATGTTTCTAGAAAATGAATGTTTCTGGAAAATGACTGTTTTGTGCATGAATGTTTTCCTACAAATTTTAATTGACTTTTTCCGTGCAATCTGAACTTTCCATGTTACACAGCTATTCAATGAATAAAAACAAAATTAAAGCTGCCAAAGAAAGTGAGTGGTCGTATGTTCATTGGACAGCATAGATGGATTGCGCTTTATCCCCTGCTCTCCTCGATTGGTAGGGTTTGTGCAATACGGCTGCAAATGGTTGGAAAGGTGTAGCATTCACAGATGCCATCCAAGCTCTGAGAGATGAATGTGATGTTGTGATTAACAAGGAAAAAATAGTGGCTCGCTTAAAAACTTGGAATAAGAACTATCAAGAAATATCAACAATGTTGAATACAAGCAGCTTTAGTTGGGATTGTGATTGCAATGTTGTGAGGGTAGACAGCGAAGATGTTTGGACCAACTATGTTCAAGTAATGTTTTGTTTTTGCTGAAAAACTATATCACCAATATTTATAATTTTTTAGTCTAATCTCAAATACACTTGCAACTTGCAAGCACATCCAACTATAAAGCATTATCGAAGTAATGTGATCATGAATTGGGGTGACTTAACTTCGTTGTGTGGGGTTGATAGAGATACTCGAGCTCATGTTGCGACCACATCCGAGGCAAAGAATGAGATTAACAAAAGGATTTGGCGGATGAAAAGGATGTTGGGGAGGTCAAGTCACGACCAAAGAAGAAGAGAGTTGTTGCGGTTGATATTATTTTGAATGTTGTTTCGAGCAATGTGCATGTTTAGACTCCACTAAAGATATTGAGAGCCAATAGGATATATGTGATCATTGCAGTTATTACAGATCTGAATGAGTATGAGATCATCAAAGTCATCGATATGTTAAGAATTAATGAAACGAAGAGCGACATGTTCATGACTTTGTCGATGTCAATCAAGAGGACCCGACTCTGGTTGCATTTGGGAGAATAATTTAACTTTAAGCTAGTAAAATTATTAGTTTGGTTATTATTGAATGGAAACTTGTTATGTATATGTGAACTTTTTTAATTTGTTTTTAATATTTTATCCAAATTTATTTTGATTTTGTTGACATTTTGATAGTTATGCATATCGTTGGTATATAATTTATTATTTGTCTCCACATTTTTGTCACTGCTTTAAATTTTAAATTTCAATTCTCTGTCACTGAATTCTGAATGGTTGTCGAACGGAATTACTAATTCCAATTCCTGTGGCAGAATGTCTTCCACAGATCAACAAAATTAGAATTGAGTTCAACTCTCACCTCTGAATTCCTTAGAAACTAACGAAGCCTAAGTGAATTTAATTTGAATGTTTTTTGTTTAATTTTAAAAAAAATGTGTCCAAATCCACTCGATTTCTATTGAATTTAGTATTGGGAATGACAACAATTTTTACGTGGATGATGAACAAAGGATGTGCTATCGCACCGGGAACAAAGAGGACACCGTGCACGACTGCTTGTATTTCTATATGTAACATCCCCAAAAAAGAAGCAACAACTCTTCCTCATGCCTTCAACAAGAAATCTAAATAACACTTAAATTTTCCATTATATTATACATCATCCTCTCTGTTGAGGGAGAAAATTTTGGGTTCGGATTGCATAAATAGCATGTGGGTGGCCAAACGATGAGATGAATGAGATTTGTGAGCATCTCAAGTGTCCACATGTGGTGTCCGTATATTTTATGAAACACACGGTACGACAGATGCCACATATCCCATTGGTTGGTTATTTACGTAAAACACATAAAAATTCCTCCAGATCACGACATCTTGCTCTCAAACACCCTATTATTTCTTTCCCTAAACACTCCAACCATCTGGAGGAAGTCACCTAGTCCCTTTTTGTTACGATCATAGATAAATTCCAGAAGGAATCCGGCAAGGAGAAGGGCCAGCAGAGGTGAGGGAGAGACGAAACCCTAGAAGGGAGGAGGGAAGAGGGGAAGAACCAAAGAGAGAGAGAGAGAGAGGAAGTTAGAGATAGAGAATTTCACTAATATTTCTTACTGTTGAAGTATGAAACCGGACGGTCTGGCGGTTTAAGCCTGGCGGGTTGTAGACCACGGGGTCTAGCGGTTACTCTCCAGCGGTTTGATATCCAGGCTGTTGCTGTTTGTAATCCGGTGGTCTGGCGGTTTATCTCTGGTGGCTTGGAAACCGGGCGGTCTAGCGGTCTCCTACCGCATCTCCCTCTCTTGCTTCTGGTATTGCCGAGCGGTTAGCTCATTGTCTTACCGCGCGGCTTGTTCGGTTTGTTGTTCTAGCCGCTCAGATTCTGTATAGCTTTAGTCTCACATTGTTAGTTTGTACTCTCTCCTCTCTCCTCCATTCTATAAAAAGGAGGTTATACCTTTGTAAATGATATCTTTTTTAATAATAAAAATTTCAATTATTCAAGTTTCCGGCTTGTTTTTAGTCGTTTGTTCGCTACTTTCACATAATATCAGAGGACTCGATCTCCTCCTGATTCTGTGCGGCCTCTCTAACCGTGTGCCCTAACCGCGCGGCTTGCTTCTTCTCGCGACCTGTCCTCGCGGCTTGTTTCTTCCGCCGTCTTGTGCCCTGTTCGCGCGGCTTCCTTCTCTCCTTGTCGTTGCCCTTTGTGTGCGCGACCTCTTTGTTTCCCCGTCTTCTCGCCGCGACCTGTGCTTACTCGCCGCGACCTGTCGCCGCGATCTGTTTGTCTCCAAGCGGATCGTCCTTCTGTTCGTGCGGCCTACCTTCTAGCCGCTCGACTTCTTTCCCTCTGCTTGGTTCTGCGGCTTGGTCGTGGCTATTCTGGCCGCTGGTGTCTGACATCGTGACCGCTGCCGAGCTCCTGTTTCCTAACCGCGCGGCTTGTTTCCTAACCGCACGGCTTCCCGTTACTTTCTCCTATGGCTCCTTCTGAGACTTCAACTGCCACCACTCCTGTCGCCAATCCGACTCCGCCTCCTCCTACTCCTTCCGGAAACCTTGGCACGGTTTCTAAACTTGTTGGTTCCAATTATCCGGATTGGAGCGTCTCTTTCACCTTTCTCCTTCACTCTCAATGCAAACGTCATCACCTCACCGATGACCCTCCTCCTTCAGACTCTGCTCAATTTGAGGACTGGGATGCGAGTGATGCCCTTGTCCGCACTTGGCTGGCAAACAGCCTCTCTGATGAATGCCTTCCCGTCATACACCATGATGAGACGGTCAAGGCCGCATGGCTTCACCTTGCTGCTCCCTACTCGAAGGGGGCCCAGACATCTCGCATTTATACTCTCTATGCGGACCTCTTCGCTCGTCCTTCCATGTCTCCTGCTGCAGCTTATCAGCAAGTTCAGGCTCTTGGCGCCGAGATCCTCCAGAATCGCTCCTTCTCCGCGGACTTGGCCGAGCAGCACAAACACTTCCAAGAGCTCCTGGTTGTTTGTTATCTTCTCCGACTCCCCGAGTCTTTTGATATGATCCGCCAGCAGATCTTGGGCGAAGCAGAGTCTCCCACATTGGATGTCACTGCGGCTCGCATCGCCGCTGTTACTTCGCTGCTCCAGCGTCCTCTGTTGTCCTCCCCTCCTCCACAGGACTCCTATGCTCACCAAACTCAGCGGGGTGGCCCTAGTGGCCGCAGCCAGTCTGACAGGCGCAGTTCGTCCAGATTCCTCTGCTCTCACTGTGGTCGTACCGGCCATTCTGTTAACCGCTGCTGGTAGAAACATCATCATCTTCGCCCTTCTGGTGACACATCTTCCTCAACCTCCGCCTCCTCTCGGCCATCTGCCTCTGTGGCCACGACCTCAGGTAGTGCTCACGTCGTTACCCAAGGTAAATGGCTGATTGACTCTGGTGCTACAAATCACATGACCGGCAATTCTCAATGCTTCTCTCTCCTAGAAACGCATGATCAGTTACCCCCGGTTCTTGTTGCGGATGGTTCACCATCCCCGGTTCATAGGACGGGCACGGTTCAAGTCACCCCATCGCTTCGCTTAGCGGACACCCTCTATGTCCCGAAGTTCCCTTGCAACTTATTATCCGTTACTACTTTATGCAAGCAACTTCAGTGTTCTGTCTTATTCACTCCTACTTCTTGTTGTTTTCAGGACCCGAGGACCCAACGGACGATTGCTACTGGGACTGAGAGCGGCGGCCTCTACTTCCTCGACAACGTTTTCGCTCTGTCCTGTCTTCTCTTCCTCTTCTACCGATCTACTTCAATGGCATCTTCGCCTTGGACATCCTCCTCCTCGGATTCTTCGTCAGCTTCTGCCCCACTTACCTCATACCAGTCCTCCGCTCGACTGTGATGCGTGTCAGCTTGGCAAACATCACCGCTCCTCCTTCCCACCGAAGCAAGGTCGTGGTTCCTCTCGCCGGTTTAATCTCATTCATTCTGATGTCTGGGGTCCTGCTCCTACTCTCACCGTTGGTCGGGGTAGTTCGTACTTTGTAACTTTTATTGATGATTTCTCTAGATGTACCTGGGTGTATCTATTAAAAGATCGCTCTGAACTACTTTCTGTATGACAATCTTTTTATTATATGATTAAAACTCAGTTTGATCTTTCTATTAAGGTACTTCGCTCTGATAATGCTAAAGAGTATCTCAGTCATGAGTTCTCCTTTTTTTGTATGCAACATGGTCTTATTCATCAGACCAGATGTGTTTATACCTCCCAGCAAAATGGGGTGGTGGAGCGTAAAAACCCTCATCTTCTCGATGTCGCTCGCACTCTCATGACGCAGATGCAGGTGCCTCGCTCCTACTGGGACTATGTTATTCTCCTCGCCTGCTATCTCATCAATCGCATTCCCTCCACGGTTCTCCATGGCAAGACCTTCTTCTCCATTCTCTACCCGGGCAAGGAACTCTTTCCCCTCCCTCTCCGTATCTTTGGGTGTACGGCTTTTGTGCATGCTCCTTCCGCTACCCGTGACAAGCTTTCCCCTCGTTCCACAAAATATGTCTTTTTGGGTTACTCGACCACTCAAAAAGGTTATTGTTGCTTTGACCCTGTTTTGCGCAAACAGTTTGTCTCCGCGGACGTCACCTTTTTCGAGAATGCGTCCTACTTCTCTTCTAAATCCCCCTTCCTCCTGATGTCTCTGACTCTCCACCATCACTCTGTGTTCCTTCCACGCATATCGACATCTCCCCTCCTATATCATCTCCTCCGCCGTCTCCTCCTCTCTCTGTTATACCCCCTTCTCCGCAGCCGTCTCTCTCTAGTCCCGGGCCATCTTTCTCCGCCGCGGACGCTCCGGTCCCCGAGACACGAGTCGACCTGGATCTTACCATTGCTCTTCGCAAAGGGGTGCGGGCGTATACCCAACAGCTTGCGGTTGTTGTTTCCCATGATCGGCTTACTCCTTCTCGCAGGTGTTTTGCTTTGGCTATCTCGGCTATTACCACTCCCCGCACCTACCAGGAGGCTCTTGTTATTCTTCATTGGAAATCTGTCATGGATGAGGAAATCGCCACTCTTACTGAAAGGGGTACCTGGACCCTTGTTCCTCCACCAGTAGGTACTGATGTGGTTGGCTGTCGCTGGGTGTTTGTTGTGAAGTTTCGCCCAGACGGCACTATAGAACGCTACAAGGCCCGGCTGGTGGCCAAAGGCTGTACTCAGACTTATGGAGTTGACTACTTTGATACTTTCTCTCCAATTGCTCGCATCAGCACCATCCGGGTTCTTCTCTCTGTGGCCGTCAACAGGGATTGGGTTATTTCCCAACTTGATGTCAAGAATGTCTTTCTCTATGGGGATCTTCAGGAGGACGTCTACATGGAGCAACCTCCTGGGTATGTTGCTCCGGGGGAGACACGAGTATGCCAGTTGAAGAAGACCATCTACGGCCTAAAACAGAGCCCTCGGGCATGGTTCGACAAGTTTAGTGGCATTGTGGTTGTTATTGGCTTTACAAGAAGTTCAGTCGATCACTCATTGATTATTCGTAAAACCGCATCGGGACTTGTGGTTTTGGCGGTGTATGTGGATGATATTCTTCTTACCGGCGATGACCAGGCTGGGGTGGACTTGACAAAAAAACACCTCCGTCAACACCTAGTCACGAAGGATATGGGCTCCCCGAAATATTTTTTTGGGATAGAAATCTCTCGGAAGCCCGACTCGTTGGTTCTCTCCCAACGAAAGTATGTTCTTGATCTTCTACAAGAGGCAGTATTGACCGGTACCAAACCGGCCCGGTATCCCATGGCTACTGGAGAGGACAAAACATGGACAGATGACTCACCTCTTATATCCGATGCCACGAGGTATAGACGTCTGGTGGGCAAACTCATTTATCTCACGGTGACCAGACCCGACATCGCCTATGCTGTAGGCAAGGTCAGTCAGTTCATGCAAGCTCCCAGGGAATGTCATCTTCAATCTGCCTTGAAGATATTAGAGTATGTCAAAGCAGGACCGGGAAAAGGGCTACTCTTTCAGAAGCATGGTCATCTGAGAGTTGAAGCCTACTCAGACTCAAGCTATGCGGATGATAAAGGTGACCGTAAATCTACATCAGGTTTTTGCACATTTGTTGGAGGTAATCTTGTGAGCTGGAAGAGCAAGAAGAAGTCTGTTGTCTCAAGGTCCAGTGCAGAAGCCGAATACCGGAGTATGACGTCAACCACGTGTGAGTTAAAATGGTTGCGGACTCTCATGCTTGACCTAGGAGAGGTCTATGACTATCCTCTGCCTATGTTTTGTGACAACAAGGTCGCTATATACATATCCAAAAATCCGGTCTTCCATGAGAGAACGAAACATATAGAAGTCGACTGTCATTTCATCCGAGAAGAGGTCTTGAAGAGACAGATTTGCACTCCGTTCGTCACCTCCAACAAAGAGTTGGCGGATATCTTCACCAAGCCGGTTTCTACTTTCTTCTTCCACATTTGTGACAACCTGGGCATGATTGATATCTATGCTCCAGCTTGAGGGGGAGTGTTGAAGTATGAGACCGGGCGGTCTGGCGGTTTAAGTCTGGCGGGTTGTAGACCACGCGGTCTAGCGGTTACTCTCCAGCGGTTTGATATCCAGGTTGTTGTTGTTTGTAGTTCGGCAGTCTGGCGGTTTATCTCCGGTGGCTTGGAAACCGGGCGGTCTAGCGGTCTCCTACCGCATCTCCCTCTCTTACTTCTGGTATTGTTGAGCGGTTAGCCTATTGTCTAACCGCGCGGCCTGTTCGGTCTGTTGTTCTAGCCGCTCAGATTCTGTATAGCTTTAGTCCCACATTATTAGTTTGTACTCTCTCCTTTCTCCTCTATTCTATAAAAGGGAGGTCATACCTTTGTAAATGATATCTTTTTGAATAATAAAAATTTCAATTATTCAAGTTTCCGGCTTGTTTTTAGTCGTTTGTTCGCTACTTTCACACTTACATAAGAATTACAAGACCTCATCGGCCCTATATATAGGCGTTGATGACATAATTGTAAATAACACAAACATACAACAAATATTAAAACATGTAAACGCTACGACACAACTCAACATATAAATAATAACAATGCAAGATAACTGATGGCGAATCCAATGCAAGATAATTGATGGCGAATCCGTAACACTCCATCTGTCCGTCAAAACGAGCTTGCCCTCAAGCTCGTGTACCAGGCGGGTGGCCGGATCATCTGATACCTTGACCTTCTGCCAGAACAAGGTCAGGTTGCGTGTAGCAGCGACGGCGGTGTTGGCTAGTAGCGGCGGCACCATCGGAACGACGGGCGGCGGAAGCAATGGCTTCCACAAGGTCGGTGGAGCGGTGGTGAGCAGCAGCCACAAGGATGGTGGAGACGCGACGACCGGCAGCAGGAACGGGTCCGTCGGGGTCAGCAGAGCACGGGGCGGCAGAAAGGGCGGCGATGCGGCCGGTGGAAGCGGCAAAGCAGGGGTCGACGGAGCAAGAGCCGTGAGAGGAGGCAGTGAGATGGCCGGAGGGGCGGCAAGACCAGGGTCGGCGAAGTAAGAGTCGATAAAGGAGGCGGCGAGTTTACTGAAGGCGGCGAGTTTACCGGAGGCGGCGGAGCGGGTGAACGGAGAGGTGGCGGACGCGGTGGAGGGACAACCACCGTGAGGAGAGGTGGGGTACATCAGCAGCCGAAGCGCTTTTGACGGGAGGATCGACTGCGGGGCAGAGGGGCAGGTTGGTGTCGTAGAGGATTGTTGGGGGCAGCATGGTAGGATAATTCTCGCATAGTGCAAGAGGCAGTCGTGGCGGAGGCGACCTAGGGCAGGGAGCCACGTATGAGGTTGTGAAGGCCCGTCCGTCGAGAGTGAGAAGACGATCGACTTTGGCGTGGAGAGAGACGCATGTGACCTGAATTTGTGTAGCGAGGGCAGAAAAATTCAACCGAGGGTTGATGTCCGGTGGCGGCAAGAACAGCGGCCCAGGAGCGGCCGATTGGGCGGCGACCATGGTGTCAAGGATGTAGACTGGAGATGATGTTGACCGATTGGTGTGTAGAAAGGGTGGATCTGGCGAGAAGCGGGTGGTACGGGGACTGATTTGATGAAGACGACGGCGGAACCCAAGCTTCTGTGTCTGATTGATGTGCAGAAAGGCGGAGTACAAGTCGGCGGATGCGAACGCTGGAAGGAATCAGATACTGGAGTCAGATGCTTGGGTTGCGCGGATCTGAAATGGAGGAGATGGCGGATCGGGGACTAGGATGTGGTTGGACCCGCTGGATCCGGGTCAAAACGCGGCGGGACTATGAATCCGGACAAGGACCAAGGAAACAGCTGCCTAGGTTGTCTTGCAACAGATCAGGGCTCAAAACAGGGAAGGCGGCGTCCAGTGGTGGCCGGTAACGAGGACGCAGCCGGCGGGGCAGTGGTCCGGCGTCGGAGAGCGGCTGGAAGGGCGGATCCGGTGGGAGATCGGCGGAATAGGGGCTTCGGCGTCCAACCGCGCTAGAAAATAGCGGTTCGGGGAAAGCGAAAGCGTCGCGGCGTGGAGTCTCCACACGGGATCGGCGGAACTCGCGACGCGCACGAGTCGGAACAGGCGGAGGGGCTACGGGAAATGATGGATCGGGCATAGCGGGGCAGCAACGGCACGGGAGAGGTGCAGAACAGCGACCGGCCCTGTAGCCGCGAGGAAATAGGAGGAGAGGCGCGGAATCGGCCCCGTATGGACGATCCGGCACTGTAGCCACCCATATGGAATTGGCCGAATCGGAAATTGCATAAATCGTACGGACGATTCCAGCACCGGCGGCAAGACGGCAGACGATGAGGCAGGTCGGACCACTTGTTACGATCACGTATAAATTCCAGGAGGAATCCGGCAAGGGGAAGGGCCGGCGGAGGTGAGGGAGAGACGAAACTCTAGAAGGGAGGAGGGAAGAAGGGAAGAACTAGAGTGAGAGGGGGGAAGTTAGAGAGAGATAGAGAACTTCACTAATATTTCTTACATAAGAATTACAAGACCCCATCGGCCCTATATATAGGCGTCGATGTTATAATTGTAAATAACACAAGTGTACAACAAATATTAAAACACTTAAACGCTACGAAACGACTCAATACAACACGACCTGATACGACACGACTCGACATATAAATAATAATAATGCAACATAACTGAAGGCGGATCCAATGCAAGATAATTGATGGCGGATCCGTAGCACTTTTCGACAAAACAATTAAAAACTTTGATAGTAAACCTCAATTACCCCCTTAGAAGGAAGCCGGTTCCCTACTCTCCCCAGCCCAATTACCCAAACTTCATGACAACATATAAGAAATGATCCCTGTATATACTGTAATGGCATGAAAAGGGAATGAATGCACAGCTTTCTACTTACCTCAACCTCCTTCACTCTAAAATCTTCTGAATGTGCAAGGCATGAATTACCAAATGTCTCTGATTTATAACTTGAGCCATTCAACCTTCAAAAGAAAAAGAAAATAACAAACAAGATAATCAAGATTATCATTCAAGTTAACCATTCAACCTCACAGATCAAGATATTTTTGCAGATATGCTCCTACATTTAGAAAGATGTTGCTCTTTTTGAATCACCATTCGAACAGAAGAGTTCAAACAACAAATTATTATAGGAATAATTACAAAAAAAACTCTCCTTTAACATTGCATAATTACAGAGACCTCCCACCTATCTTTCATAATTACCAAAACCTCCCTTCTAAATTTAAACTGCTAACATTCATTGATACATATATAAAGCAAACACCTGAAAGATCCCCCCCCCCCCCAGGGGCATGTTTGTAAATGTATGTTGGCAATGTAAGTTTAATGAGGAGGTTTTGGTAATTGTGAAAGATTGGGGGAAGATCCCAGTATTTTTGTAAAATTAGAGAATAATTACAAATTAGAGATGTCCCGATAAACAATCCATTATTATATATTATAACTAAAAAAGAAATTCAAACTCACAAGTCAACGTCCAAGTATAGTGCAAAGTGACCGCCCCCACCCAAAGCCAAATAATCAGGAGAGCAGAGTGTGAAATAATGATTAACACCTGAAAGATTGGGAATTTTAGGTGTATTTTCATAACCCTGGAAAAATTTGCAGAGACCTGGGATAAGAACAGAATATCCAGCAAAATTTAATGCAACTCAAAGCAATTTTTATGAGGACAAACTTGTTGTGTAGAAAAAGCCTTAGCTTAGTTACCCGGTCTGGGTCTGGCTGATCCGGGTCTGCACAGTTAAAAGCCCGGGATAAGCCAAGGGTGGGCCTAGGGGGACTCACCAAACCCCCAATTTTCCTGGTGGGCCTAGGGGGACTCACCAAACCCCCAATTTTCCTGGTAGGCCTAGCCTTGAGCCCAGGCCCGGCCCATCCTATTGGGCACGTCCAACTATAAAGCTGCATGCTGCCCAACAATAAATACTGGGGGGAGGGGGCCAAGCCCAACATTTCAAAATTGCTGGCTCTGCCCAGCATTTTAGTCAACGAGTCAGGCCCAGGCCAGACCTTACCGTTCAGGCCTTTCATTATGGAGGTATGGTCTGGCCTAGAATAAGCCCAGGCCCGGGTCTGGCCTAGAATAAGCACAGGCCCGGGTCTGGCCTAGAATAAGCACAGGCCCGGGTCTGGGTGAGGCCTGCTGAACCTTTTTAACATTGTTTTTCTAAGGATTGACTTCATGATTATTTTAAGTGCAAATTCAAATAGGTGGTTTTGGGATAAGAACTATCATCTATTCTTGTTTAGAGATAAGAACTATCATCTATTCTTGTTTAGGGATTATAGCATCAGGCTTCAAATTCCACTAAGAAGGGGTTATTCTGATTAGTGTTTTCGTTCAAGAAAAAATATGGCAAGCAGCTACTAACTAGGAAGCATCGGATACGGGTACGATACAGGGTGTGATACGTATCCAGTACGACAGTACGACAAAATTTAAAAAACAAAGATATATATATATATATATAAATAATTACCCAAACCTCCCCTATAAACTAGCATAATTAGTAAGAGCACCCCTCTTATTTTCGAAATTACAAAAAACTCCCCTTAAGTTTTCATTTCATTACCAAAACCTCCCCTGATCTTTTCATTTCATTACATCCATGAAAAAAAATACCTCATGGACACTGTTCACCGAGGGGGGTGTTTTTGTGCATGGATGTTATGAAATTAAAACTTCAGGAGAGGTTTTTGTAATGAAATGAAAACTTTAGGGGAAGTTTTTGTAATTTCGAAAATAAGATGAGTGTTGTCAGTAATTTAGCAAAGTTAGAGGGGAGGTCTCGGTAAATGGCCCATATATATATATATATATATATATATATATATATATATATATATATATATATATATATATATATATATATATATCACAAGTGCAATTAATTGTTCTCAAAATATCGAAACATCAAACATAAATCATAACTTGAAGTACAAGTCCACAAATCAATGCAACATAACAAAAAGTTTTCAAACATTAAGCATTCGTAAATATTACAAAATTTAACATCTTATATGTTTAACCAAAAGAGATTAAATTAAACTTATGTCTACTCATCAGTCTTTTTTTCTTTTTTTCATTGTTGGAGATCAACATCTTCAATCTCCGATTAGTCTAGAGACAAGTTAGTCGTTTTGTTAATAACTTGTGTCATACCAACACGTTCAATGCACATACTTGTAACAAAAACATATCAGTACCAGAAACATACTCGGTACAGATACACAACTTAATTGGACGTACCTACGCTCCCTAGCATAGAGCCAACTTTTGTTTACTCTAGAAAAACAAACTCATATCACAATAAGCAGAATGATGTGTTAAGTCCAAGTGTGTCCACATAGGTGTATCCGTAGAGTATCGGGTACGTACTGGTACCGGATACGTATTTGGTACGAGTACGCTGCCTTCGGGGAAGTATTTGTGCTTTATAGGCTACTAGTGTGGATATAATTAAGAATACACTGTGTAAATGGCAGGAGCTCTCAAGTGGATAAATGACTTCCAACCAAACAATAATTATTGTGTCTGAGCATTAGACATAAATCCCATGCCATTTTTACGATAATTTACTATCAATATCACGGTCATTTAACAAAACCAGTCTATACCGGTCCCAAGCCCGGATGAAAAATGGTTAGGGTTGTGTTAGGTAGACGGCTAGCGTAAAATTTAATCATCCTTATGAATATGAATCATTTGAGAAATTGTACAAAAGCTAGTTGTTCCCCCTAAGGAACGCGTCGCATGGTCTGAATGTGACGTCTTGGCAAGGACTGTTGCATCTCCAGGACTTGGGTGTTGTGTTAAATATGCAAGAGTCCTAGTTGTATGGTCCGAATGCGACGTCTTGACAATGACCGCTGCACCTCCAAAAGGACTTAGGTGTAGTGTTAAATAGGCAAAAGCCTTCACATATTAGACATCCTAGGGAAATATATCGTAGGAATTATGACCGTCTTATGTTTGGTAGTTGGAATGTAGGTACGCTAAGGGAAAAATGATGAAAGTAGTGGATACAATGATTAGGAGAAAGATGAATATTTTATGTCTGCAAGAGACTAGATGGGTGGGTGAGAAAGCTAATTTTTTAGATAATTCGGGTTTTAAATTATGGTACACAGGAAAAAAAATAAAACAAACTGTGGAGTAGGTATTATTGTGAATACTACTTGGAGGGATGAACTTGTTGGGGTAGTAAAAAAGGTGATAAAATATTAGCACTTAAATTGATCATAGGAAAGGAAACTATTAATGTAATCAGTGTTTACGCGCCACCAAGTAGGATTAAGTGAAGCTATTAAAGTGCAATTTTGAGAAGACTTGGATGATTTAGTATGGGAAATTACTCAAAAAGAGAAGATTTTCATAGGAGGTGACTTAAATGAACATATAGGAAAAGAAAATGTAGATTATACAGATGTTCATGGAGGATTTGAATATGGAGAAAGAAATGAAAAAGGACGAGTCATTTTAAACTTTGTCGTATCACATAAGTTAATTGTGGCAAATACACTCTTCATAAAAAGGGAAGAACATTTAATTATGTTTAAAAACAGACCTAAATAAGTCATAAATTGATTGTTTTATGACTCGCAAAATGGATAAATGATTTGTAAGGATTGTAAAGTCATACTAGGAGAAAGTTTGTCAACACAAAATAAGTTAGTGATGTTAGACGTACAAATTAAATATAATAAATTTAAGACAAGAACAAAAATGTTGCCAAAAATTCGGTGGTGCAACTTGAAGATGAAAAAGCAGGTTGTTTTCAAGACAGCAGTTATAACACAACTAGTCGATGATCCTTATGTTGATCATAATGTCTCATGCAAAATTATATCTTCACATTTAAAGATAAGTGAAAAGAACGTACTTAGAGTATCAAAAGGTCGTACGCCCCCAAATAAAGAATCTTGGTGGTGGAAAGAGGAAGTTCAAGACAAAGTGAGGGCAAAGAGGGTCAGCTATAAATCACTCTACATTTGTAGGAATGATAAAAACTTAGTCAGGTATAAAGTCGCTAAAAAAGAAACTAAACATGCAGTAAGTAAAACAAGAAATCAAGTTTATGCAAAATTTTATAAGTGATTAGATACCAAAGATGAACAGCGTGACATATATAAAACTGCTCGGGCTAGAGAAAGGAAGACAAGAGATTTAAGTCAAGTAAAATGCATAAAGGATGAAACAAATACAGTTTTGACAGATGACGTGGATATTAAAGAGCAATGGAAAAGATATTTTTTCAACTCTATAATGAAACAAAAAACAATGAATTGAACTTGGAATAGTTAAGTAAATCAGAGGGGTATAAAAACATAACGTTTTATCATAAAATTCAAGTATGAGAGGTAAATGATACTTTAAAGAAGATGAAAAATGGAAAAACGGTTGGGCCAGACGATATACCCATCAAAGTATGAAAATCTGTCTGAGGAATGAAGGAATTTTGTGGCTTACATATCTTTTAAATAAGATACTAAAGACAAAGAGAATATCAGACCAATGAGGATAAAGTATCTTGATACCTTTGTATAAAAACAAAGGAGATATACAAAATTGTGTTAATTATAGAGGAATTAAATTGATGAGTCATACCATGAAACTATGAGAACGAGTAATAAAAAGAAGAGTAAGACGGGAGACTAACATCTCGGAAAATCAATTTGGATTCATGTCAGGGCGATCGACCATGAAAGCTATATATATCTTGAGGAGACTTATTGACAACTACCGAGAAAGAAAACAAGAATTGCATATGCTGTTCATTGATGTTAAGAAGGCATATGACAGAGTTCCAAGAGAGATCTTATGGAGAGTCTTAGAAAAGAAAGGTGTAAATGTATCATACATTGACATAATCAAATATATGTATACAAATTCAGTGACAAGGGTGAGGACATCTGGAGAATTAACACAGGAATTTCCTATCATTGTTGTCTTACATCAAGGTTCAGCTTTAAGCTCGTATCTCTTTACCCTTATCTTAGATGAGCTCACCAGACATATCCAACAAGTTATACCTTAGTGTTCATTGTCTACGGATGATATCATTTTGGTTGATGAGATACACGAGGGTGTAAACGCAAAACTTGAATCTTGTCGAGATGCTTTAGAAAAGAAGGGTTTTGGGTTGAGAATGGAAAATACAGAGTATATGGAGCTTAAATTTAGCAGTGCGAGAAGGACGAATGACTTCGTTATTAAGATGAGTGATCAAGATATTTCCCGTAGTGAGTGTTTTAAATATCTTGAATCGATAGTTCAAGTCGGAGATATTGATAAAGATGTGACACATAAAATCCAAGCGGGTTGGCTGAAGTGGAGAGGCGTGTCGGGGATCTTATGTGATCGTAAAGTACCATTAAAACTTAAGGGCAAATTTTACCCTACTACAATTAGACCAGCAATGCTTTATGGTTCTGAGTGTTGGGCAGTGAATTGTGTACATGAGCAAAAAATGGGAATTGTAGAGATGAGAATGTCTAGGTGGATGTGTGGACACACGAGACTGGATAAAATTCGGAATAATGTATCAGGGATAAGACAGGAGTAGCACCAATTGCAGAGAAGATGCGAGAAGCTCGACTAAGATGGTTTGGACACGTACAAAGGAGATTATTAGAGGCACCTGTTAGGCGTTGTGAGAGTCTAGTCACTAGGCATGTTAAACGAGGGAGGGGTAGACCAATAAAGACTTGGAATGAAACTATAAGGAAAGACATGATGTACTTACGCATTAGTGAGATTATGACAAAAGATAGGGCACAATGGCGACAAAGGATCCATAAAGCCGACCCCACTATAGTAGGATAAAGGCTTGAGTGTTGTATCACGATCATTTAACAATTTTGCATCCATTTTATAGTTGTTGAGAAAATGGTTATAAATGATCAATCGTGTGTTTTTGGGTGAAGTGCAAAAGATGCAAAGACTGACAATAACAATATCCTTATAATGAAATAGAACAAATAAAGTATATGATCACAAGTGATGTTTTCTTTGTTCATAAATCTTGATTATATAAAATCACGGATCATAAAAAAGTACAGCAGACTCAAATATAACAGCTAATCGCAAGTAAACTAATTACAATCATAAATTAGAAAATAAACCGTGATAATAAATGTTGCAACACTACAACGCAAGTGGCTGAGTACATATGCTTCGTACTCAACTTGTTCATAATAGTCTCAAAGATGAGTTTGGTGTCCCAGTAGAGCTTCATATGAAGGTGGCGGGTATTTTTAAGTCTTCTAGCATTCTTTTAAGCATAATTAGCTCACAGGTGCTCTGAATTTAACTTGCATACTGCTTCAAGCAACAACGGACTATTTCTTCCTTCTTTAGGTCATAATATTACTTCAAACTCGAGTATAATATTTGGTAGCGGCAGATTATCATGAACTAATAATAGCCAAATTAAGATCAATGTTCAGCTCAGAAGCAGATTACCAACCAGGCAATAGATGGAAAAAGTAGATTTCCAGCAAAGGAATAGAGATGGCCATAAATTTAATCTTTCCCTTTAGTCTTCTATTATTTAACTTTCGCAAATTAAATTTTTAGCCTTAGGGTCAGAGAATCAGAGATGTTTAGGGTCATAAAAATAAATGTAGCCAAATAGGAAGGCACTATATTCTGTTTTTTTCATTTCAGACGGATATGCCATTATCCAAAAAACAAGAATTTCTGCTTTCCTGTGTCAAAAAACTTGATACTATTTCAGTGGTTGGTTTGCATCTGTAAAGATATATGGTCCGCGATTCAATTGAACTGCTTCACTGTTCTAACAATTTATTTAAGGAGAACAACCATCACAAAGAGACTAAAGAAGAGAGTGAACATCACAAGTATTTCTCTACTCAATTTTGTATTTTAGCCACACCTCTCTGTCCCTGATCAAAAACCCTAGATGGTTGAATTTTGATTCAGTGGCCATTTTTGTCAATCAAGGGGGCCCTTCCAGTGACAGGATCGAGTGACGCTACCACTCATTCGCTTCTATCGCGATCAATCTACGCCAGCCAACACCCGTATGCTTCGATTCAATCTGCCCGACCCACTACGATTTGATACGCGATCAGTCTGCGCCATTCGCTTCTTCGACAATCACCACCGCTATAGAGCATCCAACGATGGTTGCTACTGCTCCATCCACCAACGATCTGCCCGATCACTTCTTGTGCTCCTTCCAGCGAGCGACGTCCCTTCCAACATTTTTTCCCGGGCGATTTCATCGTCGATTGAGGGGATTCCACCTTCCGCACCTTCCAGCATCGTCTTCTTTTCGACGGGATCGTCTCTTTCTACAACGATCTTCCACATAGTGACCGATTTTTGGGTCTTCATGCTCATATTCTAGAACCGCAACTGGAGGAACACATCACATGCATGCCACTCTTCTGGAACACCACTCCAATCCCGTCATTATTGTTATTGTGTCTCTCGACAACACAAACTACCTTGATTGGTCCCGATCCATCCACCTTTCCCTCCGACAGTCATTTGTTTGGGGCACCTTGATGGGACGATTATGGAACCTCCACGAGATGTTCCTATGTGGAACTGATGGAACACGAATGAATTAATGGTGATGTATTGGCTACTAAACTCACTGGACAAGTATGTCTATCAAAACCACGTTCTCTGGATACTACAATTCCATAGAATCATGCAAAAGCTACATACTCTAGAGAGGGAAACTGCGCACAAATCTACCAACTACGGTTTCAGACTACTCGTCTTGCACAGGAAAATCTCTCGGTGGCACATTATTATTCTGATTTTGAGATGTTACACATAGAGGCTAGAGCTTGATTATTTTGATCACATTCAACTGAGGTGTACAGACAACATGACCTTGGTGCATGAGCGGGATGATGAGACTCATATATTTCCCTAGCTCTACTGCCTGAATCCCGACTTTGATCACATTTTTGTTCAGACCCTTGGACGACGGCCTATGCCTTCTATTATCGAGACCTTCAACCTAGTTCCACAGGAATTTGATAGGCGCCGATCTCTGACCCAGAATATTTTGCAAGAGCACCCGCACTAGCCGCGAGTGATACTCATGGTTTTCATATTCCCACTCGCGTGCATGGTATTGCTGAGTTTTTATGTGACTACTATCACAAGCCTCAACACACGTGGAAGACTTGCTACAAATTACATGGTTGCCTCCTCACATTGGGAACACCAATCATGTTCGCATGCATGATTAGTTTTTTAGGATTTAAAACGAAGCGGTCCCTCAACTTTGGCATCAGTACAACTATCCACATCTGATCTAGCACTCTGGCTTTGGTCCGGACAAATTCATCCATTCTTGCATTTTTTCAGTCATTCTCAACAGCTATGGCAACGATCCATCATTCTCATCCACTTTTGCATCTATCTGGACAATCTCATCCGGGTTATTCCCATGACTACTATCGCAGGGTCCACCACTAGATTTTTCCTCTAACAAACCACACTCACCCATGAAATGACCATAGTCCATATATGCTACCAAATTAGCACCCTGTCCCACTACGGTAAGCTACTATCTATTTTTGTTCCACTAAACCTTGCATTTTTGTTACCAAAGAGTACCTCACCATGATAGACCCAAATCATTATATATAAGTCAAGATATCTCCCTCCCATGCTGATATGGGACAAATTCAAACACCACCAGAGTATATTGGGTTTCAATCATGGCGGGGTACCTTTTGAAGGTTGGTATCAAAGCAGACAATACCATTGCATGATGGTCTAGATTGTTACATTTAGTATCACATCTAGTTCTCCATAGTTCGGTGTGGGCTAAGTTTAAGGACAAACCCAATTGAAGGTTGGTAGGGCCTTTAGCTGAGTCAAGATGCAAGTCCAAAATAAGTTTGAGGGTAATAGAATTTAATCCAAAATCAGCAAGGGAGGAAGCAATCTTGAGTAGTACGTAATGGTTTGGATATGTTGAAAGATGGGCTTCTTAGAATAGTATAGCATATCAATAATGACCCATCTTGGGGTTATGTATACAAGACCCGAACATATACAGGTAAATACAGATAAGCCCCTATACATACACACAATATCTAACACCCCCCTCAAACTCACGGGGGATCATACATCGAGAGTTTGGACATAAGGTAGTCATGTTGAACCCTCGTCTGGGGCTTGGTGAACAAGTCCGCAATCTGATGCTCGGTGGGAACATACTGGGGAACCAATGTACGTTGGCTATACTGCTCACGGAGGAATAAGACGTCGACTCCAATGTGCTTGGAGAGGAAAAACTTCACTGGATTCAGAGTGAGCTGAATGGCACCAGTGTTGTCACAAAAGAGAGTGGTCGTCCTGAGGAGACAATGCCAAAATCTGCAAGAAGCCAACGAAGCCAGATAATCTCCTCGGCCGTAGACGCCATGGCGCGTAGCTCAGCCTCAGTACTAGAGCGGGAAACACCAGACTGTTTCTTGGACTTCCAGGCAAGCAAGGAGGAGCCCAAAAACAGACAGAAACCAGTGACAGCGCGACGATCAGAAGGATCACTAGCCCAAGTAGCATCAGAGAAAGCAGAAAGCTGGAAGGAACTGTTGCTGGAGAAGAACAGACCACGGCCAGGAGTCGCACGAAGGTAACGCAGTACATGCAGCAAGTGAGCATAATGAACGGATGTAAGAGTGCTGACAAACTGGCTCAACACATGGACTGCATGAGCAATATCTGGCCGAGTGATGGTGAGATAGACCAGACTGCCGACCAAATGACGATAGCGAGTGGGATCAGCAAGAGGGATCCCCTCATCAGCCTGAAGTTGCAGGTGAAGCTCCATCGGTGTGGCAACAGTGCGGGTGTCGGAAAGAGCAGCCCGAGCTAGAAGATCAGTAGTATACCGCTGATGAGAGAGCTGGAACCCTGCAGAGGTGGAAGAGAACTCAATGCCCAGAAAATAGCTCAAAGGTCCCAAATCTGTCATCTGAAATTGTTGTTGCAGGTGATGCCTTACAAAGTCAATGAAAGTCGGGTCATCACCAGTGATGATCATATCATCCACATAGAGCAGAAGAAGAGTCCGGCCTCGGGAAGAGGTGTGAACAAACAGGGTCGGGTCGTGCTGGCTGGGCTGAAAACCAGCGGTTGTAACGACAGAACTGAAGCGCTCGAACCAGGCTCGAGGAGCCTGTTTGAAGACCATAGAGAGCATGACGCAACCGACAAACCATGCCAGGAGGAGCAGCAAAATCGGGAGGAGGAACCATGTAGACCTCCATGTTGTAGGTCACCGTGAAGAAACGCATTCTTCACATCCAGCTGAAACAGGGACCAACGATGGACAGCAGCAACAGCAACAAGTGTCCTGATCGTGGTCATGTGTGCCACAGGAGCAAAAGTCTCATCATAGTCTCGACCATGCTCCTGCTGAAAACCCCGAGCAACCAGGCGAGTCTTGTACCGCTCAATAGAACCATCAGAGCGAGTCTTGATCTTATAGACCCACTTGCAAGTGATGGGAACAGCACCAGGAGGAAGAGGCACAAGATCCCAAGTAGAGGTACGCCCAAGAGCAGCCAACTCATCAAACATAGCGGTCTGCCACTCAGGAACCTGAGCAGCCTCGCGGTAGGAACTAGGCTCTGGAGTACTGGTGGAGGTAGCAGGAAGCGCAGTGAGGTCGAGTGGCTGGGTGGTAAAACCGAGGCGATCTGGTGGATGTCGATCTCGAAGGGGGTAACGTCTGGCAGGCGGATCATCCACGGGACTCTCACTGAAGACTGGGGGCACCTGTGGGGTAGTCGGAGCACGACGAGTGTAGTGGTGGAGAATAGGAGGTAGAGGGCCGGAACGATGGCAGAACATGAGGAGGTGGAGAGGACTCAGAAGAGGGAGATGACGATGATGGCGGTAGCTCTGCTGGTGACTGGTCTGACGGTGGTGGCAAAACAGGTGGTGGTACAGTAGGAAAAATAAGGAACTGAATATCAGTCGGGGTAGTGGATGAGGGTGAAGCAAAGGTGGATGAAGAAAGGAAGAAAGGTTGGTCCTCAACGAAGGTGACATCACGAGAAATGCGAAGACGACGCGCAACAGGGTCATAACAGCGGTAACCCTTGTGCTTTGAGCTGTAGCCTAGAAAAACACATGCAGCAGACTGAGCAGAGATCTTAGTCCGCTCACGTGGTGGTAATAGGACATAACACAGACATCCGAACACACGAAGATGAGTGTATCGAGGAGGATGAGAGAACAAACACTCACCGGGACACCGACCCTGAAGGAAAGTGGATGGCTGAAGGTTGATAGGATAGACAGCGGTGGAGACAGCCTCAGCCCAAAAATGTGGGGGAACATGGGAAGCCAAAAGAAGAGTGCGAGCGGTCTCAATGATGTGGCGATGTTTCCTTTCCGCAGTGCCATTCTGGGAATGAGCACCAGGACAGGAGAGCTGCGGGAGCGTGCCATGAGAGGCGAGAAGGTCACGGAACTCATGCGAAAGGTACTCCCCCCCTGAGTCGGAGCGAAAAATACGAATAGAGGCGGAGAACTGAGTACGAACCATGGTGGAGAAAGTAACATAAACCTGAAAAAACTCAGCACGAGAACGCAACATATATATCCAAGTGAAACGAGAAAAATCATCAATAAACAAGACATAATAGCGGTGTCCACCCTTGGATACAAAAGGAGCAGGCCCCCATACATCAAAATGGACTAACTCAAACGGAGCAGAAGACCTAGACATACTAGACTAATAGAGGAGTTGTAGCTGTTTTCCAAGCTTACAACCCGTACAAGAGTGACTAGTGTCAACAAATACACGACCCAAAACACCCCGAAGAACAAGAGTTGAAAGGCGGGCGTCACTGGGATGACCAAGACAATGGTGCCACTGACGAAAGGAAACAGCGGGAAGACATAAAAGAGGAGCAGCTGGGAAGGTGTGACTGATGGCAGACGAAGGTACTCAAGGAGATATACCCCACTATGGCGACGGCCAGCTCCAATGAGGGTCCCTGTAAGACGATCCTGCACATGACAAACAAACTCATCAAAAACAACAAGGTAACCACTAGAGGCAAGCTGGCTGGAGGAGATGAGGTTCATGGAGAGTTGAGGGATGTAGGCAACATCAGGAATGTGGAACTGAGGGGTGTGGAGAAGGCCACGACCGGTAATAGGAAGGGTGGTGTCATCAGCAATAATAACACGTAGATCGGAGGAAACAAGTTGGCAGGCATGAAGATGGGTGGCATCATAGGTCATATGAAAAGAGGCTCCAGAGTCAAGTAACCACGAGGACGGAGAGATACCTGACGGGGCAGAGGCCGCTAAGGGATCAGCAGAGGTAAGTCCTGACCAACTGTGGCTGCAGATGTACTCGGGAAGGTGCCTGAAGACAGCTGTTGAGCCAGCTGTATGAGCTGCTCAGAGAAGGAGGCTGTCGGAGGAGGCACAGCCAGAACTGGAGCTCCACGTTGCTGGGTATCACGAGACTGGATGTTCTGTTGGGAGCGCTGAAGCTTGCGACACTCAAACACTCTGTGGCCCGGTGCATGACAATAATGACAGCGAACAGACCGTCGCTGCGCAGCATTGGGACCCTGGGAAGAGGGTCCCTGGGTAGGAAACAGAGCAGACGGTGGCACATGAGTACTGAGCCCTGGAGAAGGTGGCTGCGGAGGCTGCGGAGCAAACTAAGGAGCAGCCAAGACAACATGGGGGAGGTAGTGTGATGCGTCCCTCCATGGTATGAAGACGAGTCTCCTCGGCCAAAATCGTGGACAGTGTCACGAAGTGTAGGTGGAGTACCCCGATGGAGAAACTGTGAGCGGGCACACTCAAACTTCGGGCCTAGGCGCATCAAGAAATCATAGACACGGCAGGCATCTCTGTACTGAGCGGTGGCAACGCAATGGCAGCAGGACAAGCAATGGGGCGGCACCATCTCGTCACACTAACGCCAGAGGGAAGTGATTTAAGCAAAAAACTCCTGAACTGAGTGGTCGCGCTGGTAGGTAGCTACAAGAGTCTGTAACAATGAATACTGAAGTGCCTGGCTGGAAGGCTGATAGAGATCGGAAAGATGATCCCAGATCGCCTTGGCAGTAGGGAACTCACAGATGGCCAGGCGGATGGGTACCTCACAAGACTGGCCAAGGATAGCAATAGCCCTAGAGTCATCGTCCTGCCACTTGGCCAACGCCTGAGCGGAGGAAACACCGATGCTGGCTGTGGAAACAGAAGACTCAGTTGAAGAGGCGGCAGGGAGCAACGGTGCTGGGCAGGATCCATCTAAATGGCCCCAAAGGCGTAGGCCTCGGAGATGCATGCGCATGGTGGAAGACCAAGCCTTGTAGTTCTGCCCGTTGAGCAGCACATCAGGCTTAGGAAGATAGCCACTGTGAGTCGAGGCGGGATCCATTGAAGGCCGACACCGAGATCTGGAGCAGGATCGATCGGCGCTGAAACAGGGACAAGGATCGAGCGGATTGACGCAGTCGATCGGAGGAAGCAGCCGGAGGAAGCAGACAACCGGAGGAAGCAGGCGGAACAGACAGGATCGACACAGCGGTCGATCGACGAGCAGGAGAGGGATCGATCGATCGACGAGCGGGAGAGGGACCGGGATCGATCGGGATCGATCGACGAGCGGGAGAGGTACCAGGATCGATTGGCGCAGACGAGCGGGATCAATCGGCGCAGACGAGCGGGATCAATCGGCGCAGACGAGCAGTCGATCAACTCAGCAGTCCGGATCGATCGGCGCAGACGAGCGGGAGAGGGAGAGGGAGAGTTAAACCCTAACCTCCCTCTGATACCATCTTAGAATAGTATAGCATATCAATAATGACCCATCTTGGGGTTATATATACAAGACCCGAACATATACAGGTAAATACAGATAAGCCCCTATACATACACACAATATCTAACAGGGCTAACTCTCGTCGGGACTTTGACCCACCAGCCAGGCTGCAGCCCGAGCACCCCAACCAAATCACCCAAGGCTAACCCCTGTCGGGACTTTGACCAATGTGTAGGTTGTTGAGGGAGGAGAGATTCGATCCCGCAACCTCCTTTATCAAGGCCTTGAGAGAGCTCGTCAGTTGGGTATCAGGAGCTCTATCAAGGCCTTGATAAAGGAGGTTATGGGATTGAATCTCTCCCCCCTCAACAACCTACCCATTGGTCAAAGTCCCGACGAGGGTTAGCCTTGGGTGATTTGGTTGGGGTGCTCGGGTTGCAGCCTGGCTAGTGAGTCTGTCCCAACGAGGGTTAGCCCACTTTTCAACAAAAGATGCAGCTCAGTTGGGTATCAAGAGCTCTCTCAAGGCCTTGAAAAAGAAGGTTGCGGGGTCGAATCTCTCCCCCCCCCCCCCTCAACAACCTACCCATTGGTCAAAGTCCCGACGAGAGTTAGCCTTGGGTGATTTTGTTGAGGTGCTCGGGCTGCAGCCTGGCTGGTGGGTCAAAGTCCCGACGAGGATTAGCCCACCTTTCAATAGAATACATGACAATGCACTTTTTAAGGACAAAAACTTTGAGGTTCAGTGGAACCAAAGCGGACTACCTCACCATAGTGGGTCAAGAATGTTAAGAAATTTCACTTCATGACTAATCAAGTGATTTTCTTAGTTCAAATCATTTTGAGCAAAGGGCTCGAAATAGATAAATCAAAGATCCGAGGATATCATTAGTTGGCCAGCGTCAACTAACATTCTATTACGGGTCCTCCATTGGTTATCTTATATTCTTATTATTATGATTCGTGTCATATGTGTGGAGTCATAGTATTTTAATATTTTAGCGTATGTGTTGTATTTAAAATTATTGCTACCATGGGTTCTATTTAAAGGGACTCAAAGGGTCTTTGCATGACATGCAAGATATTAATCAAGTTGTATTTTCTCTCTCTAGCTTCTCTCTCTCTAGTTCATCTGAGCTTCTCCCTCATTCTAGAGTTTATCCCTTGTATCCCCACCTCCTTTCTACCGCAATCCGGGGCACGTAACAACTTGGTATCAGAGCCCACTCGGTCCCCTTCCCCCGACGCACATCAACACCTCTCTGAAATTTGTGCCCCAGGGCGCTAATGACATAAGCAATCCTTGGTTCTTCATCAACTTCATAAGCCTCCAGCTGCTGCATCGCTGCGAGTCCTCGATAGCCTGCAAGCGCACCTCCCGTGCACTATTCTGCTTCCAGCCGACCCATCGCCGCTCTGCTTCCGCCATTTAGCGCAAGCTAGTGCAACTGCCTCTCAGTCAACTCCAGCAAACCCACAATCGTGGGCTTCCAGCGGCGCTCGAGCCCCATCCCCATCATCGTGCGTCGTACGGTCTTCATAGACCTCAGCGACAGCCCCTTCACGCAAAAAAAAAACAGGGTGACATCGCACGCAGCCATCCGCGCTTCATTATCGCCCCGGACTCATCTCCCTCATCTGCTCGACTATCTAGCGCCGCAACCCGCCGGCGCCTAGCGCGGTCTTCATCTTTTCCCCAGCGGCATCCCCCACAAGCCACTTGCTTCGTCCTCGCGCTGGCCAGCTCTGCTCTGCCCGATCCCGCATGCCCCTCCCTCTGCGCTATAGAGCCGCACGATCTTCTTTGATCCCATCGCCAGCCACTTATCATTTCCCATCCTATCTTCTTCCTTTTCACATCAACAACCTGTCATTTACCCATCATGTCATTTTTTATTATTTTTTAAAGTCAACCCAAATTTTTCCCCCTCCTGCACGCTACCATCCCATGCACCCTACCCATTCTAATTGATTAATCAACCCCTTGATTAATCAACTCTTACAAGATCACCTAATTCTGGTGCATGTGTAATTAAGCTCTGCCCAGATCGCCGCGCTCCTGGACTGCCTTCGGGACTCCCTCCGAGCTGCCTTGACGCAACTCATTGTCGACATCCACAATGGGTTGAGGACGGCAACTCCGCTGTCGTTGCCGCCAATTCCCCCGATTTTGAGGATGCAATCGCCACTACTTGCTCTGTCGGCCCCTGCCTTGTCGGTGTCATCTCCTCGTCATCTAGGGGTGGTGCCGCCTCTTTCTGAGCCGCCTTTGCCTGTCGCAGCTGCCTCCATTCCACCACTTTCATCATCGTCTCCTCCATCGGCTCCTCTGGCTGACTCATCAACGCCTCTGTCGGCTCTTGCTCTGTCGCCCCCTGCCATGCCGCTCCCATCGGCCACCTCACCACCTCACCACCTCTTCTGCCGGCACCTGCTCCACCGATCCCGACGGATCCATTCCTACCGCAGCATGTCGGCCCTCCGACCTCCGTGTGGCTGCTTCTTACAGCCCCTCCAGCGGCCTCGACGAAGCCATTTCATCTGCCGCCCATTTTCCTGATGGTGCCGCCGCTCCTCGCCGCCGCCGCCATTATGTGTTATCGCGCATTGTTCTGGAGGGAGATCAAGGTACCAGATGATCCGGCCACCCGCATGGTGCACGAGCTTGAGAACAAGCTCGTTTTGAAGGACGGATGGAGTGTTAAGGGTCCTCCATTGGTTATCTTATATTATTATGAGTCGTGGCGTATGTGTGGAGTCATAGTATTTTAATATTTTAATGTTTGTGTTATATTTAAAATTATGCTATCATGGGTTCTATTTAAAGGGACTCAAGAGGTCTTTGTATGGCATGCAAGATATTAATCAAGTTGTATTTTCTCTCTCTAACTTTTCGCTCTCTAGTTCTTCTCATCTTCTCCCTCATTCTAGGGTTTATCTCCTGTATCCCCGCCTCCTTTCTACCGCAATCCGGGGCATGTAACACATTCATGAGATACAAAGAATCCATTGCTTGGTTTCATTATATGAATGGTTCAGTTGACCCATTAATAATAACATACCCCCCATAAGTGAGTGTTAGAAAGGTGGAGATTTGCATGGACAAAAGAAGCGTTTTAGGCAATTCAATGGTTAAAATATAAAGTGGCACAAGCACCTATAGTTGCAATACCTAATATTGATAGAGTTTTTGAAGTTGGTTGATATGCTTCAAATGTTGACATATACAGACGTACAAAGTCAAAATTGAAGGCTAATCGCTTTAAGTAGTCCACATATGCTAAGAAATTTCATGCCATCATTCAGTTTAGTATTTTAACAATATTATTCTCTCAAGAAAAAATCTGTACTATTTATTGACCACTACGACTAAGTACATCAATGGATATGACAAAGACAATCCACGAAATGCAAAATGGGTGGAATCTATCCAAGTCTTCATGTTTGTAATCAAGAATAAGGAGGGCGGACCGAATAAAATGGCGGATGCACTTAGCCAGCAGCATATGCTACCACCATCCAATTTAAGGTACTTGATTTTAAAACATTTCGAGATCTCCATCAGCATGAACCCTTTTTCAATCATAATTGGAAGAATTTCCTGCACATACCTTTTCAACAATAGCAGGAGTGGTATTTGTTAAAGAGAAATCACTGTACATCCCTTCCAGTTCGCTATGGGAAGCAATCATGACTAAATATCAAGCAAAGGTCTAGCAGGGCATTTTGGTTTTGACAAAACTTATAGCCTCACTATAAGAAATATTTTATTAACTGAAGATGGAACAATATGTCATATGATTTGTAGAGTGATATCAGATATTGGATTGCCAAAACCTGTAGCATGAACGACAGTTTATATACATTGTAGTCTGCGCGGCTAACCATGTGGGAGAAAGTCGTCCAAGATTTCATGTTGGGAATTCCATGGTCATTCTTGGTATAAGTTGATAATCGAGGATGGCACTTTTTATTCCTTTTATCAGAACTTTTTGACACATCCCAAGTGGCTACAATCGTACTTCAGAGAGATTGTGAAATTCCATGGAGTGTGTAGGTCTCTCTCGTCAGATCAGGAGCAAAGTTCGTTAGTCACATTTTGCACATGTTATATCAGAAGATGGGTTTGAAGTTACAATTCAATTATTTGCATCAACCACAAAAGAATGAGTAAATTGAGGCGACTGATCAATGTTGGAAATCTGTTACAGAGTTTGGTAGGATATAATCCTCAACAGCAGGATCTCACACTATCCCATGCTGAATTTTCTTATAATCGGTCACAAAACTGTACTACTGCAAAGAATTTTTTGAGATTGTCTAAGGCCCCGTTCGTTTGGAATGTTTTCATTTATGGTTTTCGTTTTGCTTCAAAACGAAAACATCAAGCGTTTTCGTTTTGGGACAAAACGAAAACTTATGTTCGTTTGCAACATAGTTTTCAGTTTAGTGTTGGGCAAAAAACAATTTGCAGCTGTATCGTCTTGCGTTTCCAGCGGTGGTGCGATTGAAGCTTACGACGATGGCCGGCCACGAAGAAGAAGATAGAGAGAGAAAGAGCAACATTAAGGCCAGCGGGTGCGATTGAGGCAGCGGTGGTGCGATTGAAGCTTTTGGCCATGGCTGTAGAGAGAGAAATAGGAGATTGAAGCTTTCGGCCAAGGCAGCTTGAGGAGGAAGGAGCAAAACAGGGCAAAGAAGAACACCGAGCGTTTTCAGTTCAGAGAAGAAGATCCGGGAAGAAGGTACAGGCCGACCATGGAAAAGAAGATCCGGGAAGAAGCATAATCTCTATCTCTTGAGGAAGGAGCAAAACCGGGCAAAGAAGAACACCATCGGTTATGGGAAGAAGAAAACCGGAGAAGATGCAGCCGATTGAACGCCTCGAAGATCTACCGCCGGAGAAGAAGTGAAGAGCTTTTTCGCTGTTTTCTATTTTCAAAACCGAGCAAAACAGACCTCGGTAGGTCTGTTTTGGGGCTGGGCAAAGATAGAAGGAATGAAAACCGAGCGTTTTCAGTTCAAAACAAAAACCGTGCAAAACATGGCCAAACGAACACTTGTTTTTGGACCGCGAAAACTGAAAACCAAAACCGGCTGTGATTACAGGGCAAACGAACGGGGCCTAAGTGAAATCCAATCACTCCCTTGGATTTGGATTCCATCCTTTCCAAAGGATAATTCTGCATTGATGTGGATGAGCAAGCAAGATTAAAGAGCTGCACATTCATATTTGGGAGCGCATTATCAAACAAATAAAATTTTATAATAAAAAACTAGAGCGTCAGCATCAGAGAAGGGTTGTTTTCAAGATGGAGATTTAGTGTGGCTACATTTGTGAAAAAATCATTTACTGGTGGGTTGATTTAAAAAGTTGAACGACAAGTAGATGGATAATCCAAAGATTTTGAGATGCTCAATGTCAATGCATACAAGATTGACTAGCTAGGAGAAATAGTGTGACTTGCTAAGAGAACGGTGTGTCTTGCAATGAGAAGATAGTCTCGGGAACGTAATGCTATTGATATATCAAGGTAAAACGAGAACAATAACGATGATGAAAATGTTATGGGCTTCGGGCCCAATTACATGTTGTGTCTGCCGTTATCATTTATTATGTGTTATGTTCGTAGCCCGGTCTTTAGGGTGTATTAGGATTTATAGTTGTATTAGATTTTATTAGGTTGTGTTGGGTTATTTACACAAATACCCTTGTATGATCTATTTAAAAGACCCTTGGGGTCTTGTATGAGGTATCAAATGAAGAAAAGTCTATTTCATATGCCCTAATGAGATTTGTGGTAGCTCTCTCCACTAACGAGCAATCCTCGCTTAGGCAGCCGTGGTTCCCACTCCACAGTATCCCTGCAATCAACCTTGTCTTCAATCACCTCTTCGGCGAGCCCATAACAACTTGATATCAGAGCTAACCGGCTCTCGTCCACATAGCCATCGCTCGGTCCCCTTCATTCCAACAACCCCACGCCTTTCTTCTCCTCTTTCCATCCACAACACCAAAGCGACTCCTTCCTTCCGCTTCCGCTTTTGTGACACTAGTAGTCATTATTTCCTTCAGCAGAGCCCTCGTCGTCTTCCCCGGAGCGGACTCCCGCTCTATGACACCAACACGCTTCCGTCGAGCCTGAGTCTGCATTCTTTCGTCACAACAGACTCCGTCCAGCGATCGTCTATCAGAGCGTCAGTTGTTCCAACATCACACGTCCAACCGAAACCACTTCGTCGTTCCAGCGACAATGATGCTCCCGCAGTAGTCGATTTCTTCCAGCCCAGCCCGCTACAGTCGAATTCAACATTGATTTCTACCGCACGCCTGCGTTTGCATCAAGAATCCCAGTCGACCATCTTTCATCGACGAGCCGCCTGCTATTTTCCATCGAGTCCCCCACCAACAGGGTTTCTCACGAGCCTCCAACACGCTTCCTCGAGCCAACCCTGTTGACTAGAGCAGCAACCAACAACTTTATTTTGTGGGTCGTACAAGCACAACTTTCCTTTGGTGATTTTAATTCCGGATGAGACCATTTGGAGATTTTAATCCAAAAGAATTTTTAATTCTAGGACTCCTCCGCCTCGGGAATTCCGTCATATCAACGTAGGGAAGCGTCGCGGGTCGTGTGGCGCATCAAATTTGTACTTGCACGATCCGCTCAGCCAATCAGATTCGAATCGCCACGTAACTCACTCCATTTTATCCACCCAACACAGCATGGGGGACTCATTAAATCAGATGAGTCAGTTTATGACCGTGAATCCATGATGCAATCCTTCATGGCGCAACAAACTTCCATTGGGGAACGCCATTAGGAGTCCATTGCTGCACTCTACAAACGTCGTGATGATCTCTTCACTGCTCCCGCACATGAGCACGCTTGCAGTAGCCAGGTGCCTCCCCCACCGCTCATCCACCACGAGCCCCCGCTATTGGCCCCTATTATGTCAGCCCCTACTATACCGGCCCCTCCGCCCATTTCACCGCATGCTTTACTAGCCCCGCCAGTCACCTTGTTGTCGCTTTGATGGCCACCAACTCTGTCAGCCCCTCCAGATCCATTTCTTCAGCCAACTGTCACTGAATCGGCGCCGCCATTCCTGATCGCCGCAACTCCTTGTCTTCCCGAGCTACTAGAGTAGTCGCCCGAGTTATTGGCGCCTTCGCCAGTCTGCAATATTGTTCACTATCGTTCCTCCTGTTCATCAACTTCTTTTCATCCATCGAGGACTAGGAGCGCATTGACACCTAATGAATTAACGGAAAGAACAAGAAGATTGTTTTCCTGCATCCAAAAAGTTGATAAGACAAGAGTGGCGTCAATTGCAGAGATGATGCGAGAAGCTCGACTAAGATGGTTTGGACACGTGCATAGGAGACCATTAGAGAAACCTGTTAGGCGTTATGAAAGTTTAGTCACTAGGCATGTTAAACGGGGGAGAGGTTGACCAAAAAAGACTTGGAATGAAACTATAAGGAAAGACATGATGTACTTAGGCATTAGTGAGATTATGACTAAAGATAGGGCACAAAAGCGACAAATGATCCATATAGCCGACCCCACTATAGTGGGATAAAGGCTTGAGTGTTGTTGTTTTTATTACATGCCTGACAAGAAGAGTTTAATCAGAGTGTCCTTGTAGATCTCCACAAATTAAATTTTTTGAAGGAATTAATACTACATCTTTGGTGATTACTTAAGGATATAATGAGATTTCTTCCATCTACCTTTTTTATTATTATTTACCTTATCTTGTAAATTATATGATAAATCCATATATATTTCTTTAGGTCTTTAATCGATAATGCATTTTACATTCAAATGGTGAAGAGGGCAGTCAAGGTTAGAAGGCATGTAAATCGATACTCTAAATGAGTTAAGCTTTACACGAGCGAAGGTCTATGTTTGATAAATTTCATGTTTAAGTGAATCCTCTAACCTCAAGACAACATTATAAAGTCCTAAAATAATGTTTTATACCAAAACACCACACAATCATGTAATGCGATTAATCTTTAGCGTCATGAACGGACGAAACCCAAAAAGTAAAATTTGGGCCAAAAAAAATATCACGGAAGTTCAAAATGCAGGTAAATCATTGTTGGAATATAGAAAATAAATACTTGGTGTTTATTATTCATTCACAAAGGGGTATTAAATAAGACATACAAGGAGACAAAAGTAAACAGGTGATATGAGAGTAAACCAAAATACACCCAAAGTCTCTAATAAACCAACATTGACTCCATATTTCCAAGACTCCCCCTCAAGCTGTAAGGAAAACTTCCAGCTTGAAAACAACAAATAAAGGTAATGGAGGTAGGCGACGTGGGACAAAATATCAGACGAGCCACCGTGAGAAATTCCAAATTAGAGATTCAAACTGGGGACATAGCCACACACGACACAGGTCCCACAGACGTATGTTATTAAAGCACAAGGCACACCGAGGCACAAAGGGGCCCTGGAGCCTAGCTGAGGCACATGAGGCGCAAAAATGGGGGAAAATCAGCAAATTGGCACCCAATTCGCTCAATTTCGGTGAATTGGGTGCCTAGGTGCGTCTTGGGCGCGCCTCAGGCACATCGCCCGCCTAAGCCTTGGTGAGGCGCAACAGAGTGTGCCCGGTGCGACCCGGTGCCTCAGGTAGGCCTAGCCTTGATAACACAATCACAGAGGACGTGAACTCGCTGGAATCGAATCAACCAGCATCATCTACACACAAATGTGGAAGGTAAGAGAAGTTGTGGGGCTAATCATCAAACAGGCAATCGGGGATAATCCGTTGAAGATAATCCACACAAAGGGCAATCTCACACGACATAGTCCTGTGCGACACGATCCCACATGACATACCCCGATGAAATTAATACAACCAACAACGATCGTACCACAACAGATGTACTAATCAACATAGAAAGATGGGGAGACACAAATAACACAAGACATAGGCCGGGAGGACCGTGTGGGACTAAGAAGAGAGTTGGAAAATACCATCTGATTCGTCTTCATCTCAAACATTCCCCGTCACGTGAAACACACGACATGACGGCATAACAACAACACATGTTGCAAACACTAGCAACAACCAAACAAGGACACAAACACATAAAAACAACCAAACCAACACGAACCTTCATTGCGAGCGAAAGATCAGCACCCCGAAAGAGGCTGCAGTAGCTAGAACTGGCATCAAAGGACTAGCAGACTCGCAGAGAACATCTCTTGTACATGTAGAGGGCAGAATGGAAGAAGAGTAGCTCATTCGGGAGTAGCAGGCAAGCGGAAGAACGTAAATTATCTCAGAAAAGTGCATTGACAGCACGAGAACAAACAGCAGCATAGCTAGAAGCAGAGACAAACATCATCGACCGGAGCAGCATACGAGGCATATGCGAGATCTAGCAAAACTGGCAAGCGTCGGAGTGGAACAGAAGCTGGGCTTGACAATGTTGACGAAGAGGAGACGTGATTTGGAGGTTGTGGACGGATCGTCGATGGAAGAAGACGACGGAAGAATGAATCCAGCAGAAGGTTACGACGGGAATGCAGACGGTCTCGCGCAGGAACAAGAAGAAAGGGACGGGATCGACGATGGCCAGCGGAAATCGCAACGGAGCGAGCAAGCGGTATCAGTAGGAGGGTTCGACGTCTGGATTAGAACCAGCGGAGGCGCTCGTCGAGGCCAGCTATCAAAGAGGAATGTCAGGCAGCGATGGCATTAAAGTCGTCGATGGAAGTGGCAGAGAAGAAGAGCACAGGAAGCAGCGTCGTGCGAGAGCACAAACGCCCTAAGGCACGCTCAAGCGGAAAGATTACAACGCAGGAAAATAAATCTCCTCTGATACCATGTTGGAATATAGAAAAGAAATGTTGTGTTTATTATTCATCCGCAAAGGAGTATTAAGTAAGACATACATGAACACACAAAAGTAAATAGGTGATGTGGGATTAAACCAAAATACACCCAAAGTCTCTAATAGACCAACATTGACTCGATATTTTCAACAATCTCACCACTACTTTTACTACCACAATTTCATATTGTCACTGCTCAAACACTATAGCTATCTCAAACGGAGCTTAAGTTAATTTTCTTCTATATGTTAATTGTTATTGTTAAAAATATATAATTTTATTAGTTATCATTCTTATGAATATTTTGGTTTGTTATTATCGAGACCTAAGAATGGTTTGATATTATATTAGTATATTTAGAGTTAAATTTTGAATATATATACACACTATACATATATATATTATAATTATATATATATATATATATATTAAAATCAGTGCCCGATATATTCCCAGTAAGACAACAACCTTGGAAAGAGGGAGTATTTAGTTGTGTTTGCTTTATTCATCCAAATTGACATAAACCCGACTTCAATCATTCAAATCAACAAGAACCCGACTTAATTCATCCACAACCTTGGAAAGAGGGGAGTATTGCTATTGTCATAATTAAGGCTTACTATCATGAGTTTATTTAGTCGTGTTTGCTTTATTATCGGATTTAGTCTTTTATTTCGTAAATTTGTGAATTTTTATAATTTGTTTGCTTGTTTGGACATTTGTGCAATTTTCTTGTGAGTTGTATTTTTTGGATCCTTAGGATTTTTTCAAATAGCAAATAAGAAATTGAGTCTTCTCTAACCCTATAGGTCATAGTGGCTCCCTCCCCATAGTGCCCCGCAGCAGAAAGGCAGCAGTTCCCAGCTCCATCGTGACGCAGGACTGTCCTGTAAGGAAGAATAATGGGTGATCACTACATGCAACAATATGATTCCGACGACTTTTTTACTTGAAATAATTTGTATTTATAAAAGCAAACACAAGAACACCGCGGTAGAAGAAAACTTCGAAAATTAGAGAGCATGTATAGTAATATTAATGTGAGAAGGCACGAATCATAAATAAGCATCAAATGAATATCAACACTAGCCACAAAAGGTCTGAAAACAAAGATTACAAATAGATATAATGCAAAGTAGAAAAATAATCACTAATTCAGCATGCAATAAAAGACCTCAAACTTAGAAACTTGCACAACTAGGTGGTAGAGGGCTTGGAGGGTATTCCCGTGGCTGAAATCAAAGTAGGCTCTGAATTTTAGGCTCCCAGTGAACCTACGAACTTCTGGACAGCGGGCAGTCGGACTGTTTCTAGAGCTTCTGGGCTATATGGGGGCTGCTGGCTGTGTGGAGGATGTAAAGGGGGTGGTGGACGAGGCGAGAAGCAGGGGGAGTGGGCCGAGTCCGGCAGTGCAGGAATTAGAAAACCGGGTGCTGGATTTAATTCCAAGCGTAGAAAATAGTGTCCTGGATTGCTGGATTAGAGGACCAGGCTGCAGAGTGAGTTGCGGCGACAGTGAGATAGAAGTGGGGGGTTGTGTGTGTGTGTGTGTGTGTGTGGGGGGGGGGGGGGGGGGGGGGGGCTGGATGTGGAGGAGGTGGGGGAGGGCTCGGTTTGTAGGGGAAAGTAGGGAGAGGGAGGGGGTGGTCCGGCAGCAGTAAAGGGCAGGATGAGTGGGCTCCATGTGAGAGAGAAATGGGGGTGGTTATGGGGTGGTGGCTGGCCGGAGGTGGTCGCAGAAGAGCCATCCGGTGGTGGTGGTGGCCGGAGGTATTCTCCAGCATTCGCCGGAAAACTGAATATGAAGGGAACATGGAGGGTAATTGTGGAGGTTTGATGGAGGTGGTTGGGAAAGTTTTCCGGTGACCACTGGAGTCCGAAAATGGAGAGGATTTGGAGAGGGAAAGGGGGCTGTTTTGAAGGTATTTGGGGAGGGTAATGTTGGGTGGCCGGCCGGTGGTGGGAGGGGTGATTTTGGGGCTGTGGGCTGAAGATGGGGGGAGGGGAGAGGGGTTTTTGTCGGATGGAGGTGGTGGTTGGGTTGTAGTGGCTGGTGGTGGTTGAGGAAGGTGGATGTGGGAGGGGGACGACTATATGGAGGTGTGGGAGGAGATGGGGAGGGGGTTGGCCAGTCAAGTAGAGAGGGGAGGGGGATAATTCCAAGCTTTGTACTTCGATTTCCGGCTTCAGCACCGGGTGATCGAACGAAGTAATTTTTCTTTTCTTCAACTTTCAATACCTTCCAATTGAACCATCTATCCCTATTTATAGACTACGGGGTGATCATGGACGGTCACAATTCCCCGATCATGACGGCCATCACTAATACATGAAATAAAATTCAAAAAATACAGAAAAATAACTAAACAACTCGAATTGTCAATTGTTACGACTTACGATTATCCACATAAAATGGGCGGCTCCGGTCGGCGGTCGTTGTGTAGGCCAATGTGTATCGCGGTCCTCATCCCATTGTATCTCCAATTTTGTTTAACTTCATCCCCATCACATTCTATCTCCAATTTTGTTCATCTTAATCCCCATCACATTGTATCTCCAATTTTGTTCATCTTAATCCCCATCTCCACGTTACAAAATCGATTCATAACACTCAAATAAAAACAAAGTGTTTTTTTAATAGCTTAAGAAAATAGAACGTTATCTCCAAGAAATTTAGAATACATTAGGAAGAACACGAGTTTTCCCAAATGGCATATGAGGTACTTCAATTTGATCAAAATAGTATGCATTACTGTCCAAAATTGATTGAAAAATGAAGCAAATTAGAAAAGACAAATTCATTGCATTTCAAATCTGATGTAATCATGAAAAGATAAGGGTTATTTAACTACCTGTAGGGCGAAAGATGATAGGGTCATTATAAAGATTTGTAAAAACGAAGCTACTATTTGTCCCCTGCAACAAACAAATAGAATATATATATATGAGATAAATGTTAATAGGTAATGGAATAACAGCTAGTTTACAACTGAAGTTCCTTATTATTCAAATAATCAGGCCAAGAAGAGAAACTCAATTTGTCATTGGAAGGTTTGCAGAACAGATAAATATAATATGCCAGTAACCTGATACTTTTTATTAGATGGTCGTAGTGGTGCCTCCACCAAACCACCAAACACAGCTCCCTTTAGATCCCCAACAACCTAAGAAATTCATGTTAATTAACAAAATCAGCACTGATTAAACTTAAACATGTGAGCCAGCTTAATTGTAAGCGTGGAAGAACACGGACGTGAGGGAAATAAAATAAATATTTTATTAATTTCTCACGATGCACATCAATAGTTACAAGTAAATTACATTTATAAAGGAAGAAAGGGAGAAGCCACAATCCCATTCTAAGATGTGGGACAAAATCCCAAAAAAATAATGGACTCTAGCTAGGCCTTACTATGGGCCATTGTACAAATTCATTTAACACTTTCCCGTAAACTAGAGCATACAAATCATAGGCATCAAGATTGGACAATAACTAATAATATAGCGGACACGGTAAGACCTTAGTAAGAATGTCAGTAATTTGTCCATCAGCAGGAACATGTTTTAATTCCAATTTCTTCAATTGAACATTCTCCCGAATGAAGTGACAATTGACTTCGATGTGTTTGGTACGTTCATGGAACACGAGATTCTGAGTAATATGAATAGCAGCTTGACTGTCGCAAAATAGAGTGGCCAGAGAGGAGAGTTTGACACCTAGGTCTCTTAGAAGATTTTTCAACCACGTAAGCTTGGAAACAACGAAGGTCATTGAACGATACTCAGCTTCGGCAAATGAGCATACAACCACATATTGCTTCTTGCTCCGCAAGGAGTCCACCAAAGTATGTATAATACACACTTGTGGAACAACGAGCATCCAAAGAGACGGCATGATCAACATCAGAGTAAGTAATAAGAGATAAGTAAGAAGAGGGTTTGTATACAAGACCTTGTCCAAGAGCAATCTTCAGATATTCGAGCATGCGCTCAACTGCTTGGAGGTAAGAGATTCGTGGAGCATGCATAAATCGACTGACAAACTCAATATCAAGTCTTGTAAATGTAAGATAAATCAGCTTCCCTATAAGGCGAAGATAATATTCTGGGTATGGAAGGAATAGATCAGATTCGGAGGCATGAGTGTAGAGCTTGTGATTGACATCCATAGATGTGTGATACGAGCACGAGATTGTGAGCGTGTGCTCCGGGGAAGAGGAGGGAAGTCCCCAAGAGAGGAGGCGGAGAGATCCCGGCGAACAATGGCGGCTGTGGCTTGCGGGGTGCAGATCGGCGGTGGCGGCACGGGCAAACCGCGAGTATCGCGGTCTTCGCGATATACAGGGACGGCGGCTAGGGCACCTGGCGGGTTCGGTCCGTGGTGGGGAGAGATAACGTGAAGGTTAGAGAGAGAGAGAACTAGAGAGAGAGTTAGATAAATAAAAATGGAAAATACTTCTTGCTTGCTTTCCCAAGTTCACCCAACCGGGTATTAATAGTCAAATCGCCCCCTCCTTGGGCTTAGACACGGAGGATCAAAATACGCATAATAATAAGCATAAAATAGAAGTAAATAGTCAAAACGGCGGGACAAAGGTGGGACCGTAACATCTCCACCCTTCCCGACGACAAGCTTGCCCTCAAGCTTGGTCTGTAGTGACAGTGGCCGTCGGATCTCCCGTGTCAGTGTCTGCGGTCAGGAGCCGAGTCGGCGATCTCCAACCAGAAGAAGCGCTTGCAGCGATGTCCACGAAAAAAGGGCTCGTCGCAGTTGTAACAGAGGCCCTTGGCACGACGGTCATTCATCTCCTGGGGCGACAGTCGCCGAATAACAGTGGGGCAGTCGGCGTCGCGATCTGGTGCGAGGAGACTGGGTGTGGGCGATGACATAGGCCGCGGAAGACGCTTGGACCCCTCGGTGTCCTGGTGATGTAGATGAGGGCGGTCCAAAAGCAGACGCTTCTCGGAAATGCGAGCCAAACTCATTGTCGTGGTCAGATCTGCGGGTGCCCGGAATTCTACGTCCATGCGGAGACGCTCATGGAGTCCCGCTGTGAAGATGGACACCTGCTGTGTCGGAAGAACAGTGGTAGTGCGGGCGAGTAGGACTTGAAACTGTTCAAGGTACTCGTCGATCGGACCAGTCTGCCGGATGGAAATGAGATCCCCCAAGGATTGTTGTGGAGGGGTGGCCCGAAACGGAGGGTGCAGTTCATCTTGAAATCGTCCCAAGAAAGGAGAGGTTTCTCCCATTGCAGTTGGGAAAACCAAAGCTGTGTCGGGCCCATGAGGTGAAAGGCAGCAATGCCGAGCCACTCATCCCACGGAGTGCGCTGGTGGGCGAAGAACTGCTCGCAACGAGAGAGCCAAGCTAAAGGGTCTTCGTGGCCGTCGAATATTGGGAAATCCAACCGCAAGTATCGTGGCAGCCCGTAGCCGTCATGCCGCGGGGGACCAAACTCTGGCAGAAGTGGTGGAATCGGCGCTTCACTGGAGGAACCCGTGGCCGGTTGGGTCGGTCGGTTAGCCGCTAGTTGCGTGGTGACGGCGGCAATGAGGGCGTTGTTGTTATCCGTGAGGAGCTTGGCGAGAGACTCGAAAACTTGTGAGAGGGAGGGTTGGTCAGCCATTGTGGGAGGCGGAGGTGGTGGGTTCGCGGCGCCGGAGGGAATGGAGGAAAAAGGTGCCGGTGGCGGAAGGAGTCTGGTAGAGGCAGCGAGCAAGGGGCCCCCGTCGAGGGAGGAGCCGAAAAGGATGCGTGGTGAAGAGGGGCCGGCGAGGAGCAGTCGGTGCGAAGCCAGGTGTGGAGGGCTTGACTGCGTTGAGGTGTTGTGCGGGTCGGAGGAGGTCGGGGAGGAGCCGGACGGACCGCAGCTGGGCGGTAAGGGGCCGTGCGGGCCGAAGGAAGTCGGGGCAGCGTTGTGCAGGCCGGAGATGGTCGGGACGGAGCTCGGTCGGGGCGGATCTGGCGTGGAGGAGGCGGGGAGAACCTCTCTCTGATACCAAGTTGATACGAGCACGAGATTGCGAGCGTGTGCTCCGGGGAAGAGGAGGGAAGTCCCCAAGAGAGGAGGCGGAGAGATCCCGGCGAGCAATGGCGGTTGTGGCTTGCGGGGTGCAGATCGGCGGTGGCGGCACGGGCAAACCGCGAGTATCGCGGTCTTCGCGATATGCGGGGGCGGCGGCTAGGGCACCTGGCGGGTTCGGTCCGTGGGGGGGAGAGATAACGTGAAGGTTAGAGAGAAAGAACTAGAGAGAGGTTAGAGAAATAAAAATAGAAAATACTTCTTGCTTGCTTTCCCAAGTTCACCCAACCGGGTATTAATAGTCAAAGCGCCCCCTCCTTGAGCTTAGACACGGAGGATCAAAATACGCATAATAATAAGCATAAAATAGAAGTAAATAGTCAAAACGGCGGGACAAAGGTGGGACCGTAACAGTGTGTCAACAGGCTTGCATCCAGACAAACCAGCGTCATGATGGTCAAGGCAGTACTTCCGTTGAGATAGGACAAGGCCATCAGGACGTTTGGTCACCTCGATACCAAGAAAGTATCGAAGATTTTCTAGATCTTTAGTCTGGAAAGCAGAGGCCAAGTGCTTCTTGATCATGTGTATTCCTTTGAGATCATCACCTGTAATCAAAATATCATCAATATATACCAAGAGAATCACTGTGCATGTCAGACGATGATGAGTGAATAGAGAGAAGTCGGTCAAGCCTCAAGTAAACCCAACATCATGAACAATCCGACTGAACTTGTAAAACCATGCTCGAGGAGACTGTTTGAGATCATACTGAGATCTTTTTGAGGTGACATCTCTAAGTAGTAGTTCTACGAGAGAAAAAAGGGATCCCTCGTGGTCTCAAAACTAGGAGGATGTTGTATGAACAGTCTCAATGAAAACGTCATTGGGAAAGGTATTTTTGACATTCAATTGATGCAACTGTCATTTTCGATGAACAAATAGGGAGATCAAGACACGAACAGTATTCAATTTTTCGATACGTGAAAAGGTCTCGTCGTAATCGAGTCTGTGTTGTTGAGTAAAACCACGAGCCCAAGATGAGCTTTTAGACGTTCACCCGTCCCATTTGGATCATGCTTGATGGTGAAAACCCACTTACATCTCACACAGGTCTGGCTAGGAGGAAGAGGGACAAGATCTTAAGTCCGATCGGCCCAAATAGCAGTCATTTCATCATTCATGGCGGCCCGCCCTCCATCCCGGATGTTGAAGAGCCTCCTGCAAAGATGTAAGGGTGGAAATAGATGACAAAGAAGTTGCAAATTTACGAAGCACCGGAGATAGGCGATGTAATAAAACATAATTAGACAGGGGTGAGCGGTAGACGCTGGTGTCGGATTTTCAGGCCGCTCAGTATTATTAGTAGAGGGTAACTGTCGTAAAGCATCGTAATGAGGAAGATAACAAGTGTACACATGAAGATGAAGCGGTTTTGAGGGTATGGCGACCGGGGTGGGTAGTAGGGGAGGAAGATGAGAGTTAACGGGAACGGTAGCAAAAGTGTAGGAGGTAATGGAGGGGTAGTAAGGAAATAGTGAAAAGATGGTCTTCGAGGAAGGTCACATCCGCAGATAGTCGTGGGCAAATAGCCCGGGCCCGGAAAGCCCGCCCGGGCCCGGCTAGGCCCGGCCCGGAAAAGCCCGGCCCGGGCCAAGGCCGGGCTTGGGGCCCTTACCGGGCCCCCATTTTTGTCGGTTGCCCGGCCCGGGCCGGGCCGAGCAAAGCCCAGGCACCGGGCTAAGCAGAAATCCCTCCAGGCGGGATTTAATCCCGCCTAATTCAGGCCGACCCGGGCCGGGCCCGACCCAGCCTGGGACGGCCTAACCGGGCTCCCCCTTTGAGAGGGAGCCCGAGCCCAGCCCGGCCCGGCCCGGTTAAAACTAGGCCCGGGCTAGCCCAGTTGGTAAAAGGCTTGGGCCCGACCGGGCCGGGCTTGGTCAGGCTTTTTGGCCACGCCCGTCTGCATATGTGACTACCTTGCAATCGACGAGAGAATATCAGACATAACCTTTCTGAGTGCGGGAGTATCCAATGAACATATATTTGGTAGCATGGGGAGCAAGCTTGTATGTGGAGGAGCTAAGGCAGTGAACATGACATATACATCCAAAGACGCGAGCCATGACTGAGAAAGGAGGTGTGGAGGGGAATAGAAAACTGAAGGGAGTCTTATAGTTGCGAATAGAGGAGGGCATGCGATTGATAAGATAGCAAGCTGTAGAAACTGTGATATGTCAATAAAACTTGAGAACCTGCATTTGAAACATAAGTGAGCAAACGACCTAAAAAAGGTGCTGATTTTTGCGCTCGGCTTCACTATTCTGTTGGGGGTATAAGCACATGAAGTTTGATAGATGATCCTGAATTCTGTACATAGATTATTAAATGCATGACTCGTGCATTCGCACACATTGACGGTTTAAAGTGCTTTAATAGAGCTGAAAAACCGTGTATGAGCAATGAAGGAACAAAACACGCGAGTTACTTCAGAACTACCGCGAAGTAAGTATAACTAGGTCATGCGAGAGTAATCATCAATAAATGTAAGAAAATAATAATAAACAGAAATACTAGCTGCTTTATAAGGTCCTCAAATATCATAATACACTAAAACAAAAAGAAGCATTGCTCCGAGTACAATGAGGGAGAAAGGAAGAATGATGTTGTTTGTTGAAAATACAAGACTCGAAGGTGAAGTCAGTGAGGGCTAGATCGGGAAGAGCTTTCTTAAGAATTAGGAGAGGAGCATGCCCGAGATGCCGGTGCCGATCAACAGAACTAATGGAGGAGAGACCTATGAGAGAAACGTCCAGAGTGTTGAGACTGTTAGACAATCTCTCATTACATATGATATTTTGCGTCCTTCGATCTTGTACAACAAAGAAAGAGGAAGAGAAGGTTACAGAGCAATCAAAGTTTTGAGTAACTCGACTAACAGAAAGAAGATTTAAAAAAGAGCCCGGAACATGAAAAACCAAGCAAAGAGAGATAGATGAAGTGAGGACCACGTCAACAGAGCTGGAAACTGGGGTGGTGTCACCATTGACCACTGTGATGAATTTAGGATGCAGTGACCAAGTATTAAGGATGAATTTAAGATGCAGTGACCAAGTATTAAGGAGGTTTCTGCGAAGCAATATGGTGTGTGGCACCGGAGACAATAATTCAAGTTGGACTATGGGTGGTGTCAACAATTCAAGTTGGACTATGCGAAGTAATATGGTGTGTGTGCACTCAGATATCTGAGACTCGTATAAAACTGTTAGTCTATCTTCCCAATTTTCTTATATTTATTGATGATCATTCCTGTATGACATTGTTGTATTTATTGCGCGGATCGCTCTGAACTACATGTTTTCCACTTCTTTATCACTGAAACATATACTCAATTCCCACGCTCAAAAAAAATCCTCTAAACTGATAATGTGGGGGTATATACAAGTCACAGCTTCCAAGAAACTTGCGTTGCATACGGTATTATCCATCAAACCTCCTGCATCTATACATCACAACAAAATGATGTAGTTGAACGGAATAACCGTCACCTCCTCGAGGTTGCTCGCTCCCTTATATACCAAATACAGGTTCCCAAGACCAATTGGCACTTCGCAGTTTCCACTGCATGCTATCCAATTAATCGCATGCCCTCTTCCATTCTTAACTTTGTGACGTTATTCTCCATCCTCTTTCCTTCGCAACTACTCTTTCATTTGACTCCTCGTGTCTTCGACAGTGTTTGCTTTATCCATCATCTTGACCCAGTCGTGGACAAATCGGCACCACGCGCTACCAAGTATATGTTCGTTGGTTACTCTCGCACGCGGGAGGATTATGTGAGACACTCTCCCACTACTCGAAAATTTGTTACAACTATGGATGTTACTTTCTTTGAGGATCATTCCTTCTACACCTCGACTTTTAATGATACCTTCTTACCTTTTATCCCGCGACCTAATGTACCTATCAACAACAACACCCCTCCTCTGCTTCCAACACTACCTCCCGAACTCCTACAATCGTCTCCTCCTCTTTGTGTCTACAGTTTACACTCGTTGTCGTACCTCATCTGATGCCCTGAGACAGTTACCTCATACTGATGACACTTCACGACCAGCTGATTCACCTACAACATCTACCGCTCACCCTCTCTCCCACCATGTCTCCTTCCACCACTTGTCTCCCGAATTTCACAAGTTTGCGACTTCTCTATCTTCTATTTCCACCCCCTCTTTTGTGATGAGGCTTTTCAGCATTCGGGGTTAAGGAAAGCGATGAATGAAGAAATGGCTGCCCTTTGGGCAAACCAAACCCAGGACCTTGTCCCCCATCTACTTGGTCAATCTCCTGCTGAATGTAAATGGATCTTCACTGTGAAACATCGTCTTGATGGGACCATTGAAAGCCTCAAATCTCATCTTGTGGCTCGTGGGTGGGTTCACTCAACAATTTGGTATCGACTATGAAAAGACATTCTCCACGGTCAGTAAGTTGAATATCGGTCTGGTCTTGATCTCCTTGGCCGTTCATCGTCATTGGTTGTAGCACCAACTCGACATCAAAAATGTCTTCCTTAATGGTGATCTCGTTGAGACTATCTACATGCAACAGCCTCCTAATTATGAAACCACGGGTGAGTCCCTTGTTTGCCACCTCAAAATTCTCTCTATGGCCTTACGCAGCTTTCTCGGGCTTGGTTTGATAAATACAGTCGAGTCGTTCAGGATTTTAGCTTCGTTCGGAGCTCGGCGGACATCTCCTTTGTATATGGGTGGGCAGGTTCTCACATGGTATCAGAGGGAGGTTGTCCTGCTGCGGGGGTGTGTTGAGAATAATTTGCCAGCGGGACCGTGTGTGTGGGACCGCCCCCGTGGCTTTCCCCATCGCGTTCCTGGTCTGGGTGTTGACCCCAGTGGGCCCCCTGTGTGGCGGAATATCCCCGCGGTTCTGTGGTTGGGATTAGTCCCACATCGCCCGCAGCGCCTGCTCCTCCGTGTTTATGTACCCCGCCACCCTTCATCTCAACACCTGGGTTTTGAGATGCGATATGGGTGGGCAGGTTCTCACATAATTTACCATGTGAGAACCTGCCCACCCATATCGCATCTCAAAACCCAGGTGTTGAGACGAAGGGTGGCGGGGTACATAAACACGGAGGAGCAGGCGCTGCGGGCGATGTGGGACTAATCCCAACCACAAAACCGCGGGGATATTCCGCCACACAGGGGGCCCACCGGGGTCAACACCCAGACCAGGAACGCGATGGGGAAAGCCACGGGGGCGGTCCCACGCACACGGTCCTGCTGGCAAATTATTCTCAACACACCCCCGCAGCAGGACAACCTCCCTCTGATACCATGTGAGAACCTGCCCACCCATATCGCATCTCAAAACCCAGGTGTTGAGATGAAGGGTGGCGGGGTACATAAACACGGAGGAGCAGGCGCTGCGGGCGATGTGGGACTAATCCCAACCACAGAACCGCGGGGATATTCCGCCACACAGGGGGCCCACCGGGGTCAACACCCAGACCAGGAACGCGATGGGGAAAGCCACGGGGGCGGTCCCACACACACGGTCCTGCTGGCAAATTATTCTCAACATCCTTGTTTACTCGTCACTGCCCGGCAAGAACGATGATATTTCTAGTATATGTTGATGATATTTTCATCACGAGAGATGATTTGAAAAGTATTTTTATGATCAAGAATCAGTTGGCCTTATATTTTCAAACCAAAGATTTGGGTAACCACAGATATTTCTTGGGCATCGAGGTAGCTCGTCGACCCGATTGACTCGTCATGTCTCAACGAAAGTACTGTCTAGAACTTCGTCACGATGTAAGCTACTCTGGATGCAAACCTGCAGACACATCAATGGATGTCAACCACAAGCTCCACGCTCATATGTCCAACTCAAATTTGCTTCTCCCTAATTCGGAGTACTATCGTCGCCTAGTTAACAAGCTTACCTATTTAACTGTCACACGGCCCGATATATCCTTTGTTGTTAGGGTGTCAGCCGGTTCATGCATGCTCCTCGGATGTCTCACCTCCAGGATGTCAAGTGAATTATTCGGTATCTAAAGAATGCCCTGGGACAAGGGTTGCGTATAAGCCCTCATCTTCTCAATCCTTGGTTGGTTGTCTACTCTGATGCAGACTCTGCCGGTTCTCTTGATGATCGTAGGTATACGAGTGGCTATTGCACATACTTTGGAGGTCTCCTAGTCACCTAGCGAAGCAAAAAACAAACTGTGGTGGCACGCTCGTCTGTAGAGGCCGAGTATCGTTCAATGACATCTGATGTTTTTGAACTCACGTTGTTGGAAAGTATTCTTAATGATTTTGGTGTGAAACTCCAATTTCCGACAGTTCTCTATTGTGATAATCAGGATGCAATCCATATTGCCGAGAATCTCATTTTTCAGGAGTGTGCCAAACATATCGAAGTTGATTATCATTTCATCAAGGAAAAGATTTAGCTAAGCAAACTTGATTAACGACATGTGCCCGCTACTGAACAGATTTTTTATGTTCTCACCAAGGCCTTACCACGCTCACTAAACCGACAGTTCGTTTCCAAGCCTAGCACTTATAATCTGTATGCTCCAAACTTACGGGGGAGTGCCGAAAATTTGACTTAGCCCACGTAAAAGCCCATGTAAAGGCATGTTATTCACATCTCTTATTTAGTCTCACACCTTATTTTGAAGTTGAGGTTTCACTCCTTCCTATATATTTATGTACAAATACTTGTATTCATTGATGAAGTAGAAAAGAAGTAAATTCTTTTTCTCTTTGTATTTTGAATTTCTACATGGTTTCAGAGCGACGCGATCCAAATTGGAGGACTCTTCGCGATTAACCTCTCCTTGCACCATTGAGTCTATCTCATTTTGGATTTTTGTGGGTATTAAGTAAGCTTAGTAGGACATGTTCTTAGAGATTTTTCCATTTAATCAGAAGATTAAACTTTTTAACTAAATAAAATTAGAAGTTCAAGTAGAACGAGAGGAAATTTCAATCAGTTGTCCTAATTCGAGCCAAGCATACATATTATATAGGATATAATACACGTGACATGTCGTGTGTTATGAGCAGCGATAAATTAACAAACTAAAAAATAAAATATGTATATTCAACTCTCCCCCTCAAGTTGGGAATATATATCAATCATTCCCAACTTGACTGTGTCATTCATAAAGTTGTCACAGCTTGATCCCTTGATGAAGACGCCGGCCAATTGATCATGAGAATTCACATAAGGTGTGCAGATATTTCTCTTGTCTCGATGATCTTTGATGAAATTCCTGTCAGCTTCAACATGCTTCGTCCTATCACAAAAGTTGTGTAGATATTTCCCTTACTGATGGAAGTTTTGTTGTTGCAATAGATAGTAACAGTTTGTTCACCTGGAGGCCCATATCTTGGAGAAATATCTTCAACCACAACCCCTCACATACTCCTTGTGTCATAGCCCTGTACTCCGCTTCGGCACTTGAGCGAGCAACAATATTTTGTTTCTTGCTCTTCCAAGATACAAGATTTTTACCCACAAATGAGCAATACCCGGTAGTATATTTTCTATCGCCTTACCTACCAACCCAATCAGCATCTGTAAACACTTCAATATTTAAAGATTGTCTTGGAGAGAACATAATCCCACATCCTGGAGACTTCTTGAGGTATCTCAATACCCAATATGCAGTCTACTGATGGTGAATTGTGGGAGAGCGCATATATCTACTTAAGGACACCCACGGCATACGTAATATCAGGGCGAGTATGAGATAAGTATATGAGTCTCCCAACCAATCGTTGGTACCTTGAGACGCCATCTTTCTCCCCACTAGTATCAGCATCAATCTTGTGATTAGCCTCAATAGGTATATCCACGGGAGCACACCCAAGCATACCAATTTTATCCAAAAGATCAAGAGTATACTTTACCTGAGAGATGAAGATCCCCCAACGAGACCGTACTACTTCAATACCCAAGAAGTATTTCAACTTTCCCAGATCTTTGACTTCAAATTTTTTGCCCAACTATTCTTTCAAGTGCATGATCTCCTCCAGGTCATCTCATGTAATGATGATGTCATCCACGTATACAATAAGTATCGATATTTGAGTTTCTCTACTCTTGATAAAGAGAGTATGATCATTCTATCCTTGAGTATAGCCTAGTTGAAACATGATTTTGTTAAAACCGTCCAAATCAGGCTTTGGGGGACTATTTCAGGCCATATAAGAACTTTTACAGACGGTAGACCATTCCATTAGCCCCTCCTTGGGTAAAGCTAGGTGGGATAGTCATGTAGACTTCTTCCAGATCACCATGCAAGAAGGCATTTTTTACATCAAACTGTTGTAACTCTCACCCAAGACATGCAGCGCAAGAGAGAATCACACAAATAGAATTCATCTTTACAACATGGGTAAAGGTTACTCAGTAGTCAATTCCTTAAGTTTGGGTATACCCTTGAGCGACCAAGCAAGCTTTATACCGCTCCACCACCCATCTTGATTTTGCTTAACAGAGAAAATTTAGTGAGATCTAACTGTTCGCTTCCCAGGGAAGCGTCTCGCAAGTTGCCATGTTCCACTTTTTTCTAAAGCACACATCTCTTCTTCCATAGCCTGTTTCGACTCAGGTATCCGAACAGCCTCCTGCCAGGTCTTAGGGCTCACAATAGAGGAAAAAGATGAGATAAATGTTTTGTGTGCATAAGAGAGGTGATGGTAAGAAATTTAATTAGCAATGGGGTGTTTGGTGCTACCAAATACCAATATTACCTTTAAGAAGAGTGAGGGGAACATGGAGGTCATCATCCGAATTTGGAGCAGAGACGGGCACCGGCATTGGTGGGGCATCCACGAACAGTACTTGCTCAGCGGTCCAAAGTCTGCAAGAGTATGTATACAATATAGGAGGAACAGAAGTGGGAGGAACAGTACTGAGAGGAATAGAAGCAGTACTGGGAGAAATAAGACCAGGCGGAGGAGGAATATGAGGAGAAACAACTATCGGGAGAGGACAGTCGGTGGTCCCGTCAATATTACTACTCGTCTCCTCCTGACGAGGACCAAAATATGAGTCCCCCTCACGAAAAGTAACATCAACAATACAGTAGCAGTGACGTGTAGGAGGGTGATAACACTTACACCCTTTGGTGGTAGGAGAATAGCCCACGAAAACACATTTGAGAAAACAAGCATCCAATTTATCACGATGTGGGGTATGAACATGAACAAAGCAAAAAAAAATCAAAGATGTGAGGAGAGATGTGAAGTGTAGACAATGTGTTTCTGGGATAAACGGGAAAGAGGTGTATCATAGGAAAGGGAGCGCGACGGTAGACAATTAATAAGATGAGTTGCAATCAAATCTAGATCACCCCAATAGGACTTGGGAAGGTTCATGGCAATTAACAAACACTGAACAACCTCAAGTAAGTGCCTATTTTTTCGTTCGACTACGTCATTTTGAGTAGAGGTGTGGACACAGGTGATTTGTTGAAGAATGTCATGTTCAACAAGATAGGAATCAAACACTCCCCGATCATCATACTCCTTATCATTATCACTACAAAGCACACGAATTGTGCCACTGAACTTGCGGAGGAAGGGTTGGAATACCTCGTTCATCAAAGCTTGAAATGTCGAATGCGCGTTTGTTAGGCCAAACTGCATAACCAAGAATTCAAAGTGACTGTGGTGCGTGCGGAATGCAGTTTTTTCCACGTCAACATCCGCCATCCAAACCTGATGGTACTCGAAAAAGAAATTAAGCTTAGAGAAGAAGGACGCCCTATGTAACTTGTTGAGGAGTTCCTCCACCACCGGAAGGGGAACTTATCCTTGACTGTAATGGCATTAAGCTCTCGGTAGTCCACGCACATGCGCCACGAGTTGTCCTTCTTGTGCATCAACAGTACTGGGGAGGAGAAAGGAGAGACGTTGCGCCAAATGAGACCCTGTTGGAGGAGGAGATCGCAATGTCGCTCGATCTCATCCTTCTGGAGAAAGGGGTATCGGTATGGCCACACCACCACCGGGGCCGCCCCTGGAAGGAGGCAAATGCGATGGTCTTGCTGACGTCACGACGGAAGGCCCAAGCGTGGGCTGAATATCTCGGAGAATGACTGTAGAAGGTGAGCAAGATCTGCAGGATGGTTAGCCGACTACTGGGTCGGAGCGGCCAGCGGCTCGATGTGAACTAAAAAGGAGGAGGGAAACTGTCCTAGGGCCTGCCCTTGACACTGTATCAAGCGAGAGCCCGTGTGCCATAAGATGGTCGGACGATCAAAATCCCACGTGAGGGGCCCCAAGGTGCGCAGCCAACGAACACCCAACACAATGTCAAAGCCCCAAAGGTACACGACAAAGAAATAAGTCTGTGAAGAACAATCGTCCACGGCGAAAGCTACACGCCGACATACTCCCAGACACGGCATCTGCTGGTCATTTGCCACTGCCACCTTGACGTGACTACGAGGAACATAAGGTAGGTGAAGATGGAGGGCTCTGTCTTATCGAATGAAATTGTGAGTACTGTCGATATCCATTAGAGCTAAGAGTGGTGTACCCGCCACGTCCACAAAGAGCTGAATGGTGCATCCCTCCTGCGGCCCGGCTAAGGCATGTAGAGAAAGATGTGATGTGCCAAAATCATCAGACTCATCGTCCTCATCCTCCGGTGGGTCGTCAACTTCCAACCAAAATAGGTGCTTGCACCAATGACTGGGTGTGTATAGTTCGTCATAATTGAAGCAAAGACCCTTCTCGCGACGGGCCGCCATCTCCGGCCGGGACAAACGGCGGTGGTAAGTGGGTCGTGGGGGCTTTTTCCCATCCGGCGGCTTGGAAGTGGAGAAACTAGGTGATGGTCGAGGGCTAAAAACCTCACGGTGTCCCGAGGGTGGCTGATCCAAGGCGAGCTAGCACTCATAGGCGCGGGTAAGACTTATAGTTGTCAAGAAGTCTGGTGGCTTCTGAAATTCCACATCCTAACGGAGCCAGTCGGGCAACCCGGCGGTGAAGAGTGGAACCTATTGCGACGGTAACACGGAAGTGGCACGGGAGAGTAACAACTGAAATTGCTCCAGATAAGTCTCGATGGGGCCGGTTTGCTTGAGAGTGATAAGGTCGCTGAGAGGGTTGTCCGACATTGCCAGTCCGAAATGGAGAGAGCAGGCTGCCCGGAAATCCTCCCAAGAGGTGTTGGGTTGCTCCCAGAGGAGTTGAGTGGCCCAAAGTTGCGCCGGTCCAAGGAGGTGGAACGAGGCTATGCCGACACATTCCTCGTTCGGAGTGTGTTAATTGGTGAAGATGAACTCGCAGCGTGTAAGCCATGGAAGGGGATCTTCGCGGCCTTCATAGATCGGAAAATCCATACGGACGGAACGGGGGCCGTAGAACAAATCTCCTGAGCCGACTCGACCCGGCTCGCGGTCGGGGAAGCTGCATGGTGTGGCGGCGGTGGTGGAGTGCCCTGAAGGGAGTCCAAGCGCGCATTGAGGGCCTCCATCTTGTCATTGTGGGTGGCGAACATAGATTGGAAAAGCTCTATGATTTGGGTGAGAGAGGGTCCATCGTCGGCCATGGGGGAAGGCAGCACGGGCGGTGAGCAAAGCAGTCCGGCAGAATCTCTTGCGCGCGGAGGCGGTGCGGGTGGGCGGCAGAATACCATGAGGGCGGCTCGGTAGGTGCCAAGGAGGTAAGTGTCGGCATTTGGCTCTGATACCAAGTTGTTATGACCACCCGACCTAGATCTCATGATAGGGCCGACTGAGGAGTTCCCCGGTGGTGGGACCGAATCCTTCGGCGGTGTTATGGTGGAAGATGCTCAAACTTGTGAGAGGGGTGGAGAGGAGGAGAAGAGAGAGAGGGAGAGAGGTTGAGGCGGCGAGAGAAGGAGGAGCGTTGGAGGCTGCGTCGCATGAGGCGGGGACGCGGGCTGCTAGGGCTCAGGAGAGAGATTAGAGAGAGTGGGAGTTAGAGAGAAGGAATTTTAGGGAAATAACTTGCTTGCCTCTTTCAATTCACCCCAACCGAACCATATAGGTCACACAAGCCCAAACCAAAGTTAGATAGTTTGCATAGTTGTGCCCCTCACCTGAGCATACTACAAGTGAGACCAAAATATAACAAAAGCTGCGAAATAAGAAAACATTAAACATAAAATAAACTCATTCGGTCCTGGCCGGTGGGCGGCGCTAATAAGTGCGGCCCCAATATGGATCTGGTGCATCGAGCGCCGTAACAGGACGTCGCTGGGAAAAGAAGCGGGGTCGAAAGCAGCGAGGGGAACGCGAGATCGAGCGCGCGAGACGAACGCTGGAAGCGGGGTCGAAGGCGAGATCGAACGCGGCGTGCGAAGCTAGCGACAGAAGCGGACAGGCGAGTGTAAGGCTCTAATACCAAGTAGAATGAGAGGAAACTTCAATCAGTTGCCCTAATTCGAGCCAAGCATACATATATATAGGATACAATACACATGACACATCACGTGTTAACAAACTAAAATATAAATTCCGTATATTCAACTTCTCACAACTAGAATCTTTTTCTTTTTAAAATTTTAAAGTATACTATACTTCAGTGTTCCTTTGCCTATAATCCTAAATCCCAATAATGTTTTTAAATATCGTTTGACAATGCCATTATAGGTTCTTGGAGATTCAACAGAGCTACTAAAGCTAGAATTCTCCTATCTAGCTAAATTTTATGAAAGTTCCATTATTGTCACCTTTAACCATAGGAAACAAAGAAGAAAACTATAAATAAATGATGCAGTAATTCAATCTAATAGAAAAACTCATTTTCATACCCCATTCAGAAAATTGTAGCTTGTAAAACCTAAGTAGTGATCCCTACCAAATGTTGAGGAAGCCTTCATTAAAACTTCATTAAAATAATTATTTTGTATTTGTTGAAGTGTTAGTGAGATGTAACATAATCACACAGTTTTACTTTCTGGAAATTATGGAGGTGAAAACAAATCTGTTGGATATGGAAATGTAAAAACATTCAATAAGTAAAGGCATCTTAACCAGTAGACAGTAACCAGGGCAAAGCAAGCTTCTTCTGTACATAGTTGATAGTGATATTCCATGCCTCCAAGTACTGCATCAAATTCTTACAATATCATTATGCCAGGATAACCAGGTTAAAACTTGATTTGTTAAGGCAGGAAGATACAACAATATGTGCATGTGTACGTGCGCGCATGTGTGCATACATATATATCATAGCAAAAATATTGATATTCATACACACCTATAAAGTAAAACCCAGTTCCTCCCTTGAGCCACTGGTGGCAAAGAAAAATACAGAAATCTTCTCAGATCTTCTGACATAATTGGAGAAGGTTCAGATATACACGGCAGTTTAAATTTAGGCCTTCTGTCATCTGGAAAATTTCCAATCGCTTGTTGAACAAGTTCAGAACCATTTGCAGTATCAACCTCAGTTTTTTGTTCTGAATTTTGTCTATATCCACCAATTCTCACTACTCTTTGAATGACTTTTCCAACAGAATGCTTGCCTCTTGATAGTAGACTTTTCTTACCATTATATTCATGCATTTCTGATCCAGAAACTGCCTCTCCCTTTCCTTCTTTCGGCCCCTTCGATTCTTCAGTAACATGGCCACTAGAATCCGTAGAAGAGAGAAGTGAGACAAGGAAAGCTGTAAAGGATGACGTGTCAGGCCCATCTGGTAGCTCAGAATCCTTGTCCGAATCTGTATTTTCTGGACTTGTCATCCCAGGTTCATCCTGATAGCAATGAACCAAATATCGACAGTGAGTGTAGTGAATAGTTCCTCATGCTCAATTTTTGCCTCAAGGAGTATTTTTTCATTTCAAACAAATTCTCACATACTTCTTTTTCCATTTCACAAAATTCAATTCATGACAACAGTTATAAGCTCAGATAAGTCAATGGAATAGAATTTAGGGCAACAAGAAGTTGACTTACATAAATTGCAGAAATATAAAAAGGAGGACATTAATGTAAAGTAACTCGTTAAATATACTTCTTCTGAATGTACTAGGATAACACAGGAGGTTCGGTAAAGTTTTAAAGATTCTAAAAAATGGATTTTCAAGATGGAGGAAAAAAGATTTAACGGGAATAAAAGAGTCCTGCTGATGGGCGAGGACACTCTTCCGTCGAGGACACTTGGACGACTCCCGACGGACCTCTTCGAGTTGTACCTGGCATTCATCGAGACATCGGGAGATGAATTCTTTCAAGCTAGAGAGATTGATGTGGAGCAGAGACGAGCACGAGCTTTGGGCTCATTTGGGGCTGATTTGGCGACTTACCATATATGGCGTGCCTGGATCGACGATCGGACTCACCGATTGCGTCCAGCACGTCGCCGTGAGTCAAAAACATATATTAGTTTTTTTTTTTTAGTTTATTTTCAGTATTTAGTGGCCGATCCCACCGGCCAATCATAGCCGTTGATGGTGAAGCCCTAGTTTGTTCTCTTCTTATAAATATTGGTCTAAGAGGCTGAACCCAGTCATTGCAAAATTTGGAGAACATTCATTCCCGGATTCACGCGATCCCTCCCCGGTGCCGACACCGTGGAACTCTAGCCGACGATTCCTAGGCCTCTGAACTCCTCCCCAAGGTAACCCCTACCCCCACCCTCGTTTTCCACCCCTCAAATCTCATTTCCATCCACCGGAAATCAGCCTAAACCCCGCTCTCCCGTTGCCGACCTGTTGTATTCCAGCAGCCGACCGCCGCCACTAAACCTCCCCTCCCTTGTGCCTTCGCCCAGCCCTCCTTCCCCCTCTTCCCCAAGTTCCGCCGCCCCCTCCCTCTTCAGCCCAGGCCGCCGGCCCCTGTCCCAAAACCCCAGCCCACCGCCAGCTCCCTTACCAAAACCGGCCACCACCAAGGGTCCATTTGCACTAGCCGACCACCCCTCACTTCCCCCTTCGTGGAACCACCTCCAAACAACCTTAATTCTCTAGATCCATTCAGATAATTTCGCTTCCGATCCGTTATTTCCACCGCTCATACTTTTCATTTTTGCCCGGATCCGACCCTAAATAGCGGATCTACTCCTCCCCGGCCCGGATCTACTTATACGTGGCCAGATCCACCGTTTTATTGCCCGTTTTCACCATTTGCCGCCGAGGACAGCCACAGCCATCGTCGCCTCGCCACCGGTTCCATCTCCGATCCGATCTACACGTCCGGACCTCAAATTCTTCAGTGCCTCGGTTCAGCCCTCTACTCTGTGAGCGTTTGTAGTATTGTAATATTTGATTCAACATTTGCATTCGGTGATTTATTATATCTTGTTGTGATTCATGTTCGTAGAACTTTGTTTTGGTGCCCTAATAACTTGCAGGAGAAGACATTCGTCGCGCGCTTCGCCTTGGCCCTCCGAGCGGAGGAAAGCCATTATAATATTGCCAAAAAAATATTTGTTTTTCTATTTTAATATCTGTGTGGTGCTGAACTTTTTTATTGCTTAAATTTGTTCGTCAAAATATCGTTCATTGCATTGCACGTAGGTTTGGATTAGTGTGTCATCCTTGCACTCACACCTAGCGTTGTAGGTTTTGTGCACCTGTAGCCTACCCCTACATCATTTGGTATCAGAGGTCAAGGTTAGGTCATTTGCATGCTTTGTAGTGGTAGGTCATATAGAATCTTTAGGTTCATCCATGACTAATTATCGTCGTCGTTCCTCTCCTCTCTTTGGAGATTCTGAGTCCGCTTATACCCAATCTCATAGAGCGACTTCAGAGAAATCCTCACGTTATCATGATGATTATTATCGCCTGCAGCACACCACTTCCCAAGATCGTGTCGACCCACCGACACAACCTCACTATGCCAGAGACGATCAGTATGATGATTGTCGTAGTTCATATCCTTGCACGCGAGCGGATAGTGTTGACCCTTCGACTTGACCCGATTACCTTAGGGATGACTATTATGAGGATCGTCACTTTGAGAGAGATCTTGAGAGTCAGTTTCGTACAGTTTCTCCTTCCTTTGACGGCTCATCGAGTCCCGAGTCTTTCAGTTATTGGCTCGTGGATATTGAGTATTATCTTGATCATTTTGAGTTATTCGGTGAGCGTCGCGTTAAGTTTGCGAAACTTGACTTTTAGATCAGGCGAGGGCATATTGGGCTAGCATTGAGAGGACCCGCGAGCGAGACCGTCTTCGTCGCATCACTAGTTGGGTAGACATGAATCGTACATTGTGTCAGAGGTACCTGCCCTAATCATATTGGTGTCGCTTGCTCGACCAATTATTTTCCCTTCGGCAAGAATCTATGTCTGTCGCTGAGTATAGGGATTGCTTTGATAAGTTAGTTGTGAGGAGCGATATCCAGAGGACTCAGCCATGACCACTTGCAGATTTCGGTCTGGGCTTCGATCTGACATCCGTACTACGGTGGTTTATCATAGCTCGAAGTCCCTCGAGCAGACGTATCAGCTTGCCCTTCATTACGAACAGTCTTTGAGATCCGCCAGAGCTAGTCGGTTGGACCCTCACCTTGACCTCCGCAGTACGAGTCCTTCTCATACTGAGATCACCGCGATGTCTATCATTGTCCTGTCACCCACGACGGAAGTGATGCCTGATACAGATTGCTCTCACCCCAGCGAGATGCTTAGCCCCGTGAGTGACCTATCTCTTGTTTCTAACCCATCTCTTGTGACTCCGACGGAGGGTGAGCCTGAGCGACCTATTGAGTCCGTAGTGTTGTGCCCCTCACCCACACCTCCACTTTTGGCATGTCCGGGGTTGATTGACACTCATACCCTAGACTCATGTCTTGACACCGCACCCGCAGACCCATTATTGAGCGTAGGTATATGTCGTTTTTCCCTTGGCATTACCCTGAGTCATGTTACGACCGAGAGCTCAGAGTCTGGTGTTGATCTCGTAGTGGCTATGTCACTCATGCACGGGGACACTACCCCTTTCGATGGTCCTCATCGGGAGGACCTTGACCTTAGTGACAAGCCCGATGACGGGCACCTTGTTGAGCCTCCTGATGATCTGCCACATCTTGGTGAGGATGAGACTCGGGTGAGCCACTCAGGTATGACGCCTCTTTCATTATCATCCTTGGCCTTACCCCGGAGAAGGGACCTTGAGTGGAGCATGACATATGTAGGGCCTACCTTGAGTCCACTTGAGAAAGCTTATATTGTGAGGACCTACCTTATGACACCTCACACTCTGGATGAGTTTTGGGACACGCCACCCACTGAACCACCCGCTGAACCACCCGATGAGTTCTTTCTTGTCCGGGACGCTCACCATATTCTAGAGTCACGAATTCTAGTCAGTGTGCACAGTTTTCACCCAGGTGGTCGTCTTATCCGCGATGACTTGTCGTACACACCTCCTCGTGAGCCCTGTACAACCCCGTATTCGCAGAGTGGGTCTTTTCCCCCAGGGCAGGTAATTCAAGAGTCTTTCGCCAGGGCAGGCGGAAAGGCTTCCGCCTGGATAGGCGGAAAGCCTCCGGGGTGGGCAGAACGCTTTCTGAGCTAAGGCGTTGAGTGTAGCTCTAGCTCTCGCTCTCAACGCTTTCTGAGTTAAGGCGTTGAGTGTAGCTCTCGCTCTCAACGCTTTCTGAGTTAAGGCGTTGAGTGCAGCTCTCGCTCTCAACGCTTTCTGAGTTAAGGCGTTGAGTGCAGCTCTCGCTCTCAACGCTCTCGGCGTTTTCTGAGTTAAGGCGTTGAGTGTAGCTCTCGCTCTCAACACATCAGTACCTAGACAGATTTCCTTGGGCATAGGATGGTCCGGTCAGATAAGTGCAGCAGGCAGAAGGACTTCCGCCTAGGTGTGCGAAAAGCCTCCCGCCTAGTTTGGTCCAGAGGTAAATTTACCTGGATGCCCTTAGAGGTCTGCATTTAGCTCCTCAGAACAGCGGAGTTTGGTTGTTGGCAGACCACTTTGGGCTGCATATAGTCTTTTGGAACAGCAGAGTTTGGCTGTTGGCAGACCACTCTGGGTTGTATATAGTCTTTTGGAACAGCGGAGCTACGTTGTTGGCAGACCAGATTTCTGGATTCTATAAATAGACCCACATGGTACCTCAGAAGGCAAGCTTTCTCATTTTCTGAAGTCTTGTAGCGCTTTTTGAGGTATCCTTAGCTCAGCACTTGGCTAAGGAGGGGAAGCGCTCTGAGATCTTCTGGGTTAGTGGAGGGACCTCCGTGCTGAAGCCTAGGGCCAGTTCTTTGATTCCTCGTGGCTGGTCAGGGGTCTGAGCTTGGAGAAGTAGGTGTTAGCTACACCCCAGGGTCTGAACTCTCGTTGAGGGCCAGTTTTTGGTTCCAGCAAGCCCCCTGATGTGTTACGTTCCCTGAGAGACATCTGGCTCGTTACGAGCTTGTATTTGAGTATAGTTGTCTCTCAAGATCATCTGAGCACTCGTCTCACACTAGATGAATATTTTTATATTCCACCGAAAGAATCTCCTGATAGGCCACCACATTTTAGAGACATCTCAGGCATTATTAGATTTTTCTATAAAGAGTGTATCGTATTTGTCGTGTTGTCTTTGCATCATTTGCATTACCTGCATGAGTCTGTTGAGTCTTTTACACGACATTTGCATGAGTTGCATGAGTCGGTCCGCCGACGAATAATAACAAGCAATGAAAATTATAAAGCTCATGCAGATAAGCGAAGATGAGAACGAATATTTAATGAAGGCGAAAGGGTAATGGTACGAATCAGCCCAGAGAGGCTCCCTTCGGGGCCCGCCACGAAGTTAACCGCTAGGCGAATGGGTTTGTACTCTGTTATTAGTCGCATTGGGGCAAATGCCTACCGGCTCGATATCCCGGCTAATATGGGAATTCAGTCTGTGTTTAATGTTGAGGATCTGACTCCATACTACGAACCTCACGAGTATGTGGACCCGAGCAGTAGAGATACCCAGCCATCCCCACCCCCGCTGTCGTTACCTTACCACCCTCATACGTCACCACCGTCTGATGGCCACCCCAGTCCACCCATTGCTGACATCCACCCACCTGAGAACTCGTCTTCTTTGGTTTCACCGCATGCACTACTGATCGCACCGGGTTCCACCCTTCGAGAGATGAGCGATGAGAGCATCACAAAGTTCAGATTCCACAAGTTTGTACCTACTTCAGATGGGTCGCACTGTCGCTACTTGGTACATTGGTGGAACCGCCCCGATGCAGTTGACGCTTGGATACTTGCAGCAGAGCTTGATCGATTCGCCCCCAGACTTCGACTTCAGCACGACTGCACGACCGTCTCCATTCACCGGAGATGACAACTTTTCAGTCAGGGGGAGTTGATGGGCGAGAACACTCTTCCGTCGACGACACTTGGACGACTCCTGGCGGACCTTTCGAATTGTACCTGGCATTCATCGAGAGAATTCTGATCCCAATTCATCGGGAGATGAATTCTTTCAAGCTGGGGAGATTGATGCGGAGGAGAAAGAAGCACGAGCTTTGGGCCCGTTCGGGGCTGATTTGGCGACTTACCATATATGGCGTGCCCGGATCAACGATCGGACTCCGCGATTGCGTCCAGCACGTCGTCGCGAGTCAAAAACATATATTAGTTTATTTTTTTGAGTTTATTTTCATGTATTTAGTGGTCAATCCCACCAGTCAATCATAGTTGTTGATGGTGAAGCCCTAGTTTGTTCTCTTCTTATAAATATTGGTCTAAGAGCCTGAACAAAGTCATTGCAGAATTTGGAGAACATTCATTCCCGGATTCCAGCGATCCCTCCCCGGTGCCGACGTCGTGGAACCCTAGGTGATGACTCTTAGGCCCTGAACTCCTCCCCAAGGCAACCCATACCCCACCCTCGTTTTCCGCCCCTCAAATCCCATTTCCAGCCACCGAAAATCAGCCTAAACCCCGCTCTCCCGTTGCCGACCTGCTGTATTCCAGCAGCCGACCGCCGCCACTAAACCTCCCCTCCCTTGTGTCGCCTCCCAGCCCTCCTTCCCCCTCTTCCCCAGGTTCCGCCGCCCCCTCCCTCTTCAGCCCAGGTCGTCGGCCCCTGTCCCAAAACCCCAGCCCACCGCCAGCTCCCTTACCAAAACCGGCCACCACCAAGGGTCCATTTGCACTAGCCGACCACCCCTCACTTCCCCCTCCGTGGAACCACCTCCGAACAACCCTAATTCTCTAGATCCATTCAGAGAATTTCGCTCCCGATCCGTTATTTCCACCGCTCATACTTTTCATTTTTGCCCGGATCCGACCCTAAATAGCGGATCTACTCCTCCCCGGCCCGGATCTACTTATACGTGGCCAGATCCACCGTTTTATTGCCTGTTTTCACCATTTGCCACCAGGACAGCCACAGCCATCGTCGCCTCGCCACCGGTTCTATCTCTGATCGCCAATCTACACGTCCAGACCTCAAATTCTTCAGTGTCTCGGTTCAGCCCTCTACTCTGTGAGCGTTTGTAGTATTGTAATATTTGATTCAACATTTGCATTCGGTGATTTATTATATCTTGTTGTGATTCATGTTCGTAGAACTTTGTTTTGGTGCCCTAATAACTTGCAGGAGAAGACATTTGTCGCGCGCTTCACCTTGGCCCTCCGAGCGGAGGAAAGTCATTATAATATTGTCAAAATAAATATTTGTTTTTCTATTTTAATATTTGTGTGGTGCTGAATTTTTTTATTTCTTAAATTTGTTCGTCAAAATATCGTTCATTGCATTGCACGTAAGTTTAGATTAGTGTGTCATCCTTGCACTCACACCTAGCGTTGTAGGTTTTGTGCACCTGTAGCTTACCCCTACATCACCTGCTTTGTTTCAAAATTGATTGGTGCATCCAGAAACCTAGCTGATGGGGAGTCATCAGATCGTGCACCAGGAGAGGTTCGCCGCAAGGAGGGACCCACGTTCGTGCATTCGCACAGGAAGGCTTAATCAGAACGCCGATCCGACTCCGTGGATGTTTCTGGATCGTTGCCGCGAGTGAAAATCATATATTATTTTAGTATTTTTCGCATTTATTTTCATGTATTTTGAGGGGCCCCCTCTGGTCAATCATAGTCGTTGATTGCGGGATGCCCTAGTTTGTTTTTCTTATAAATAGGAGAGTAGGCGCTGGTTTTGAGAGCATTGCAGAATTTTGGAGATAGTTTTCCTGGATTCCAGCGATCACCCCTCGGTGCCGACGGCGTGGAGCCCTAGGTGACGATTCCTAGGTTGGTTTTCTTCCCCCTATCCTTCCACTAACCCTTGCCATCAATTCCTCCCCCCAAATCCTCATCTATACCCGTTGCAACCCCTATTTCCAGAACCCAAACAGCCGCTGCTACAGTCCCAAATCCTCATCTACCACCGACCCCTCCTCTCCCATTTCCCACCGCCGACCTTCCTTTTTGGGCTATACAAACAGCCCGTCGGCCTCCCCCCCCCCATGCCTTCCCAAACCGCCCCTCCCCTACGTGGATCCACCGCCCAAACAAACCTAAAATTTTAGATCGGTTCAGATCTAAAGTTTTAACACCCTGATCCGTTATTTCCGTCATCCGTTCATCATCCCTTCCACCCGGATCTGATCCCAAAATATTGGATCTACCCTCCCCCGCCCGGATATCCCTCCTAGTGGCCGGATCTACCCGTTTCCGGCCCGATCTCCCCACTTTCCGCCGAGGACAGCCACCGCCATCATCATTGCGCCTCCGGTTCCATCTTCGATCGCCGATCTACGCATTCGGATCCAAAGTCTTCAGTGCTTCGATCAGCCCGCTATTTTGGTGAACCTCTCGTTATATTGGAACATTTGATTTGACATTATTATTGGTTGATTGTCGTGCTTTGCTTAGATCTGGGCTTGTAGAAATTTGTTGCGATACATTTATAATTTGCAGGTGGGGTTTATTCGCCGCGAGCTTATCCTTGGCCCTCCGAGCGGAGGAAAGCCATTAAATAATTGCTGAATTGAATGTTTGTTTATTTCCTTTAATTAACTGTATGGGTTGAAATTGTTATTGCTCAAATTATTTTATCGCCGTCACCGACGGTTTGCATTGCATTTAGAGTTGGATTAGAGGGTCACATCCACACCCCTTCCCTAGAAATCTAGGTTTGTCCACCCCGTGGCCTACCCTACATCACTAGCCGACCCCACTATAGTGGGATAAAGGTTTGAGTGTTGTTGTTAATAGAAATACAAAGGAATTATGTCTCAAAACTCTAAATTTGGAAACCATTATTCAAAACGACTATGCTTCAACCACTAATACGCAGCACACCAACATATCTCCATAGACATTCATTTACAGATCCATCATGAAAGCATAAATAAGAGATGCTTCACATTCAAATGTTCCTTGAACAGTATTCTGCCATTTCACTTGCACGGAGAATCTTTAACAGAAAGCAAGAAAAATGGCCTAATATGATTACCTAACATACAAAATTTAAAAAGATAAATAAAATGGATTAACAGTATTTTATTTTCCGTAATTACTTCCTTAAGGACATTGATTACGCATCAGCACGGATATTTGTGATATTGGCATTTTTGGATCGATCATGGTTCAAATTTTCATATTTTTATGTATTTTTAAGGGGTATTTTGAGATTTAGGTTAAATTATCCGACCGGACAATCATGACCTTCGGATATACTTAACCTAAACCCTCCTCAATATATAATCCATTAGGTTTTGGTAGAGGGTATTGAAGATTGGTTGAAACAAAAAACAGCCGCTCGGTCCTTCTTCCCTCAGAGCGATACCAAGGAAGTGGCGGGGTGCTGACGCATCCGGTCCCAACTCCCGGAGGTGCCGACGCCCCCCACTCACTGCCTCCCTCCTCTTCGACCTTCAACAACCCTCTCGCCACCTCCTCAACCTTCTCCCACATTCACAGAACCACCGCTTGTTGTCCCTCTTCCAACTCTCTTCTAGCCCATATATAGCCCCGCCAACAGTAATCTAGTTCATCCTACCCCCTCCAATAGCCACCTCAAACCTCTTCACCCCATCCCCAACCTCAAGAACCCATAGCCGACCCTCCCAAATCATCACCCAGCCACAACCAGTTCCTCACTGCCACAAACAACACCATACCTTGCCCGATCAGCCACCGCTACTTCGCCGAATTGCATCCACCACGCTAACAGCCACCCCATTTGGTGAGTTTTACATTTTAGTTTGCATTTCCCGCATATTGTGTGTATGCGCTTTTATTGTTGGTAACATCGTGTTTAATTAAATTGGCTCTTCTATTTTTATGTTTGTATGCTTTAATCGTCTTGTATTTATTCTTATTCTCTTATGTAATTGCACTTATCATTTGCTTATTACATTGTAATGTCTGATCAATGGTCATGATAGTGCAAGGTTTTAAAGTTAATGTTGTTTAAATAATTGCATGACAGAGTAGTAGTATGATTGAGATATTGCATTTTCATTAAGATTTATGTTGTGGGCATTCCATTCATTAGATTGCGTGTGCGTAATTGCTAGCTCTTGCACTTTCATTTTAGGGTTGGTCTTGGATACATTGCATTTATTTTTGATTGCTCGCATTGCATTTATGGTTACGGCATTGCAAGTTCGTCGCCTCTAAATTCGTCTTGCATCTGTTTCACCCTACCTCTAACTTTCAAAGCTCACAGACCGGTTTTCATAAGAATAACGTTAGCACAATCTCTCAATACTAGTAACATATTTAGCTTATTTATCATTAGTGGCATTGGTGATTGTATTCCACATTATGAAGTGAATATATTGCAACGTTTCCTAATTTGCTCTATATATTTGACTATATATAGGCCAAGTAATAATTAGTATGACAAGTATACAATATTTTAGGAGTATTAGTTCCTTACCTCCTTTTCTTTGCTAACAAATATCAGAGATCTAGGTTTTAGCTTTAATAGCCCCTTCCCTCAAGCATTCTTCATTTTCGAGTCCTTTGCTTGATCCATGAAACACGTTAGCCAACATATGTCGTTGGTTACCTCTTTCACACTAAACTTCATATGCACAGTGTAAGTTTCTACGAAAAAATCAAACCCAACCGTGCCTTCATGCCCAACATCAAAGCAAAGGACTTGAACAAATGCATTAGCATGACAACATATCTTGGATCAAACAACATCACTGCCACCAAAAGAGTTCACCCAATGTGCTTATCAGTGCATTATCAATGACCTTTCTTGTCTCTCCAACTCTGAAACTTTTTTTGCACTTCATCAGGCAGAGAGTGTCTCCTCCAGCTCTGTCTCCTCCAGTAATATCTACATCAACAATAATTGTTGCATAACAAGGATTCGTCTCCAACATACATCATTTCCACAAGATTCATTGGCCACAATTAGCCATATCTTGATCTTCTATGGCTTCTCTAGGATCATCTTGAATCGCATCCCCTCATACCATTCTATTCCACCAACTAACATCATTCTCTAACTCAACCTTCACCTCTTCAGCATCCATCTCTTTGACATCCATGCCGCAGCTTTTATCCAATCAGCTTTCATCTACTACGGATTTCCTACATCATCTACACTGAATAATTCTAACGTGACATCTTTGAGAAGGTCCCTTGTCATCTCAAACCTCACTTTCATTGATTTCAACTTCTCTCAGATTTCCAAACATACTCTTAGGTTACATAACCTTTCTCTAAATAAATGAACCTCCTCTCAACCCATAGAACCTTTCTCTCAAATTATGAAGCTCCCTTTGAGCTTTTCAACCGTGCACTTTAGTTATTGAACTCATTCTTGGATGAATAAACCTAATTATTTTTCAATTCAGCCTCCATCTCCAACGGTTTCATATATCATCTATGAGGACCAAATATAATGTGCCTTCTTTAGGAAGATCTCTTATCGTCTCAAACCACATCTCCATTGATTTCATCTCCACCCAGATTTTTGAACCTACTCGGAAGTTACAGAACATTTCTCTTGGGAAAAATAGCTGCTATTTGGTTGCAAAACATTTCTCTCAATTGTTAAAGCTCACTCTCAGCTTAACCATTTTCTCAGACTATTGAACCTCCCTATCAGGTTTTGACTCATACTCTTTAGTTATTGAATCTCACTCTCAGATGAATAAACCTCGCTACTTTTTTAATTTATCTTTTCTGAACTGAATCTCCTCAACTGAAAAGAACTACTCGCCAATCTACCTGTCAGACATCCAAACTCATCTTGTCTTACTATGCTCACCCTTGAGTTGCAGGTTTTCACTGATTCTCATCATTAGTGTAATTAGTGAGGAAATTACTGCATTATGAGATGAATATATCGCATTATGTATTTTCATATTTGTTTTCTGTATTTCTATAAATAACAGCCAAGTAATAAATCGAATAACAAAAATTCAATATTACAAGAGTATTTTCTCTTAGTCTCTTCTTATTTCCAGCAAATATTTTCTATCAACCAAGCATTTAAAATAGCTCAACAATTAAAATGCAAGGCAAATCCAAAATGAAACACTAAAGCTTTGTTTGGCTCCACGTTTGAAGAGCAGTCCACCGTGACTGGGCAATAATCCCCGCCAAAGAGGAATAGACGCCCCTGCTTCTGCGGACGCCCCCGCTGCCCTGCCGCGAAATATCAGCGATCCGGAGTCGTGAAAATTTTTCACGACTCCGGAATCGCGCTTCTCCTCCAGAAGCCCTAACGCGCGGCGATTCTCTTCCCCGACCGACGAATCGCCCCGACGCTTCTTCTCCGCCGTCCCTCTTCTCGCTGCCGTCCCTCAACTTCGTGCCTTCGCCGCCGTCCCTCCTCCCTCGCACATCTTCTCCCCTCCTTCGACGCCGCCGGAGAAGTTCTCCCTCACACAGCTTCTCTCCTCCTTCGACGCCGCCGGAGCCTTCTTCCTGCACGTTTGCAGAGCACCTTTGAAGCCGGCCCTTCTTCCTGCACCTTCTTCCGGCTTCTCCTCCACTGCAGGTACCCTTCCCCTCAATTTCTAGTGGCTGGATCTATTTCTAGTGCTAAAAATCTATATGCAAACTTATGACTGTTATTGATGTGTTGTTTATGGAGCTTGATCTTGCATCTCCATCACATGTTCATGCTCATATTGCAGTTCTATTTGAAATTCAATATTTGCTCCATGTTTGTGATTGCATCCATCGTCTTTAGTTGAATCATTCTTTAATCAAGAGAACAAAATTAAAGTATATATAAGGGGATGAAGAGCTTATGTATCGAGCTTTCCATGAGATGTCTCCAAAGGATTGATGGTAATAGGCTTATATCAGATGTCTCCAAAGGATTGATGATAATACAAAATACACTCTCAATGTTTTTTTTAAATGCCACCAGTCCTCTTGAAGACAGTATTAAGTTGAGATAGTTCCATATCTAACTTTTGTTATCTACTTCTTCTTTTTGTTGTTTAAAATGTGTTCATAAATGCTAACAGTATTAAGTTGAGATAGTTCCATATCTAACTAATAATCTAATTGTTGCGCAATATGCTGATGTGAACGCTAGCTTGTGTATTGTAGCATTTGGGCTTATTTAAATTTTTCACGTAGATGGGCAAATCAAAAGATGGTGGGATTTGTGCAAATTGGGAGACACAACATGTTATGTTATTTTGTGATCTTTGTATCCGGGAGATCGATTTAGGAAATAGACCTACTACTCATTTTAATAAGGAAGGGTGGAGCAATCTAATGAAAAACTTCAAGGAGCGCACGGGTTTTGACTATAGTCGTGCACAAATGAAAAACAAGTGGGATCAATTGAAACGTGATTGGAAACTATGGCGCGAACTCAAAAGAGGTGAGACGGGCCTTGGTTGGAACCCTATAAAACGCACCATAGACGCTTCTGATGATTGGTGGAAAGAAAGAATTGAGGTTAGCTAATATTGTTTTGTTTTTCTTGAAACATATGGACAATTTGTTATATGTTCTAATAATTGTTTTTGTGCTTTCACATTTTAGATGATCCCAAATGCCAAGAAATTTCGTTTTGGTGGAATACCTCCCGAGCTTGAAGAAAAATTAGAGAAAATGTTTAGTTTAGTTGTTGCTACCGGAGAAAACGTTTGGATGCCATCTTCTGGAGAGCTGCCCTCTATTTTCTCACAACCTGACAATGTGTTTGAAGAGGTTGAGGAAATAAACGAAAGCAATAACACGCAGTCAAATGCAGGTGAAGATATTAATTCAGCTCCCACTGGCCAAAGCTCACAAAGTGGAGTGGCACAAAATAAAAAAAGAAAGGGGAAGAGGCAGGAGGGAGGCACAAAACAGATCATGTTAGCTCATGTTGATAAATTGTTTTCATCATCAGAAACTATTATGCAGCGCGTTACGGCACCAATTATTCCGCCAAGTATTTATATGTTGCGAGAGGCAATTCAAGAACTTGAGAAGTATCCCGAAATCTTCGAGGACCGCCTGCTATACCATTTTGCTACTGTTCACTTTCAAACTCCAGTGAATCGTGTGACCTTTCTAAGTATCCCAGAGGATAGAAGGGTGGAATGGCTGAAGACGCACTACATGAATTCAAATATTTGATATCTACTTTTGTGTTTATGAATGCCTTATTTTGTAGTCTTATATGTTTTTAATGTCTTTTCTGTACTATGACAAACATGTTCAAGCTTTGATGATCATCTTTGATGTTATTTATTGTGTTTTGGACATTTTATTACATCTGATTAATATAAATTGCATCTATGTAATTGTTGTTATTTAATATTTTTAGGCCACTATAATGTCTGCTGTGAATGTTGATGATGATGTTAATATTGATGATGATGAAGAATTGGTGATACAACATTGTGCTACTCGTCAGCAAGATTGCGCTCAATTTGTTACACTCTTAAGATCGAGCGTATGTGTCATCAACGACTACGTATCGTTATTTTGTGATAAGACGCCTTGCATGACATCATCACAAACCGGCCAGAGATGGCTTCGTGAATTGTTTGTCGGGCATCCACGAAGGTTTCACAATATGTTTCGAATGACAAAAGTAATCTTCTTTGATTTGTTAGCATTGTTGGAACAAGAGCATGGTTTAAAAGGAACACAAAGGACGCCGGCTAGCGAGGTGTTGGCAATAACTATTTACATTCTGGGTCACAACGAAACTTTCAGAAAATCAGGTGAACGATTCCAGCATTCCACTGAAACCTTAAGTCGGCTGTTTATGATCGGTCTACAGGCCCTGACTAATTTATCCATGCATAACATTGCACCCACCGACCGGCATTTTCGTTCAATTCCTGGGCACATCCAAAATGATGAACGATACATGCCTTTTTTTAAAGATTGCATTGGAGCAATTGATGGTACACATGTTGATGCTCGTATACCCGTTGAAAATCAAGTGCCTTATATTGGTCGTCATGGCAGCACGACTCAAAATGTAATGGCGGTTTGTGATTTCAATATGTGCTTTACATATGTTGTTCCTGGTTGGGAAGGCTCCGCACATGACACACGCATATATCATCGTGCTGTAAGGGACCCACAAAGTAAATTTCCATTCCCCCCAGAAGGTACGCACATACATTTATAGGTTTATTTTGTTTAATTTAAATAATATAAAATTTTCAATTGTTTAAAGTTTTTTAATAACTTGTTGAAGGTAAATATTATCTTGTCGATGCTGGTTATCCTATGGAAAAAGGGCTCTTGAAACCTTACCCGGAAACCAGATATCACTTGCCGGACTTTGCTCGAGGGAATCGCCCAATTGAAGGTCGACGTGAAATATTTAATAAAGCACACTCTTCTCTACGCAGTGTGATCGAAAGGAGTTTTGGTGTGTGGAAGAAAAAATGGGCAATACTGAGCAAAATGCCACAGTTTGAATTCTCAAAACAGTGTGTCATTGTGGTGGTTACGATGTCACTTCATAACTTTATCAGAAGACATCCATCCCGATCAGACCCAGAGTTTGATGTATGCGATGAAAACGAAAGCTTCATTCATCCAGAGGCATATGAGTTGCGACCAAACAATCGTCCAAGGACTATGGATCCAAATCCTAACAGTGCACCATCTTCATTTGAAGGAACGGGAGCTACTCAAATGACCAATATCAGGGAGTACATTACAGATCAACTCACGCAATATCACAGGTAAGCTACATAATGACGTTTAAAATTGTAAAGGTTGTTACAAATTTCCTGATATTGGTATTTATTCTTCACGTGCAGTTAACAACCGATGATTGAGGGACAAATTTCATCAGCAAGACGACCCGCGATTATGTTTTTTAACAATGAAAAACTCTTTTGAGAACTATCTGTTACTTTTTAATATTGTTGTTGGACACTTAAAATGAATTTAGTTAACATGTTTGTTTTGTGTTAGTGTTGCTTGTAAAAAAATTATGTACCGCACAGCTGTTTTACCAAACAGCTCCGCCAAACAGAACCTTAAACAGCTTCTGCGTTTGAAACAGCTCTGCAAAAGCTGTTCATCCAAACAGCTTCACAGATTCTGTCACCACTCTGCTAAACAGCTGATTATTCCACCACTGCTTCCCACCACTGCTTCTGCAGTCGCTGCAGCTGAGCCAAACTGAGCCTAAATGATCAGAAGCTTTGTGGGGATATTCAAATAGAAGAAAAATAAAAAGGACTTAAAAACAGGAAGAGATCTATTGCTTTGCATAATTGTTGTACAAGGCAAGAAATTATACATATAATTTAAGTAACTTGAATGATGGAATTTAAACTATTTTTGTTGACTTCATAAGAAAATTGAGTAAAACCAATTAAAAGTGTTCAGAAGATGAACTTAAAGCACTATTATCACGCTACAGCTTGATCATGAGAGCGAAAAAAATCATCACATGAAGGCATTTTTGTCACGGTTAACTAGCAACCCATAAAACCCCAGGAGAGTTGATGTCTAACTTCCGTAAAAATTTTGAAACCGGGCTCCGGATCTAAATTTCCGTCCAGGTAGGAGATCAAAATGATCTCCTAATTCATTCACTTCCCCTCTTTTGCATAATTGCATGTGAGCGAATTAGGAGATCGAAATGATCTCCTAGAAAATCAAAACGATCTCCTAGGTGATCGAAATGATCTCCAACCCGGACGGAAATTTGGATCCAGAGCCCAGTTCCAAAAATTCCTCCTAACTTCCTGGAGACATTTCTCTCACGATATGAAAGCATTTATCGTGCTTTTGATAGCACAAAGAAGTGAAGAACTACCATATAACACACAAAATTATCAGAATCTCAACTCATCTTTTCACAATCATATAATGTCCAAAATCATAAATTCTACAAGCCAATGTGAACAGATTATCAATGGTCGAACAAGAATTCGTAGAATAAAACCCTATTACACCTCCTAAACCAGATTCCCCATCAACCATGTCAGTGCTCACAAAGAAAAAGTTCGAAAATGACAACCAAAAGACCGCCATGACTGAATTTTCAGTTTACAATAACATAACCTAGCAGCACAAGTTCGAAACGGCAAGAAACAGAGACCGACGGCAAACAGCGTTTCTCGTAGCAATTGAGCGAAACATAAGGTTAAGCGAGGAAAGGGGGAAACAAAAACTGACTCGTCCGTCGGAGGAGTGGTCGGAGATTGGATTGAAGATAACAGTGGTGAGATCGGAAACCAGGTGCGCCGCCTTCTTGCGAAGAGAAGGCAAGTAGCCCATTGTATCCGCCGCCGATCAAAATCGGAGCTTCGAAAGACTGATACAAGGTAATTTCTACCCTTTCTTTCCGTCCCTCGGGAACTTGATGGCGACAACAGCCGTAGAGCTGAAAAAAAAAATCATTTTTAGTAATTTTAAGTGCAAATTAAATTTAATATTTTTAAGTGCAAATTAAATTTGATTGCGTTCACATGATTTCTATTTTGTTGCGTGCAAATCAAACAAATTTATAAAAAAATACATGTTTAAAATCATGTCTAGAGCTGTCACTTAAAACCGAAAACCGCAAAACAAACCGGAACAGAACCGAACCGGAACCGCAAAGAATCGGACCGAACCGTTCGCAAATTATTCAGGTTCCGGTTTGAATTTTGGAACCGTGAACAACATTGCTCCGGGTATGGTTCTTACATTTTATTATCCGAATCGGAACCGGAACCGGAACCGCAACATACAAGTCTCAAACGGTTTCAAGATTTTTAGACCCAATCCGAGCCGGACCGAAGTAGAACCGAACCGCAACCCATTTATTATTATTATTATTATATTGTTATTATTTTATAATTTATCTATAATATTTATACTTACTATCACGAGTGAAGTTGGTGCAGTTTGAACTCAAACCGCAATCGCATTAAAGGAGGTCGATTTTGGACCGAACAAAACTTCACCGCATAAAAACCATATGACATGGTTTGACATTAGTGCGGTTTGGAGTCAATTTTTGCAGTGCATTTGTTTATTTTTATACAATTATATAATATATTTTCAATTTTACTTACAAATTTTTTTGAAATATTTTATTTAAAAAATATAGAATATATACAACTATTATTTATTAGTAATCACGAAAGACAACTAATTGTAGCCGGTTGTTACGGTTGAGCATGCCGATGAGACGTTCGCAAGCCAACTAGAATTTGTGGCAAGTCTACACACGCAGGAAGGCAGTTGATACTATTCCACCGATCGCGAAAAAGACCGTAGAGAAGTGCACAACGTAATTATTTCTATTTTGATGTTGTTTTAAGTTTTACTATTTGCAACCCACTTTTATTTCATTCTTCCAAGCCTGATTTTGATTTTAGTTGGAACTGGACCGAACCGCATGGAACCAGACCGAACCGCATGGAACCGGACCGAACCGATACTGACTGGTTTGGTTTTGGTTTTTGTTGAACCGTAACTGGAACCGTTGACACGACGGTTCCAAAAATTAAGCCAGAACCGGAACCGGTCAAACCAAATAAGATTTTGGTTCTAATTTGAACAATCGTTACCTTAGTGGTTCGGTTCATGGTTTTAATAGAACCGGGACCGAACCGGAACCGTGACAGCTCTAATCATGTCCATAAAGTACAAAAATTTCTGTTAGCCACAAAATTTTTACATATCTGACTCTTCTGCATTGTTTGGTTTCATTCAAAAAATCACTATAGATTCACTAAAACCCTGCATTTTAACATAAAATGATGTTAGAGTTAAAATCACGACAAAATGCATAAATTGAGCATAATTCGAAAACTTGTATACATCTAATTCTTCTGCAAAATTTGATTTCATCCAAACAGTTATTATTTAGTTTTCAAGTACCTAAATTAAAATAAAAAAATTTATGTTAAAGGAGTACGTAGATTTATAACTTGAAACTTAAAAGTTATTCAATTACTTACTTTTATCACAGAGTTTGTCTCATTGTTGAGCACTTGCTTCTTTATATCCTCTCCAAATTAATATTGTTGGAGGCAATGGAAAATTTTCACGCATTTCCATTTGAACAAAATGGTTCTCATTAATAAATCTGATGCATACAATCTAGTGAGTAATCGGAGGCGGTGAATGCAATGGTAGTATTGTGAATGATTGATATCGGGATAAGTGAACAAAAGCAAAATTATAGCAATAAGCAACTATCAATCCAATATCTAGTATGGACATCCACTTGTCATGTCGAGCTGGAGTCATAGTACAATCTGATTTAAATAACTTCAGCCTTCTTTCCATTACAAATATGTTGGCATGCAAGCGTTCTTTTTCCAGTAGCTCCATCGTTAGGTCAATGCGCACCTTTAACCAGTCATTATCCATTCCTAATACATTACTAACAACTATGTACCCACAATGACCGTCCCGCGGTACATCGATCGCATCAGTAAGATATTCGACAACACATGGAGGCATTTCTTTTCGCACACTACATAGTAATATGCTCTCTTTCATAGTCACCTTTCTTTTGGAGCATATAGTAGCTATTGTCATTGACACTTGATCACTCATCAAAACATGCTCAAATAGGGATACATTGTGTTTAGTTGATTTTATATCCTCCTTGAACTTCTTGTAGGAACCCCTAGGCCTACCTTTCAATGCTTTTGGTAACAAAGGTTCTAATGTCTGACTTGAAGAAGGTTTCATTATTTCACATAATTTTTTATTTATTTCTATCTTTTGTAAAATAGTAGTGTTATTGTATCTCTTTAAAACATCTTCAATTTCAATGTTAATTTCATTGTCTATCTCCTCTTCAAACTTTACATTCTCATTAGCAATGTTGTCATGTAATACCAATTGCTTCCAATGATTGTGAATCATCCATAATGGAAAAGAGTTAGACTGTGAAACATAAGGAGCCAAATCATGCGCACTTGGTAATCCAAGCACATGTCTATTTCTATATGTGCACTTGCCCACATCTATACAACCGGATATTGTTAAGAGTTCTTTTTTAATCAAATGCAGAGTTAGTGAAGAGATGCGCCCTACAAGCTCAAAGTACAAGGGCCCACAAAAATCTTTATTCAAGTGAATTGTGTTTTGTGCAAAAGCTCTTTTGATCTCCATATGTTGTGAAGTAATAAATTTATTGAATTGTTAGGTTTTGAAAGACTTTGTTTCAAGACCCTAAACACCTAGAGGGGGAGGGGGGTGAATAGGTTCTTAATTTATTAAGTCTCTTTATTATTTTTAGACAAACAGATATTTATCTCCTTTCAGCGCAGATTAATATATCTACAGAAAATTAACACAACACAGCAAACACCAGATCTATAGTGGTTCCCCAAGATATGGGTACATCCACTTTCCTCCTTCGCCTATCCAGCAGATAACTGGATTCAGCCTAACTTCCTTCCACTGGCTCAGATCCACAGATCTTACAATCTCAGAACCACAGATGGTTCCTACACCTTAGACTTAACACAAGTCATACCTCAGATTCTTCTCCAGAATCCTACCTCAGGCCTCAGGCCTACCTCAGCCTTTATAATTAGGCTTACAACTCAGACTTACCACAAGTCTGTTGGTACCCTAGTTTGGATTTGAGTTAAGTCTTTCCTTTTAGTCCTTGACCCAAGATTTATCTATGGTCAAAGTCTAGGTGTAGAGTATTCTCTTTTCTAGTAAAATTCTGGCTAAGGGATTTTCGGGTTCGACTATCGTCGAACGCCGATCGACTATCGTCGATCAGCCGGTCGACGATCGTCTGCCTCAGGTCTGCTCGACGTTCTGCTAGATCGTCGAGCTCTGGTCGACTATCTCTTGATAGTTCGACGCTTTCTGTCTTGTCTTGAGTCGGTCGACTATCTACCTGGATAGTTCGACTATCTGTGTCGGTCGACTATCTATTGATAGGTCGACGATCTCAGCAGGTCGTTCGACTATAGTCGAAGGTCGTTCGACGATCGGCTGTCTGCATATACAATATTATATGTTTTCTTCTTCTTATTTTATTTCCTATATTTCTAGCTTATTTTTCTGGAAGTTAATTTAATTGACCTTATGCATATATCCTAAAGCATTACCTGCTTCTATATTTATGCATAAGTCAATTCTTTCTGACAATGCATTTTGTCCTATTATCTGCTTTATTAATGCAGCTGTCCTTTATAGCCGTTGGCTGTAAAGAGTTATCTGATGTGATCTTTTATGGCATTCTTTATTCAGATCTAATACTGCAGCTTCTTATGAAGCTTTATTCTTTATATAGAAATATATATCTGCAAGACTCGTTTTTCCTTTGTGAGAAGTGCAGATTCCAGATGAAGACAAAAGCTCATATTAGAGCCGTTGCTGCTACTCCTATTTAAAGGAGTTCTTTTGAAAGAACTAAAGAGAGAGCTGTAGAGCAAGTGAGAAGAATCCTATACAACATACAGAGAAAGAACCATCTTACAGCACAGCTGCCCTCAGCAATCATCCATCTATCTGAGAAGATATCTCTTCACTCTTCTTCAACCTGAGTGCTCCTGTTCCAGGAATATACACTCAGAGTTTCTTTGAAGAAGAAGAAGAAGAAGAAGGAAGCTGAAGAAGAACATCCATTCCAGATCTCTAGTCTTCTTCAAGCTTTTCCTTCAGAACTTCAAGACAGTATTCTGTCTTGAGTTCTGAAGAGATTCTTGTGCTTCTCTAATCTATTGTAAAATAGAGAAGACATTCTAACCCTCTTCCCCCCTCCTGTAAAGGGTTGTTTACTCCCTTCAAAAGCAAAGCTTGGTTTTTAGACACCTGATCAAAAGTCTAAAGGGTCTCTAGATCTACCTGAAGCAGATCTTATTGGTGGCAGGGCACCTGATCAAAAACCTGTAGTGGATTCCTACCGTGTGAGTAGAAGAGTGGATGTACCCGGTGTTTGGGGAACCACTATAATATCTTGTGTCGTCTGGTTGCTTAACTTGTTAATTGTATTGTGGCTGTGATTAGTTTTAACTAGGATTGCTAGTTGCTGGATTAGGACCCAAGCTTAACTGTAATTACAGTTAGCTTTATTTGTGCACAACACTTGTGTTAGGCTCTAGGGTTAAATCTATACCTATAATCTTTAATTCCGCAATCGGTATCTATCTCCCTTCACTTTCAATTGGTATCAGAGGGAGGTTGACTGACTGAATAGGCTAACACCTAAGTCACAAGATCCTGATAGATACCAAAGCTTATAGATATTCACTATCATGGCCCTGTACAATGATTATTTTAGCACCAGACCTCCAGCTTGCAACTTAGCTGAGTTTAGCATCTGGAAGACAAGAGTCAAATTATATATGAACTCTTTTGATGAAGAAATTTTTTTGTATATTTTGACAGGTCTCCCTACGGCGGCAACAACAACAAAAAGTGCCAGGCTAGCTGATGCCAGAGCAATGAACATTCTTGCAGAATCAATGTCTGATGACTTTTTTCAAGAGATTGCTGAATGTTCATCAGCTAAGGAGATTTGGATGTCCCTTCATCAAATGGCTTCAGAACCCTTGGATGTAATATCAGAAGGAAGCCATATCATCTCATCTGAAGGAGAATCACCATCCCTAGATGTTATCTGGGATGTCTCAGATGATGACTCATCATTTGAAGATGAAGAGGAGGAAGCAAGGGCCAAAGCATTTTGCATCATGGCCATAAATGCCTCCTGCAGCAATTCAGAAGCTGAACTAACAGAAGGAAAATCAAAACCTGAAAAGGTTCAGGTAATATCAAAATCTGTTTTTAGTTCAGTCAATTTAGATATTCAAAATTGCTGTCAAGATTTAACAAAACCTGAGAAGGAACCAACACTTCTCAGAGAAATGTTTTCTTTATATTTTAATGAGTTCAGATTTGAGAACTCTATTTGCTTTTTCATAAATTTGTTTTATAAACAAAAGGATAAATTACTTAAAATATTTTTAAATCCTTTTATTATTTGGAACAGATTTATTAGGAAGCATTTTCTTTTCTTATAGCTGATTATATCTGTTTGATATTGTGTTCAAATATTTTATTCAGATTTCTGTATAAAGAAATTCTCTGTCAGATAACTCTATTTCTTATAGATCCTTTTCTAATTTCATTTAGATTGAGTCCTCTACTCTAGTTGCATTTGTCAGCTGAGTTTGAATCTCCTCTAATGAAAAGAAATTCTATAGGAAGGAAGATATCTGATTGTGTTTTTCAGATCCAGAATCTTAATTAAATGTGCTGGACAAAATATCATCCTTTTTGCTGCTAACATACCCTTTTTCAAGGAGGGAGCAATCTCTACCATAGCTTTCTGCAGGTACTATTTATAAGAGTTTGCTGGATGACTCAATCAAAACTCAAAGTCATCCCAGCTTTCTTCAATCACAAGTACTGCATCAACATAGGGGGAGATTGCAAATGCCAGCAGCAGCCAGCTAAGCAAAGTTTCTCTTTATATATTTTATGCTTTGCTTTATCTATGTTTGCTAATAAGATCCTCACCCAAATAGGGGGAGATTGTTGGAACCGTGGTTCTGATTTGGGCTAGGATCTCTATTAGGTTGTTTTAGTTTAGTTTAGCTTATTTTCAGTAGTTTTAGTTTTTGAAAGACTTAACCCAAATAGGGGGAGATTGTTGGTACCCTAGTTTGGATTTGAGTTAAGTCTTTCCTTTTAGTCCTTGACCCAAGATTTATCTATGGTCAAAGTCTAGGTGTAGAGTATTCTCTTTTCTAGTAAAATTCTGGCTAAGGGATTTTCGGGTTCGACTATCGTCGAACGCCGATCGACTATCGTCGATCAGCCGGTCGACGATCGTCTGCCTCAGGTCTGCTCGACGTTCTGCTAGATCGTCGAGCTCTGGTCGACTATCTCTTGATAGTTCGACGCTTTCTGTCTTGTCTTGAGTCGGTCGACTATCTACCTGGATAGTTCGACTATCTGTGTCGGTCGACTATCTATTGATAGGTCGACGATCTCAGCAGGTCGTTCGACTATAGTCGAAGGTCGTTCGACGATCGGCTGTCTGCATATACAATATTATATGTTTTCTTCTTCTTATTTTATTTCCTATATTTCTAGCTTATTTTTCTGGAAGTTAATTTAATTGACCTTATGCATATATCCTAAAGCATTACCTGCTTCTATATTTATGCATAAGTCAATTCTTTCTGACAATGCATTTTGTCCTATTATCTGCTTTATTAATGCAACTGTCCTTTATAGCCGTTGGCTGTAAAGAGTTATCTGATGTGATCTTTTATGGCATTCTTTATTCAGATCTAATACTGCAGCTTCTTATGAAGCTTTATTCTTTATATAGAAATATATATCTGCAAGACTCGTTTTTCCTTTGTGAGAAGTGCAGATTCCAGATGAAGACAAAAGCTCATATTAGAGCCGTTGCTGCTACTCCTATTTAAAGGAGTTCTTTTGAAAGAACTAAAGAGAGAGCTGTAGAGCAAGTGAGAAGAATCCTATACAACATACAGAGAAAGAACCATCTTACAGCACAGCTGCCCTCAGCAATCATCCATCTATCTGAGAAGATATCTCTTCACTCTTCTTCAACCTGAGTGCTCCTGTTCCAGGAATATACACTCAGAGTTTCTTTGAAGAAGAAGAAGAAGAAGAAAGAAGCTGAAGAAGAACATCCATTCCAGATCTCTAGTCTTCTTCAAGCTTTTCCTTCAGAACTTCAAGACAGTATTCTGTCTTGAGTTCTGAAGAGATTCTTGTGCTTCTCTAATCTATTGTAAAATAGAGAAGACATTCTAACCCTCTTCCCCCCTCCTGTAAAGGGTTGTTTACTCCCTTCAAAAGTAAAGCTTGGTTTTTAGACACCTGATCAAAAGTCTAAAGGGTCTCTAGATCTACCTGAAGCAGATCTTGTTGGTGGCAGGGCACCTGATCAAAAACCTATAGTGGATTCCTACCGTGTGAGTAGAAGAGTGGATGTACCCGGTGTTTGGGGAACCACTATAATATCTTGTGTCGTCTGGTTGCTTAACTTGTTAATTGTATTGTGGCTGTGATTAGTTTTAACTAGGATTGCTAGTTGCTGGATTAGGACCCAAGCTTAACTGTAATTACAGTTAGCTTTATTTGTGCACAACACTTGTGTTAGGCTCTAGGGTTAAATCTATACCTATAATCTTTAATTCCGCAATCGGTATCTATCTCCCTTCACTTTCAAAGTCCTATCTCATGCACACAGCCCTACCTCAGCCTTTATAATTTAGGATTACAACCTTAGATCTAACAATAGATCCTACAAGATTTGTGAGTAATCAGTTTCAGAAAACTTCACCAGCTAGATTCCTCTGTTGATGTTGTCTTCTTGATCAGTTCTTGTATAAACTGATCCTTCTGATCCAACCTAACTTAGCTTTTCAAAGCTTCTTGATTAGGACAAATAAGGTGAATCTATTCTTCAAGTCGAAGTTGATCTTCAGTCAGTTTCTTCCTTAGATTCAGATTGAACTCTGAATCTTTCTTGCAGACAGGCCTTGATCTGTCAGAATTCTTCTTTAAGATCAAGAGATCTTTTCACGTTGATGATTCTGATCTGTTCTTTAAGTTATCTTCTATCGTTTCCAAACTGTCTCTTATATAGAGCTTGTTCCATGGTTACCGGCTGATCCGGTTCATAACAGACTTCTGACAGTTCTGACAGTGGTGTCAGACCGGTTAGTTATGATAGCTATCAAGTCACCAGTCACATCACCAGGTTCTTCAATGTCTGTCCAACTCAGCATACAACACTCAGCAGACTGCATTACATGTGTCGACACATATAGGCTAAGTGTCGACACAAGTCTTCAAGGTGTCGACACAAATACTCCAAGTGTCGACACAGTCATACTTCTACTTCTCGACACTGCTTTTTGTTGTATGTGTCGACACAAGTCTTGTGTGTCGACACAGCAGCTCTTGTCTCGACATTTTTATTGCAGACAGATTACGTTGAGTGCTTGTCAAATGGCGTTGAGTGTGTGTCGACACAAGTCCTATGTGTCGACACAATTACTTCTAAACTCGACACAGTCTTTTGAGAGTTGGTGTGTCGACACAAGTCTTGTGTGTCGACACAATTGCTTCAGGTGTCGACATAGCTCCTGAGTGTCGACTCATCTTCTGTTTTATGTGTCAACACAATTCTGTTATAAGTTGTCGACACAATTCTGGATGTCAACACAACTGCTTGTTTAGATGTCGACATAGCTTTGAGTGTCGACACAACTTCTTTATAAGTGTTGACACAAACACTGGGTGTCGACACAACTTCCCTGAGTGTCGACACAATTTGCCTGTGTGTCGACACAGCTTGTCTGAGTGTCGACATAGCTTTCCTGAGTGTCGACATAATTTGCCTGTGTGTAGACACAGCTTGTCTGTGTGTCGATACAAATTTCCTGAGTGTCGACACAGTTTCTTCACAAGTGTCGACACTTGTACTTAGAAAATTTTCCTTCAAATTTTTCAACCTACACAATGAAACTCAAACTTCTATCAAATACACATTGATGCATATCATTGACTAAATTGTGGCTTCTCCAAATCTAGTACACATTTCCCAATGTACCCAACAATCTCCCCCTATTTGGAAAAGTCATAACCCTTAGTCAAAGACATACATCTCTTTAGATAAAACACAATTGTAATACAAGTAAAAATATTTCAGAGACGATAATTTTATAATCAATGTAAACAACACACACTTAATACTGAATCAAATTTCATTGATCAGAAAAACTTTGGTTTACATAAATTTCTTATAGAACAAAAGAAGCAAATTAGTACATTGTTCTAATACATAAACCTAGCAATCCTATTATTGACTAGGCTCCTTAATAACTATCCCTTTGCCAGACTTGATTTTAGCCTGCACAGAAGGTTCAACATCTTCAGCTAGCTTTTTCCCTTTGAGATCTTTCTTCTTCAATTCTTCAGCTTTGATCTTTTGTCTTTCAAAATAGTGAAAAAATTTAGGGAAGTACTTGCTTGGCTCTTGAGCATTTGCAGGTAGCTTACCAGCCTTAGCACTTCTTCAATGCTGTAGAATTGCTTCTTGTCCAGCTTGATACTTATTCCATTCTTGCTCAGAATACCACTTACCCCTGTCATGAGTTTTATCCTTAACAACTTTCCAGGAAGTAAGTATGATATTTCTAGAAGTTGGGCTCCATTGCTCAAAATCTTGTTTCAGTTCAGCCTGCTCTCTGAATCTCTTCTTGGAGAGTTGAGCTTCCTTCTGAGCTTCTAATGCAGCTTCTGACATTTCAACCTTTCCAAGAATTACATTTTGTACCTCTGGTGGAGGACTATATATCTTCAGCACTTCTTCTTGAATCATTTTAAAATCAGCTGGGGGGTAGATCACCTGAGCAAATTCAGGCTGATCTCCTTCAAAGTATTCAGGTTGAATACCAGACTTAGCTACATTAGCATCATCACACAAAGGAGGATATCCAAGAGTGGCTCTGATGCTGTTGGTAGTCCATTTAGCATGGTCAGAGCCGGCTTTGACTAGTACTCTCTCCCCCTTTATGACTTCTCTTGCAACATGATCTCTCAAATCTTCCTTCTGTAATCTGACTTGATCAGCTAGATATTCAGTTCCCTCTTTAAAATAAGCTCTGAACTTTGTTAGGAAGGTTTTAATTTTCTCCTGAGATTCTTGAAATGTGGCTTTGATAGCAGATATATCTTCCTGGATTTGCTTTGAGATTTCATCCTTCAGAGTAATGCTAGAATCAGTGAGCTTTTTCAGTATTTCATGATGGGAATCCTTGAGATTTTCATTCATCCTTATCTGATTCTCTAGGACATATCCCTGCTTTACTTTAATCTCATCCACTTTAGCTTGGATATTTTTCTGTTGCTCGGCCAGAAACACTACAGCATTATCTCTTTTATGGAAGCAATCTGTCATCTCCTTCTTATGTTGATTTTCTTCAAATCTAATAGATTTGATGTCCTGGGCCAACTGAAACTGTAACTCCTTGTGAGTTTCATCCACATATTGCTCTATAGATTGTCTTTGATTATCCAATTTCAGTTGTATCTGGACCAGTAAAGAACTGAAGTCCACAGTTGATGTAGATGGTGTTGTTCCAACTTGCAAAGCCTTCTTGTAACAAGAACTCTTCTTCTTTATCACAGCCAGCTTTCTTTTCTTAGCCAATGTGGCTTCTTCATCTTCAGAAGATTCAGATGTACTTTCAATATCAACAGTGTCCTTTTCAGCTGGGGTATCCTTGGATAACTCCCCCTCAGTCCTTGGGATTTCATTTTCTTTTTTAATGTCCTCCCCCTCAGTCCTATCAGGAAGAGAATCAGGAAACAATTCTTCCATTGTAAATTCCTGCTGTATCTGTTCAGAAGGAATAAGATTAGTTTTTTTTAAAAAAAACTGAAAAGACTAATACCACTTGAATGACCACTTGAAAGACCACTTTTTTTGTTAAACAAAAGTTTCCCTTTGAACAATTTTTGAGGAAAATACTATAATTCATCACTAGTGTGTGGAGAAGAAACTTCTTGGCTCGTGTTGAGCATCATTTTTATCAGTTACTTCAACTGCAGAGTTGATTTCAGATACAACATCCATTATTGTGTCTGCAGCTAAGTCACTATCCAAAACAACATCATTAATGCCTCCTCCTTGGGCAGGCAACTCAGTTTCTTTTTCTAGGTTTTCTCCCCCTGGAGTAGATTCAACTTGTTGCTCCTGATGCTCATTGTCCTTTGTTTGAGCATGAACATCTTGTTGTTGCTGGTCTTCATCAGAACTGAAGACTACTGCCTCCTCAGAATCACTGGAGGAGTTAGCCTGTACCACCACTTCCTTCTTCTTCTTGTCTTTCTTAGTGTGCTCCTTAGGAGCAGGGACTTCTTTGGTCAGAACTCTGTCCCACCTAGACAGAATCCTTACATCTATTCTTCTCATGTGATTTATTTTGGAACCATTTGCATGTTTCAGAATATCAGGAATTACTGATATTAAGCAAAGACTGAGAATCCTTCCCAGATTAGGTTTTTTGATTCCTTCTTGAATTTTATCAAACACTACTGCTGCTCAGTCAGTGTTAATATTAAATATAACCCTTACCATTAGATTGAACATGTGGGCAGATATCTTATCATGTCTACCAGTCTTGCAGATGATCACCTTGCCAACAACTTCAGAAAGAAATTTTCCTTTGGAATTCATCCCTTTTCTATTGATTGATGATCCAATCTTAATGATGGGACTCAGTCCACACCAGCTTAATGCTTCAGTTATTTGGGAAGGAGCAATTTCGTCTGTTTCCTTAATCAATGGAAGATGTAATGCTTTCCTGATAGATTTCAAAGTGAGCTTCACTTGGGTATCTTGAATGGATGCTTTGATTTTCTTTCCATCAGAGTCCACAGTAGCGGTTGTGTAGAACTCCATAACTTTCTTTTTCCATATCTTGGTTGATTCAGAGACCAAGAATTCTAATCTATTTTCAGAAATTAGGGCTATAACTCTCTGAATTTCACTAGAAGCTGTCGTGAAACCGTCACGAACCAGTTCATACCCTTCATTAACCTTATCATCTTAGTGTGGCGCCATTGTCGTAAGTGCTAGAGGAGAAGAGAAGAGAAGGTCTATATCGACAGAAGGTGTAAAGTCAAAAATTCTGATAGCGTAGTCGACCAGATTTTGGATTTACCTATTTATAGTACTTGAGTCAAGGGCAGATCAAAAGTCGAGCTTAAGTCGACAAATCAATTTTTGTGTCGACAAAAATGACCTAGGTCTTGACAGAACTAAAGTTAAGTCGACATGATTATGTGTCGACATACTAATGTCTAAGTCAACAAAACGTATTTTAAGTCGACGCATCTATGTGTCGACATACTTGCGTCAGTGTTGGCACAGATTACTTAAGTCTCGACAGAGTTGTGTCGACACCAACTTTTTGTGTCGACACAAATATTCTCTCGACATATAGTCTCGACAAGGTTGTGTCGACACCTATTCTCTTGTCGACACAGATACTGTTTCTGTGTCGACACATCATTTTCCTGTGTCGACACAACATACTGAGTGTGTCGACACAACTTGCTTGTGTCGACACAAACTTTGAACTTGGCCAAATTTCAACAGAAATTTTGTGCTAACATATGCTACTCATGGAAACTTTTGTTAACCTATTCTAGGTTCAACATACCCAATTCAATTTTGAAATTATTGAATTTAGTTTCATCTAGTGGTTTTGTGAAAATATCAGCCATTTGATTATCTGTTTTTACAAACTCTAGACTAATATTTTCCTTTTCAACATGTTCTCTGATAAAATGAAATTTTATTTCTATATGTTTGGTCCTACTATGTGACACAGGATTCTTATCAATAGAAATAGCACTTGTAGAATCACAAAATAATGGTATTCTACTTACCTGGATGTCATAATCTTCTAGTTGATGCTTCATCCACATCAATTGTGCACAGCAGCTACCAACAACTATATATTCTGATTCAGCTGTTGATATAGCTACACTGGTTTGCTTCTTGCTGCTCCATGATACCAGCCTCCCATCAAGGAACTGACAGGTTCCCGTGGTACTTTTTCTGTCTTCCTTGCATCCAGCAAAATCTACATCTGAGAAACCTGTTAATAGAAAATCTCTATTCTTAGGGTACCAAAGGCCTAGATTAGGTGTGCCCTTAAGATATCTCAAAATTCTTTTAGCTGTAGTATAATGAGATTCCTTAGGGCATGCTTGATACCTAGCACAGACACATGTTGCATACATGATGTCAGGTCTACTAGCAGTCAAGTATAGTAGGGAGCCAATTATCCCTCTATACAAAGACTCATCAACAAGTTTCCCTATTTCATCTTTGCATATAGGCATACTTGTTCCCATTGGAGTTTTCATTGTAGAAGCTGAGTCCAAACCATACTTCTTAATCAACTCTTTGGTGAACTTAGATTGGGATATGGACAACCCACTCTCAGTCTGTCTAACTTGAAGTCTCAAGAAGAACTTCAGCTCACCCATACTGCTCATCTCTAACTTCTCTTGCATAAGTTTGGCAAACTTCCTACAAAGGTTATTTTTAGTAGAACCAAAGATAATGTCATCCACATATATCTGGACTAGTATTATCTTGCCTTTTGATTCCCTATAGAATTGAGTTTTGTCTATCTTTCCTCTAGAAAATTTATTCTCAATGAGAAAGGCAGACAATGTGTCATACCAAGCCCTTGAAGCTTGTTTCAAACCATATAGAGCTTTTTTAAGCCTATATACATAATCAGGAAAGTCAGAGTCTACAAAACCTGAGGGTTGTTCTACATAGACTTCTTCTTTTAAATCACCATTCAGAAAGTCTAATTTCACATCCATTTGATATACTTTGAACCCTTGATAGGCAACATAGGCTAAGAACAGCCTTATTGCCTCCAACCTTGCCACTGGAGCAAAGGTTTGATCAAAATCAATACCTTTCTCTTGTCTGTAGACTTTTGCTACCAGTCTAGCCTTGTTCTTGACTATAGTGTCATTCTCATCAAGCTTGTTCCTGTAGATCCACTTAGTTCCTATTATATTGTGATCCTTAGGTTTTGGCACTAGTTCCCAGACCTTACACCTTTTGAACTGACTGAGCTCTTCTTGCATTGCATCAATCAAGTTGGTGTCTTGCATGGCCTCTTCAATCTTCCTGGGTTTTATCTGAGACAGGAAGCTAGAACATAAAACTGTGTTCATGCTCCTGCTCCTTATTAGAACACCCTGACTTGCATCACCAATGATCTAGTGAGCTGGATGATCCTTCAGGTGTCTCCTTGCTGGAGGAATTCTGTCAGCATTATGGCTATCTCTAGTTTCCTCATCTTGATGCTCCACATTTTCTTCTTCACCCAGAAGGACTTGATCTCCCCCTGGATAGCTGACATCTTTGTCTTCATCCAGATTAGTAGTAACATCTTCATTGATGGTCAGCTTGTCCAGCTTATCTGTTAGACCTGTAGAACTAACTGAAGAACTAGACAATTCACTGTTAATAAACATTGACTCATCAAATACAACATGCACAGATTCTTCTACAACTTGAGTAGTCAAGTTGTAGATTCTGTATGCTCTACTATGTTTGATGTACCTAACAAATATCCCTTTTAGGAATTTGGCAGCAAACTTAGTTTGGTATTGTTTACCATTGACTAGTACAAAACACTTACTACCAAAGATTCTGAAATAAGATATGTTTGGTTTTCTGCCTTTTAAAATCTGGTAGGGAGTCATCTTGTGTTTCTTGTTGTGGAGGCCCTATTGAGCACATGACATGCAATATTTACTGCCTCAGCCCAGAAGTATTCAGGGAGAGTAGTGTCATTCAGTAGAGTTTTACTGGCTTCAATTAGAGTCCTATTCTTTCTTTCAGCAACACCATTTTGCTGAGGAGTTCTAGGTGAAGAGAATTCCTGATGAATCCCAAGTTCTTCACAGAATTTTGTCATATATTCAGACTAAAATTCAGTTCCATGGTCACTTCTGATTTTGACCACTGAGATGTTGTATTTATTCTGAATTTGTCTAACAAAAGTCTGGAAAATAGTTGGGGTTTCAGATTTCTGCCTCAAGAAGAAAACCCATGTAAATCTGGAATAGTCATCCACAACAAGTGTGTATGCTTTCCTACCAAGACTATGGACTGGCATAAGTCCAAACAAATCCATATGTATGAGATACAAACATCTCTTTGAATCTTTGATGTCAAGTGACTGAAAAGAGGACTTAGTCTGCTTGCTTTTTTGGCAAACTGAGCACACACCCTCTTTTATGCACTGAACTTAAGAACCATTCCTCATTAATCCCATGCTGAACAACAGTCCAATTGACTTATAGTTCAGATGAGCTAGCCTCTTTGTCTATTTGACACATAGAGAAGCTTTCTCTCCTGCAACCAAACAAATAGGTGAGTTGTTAGTCTCACACTCTAGGTTAAGGCAATACACATTTCCTTTCCTAGTGTAAGTCAAGATGATCTCTTGATCACTTGACCTTTTTACTAGGCACTCCCCTTTGAGGAAAGAAATATCATAACCTAGGTCACTAAGTTGACTTATGCTAATCAGGTTATATTTTAAACCCTTTACATAAGCCACTTTAGTGATAGTAATTGAATCACAAGAGATGTTACCAAATCCTTTTATGATTCCCTTTTCTGATCCACCAAAGATAACCTTTGGTCCATTCTTTATGGGCACATAGTCCCTCAACATTCTCCTTGTTCCAGTCATATGTCTAGAACAACCACTATCCAAGTACCATATAGAGGAATGGTCACTTGGATTTACCTGCAACAAATAATGAATCACTTACCCTTAGAACCCAACTTGTTAGTGGGTCCTAGGTCCTTGTTAGTTTGAAATCCTGTGAATGATCTAACCAGAATCCTACTATTGGTTTTAACCCTTAAGTTAAACCAGCAATCCATGGCAAAGTGGCCCACCTTGCCACAACACCAACACTCAAACCTATTATACCTATTCTTAGGTACAAGCCTTCTTACTTTGTTGTCAGTAAGCTTGTTAAGTGTTGGTGCTGGAACAGCATTCTTCAAGAACTCATCTTGAATATGATGGGCATGCCTATAGATTGGTCTATTGGCTTTAGCACCCTTGCTCATGAAATTTTCATGCTCACAGTGACCATGTGTCATGTCATGATCATACCTGTTAGTAGGATTCACTACCTTCTTAAAGAAAATAGGGGGATTAAAAGCTTGAAGCTGAACTGGGACTTTACCTTTTCTATGAGAATTGGTAGCCCTAGTTCTTCCCTTGAAGCCTAGACCAGTCTTTCCTTTTTGTGAAACAAAATTATCTATCAAAGGTAAGACTTATTTTGGCTTTGAGAATTTTGCCACTAGCTCTCTCTCTTGCTGAAGTTTTCCCTCCAATTTCTTGATATGATTCTCTTTGAATGAGATTGTGCTCATCTGAATGACTGTAATGTTTTTTAATTTGGCAATCTCATTCAGTTTTTAATCCAGCAGTTTTGCTAAATCTGCTGCAGCCAATTTGAGAGACTCAATCTCCTTAGCCTGCTCTTTAAAAAGAAACTTGCTCTTCTTTAGAGCATGCAACAATCCACCATACTCATTAATGAGTTGGTGAACATCCCCCTCAAACTCAGATCCATCCACTTCTTTTGAAGAAGATACTTCTGATTCTGATCCAGTAAAGTAATCTGAGACTAGAGGTGAATTGTTTACCTTACTTGGTCCAGGCTGATCCTGGCACTTATCTTCTTCAGATTGAGCCATCAGCCCTTTACATCAATATTCTTCTACTCCATTTATGGAGTCCAACATCGGTAGGAATTCTAGTTCCCCAGAATCCTTTTCTGTTGAGAAGAGTCCAATATATGCTTATGTCTCTTCTTCAGATTCTGAAGATGAAGAGTCTATCCAACTCTTCTCCTTCTGAGCCACTAGAGACTTCTCCTTCTTGCCTTAGACCAACTGCTTCTTCTTGTCCTTTGACTCCTTTCTTTTGTCAGGACAGTCATCTATGACATGCCAAGACCTGTTGCAACAATAACACATAATCTTAAAATTAGATTGTTTACCAGGTTTAGAAGCATACCGATAACTTATGAATTTTCATTAAGTTTAGTTGTTAGTGGTTTGCCTGAGCATTGGTAGTTATCCCCTGCTCGACGTGGCATGATGACGCGTGTTTTCTCCTACTCTAATAATTCGTTTTCTTCGGAGAAAATGTGGGTTGTGACAATACCTGTCTTCCTTAGGTATTTTCTTCTTCCTGTAGTAGTCATCCTTGGAATAGGATGTAGATGAGGGTCTGGTTTTCCAATTCTTTTTCTTCATGAACCTTTGGAATTGTCTTGTAAAGGCAGCAAAGTCTTCATCAGATGTATGACTATCTGATGTACTTGTTTCTGGAACACCTTCTTCTGCTTCAGTACTCTTTCTAGGTGGAGAAGGAGATTTTCTCTTACCCTTCCTTGAGCCCTCAGCCTTGAAGGCTACTGACTTTTCTTTATATTTAGATCTGCTGCCCTTCTCTTCCTCTTTCCTAGCAGTAAGCTGCATTTCATATGAAAGTAGCTTTCCAAAAAGTGTAGGTGGAGGTGTGTCAGCCAGTCTGGCCACTTCCCTGATTGCACATATCTTAGTGTCCCAATCCTTTGTTAGGGACCTAAGAAACTTGTCATTCAGTTCATAAGTACTGAAGACTCTTTCATATATCATCAGTTCATTCACTATTCTGAAAAACTTTTTATAGCATTCAGCTATGCTGTCAGTTTTAATTTGCCTAAAGCTCTCATACTCCTAATTCAGCATGTACTTTCTGTCCTCTCTGACTTCTTCTGTGGCTTCCATATAGACAATCAGTGTATCCCACATTTCTTTAGAAGTTTTACAGTGCACAAGATTCTGGAATGTGGCATCATCTATGACACTTACAATTATATTCTGAGCTCTTTTATCTAATGTAGCCAAGATGATGTCATCCTTAGTCATCTCTGAATAACTCTTTGGAGTTTGAATGTTTGCATCAAGAACTGAAACCTTCATTGAGATGAAGGGCCCTTCCTGTACTGTGATATAAATTCTTGGATCAGATGCTTCCATAAATAGCCTGACTCTTTCTTTCCAAATGCCAAAAGATTCTTTCTTGCATATTGGCAATTTCATAGATCCAAATTCCTTTTGATTTTCACTTGAAACCATTCTTGTTGTCTGTTATTAGCCTTGGAGAAATCCTCTGACTGTTAGGTCAAATTTTGAGAAACCTCCCTCTGATACCACTTGAAAGACTTTGTTTCAAGACCCTAAACACCTAGAGGGGCGGGGGGGGGGGGGTGAATAGGTTCTTAACTTTTTAAGTCTCTTTATTATTTTTAGGCAAACAGATATTTTTCTCCTTTTACCACAGATTAATATATCTACAGAAATTTAACACAACACAGCAAACACCAGATCTATAGTGGTTTCCCAAGATATGGGTATATCCACTTTCCCCCTTCGTTTATCTAGCAGATAACTGGATTCAGCCTAACTTCCTTCCACTGGCTCAGATCAACAGATCTTACAATCTCCACAGATGGTTCCTACACCTCAAACTTAACACAAGTCCTACCTCAAATTCTTCTCCAGAATCCTACCTCAGGCCTCAACCCTACCTCAGCATTTATAATTAGGCTTACAACTAAACCTTACCACAAGTCCTACCTCAGGCACACAGCCCTACCTCAGCCTTTATAATTTAGGCTTACAATCTCAGATCTAACAATAGATCCTACAAGAATTTGTGAGTAATAAGTTTAAGAAAACTTCACCAGCTAGATTCCTCTGTTGATGTTGTCTTCTTGATCAGTTCTTGTATAAACTGATCCTTCTGATCCAACCTAACTTAGCTTTTCAAAGCTTCTTGATTAGGACAAATAAAGTGGATCTATTCTTCAAGTTGAAGTTGATCTTCAGTCAGCTTCTTCCTTAGATTCAGATTGAACTCTGAATCTTTCTTGCATACAGACCTTGATCTGTCAGAATTCTTCTTTAAGATCCAGAGATCTTTTCACGTTGATGATTCTGATCTGTTCTTTAAGTTATCTTCTGTCGTTTCCGATCTGTCTCTTATATAGAGCTTGCTCTATAGTTACCAGCTGATCCGGTTCATAACAGACTTCTGACAGTTCTGACAGTGGTGTCAGACCAGTTAGTTATGACAGTTGTCAAGTCACCAGTCACATCACCAGGTTCTTCAATATCTGTCCAACTCAGCATACAACACTCATAAGACTGCATTACATGTGTCGACACATATAGGCTAAGTGTCGACACAAGTCTTCAAGGTGTCGACACAAATACTCCAAGTGTCGACACAGTCATACTTCTACTTCTCGACACTGCTTTTTGTTGTATGTGTCGACACAAGTCCTGTGTGTCTACACAGCAGCTTCTTGTCTCGACATTTCTGTTGCAGACAAATGGCGTTGAGTGTTTGTCAAATGGCGTTGAGTGTGTGTCGACACAAGTCTTGTGTGTCGACACAATTACTTCTAAACTCGACACAGCCTTTTGAGAGTTGGTGTGTCGACACAAGTCCTGTGTGTCGACACAATTGCTTCAGGTGTCGACATAGCTCCTGAGTGTCGACTCATCTTCTGTTTTATGTGTCGATACAATTCTGTTATAAGTTGTCGACACAATTCTGGATGTTGACACAACTGCTTGTTTAGGTGTCGACATAGCTTTGAGTGTCGACACAACTTCTTTATAAGTGTCGACACAAACTCTGGGTGTCGACACAACTTCCCTGAGTGTCGACACAATTTGCCTGTATATCGACACAGCTTGCCTAAGTGTCGACATAGCTTTCCTGAGTGTCGACATAATTTGTCTATGTGTCGACACAGCTTGTCTGAGTGTCGACACAAATTTTCTGAGTGTCGACACAGTTTCTTCACAAGTGTCGACACTTGTACTTAGAAAATTTTCCTTCAAATTTTTCAACCTGCACAATGAAACTCAAACTTCTATCAAATACACATTGATGCATATCATTGACTAAGTTGTGGCTTCTCCAAATCTAGTACACATTTTCCAATTTACCCAACAGGTTTCCAACTGTACAACCCTATGTCCAGCGAGTGGGGTTGGTAGGAGTAGGCCCAACCAAGTAATGCGCAGTCTAGGCCTCGGGCGAGTCGAAGGAGCGAGTGTCATAAGTTTGCCAAACTCGCCTGGGCGAGGGGAAGCAGAATGCGGGGCGAGTGGAGCATCTGGGCTCGCACTCGCCCGTCGACCTTGGTAGGCGTTGGGCGAGTGGGATGATCAGGTCCACACTCGCCCTAGACCCCGGTTGGGGGAGGCCCCATCGAGCACTCGCCGCCCCAGGTGAGTGGTCTTTTAAGGGACCACCCGTCTGGTAATGTCTTTTACTATTTTTCCCATGTTGGCCTGTCAGTAGCCTTTTAGAACAGCGGAGTTACGATGTTGGCAGACCGTTTCGGCTTGCGTATAGCCTGATAGAATAGCGGAGTTGCGTTGTTAGCAGAGCAAGTTTGGAATCCTATAAATAGACCCACTGGGGTACCTCAAAAGGCAAGTTTCTCATATTTATGGTCTTGTAGGGCTTTCTGAGGTGCCCTTAGATCAGCATTGGCAAAGGAGGGGAAGCACTCTAAGATCTTCCGGGTGTGTGGTGGGACCTCCGTGCTGTAACCGTGGGTCATTCTCCATTCCTAAATTTCTAGTTGAGTGAGCTCACTTGGAGAAGTAGGTGTGTGTTCACCCCTTCTTAGAGTCCGAATTCCACAGAAGCCGATTTTCGGTTTTAATATTTTGGTGCGGTGAGCGTGGAACGTGACTAGCATAGAAAATCCTTGGCAAATTCCATGACTTGAGGCGAAGGACAAGGAGTTGATCTGGCGGACTCCCCGCCTCCCGCTCCTCTGGCCACCCTCGGAATGTTTGAGGACTTCAAGAAGGAAGTCCGGGATCTCATACTGTTCGCTCTCGCGGCTCGCGGCGAGTGCTCCACGCCCTCCATCCTGGTGGTCGCTGTAACATCCCTCAAACAACTAAACCCCTAGGAGTGATTTTGTCATGAATAGGTCATGACAAAACCCTAGGAAGCTCAAGGAGACCAGGTGAACTACAACATGAAGGTAGAAATCACCCTGGTCTGCAAATAACACATTCCAATTACCTAACCTAGGGTTTGACTTTAAGGCCTCACCTTGACTCTTTGACCCCACCATAACATCCCTAACCCATTAGGGGATCCCTTGGAGCACCTAGAACCCATTGGGGTCAATCAAAGTGGTCAAGTTGACCAAAGTCAACCTTAACCCTAAAATGGTCAAAGTGGTCTATCTAGGGACAATGGACCTCCAACTTGCCAAAATGACCCCACCTAGACCTTCCTAACCCTTAGGGGAGTCCAACGGGTCACTAACCACCCATTGGGGGTCAACCAAATAGGTCAAGTTGATCAAAGTCAACTCTAACCCTAAAATGGTCAAAGTACCCTAATAAGGGTAAAGTGACCACCAAGGTGTCAAACCAACCCTACCAAAGTCTCCCTAGACCTTAGGGGAGGCCAATGAGTCACTAAGGATCCATTGAGGTCAACCCAAAAGGTCAAATTGACCAAAGTCAACTCAACCCTAAATTGGGTCAAATTAGCTCAAGTTGACCCAACTTAGCGCAAGTCGCTAAGCCAAATTTGAGTGGCCCACTAGCTTTAGGAGGCTGATATTTACATGGAATGCCACTAAAATTCTGGAGGTGAGATTTTTTCCCTTAATGGAGAGAGAGAAAGAAGAAAGAGAGAGAGGAGTTATGGAGGGAGGCTATGAGCCACCCCATTCACCTCCCCAAGCCTTCATTCATTCATCCTGACCTTTGGGAAGAGATTCCCATCAGTTTCTCATCAACCACCATCAATGGAGGAGCCCAACCACCATGGTCGACCACTCCTTCACCTCCCCTCATGAAAAAATATAAATCCCCCCTATACAGCCCCCCATTCCCACTTTTGGTCAACTCATCACCTTCAAAACGCTCTTGGCAGTCGAAATGAGGTATTAGATCGATGGTTTTGGTGGAAGATCGAGAAATTGGACAAGCTCGCCGGAGAAGGGAAAAGCCACGGTCAACCGCCGCCGCCGCCGTCGTCGAATCCCAAACAAGGTCCACTTCTCCTCCTCTCCCCTTGTGCTAGTATCTAGATCAAATTAGGTTGAGAAATCGGGCTCAAACGAGCCGATCCAAGTGAAAAAAATGGAGTTTTTCCGAAAAATCATGGTGGTGGGTTCGCCGGAAACCACCACCTCCGGCGGTCAAACCACTGTCGGGCGATACCCACCACCTCGACGGAGGTGGTGGTGGTGGTGGTTGGCCAGGGAAGTGGGCAGGTGGCCGGCACATAGCTTGGGAAAAAGCTACAGGAGGGTTCTGTTCGGGCGGCGTTCTGTTCGGTTTGGAGAAGATGAACGGTGCTGTCTTAATATATAATTATAATTATTTATATAATATAGTGAATAAATTCCCTTTTATCATGCACATTTTGATACTATTAAATGAGGTCCTTAGAGGTCGTTTTAGGAAAATTGATCAGTCACAAAAGTTCTAGACCTTTGGGTCTAGTTTAACTTAAAATTTGTTTCGGCCCATTTGGATCAGTGGTTTGACCACAACACTCAATATGATACAGCCTATACTTAAGCTTGATCAGAGACTAAATTAAGTGCCCCCACTAAACCAGTCAGGAAAGTGCCTTGAAATTTGGACCATAGGCTAATTATACAGACACACTCATGATATCCAAAAATGGGAATTTGTGAAGAATATTTTTCTATAGTTTTTATAAAAATTTAATAAATCATGTATGATTTAATTTGAGGGTCTAATGACCTCATAATTCCCCAAAATTTTGGTGGATGACCCTTAGGGTTATGAAAAAAAAATCATTTGTGTAATTTTAAGTGTAAATTAATTTTGACTTTTTAAGTACAAATTAAATTTGGCTGCGTGCAAATCAAACAAATTTTTTTTTTAAAAAAATACATATTTAAAATCATGTCCAAAAAGCACAAAAATTTCTGTTAGCCACAAAAATTTTACATATCTGACATTTCTGCATGGTTTGATTTCATTCAAAAAATCACTATAGATTCATTAGAAACCTGCATTTAAACATAAAATGATGTTAGAGTTAAAATCATGACAAAATGCACAAAATGAGCATAATTCGAAAACTTGTATACATCTAATTCTTCTGCAAAATTTGATTTCATCGGAACAGTCATTATTTATTTTTCAAGTACTTAGATTAAAACAAAAAATTATGTTAGAGGAGCACGTAGATTTATAACTTGAAACTTAAAGTTATTCAATTACTTACTTTTATCACAAAGTTTGTCTCATTGCTCAACACTTGCTTATTTGTATCTTCTCCAAATTGATATTGTTGGAGGCAATGAAAAATCTTCATGCATTTTAATTTGAACAAAATGATTCTCATTGATAAACCTGATGTATATAATCTAGCGAGTAGCCGGAGGCGGTGAATGCAATGATAGTATTGTGAATGATTGATGAAGGATCAAGCGCATACCCAACTGCACCAAAAGCTCGGACTGTTGGAGAGGACGCTACTTAATTTCTTAAATAAGTAGCAAAGCGCCACGGGTCAAGTGAAGGAACGCCGAACCCAACAATTCCCCCCCGGTGTCCAGCACAACCCGTCGGCTCAGAGGTGGGGTTACCACATGGCCCACATGGCTCAGAGGTGGGGTTACCACATGTCCACGGTTTGCCTGACCCGCCGGACCCACACAGGTAGAAGGGAAAATCGGGATTTAATAGCGCCCTCCGGTCTTGAACCCGTGACCGCCTCAGATACCAATTGAAGGATCAAGCGCATACCTAACTGCACCAAAAGCCCAGACTGTTGGAGAGGGCGCTACTTAATTTCTTAAATAAGTAGCAAAGCGCCACGGGTCAAGTGAAGGAACGCCGGACCCAACAATTGATATTGGGATAAGTGAACACAAGCAAAATTATAGCAATAAGCAACTATCAATCCAATATCTAGCATGAACATCCACTTGTCAAATCGAGCTGGAGTAATAGTACAATCTGATTAAAATAACTTCAACCTTCTTTCCTTTACAAATATGATGGCATGCAAGCGTTCTTTTTCACGTAGCTCCATCGTTAGGTCAATGTGCACCTTTAACTAGTCATTATACATTCCTAATACATTAGTAACAACTATGTACCCACAATGACCGTCCCGCAGTACATCGATCACATCTGTAAGATATTCGGCAACACATGGAGGCATTTCTTTTCGCACACTACATAATAATCTGCTCTCTTTCATAGTCACCTTTCTTTTGGAGCATATAGTAGTTGTTGTCATTGACACTTGCCCACTCAACAAAACATGCTCAAATAGGGATACATTCCGCTTAGTTGATTTTATATCATCTTTGAACTTCTTGTAGCAACCCCTAGGCCTACCCTTCAATGTTTTTGATAACAAAGGTTCCAATGTCTGATTTGAAGGAGGTTCCTTATTTCACATAATTTTTTATTTATTTCTATCTTTTGTAAAGTAGTAGTGTTATTGTATCTCTTTAAAACATCTTTACTTTCAATGTTAATTTCATTGTCTATCTCCTCTTCAAACTTTATATTCTATCTCCTCTCCAATGATTGTGAATCATCCATAATGGAAAAGAGTTAGATTGTGAAACATAAGGATCCAAATCATGCACACATGGTAATCCAAGCACATGTCTATTTCTATGTGTGCAATTGCCCACATATATACACCCGGATATTGTTGAAAGTTCTTTTTTAATCAAATGCAAAGTTACTGAAGAGATGTGTCCTACAAGCTCAAAGTACAAGGGCCCACAAAAATCTTTATTCGAGTGAATTGTGTTTTGTGCAAATACTCTTTTGATCTCTAAGAGAGAATTTGCAATCACACCTTTTTGAGGATGTTTTCCTCATATTTTTTTTAACTCATCCTTTTTAAGTTGATTGTCACAATAATATCATGCTCTATCACATCCAAGAACAACTCTAGGTTTGATCTTACTTGTTAGTTTGTCAGCACTCTAATTAGTAATGACAAATTTCAAATGCTTTGCAGTTTTTCTAGCACAATCCACCAATTCTTCCTTACTTGAAAATATAGTAGACGTAATAAAATGAATGTCAAGATCAATTTGTGAAAACGAATTTGACTCTTCATGACATAACATGTTGATATCTACACAAGAAATTTATATTAAATATTCAATTCGCTATAATTGATCAAATATCACTATTACATTGATGATTTAATCAAGGTGAGGTGACAATACCAGTGTTGCGGGTCACTCGATTTTTCACCGGTCCGGAGAATCGGACCGTCTTGGCTTGGAGTCGGATCGGGCGCACAATTAGTTAAAGAAAAATATCAGCAAATTACAAAAGACTTTTTTTGACGTGGAGAACTTAGAAAGGGTGAAAAACCACGTGGTTGGATTTGTGTCGAGCCAGAAATTAACTATTTCCTTTAAGTTTACAAGAGTTTGGGGATAATTCCTCTAAAGATGACAGACCACCTATTCGTTACAAGTACAAAGTATAAAAATTACGAAAAATAAGTCGGAGCCTTGATGGAAGTGCTCCGGCTAGGAAAATGGCCAAGTCAACGGAATCTGAATAGAAGCGTTCCGGTTGGGAGAAATCTCTAACTCCACGGAGCCTTTATGGTAGCGCTCCTGCTGAAGCGGAGCCTTGGTAGGAGCGCTCTCGCGGAGACAAATGGCGTGCCTCGGAAGCTTGATGGAGCCTTTGCGCTAGAAGGGGAGCCGAGCAAATTCCTAAGCGGAGGATCGGTCTAAGTTCACGACCTCGCCGGAAAACCTCAGAGCTCTTTTTTGATCCTTTGGAATTGCTTGTCTTCAAATGAAGGTATGCGAGTCTATTTATAGTTTTCTGGAGGGATACGTCGGTAATTGCGTTAGGACGGAATTTGTGATAGCAAATGACGTCGCTCCGTTTTGGTCACCTGGATCGCCAAATTTAGCAAAATGACGAGAGTCCCCCACCGGGCGGTCCGGGCAGGCCGGGTAGGGTGCCTAACGACGACGGTGGCCGGAGGGGGCGTGTGCTCACGTGCTACGCTTGTGCGTCTGCGTCTGGCTGCGCCCCTTCCATCGAGATCGTCCTTCCCGTGCGACTTTTTGGGTCTCTCGGCTTGACTTGGAAATCTAGAGAGGGGACCTCATCAAATGCCCCCAAAAATTTGCGAGTCATGACCCGCGAAGCGAAGAGCGCGGAAATTTTTGTCTTCACTCGGGGTGTCCTAGAACCTTGCGATCATCGGGCTCGATCGCGAGTAATTGTTGGCCAAAAATTAGGGAGAGTAAAAAACTAAATATTTCTCGGCATAGTGTGTTGAATGTTATCTACCATGTGGGCAAGATATTTGGCCAAGACAATCTTTATTCGCAGCCTATTTTGAGATAGGAGAATTTGGCATGAGATATTTTATTATCTCAGACGCCTTCCATTATGAGCCCTTCTTTGAGGTCTATATATTAGAGAGGGTCATCCGCCCCTCCTCTTTTGTTGTTGCCACGATCTTGGAGTTTGCGTGGTCTTGCCGTCGTCATGTCTCCCTCAAAAAAGGTTAGCTTTTCATGAAAAAATATTATGCCCTGGTGATGGGGAGCAAACAAGCGAAAAAATTTGTGTGCGGAGAACCCCGCACGTGGCGGTGCTGATGTGAAAGCGCGCGAAAAAGGCAGCGTATGCGGGGGCGGCTTGTCTGAGGGCAACCATTGTGGGGATGTCATGCGCGGCATCGCCCGCGGGGGCACGCGCACAGTGCCAGCTGTGCGGGGGCGCGCTGGATGCGCATGGGGCGTCCAGCGCTGGGGCGCGCAGGGCGGCCCGCGCGGGAGCGCGAGCGGGGCTACCGGCACAACAGTAGCACATGGGAGAAATTAGAAAGGCAGAGGTTGCACTTAGGTTTTTTAAGTTTGTGGGAGTTCCGTCTTAATTGAGATGGTTTTTTTAGGGTTTGCACGTAGTGAAAATAGGTCTGCACCTAAGATCACTCTTTTTCTTTTTGGTTATTCTTTTTTTTTTCTCTTTCTTTTTTTCTCATTTTTCTCATTTTATGTTTTTACTTTCACTCTAATTTAATTGATGAGTCCGAATTTGTTAGGTGTAACCCCCAGAGGAAAGTAGGAAAGAATTGTAGGACGCCAGATCAATGATCTGACGGCTCACTGAATCTGATCGTATTTACAAAAATAGATTGAAAAATCAAAGAAAAAATTCCGTAAAGAAAAATCTGACCGTATTTTGTGAACCATCTGATCATACGATCGGACGGCCCATGGTTCTTCCCTATCTTCCTCTATGTGGGTTACACCTACCTAAATTTTTTTGTTAATTGATAATGTGTTTTACATTTTCTTTGGGGCCAATTATTGTATAGTACTCCATCATCAGATTTGGGGATGGGATCGTTGTGATGCAAATGCATAGCAATATGTAAATGTGTTTGTAAAAAGTACATATGACATCTACTTTTCGCGGAGATCATCTTTGCATGCCTAGGATATCAGTTATGTTGCTCGGGGTATCATTTTTGCATGCTCGGGACATGATTTTTGTTGGCCGCGCAAAAATTATCTGTTGAAAGAGCATGAATGAAATGATTTCACAGGCGAGCAAAAATGATATCCCGGACATTCTTTCATTAAAAGAAAGTGTTTTATATATGCTAAAGTTAGGGCATGTTTTTGGTATATATATTATACTAATGATTAACGTCTATAAGAAATATTTCTATATCAAACAAAAAATAGCTTATCTTAACATGAAGTGGAATAGTTCACTGCATGCTAGGGACCATGCTTGGATCCATTTTTTGTGAATCTTTATAACACCTTGATTTTATGATGTCTGTGCCCTAAAATAGATTTTTGGTGCCTTAGTGGAGTCCCTAAGAGAATGAGGCAACATGGGGAGGAGTTGGCAACCATTTAAAGAATATTTTGTTGCTACACGACTATGTAGAGGCTCTTGTAGAAACCCCTCCATCCCGAGTCATGCACGGCTTGATGAATTATTTTACACAAATATGTTAGTGGTCGTGTAGGTTGACACAACCATCGACACGACTTACCCATGTTGTTTCACAGGGCGTGTCCAAGCCCAGGAAACACAAATGTGTTCATTTCATTATACTAGTTGAGCAGAGCCTGGCTCACGACAGTGTACGGGGCTGTGGACTCATTTTAAACCCGATTTCATGTCGTTGATTTGGGATTTTAAGAATGGACGACTTGGATTATTTCCCGAGGCTTTTAGGTCAGTAATAAGACCTTTTGAGGATCATTTCACTTCTGTGATTCTCTCTCTTAGGTTTGAGAAGGAGGATAGGAAGAAAGAGGGAAAGCTTGAGGGATACGCCATATAAGGGCGATTTGGAGCTCTAAATGACAAGTCAAGGCCGAATTCAAGGAGAGGAGTCCAATTCGGTCATCTCCATCCCTTTCTTGCAAATTTCCATGACACTGAAGCGAGCTCCAAAGATAACGGCGGCTCTTCTTGGTTTTAGGACAATGCATGTCCATTTATTTTGAGTTTTCTCTGCATATGAAAGTCACCATCACTAATTAGTGGATGTTATGGCCTCCTTTGATTTGCTAGTACCTTGGGGCATCGAATTGCAACCCTATCATGAGATTGCATTCGAAATTCGACAATTATTGCATATTTGGGCATTTTGTGTGAAGTCTACCTATGGTAATAGACATCGATGATGATTGGTATAACGTTGCATTTAGGTTTGACCTAGTGCGTGTGCCAGAGAATTACTCTAGTAAATGCATCGTATTATATGTGGAGTTTGGGAACTTGGAGATACGTAGTATTCCTAGCGAAAGCCCTAAGGTGGCGGCCTTAGATTTGACCTTTAGAGGAAACCGCAAAATAGTCGTTGCTAGGCATTTGTGAGAGTAGGTTGTTTCACTTGCGGATGATAATTTGACCTTTAAAGGATTTCGTTGTATAGAAAATGATTGAGGAATGATCATAGTTTGATGACCATAAGTATAAAGTTGTCATATGATGGATCGGTGATAACATGATTTGGAAACCGCTAGGACATTAAATTGAGAATACCACAATGTGGAGTGGGTTAGACGATAGTGTCAACCGTTGATCGTGTGAATGAGAATGTGATTGAGGATGGACCTGGACCTTCGTCGCATTTTGTAGTGGAGATGACTTAGACCTAATACATTGGGAACTATATCTATGTTCATTTGGATTGGTATTTAGAGTTGCAGTGGGCTTCCATTTATGTTGTGCTTATGAATGAGGATGAACCTTAACCTTCATCACAAATCACATCGAGGGATGAACCTAAACCTCCTACGATTGGATCTAATAAGAAATGACTTAAACCTCCTAACAAACTATGGACCGGGGATGAACTTGCACCTCTCGTCGTGATGCTTGTTGTGGATATGACATAGATCCACTTATCAAGTACTTGTTGCGCATGCCATTATAGTATGAGGTCGTGTGGCTATGAATGCTCGTGATGCCTTTATTGATAATGTGAATGTAATCATGTGGGTAAGAGTGTCCACGACAGTTGTGTTAATTGTGTTATTGTCATGCTAGCTTTATGACTATTGTTTTAGGCACTTGTGAGGAACCCTACTATCATGAATTGCAAACCTAGGTTCACCTTTTATATATTGTTGAACCTATAAGACTTATTGTTCTTGATTCTTCACCTAGTGTAGCTTAGTTGCATTTTCAATTTGTTACATATTACATGTTGTGTACCTACTTACAAGTGTGTGATGACTGGGCCCTAGAGTCCAGTAGGACATGGGAGAGGGATCATATGTGATTTGTGATCAACACATAGCTGACCCTAATTTTTCTCTGACTTGTGCTTGGTCCAAGTGTCAATGCACAATGTAGCTTACGGGCTTAAAGCCTAAAAGTGCTTAAAAGAAGAATAACCGCTTTTTTGATTTTTTTTCATTTTGGTCTATGAGTCGATAAATATATTGTTGTACTTTCTTGTTTGCTTATATACATTGTATTTGAAGTGATGTCATTAAGACCAAACTTTGCTTGCATTCTTGTTTTAGTGTAGTGGACATTCATGTATAAAGATATGCTTTTGCTGGTGTTATACCGCTCTTGTTATAGTTTTACATTTGTACATTTTATAACATTTAGGTTGTGTATTGGTAAGTTGTGGAGATCCGACCGGACCTATGTTATATTACTTGTACATTAGTACATATGAAATGTTACAAAAATAAAGATGTTGGAATGAGTTCAACCTTTAGAAAAATTTCATTTTCTCCGTAAGAAAATCATCGACAAGTGAATAATATGATTTTAAGTACATAATCATTATTCTGAGAAGGTGAAATGTAACATAACATGAGGAGAAGGAGAAGACAGGTGAAAGATAAGATCCAAAGACATTCTCTTGGCCAACGAGCAAAAATGATATTTTGGGCAAGCAAAATTAATCTCTCAGAAGAGCAGAAATGAAAAAAACTCCTCATAGAGTAGAAATGATATCCCGAGAGAGCAAAAATGATATCCCAAGCGAGCAAAAATGATATCTCGGGCAGCAAAAATGATATCTTGGGCGAGCATAAATAATCTATGCGGAAAGTCGATGTCCTATATGCATTTTAAAAGCGCTTTTACAGATTGCCACGTACCATCATTGCTACAACATCGTCTGAGACGGTGTCCGTATACAAAATTCTTGCTTTCTTTGTTGACTTGCTAGAACGTTTGAAAGAAATCAGAACCCTCAAATCATGTAAGGCTTTTGCAAACAAAAAAATATTAGGCTCTGCTTGGCTCAGCTAAAGCACTTTGAGAAGAAGTGGTGGGATGTATTGATAAGAAATCCGTTATTTTAAGAAGTAGTGAGAAAGTTGAAGAATCGTTTGGAAAAATTGCTTTTGTAGTGTTGTTTGAACTGTGTGAAGTTGTTATACACAATTGTGTGAAGAAATTCGTCCAAACAGTTCATACACGCTGACATAGGAGAGAACTATGTGTAATAATCAAGAGAAGTTGCTCATATAACGGGTTATCGGACACTCAACCTTTCTTTCGCGCGGTAGGCCCATAAATATTGTTCTATTAACCATTATCATTAAAAAAGTTGTTGCTCAATCACAAATGCATTATTCTTCATGAATTTTTGGGTAGTTTTTAAGCTCCTCTAAAGAATTCAACAAGTATACACTGGGTCCTGAGAGGCTTAGTAGGTAATTGGAAAATAATTGTAATACTTCGAGATGAATCCACTACCTATTCGACATGTTTGTTTTTCCTCACTATTGTTGAAGTTGGTAAATATTTTCGGTCCTTTTGTTACTCACACCGGGTTAGCCCACGTGAGCTTGGGGGAATCAAAGTATGAACCACTTTGAAATCTCCATGGTTGACGACAGTGGGGGCCCGGAGTGGAGTCAAGGCCTCTTGTCAGGTCAGATCTTCTCCCGACCCTTGTGTTTTGCGGTTTCACTATGTTAAGAGACTTGGTCTATTAGGTTTTTTTGTGCAAAAAATTGGGATCTAGAGAGCAACCGCCGGAAGCAATGGGGAGTTCACCATTCTTATACGAGGAAGGTGAGAGTTTTCTTGAGAGATTGTGAGAGATTATTCTCACTGTAAGTCTAGCATGTAAACTCATCATTTATTTGATAATACAAGTGAAAGAGGCGAAGGGGGAGAAGACGTAGCCTGGAATAGGGTGAACCTTTGTAAATCTGATTTTTTTGTTTGTTGTTGTACTTCTCTTCTGGGCATTTTTTCTTTACAACTACAAGATCACTTAGAACCTTGTGAAGCAGTGGTGTTATTTTTCGGCCCTTTAGCACTTGATCCGGTGTCATCACATGTGAATGTTTGCATATTCATCACTCTCAAGAACAATGTCATGTTGATCAAATGCAGCTGACATAGTTCCCATGGAAGTGGTCCAAACATTCTCTCAGGTAGCTACAACCTAGTTAAATATGCTGTCAAAATTACATTTTAGTTGAGGAGCTATTTTCGCATGTCGAAATTTTGCGGTTAAGGGCGTCATTTAAACAAAGAAAAAATATCCACTTTTATGTTCAAACTAGTTTTAATTTTGTAATGCTGGTTGTAACAATTGTCATGTCAAACATACATAATGCTATGACGATGGTGTTTTTGCCCAAACTCATGGGAGCAAAAAAATGTCACGCCAAATGGAGCCTTAGACTGAATGATTTATGATTAAAATAAAAGATAACAATTTTTTTATATTAAAGGACCAATAAGAGTGACAATTATTGAAAAATAGAATAACATATTTAAATGGACTAAAGATTATATTAAGTGATTTGAGCATATACAGCAAAGGGTACAAATTACATCAACAAGCAAATTAGTATAGAAAAATTTAGTAAAAGGGTAAACCAAAGATAATATTGAGAAAAGCTGTATGGGATGATTTGCACAATGTAAAATGAAGAATAAAATCTACATTAATGAATAGATACAGTTAGAGTTGAAAAAAAATATGTCGCACAAGAGTAAACTAAAGACGGCATATTGAGTGGAATTTGTTCGGGATGATTTTTGCAGGTATATCCATGGTCTGATCCACATAGGGCTCAGTGTGAAGGATCACCCAAGGGAAGATACCAAAGATAGTGCGGAAGAAAGTAGTTCATGATGATTTGTGCATTCACAATAGAATAGAAATTGTTGGGATTTTCTATACGACACAACACTTGTGCGCAGCGGAATAAATGAACAAGAAAAGTCCAAAATAGTTCGGATCTAGCGATATACATTGATCAAGAAGAAAGTGTTGTAAAATAAAATTACTTTTGCGGGATTGAGTCGATACTCAACCTAGATGTTCCAGAAGATCTGCCGATCACTTAGCGGCTGGAGTCCTTAGTGCAGAATAGTGTTCGCACCTCTACAGTAAATCCACACGAATGGGAGAACTGGTAGAATCTTGTCGAACAAGATCTAGGTCGGGAGAGGGCACTCTGCGTCTTCACGGACTGCTAGGTCCGTTACAGAAGAGGCGGCGGCGACACTCGCCGAAATTAGGCTTAGCGACGGCGACGGGATTGGCGAAAACGGAACAGCTTCCGTCGGCCTTTTAGGTCTCGGGTTTTCGCACAGTGCGACTCGTGTGCTTAGACAGAATGATTAATTAGTTGTGAAACCCTAAAACTTCTATTTATACCCAAAAGAATAAACAGAACAACTCATCGCTATTCGTAGACCCATGACTTGGAATACATCGTTTCGACCAGACAACCCTTGTCTCGACGAATCGTCGAGTATAAATAACATATTCGACGAATCATAGAGTATACAAAACATACTCGACGAATCGTCAAGTATCCATAAGATACACGATGAACTCAGCGCCAGCCTTGCCGAATCAACATTTGACTCGACGAAGGCCTAAGTGCCAAATTCGTTGAATCAACTTTTGACTCGACGAACGCGTTGAGTGAACTCAACGCACTCAACGCCTGAGAACCAGACTTGTCGAATCAACACCTTAACTCAACAAATCGTTGAGTGAACTCAACGCACTCAACGCTTAAGTGTCATACTCGTCGAATCAACACTTTGACTCGATGAATCGTTAAGTAAATTCAACACACTCAACGCTATCATTCGACGAGTCAACACTTGACTCGATGAAAGCATTGAGTGGTCTCAACGCACTCGACGCTTTCAAAGCCTGGCTGAGCTAAGTCATTTCCACTCATCATATGAGTATAACCAAACTAATCCAATCTCTCAATTTCTCCAAACATTCTTAAGTGCGACCCTGATAGGCTCATACTGCGTTGGTAGTGAGACTACATGCTTGATCACTTCCAGATCACAATTGTAACACCAACAGTCTCTCACTTGATCTTGAAAGTATAAAACAAAAGCTTCACAAATAATGAGCGACATCTAGCAATGCATCATTGCTCCCCAAGCAGTAAGAGTTTAGAACTCAAAAGCCATCGTGACCAATGTATCAGTGTTGTCATGTCCCTTCGTCCCTTACATCCGGATAGAACTAGAGGTATAGTCGTATAGACCGTGTCACCCTCATAATTGCTCAATCCTAGTTTCCTGATCTAGAATGGGCTTCCAGAAATTGGTGAGCTCAATATCATATATTAACTCAATCAAGCATGGTCATGCATTTCTCAGTCTCATTCCATCAAGGGGCCCTTGGATACAACTCCTGTCATATAGGAGAACAAATTCCATCTCTGCTCACACACAAACACCCAATAACCACATTTATCATCCAATTTTCTCAAGACTGGACATTTGATAGCATCAAAGCACACTCTTCCTCACTAGATGAATGCTGTGACTTCAGGTCAAAGGACCACAAACACCATTGTCACTTGAGTCATACTTGTGACACGTTCATATATCAATCCACAAAATATTCTCATGGTGGGTCTGTCCAGTACAACTTGTTCACTAACAAGTACCAATGTGATGACTTGATATCACAATATCATGACATGTGAGAACCGGTCATCAGTCAACGCACATGTTAGTCTTAATGTGTCATCATCGCCCTTAGCTTCTAAGATGACACTCGACTAGAGACCATTTAAGAATAAAGCTTCTAATAATATAAACTCTCACATTCAAGTCACCACTTGACTCCTATGAAAGCAAATATTCTAAGGGCATTTATTATGTTAAATTACTCTATCACAATAGAAATAAATTTACAAATAAAAGAATTTGCCAAAATATATAAATGAAATGTATACAGTACTCTATTCATCAAATGAATTATTATACCCAACAAACATACAATCCACAAGACTCTCACTAGGGCTGATCATTAAAGTATCATATACCCATAGATCTAACATGACCATCATGTTTCCTCTGCGCTAGAGGCTTTGTCAGTGGATCCACAATATTTTCTTCAGTCGGCACTCTGCAAATGCTCACATCTCCTCGATCGACATTCTCTCGAATAAGATGGAACCACTGAAGTATATGCTTGGAGCACTGATGAGATCTAGGTTTCGAAGCAAGTGCAATTGCACCGTTATTGTCACAGTAGAGAACTACGGGACGAACAATGCTAGGAACTACATCTAACTTGCCGATGAATTTCCTAATCCATACAGCCTCTTTCGCTGCATTTGCTGTAGCGATATACTTGGCCTCAATTGTAAAATCGACAACTGTCTCCTGCTTGGAACTCTTCTAGCTAACAACACCTCCATTTAGGCAAAATTTGAACCCTGACCGAGACTTTGAGTCGTCTCTATCAGTTTGGAAGCTATCATCAGTGTAACCTCTTACAACGAGCTCTTCCTCTCCGTCAAATACCAAAAACGTATCCTTAGTCCTTCTCAAGTACTTTAGGATATTCTCGACGGCTATCCAGTGACCATCACCGGGATCAGACTGATACCTGATAGTCATGCTCAAGGCATAAGAGACATCGGGTCGAGTACATATCATTGCATACATGATTGACCCAATTGCCGAAGCATATGAAATCAACTTCATGCGGTCCTTATCTTCACAAGAATTAGGACACTGGTACTTAGAGAGACTCACACCATGAGACATGAGTAAGAATCCTTTCTTGGACCCAAACATGTTGAATCGTTTCAACACCTTATCAAAGTATGTACTTTGGGTCAAACCCAGCAACTTCTTTGATTTATCTCTATAGATCTTAATACCAAGTATATAAGTCGTTTCGCCCAAGTATTTCATAGAAAAGCAGTTCCCTAGGTTGTTCTTAATAACTTTTAGGGTCGGTTTGTCATTCCCGATCAGCAGTATGTCATCTACATACAATATCAGGAAGACAACAATGCTCTCAGTAATCCTCTTGTAAACACGTGATTCATCATCGTTCTTGATAAAACCAAACTCTTTGATCTTTTCATCAAAACGAAGATTCCAACATCGAGAAGCTTGTTTTAATCCATAAATAGATTTTTGCAGCTTGCATATTTTAGTGGTTTCACATGGAGATACAAAACCGTCGGGTTGTATAATATACACTTCCTCAAGGAGGTTTTTATTTAGGAAAGCCGTTTTGACATCCATTTGTCAGATCTTGTAGTCATAATATTCAGCAATAGCAAGCAGAATTCTGATAGATTTAACCATAGCAATAGGGGAAAAGGTCTCATCATATTCAACACCGTGAATTTGCTTGAAACTCTTAGCCACCAGTCGCCCTTTGAATGTCTGTACATTCCCATCCATGTCAGTCTTCTTCTTGAAGACCCACTTGCACCCTATGGGTCGTACCTCTTCAGGTGGTCCACCAAGTTCCAAACTTGGTTTTCATACATGGAGTCCATTTCAGATTTCATGGCCTCAAGTCACTTCTCGGAGTCCGGTCCACTCATAGCCTCTTGGTAGGTTGCAGGCTCATCACTATGATCTATAAGCAACACCTTACCTATTTGAGACACGAGAAATCCATATCTCTCAGGCTCAAATCTTGGTCTACCAGATCTACGTGGAACTTGTGTTTCCTGAGCAGGATCTCCAGCTACAACAACTTGTAGTCCTGGCTTAGGTTCCAATTCCGGTTCATTCACAGTTTGTGGTTCTCGAATTTCTTCAAGTTCTACCCTGGTAGTCTTTCTACTTAAAAACTCTTTCTCAAGAAAGACACCAGTCCTTACGACAAACACTTTGCCTCGAACGGTAGGTATAAATAATACCCTTTAGTTTCCTTAGGATACCTCACAAGGTAACACTGATCTGAATAGAGTTCCAGCTTATCAGACACTTGACGTCGCGTGTATGTCTCATAACCCCAAACCTTAATGAACGACATACTAGGACGCTTCTCAGTCCATATCTAATATGGTGTCTTCAGAACCGCTTTTGTTGGAGCACGATTTAATGTAAAAGCAGCAGTTTCTAGAGCAAAATCTCAAAAGGAAACATGCAGATCTGTATGACTCATCATCAATCGTACCATATCTAATAGAGTATGATTCCTCCGCTCAGACACACCATTATGATGTAGTGTTCTAGGTGAAGTGAGTTTTGATACAATACCACACTCTTTTAGATGATCACGAAACTCATGACTTAGGTATTTGCCACCTCGATCAGATCGGAGTGCTTTAACCTTCTTACCCAATTGGTTCTCTACTTCATTCTTAAACACTTTGAACTTTTCAAAAGTTTCGGATTTGCACTTCATTAGATACACATATCTGTATCTACTGAAATCGTCAGTAAATGTAACGAAGTATAAATCCCCACCTCTAGCCATAAAATTCATGGATCCATATACATCACTATGTACTATACCCAAGAGATCATCAGCCCTCTCATTGAAACCAGTGAAAGGGGTTTTAGTCATCTTGCCTAACAAACAAGATTCACATCTCTCAAATGATTCATAATCAAATGAGTCCAGTAGTCCATCTTTATGGAGCTTGGATATACGTTTCTCATTTATATGGCTCAAACGACAATATCAAAGGTACGTAGGGTTCAAGTCATTCATTTTTAGTCTTTTAGTATTCTCTATATTATAGATCTGATGGTCTAAGTTCAAAACATATAAACCATTAAATATTTTTGCTATACCATAACAAGCATCATTCTTAAATATAAAACAAAAACTGTTCTTAATAACAAAAGAAAATCCAATCATGTCCAAACATGAAATTAATATAATGTTTCTAGTTATGGAAGGAACATAATAACAATTATCAAGTTCTATTACAAGCCCGCTGGGCAAAGAGAGACGGTAAACAACCACGACGACAACATCAACTCTTGCTCCATTGCCAACACGCAGGTCCACCTCCCCTTTACTCAGCAATCTTCTCCTTCTCAGTTCCTGCACATTTATACAAATGTGAGAACCATATCCGGTATCCAATACCCAGGGTTAAGGAGCAGAAACATTTATCTCTATAACATAGATACTAGAAGCGGAAGTCATACCTCCCTTCATTTTGCGCAGACTCTCAATATAAGAAGGACAGTTCCTCCTCCAATGACCATCCTTGCCACAGTGGTGGCATTTCCCTTCTTTCACTATGCCTTTCTTCTTCAGTTCTGAAGACTTGGGCTCAAGAGATGACTTAGGTCTTACCTTTGTCTTCTTGAAGCTTTTGGCCTTGCCCTTGCCTTTATGCACCATCAGTATAGGGCTAGCAGGCTTGGTCTTTTTCATATTGATTTTGACAGTTCTAAACATGCCTAGGAGCTCGAGAAGTGTCTTGTTTATTTCATTCATGTTATAGTTCAAGACGAACTGCTCATAACTGTCTGACAACGATTGCAGGATCAGGTCTGTGGCCAACTCTTGGCCTAGATGAAGTCTAGTCTCTCAAGGTTCTCTATATACCCAGACATCTTGAGTACGTGAGTCCCTACTAGGTCCCTAACTCCCATATTACATTGGAACAACGCCTTAGTGACGTCAAACCTCTCTTGACGAGTTTTCCCTTAAAACATTTTCTTGAGATGCTCGTCAATATCCTTGCAACCCATGTTCTCATGTTGCTTTTGAAGCTCAGAGTTCATGGTTGCCAGCATGAGGCATTCGACATCTAAGGAGTCATCAAGATACTTCTTATAAGCATCCTATTCAGAACGGGACGCATTCTCGGCAGGCTCTTCAGGGGATTTCTCTTCCAAAACACAGAGCTTGCGCTCTTGCCTGAGAACAATTCTCAAGCTCCTGTACCAGTCTAAGTAGTTCGTCCCACTCAGTTTATCCTTCTCAAAGATGGCTCTGAGGGACAGGTGGAGTGAGATCCACTTGCCATGGAAATTTTATAAGGATTCAGTAGAGAAAAATCAGTACTATATTTCAAAATATATTTTATCATTTCAATTAGGACTTTAATCAAAACAACTCTCACTATTTTTATCAAACTGATAACCCTCGATATCAATTCGGTGAGTATATGCGAGTTGCTCTCTTAGTGGACGATCTATATTTCACTAACAATATGAGTCAACTTTGGTTTTTCTCTCACAATGCAGCTATTTAGGTAGACAACACTTGTCAATTGCATCATTATACAACTCCTGTATGGTTGATGAATAACTCTTTATTCGCATCCATCATATGGTGCATATCAATCTTATGCCTCTGGGCACTCAACCTTTGAGGTCACCCAGTTAAGTTTGACTTGACGTTGATAGTGGGATATCACAATTATCCGCTCGCACCTTTACCAAGATAGATTAATGCACCTTGCTTTGGCAAGCCCACACTTCATCGATTGAGACAGGAAGAGTGTCATCCATCGGAAGGCATCAGAATATTTAATATTTCTTAAGGAATTTTTAAATAATTGATTAACACTTAATCATGATTAACTATTAACCAGTGTGCACATCAACAAAATAAAACAACAGCAATCAGAATCAAAATGCATCCCAAATGTGCACAAGGAAATCATTAACACTTGATGAATTGAGCTAAATCTGAACATCTAGAACTCTTCTAAATCTTCAGATCTACATGCACTGGACATGAGCAACACAGACTCCACTTACACAGTAGACAAGCTCATCTCTCTATGTGAGATTCAAAATCTAACACACTTGGTTTCACAAACCAGTAAGAGGGACGATTACTGTTAAGGAGTAACAAGGAAATAAACAAAGAAATCACATGCGTTCTTGGTGAGGATCCAAGAATAAATTTGAGCATTTTAGAACTTTTCTAAATTTCCAGATCTACACACCATGGATTTAACAACATCTGAAACAATGAATGTCGCTGAAACATGCCTCTGATACCACTGTTGGGATTTTCTATACGATACAACACTTGTGCGCAGCGGAATAAAGGAACAAGAAAAGCCCAAAATAGTTCGGATCTAGCGATATACATTGATCAAGAAGAAAGTGCTGTAACATAAAATTACCTTTGCGGGATTGAGTCGATACTCAACCTAGATGTTCTAGAAGATCTGCCGACCACTTAGCGGCTGGAGTCCTTAGTGCAGAATAGTGTTTGCACCTCAACAGTAAATCCACACGAACGGGAGAACTCCTAGAGTCTTGTCGAACAAGATCTAGGTCGGGAGAGGGCACTCTGCGTCTTCACGGACTGCAAGGTCCGTTACAGAAGAGGCGGCGGCGACACTCGTCGGAATCAGGCTTAGCGACGGCGACAAGATCGGCGAAGGCGGAACAACTTCCGTCGGTCTTTTAGGTATCGAGTTTTCGCACAGTGCGGCTCCTGTGCTTAGACAGAATGATTAATTAGTTGTGAAACCCTAAAACTTTCTGTTTATACCCAAAAGAATAAATAGAACAACTCATCGTTATTCGCAGACCCAAGACTTGAAATACAGTGTTTCGACCAGACAACCCTTGTCTCGACGAATCATCGAGTATCCATAACATATTCGACGAATCGTCGAGTATACAAAACATACTCGACGAATCGTCGAGTATCCATAAGATACACGACAAACTCAGCGTCAGCCTTGCCAAATCAACATTTTACTCGACGAAGGCATTGGGTGAACGCACTCAACGCCTAAGTGTCAGATTCGTCGAATCAACCTTTGCTCGACGAAGGCGTTGAGTGACTGAGAACCAGACTCGTCGAATCAATACCTTGACTCAACGAATCGTTGAGTAAACTCAACGCACTCAACGCTTAAGTGTCATACTCGTCGAATCAACACTTTGACTCGACGAATCGTTAAGTAAACTCAACACACTCAACGCCATCATTCGACGAGTCAACACTTGACTCGATGAAAGCGTTGAGTGGTCTCAACGCACTCGACGCTTTCAAAGTCTGGCTGAGCTAAGTCATTTCCACTCATCATATGAGTATAACCAAACTAATCCAATCTCCCAATTTCTCCAAACATTCTTATGTGCGACCCTGATAGGCTCATACTGTGTTGACAGTGAGACTACATGTTTGATCATTTCCAGATCACAATGGTAACACCAATAGAAATTAGATAGAGGCTTTTTTTGGCACGACTTATTTGCTCCAATGAGTTTGATCAAAAACGTCAGTATCATAGAATGTATGTTTGACAAGACAAAGGTTATGACCACTATCAAGAAAATAAACTAATTGAGTAAAAAATGCATGAACTTTTTTAGGTGAGGTCGGGCGTTCACGAACGACAGTTCATGATCACCGCGTTCACGACTGCCACCACCATGCCAAACGAAGCCAGAATTAGTATCAAGAAATAAGAAATAATTACCCAAACCTCCCCTGTAAACTAGCATAATTAGTGAGAGCACCCCTCTTATTTTCGAAATTACAAAAAACTCCCCTTAAGTTTTTATTTCATTACCAAAACCTCGCCTGGTCTTTTCATTTCATTGCATTCATGAAGAAAAATACCCCTCTGGACACTGTTCACCGAGGGGGGTGTTTTTGTGCATGGATGTTATGAAATTGAAACTTCCGAGGAGGTTTTTGTAATGAAATGAAAACTTTAGGGGAAATTTTTGAAATTTCGAAAATAAGAAGGGTGTTGTCAGTATTTTAGCAAAGTTAGAGGGGAGGTCCCGGTAAATGGCCCCAAGAAATAATTAAACCTTAAAATGGTAGATTAAAGCTAAACTGACTAAAATTGTTTAAGATAATTGGTGCAATTTAGATTTACAACAATAAGCACATGAAAAACAAGGAGGCATAGAGCCGACGACAATGCTTGGGATAAGACCAATGACAAGGATTGATGCCGAAACATAGGATCCAATGAATGAAGATTGCAATTGCACCCTTCACAGAGATAACAAACCCCAAAACAAGTCTGGTGCAAGAACATAAAGAAAAATAACAAAGTTTACAAAATTATGATAACAGTAACACATATTAAAGCTGCAATCATCCAAATTCATGCAAGAACAAGTGTATGTGGGTAAATTTCAGCAGGAATTTTGATTAAAAATACTCAAATTATAATAATAAAAGCATTATTCTAAACTGCAATACTGTCAGCAGCAGTAGCAAACAGGAGAAAGATACAAGCTGCACATCAAATGAACCCCTCCAATGCATTTCTGCAACATAAAGAGGTATATAGACCACAAACATGAAGAAAAACAAAATACAACACATCATAATTTCAACCTCTGAGAATGTCGATTAACGCCTGCTTTTTAGAACTCGAGAAAGTATGCGCCTGCAGTGTAAGGTGGCCTTTAACTTAGGAGCGAGGTGGCGGATAGCTTGAACAAGTGAAACATGCAGAGGAGAACCCTATAAAAAAGTAATGAATAAAATAATACATTAAAGTTTTATAATTAAAAGTAAAGAACAGTTCATGAGAAGATGTTCTACCTTAGTATAAGCCAGGGCAGATTGGATGACATAATTTGCAAATGGATCTTGAACCAGCTGCTCGAAAACATCCCTGTGAAGTAACTCTGATACAATTTTTGCTCTCTCGTTGTGATTGAAAACCTGGAGGCATTTCTCCACTACATTACTGCCGAACTTTTGCATTGAAAGATCGACGAAATGCCCTTTGAATTGGGATTTAAGAATTTCATTTGCAGCTGGATTAGCAAGATCAAGAATGAATTGTACCACGTAATTCCTGAATCAATACAAATGTATTAGCCAAGATATAAATGTGAGTAGTATAAAATTGACCTCAGACTAAAGAAAACAGTGGATAAAAGCCTACATTTGATCTGCTTGTCCAGAATTTGACAGAGCGTTAATTATTATTTGAACAACACTGCAGAATATTGAACCTGTCTTCCTTAGTTTGTTCTGGCCTATAGTTTATAGAAGATCTAAGTCACTTTTGAAGCATAAACTGCAATTTTGAAGTTAATTAAATCACGCTAAACCATTTGTATGTGCCATCAAAATTCATCATTGGAACTGTAGAAAGGTATAGAACCAGGGCAAAAATCCTTCTTTCATTAAATTCAAATACAAGTATGAGTATATATATATAGGGAGAGAGAAAGAGGAATCCCCAATCCAAAGATGTGGGACAAAACATAAAAACTAAGTGGGCTTATAATTGGGCCACACTTATTTGAGCTTTTACATAATTTTCTTTAACATTCTCTAACACTCCCTTGCAAGCTGGAGCATACAAATCGTAAGCACTAAGCATGGACAGAAACTGATGATACATTGGTCGCGGTAATGCCTTGGTGAAAATGTCAGCAACTTGCCCAGAAGCAGGAACATGCTATAATTCTAATTGCTTCAATTGAACCTTCTCCCGGAAGAAGTGACAATCAACTTTGATGTGTTATGTTCGCTCGTGGAATACATGATTCTTGGCAATATGTATAGCAGTCTAGCTGTTGCAGAACAGAGTTGCTGGTGAGGACAATTTGACTCCCAAATCACCCACTCAAGCCAGATAAGTTCAGGCACAACAACCTCCATTGCACGATACTCGGCTTCAGCAGAAGAGCGAGTAACAACCGATTGCTTTTTACTACGCCAAGTGATAAGATTTACTCCAAAGTAGGTACAAAAATCAGTAGTGGAACGTCGATCATCAAGTGAGCCCGCATAATTAACATCAAAATACGCAACAAAAGAAAGAGAGGAGGATGGATTAGATACGAGCCCCGGTCCAAGAGTCGTCTTCAAGTACCTGAGAATGCGTTCGACTCCTGTAGATGAGAGTGTTACCTTTACACTGTTGGGTCGAGCCGATCATAAGGTTCCACCAAAACGAGAACCCCAATGCTTATATAAGGCATGTTTAACACCCCCCTCTCAAATTCACTGGGGATCATAAACCGAGAATTTGGAGAGAAGAACCTCATGCTAAGTATGAGGCTTAGTGAGCAAATCGGCAAGTTGACGATCGATCAAAACATAATGAGGAACAAGTGTACCCTGCACGTGCTGATCACGGAGAAAGAAGGTATCAACACCAATGTGCTTGGAGAGCAAGTGCTTGGTTGGATTCAAGGTAATTTGAATGGCTCTGGTGTTGTCGCAGTAGAGAGTGGTAGGACCAGAAGGAGCAGCACCAAGATCAACAAGCAACCAACGAGCCAGACAATGTCCTTAGTTGTAGTGGTCATGGCGCAGAGCTCTGCTTCTGTGCTAGAACGAGAGACGCCGGTCTGCTTCTGTGCTAGAACGAGAGACGTCAGTCTGCTTCTTGGATTTCCAAGCAATTAATGAAGAGCTCAAGAAGAGATAATAACCGGTGACAGAACGATGATCAACAGGATCAATAGCCAATGTAGCATCAGAGTATGCCTGTAACTGAAGAGAACTGTTGCGGGGGTAGAGTACACCACGAGTCATAGTAGCACGAAGATATCAGAGGACACGCAACAAGTGAGTATAGTGAACAGTTGTGGGAGCACTTACAAATTGACTCAACACATGAACAACAAAGACAATATCAGGTCTAGTAATTGTGAGGTAAACCAAGCTCCAACTAGATGACGGTACCGTGTCGGATAAAAAAGAGGAGAGCTATCATCCGGACGCAGCTGAAGGTGCAGTTCCATAAGAGTAGCAGTAATGCGAGTGTCGGACAGAGCAGCACGGTCCAATAAATTTGAGGTGTGTCGTTGCTGAGATAACTGGTAGCCAGTAGGAGTGGCAGAGAACTCAATGCCCAAGAAATAACGCAGTGTGTCAAGGTCAGTCATCTGAAACTCCTGCTGAAGGCAATGTTTAACAAACATAATATGGGAAGTATCGTCACCAGTAATAATCATGTCATCCTCATATAATAACAGAAGGGTTCAGCCTGAAAACAAGGTTGGATCATAGTGACTAGACTGAAAACTAGCGGCAAGAACTGTAGAATTGAAACACTCAAACCAAGCTCGAGGAGCCTGTTTGAGACCATAAAGTTCACGACGGAGGAGACATACAAGACCAAGAGCAATAGAGAGGCCTGGTGGTGGAAGCATGCACACCTCCTACTGCAAATCACCGTGAAAAAAAGCATTCTTAACATCCAGCTGAAATAAGGACCACTAACGAACGGCTGCGACGACAATGAGGGTTCTGACAGTAGTCATGTGAGACACAAGAGTGAAGGTCTCATCATAGTCCCGACCATGCTCCTGCTGAAAACCACGTGCCACCAATCGGGCCTTGTATATCTCCACTGTTCCATCCGAGCGAGTCTTCACTTTGAAGACCCACTTGCAAGTGATGGGGGTTGTACTAATAGGTAACAGAACTAGATCCCAAGTAGAGATGTGCTCCAAAACATCCAGCTCATCAGACATGGCGCCCTGCCACTCAGGAATCAAAGCAACCTCCCTGTAGGTACTAGGCTCTGGAACACCACAAGTAGCCGCCGGAAGGGCTGATAGGTCAAGGACTGGTAGATCAAGCAACTAAGTAGCAAGGTTGAGCTGATCTGGTGGGTGTCGATCACGAGTGGGGTAGCGTCATGCTGGTAGATCATCAACAGGTAGCTCAATGGAAGGGACCGGGAGCAGAGGGGTAAATGACACATCTGTAGGACAGGACCGTCGAACATAGTGTCGAGCATAGTGTTGAGGAAGAGGTGGGGCACGAACCTGGACAGAAGGATCAGGAGACTGTGGAGATGACTCAGGAAGAAGAACAGGAGACGGTGACCTTGGTGGAGACTGGGTGTGAGATAACTCAGAGGAATGTGACACGGGCGGTGGTATGGAGAGAAAAAGAACGTCATCAACTGTAGTAGAAGTGTGAGTAGAGGAAGGAGACAAAGGCGAGGATGAAACAAAAGGGGCGGTCCTCAACAAAAGTAACATCTCGAGAGATATGAACACGACGAGCAACCGGGTCATAACACCTACAACTCTTGTGCTCAAGACTATAACCAAAGAAAGCACAGACGATGGACTGAGTAGATAGTTTGGTGCGCTCAAGAGGAGAAAGAAGAACAGAACATAAACAACCAAACACACGTAGGTGGTCATAAAGAGGAGACGACCAAACAAACGCTCACCAGGACTACTACCCTGTAGGATCACCACATTGTGCCGTCCCTCGACACCACGGATCAACTTCCTCATAGATCACCACATCAATCAAGCAAGGCCTCCTCCTGCCCTAGATGCACTTATCTCATTGTTCCCTGTACAATGCGAGGAAGAAGGAAAGCAAGAACCTACTGGCCGCTAGGAAGGCCCGTAGCGGTGAGGAAGATCCGTCGGCGCAGAAGACCGGTTGTGGCCGGCCTGTCCGCATCCAGGGACGCTGCAGTCGCTAGAAGCAGCTGCCGCTAAGAGGGAGATGTGCCGCTGAGAGGGGGGGGGGGGCGCTGAGAGGGGGGAGATGCGTCACTGGAAGTCGCGGGAGACGGACGGGTGGTGGAAGACACGCCGCTGGAGGTCGCGAGGGATGGACAGGCCGCGGAAGCATGCGGCGTTACTTTGATACCAAGTTACGAAAAATGCTTCAGTTTTTTTTCCGATTAGGGCTACAACGGGCTTTATATATTAGCCTACAATTTATACATTACAACAGTATTCTATTCCATTTTCATGAAAAATCAGTCTCAATAATTCATATTAATTCAGAGAAAACCCACACCCTTGTTTAGGTGTTGTCTACAATATCCACTGCTGAGAGTTTGGAGTAGTTCCCAAGATTGCAATTTCATCCCAAGCCATTGTTTTGACCTAGACAGAGGATGCAGTAGGGAAGCTTCTTGAGGTGCTTCTATAGCCGTCTTACAGAAACAAGGAAAGATAGTATGGTGGTGGTGTCATTGACACCTATGAGGAGAAAGGGGAGTATTACATGTTCCTTGTTACCCTATTATAATCAGGACCTGATCTCAAAACATGAGTTATTAAATTTGCTTTGATCATTTACCCAAGGCTGTGTCTGTTTTCAAGGAAGAAGAGAATTGTTGTGTGATTGCAGTGAGGTGGTGTTCCAACGAGCGGAGCCAGGATTCTCTATGGTGATCGCTCGTGTCAGCACTCATTAGTGCATTAATATTGACTATGAGTTTGTTTGACACGATATTTTTGCTTGATGACTTTGGACAAAAACGCCTCTGTCATAGAATATAAGATTGACATGAAAATAGTAAAGACCCTAAACCCTAAAAAACAGTCAAGGCCAAGAAGAAAAAAAAACTAATTTGAACCTAAAACTGGATGTATTTCCTTAGGTGAGGTCATGCGGTTCACAAACTACAGTTCATAACCATCGCGCTTACAACCCACACAACCATGCCAAATGGACCCAGCGGTAGTCTGTAGTGTAATCATGATGCCAGTTCTTAGTGGGCTGATGTTGTTGGTTTATATGTACCCTGCACAAATTTATATCATTAATTTATTTTGCCGAATCAACATTTCCTTTGACCTTGTGTGCAATTCATGAGGGAATTATTTTGCTTGAATTTTAGTTCCCAACCATAAGAATTCATTATTTGCAGCATTGGGAAATATAAAAATCTAATGAAGCTAAAATAAAATAAATAGCAAGCATAAAAAATAATTACCCAAAAGGATCTCGAGCAAGCAGAAGGCCGTTGGTAGAAATTTCATAAATCAGCTTCGTGTAATGATCCCCGGTGGAACGAGAAATGCAGCATTGCAAAACACAACATCCGTGTTGATGAGTAGCAATTTCAACGCAATGCCTAGCAGCAGCATCAAAGATGAACTGTTAGAAAAAAAAAAATTAGGTAAACAAGTCATGTAACATAATTAAGCAATAATAATAATATGTTTAAAAAATTTAAAACCGAGGTATAATATCAAATAATAAAACAAGTTTTTAAATAAATACCCTCTCAAAAACGGGGCAGCTTTTCATAGTTTTCCACCACCAACATAGGAAGAATAACATGTAGATGTACAATCTTAAGTTTTAATATACCTATGATGCAGGATAGGCATCACACCTGTCTGCCATCCTGGAGTTCCATTGGGGGCTCACCATGGAATCCACCAGAGAGGTTTTATCAGGGATCTAGCCCGCACACCCCAACCCATCTCCAGACAGGACACAACCACAATAAGTTGTTAAGGCCGGGAATCGAACACCCGGTCCCCTAGATAAAGAGTTCTCAATTGAACTCTCATCACCACTGAGTTGCAACTCAATTTGTGATGCGAGTTCAAATAAGAACTCTTTATCTAAGAGGTCGGGTGTTCAAACTCCATCATCTGGACTTAGCTGAAGGTGAAGCTTCATAGGGGTGTCCACTATACGAGAGTCAGAGAGAGCAGTCCGAGCTAGGAGATTAGATGTGTAATGCTACTGAGAGAGTTGAAAATCATGGTCTGTAGAGCTGACCTCAAGGCCCAAGAAGTAGCTCGGCTATCAAAGGTCAGTCATCTGAAACTGATGTTGAAGTTGATGTTTGACGAAGGGCACATGGGAAGGATCATCACCAGTAATGATCATATCATTCAAATAAAGTAACAAAAGAGTCCAATCACGAGAGGAGTATACAAACAGAGTTAGATCATGTGGAATTGGCTGGAAATCGACGGCTGTAATGGCTGAGCAGAAACGTGCAAACCACATGTGGGACGCCTGCTTGATCCTATAAATGCCAGTCATCTGAAACTGAAGCTGAAGTTGATGTTTGACGAAGGGCACATGAGAAGGATCATCACATGTAATGATCATATCATCCACATAAAGTAACAAAAGAGTCCGATCACGAGAGGAGTATACAAACAGAGTTGGATCATGTGGAGTTGGCTGGAAACCGACGGCTGTAATGGATGAGCAGAAACGTGCAAATCACACGTGGGACGCCTGCTCGATCCTATAAAGGGCTCGCCTCAAGCGACATACATGACCAGGAGGAAAGGATAGACCAAGAGGAGGAAGCATGTATACCTCCTGCTGAAGATCACCATGAAGAAAGACATTCTTTACGTCGAGCTGAGACTGAGACCAGTGGAGAACAACTGCAACTGCAATAAGAGTCTGAACATTAGTCATATGAGCGATTGGAGCAAAGGTCTCGTCATAATCTCTCACCTGCTCCTACTGAAAACCACGAGCAACAAACCGAGTCTTGTACCTCTCTACAGAACCATCGGAGTGTCTTGACCTTGAAGATCCACTTGCAAGTAATAGGGAACACCACCATGTGGAAGAGGAACAAGGTCTCATGTGCGAGTGTGCTTAAGCGCATCCAACTCAGCAAACATAACAACCTGCCACTCAGGTATCTAAGCAGCCTCACGGTAGGAAGTCGGCTCTGGAATACTACAAGCAGTAGCAGGAAGGGCATGTAGATTCAGCGGTAGTGTAGCAAGGCTAAGCCGGTCGGGAGGACGTCGCTCACGAGATGGGTTGCGATGCACATGAGAATCGTCCACATGACACTCTTTGGAGGAGGCAGACACTAAGTTTGGGGGCACTAGAGCCGAGGGAATAAGAGGACAATGAGTGTAGTGATATGGAATAGGGACAATAAACGCGACAGGGGGAGAAGTGGGAGGCGAAGAGGAGTGAGAAGGTGAGCCTGGAAAGATCAGAGATGGTGTAGGTGACAACAAGGGGAGAGAAGATGAACATACCAGTGGAGAGGAGACATGCGGCGGGGGTATGGGAAGGGTGAGAAACCACACATTAGAGGGGGTCACAGATGAGTGCGAGTTCACGGGGTCAGAGGACACAAAGAAAGGGTGAGAATCATCAAAGGAGACATCACATGAGATACAAAGTCGACATGCAATAGGATGATAACATTGATAGCTCATGTGCTTGGTACTGTATCCAAGAAAGACATAAAATATAGATTTAGTAGAGAGATTGATACGCTTATATGGAGGAAGTATAACATAACACTGACAACCAAAAACACGCAGATGAGTATAATGTAGGGGTCGAGAGTACATACACGCACCAGGGCACTGAGTCTGAAGAAAAGTAGAGAGTTGCAGGTTAATAAGATGGACAACAGTGGAGACAGGCTCAGCCCAAAAAAGAGGAGGAACGCAGGAGGGGATGAGAAGAGTGTGGGTTGTCTCAATGAAGTAGTGATGCTTTCTTTCAACGGTATCATTCTAAGCGTGGGCACTGGGGCATGCAAGCTGAGGGAGAGTGTCATGGATAACAATCGCAAAAATCATGAGAGAGATACACCCCTCCCCCCTGAGTCGAAGCGAAAAATATGTATGGAATCAGAGAACTGGGTGCGCACCATAACAAAAAAGTAACATACATCTGGAAGAATTAAGAACGAAAGTGCATAAAATAAATCTAACAATAATGAGAGTAATCATCAACAAATATAACATAGTACCGATGTCCGTCCTTTGATACAAAAGGAGCGGGACCTCATACATCAGAATGAACTAAATCAAAAGGATGTTGAGACTTTGACTCATTAGACTGATATGAGGGTTGTAGCTGTTTACTAAGCTTACGACCCGTATAGGAGTGAGACCAGTACTGATGAGGGATGAAAGACGCGAACCCCTGGGATGACCAAGTCGATGATGCTACTGAGAGAAGCTCATTGAAGGAAGACAAGGATGAGGCCACTGGTGATGATGGAGTGGATAAAAGATGGAGAAGATCAAGGAAGTATACCCCACTACGACGACGGTCAACTCTAATAAGTGTCTCTATAAGACGAAAATGCACACGACAAGCAAACTCATCAAAAATAACAAGATAGCCTTGAGACGTAAGTTGACTGACAGATATAAGGTTCAAGGATAACTTGGGTATATACACCACATCAAGAATATGAAAATAGGTGGTATGAAGGAGGTCACGACTAATGATGGGGAAAATAGTGACATTTGCTACCATTACACTAAGGGAAGACAAGATGTGCGGTGGAAACTCGGGAGCAGCAAGGACAGCATGAGTCAACATACCAGGAGGTGTAGCAATGTCCAAGGAGTGGAGACGAGTCTCTACAGCGATTACCAAGGTCAATGCATCGCTAACAAACTCATACTTGCGCTGAAAGTCACGATCCCGAGATGTAGCAGCACACTAAGGGCAAGTAGTGCAGGGGGAAGGAGCCATCTCATCGTACTGATGTTAGAGGTCCAGGAGCTCAGCAAAGAAGGCTTGTACAGACCGATCATACTGGTAGCAAATGCCAAGGGTCTGGAATAGAGAGTAACGCATGACCTAACTAGATGAGAAGTATAGACGATGCAAGTGATCCCACATCTTCTTGGCTGTAGGTAGCTCGTAGAAGGTCATGCGAATGGGGAGCTCGCGGGACTGACAGATGAAGACTATCTCGTGAGAGTCATACGAGCGCCACTTTGCCCTGTCGGAGCGCTAGGCGAAAGCGGTTGTACTGATAGTGGAAGAGTCATCTACAGGGCTGACAGCTCATGGAGGCGGAGCAGGATCAGAGACGTCAATGTGGCCCCATAGATCTAGGTCATAAAGGATCACGCAGACGGTGACGGACCATGCCTTGTAGTTTCTTCCATCGATGATGAAATCCGCCTTCTGGTGAAAGGCAGAGGAGTTTGACGAGTCCATCAGGGCTGCAAAATCAGCCAGTAGCAGGAATCGTCAATAACATCGTTGATTCAAATCAAGAAGAGCAGCAAGAGCATCCCGAACAGGATCTACCTTGATCGGGGATGGAGACAGAGACAGCGGAGGAGTTCCGACGGCTGTAGGAGGAAGCAGAGAAGAAGAGACAGAGGAGAAGCTCCTGCAGTGAAGAAGAGGCGCCGAATCTATAGGAGAAAATGAAAGATGAGCGGGATCATCAAAATGTGTTCGGAAACAACCAAGAGGCACGACCTGCGATGCGGTGTGAGGGATCAGAACCAGTCGTTGCTTGCGAGATCGGGGAGAAGCACGGGAATGGTTCTCCCGATCGATAACAGGATTAGAACCAGGGGATTTGTGCAAGATCCAAACCACGCGGCGCTGCTTGCGGGATCGAAACCAAGCGGCGCTGCTTGCGGGATCGTAACCAGGCATGGAAATGGAAATCGTGGAGATCAGAGTATGGGATCGAGAGACGGAAGGAGGCGCACGGTAGACTCCTGTGAAAACTCTATCGGTCTGATACCATGAGAGGAATAGAAATCAATTATCATATTCACATAAACCACAATAATATATATACATGTACAAGAGATAGGGTGCTTATAACACCCAAGTTGAGCCTAAGCTAACTCTACCATACAGAATGTACACTATATTTAACAATTCACATTTAGTGTAAGGATGCATCAGACTTGGAGACCACATGAGAATGACTATATATTTTTTATTATATCTATCCCTCCTTTAAGCATAAGGTCAAGCTAATTTTAGAAGTTGGATAAAATATTATTGTTGATTTTGTGAATATGTATTATTTTAATTGTACATTAATGAATGATGGTGTGTATTAAATAATTATGTGCATGATATGCATACACATTAAAATAATGAGAATATGATATGCATGCATATTAAAATATTATGTGTGTGATTTGTATGAGTATTAAAATATTATGTGAGTCATGCATGTTTATTAAAATAATAAAAGTGTGATACATGTGTATATTAAAATATTAGGTGGAGAGTCATATATAAAGGGATGAATAGTTCATTTATAAGCATAAAGTTTGAAATTAGACATTGAGTTCTCTTCTCTCTTGCTTTTTATGGTCTTGTGCTCTTGTTTTGTTCGTTCTCTCCCGTTCTTCCCACTTCTCTACAATAACAACTGATATCAAAGCGAGGTTCTAATCTTGGACTTAAATGACTTCAACAAATTTTAAGGTGAAATTTTTTGATGGGAGAGATAGCTCCAGCCTGTAGAGATCAAGATGATTGCTTTATTGAAGCAACAAAACGTCCACAAGGTCGTGTTCAAGCCATAGAAATTTTTGAAAGAGGGCGGTGGATATGAAGAAAAAATTGGAGATGCCTTTCTAGCCCCGATGAAGTTCTTTGTGTAATCGTTGAAGAGGATACTACGACAAAACTGTTGAAGAAGCTCGAGAGACTCCACTTGAAGAAGTCTCTCACAAATCGGTTGTACTTAAAGCAATAACTCTACACCTTCAATATACGTCCATTAAGCCCACTTAAACAAGTTAAATCAAATAATGGTGGATTTGAAGAACATCGATGTGAAGATAGATGATGAGATTCAAACGATGATCCTCTTGTGCTTAGTCTATCATTTGGGCAATTCATGAATAAAATGATGTTTAGTCGGGACACGCTTTCTATCAAAGACGTGAAAGTAGGTTTGCACTCGGAGGTGTTGCGTCAAAGGTTTCATCGGACAAATCAGATGGGTGTTACGTCGAAGGTTTCATCGGACAAATCGGATGGGCATGCCAATGGATTATTCGTGAGAGCACGATCATACAAGCGAGATTGGAAGAGTGACAGAGGAACGTCAAGATCAAAGTCGAGATCAAAGAGTGACAGAGGAACGTCAAGATCAATGCAACTACTGTAAGAAAAAAAGAATTGAAAGAAAGATTGTCCTATATTCAAGGAGAAGAAGATGAAGAATTCTTCAAATTCTGCAAGCATTGTGTCGAAGGCATACGATAATGATGTCTTTGTTTTCTTGATATGTGTGTTACATGACATTCAATATTATTGAATACATGATTCTGATTGTTCTTATCATATGACTCTAAATCGGAGTTTTTTTGCAACATATCGTTCATTTGATGGAGGCTCTGTATCATGAATAATGATACTGTGTGCAAAATTACTAAAATTAAAACAATCCAGATTGTGATGTGTGATGGTGCTGAAAGAACTTATAATGAATGTCTAACATATTCCGGACTTGAAAAAGAATATTCTTTTTGTTATAACTATCGACATGATTGGGTGCAAAATCGAGATCAATGTTGACGATATGAAGATTCTTTGTGATTTGATGATCATACTTCAAGGACACACTACTACTAGTATGCTTACATTTCCATCTTCTGATTTAGATTCGTCACAATTGTGACAGTTACGCCTTGATCATATGAGTGAACAAAATATAAAAGTGGTTCACAAAAAAAAATTGATTGATGGTGTTTAATTTGAGAAGTTGGACTTCTGTGAAGAATGTGTATTAGGAAAGCAGCATAAAGTGAAGTTCAAAATCAGGATGTATTAAATAAAAGAGATTCTAGACTACATTCACACTGATGTTTGGGACTCGTTGCCTATTTCTTCTCGTTGCAGAGTCAGGTACTTTGTTTTTTTTATTGATGACTTTTCAAGGAAATTATAAGTTTATTTTTTGAAAAATAAATCTGATGTATTCAAGAAGTTCAAAATTTGGAAATCTATGTTATAAAAATAGATAGAACAATATATGAAAGTTATCTTGTTTGATGTTGACGTTAAATAAACTTCTGAAGAATTCAAAGAGTTATGTAAAGCTAAAGGGATCATGCGTCAATACCAAGAGATCTACAATTGAATGAAGTTTGGATACTGATGAATCAGACACTGTTGAAGAAGAAGCGGTGCTTGAGGATCAACATGGAGATTTTAAAAGAGTTTTGAGTGAAGACATTAAATACCTTTGTCTATTTTATTAATAGGTCATCATCTTTGTCCATTAAATTAAGGACTCCAATTGAGTTATGAACTGAAAAAGCTACTGATTATTCGATACTACGAGTATTTGGGTATCCTGCACATGCACTTGAAAAAATAATAAGATCGAGATTGACCCGATGAAAAGAAAATGTTTTTCCTTAGGTATGCTGAAGGAGTTAAAGACTACGTTGTGGTGTCTTGAAAAAAAGAATATCGCGATCACTTGACAGGTAATATTTGATGAATCTGGCAATCCAAAGAGGCGGATTCAAGCTAAAATAACACATATGCCGCATGTCAAATTGGAATCCCAAATTCTATTTTGAGAGAAAAAATAAGGTGTTAAGGACAAGAATTGAGGAGAAGTCGGACCGATGGGAAGAGTTGGTTAATCATAACGAGCTAGAGCCACATTCAACATAATATAAGGTGCATAGACCGTGAAGGGGCAGACGGACACTGACGAAGAATGAAGATTGGCTCACATATAGTTTTGAGATTGTTATTGCATATGCTTTGAATATAAAAAATGAATAATCTCTCAGTTATGAATATGCCAAACATTCTAGTAACTTTCTGCAATGAAGAGTAGTTATAGGGGAGGAGAGTGAGCCTCTTCATAAAATGGATCTTGAGAGTTAGTTCCATTATTGAAACATAAGAAGACCAGTAAATGCAAATGGGTTTTCAAGATCAAGGAATTTCTTTACTGGAGGATCAGGACAAGACAAGACTCATGGCAAAAGGTTATGTGTAGAAAGATTGAAAGAAGAACTATATTCCAATGAAATCTTCTCTCTAGTGGTGCGACACACATTCATTCACATACTATTGTCTATGGTGTCAGTCTACGACATGGTGTTAGAGTAGCTCAATGTAAAGTCTATATTCCAACATGATGATCTCAAGGATGAGATTTATAAGAATCAAACTGAAGGATTCTTGATTGAAGGAAAGAAGTATCATGTGTGCATGCTTAAAAAAATCCCTTTATGGTTTGAAATAATCCCCAAGGGAATGATATAGGTGATTTCATTAGTTCATGACATTCATCAAATTTAAGAGTAGCTTATAGGACCACTGTTTCTATTTTATGATACTTACGATAGTTCTTGGACTTATCTTCTTCTTTATGCCGATGAAATGCTCATAGACTCGAAGAATGAAGGAGAAGTTAAGATTTTGATGTTTCAACTTAGCTGAGAATTTGCGATAATAGATCTCGGGGCTGCAAAGAAATAATTGGGTATAAAAATTATCAGAAATAAAAGATGGAGAGAAGTGTGTATCTCTTAAAAGCAATATATTGATAAAGTTCTTGCTCAATTTGACGTAGAAAATGCGAAGTTTGTGTTTGCTCTATTAGCAGCATATTTTAGGCTTTCAGCAATGTTATCACCTACATTAGACTCTGAAAAGGAGTCTATGTTACACGTGTTACATGCGAGTGTAATTGGATGTCTCATGTATGTTAGGATGTGTGCTCCCCTAGATTTAGCTAAAGCAAGTAGAGTCATTCGTCATTACATGAATAACCTGGGAAAAGAACACTGATAAGCAATGTAATAGATCATGCGATACTTGAAAGGGACTGTTGATACCAGTTTGATTTATGATGGATGTAGTACAAAAGAATGAATCTTAGTTTGTTGTATTAATACTAACTATAAAGATGATTATGATAAAAGACGGTTAATAATAGACGATGTGCTTACACTTGGAGCGAGTGCAGTTTTATGGAGATCTACTCTTCATTCGATCATTCCTTTGTCGACAATTGAAGCTGAGTATATGGCTATAGTGGAGGTAATCATGATGGTTATATGGCTTAGAGATTATTAAAAATTTGAGTTAGAAGATCTCAATGATCAATTATGTTAGTTCGAGTGTCATTCGTCTTGCAAAGAATTAGACATTCTATGGGCGAACAAAATACGTTGATGTTCGTCATTTATTTTAAATGCAGTTGAGGAGAAGATAATTGAACATTTTAAGATAAACACAAAGATGAATCCAACAGACGCATTTACAATGATCGTTTCATTAAAAAAGTTTAAACTTTTTTCACATAGTCTATGAGAATTTGTATCAAGAAAGAAAAGTTGATTTTGTGATATAAAAGTTTAATTTGTTAAACTTTATTACGATAATATGCATTATTTTAAACACTAATAAATGATGATGTATATTTAATAATTGGGTGCATAATATGCCTGCACATTAAAATAATGAGAGCATGATGTACATGCATATTAAAATAGACGATTGTTAACCGCAACTTGATATTAGTTGGTCTTACCCCATTGTTAACCATAATCCGAAAAATAAAAAAAATTTTATCTGCAGGCCAAAGTTTTTGCACCAGACAATTCTTCCGCCCTAGAGGAAATTCAGATGCATTTTCTATCCTATTTCTTTTGCATAGGCCGGCTTGGATAGAGCAAAGTGAGTGTACACTGGAAAGGAGTGGTACAAGACGAATCCGTTGAGGCAGCCGACTAGTATAGCGATATCAAAGACCTCCATCCTCCCGAAGGCGCCGGTGTTGTATGGGGTGATAATCAACCTGACGATTGTAGACAATCCGGACATTTCTAGTTATCAGCCGCATGTATACGTCCGGTGTGATCCGTCGGCATTGATCCCGCTTCAAATGAAGGAGATCAAGGTTAAGGCGGACTGTTACCTTGACCTTGCTTCCTTTATTCTCTGCGTTCAAAGTTATAAATGTATGACCACGTAGACAAATATAGATATAATAAAGGAACATCGAGAGTAAGGAGAGAACAAAGTGCTAGAGATAGACAGATAGGGAGAGTAGGAACATAGAGAGAAAATAAATAGAGATAGAAGATGCATGGAGAGATATGAGAGGATCTACTAAGTTTGAAATGAAGTACATGCCATTTAGAATCCACGAAGAAGAGTAAAATTGCACGGTTTGAGGTTCAAACAAGGAGAGCCCAGGCTTTGGATTACTTTCAAATATGTGCTTATTTGTTCATGAGTCGTTATATTTCTCAAATTCAACTAGAAGATCACATAACCATTGATAGTAAAACAAACACAACTTGCAAATTCGAGGGAAAAAAGATTGCGACTGAAGACGTTCTCGTCGGGAGGCTAGGGTTCCTCTGCGTTGAACGACACAGTTCTTCTATGACAATTGGAACTAGATTGACTAAGGAAAGAGTCTTAGGGTTACGATTAAAGAAGCTGGAGAGGAAAAAAAGTCTAGTTTTTAAGTTTTGGGGTGCGGATGACAAATTTTAAGTTGCAGTTAGCAATCACCTTAAAATATTAGATGTATAATATACAGTGTATTAAAATAATGGAGATGTGATGTATGCACATATTAAAATATTCCGTGGAGAGTCTTATATAAAGGGATGTATAGTTTATTTGTAAGCAACAAGTTTGGAATAATGACACAAGACGAATTTATAGGAGGCGGATGCACGATGCCCTAGCCCTAAATGCAATGCAAATGATCATATGACAAATGCAATGAACATACACATCGTCTAATGAAGGGTTGGAGATTTGATGTGTGTCTACATGAACTTTATATGAATGCACTTGATTGAACCGGTGACAAAATCAACATACGGCAATAAATGATTAAATCGCATGCATATGGTTATAGCAAAAGCAAAATAATTTCATTAAGCAAGCAGATTTAGGCTTTTCTCTGCGTGGAAGGCCAAAGCAAAGCGCACAACGAATGATTCCTACAAATCACAGATATCTAAAACAAAATTTCACAAATACTATAGATCTCAAAGATCATAAGATCGCAACACCATATATTAATAATAAGAACAAATATCCATACAACAATAACACTTACAAGATATGGGGGTTGCCCAAATCAATGGAGATCCCGAGGAAGGACGAGCTTTGACGGCGATTTGAGGCAGAACCGGAGGTGAGACAGCGAAGGAGATGGCTGGATCTGACTGTGGAAGGTGGGATCGGGTCGGGGAAGGTATATTCGGCCGTATATAGACGGATCCGAGCTGCGGAAGGGTGGATCTTGCTTTATGAAGGTGGATGCGGGCAGCGGGGAGGGTGGATCCGGCTCTTTGGAGGCGAATTCGGGCTGTGGGGGACATATTTGGACGTGGCGAGTGCTGGAGGCTTGAAAGAGGGCACTGGAAGGCTAAGGTGGTTGGGAAGAGGGCAACAGACTGCAGGGAGGTGGCTGAAAGAGAGGCGACAAATAGAGGTAATTGCCGACAGTTTTTGGACAGCAGGGATGGGCAGGCATCAGGGTGTTTAGGGGGCTGTATGGGAGGTTGTAGAGAGAGGACTGGGCAATTGTTGCTGGACAGCAGGGAAAGGGAGCGGCGATTGGCTGTTGGAGAGATGTGGGGGTGGCAGTGGAAGGATTTGAAGGTGGGGGGAAGATGGATAAGGGTTATGGTTACTCTTGGGGAGAGGGAGAGAGCCTATAAGTCATCAACTAGGGTTTCACGGAGTCAACATCATGGAGTAATCACGAGAATCCGAAAATAGTCTTTCTCTAAATTCTGCAATAGACTCTGAGCAGCCCTCATGTATCTTATTTATAATAAAACATAATTAGAGCACCCAACGACTATCATTGTCCGTGGATGAGGAGAGTCAGATTACAATAAATATAAATAAAAAACAGCAAAGTAATATATGAAATCATAGGTAAACGATGAAACAGACGCATCCTTGAAGTCGGATCATCAATCCAGAGATTCTATATATGGTAGGTAGACAATTGGCCCCGAATGGGCCCAAAACACATCCTCCATCGCGGGTCTGCTTCTCAATTCCGCGTCAAATAAGCTCTTCAATTATGTTCACTTTTGATTTTTTGTGGTCATGTGCCTTTGTTTTGTATGTTCTCTCCCGCTCTTCACTATTCTCCACGCTAACAATTAAGAATAATTATTTTAGATATGTAGATGCTTATGAGTGTAAAAATATAATTAAGTATTGAAAAAATATTTCTCATGTTACATGACAACCTAGAACCTAGAAGATTAAATGTAGTTTAGTATTCAAAAATCTTTTTATGTCATATGACAATTTAAGAAGATATAATTTCAAGGAAAATATTGAATTTAAATTATCTGTTTAAACAATAATTATAATAAATTTAATATATGTCTTGAAAGTAATTGTCGAATAGCTTATCAATCTTTTAAGCACATCGGCGAGCTGCTGGTTTGATGGAACAACGGGAGCACTCACAATTCACCAAACTATGTTTTCCTTAATAAAGTGTTTATCAATCTCCACGTGTTTAATATACTTATGTTGGACAGAATTGTGAGCACTGTTGATAGCAAATTTATTATCACAATAGATCTTGATTGGACCAGCGCACTCTGCACCCAGGTTCCTCATAATCATCTGAATTCACAACCCTTCACATATCCCTTATGCCATTGCTCGGAACTCAACCTCAACACTGGATCTAGAGACCACGTGTTGTTTCTTGCTTCTCCAGGGCACTAAATTTCCCCGAACAAGAGAGTAATATCATGACACAGATCTTTGGTCATCGGCAAAACTTTCCCAGTCCGCATATGTATAAACTTTTATTGTTAATGTTGCGTTGGGTGAGAACAGTATTCCCTTGCTAAGAGAAGATTTGAGATACCTCAAAACTCTATATGTTGCATTAAGGTGATGCGATCTTGGAGAGTGCATGTACTGGCTAAGGACACCCACAACATAAGAGATGTTCGGACGAGTATGAGAGAGATAGATAAATTTCCCCACCAGTAGTTGGAAACCTGGTATGTCATCAACAACTTCTCCACCATCTCTACCATGCTTGTGATTGGCCTCAATTGGGGTAACAACAGGTCTGCATCCAATCATTTCAGTTGTCTCAAGCAAATCTAAACTATACTTCATCTGTGACATAAAGATCCTATATCTAGATTTGGCCACCTCTATGCCAAGAAAGTGTTTGAGAGATCCAAGATCCTTCACTTTAAATTCCTTATCCAACCTAGACTTTAAGTATTCAATCTCCTCTATTTCTTCACCAGTTATCACTATATCATCTACATAAACAATAAGAGCAGCCAACTTGTCATCTTTGTGTTTCACAAACAAGATGTGATCGACATTGCTCTGTTTGTATTCAAATAACATCATTATCCGGTGAAATCTCTCAAACCAAGCATGTGAAAATTGTTTCAAGCCATACATGGCTTTCTTCAACTTGCAAATTTTTCTAACATACCTTTTTGGAAGAACACCAGAAGACGGGGATATGTAGACTTTTTCCTCAAGATCACCGTGAAGAAATGTGTTCTTCACATCCAACTGACCGAGGCTCCATCCTTTACACATGGTACATGAAAGCAAAATCTGGATTAAATTCATTTTAGCAATGAGAGCAAATGTCTCTTGATAGTTAATACCAACTTCTTTGGTCTATCTTCAAGCAACCAGACTGGCATTGTACCTTTCAATAAGGTCTTGAGAATTTTGCTTCACAGAGAAGATCCACTTACATCTCATAGTAGTTTTCCCTTTAGGCAGATAGACAAGATCCCAAGTATGATTTCTGTCAAGGGCCATAATTTCCTCCAACATGGTTATCTTCTATTCACTCTTCTCAAGAGCTTCCTGCCAAGAATGAAGAATAAATATGGAAGACAAGAAGGTGGCAAATGCTACATGTGAAGGAGACATAGTCGTAAGTCACAAAGTGAGAAAGAGGATATTGGGTAGAATTACCTCTGTCAGTTGCTAAAGATGGACCAAGTGGTAACCCAGGTAGTGTGGGCAAGACCTGTGTGTTCGTGCCCCTCCTACGATGAGTGTAAACCCACAAGGAAGGGGGCATCAATGGATTCACAAGGTTGGTAGGGAGAATAAGATCACCAGAGACAGGAGAAGGCATCACTAGGTTCCCATGGATAGGAGGAGAGAATGCAGATGGTGGAAATGACGGAGAAATATGCAAAGGAACAGAAGGAGGGGAACTCACTTCCGTAGTAATTATCTCCCTCTGAAAAGATCTCCCATAATAGGCTTCAGATTCCCGGAAGGTGACATCCATTGTAATAAATGTCTTGGTAATGGGATGGAAACACTTACAGTTTTTCTAGGTAAGAGAGTAGCCAATGAGGACACGCTTCAGCGCATGGGGGTTGAGTTTGGTCTTGGGATTGATGCGCACAAAACGCACGCATCCAAAGATACGAGAAGAAAGAGACAAAGGGCGAACACCCAGAGTGGTCAGAGGAGTGTGAAATCCAAGAACACGAGTAAGGAGAAGATTGATGAGGTAGGCAGCAGTGAGAACTGCATCACCCTGATAATATTTAGGGAGGCTCATGCGGAGAAAGAGGCATCTGACAACCTCAAGAAGGTATCGATTCTAACGCTCAGCTACCCACATTCTGAGCTAGGGTGTAAACACAAGAGGTTTGATGTATGATGCCAAGATTAGTCAGGTATTTCTCAAAGTGAGGGTCAATATACTCACGGTCATTGCCACCGAACAAGATCTTAATGGTAACACCAAACTGAGTAGTGACCATTTTGTGAAAACATTGAAAAATAAAAAACACGTTGCTTTTATGTTTCATCAAATATACCCAAGTCCAACGAGAGTAACAATCAATAAAAAAATAAACCATGAGCAACCAGAAAAAGACGCAGTAGGACTGGAGCCCCAAACATCAGTATGAATAAGGGCAAACAGAACAGAATTGCGTGGAGACATATGTGAAAGAAAACTACGATGATGTTTATCAAGTTCACATACATCACAATAAAAACACTAAACAAAGTAAGAGAAATAGTAGGAAGCAAAAACTTCATAGTAGAGATTGGAGGATGTTCAAGGCGACATTAACAAAAATCCAAATCCGAGGGCCGATCTGCATGAAGAGCTTTTGGAGGAGTAAGACTAGATGAAGTGGAGGAAGATGGGTCGAACACATAAAGCCTGTTGCACAACCTACCAGATTCAATCACCGTCCCCGTCTTCAGGTCCTAAAAAGCACAAATGGTTGAAAAAAGTTATTAAGCAATCCATAGAATTAGGGTCCATTTGTTTTAACTTATTGGCTCCGGTCCGTTTGGGCGAAACGGCGGTTCAGGCTTCCGCCCGTTTGTTTTTCCGCCGCGTTTCAACCCGCTCGCCGTTTCTCCAAAAGGCCAAAACATCGCTGTTCGAAACCTTAGGGTTGGCTTCCGTTTTATCGCGTTTTCCGCTTCGCGAAACGAAGGAGAAGGCGGCGATCCACGACCTCGGGCCGTCATCAGCGGCTGACGTCGTTACACCGCGACTTCCGGCGTCGTATTCCTTCTCTCCTGGTTCCCGCGACTGGCGTCTGCGTTCTATTGCAGCATCAGCGACTCGGCGGCGATCTCTAGCATCAGCAACTCCGGCGGCGGCGATCTTTAGCATCAACGGCCTCATCACACAGCGACGCCGGCGGCGTCGGCCTCTAGCCACAGCGGCGTCGATCTCTAGCTACATCGGCCTCTAATCTATCTTTCCCGGGCAGCAGCTCTTCACAGGCCATCCTTATCGGTGCAAGCTCTGCAAATCTTGTGCCAACAGCTTCTTCCTAGCTACCTTTCTTCAGCACAACCAATTAGGGTAATCTCTTCACCGATTTTTGTATTGGGCTATTGTGTGTGTGTTCAATGGTATTGTTGTGTTATGGTATTGCTCATTTCTCTTCACCGATTTTTGTATTGGGCTATTATTGTGTGTTCAATGGTATTGCTGTGTATCCAGTGATTGTGTGTGTGCTATGTGTGTGTGTGTTGTGTATCCAGTGATTGTGTATCCACTGATTGCTGTGTTATGTGTGTGTCCAGTGCTATGTGTCCATTGCCATGTTATGTGTGTGTCCAGTGCTATGTGTCCAGTGCAAGCAAGTGATTGATGTTTGTCTACTATGTGTGTGTGTGCTATGTGTGTGTGTGTTCAATGTTATTGTGCAGTGTTATGTGATTGTCCAGTGTGTCCAGTGATTGCAACATCTGTGTTGTGCAGTGCTATGTGTGCGTGTGTCAAGTGACTGTGATTGATTTGTTTGCTATGTATGACTTTGTTTGATTATGTCCAATGTGTGTGTTGCGTTGTTACTAATTTCTGTAGATTTTAATATAGGTTTATGGGTAAACATAAAGATGGTGGTGTAAGTGCGAATTGGGAGGCCAATAATGTTTTAATTTTCTGTGATTTGTGTTTGAAAGAAATCGAGTTGGGTAATCGTTCAACCACACACTTTAGTAGGGATGGTTGGAATAACCTGACAACACATTTTCACGCTCGCACGGGGAAGGCGTATGATCGAACACAAATGAAGAACAAGTGAGATCAGCTTAAAAAAGATTGGAAATTATGGAGGGAGCTGAAGGGTCGTGAAACGGGGTTGGGGTGAGATCCTATTCGCAAAACAATTCTTGCTTCTGAAGATTGGTGGAAAGACCGACTCAAGGTATGGAGTTTATTTGCTTAGAGTTTTATTATTTGTGTTATGTGGCTTATGTCTAATATGTCGAATGCTTCATTTCAGGTATTCCCGAGTGCAAGAAAATTCCAATTTGCTGGAATATCACCAGAGTTGGAGGAGAAGCTGCATATGATGTTTAGCCAGGTCGTTGCAAATGGAGATCTTGCATGGGCACCAAATTCAAGAATCTTTGAGCATGAGTCAGTCGACGAACATGATGGGTCTCCCGAACATGCCACTCAGGGCATCAACGACATCGAGGATACGGCAGCTAAACTGAAAAGGGCAGTTAAGGGTAAAAGTACAAAGATTGCTGCAAAGAAGTCAAGGAGTTCAGCATTAGATGAGTTAGTGGAGACATCGCGCATTATTGGCCGTTGCATGCAGGAGCCGCCTCGCATACAGATCTCTTCATCCCTATACACCATTCCTGAGGCTATTTCAGAGCTAGAAACCATGCCAGAGGTAATGGCTGACTCAAATATGGACTTCTATCACTACTGCATCGTCTTTCTGAGACAGAAACAGAATCGAGAAAGTTTTATGAGCATGCGGCAAGATCGACGTCTCACTTGGCTGCAGGATTGTTATCACAAAAAATTGGAATAGTTGCCCCTTTTTCTATCATGTGATCAGCTTGTATGTGTTTTCCATTTGATGTTATGCTGGAATAGTTTGCTTTGATGCACTTCACTTTTTGCTGGACATTTACTACTATATGTTGCTTTGCTTTATTGTTTGTTGTAATAAGCTTTACTTATTATGTGATGGCAGTGCTTTATTTGTGTGCCTTCAGATGTGCTTTACTTATTGTTGGTTTCTTTAACACAGATTGACAATGCTTAGCCCAGATCAAACTCATAGTTCGGACGAGGAGACTAGACAGCATGTTGCTAATTGCTTTTATCATAATACAGCAATTGGGGGACAACAGTTGGTACTAGCTATTTCTCAGCAGTTACCATTGGGAGGTGGAACCTCTAATACACCTTGTATGACATCAAGCCAAACCGGTGCTAGATGGATTGGTGAACTTTTGGAAGGACACCCTCACAGATTTTTCAGTGCCTTTAGAATGTCGAAGGTAATATTTATTGATCTACTGACTCTCCTCACACAACAATATGGATTGCTTGGATCCAGGAGGACTCTCTCACGCGAAGTACTTGCAATTACTTTGCAGATTTTAGGCCACAATTTATCAATGCAAATTGCAAGCGAACGTTTTCAACACTCTACAGAAACAATACATAAATTTTTTGCAAGGGGTATAAATGCAATTAAGCTACTATCTGCTGATGTCATTCGTCCTGTAGATCCACAGTTCAGTGATATTCCCCCGCAAATTTTAAATGACACTCGATACATGCCATTTTTTAAAGACTGCATAGGAGCAATTGATGGAACACATGTGGACGCTCGAGTACCTGCTGATCGGCAAGTTTCTTACATTGGTCGACATGGCACAACGACGCAGAATGCCATGGCAGTTTGTGATTTCAACATGTGTTACACTTTCGCATTAGCAGGTTGGGAGTGTTCTACTCATGATAGCCGTATATTTCAGCGTGCTCTTATGAACCGCAGTTATAATTTCCCATACCCACCCCCTGGTGAGTCTTTTGTATCTTGAATCTCTTTTTTATAACAAATATTGAAGAATAATTTAGTAACACTTCGCCTGATACATATAAATTTGCAGGCAAATATTACGTAGTGGATGCCAGTTATCCACTACAGCACGGTTTTCTAAAACCATATTCAGGCACACGCTATCATTTACCAGATTTTAGAAGGGGCAATAGACCCATACAAGGGCGCCATGAAATATTCAACCAGGCTCACTCATCGTTTCGAAGTGTTATAGAACGTTCATTCGGCGTGTGAAAAGAAATGGAAGATACTACGGGATATGCCGCCATACAGTTTGTCCAAGCAACGAGACATTGTGATTGCAACAATGACATTGCATAACTACATTCGCAGACATCCATCCCGCTCAGATATTCATTTTCGTGCTTGTGATGTAAACGAACAGTTCATTTATCCAGCGGGTATTCAGAACAGAACTGGCCATGTGGGCTCAAGTGGAGACGATGTGAGAGGGATTCGGGTAGGAGTGGATGAGATGGTGGCATTGCGTGACTCAATTGCCGAACAACTGCACCGACCTTGAACGCTTTTTCATATTTTTAAAAGGTTTACATATACTGTGAAATATCTATCTATGTTTGAGCTGAGGCTTACGGTAACGGCCATCGCCGGTGTTTAATAAAAAACTTGGTTTGTTTGTTTCATTTAATAATTAGAAGAAAAAAATTCAACCGCGAATCTCCATTTCCAAACACAGTATTGCCAAACAGTTCTCTGTTTTGAACAGCTCTGCAAACGCAGACTAGCCAAACAGAACTCCGTTTACAACATCCAGTTTTCAACAGCTCCCATTACAAACCTACCTTTACAATAGCTCCTTTTACACACGCCACCGCTAAACCAAATGAACCCTTAGTCAAATGACAAATATACAGAAGATTTTGAGTGAAAGTAGAAGCATGAAGAACATAGGAGAGCGTAAGAGAGAAGCATAGAATGGATCCTTTCCCAGTAATGAGAGATAATGATCCATCATCAATACTTATTTTATCTCTGTCGGACAGAGAGGTGTAGGACACAAAACCCGTGACTGACTCAGTCATATGATCAGTGGCTCCAGAGTCAATGATACACTGAGAGGACAAGTATGCAGAGGCAGACTGAGCACTTGCAGGTCCCTAGTGGGCAAAGGTAGAGGAGGGGTAACTGGGCTGCGCAGCAGGAGATCCAAGCATCAACCAGCAAAAAGCCAAAGTTTATTCAATTAACAGAGCGTGGGGGGGGGGGGGGGGGGGCGTTGGAATCCAGAGGGAGATGAACAAGTGTATCCTTCACAACATCAGGCAAGTGCGCAGATCTAGACAGGGTTGAACTATTCTGGGAGCGACCTGGGCCACGACCACCACGAGGATCAAGACCACTCCTGGAAGAAGAAAAACCATGAATTTTGAAGCAAGTATCTCTGGTATAGCGAGGCTTCCTGCAATAATCACACATGAGGTGATCTATCTCTGTAAGCTTCGACCTGGTGTCACGAGCAGAATAGACCCTGAGGTAAGAGAGTGTGACAAGAGCAGATCCCTCGATGACAGAGTCAAGATGGAGAGTCCGGAGGCGGTCGAATTCCTGCTGAACAAGGTTTTACACTTCCGGTAAAGAAGAAATAGGAGAGTGTCCCAGGATCTAAATGCTAATCGGGTTAAATTCCCGATATAAGCCATGAAGAAATTCAAAGATGCGATTTTGTTCTTCCCTTGCTCTCACCAACACCTCATCTTCTGGATATACGAGGGTCAGAGAATTAAAGTGATCATACTCCTGATAGAGTTGGGTGAACTCTAAGTAGTAGGCAGATGGAGGTTGATCACCCTATTGCAGGAGGATATTCAGCGTCAAAGTTAGTAGATTTGAGCTGCATTTCATCGATATGATTAGGTGGTCTCCACGCGCTTCCAGATATCCACAGCGGTATCCAAGAATACATAAGTTAGAGCCTTCATCGTGCCGCTGACATAGCCAAACAATCGACAAATTTTGAGGGAAAGGATGATAAAGTGTGCCCAGGGAAGGTAGTTTGAACCATCCAATTTCATAGTAGTGATTTGAGGGGTGCCATGTTTAGGATTTACATGGCCCGATCCAAGGGAGGTCGGAGTAGGAGCTGCTCTGCCGGAAGACATATATATAGAGGAGTCACTCTAGTCGTAGAAAGCCCCAAATAGAAATCGATGGCACACACAAGAGATCACAATGGAGGACAAAAAATATGGGTAGCCTTCATAGAAAGAGGAGAAGAAACCATATGTCCAATAGAACTCAAAGGAAGAAGGAAATCGGATAGGGAACGCCGAAAATGAGGGAATCAAGACCCCCATGAGACCGGCTCCCCTAGATGACGGGAGAAGGCGCGATGCTGCTATGAGAGACGCGACTAATGAGAGAGAATGGATAGAGCGGCGAAAGACGCGGAGCGGCGAAAGACGCGGAGCGGCGAAAGATGCAGAGCGGCGAAAGACGCAGCTGTTGTGGGCAGTGTGAAAAAGAGCTAAATAAAGACAAATTTTATTGCTTCAAAAAGATAATTATTACATAGGTATGCTCTCTTATTTATAGAAAATGTGGGAGATGAGAGAATACAATAAACAATAAGGGACTAAATACAAGCCGCGCGGCCTATGCGGTTTGACAGGTCAAACCGCACACTATACAGAACACCTGAAGATCACCCAGAAACAACAGAGGGAAGCCGTCAGACCGTCAGGGAAGACCGCCAGACAGCTGGTGCAGGCCGCCAGACCGCAACTGCGGGTTGCCACCAGACCACAGTTGCGGTTAACAATCTTCAGATTATTATGCTTATGAAATAACAAACCCTTTCCTGAAAACTCTTTCACATACTCCAAGATTTTGATGGCAGAACGTAGATAGCACTCTCTAGAACTTTGCATAAACTGACTGACCTTCCCGACTGCATAACAGATATCTGGTCTAGAAACAGTCAAATATATGAGTTTGCCTACAAGTCGCATATACATAGTAAAATCTGGGAGAAGCGGAGAATCTTCAATCCATCCCTTATCCCAACCGCCATCGGGCAACGAACAAGTTTTGTGCTAAGAAGACCAGTTTCTTTTAAGAGATCTATCATATACTTTCGCTGTGAAAGAACCAGAGTTCTTCTTCCATGAAATCTCAATTCCCAGAAAGTACTTCGGAGTTCTCATATTCTTGGTGACAAAATGTTGCCGAAGATGTCGTTTTGCTAGATTAATGCCTTTTGTATCATCACCAGTAAGAAAAATATCGTCAACGTAGACGGCAAGAACCACAAGGCCTTTGGTAGTCTTGCGATCAACAGAGCTTTGATTGAACCCAATAAGAGAAACAACTCCACTAAACTTGTCAAATCAAGCCCATGGACTCTGCTTTAAACCATAAATAGCCTTCCGAAGCTTGCATACCTGAGACTCCCCCTGAGCAACATAACCTGGAGGTTGCTCCATGTAAACCACATTTTCCAAATCACCATAGAGGAAGACATTCTTCACATCTAACTATGACATCTCTCAGTCTCTATTAACGACTACAGAGAAGAGAACACAGACAGTGCTGATGCGAGCAACATGAGAAAAGTATCAAAGAAGTCCACCCCATATGTTTGAGTAAACCCTTTGACAACAAGTCTTGTCTTATAACGATCAACAGAACCATCTAGAAGATACTAAACAACAAAGACCCACCGAAAACCAACCACATCAATGCCTAAAGGTGGGGGTACAAGAGTCTAAGTATCTCTTTCAGTTAATGTGTTCATTTCTTCATCCATAGCTTCTTTCCACTGAGGAATATCAAGAGCTTCTTGATACGTAGCCGGTATGACAGTAGAAGAGATAACAAGAGCAAAGCACTTGCCAACCGGGGATAGCTGAGCATAGGAAACCACAACATCAATAGAATGCTTAGTACACTGTCGAATGCCCTTTCGCAGAGCAATGAGAAGATCAAGATCACTCGTGTCCAGAGGAGGCAATGCACTGTCAGAAGAAATAAGGGACCCGAGAACAGTCACAGAAGACTCGAAGGGCAAAGAATTAGTCTCGAGAGAAAGAGACGGGGCAATAAGAACAGATGTTGAAGGGACTGGTTTTGGCAGAGGTGCCGAGATAATAGGCAGTGAGGAAGAAGTATCAGAGGGCAGAAGAGAAGAGGTAGGAGAAAAATACGGTGTATCTTTAAAGAAAATAACATCAGCTGAAACATATTGTTTGCGCAGAAGAGGATCATAACAGCGATATCCTTTCTGAGTCGGACAATAACCCGGGAATATGCATTTAATAAAAAGGGGAAAAAGTTTGTCACGACCAGAAGAAGGTATGTGAACAAAGGTCTTACACCTAAAAATTTTAAGAGGTAAAGGAAATGGCTCGGCCTCAGGATACAAATAGAAAACGGAGTCTTGCCCTGAAGAATAGACGAGGGAATACGGTTGATGAGGTAGCAAGAAAGGAGAACAACATGACCCCAATAAGACCAAGAAACATTCATTTGTTAGCAGAGACTGCGAGCAACATCCATGAGATGACGATTCTTGCGTTCAACAACACCATTCTGTTGAGAGATATAAGGACAAGTAGTTTGATGAATCAAACCATGACTCGTACAAAAATCAAAGAATTGACGGGTGACATATTCTTTGACATTATTAGTACGAAGAATCTGAATAGACACACGAAATTGTGTGGAGATCTCATTATAAAATGTAGTAAACACCGAGTACAGCTCAGAACGATCTTTCAAGAGATACTGTCAAGTACACCTGGAGAAATCACCCAGAAGCAACAGAGGGAAGCGGTCAGGCCGCCAGGGAAGACCGCTAGACCGCTGGTGCAGGCCGCCAGACCGCAACTGCGGGTTGCCACCAGACCGCAGTTGCGGCTAACAATCAGACCGCTGTTGCGGCAAGCCACCAAAGCGCAGTTACGCCAAGTCATCAGACTGCTATTGTGGGTAGCCATCAGACCGCCGGGACAAACTGCCAGACCGCAACTACGGGTTGCCACCAGACCGCAGTTGCGGATAACTATCAAATCACTGCCACGACTAACAACCAAACCGCAGTTGCGGCTAACTATCAGACTGCATATGCTAAGACTAGGCACCAGACAACCAGATCGCGTAGACTAACCGCCAGACCGCCCGAACAACTAGCCGACCGACTAGACTATCAAACCGCCAAACTCTAACAGGGAGGATGGGAACAGCTAGCAAGCGGGATGTGAAAGAGGGATCCCAAACAAGAGTGTAGTCCGGTTCGTGAGCGGGAGCGGAGTCGAGATCGCAAGAGGGAACGAAGGCGGGATCGAAGACCCGAGAACCCTACGACTTTGATCCCATGTTAGGAGAGAAAATAATAGCTTGATTATTCAACTACATAGGGGGCTTTATATAGGTGAATACAAAGACACAACACTTGACTTACGGTGTGGGGCTAAACTCACACACATACTCATAAATATATATAAAAAATACATAAGTGACCATATGGTCCTTCAAAAGTCCATCAAAACAAACGTGGTCGTTCGTTTCCAATCAGAGATGGAGAGAGTAAAAGAAAGAGGGAGAGAGGGAGAAAGAAAGAAAGAGAGGAGAAAGGGCAACAAAAGAATGGGGGAGAGTAGAGAGAGGAGAGAGAGAGGAGAGAGGGGTGAGACCAACTTCAATAAATTAAAATCAAAACATTATCGCATTCTGAATATGCGGATGCGTCCCGTCTTGATGCAAACTCAGCCCGCATTGATGCAGACGCATCCCGCCTTGATTCGGGCGAAACCCACATTGATGCAATCAAAGGCCGCCCGAGTGCATCGAGCACGAGCGTAGCCCGTACAAAAATGCTAGTATATTCTGAAAAGAAAAACTTTTAGGGCCATGAGGTAGCTAAATAACCAGATATTAAATCTCATCCGTAAAAAAAAATCACCAAGCCATTCATTGAGAAAAGAAAGAGAGAGAGAGCAAGAGGGAGAGGGAGAGGGAGATTCGGACGCAGCCTTAGGGAAAGAGAGAGGAATGAGAGAGAGAGCAAGAGGGATAGGGAGAGAGGGAGGCGACAATATTGGAGAGAGAGTAAAAAGAGTGAGTGAGGCCCTCAGTATTATTGGATGGAGAAAGAAAGAGAGAGGGGGAGCGGAAGTAGTGGGGAAAGAGAAAGAGAGGAGAGAGGGGAGAGAGTGGGTGATAAGAGAGAGACGAGTGAGCCTTTCATCAAAGATGAGAGAGGGTGGGAGAGACGCTTGAGCCTTTCATCTCGGCCGTGTGGGTGTTACGTGCTCGGGATTGCGAGCGTGTGCTCCGGGGAAGAGGAGGGAAGTCCTAGGGAGGAGGAGGCGGGATCCCGGCGAGCTATGGCGGCGGCGATGCTGTGCGGCGTGCGAATCGGCGGAGGAGGCATGCGGGGTTCGTGAGTTGCGAAAGGTGGCACAGTGGGATCGCGGCTTTCGCGATTCCTGCGGGAGATGAGCCGGCTAGGGCAACCGGGCGGGATAAGCACAATAGAGAGAGAGAGAGAACTAGAGAGAGGGTTAGAGAAAATAAATGGAAAATACTTCTTGCTTACTTCTTGGCCACACACACACATATATATAGTTCATAAAAGTGCCCCTTCTTGAGCTTAGACATGGAGGATCGAATACGCCTGCAAAAATATAAAGTAGACTAGATAGATAGTTCGTGACATGCGCGACCACGGCGGGACCAAGGCGGGACCGTAACATCCCCACCCTGTCCGACGACAAGCTTGCCCTTAAGCTTGGTCTGTAGTGACGGTGGGCGTCGGATCTCCCGTGTCAGTGTCAGCATCCCGTTCAGAAGCCGATTCGTCGACCTCCAACCAAAAGAGGCGCTTGCAGCGATGTCCACGGAAAAATGGCTCATCGCAGTTGTAACAGAGGCCCTTGGCACGGCGGTCATTCATCTCCTGTGGCGACAGTTGTTGAATGGTAGTTGGGCGGTCGACGTCGCGGTCTGGGGCGATGAGACTGGCTGTGGTCGATGACATAGGCCACGGAGGACGCTTGGACCCCTCCGCGTCCTGGTGATGTAGATGAGGGCGGTCCAAAAGCAGACCCTTCTCGCAAATGCGAGCCAAACACATTGTCGTGGTCAGATTTGCAGGTGCCTGAAATTCTACGTCCATGCGGAGGCGCTCATGAAGTCCCGCTGTGAAGATGGACACCTGCTGTGTCGGAAGAACGGTGGTAGTGCGGGCCAGGAAGACTTGAAACTGTTCAAGGTATTCGTCGATCGGACCAGTTTGCCAGATGGAAATGAGATCCCCCAAGGGATTGCTGTGGAGTGGTGGCCTGAAGCGGAGGGTGCAGTTCACCTTGAAATCTTCCCAAGAAAGGAGTGGTTTCTCCCGTTGCAGTTGGGGAAAGTCAAAGTTGCGTGGGGCCCATCAGGGGAAAGGTAGCAATGCTGAGCCACTCGTCCCAAGGGGTGCGCTGGTGGGCGAAGAACTGCTCGCAACGAGAGAGCCAAGCTAAGGGGTCTTCGTGGCCGTCGAATATTGAAAAATCCAACCGCAAGTATCGTGGCACCCCGTTGTCGTCATGCCGCGGGGGATAAAACTCTGGCAGGGTTGGTGGAATCGATGCTTCACTGGAGGAACCCGTGGCAGGTTGGGCCGGTCGGTTAGCCGCTAGTTGGGTGGTGACGGCGGCAATGAAAGCGTTGTTGTTGTTGTCCGTGAGGAGCTTGGCTAGAGACTCTAAAATCTGTGAGAGGGAAGGATGATCGGCCATTGCGTGAGGCGGAGGTGGTGGGTTAGCGGCGCCAGAGGGAATGAAGGTAAAAGGTGTCGATGGCGGAAGTAGTCCGGTAGAGGCGGCGAGCAAGGGGCACCCGTCGAGGGAGGTGCTGAGAAGGATGCACGGGGAAGAGGGGCCGGCGGTGAGCACAAAAAGATTGATTCCCATCACCAAGCACCTAATCATATTAAAAATGATTATAAACTTAGCTCATGCACATAAAATGTATCAGGATTCTCTCCATTTGAGTCCAAATGGACAGTATTCATTTTACGGTCAAGATTAAATTGTGGTTGATCCAACGTGTTCATTAATCCCATCATTTTATATTTTTACTTTAATACAATTTTTTCCTTTATTAAAAAAATTATGCACCTTACATAAAGTGTGTAACATCCCATTTCCTATTAGACCCCTTTACCTAGATTGGGTTAGGACATGTGGTGGGGGCATGGGTTTAGGTTAGGTTTGACCCATGAGGATAGGGTGTAGCCACATGGGGCCCGCTATAGGGCCCAAGTCAACTTAGGTCAAACTAGTCTAAATTGGAACCTTAGCCACACCTTGACCCCACCACTATGCCCTAACCCCAAAAACAATCTAAGTGAACCCTAGGCCACATCATTGGGTCACCTATTGACCCAAGTTGACCCAAGTTGACCCAAGTAAACCCTAAACCCTAATATGGTCAAACCCACACTTGAAGGCCCAATTAGCTCAAGTAGGGCATCACCTTGGCCCAACCCAAGTTGGGTGGTGTCATAGGGTCCATGACCCTCAGGTGGGGTCAGCCCACTCACCATGTTGACCAAGTCAACCTAAAAGTCAACAGGTCAACAAAGTGGCCTAAAAAAGAAAAGAAGAAACCAAGCTCATTCTCAATGGGCAAAGCCCATGAGCCAAGGCCCATGAACAGCCCAAATGACCATTGACAACCCCTACCCTCCTGAATTTGGAGAGAGATTACATGCATGGGGGTAATTTTGGAATTTTGGTGAAAAGGAAGAAAGAGAAAAGGAGGGAAATGAGGGATGGAGGCCATGTGGCCCTCCTCTCTTCCCAAGTCAATATATGAGCTCACAAATGAATTCCTAGCATAACTACAGTAGTGGAGATGCCACTTGGAGCCAAGGGGGAGCATCCAAGGTGGTGGCCGAAATCCCCTTAATGACATCTCTTTATGCAGCCTCCCCCACCTCATTTCAACCATCCCATTAGCTTCAGAAGGTCCAAAGGAGTTGAAATTGATACCTGGATCGAGGCAAACCGTGGAGAATCGGGGATTTGAGCTAGATCGTCGGAGCAAGCTATTTCAATGGCGCACCACCACCGAACTCTCCGCCAATCCCGGCTTTAGGTTCGTTTCACCTCCCCTCACCCCGTGCTAGTTTCCTAGATCCATTAGAGTGATATCGGGGTCAATAGAGCCTGATCCCATGAGAGAAAATCAAGAAAAATCCATGAAAATGAAGGTGTTCGGGTTCGCCGGAAACCGCCGTCTCCGGCGGCCAAGTCGCCGCCAATCGATGGACACCACCTCAACGGAGGTGGTGGTGGTGGTGGCTGGCTAGAGAGGTGGATTGGTGGCCGGGAAATGGCCTTGGAAGGAGCTCCAGGTAGGGCAAATTCCGGCACTTGGCTCCATGGAGAAGATGAACAGATGTCCTCCATTTGTGCTTTAAGATTCATGCTGTATTAATGTATATTTTCTGTCCATGTTTTACTGTCACTTGCATGCTAAATCGAGGCCTCGTAGAGGCATTTAAAGAAATACTAACCAACATAAAAAAGGTAGATATAGGTCTTACCTTTAATTTGACACCCTAAAGTTGTCATTTGGAGCAGTACAGCTCCCTGTAGGGTTATTCTACCAAGACTGGTCCTGGGCTAGAGCAGAATTTCAATTGAGTGCCCAAGACAAACCATAAGTCCAAATGACCTGAAATTTTGGTCATGAATGTGACTAGGTCATACTTAGTTACTGACCAAAAATAAGAATTTTTGGAGATAATTTTTCTATAGTATTTGATAAAATACACTTATTTAAATTAATTAAATTTTTGGAGAAATACAACTTAAAATGGCCCCAAATTTTGGTGTCATGTCTATTAGGTCAATATAAGACCATGGTAGAGATTTCAGACTCTTTGGACCTCTGCATGTTGGGGAATCCCACTTGCATGTGAAAGTTAGGTTTAAATTTGAGGTGTCTATAGTAAAATTAGCAAAATGAGAATTTAGCCCATTTGGCACATTAAATGTCCATGAAACTCTAGGCAGAGATTTATAGGGGTGAAATATACCTCTCACGGGAAGATTGGAATTTTTGGGAACAAAAATCCCATTAATTGGAATTTTTGGAAAATAGGCCCATTTAGAAATAAATTTTGAAACTAGGGCTAATGATGTTATTAAATTATCAAATTTTGTCACAAGCTTTAATGGATCATGTTTTATCTCTGGAAAAAATTTATGGGACTGATAGATAATGTTTTCTTGGATTTTAAGTAGAATTACTATTTTGCCCATTATGTAAATTAATTAAAATTAAAAGAAATTACTGTTGGAATATTATGGAAAAATTTACAGTAGTTTATTTATGTGATATAGTCCTTGTGTAATTATCTGAGAATTTTTGGATCTTCCATATGTTGAAAACCCTAAAAATGGCATTTTGGTAATATTTTCATTAGGGTATATGTTAGATCAAATCACTGTTCAGGACTTTGAATTTTTGTATATAGTTTCATTACATCAATATGAATCTGCAGTAATTTTCCTAGAATTTATAGTAATATATTTCATGTACTTCATTTGTAAAGTGGCCAAATTATGATTTCAATGTTAAATGGAAATTAAATAGAAATTCATATGGGAAAATTATGAAATCTAGTAGGCAGTCATATGTAACTTCATGGAATACTTGATAAATTCCTTAGGTGGTCTGGACCAATAAATGTAGTGCATTATGTGCAATGTGACCTAGGTCACCCAATTAAAAATTTAAATTTAGGCCCTTAATCACTTAGAAAATAGCAAGATCTTGAATGGTCAATATCACCCACCATACCAACCTAGGATAATTAATCTGGGGCAATTGGCCCAAGGGTTTGAAAGTCGCATCATACGAGTTAACTTTAGGTCATGGGTTGCGCGTAGCATAAGTAGTATATACTTCTAGGACCACATGGGATAAAATTAACAAATGAGATGAGATTTATGTTGGGAAGATAAACCCTAATTGGTTTCTAGTAGGTCACTTCATAGTATCGAGTGATAGAGTGCAAAACCCCAATAACAGAAGCTAGAACGGAGACCGGCGGAAGACCGCTGATTTCCTAATAAAATCCTAAGTCAATAGGTTCGTTCCAGAGTAACAACGAGAGCTGGGTATAAATAATGGGTAAACACTAATAAAAGTAAGTATCCTTGAGAAAGGGAGTTTTGACCTTCAGCCCATCGTAGTTCCTAGTGCCCCCGAGATCCCTTCACCGGGCATGCCCTGGGCAGTCCTGGGATTAACCCTAAACTGCTAGGTATAACAATCATTAGACAAGAGTAGTCTAATAGGCTAAAAGACCATGGTAACATTCTCACCCGTGAAGGGTTGGAGGATTCCAAGGCAGTTGGTCCTGCGAGCTGGTGGCTCGGGAATTTGATATCAGGACAAGTTGGTCCTGCGAGCTAGAGGCTCGGGTTGGAATATCTTGCATGTGCATAGAAATGAACTAGTGGCGGGTCATGCGGTAATGGGCCAATCGACACACCAATGACAGTACGGTGACTCTGGTGAGGTGTGAGGGTTTGAGGGGCTAGTAGGTTGTTTATGCTGCGGTCTGGAGGACAATCCCCGAAAACACACACCCGACCAAGAAAGTCTGGCAGTTGGCCAGCATTAGTACGCAGAGACTCTAGAGTGCACCTAAGACGTGTACAGAAGCGTACGAAGGGTCTAGGCCTGGTAGTGTGTTTACCCGCCTAGGAAGCGGAAGCGCCCGTTCCGCTGCTGCCGTAGCCACAACGGTGGTACCAGAGAGTGATGCTAGCTCCAAAAAGTGGGAATTAAAGGTCTGTGATCACAGAGTCGTGTGTGTGAGTTGCACTTGCATGAATCATAATCTGCATACATAACATACATACATATTTAGGTCATACACACCATAGATCCTTATCGTATAAATTAGTATAGGCTCTTTTATATGATAAATTATATTTGAAAACCTTAACTTATAAGTTTGTATGGGCATTCATATAAGTTAAAGTACTTCTGCAATGGTAGTTTAGTAGTAGTAGCATATTCCACTTGATGTTCTTTACTTGTTTACTTACAGTACTTCACTTACTTTTGTACAGTTCTTCATATATTACATGTGCTATATACATAGAACTGTTAGAGTAAAATTAGTTTGATACTCATTATATGTATTTGATAGTTTAACTCCACTGTCACCTGCTCCCTTTTTATACCCCTTGTTGTCCTCTGCTTCGTCCTCCCGCACGGTGCCTAGGAGTCGCGGGGGCGAGGTGTGGAGGAAATGACTTAGTCTTTATGACTAACGGTCAATTGTGACCAAATCATTTTAGGAGCTCGAGTAAATGAAGCACCAGCACAGCCAGCAGGACGAGGTGGTAGGACGTGAGGAGCTGATACCACCACCACCTACTACTACTGCAGCTCGTCGTCAGGTGGGACGACTTTACTGATGATAGTTTAGCTTCCGCATGTTGCCATTTTGTGAGAGATCTGATATCATATACAAGGCATAAGCCCTTTCTCTTTTTGTGTACTCATTTTGGGCTTGTTGTACTTTTATTTTCATATATATATGATAGTGTTGTGACTTGTGGACTAGCTGTTATTTACTCTGCTTTATACTTCTATTTCTCTATTGGCCGAACATATTATATGATCGTACTAGCCGGCAGGATCGGCGTCTTGCGGTGTCGACTAACCCGTGAGTTAGTGTCACCGTAAGGCGGCGGTTCTGAGCATAAGGCCGGGAGTCTCCTTGGTAAGGGGCGAGTGGTCTTACAAAGTGAGAATCTATCTTCACCATAAAATGGACCTTCAATTGAGGTCCCAAATGAAGAGGATCCTGATCTCAAAAATAATGATCCTAAACCCTACTAAGATGGGACTATATTTGAGCACAGCTTAAATGGAAAAGTATATATAAATGTATGTGAATGTATATATATAAGTATTATGCATTTATTTATGTATATTTATTTACATTTAAATTTATAGCGTGCATGCATCTATGAACTTACCTCTGAAGATCAAAAATATTGTCATATAGATGCATTTGTGATGCTGGACTAAGAATATGACTAAGGAGATCGTGCCTCTCTTCAGTACTTCAATTTTTGCTTGGACGCAAAAACATTTGATTAGCATCCATTTCTCAGGTGTGGGGAGAAAAGCTAAAGTCTCAATTTTGAACTTCATGTCCCACCACAGGATAAGAGCACCATTTCTGCTCCATTTTTCATCGCATTTTTTTTGCTTGCTTGAATACAAAAAAGTGAAACCATGGCTTAATGGTGATTGATGTTCTATTTTGTGCAATTTTTGTATACATAATGTCAAATGGAGTTATGCAACTGCAGTGGTTCGGTGTTACGCCATCTTTTTATTGCCAGGACTGACTCAAACAATTTGTACCCTCCCAAAATATAGTCCAGTTTGTTGGAAAACGTGAGTGGGTTCCCGCTGCAGGCTATCTCCACCAAAAACAGGTCGGCGAGACCAACTCGGCGAAACCGCCCAGACCGCGCGGTTAGCACCCGGCGAGTTCACCCTAACCGTCCGACCACAGGATAAGTGTTAGATATTTTATAATATGTCCGCACGCGTGTTAGCCCGACTCGGTATAGGTTACGGGTTCGTGCCTCTCTAGAGTTAGGCTCTACGCTGGAAGTACTATAAATACCCATTCCATACATAGATGATGTATTCGTAGAATACTTTGAGCGGAGCCTCAACATTCTCAAAGTACCGCTTTAGGGTTTCCGCTCCCGTGTTCTGCGATTTTCCGTCGTTCTCTGTTGCTCGATCGAAGAGGCAACTGCTGTTTGTCGCCTATTCCTGTGGTCATCGCGGATCGTCTTCGCGGATCGTCTTCGCTGATCGATCTGCGCCTCGCCGTTCGTGGATCTGGGCGGTGCAAGTTCATCTCGTCTCTCGTGTTAGCGATTCCTTTTTTTTCTCTGGCCAGCGTCGTTGTTGATCGTGCAGACTTCCGCCGCACGGGTCGTCATCGTCGTTTGACGAATCGGGAAGAAGTAATACTATCGCAGATCTACGCTGAATCAAAGGACGTCGAAGACCTAGGGTTGCACATCGGGATCCGCAGCCGTCGTCCCTTTTTCCGCGGCACCCCGCTCATGATTTCGCGAGCAGCGATTTACTCCTGTCGTCGCTCCTAATCGCGAAGATCCGCCTCGATTTGTCCTCTGCTTCAGATCGGAGAAGTCTGCTGGTGCTAACATCTCTGGAAGGTGGAGGAAATCCTGCAGATCGGAAAAAGAACATCACTGTTTTTCCCGCTCCTCTCTGTTTTTCCAGATCCATGCCTGATTGCTTTTACAGCCTATAGAACTTTTTGGATCTAGCAGATCCGTTTTCAGAGGAAGAGCAAGTCGATCTTTCATTAGAAAGGTATTCTATCAGGTTGAAGGACGTTCTGTTCATGCTTGATCTGATCCAACTACTGGGAGATCCAGTGGTGCTTGTTTTTTTTAGGAAGAGGAGCAAATTATCCCGATGCTGTTTGCTCCAAAGTGCAAATTTATTTTATTGGAGAAGAACAGAGGTTCTGTTTGGCTCTGGTAGAGAAGATCTCTCCTTTCCATCCAATAAGAGGAGTTTCATCAAGAGCAGAAGATTGTGCTCTATTTTTGTTTGGCAAAGGTGTGCTTCTCAGTTGAGGGTCTTGCTGCTTGGATATAGCTTAACCGAAGAGGAGCAAATAATTCTTGGATTGGATCCGAATACCCGTTCTCGTCTCACGCGGATCAGGTGACTTCTTTCTGATTATTATTGCTCTAGCTTTAGCGAGATGTCAAAGGTTACCTCCTACGACATCGTCAAGCTCCAGTCATTCGACCTCTCCGAGTTCCACGCTTGGAAGCTACACGTCCAACTTGGTATGAAGGAACGTGAGATTTTCTACACGGTCCTGAGTGATTTTGACACTACCGAAGAGGACGTGAATGAATTACAGTGGAGAAAGGACGAAGACTTCTGCAGGGACTACCTCCTAAATTCACTGAACCCTAGACTCGCCCTGACTTACAGCAGTCATAAGACTGCGAAAGAGATTTGAGATCGCTTAAATGCGCACTTCCAGAAGGAAGAGGGGTTTTCGAGGACTCTCCTTGGGGAGAGACTTTTTACTTCAAAATTTAATTTGAACTCGTCAATCACCTCACAAATTATTGAACTGGAGAGTCTGCGTCTCAAGTTGGCGGACGATAAGTCCGACATCTCGGATAATCTCTTTGTATGTCTTATTCTTAGCAAGCTACCTCCTGAATGGTTGACCTTCAAGACTGAAATGCACAGACTGAAGGAAAAGATCGCATTGGATGAACTCAAAAGGTTCATTCATATCGAAGATCAAAATATTGCAGGAAAGAGACAGGAACAAGGTGGGCAGTCCTCACAGACTCTCAACTTTGTGTCTCGACCTAGCAAGCCTCGTAGGAAGCCACCAGCGCCCAAGAGTAAGGCCACCACACAACTATTGCCTAAAAATCCCTCTTTCAAAAAGAAGAGGGGTAAGTGCCATAACTGTGGAAAGTGGGGACACTGGGCGGCTGATTGCAAGGCCCCAAAGAAAAAGGAGGAAGCCCCTCAAAATGTGGCGAACATGCTCGTTGATGCTTCTGACCCCAAGTCCTTTGTGGCTATGATCGGGAGCAGTCACCGCAGTTCGTCCGCAGAGTGGTGGCTTGATAGCGGTGCTACCTGTCATGTGACGAATGACAGAGGATTACTGTCTGAGGTCAAGGCGGTCCAGGAAAAGGTGGAGAACTGCAATGAAGGAGAGACTCAGGTGACCCATGCAAGGACAGCCGAGCTGGTCCTCTCATCAGGTAAAATTTTATTTTTGCTTAATGTAAAAGTAGTTCCAAATTTAACCAAGAACTTGATTTCCATTAGTCTATTAGATAAGGCTGGGATGACCTTCACAACTCAGAACGGTAGAATGACCTTAGCAGTCAATTCACATTATTTTGGATGTACGTACCTGATCAACGGAATGTATAGACTTAGCTTAAATAATGATAGCATTCACCAAATTAGTTCAAACCTTATTGATCCTAAGTTGTTACACAACAGACTTGGACATGTAAACTATAGGAAAATGCTAGAGTTAGCTAAGAGTCATAACATCCCCTTAGATCTGTCGATTCGATTTGACAAGTGCGAGGTGTGTGCTCAGACCAAGATCACTAGAAAGCCTTTTAGATCGGTTTCTAGGAGCACGAAACTTCTTGAGTTGATACATTCAGACCTCTGTGATTTTCGTAGTCACGTCACTAGAGGGGGAAGGAAGTATCTGATTACGTTCATAGACGATTTTTCAAGATTTTGTCATGTATATCTGTTGAAATCGAAAGACAAAGCCTTTGAGATGTTTAAACCTTTCAAGTCTCGTGTGGAAAATCAGTTAAACCTGAAAATTAAGAGATTTAGAAGTGATCGAGGAGGAGAATACACTGTTACTGGGTTCAAGGAATTTTGTGCCTCTAAGGGAATAATCCTTGAAACAACAGCCCCTTACTCACCTCAGTCGAATGGTGTTGCCGAGCGTAAGAATAGAACTTTAACAGAGATGTTGAACTCTATGCTCCTAACAGCTGGCATGCCTAATTCCTTTTGGGGAGAAGCAGTTCGTGCTGCAAATCACATTCTGAATAGAGTGCCTCATTCTCAGCTCACGTCTACCCCATATGAGCTATGGCACAGTCATCCTTGTAGATATGATACTCTAAAGACTTGGGGCTGTATTGCCTATGTGCGCATACAAGACCTTAAGAGGCCTAAGGTAGGACCTAGAACGACGACGTGCGTCTATCTAGGTAGTGTAGAAGATAGTGCAGCAGACAGATTTCTCGATCTATCCACGAATACCGTGATAGAGTCTAGAGATGCTATATTCTTTGAAGATAAATTTGTCAAGGATCATGGTTTATCTGTCTCTGGGTCTAATGATATGATTTCAGAATCTATCGTAGAACCTGAAGCTGGCCCCTCTGGCACTGCTCCTCAACCGTTAGAGGTGGAATCTGTTCCACTTAAAGCATCTACAAGAGAGAGGATCCCTAAGAACTTTGGTGAGAATTTCGTCACCTATCACTTAGAGGATGATCCATTCTCCTACCAGGAAGCAATGAGATCTAGAGATTCGTTGATGTGGGCAGAAGCTATTGATGATGAGATGGACTCGCTGCTACATAACAATACTTGGCATCTAGTTGACTTGCCGAAATGCGCTAAAGTTCTAGGGTGCAAGTGGGTGTTGAAGAAGAAACTTCATAGTGATGGGTCTATAGTCAGGTATAAAGCACGTCTCGTACCTAAAGGTTATAAACAACAGGGGAGAATAGACTACTTTGATGTTTATTCACCTGTGTGTCACCTATCGACTATCAGGATTCTTCTAGCCTTAGCATATATCGAGAACTTTATAGTTCATCAGATGGATGTGAAGACAGCCTTCTTAAATGGAGAGCTTGATGAAGAGATCTACATGGCACAACCTGAAGGTTATGTGCAGAAAGATCAAAAAGATAAAGTGTGCAAACTGGATAAATCAATCTATGGGCTTAAGCAAGCGCCTAAGATGTGGCACATGAAGTTTGACCAGGTGGTAAAGAGCCTCGGATTTCAGTCTAGTCTCTCAGATAAATGCCTTTATCAACGCTCACTGTCGAATCAGACAGTCATCATATGCTTATATGTAGATGACATGTTGATTTTGGGGTCTAATCTTGCTGCAGTTAGGGATATTAAATCCACTCTAGCAGAAGCTTTTGACATGAAGGACCTCGATCCTGTAGATACCCTGTTAGGTATGAAGGTCAGAGTTGGCAAGGGTCGAGTTACTCTTAGTCAGGCTCATTATATTGAGCAACTTCTTTCTACCTGGGGATATGATGACTGTAGGCCGGCTGAGATACCATTTGATCATAATGTCAAGTTGAGTCCTAATGAAGAGACCAGCATTGATCAAGTTAAATATTCCAAAATAATTGGTAGTCTCATGTACGCCACAAGTTGTACTAGACCAGACATTGCTTTTCGGTTAGCATGCTGAGCCGTTTTACCAGTAATCCAGGCAAAGAGCATTGGGAAGCCCTAGACAGGCTGTTAAGATACCTGAGAGGTACTAAAGATCATGCTCTGTGCTACACTGGTTACCCACCTACTGTGGAAGGACATTCTGATGCCTCGTGGTGTTCAGAAGCCGGGAACAGCAAGTCCACCAGTGGATATATATTCACCTTGGGAGGAGCTGCTATAACTTGGAAATCCAAAAGACGGACCTGTATAGCATTGTCGTCTATGGAAGCCGAGTTGTTTGCCTTAACCTTGGCCGGTGAAGAGGCAGATTGGATCAGAAACTTGATTCTAGACATTCCCTTGTCTAAGCTACAAGTCAACTCGTTGAGCCTGTATTGTGATAATCAAGCAGCAGTTCAAGTCGTTAAGAATGTCCTCTATAATACTAAGAGGAGGCATGTACGACTGAGACATGTTTTACTGAATTATCTGAAAGAACAAGGAATTATCACTTTGGTTGATGTACGCTCAAAGGATAACCTGGCTGATCCACTGACGAAAGGAATGCCAAAAGACCGACTAATCAAAACAGTGGGGGAAATGGGACTAAAGGCGATTTAGTTCGGCCTTAGTTCAGCTTCAGGCGATTTAGTTCAGCCTTTGTCCGAACGTTTTGATTATTACGATTTCCTTTGTCAAAGCAAGCATGTTGTGCTCTGTTGATGCTCTTGGTTGCTGAGTTCGGATCTGGTAAGTTGTTTCATTCCAAACTTGATGCTAACAACTTCACCTGAATTCGGCTTTTGCCTTGGAGGAGAGTGTTATTCCAAACTTGATAACACAATCTGACTTGGTCTTGTCTCTTCTTCTGGTGATTGGTTCCATTCCAAACTTGATGAGTTCCAATTGACTTTAGAAGGGCAGTAACCGTGACATTTAATATAGGATCACAGATATAGCTGCGGTGTCCAGAAGTCTGAAATCGTTTCGGTTGAAATAGATATCAGGTTCTGAGGTAAAACTATAATACTTTGTGAACGTGTCCTCCCAGCCAAATTAAAATGATTAATACTAAGTTCTTTTTGTAGAACTAGATATTTGCAAGTTTGCAAAGGATAGAATTCATTCTGAAATGAAATTCTCTATTGAAATTGCAGGAGCTGCTGGGATAGGAGGAACACTGGTTGACTGGAATCCTGATCAGAATGATCTTTTGGATGATGAGATTTAGAGTGTTATGAGTTTATCTTTTGTTACTTCTGTTTAGAGCATTGTTTAGCTCTTCTACTTTTGCACTGTTTGTTTGGACTTTATATAGCTCTCTGTTGATTTGTGACACCAGGCGTATAGGGTCTGTGTCTTGTTGTACCTGAGACTATTTCTGTGTTACAGATGAGTTTTTTGTTTTACTTAGGCGTGCATATTAATTTCTGTGTTCAAGTCTAATCTTATTTGAAACAGGTGCAGGACACGGTTGTGTATGATTCACGTTTGGTTGAACTTTACACAAACCACCCTCTATCCGAAGTCTGGGTACACGGCGGACATAGGAGGAGATTGTTAGATATTTTATAATATGTCCGCACGCGTGTTAGCCTGACTCGGTATAGGTTGCGGGTTCGTGTCGCTCTAGAGTTAGGCTCTACGCTGGAAGTACTATAAATACCCATTCCATACATAGATGAGGTATTCGTAGAATACTTTGAGCGGAGCCTCAACAAAGAGCACCTATCCGCTCGGCAAAGCTAAAACTCGCACAGTCCTACCTCCCTCACTTGGCAAGGTGGCGAGATCAACCTAACCGTCCAACCTCACAACCTAGCCGCCCAACCTCGGCGAGAAACCTCTCCGCGCTGCAGCGCTCTCCCTCTCTCACAAAACGAAAAAACACAAACTTGGGAGGTTTTTCTTCTATTTTCTCAACTCATAAAATTGCACAAGGGGGGCCTATTTATAGGCAAAGTAAAAACAACACTCTCTCACCTAAATTAAATGCACATACAACCTCTCTCATATTTAATGCATAAAAACAAAAGATAAAAATACATAACACTCCATGCAGTGGGGCCCGGTCAATTGTCAACATATTCCAACAAACTCCCCCTCAAACTTGGCAGCACATGCCAAGTTTGCCTTTGAGCTTCAAGAACGTGTCCACCTTCAACGCCTTAGTGAAGATGTCCGCAACTTGCTCTCCGGTCGGGCAATACACTACCTCCACTGTCTTCAGCTCCACTTGCTCCCTGAGGAAATGATACCTCGTTTCAATGTGCTTGCTACGTCCATATAGCACCGGGTTCTTCGTTAGCTGGATGGCCGACAAGTTATCCACTAACATGGTCGTTGGCCCATCCACTTCATGATGTAGGCTCTCCAGAAGATTCCTCAACCAGATAGCTTGGCAGGTGCCAGCCGCAACTGCAATATACTCTGCCTCGCAAGACGATAGAGCTATCGTAGCTTGCTTCTTCGAGCTCCATGAGAATGCTCCCGTTCCCATGTTGAAGACATACCCGGAAGTACTCTTCCGGTCATTCACATCACCGTCGTAGTCACTATCAGAGTAACCTACCAGCGTCAGCTCCACTCCAGTTGAGTACTTCAACCCATGTCCTCTTGTCCCATTGATGTACCTCAGGATCCTCTTCGCCGCAGTGAAGTGGTCCTCCTTCGGTTCCTCCATGTGTCTACTCACCACCCCGACCGCATACATAATATCTGGTCGGGTGAAGGTCAGGTAGCGTAGACTACCCACCAAACTTTTGAACAAGGTGGAGTTCACCGCCCCTTCCTTCGATTCTTTACTCAGCCTCATCCCGGGATCTGCAGGAGTGGAGATAGGCTTGTTATCCTCCATCCTGAACTTCTTCAGAATATCTTCAGCATACTTCTTCTGGGATATGAAGATCCCGTCTCCTCTCTGCTGCACCTCTACTCCCAGAAAGTAGCTCAGCTCTCCCAAGTCTGTCATCTCGAACTCTCTCTTCATCATACCCCGGAACTCTTCATACATCCCAGCATTGTTCCTCGTGAAGATTATGTCATCCACGTATAGACAGACAATCATCATGCCTCCATCCTTGTCCACTTTGGTGTAGAGTGCGTACTCATGTGGGATCTTCTGATAGCCATGCTTCTGTAAGTAAACATCTATCCTGCCGTTCCAAGCTCTAGCTCCCTGCTTCAGCCCGTAGAGAGCCTTGTCTAGCTTGCAGACCTTTCTCTCCTGCCCTTTCACCACGTACCCTGGAGGCTGCTCGATGTACACATCCTCCTCCAGGTAGCCGTTCAAATAAGCAGAGACCACGTCCATCTGCATTATCTTCCACCCGTGATGTGCAGCTAGCGCGATGATCAGCCAGATGGTATCTATCCGCGCTATCGGTGCGAAGACTTCATCATAGTTCACTCCCTGAACTTGGCGGTAGCCCTTCACGACTAGCCTCGCCTTGTGCTTCTCCACGCCCCCATCTTTATTTTTCTTCACCTTATACACCCACTTCACCCCGAGGGGTTTGTGGCCTGCAGGTGCATCTACCAGCTTCCAGGTATCGTTCTTCTTGATGGAGGTGATCTCCACATCCATCGCCTTCCTCCAAGTTCTCTCCTGGGCGGCCTCTTCATATAAGCACGACTCAACATCTGCAAACAGACAGTATAAAGAAAAATTATTATGAGTTGTCGCCGTCTCTTCATAGATCTCCTCCAAACTCCTTGTCCGAGGATGAGGACGATCATCTTTAGTTCCACTGGTGCTTGCTCCACCAGATCCACCTCTGCTTGAACTCGCTCCACTTGAGTAAGGGGTGAGAGCTCCCCCTGAACCTCTGCTAGGTGATGATGGTGCCTCAGCTCCACCTATCTCCGTCTCATCTCCCTGACCGCCTTCTTCTTCTTCATCTTCGAAGAACATCCCCTTGGTGTTCTTCACATACTCATTCTAGCTCCAGCTGCTTCCTTCTTCAAACACCACATCCCGTGAGATGATGGTTTTCTCAGTCACCAGGTTATACAACTTGTAAGCCTTGCTCGCAGGAGCGTAGCCAACAAAGATGCATCTCTCACTCCGGTCATCTAACTTCCTCCTCCTCTGGTCCGGGATGTGAGCATAAGCAACACACCCAAAGACCCTCAGATGCTTCACACTGGGCTTCCTCCCACACCAAGCTTCGAACGGCGTCTTGAACTTGAAGCTCTTCGTTGGGCAACGGTTTAGCACGTACACTGCTACCTATACTGCTTCCGCCCAATAATTCTTTGGCAACCCCTTGCCCTTCACCATACTCCTCGCCATGTTCATGATGGTTAGGTTCTTCCTCTCAGTCACACCATTCTGCTGAGGCGAGTATGCCGCCGTCAGTTAGTGCGAGATCCCCCATTCTCGACAGTAGTCACCAAACAGCCTCGAGGTGTACTCCCCACCTCTATCTGTCCGTAGCAGCTTCAGTGGCTGCCCACTCTCCTTCTCAGCCATCGCCTTAAAGTCTCGGAACTTGTCCATAGCCTCGGCCTTCTCCTTCAGAAAATACACCCAACACTTCCTGCTGAAGTCGTCGGTGAATGTGATGTAGTACCTGCTACCTCCAACTGAGGTCGTCTCAAACAGACCAGCAATGTCCGAATGAACTAGATCTAGTTGCTTCGTAGCTCTCCGAGACTTTCCTCCCTCAAAGGTCTCTCTCTTCTGCTTCCCTTTAGTACACGCCTCACATACCCTTTGAGGGGGCGAGATCAAAGGCAACCCCTCCATCTTGGAATGTGACAACAGCTTCAGGCCTGTGAACCCCAGATGGCCCATCCGGTGATGCCACAGCCAAGCTTCTTCCTCTTCTCCTGTCTTCACCAGACATGCCGTCTCCTTGGCATCCATGCTTAGAGGGAAGAGGCGATTCGTCGCCATCTTCACTCTCACCACCTCTCTTCCTTTGCTATCCTTCATCGCTAAGATGCTATCTCTCAACAGGACGCGATAGCCCTTCTCCACCAGTTGTCCGAGACTTAGAATGTTACTCCTCAACCCCGGCACATCGAAGACATCGTTGATGAGCACCTCCTTCCCATTCATTGTGACCGCAATCACTCCTCTGCCTTCCACAGATATCTTCGAGGCGTCTCCAAAACTGACGTCTCCGCCGTTCGGCTCAAGGCTGGTGAACAGCTCCTTCTCACCACACATGTGGTTACTCGCTCCAGTGTCTAAGTACCACACACCATTCCTCCCTCTTGCAGCGCCTTGGATGGTAAGGAACATCATCGGGTCTCCTCCCGTGTTGCTAGCTTCCGCATAGTGGTTGGCTTCACCACCCTTCCTGGGAGCCCAGCAGTCGTAGCTCATGTGCCCAAACTTGTTACAATTGTAACATTGAGTCTGGGACATATCTCTTCCTCCTCTTCCTTGACCTCTTCCCTGGTCCCTTCCTTGTCCTCTGTCTTGGCCTCTCCCTTGGCCTCTTCCTCTTCCTTCTGCGTCGTGCCTCCAACCCTAAGGTTGCTCCACCTCACGCTGGTTGTACTGATTTCTCCCGAATTCTCTTCCACCTCTTCCTCCTCTACCACTTCCTTGGTAGCCTCGGCCGCGCTGGCCTCCTCCTCTTCCTGAGCTCTCTCCAAAGTTAAGCTGAATCTGGAGTGTTTTCCCCAAGCCACTCGACTCTTCCTCATCTTGCACCATCCGATACTCATGGGCTTGTAGTGAGCCAACAAGCTCATCCACCGCCATCATGGTGAGGTCCTTCGACTCCTCAATAGCCACCACCACGTGTCTGAACTTATTGAACATCGAACGCAAGAGCTTCTCCATGAAACTGACATCTTCAATTGTCTCCCCATTCCTCTTCATCTCGTTCGTGAGCGTCCGCAGACGAGTCACGTAGTCGTCCACCTTCTCCGAACTCTGCATCCTCATCACCTCGTATTGAGCTCGGAGTGATTGCAACTTTACCTTCTTTGCTTTGTCCACTCCCTGCATGGAGCGTTGCAGTATCTCCCATGCTTCTCTCGATGTCTCCGCATCCGAGATCTTCTCAAACGTCGCTTCATCAACTCCTTGGTACAATAGGAATAGGGTCTTCTTGTCTCTCTTCTTTGCTTCCCTCAACGCCACCTTCTGAGCGTTAGTCAACGCTGCTTCTGCTTCGGCAGTAAGCACCTCGACACCTTCCTCCACAACCTCCCATAGCTCCTTAGAGGCGAGCAGCACTCGCATCTGAATACTCCAATTCCCATAATTTGTTTTGCTCAACTTGGGGACCTGCCCCGGCATTCCACTTCCCATCTCCATCTTTCTTCTTCGCAAACACTTCCCGGGGGTCGTAACCTCCCTCTGATACCACTTGTAGGAAAACGTGAGTGGGTTCCCGCTGCAGACTAACTCCACCAAAAACAGGTCGGCGAGACCAACTCGGCGAGACCGCCCAGACCGCGCGGTTAGCACCCGGCGAGTTCACCTCTCACTAGCGAGACCAAATGCACACCGACGAGTTCACCTCCTAACCGCTCGCCGCGAGCACCACACCTGCCGGCGAGAACAATCCGGCGCGAGCTCTCTACACGCGAAAGCACCACCGGCAAGTCCCGACTACCCGCAACTTCTCGCACAGTAGCGAGAACAACACCCTACTCTCGGCTAGCTCCAAAACAACTCGCCCGACCACCAAACCTATCAGTTCGGCAAAGCTACAACTCGCACAGTCCTATCTCCCTCACTTGGCAAGGTGGCGAGATCAACCTAACCGTCCGACCTCACAACCTAGCCGCCCAACCTCGGCGAGAAACCTGTCCGCGCTGCAGCGCTCTCCCTCTCTCACAAAACGAAAAAACACAAACTTGGGAGGTTTTTCTTCTATTTTCTCAACTCATAAAATTGTACAAGGGGGGGGGGGGGGGGGGGCATATTTATAGGCAAAGTAAAAAACAACACTATCTCACCTAAATTAAATGCACATACAACCTCTCTCATATTTAATGCATAAAAACAAAAGATAAAAATACATAACACCCCATGTAGTGGGGCCCGGTCAATTGTCAACATATTCCAACACTGTTGGGGTCCTCTAAATTTGGGGCCCAAAATGGTGGTTTGTTTCACAATGAGGATTGATCACTTTATCTAAAGGTGTATAATTGGTACCCTCCCAAAATATCTTCCTGGTGGGATTCTATATATTTGGGACCCCAAATGAAGGTCCATTTCACGGCAAGGATTGATTCCCACTTTATCTAAATGTGCGTAATTTTTTGATTGAATGAAAAGATTAGTAAACCCGTCAGATCAGTCGCGAATTAATTTGGACCGTGAAATGGATATCGTCCATTTGGACTCAAATGGAGGGAATCCTAGCACACCCCAAAGGAGCCTGAATCTAACCTACCTTTAAATGTATTGGGTAGTACTTTTTCTCTTTGGGAAACTAAATCTCTAAGAATTGAAAAACAAAATCTGGTTGAATAGCAATTCGTGAAGCAGAAATATATGAGCTGTTCATGAACTAAAAAAAAAGATGCTAATTAAAGCATACCTTGTTTTCCTCCGGTTCCAGAGACAAAAGGCACATTTGCACAACATGATTGCCGTTGATATCTTTGATGAGCCTTAGAACGCCTGACCCGAGAGCAGCAGTAACCAATAGAATCTCTTGCCTTGTTTTAATTTTTTCAATCAGCTTCTGCACAGCCCTAGTCCTGAATAAATCAAATCAAAAGCACATTTAGCTTAATTTCACCACTGGAATCTAAAGGCTCCGTTTGGCACAAAATATTTTGCGTCTGGGACTCGACTGTCCGAGACCAATCAAAGTGTGGCATGTGTAAAAGGTATATCTCAAGTAAAGAAAAAATATCTCAGATATAAATGAATGGCTTGGAGAGACTTCCGGTTATCACCGGGACCCGAACGCAAATATTTTGCCAGTTTGGCACGGTGTTGGCGGTCGTGGACATGTTGGCGGCATTGGAGGTCATGAACGCGGCATTGGCGGACGCAAATATTTCGCCCGTTTGGCACGGCGTTGGCGGTCATGAACGCGGTTTTGGCGGACGCAAATATTTTGCCCGTTTGGCACAACGTAGGCAGTCGTGAATGCGGTGGCCCGACCTCACCTTAGAAAATTCAGGCTTCATTTAGCGCTCCTTATTTCCTCCGGTGAGTTTGGTCAAAACGTCATTATCATAGAATGCATGTTTGGCAAGACAAAGGTCATGACCACTATCAAGAAAATAAATTAGTTTTTGAGCTTAAACTGCAAGAATTTTTTTCCGGTGAGGTTGGACGTTCACGAACGACGGTTCATGACCCGCATTCACTCGTTTGGCACAACTTATTTGCTCCGGTATTATCATAGAATGTTTGGCAAGACAAAGGTTTTGACCCCAATACTATTCCTTTCCTGATCACGACGACATAATATGTACATATTTATAGCTCATCCCTATTACATTCAAACTTTCAAACTAAATAACAGAAAACACAGTAAAAGATTAAATTATCCTCTTTCTCTTTACATATTTAAGATATATTTCAACAAAAATAAACTATTTTTAGCATAAAATGCACGAATTTTTTAGGTGAGGTCAGAAGTTCACAAATCACACCTCATAACCACCGCATTCACAACCGTGATTCAATGGTCGGATTTTCCACCTAAATACGACTGTATTTTTTGAATTTCAAATATGACCGTATTTTCGCGAATCCGACAATCAAATCTTCTCGCCTAAAGTACATATACATACCAAAAAAATTTCTCCTTTCCCAGGTGATAGTCATAATCAACCAATGTCTTGTCAAACATGCACTCTACCACTATGTCCTTTTTGTCTAACTTTGTGCCATACATAAGCCTAAAATAATATAAAATCTTAAAACACCAACCAAAGGTCCAAAACAAAAACAATTAAGGTGAGGAAAAGGAAACATGATCGAGTCATCTGATTCACGATTCAATTGTCGGATTTTCCACATAAATACGATGGTATTTTTTGAATTTCAAATACGATCGTATTTTCGCAAACCCACAGCCAAATCTTCTCGTCTAATAGTACATAGGCATACTAAAAAAATTTCTCCTTTCCCAGGTGATAGTCATAATTAACCAAAGTCTTGTCAAACATGCACTCTACCACTATGACCTTTTTGTCTAACTTTGTGCCAAACATAAGCCTAAAATAATATAAATCTTAAAACACCAACCAAAGGTCCAAAACAAAAACAATTAAGGTGGGGAAAAGAAAGGAACATGATCTAGTCATCTGACCCACGATTCAATGGTCGGATTTTTCACATAAAAACGACAGTATTTTTTTGAATTTCAAACACGAACATATTTTCACAAATCGGACAGCCAAATCTTCTCCCCTAAAGTACATATACATTCCAAAAAAAAAAATTTCCTTTTCAAGGTGATAGTCATAATTACCCAATGTCTTGTCAAACATGCACTCTACCACTATGGCCTTTTTGTCTAACTTTGTGCCAAACATAGGCCTAAAATAATGAGATATAAAATCTTAAAACACTCCAAAACAAAAAACAATTAAGGTGGGAAAAAGGAAACATCACCCATGAGTGTTCTGCGAGATCCTAATTAGCTCCAATGGGCTCTCTGTCACGAGGAGGACGATGGCCATCCTCTGTTGCAGGCTGCAGACATCAAGGAGTTTCTGCATGAGATAATTACCAAATGTGTTCTCCATTAGCTCCACCGCGTGTTCAATTACTCCACAGAATATCAATTCAACTGCGTCAGCTCTCCCTTCCTCCATTTTTTTCTGCAAGTAGATGCAGCCCTCTTGATTCCTGGCCAGATTATATACCATCATCTTCACGTGAAGATCACTGAGCCTTTGACATCTCTGCAAGATCTCCATATTAGCATTGTTGATCATCGGATTCATCCTCCTCTCCGGCGTCGGATGATGAACTGCGCCTACAGTATTTGATCTTCTATGAAGGATCGGAGATCCGTATTGCAGATTGTTGTTGTTGTTGTTAAGTGGATTTACAGAGATCTCGTTGCCGATCAAACCGAGAGTCGGATTGAAACGAAGAGCATTAATCCTATGGAGGGGGGGTGATTCGGCGAGCATGGCGTCGGTGGAGAATCCCGGCCTATCGCCGATCCAATCAATGGAATAACCCACTGGAAGTGTTCTTCCCTCGTAAGGATTTCGAAGAAAGGGAGCACCACCGCCGTTGCTTGAGTAGGGGTCGGCCGCGGCAGCATCGGCAGGGGATAAGCGTATTTTAGTTTTATTTTCTTGAATCTGCAATAGATGGAGCTTCTCGAGCAAACCGAGCTCCTCCAACATCATCTCCGGTACCGGAGAATAGCTGTCGAGCTCCGGCGAGAAGAGCCGAAGGTCGTCTTCACCGGAAGTTAGGCTCGAACTAGAGGATGGCAATGTCTCCGTGAATCTACATTCGTATATTCCCTCCAGATTGGCGTAGAAAGGAAGGCGGTATCCAGGCCGACCGTGGCCATTAATGGAGATGCATCCGACTGATGGGTTGTGAGAGGCGGAGTTTGAAATCTCTCCAAATGTCTTATACATCTTCGATTTTAGTAAAACTGATCTGGTTTGAAGCTTCCGTTGTGAAAAAATCGAGATAAAAATCTGACAAATAAAGGAAGGGAGACGACTATGAGATTAGAAAACAGGATGACTCGGTGGATTGGATTTGATGGATGGAAGGAAGACAGAAATGGGGGAAGCTTTCCGCCATTGTTGAGCGGAGAGGGAAGAACAGAAAAAGGGTAGTGGAAGAAGAGAGGCGTGGAGAAGAAGAGTCTCTGCTGAGTGAAGAAGTTAAACATTTATTTTTTTCCCATTTTCCGCTTTTTATTAACAAAATTCTAGTTGTTAAAATTCTAGTTTTTTTAAAAAATTTTTAAAAAGGAGTGGTAGATAAGGTGATTGTTAACCGCAAACCGGCTATTTGTTAGTGGCACCCCAAAATTTCATTATTTTTTGCGCCTTTTCGAAATACGTCTTGTACATGTATTTTTAGGAAAAGTGCTCAACACGAAAGTGAGCACTTTTCCTAAAAATGCATGTACAAGACGTACTTTGAAAATATGCTCAGATTTTACGCCTTTCAGAAATACATGCAATTTCAGGAAAAGTGTTCAACACGAAAGTTGTAGATCTCGTCAAGACATTGTCCCGGAACGACAGCGCATTATTCCAGTCACGACATTGTCCCGGAACGACAGCGCTCCTGCCGCTCGCAAACCCCTGAGTATTAGATCGTCACTCATTTTTGCAATGTGCACGGGGATTTGCGAGCAACGGGAAGAACACACTTTATTGTAGTTAGAGGGTTTTGTCTATAACTCTATATGAGACCATATTTTAAAAAAAAACACAAATTTTTTTAATAATGTGGGGCAAAACCAGAAAACAAATGTTGGTGTTTTCCCCTTTTAATATAGTATAGATATGTTTTCATGTAGATAAAGTCTTCTCTTCCTATAATAAAAAAAATGTTTTTACTCGCCACTGCACACTGCAAAATGAGCGGCGAGCCGAGTATTATACTCAGAAATTTGCGAGTGACGGGAGCGCTATCGCATCAAGACAATATCGCGACTGGGAATATCGTGCGGGCCACAGAAGCCATCATACACTATCACAACTGAGATACTGTTACGGTTGGCCGAGAGGCGGAGCTTTTCCTGCATATCACTAGTGTGTGTCACTCTCTCTATATATAGTTAGAAATCATATCATTTTCTAAGTTTTAAAGTTAATATTAAATTAGTCCTTTAAATTTAATTTATGTTAAGATAATTTCTATGTTTAGATTTTTTTTTTGTTTCGGACAAATAAAAATAAAAATTATTTCAAAGATTTTACAAATTTGTTGATATTTTTATTTTAGAGATTTTCCACGCGCGCACGATATTCTGAGAAGCTGTCCTCCGTACAGGTAGTGGAGACTGGAGAAGATTCGCAGTTCTGAAGTTGTATCCTTCCGTTAATAATAATAAATAATAATTTCTTAGTAATTCTTTAAATTGGTATATAGTTATATTGCTATTTAAGTCTAATATTCTAATAATTCATTTTCTTTTGCGATTTCGTGTTTTTACTTTTTGCGGCAACTATTTGATGACAAGGCGAAATGGCTTTGAAGAAATTTTGAAAACGTTTCAGTACTTTACTATTGGTATGTGTAACATTTTTTAAGAATTTTTATTTTATATTTTATATTTTAATGGGGATAAATTTATTTTAAATATTAAAACTAATTTTATTTTAAATTATTTTAATCTTGATAGGTTCCCCTGATTTTTCTAAGTCAAAGCAGAAAGATTTCGATCAAGTACGAGAGGGGAAGCAACACGAACAAACGAGCCGCGTCCACCAAGCCGTGCTCGCCCAGAGACCAAGAAGCGCCCCGGAAGGAGGGCACCACCACCAAGCCTCCGGCCGCCTCCGCCTCCTCCAACTGCCTCCGACCACCGCCACCATCAGGCAACCTGCCCGGGCCACCCGAGCCGCCCGGGGGCACTTTCGCCATCTCATACAAATTTGTGATCCAAGTGATCAAAACAGAGCGTCATCATTCATCACCTTAAAATCCGCCTGGGCGCAATTACCAATATGATCTTCCAGAAAATTATAAAAGGGCTCTCAGACCCACATTTGAAGATAGACACAACTCCAGAGGCTTGAGAGACCTTTGAGGTTTTCCGACGGGAACGCGAAACTTAGATCGTTTCTCCGCTCGGAATTCCAATATTTTGAGAACCAGGCCGAAGATCGAACGGGTGAATTCAAAGGTTCAAGGTCGGACCGGGGTCGAACCGGTCTGTAAAATTATAAAATAAAATATATAATCATTATAACAAAAAGTATAACATATTATCAAATTATATTGCATATCAATATATCATGAACCACAATATTAGATACTAATGTTTTTGATATTTTCTCGCACAAATACAAAATAATAATAATAATAATTGTCTCAAATAATAATGAACTACTAATATTTAATTCAAATCATAGCCTAATGAGTCAAATCTCTCGTCAAAGTCATTGACAACACCATCAAAATCTGCAATACGCTATATCTCCAAAATTCTCCAAATCTGTGTGTTTAACAAATTGTGCAATAATATCAATTTGCTCATTACCTACATGATCAATATATATAATTAAAATATGAAACAACATTTATTTAAACTTTACAACTATACATAAATATTGGCATGCACATATACAATTACTTTGAGTTTGTGATGTAATATTAAAGTTTTGTTCTGCAGCTATTGTGATAACGTCTTCATTATAAATTTCATTTTCTAGATTCTCATATGTGAGCTTCGGCATGGGTTTCTCTTCTACTACCAAAAAGTCCATCAAATCAATACATGTGCAATTTAAATGATCGTAACTCATTTTCTTAGAAGTAAACCTAAAACCAACATAATTGAAAGAAGTGAAAAATGTTATTAAGAAGATACAAAATTTAAAACTATTAAAATTTAAAATCTAAATAAAATATCAAATATGAAATGAAGGTCATTGTACAACCCCGTATCCAGCGAGTGATCTAACAGGAGCCGATCCGGCCGGCCCAGACCGCCCCCGAGCCCCAGGCGAGTTCAGCAGGGTATGCCGAGCCCAGCATGCCGAGTACGGGCTCGGCAATCGTCGGGTCGAGCTCGAAGATTGTGGAGCTGAGCCCGACGAGAGGAAGCCATTCATCGTAGGGCCGGACGAGTACGTGCTCGTCTAGAGCCAAGGGGTTGGCGAGTGCCAACGCGACCGTCATCTGCGAGCAGGGGCTTCAGGCCCAACTTTCCCAGGCCTGAGGCGAGGCGAGTCGGACCGTGTTCACCTCGGCGCAGGGGGAGCCTTCTCGCGCCCGTACTCGCCGCCCCCGCTCAATGGGCTCTTCTCAGGGCCGGCTCGCCCTTCAGTTGTGGGGTGTTTTTACCATGTTACCCCCTTTGGATTGCCTATAGTCCTCGAAAACAGTGACGGCTGGATATTTGCAGACCATCTTTTCCTATAAATAGGACCCAAGGGATACCTCAGAAGACACGCTTTCTTGTGCCCGCTCTTCTAGCGCTTTCTGAGGTACCTTAGCTTCAGCACTTGGCTAAGGAGGGGAGGCGCTCTAAGATCTTCCGGGTGTGTGGTGGGACCTCCGTGCTGAAGCCTTGGGTCTGTTCCCGGTCCTTCTCCCTTGTCACTTGGGCTTGTGAGTAGAGAAGTAAGTGTGCGATCACCCCATCCGCAAGGGTCGGACTCCACAGGGACCGATTTTTCGGTTTCAACACTTTGGTGCGGTGAGCGTGGAGCGTGGTCAGCACAGAAAATCTTCCGCAGGACCGATGGCAAGAGACGAGGGGCAAGGTTCAGGCAGGGCGAGCTCGCCACCCCCTCCCCCTCCCGCGATGGCGGGGATGTCCGCGGAGCTCAGGGAGGAAGTGCTCGGACTCGTCAGGGTCGCACTCGGCATGCGAGCCGAGAGCACGACGCCAACGATTCCCGTGGTCGCCGATCCAGCGCTAGGCAACGATGCGCCCCTCACACGCGCGGGGAAGGAGGTCGCGAGCTAGGGGGAGCGCGAGCCGAGGGGGCGAGTCCTCTTCCCAGGCTCGGCAGGCGAGTACCTGTTTAGCGAGACGGTGGGGAGGGAGTTCCCAAATCGCCCGGCCGAAGGAGGAAGTCCCTTCAGCGAGTTCGTTTCGTCAGCCCCAGTTCCAGAAGGGTTCCGAGAGCCGGAGATGTCCTACTACTCAGGGAAGGGAGATCCGATCCAGCACGTCCAGTGGTTCGAAGATGTGGTGTCAATCCGACAGATGTCGGATGACTTCAAGTGTAGGCTCTTCGCCATCACCCTCAGGGAGAAAGCGAGAGGGTGGTTTCATCAGCTCCCGGCCGGTTCCATCTACTGTTTCGAGGATTTGCGTAGGGGATTCATGTTGAGATTCACCACCTCAAAGAAGAGGAAGAGGGAGGTCGAGTCCTTGTTCCGTGTCAGGCAGAAAGTAGGGGAGTCCCTAGGAAGTTACCTGGACAGGTTTCAGGAAGAACTGTCCCAGGTAAAAGAGATGCCAGGGCACATAATGATGGTGTCCTTCACCCTGGGTCTCCAACCCGGGTTCTTCGTTATGGAGTTGAAGAGGACGCCTCCAGTGTCTTTCGAAGCGCTCCTGGAAAGGGCGGTAAGGGAGGCCGACATGGAGGCAGCACATCCAGAGTTCGCTCGGAGGTTGGCCAGGTGGGCCGTGGAGGAGGAGAAGCCAAGGGGAGGTCGGTCCCAGGAGGAGAGAAGGGTCGAGCCCCGGCAGAGAGAACAGCAGCCGCAGCAGCACAGGTGGGGGCGTCAGGAGCCGAACAACCGATTGGGTTGGAGGCCGGAGTGACAGGATCAAGGGCTACGGAGGGGTTATCAGGGGGGAGACAACCACCAAGTTGGGCGTGGCCAGTTTTACCCCCAGGGAGGGAGGCAAGGCCAGAGACCGCCTCTTCCCGACCAGGAGGAGGCCATGGCTATCGCCCTGGGGGGGCGAAGGAGAGGGCAACTAAGGAGGAGGAGGGAGGTCAGGGTAGACCTGCCCTATTGCGACTACCATCAAGAGGAAGGGCACACGACGGTCACGTGTCCGGAGTTCCTCGAGATGCGGGAGAACAGGGAGAAGTAGCGGCAGCAGCGAAATCATCAGGAGGTGCGGATTGAGGAAGTCCGGCCTCAGGCGGAGGGGGATCGTTGTGAAGACCGGGCCGATGTGGGGACCCGAGTAGGGATCGGAATGATCTATGGGGAGTGGGAGTCGAGGCTTCCCGGAAGGCAAGCCTCCACACCATGTACCGAAGGATCATCGGCTCCACATCTCAGACTCCACCCCCAGAGGAGAGGATCACCTTCTCAAGGGAGGATATGCCGGGTCATGATGACCCCTTCTGCGATGCGCTGGTCATCCAGACAGCCATCGAGAATTTCACAGTCTCCCGGATCCTCATTGACAATGGGAGCTCCGTCAACATCATCTTCAAGAAGCCTTTCGATGTCATGCAAGTAGAAGCCAAGAGGGTGCTGGCCTCCGATGGGCCTCTCTTCGGTTTTTCGGGGGAGAGGAAAGAAGTAGAGGGGGGAGTGGGACTCCATGTCAACTTGGGGGGACAGTCCAGGAACTGTCGGTTCGTCATAGTGGAGGCCCCCAGCAGCTACAACGCCATTTTTGGGAGGCCCCTCATCAGCGCCTTCCGATGCGTCCCCTCCTCCTTCCATCAATGTCTTAAGTTCAATGTGGAAGGGATCCAGGTCTGGGTTCGCGGCGACCCCAAGGCAGCTCGGGAATGCTACGTGACGGCGGTGAATTCCATTTTTTGGCAGGAGGAGGCCGAGGAGATGGGGAGAAGGATGGAGGAGGTGGAAGGGCAGGAGGCCAGAGAAGAAGGCGGGGAGGAAGGAAGGATGGAAGGGGAAGCACGCGAGGAGGTATTCCCAGAGGAGTCAGTTGAGGAGATGATCGTAGAAGGAGGGGAGGTCCTTACTCTAAGGGGGGAGGACACCGCAGAGTGGGAGGAGCAGTCCCGGTTGGAGGCCGCCAAGGAGGTAGTGGAGATGGAAGTCCTCACCAAGGATGGCAGGGTAGAGAAGGTCCGCATCAGCGGGGGGTTGACCCCGGAAGATCAAGGCAGGATGCTGGAGTGCATCCAAAAGAATGTGGATGTCTTCGCCTGGAGCGCAGCAGAGATGCCTGGGATCGATGCCGACGTTGTCTGCCACCGCCTAAATCTACACCCGGAGGCTCGCCCCATCCAGCAGAAGAGGAGGTCCGTCACGGACAAACTGGCCGAACCCATCAGGGAGGAAGTCGCCAAGCTCCTTAAGGCCGTCTTCGTTTCCGAAATTCAATACCCCGGCTGGGTCTCGAATGTTGTAATGGTGAAAAAAGGGGACGGCCGATGGAGGATGTGTGTAGATTTTTCACTACTTAATAAATCATGTCCGAAGGATTGTTACCCCTTGCCTAGAATCGACGCGCTGGTAGATTCAGCCGTTGGTTTCTCTGTAATGAGTTTTTTAGATGCTTTTTCAGGTTATCATCAAATCAGGATGCACCCTCCTGACATAAAGAATGTCTCTTTCATCACGGGAGATGGATGTTACTGCTACAAGATGATGCCTTTTGGGTTAAAGAACGCAGGGGCAACATACCAGAAGATGATGGACCGTGTATTCTAGGGGCAGAAGGGAAGGAACTTGGAAGTGTACGTGGATGACCTGATGGTAAAAAGCCGGGAGGTCGATTCTCACCTCCAGGATCTGGAGGAGACCTTCGGCACCTTGCGTAAATACAAGATGAGGTTGAATCCTCTGAAGTGCATCTTCGGGGCGAGCAAAGGAAAATTTCTGGGTCATCTCCTCACCCTCGCCGGAGTCGAACCCAACCCTGACAAGGTCCAGGCGATTATGGAGTTGGGGCCATCTCGGGATGCGAAGGAGGTACAACGCCTGACAGGGAAGCTGGCAGGACTGAGCAGGTTCCTCTCCCGGGCCGGGGAGAGGTGTTCTCCCTTCTTCAAGACCTTGAGGGGAGGTCGGAAGTTCGAATGGACCCCGGAGTGCGAGGAAGCATTCTAGGCCTTGAAGAGGCAGTTGACTCAGGCCCCCTTGCTCCAAGGGCCAAAGGAGGGGGAGGACTTGTTTTTGTATTTAGGGGTCGGGGCGGAGGCCGTAAGTTCTGTCTTAGTTCGGGAAGAGGGGAGAAACCAGCTGCCCATCTATTATGTGAGTAGGGTTCTGAGGAAGGCGGAACTCCGCTACCCCATCTTGGAGAAGTTGGCCTTCGCTCTAATCATCTCGGCCTGGAGGCTCAGGCCCTACTTCCAGGCACACTCCATCCAGGTGGTAACCGACCACCCCCTCCGCAACATCTTCGAGGGAGTGGAGCACTCAGGAAGACTCGCCAAGTGGTCGGTAGAGTTGAGCGAGTTTGACGTTTCCTTTGTCCCTCGACTCGCGATTAAGGCGCAAGCAATGACTGACTTCCTGGCTGACTATGTGGTCGAGGTAGCAGAAGACAAACTCACTTGCCCCATCCCTTGGAAGGTGATGGTGGATGGGGTTTCAGGGAAACACTCCTTGGGGGTTGGGGTCGTCTTGGAGAGTCCCCAAGGGACCCGGATTGAGCAAACGGTGGTGATACATTTCTCCATAACCAACAACCAGGCCGAGTACGAGGCGGTAATCGCAGGACTGCGCCTGGCCAAGGAATTGGGAGTGCATGATGTGAAGGTCCTCACTGACTCTATGGTAGTAGCCTCCCAGATCAATGGGGAGTTTGAGGCGAGGGAGCCCACCCTGCAATGATATCTGACCAAGGTTAAGGGAATTATTGGGGGGTTCCAAACCTTCTCCATTCAGCATGTGCCGCGGGAGGAAAATGAACAAGTTGACCACCTCGCCAAGCGCAGCCCTCGGGTGGGGGCACTATCACAGACCTTTTCCACCCATCCCTGGAGGAAGGAGAGTTGATGGAGATAGATCGGCGGTCCACATGGATGGACCCATTCACTACCTACCTGTCCACGGGAGAGTACCCAGAAGGGATGGATAGAAAGAAGCTCAAGTACAAGTCAGCATATTACCTCTTGCGCGACGGGCAACTTTACCGCAAGACCCTTTCGGGATTACTGGCTCGTTGCGTGGCAGAGGGGGAGGTGTCGAGGATTTTGGAAGAAGTCCACTCCGGGGAATGTGGGAGTCATTCGGGAGGTCGGACCCTGGAGGGAAGGATCATCAGGCAGGGCTACTTCTGGCCTACCCTGGGGCACGATGCCTTAGAATTTGTCAAAAAATGCCATAAGTGCCAACTGTTTGCCCCCCTCCAACTGCAACCGGCTCAGCGACTCAGGAGTATCACGGCCCCTTGGCCTTTCGCAATTTGGGGAATGGACTTGGTAGGTCCCTTCCCCCAAGCAAGCGGGCAGAGGAGATTCTTGCTGGTAATGATCGATTATTTCTCCAAGTGGATGGAGGCGAAGGCTTTGGCTAAGGTGACCTCGCAGATCATTCGAAATTTCGTATGGGGGGAGATCATCTGCAGGCATGGGATGCCCCAAGCCATCGTCACCGACAACGGACCACAATTTGCCAGCAACGAGTTCCTCAAGTTCTGTGGAGAGCTCGGGATCGACCTCAAGTTCGCCTCTGTCCACCACCCAAGGAGCAACGGGCAGGTAGAAGCGGCCAACAAGATTATCGTGAACCTCCTGAAAAAGAAGGTGGAAAATTTGAAGGGGAATTGGGTAGATCAACTCCCCTCGGTCCTCTGGGCCCTGAGGACTACTCCCAACACCGCCACAGGGGAGACGCCTTTTAAAATATCTCACGGAAACGAGGTGGTGCTCCCCATTGAACTTGAGGTCCGTACTCCCAGGGTCGCTGAGGCGGAAGCTGGAAGGGAGGAGTGGAGAGTTGAGAATGAGGGAGAACAACGACTCTCCTTGGACTTGATAGAGGAAGTGCGCGACCTCTCCGCAGTTCGGCAGGAGGAAGTCAAGCGGAGAATGACTAAGTATTTTGACAAGCATGTCCGGGTCAAACAGTTTATGGAAGGCGACCTGGTTCTAAAGAAGGTAGATGCGGCGGGAAGATCGGCGGCCGTGGGCAAGCTCCATCCAAACTGGGAGGGGCCCTGCATCGTAAGGGAGACATTAAAATTGGGAGGGTACCGCCTCCAAAATGTGGAAGGCGAGACTTTAAGCCACACCTGGAGCGGCGACGACCTGAAACGCTTCTATCCCTGAATGTTTGTACGTGCCTCAATTTTTTTCAATGCAATGTGTTTCACTCCTTTGAGCCCCCTTTTTCACAATAATCGTAACAATAATATGTGATATGGCGGAACTTCCGTGGAAGAGCATCAAAAACACTCAGCAAATATTCAAAATATTCTCGCTCTGGGGTTAGGTCTCGATTCTCCCGCTGGTAGGCTCCCCCCAAGCTGGCAGGGCCGGGGTCTCGATGGACGTCGTTATGACCCTGGAGCTGAGCCCGGAGGATGTTCAACACCCGCCCTCAGGCTCCCATCTAGCTGACAGGCCTGGTGGTAGCACCCGGGAGAGGAAAATATTCTAAGTATTCTCGCTCTGGGGTTAGGTCTCGATTCTACCGCTGCTAGGCTCCCTGCAAGCTGGCAGGGCCGGGGTCTCGATGGACGTCGTTATGACCCTGGAGCTGAGCCCGGAGGATGTTCAACACCCGCCCTCAGGCTCCCATCTAGCTGACAGGCCTGGTGGTAGCACCCGGGAGAGGAAAATATTCTAAGTGTTCTCGCTCTGGGGTTAGGTCTCGATTCTCCCGCTGCCAGGCTCCCTCCAAGCTGGCAGGGCCGGGGTCTCGATGGACGTCGTTATGACCCTGGAGCTGAGCCCGGAGGATGTTCAACACCCGCCCTCAGGATCCCATCTAGTTGACAGGCCTGGTGGTAGCACCCGGGAGAGAAAAATATTCTAAGTATTCTCGCTCTGGGGTTGGGTCTCGATTCTCCCGCTGCCACGCTCCCTCCAAGCTGGCAGGGCCGGGGTCTCGATGGACGTCGTTATTACCCTGGAGCTGAGCCCAGAGGATGTTCAACACCCGCCCTCAGGCTCCCATCTAGCTGACAGGCCTGGTGGTAGCACCCGGGAGAGGAAAATATTCTAAGTGTTCTCGCTCTGGGATAAGGTCTCGATTCTCCCGCTGCCAGGCTCCCTCCAAGCTAGCAGGGCCGGGGTCTCGATGGACGTCGTTATGACCCTAGAGCTGATCCCGGAGGATGTTCAACACCCGCCCTCAGGCTCCCATCTAGCTGACAGTCTTGGTGGTAGCACCCGGAAGAGGAAAATATTCTAAGTGTTCTCGCTCTGGGGTTAGGTCTCGATTCTCCCGCTGCCAGGCTCCCTCCAAGCTGGCAGGGCCGGGGTCTCGATGGACGTCGTTATTACCCTGGAGCTGAGCCCGGACGATGTTCAACACCCGCCCTCAGGCTCCCATCTAGCTGACAGGCCTGGTGGTAGCACCCGGGAGAGGAAAATATTCTAAGTGTTCTCGCTCTGGGGTTAGGTCTCGATTCTCTTGCTGTCAGGCTCCCTCCAAGCTGGCAGGGCCAGGGTCTCGATGGACGTCATTATTACCCTGGAGCTGAGCCCGGAGGATGTTCAACACCCGCCCTCAGGCTCCCATCTAGCTGACAGGCCTGGTGATAGCACCCGGGAGAGGAAAATATTCTAAGTGTTCTCGCTCTGGGGTTAGGTCTCGATTCTCCCGATGCCAGGCTCCCTCCAAGCTGGCAGGGCCAGGGTCTCGATGGACGTCGTTATGACCCTGGAGCTGAGCCCGGAGGATGTTCAACACCCGCCCTCAGGCTCCCATCTAGCTGACAGGCCTGGTGGTAGCACCCGGGAGAGGAAAATATTCTAAGTGTTCTCGCTCTGGGGTTAGGTCTCGATTCTCCCGCTGCCAGGCTCCCTCCAAGCTGGCAGGGCCGGGGTCTCGATGGACGTCGTTATGACCCTGGAGCTGCGCCCGGAGGATGTTCAATACCCGCCCTCAGGCTCCCATCTAGCTGACAGGCCTGGTGGTAGCACCCGGGAGAGGAAAATATTCTGAGTGTTCTCGCTCTGGGGTTAGGTCTCGATTCTCCCGCTGTCAGGCTCCCTCCAAGATGGCAGGGCCGGGGTCTCGATGGACGTCGTTATTACCCTGGAGCTGAGCTCGGAGGATGTTCAACACCCGCCCTCAGGCTCCCATCTAGCTGACAGGCCTTGTGGTAGCACCCGGGAGAGGAAAATATTCTAAGTATTCTCGCTCTGGGGTTAGGTCTCGATTCTCCCGCTGCCAGGCTCCCTCCAAGCTGGCAGGGCCGGGGTCTCGATGGACGTCGTTATGACCCTGGAGCTGAGCCCGGAGGATGTTCAACACCCGCCCTCAGGCTCCCATCTAGCTGACAGGCCTGGTGGTAGCACCCAGGAGAGGAAAATATTCTAAGTATTCTCGCTCTGGGGTTAGGTCTCGATTCTCCCGCTGCCAGGCTCCCCCCAAGCTGGCAGGGCCGGGGCCTCAATGGACGTCGTTATGACCCTAGAGATGAGCCCGGAGGATGTTCAACACCCGCCCTCAGGCTCCCATCTAGCTGACAGGCCTGGTGGTAGCACCCGGGAGAGGAAAATATTCTAAGTGTTCTCGCTCTGGGGTTAGGTCTCGATTCTCCCGCTGCCAGGCTCCCCCCCCAAGATGGCAGGGCCGGGGTCTCGAAGGACATTGTTATGACCCTAGAGCTGAGCCCGGAGGATATTCAACACCCGCCCTCAGGCTCCCACCTAGCTGACAGGCCTGGTGGTAGCACCCGGGAGAGGAAAATATTCTAAGTGTTCTCGCTCTGGGGTTAGGTCACGATTCTCCCGCTGTCAGGCTCCCTCCAAGCTGGCAGGGCCGGGGTCTGAATGGACGTCGTTATGACCCTGGAGCTGAGCCCGGAGGATGCTCAACGCCCGCCCTCAGGCTCCCATCTAGCTGACAGGCCTGGTGGTAGCACCCGGGAGAGGAAAATATTCTGAGTATTCTCGCTCTGGGGTTAGGTCTCGATTCTCCCGTTGCCAGGCTCATTCCAAGCTGGCAGGGCCGGGGTCTCGATGGACGTCGCTATGACCCTGAGGCTGAGCCCTGAGGATGTTCAACAATCATGGAGCCCAAGGGGTCCTATTTCCCTTGGTGGTCTGACTAGAAAAGATTTTTTTGCCCCACCTAGTCGAAGGAAAAACGTGCCTCCTGCGCAAGCCTGGACTCGCAGGGGTCTGCTTGGCAGAAGATCTTTTCCCGGAATGATAGGCGGACACCTGCGACGGCCGCTCTCACAAAGGTCACACAGCGAGTAGGCCGAGAAATCGCGAGTCTGGTCGCTGCCCATGCTCAAGGCCTCTCGCCGAGCGCGAATCCTAACTCACGTGCATTCTAGTGCTGAAGGTAAAAAAGAGATAGAAAATCCTTTTCATTATATTTGCAAAAAAGGGGGGGGGGGGATGATTAACAAGAAGACAGTAGAGAAAAAGGGGGGGGGGGGGTAAAGTTAGGTCAGCTCTCGCCCTCCTCTCCCGAATGGCGATCCTCCTCCTCGCCTCCGAGCGACCTTTCCTTGCCCTTCGCCCCATCAAAGAGGGAGCCAAAGCTCTCCTCCTTCTCGCTGTGCGGAGACGGCGGGAACAGGCTCGACAGAAGATCTCGGACCGCCACCTCCTCGCAGCCGCTCGGCCAGAATCCCCGATCCTTTCATGGCGTTCAAGGAGGCATTCGGCAGACTCGATCGAGTTGACTCGCAGCCGATCCATGACCTCCCCCTCGCTCCGAAAACCCGGGGCCGCTTGTAGGGGAAAGGGGGCTCGACACTGTCTGGGGGGAAGAGGGCTTCCGTAAGCCGACGGACCTCGCCTTGGAGACAGCGGTTCTGCTCCTTTAGCGCCTCCACCTCGGTCGCCAACCGAACAGCAAGGGCCTCCTGCTCGCTCGAGCTGGCCTCCTAATCCGCGAGGCGGAGCCGCAGCAGGGCAGTCTCACCCTCCAACTCGCTGGCACGTGCTTGCAACACCTTGGCGGACTCGGCATCCTGAAAAGCAAAAAGGTCAGACTCTCGGTAAAATATTTTCCAAGTTAAAAGGAGAGTTGGTCGGCTCTTACCAGCCCGCCCGAGGCCTCGTCGAGTAAGCGCTCGGCAATGCCGAACCGCCGCTCCGCGTCAGCAGCTTTCTCCGTCGCCAGGTCGCGCTCCTGCTCGGCTTTTACCAGGAGTTGGCTGAGCTGGAAGCCGCGGCGGACCATCATATGGTGAAGTTCGAAGGCCCTCAGATGAGCCTGCAGACCCTCGTGGCCTATCTGTCGAGGAGTCAAGTTCTTGTAGGCATCGGCGCCATCCCGGCCATAGAGGCCGAAGCCAAGGGCAAACGCGTGGCCCGTGGGAGTCCGGCGAGCTCCCCAGGAGGGACCGCGAGTGGAGACGGAGACGTGGTGGGCCACCTCATCCCAGAGCAGCATCGGCTCGCCAACCACATCCTTGCTCCTTCCCCCTTCCCGAAGTGGGGGTGGTCCTTTGGAGCTCCCAAGCCACTGGGGGAAACCTCCTCGACGGAAGGAGGAGAGGAGGATCCGCGCTTCTTCCCGCGGGGGGATGATGTCTCCTTCAGCGGGCTCGCCGGGGCTTTGTCGGAGAAAACCTCCGGCGAGCTCATGAACCTGACGGGCGACACGGGCTGCTGTGGCAGGCCTCGCGAGACCACCCTCGCCTTTTTAGGGGCCGGGGGGCGGTGAACCGAGCTCGGCCCCCCAAGCTCCAGCCGCCTCTTACTAGAGGGCTTGCCTCTGACCTTCTCTTCCCGGCACGCCTCAGCCGCGGCCCGGGCCCGCTCAAGCGGGTCCGAAAACACTCCCGGGTCGGCGAAGGGAGGGTTCACCGGGATCAGTCGCTCCCATGCAAAAAAGACTTAGCCGAAAAATAAGGTTCTGATCGGTTAGGCCAAGTGGCGAGCGGGAGGTGGGCGAGGCAAACCTTCACCAGGAAGGATAGGCGGCAGGGATTCGAGGCCGCGACGGAGGAAGGCGACTTCAAAGTCCTTGTACAGAAAGAACTTGTGGAGCTCGGCGCCATTGCCAGACACGGACGGCGGCCGGTACACCTCCTCGCTCTTCTGTAGGGGCGAGAAAGGAATGTTGCCGAGGTCGCCCCGGATGAAGGCGATCTTCGACATCCAGTTGTGATTTTTGTTGGCGACCTCGCGGATCTTTATGGATGTACCGCCGAAGGAGACCCCGTCGGCGTTGGCTTTGTAGGAGAAGAGCTTGCGGAAGACGGTGAGGTTGAACTCGATCCGCTCTCGGCGGAGGTAGCAGGCAAACCCCACTATCATAGTGATGGCGTTGGGGTTGAGCTGCGCGGGCACAGCGCCGTAGTACTTGAGTACCTGGCGTACCTCCGGCCAGAGCGGCAGGCGCAACCACACCTCAAAGTGCGAGATGGGGAAGACGAGCTCGTCCTAAAAGAAGGAGTTGATGGCCTCATGCTCCGCCGGGAGGCGGGCCACAAAGCCGGCAGTGACATAATCCGCCACAAACTCGGCGAGCTCGCTCGTCGTGGTGTTCCCCTCGAAAAAACAGTGGTCCGCGAAGTTCTGGGCACACTTGGTGCGGCCCTCAGAGTCGGGGTTTCCTTTACCCATACTCGCTGAGGGAACGAAAGCACGCGAGCAGTAGGTAGGGAGAGCAAGGGAAGGAAGAAATGAGAAGGCAATAAAGGCGTAGCCGGGGGTAGGTGGGGATCCCTATTTATAGAAAAAGGGAGGGGAAGCGAAACCGACTGACCAGCCCGGCTCGCATACCCTGTTTCACGTATCCCGTCTCGCCGCTCTCTACTCGCCGACCTAGGCGAGCCTAGCTGAGGAATTTGAAAAGGCACGCACCGCTCGAAGGAGAAAAGATTCGCTCGCATGATAAAAATTTATACACTTTATTAGCATCAAAAAAGCAAATTGTCCAGAACAAAGAAAAACAGAAAAGCGCGCGCATAGACCAGGCGACAGTGGGGGCGAGTACCGGTCGGCTCGCAAGGGAGCCGTCCTTAATTACCCCGGTCTCGCCGACCCGATGTCGACAGCCGCTGCGCGAAGAGTTGCCGAAGCTGCCCCAGATTCCTGTTCGCCGCTCGCAGGTTCTCATCAATCTCATCGAAGAGTATGGAGGAAGACGTCACCACATACACCGAGCTGACCCTCGGCTCACCAGCAAGCCGCGCGCACTCCTCCTGTAGTCTGGAATTGTCTTTCTTCAGCTCCTGGAGCTCGCACACTAACTTTTTGAGGACCAGTTGGCTCCGCCTCGACCGTTCGGGGCTGTCCACCTCCGAGTCCAAGAAGATTTCCAAAGCGCGTGGCGATGGAAGGGGCGAGTAGACGGCTTGTTCGGCTGAGTCATCAGCCCGAGATCGGTTAGGGAAGCCTGCACAGGGAAGTTGAGATAGCGAGTGGGAGGGGCGAGCGCCAGTTAGAATCGGACGAAAAATGAGGGGGTCAGGGATATACCTTCAGAATCTCGGGGGGAAGCAGGAGCGGATGTGTGCTCGGCATCCACCCCAGTAACCGTGGGAGCGGAAGAGGGTTGTTGAGGGTGAAGGCGAGTCGGCGATACCAGCCCCCGCGAATCCGGCTCCATGATTTCGGTGACAAGGGGCGAGTCTCGCGGGCGCCGGTCAGAGGATGGCTCAGGCGCCTTGGCAGGTAGATTCTCGACCCTTGGTGTGGAGACCTCGCCGCCTTGGTCCTGTTCGGCGGTAAGATCCACAAAGTCTTTGTCATGAGGGGCCAGGGCAGAACGGTTGGAAGAGTCGGAGCCCTTGGCCAAAGTGTTCTTTAGGTCAGCAAAGATGTGCTCGGCCTTGGGAGGAAAGGGCCTCGCCCTCTTGGCCGAGCCAAATTCAGCAAAACGGCGAGCCGGGGCGCTCAGATCCGTCAGGGCCGCAGCGCGAAGGGCGGTCTCCCCACGTGATTTCGCGAGTCGTGCCATGACTTCTTTCGGGAGTGGCATCTCGGCAGGGCTTAAGTAAAGAGAGGGACGGAGGTCAGTCGAGCAGGCAGGGCATGTATATATAGCCACCGGTGGGTCCTACCAAGAGATTCCTTTCGGTTCCTGTCGCGCTCGCAGGATCCTAGTGGGTTAGATGTTTCTTTCCGAGTTTGTGCCAACCTCGCAAAGAGCGAGGATTGTGTACAACCCCGTATCCAGCGAGTGAGTTAACAGGAGCCGATCCGGCCGTCCCAGACCGCCCCCGAGCCCCAGGCGAGTTCAGCAGGGTATGCCGAGCCCAGCATGCCGAGTACGGGCTCGGCAATCGTCGGGTCGAGCTCGAAGATCGTGGAGCTGAGCCCGACGAGAGGAAGCCATTCATCGTGGGGCCGGCCGAGTACGTGCTCGTCTAGAGCCAAGGGGTTGGCGAGTGCCAACGCGACCGTCATCTGCGAGCAGGGGCTTCAGGCCCAACTTTCCCAGGCCCGAGGCGAGGCAAGCCGGACCGTGTTCACCTCGGCGCAGGGGGGAGCCTTCTCGCGCCCGTACTCGCCGCCCCCGCTCAATGGGCTCTTCTCAGGGCCGGCTCGCCCTTCAGTTGTGGGGTGTTTTTACCATGTTACCCCCTTTGGATTGCCTATAGTCCTCGAAAACAGTGACAGCTGGATATTTGCAGACCATCTTTTCCTATAAATAGGACCCAAGGGATACCTCAAAAGACACGCTTTCTTGTGCCCGGTCTTCTAGCGCTTTCTGAGGTACCTTAGCTTCAGCACTTGGCTAAGGAGGGGAAGCGCTCTAAGATCTTCTGGGTGTGTGGTGGGACCTCCGTGCTGAAGCCTTGGGTCTGTTCCCGATCCTTCTCCCTTGTCACTTGGGCTTGTGAGTAGAGAAGTAAGTGTGCGATCACCCCTTCCGCAAGGGTCGGACTCCACAGGGACCGATTTTTCGGTTTCAACAGTCATATCGATTTCTCATATTTAGATTATATCAAACATATACAAATCATTTAATATTTGGTGCTCTAAATGATTTCTTCTTTTTTCTTTTGGTGAATTTTTTCAAAAGCACTTCAATTTCTTTCACAACCCGATGAAGATGATGTTTGACTGAGAATACAAATTGCCAATTTTTGCAATTGAGGAACACTATATCCAAGCATTCTCAACTATTCATCTAGATAAAAAAATAATAGAAAGATAATTATTAAATTATGATAATTGAACATTCAAACAATAGATTGAAATATTAAAAATACAAAATCAATTTGTGTTCTCACCAGGCTGCATTTTCATCACTAATTTGATAACAAAGAGCTTTACAAAACTTTCTAACTGATCACGAAAAAGTCTAACATCCATCATTGCATCTTTCGGTTTGATGCATATATTTTTGTTTTCAATTAACTCAATCAACCCTTGTATCACTTCAGTGGTTGTAGTTATCTTTATCATACTTGTTGCGGACGAACTCGACGTCTCGATCGGACCGGAATAACCTGGATCGCCTTAGCTCTCGGAACGGTCGAGCGCGCTCATAGTCAATGAGATAGATCAATCGTACACATGAAATTTTAACGTAGAAAACCCCTCAGCTGGGTAAAAATTCACGTGACCGGGTTTGCGCCGGTCAAAGTCCACTATTTGCTCGCGGTTACAATCTATTTGCTGAATCAAGGGCGACAAATCGCTCCTCGTTATAATTTGGAGGTGAAAGAACACTTTGCACTCGACGGAGGACAAACCGTCACGTTCGGTGTCTTCTACAAATTACACTTGGCGGTGATGGACGTCTCTGAGTGTCGCGATGGCGCTGAATGCAGGAGTGGAACAATTGGAGTTGCGCTGGTAGGGACTTCCAAGAAGTTATGAAATGGGCTTCGTTGGACGGCTCAAAAATGTCTTGAACGCGGCTCGAAGATGACTTGAATGCGGCTTGAATGTGCCTTGAAGATGCCTTGAAGATGCCTTGAATGTTGCTCGTAGGAGGAATCTAGCAGAGCTTTGGCTTGAGAAAGAAGATGATTGTGAGGAAAAAGGTGAGAAATGAGGAGGCCCGAGGCTTCTTTTATAGCATCCAGGAGGTGCTTATGGTGGTTACACGGTTATCCGCACACCATAACCACTCAAATTAATATTTTTCTTATAGTTTAAGGACACGTATTATGATTATTTATTCCGATACCTGCAGACCAATGAATTAAATAATAAAATTCTCCCATTAACCATGGTGGTTAATGGGTGGTTACGCGCGAATTGGATGATGGTGATCGAACCGAGACGATCAGATGGAGGGGAAGCGCTGTAACGCCCCAAATTTCTTGAGGCATGAGATGCTTCCCTGGGGGTTACCGCCCGACGGTAGCTAGTTACCGCGCGGCGGTAACTCTAGGGTTTGCGTTCGTCGAGCGGAGAAAACATCGAGCTCTCGAGAAAGATGTTACTGTGCAGCGGTAATGACTACTGCATGGCGGTAGCTCGGATCTCTCAACGCTCTCAACGCCTCAGTTCTTCCTAGCGCAGGGCGGTAGTTTTAATGTCGTCGATAGCTGTGGCGATTTATTTGGCAAAGCTCTCGGGAAGTTACCGCGCAGCATTAGCCTTACCGCGGAGCGGTAACATATATAGCAGTTATGACGCGTCCGCGTGTCAATGCCCGATTCGAGTTTAGGGGAGATAGCGTCCTCAAGAAGCTAAACGATTAAGGTACCGCGCGACGGTAACTTCCTACCGCGCGGGCGCGCGGCGGTAGCTCTCGTAAACTGAATTCTTGGAGGAATCTTCTCCTTCCACTAGTTTTATTTAGAGATCCGATGGCTGGTGCGTGCCTCTGCGGGTATATGGCTGGGAGTTAGGTTTTCCCAACTCATTTCTTTATTGGCTTTCTCTTTCTATGTACTAGAGGGAGAGTGACGAAGGAAGAGATCCCGCCGCCATTGGAGTTCCGAAGCTCCGATTCGCAAGCCGAGTCCGGATTTGTGGAGACAAGAGCGTTGCGGTCGTGCTCATCCGTCTAGATCTTTGGCATGACATTGAAGAAATCGCAAAGAGTAACGATTCTCTACCCTTATACGTCACATGGGATATAACAGAAGATCCGGCCGGGGCCCCACGTCATATACTACGGACAGTTAGTGGAGTTACGTATTAATACCAAAATACTAACATAGAAATTCGAATCCTAACTCAAAGCATTCTAGCAAAAGCTTTTTAAGACAGTTATAAGAACTCATAAACAACACATGAATGTCCACTACAATCACAATAGGAATGAAAGAACATAAACAAAAGACTTGGTCTTAAGGCCTTACAATAGTTTGCTTAAACAGTAAATGTTTTACATACTCCGTCACATAGGCCGACCACACATGACAATAGTAAAGAAAACACTTCGCTTTGGCCTTCAAGGGCCAGCACAGCAACAAGGGCTTCAGCCCGTTACTTACCACATGGATCACCTGTTCCTGCGCAACAATCCATCGAACGGTGGTAAAACAAGGCAACGGTCAGCGAAAGCTGACCAAATTATAACGACCTCACCCCTTACTCGAGGCGGCGGTGCTCCTTCCCTGCATTACTTTAGTATAATCAATCATGATATAAAAAGTACAATTAAAGGATTGGTGAGCACATGTATGTGCGTCATCGTTATAACATGAAAAGAACCCATGAATGTCCACTTAAAAATGAAAATACACATGTTTGAGGAACCTGCGTGTTCCTATGATTGTTTTTTGCAATTTTTTTTGGTCACTTAATGGTGTGTTGTACGACTATAGGTGACCAGGAGTGGCGCAGGGAAGTCAGAACGCCCGCCTTTTTAGGAAAGTAGTGCACACAATGACGTGCCAGCAACCCCTCCTTCAGCGGAAAAAATAAGACTTGTGGTTGAGGTGGTGTTTGCGATGCTAAACGCCCAGCCAGGAAGGTGTCAATGCCCGATTCGAGTTTAGGGGCGGTGTCGTCCTCAAGAAGCTAAACGATTAAGGTACTGCGCGACGGTAACTTCCTACCGCGCGACGGTAGCTCTCCTAAACTGAATTCTTGGAGGAATCTTGTCCGTCCACTGGTTTTATTTAGAGATCTGATTGCTGGTGCGTGCCTCTGCGGGTATATGGCTGGGAGTTAGGTTTTCCCAACTCATTTTTTCATTGACTTTCTCTTTCTAAGTACTAGAGAGAAGAGAGAGTGAAGAAGGAAGAAGAAGGAAGAGATCCCGCCGCCATTGGAGTTCCGAAGCTCCAATTCGCAAGCCGAGTCTGGATCTGTGGAGGCAAGAGTGTTGCGGTCGTGCTCATTCGTCTAGATCTTTGGCATGGCACCGAAGAAATCGCAAAGGTTAACGATTCTCTACTTGGACATGTGAAGTCCTCTTCCTTTTTGCATAAGAAACCCTCTCCCGCGAGTGTGCGATGAGCATGAGGTATTCCTTCAGGTAGATATGGTTTATCCCCGTAGTTTTGCATATAAGGTTCAGAATCGTAGTACAGACATATACATGGTGTGTGAAGCCCATCCAGACAAGTTGGTCTGGATTGGTGATGTTTTCATTATGCATGAATTGTCGGAGAAGACTTCATGCTGTATGTTTTCGGGTTTCTACGCGGTAGATTACAGCAGGGAACTTTGGGGACTAACCCCAATGAGCACCCGGAAAACTGGGCAGAAATGCATTTCTGCCAGGTACCGCGCCGCGGTAGGGTAACCGCCGGCGGTAGCTTTGTGAGAGAGCTGTTGTGAGGCCTGTCACGCGGAGACCTGTGGGCCAGTATGTGGTGTTGAGAGCTCTGGGAGCCCAGCTTGGTGGCCTGAGTGCCAACCTTGTGCATAACTGAGTTATGTATTATTGTATGATCGATTCTTCGGGAATCGGGGAGGCTGACCTGCGTCGATGACTTAAATTGACATGACGATGTGAGCAACGGGTTGAGCTGAACCGTACCCGCTCTATGTGGGTCGGTTAAAGAGACCTAATGTACGTGACACTTACCGGGGGCGTAGAGTGCGAGTCTTATGCTTCGGCCGAAAAGACTTAAATGCTCAGGATGGTTGCCGTCTGGGGGTGGTGGTGAAGCCTAAGAATGGACTAGATTCACCGAGAATGTGCCCTAAGAGCACGGGGTGTGTGACCGTGCGTGCCTATGCCTGTAGTGAAGTGTACTTTCACTGTACTTTCTATGCCATGGTTGATTATATTAAAGTAATGCAGGGAAGGAGCACCACCACCCCGAGTAAGGGGTGAGGTCGTTATAATTTTGTCAGCTTTCGCTGACCGTTGCCTTGTTTTACCACCGTTCGGTGGATTGTTGTGCAGGAATAGGTGATCCATGTGGTAAGTAGCGGCTGAAGCCCTTGTTGTTGTGCTGACCCTTGAAGGCCAAAGCGAAGTGTTTTCTTTACTATTGTCATGTGTGGCCGGCCTGCGTGTCGAAATATGTAAAACACTTACAATTTAAGCAAACTATTGTAAGACCTTAAGGACAAACCTTTTGTTTATGTTCTTTCATTTCTATTGTGCCTGTAGTGGACATTCATGTGTTGTTTATGAGTTCTTATAACTGTCTTAAAAAACTTCTGCTAGAATGCTCTGAGTTAGGATTCGAATTTCTATGTTAGTATTTTGGTATTAATACGTAACTCCACTAACTGTCTGTGGTATATGACGTGTGGCCCCGACCGGACCTTCTGTTATATCCCATGTGACGGATGGGGTTGTTACAAGCGCTCTTTTGGAAGGGCAATGAACTCGTCGGCGAACTTGCCGCCGAGGAGGGAGGCCACCGACGACCTCAGGGAGAGCGGCCAGCTGGCCGAAAGGGGGCGACCTGCTCGGGCGCCGGGAGAGCGGGCGGCGACCCGAAAGGGGGCGACTTGCTCGGCCGCCGGGAGAGCGGGCGGCGGCCCGAAAGGGGGCGACCTGCTCGGCCGTCGCTTTAGAGGCGCGCTGGTGGCCCAAAAGGTGGCGACCTGCTCGACCGCTGCTTTGGAGGCGCGCCGGAGGCCGGAAGGGGCAGCCGGCCCGGCCGACCACTCGGCTGCGCGTCGGCGGTCGGAAAGGGTGGCCATCCCGGCTGCCCTCTTAGCCGCACGCTGGCGACTGAAGTGGCGGCCGACTTGGCCGCCCACTGGTCCGCGCGCCGGCGGCCGAAAGCGGAAGGAGGGCGGCCGGTGACCGGGAGCGGCGTCAGCCGCCCGGCGCCGGCGAGGTGGCGTCGATGGCGGTTCGGGAGTTACACGGAGTGGGGTCGGTGCGCGACGGGATCGGGCGTGGCGATCGCGTGCGCAGTCAAACCCATGATTCCACTAATTTAGTGGAGATCATGGGAGGGGGGGAAGTGATTATGTGCACACCAACTCTATAAAAGGAAACCGTTCCTATCAATACTGAAACGTTTGATTCAGAAATTTTTCGACCGAGTCTCTTAGTAATCCACCATCAACTGCTAATCTGAAGCGTCAACAATTCAAGGCCTGTAAAAATCATAAAAAAATAAAATAGATCACTTTCTCCCATTTTGGAAAGGGACCTGGATCCAGATTCAAGGAAAAAGATGATAACAAACCCTATTCATAAATGAATCAAGGGCATGGATGTGGATTGTCCAGTACGGCAGAACGGATCAAAGTGAAAATGAACAAACGAGTTCCAAGGGCCTATTTGGGAGGGCTTTCTATCTCCTTTTCGTTTTCTAGAAAACGCTACCGCACCAAATAAATCGTTTGGAATGTCTACCGGTGAGAAAAACTAGCACCAAAAATTCTTTTTTCTCCTCTATTTGAAAAGTCACGAGTCTCCTATTTTTCAACTTTTCGAAAAGTATTTTCTCATCCGGATACATAGTTGATGCTACGAAAACATTTTACTCCTCTGTATTCAGTTTGACAACACTGCAAAAACACTAGCCTTTTCTTGACAAATATTTCGCTCGGGCGAAAATTTTTCTCCTAGGGCGATTTTTTCGCCCAGGCGCGATTTTTTCGGCCGGGCGCGGAATTTTCCGGCCGGGCGCGAAATTTTTCGCCCAGGCGCAGAATTTTTTGTCGGGGCGCGAATTTTTCGCCTGGGCGCGAATTTGTCGCCGGGGCGCGAATTTCTCGCCCGATCGCGAATTTCTCACCCGGTCGCGAATTTTTGGCCCAGGGGCGAATTTTTCGCCCGGGAGTGAAATTTGTCGCCCGGGCGACATTCTTTCGCCCGGGCGTAAATTTTTTCACCCGGGCGGGAATTTTTTCGCCCGATGCAAAATTTTCTCCCGGGCGCGAAATGTTCGCCCGGGGGGGGGGGGGGAATTTTCTCCCGGGCGCGAATTTTTTCGTCTGGGCTCGAATTTTTCGCCCAGACGCTGTTTTTTTCACCCGGGGGCTGTTTTTTTCCCCAGGCGCAGTTTTTTCGCCCGGGCGCAGATTTTCTCCCGAGCACAGTTTTTTTGCCCGGGCACGAATATTTTGCTCAGGCGCGAATATTTCGCCCCGGCGCGAATATTTCGCCCGGGCGCGAATATTTCGCCCGGGCGCGAATATTTTGCCCCGACGCGAATATATCGCCCGGGCACGAATATTTCACCCGGGCATGCATTTTTGTCGCGGCCGCGTTTTTTTTTGTCTGGACGCGTTTTTTCGCGCCCCGACGGAAAATTCAGGCCCGGGCAAAAAGTTCGAGCTCGAGCGAATAATTCACGCCCGGGCGTAAAATGCGCGTCCGAGTGAAAAATTCGGTCCCGGGCGGAAAATTCTGGCCAGTCCGGAAAATTCACGTTCGAGAGAAAAATGTACGTAATTTTAATAAAAAAAGTTACTGCAACGGAGATTTGTCAAACAGTTTATAAAATGTTCATTTCTGAAAATCTCTGCAAAAAAAGTTCACCCAAACGGATCTTCTTTTGCAATATACATTTTCCAAAAGCTAATTTTCCCACCTTCCTTTTTCTATCACTCATTTTCCTTTTCAAAAAGTCCTCCAAAACAGAGCCCAAGTTCGGCAAACAATCTGGATCCACCGGACGCCGACGACGGCGAGTACTGTTGCGGTTCGGCAAACGAGCGGCAAAAATATACACGAATACAAGCTAATTGCAAGATTTCTTATTTATAAGTTCTAAACTTCTAAATTTCAAACTTCGAACTTCTAACTACAAATTTAAAAGAGTTTCTATTTTCTAACTATAAATTTCTTACACAGGATATGAGCGATGGCGAGGACTGTTGCAGGCCTGCGACTTCTTCTTCCTGCGACTGCTAGGCGCCGAGGAGGCGAGGACTATTGTGGCACTTGCGGGCTTGCGGCTCGCCAACTCTTTCTTGATTGTTATTCCAAATGAGATGCGGGTCGTGAAAGAGAATGATAGGGTTTTGATCTTTACAAAACAACTTTCATTAGATTTGAACCGCATGATCAATTCCTACGGTGTAAATACAACCTGACCGGTTACAGGAACCGGTCCAGGGAACCGGTTTACAGGTTGGTCCCCCCGGTTCACAGGTTCCCGGGCGATTCGCATAAGATATGAAGCGCAGCCCTGGACCAGGGGGGGGGGGGGGGGTGTCAGCTGTCTGACCAGTCCAATCGGCCGGTGCGGTCCAGTTATTAAAAGCTTGCGGAATTCATTAGGCTCACTCTCAAGGCCATTTAACGCTCAACGCTACAAAGACTTAGTCATTTTTTCAGAAGAACGATCTCATCCAAGCCCCGAAAACTTAATGAATTCTCCGCTCCATTGGACGCTCATGTCAGAGCATTATGGACTTCGTTTATTTTTTACCATTCTTGTATTCAAGGCTTTGTAACGGAGAGGTAGTCTGCCTGTACAACCCGTATTCGACGAGGATGGGTCCTACCATAGCCAGCTCAGCGAGAGTCAAAGTCAACAAGTCAAGACCGAAGTCAAGATCAAGCCGCGAGCCAGCAGAAGGCCTGGGCGAGTATGGCGAGCTTCCCCCGCATACTCGCCAGGTTGGCGACTAGGCGAGCTACTCGTCCAGCCCGTGCGAGCTCCCCAGGAAGTCGCCTAGTCGCCAGGGTGAGGGGTATAAGTATGACCCCCCTCCCTTTGGATTTCTCTATAAATAGGACCCCAGGGGTACGAGGGAAGAATATAGAAGAATCTCGGATAGATACTCGCGAGCCCTTTCGATTCCTTTTCCTTAGAGACCAAGTCGCGACCTGCGACTTAGTTGCTAGCTCGTTTCCCTCGTACCTAGCTCGACCATTCTGATTGTGGAGGGGCTGCTTCTTCCAAGCAGCCGGGTACGTAGTGAGACCTTCCTGCCGCAGCAACCTGGGGTTTTGTTCCTAGCTCATTCCTATTCTTGCTTTCGCGGGCCGTCTAACTTCATCACTTGACCAGTAGCCTTAGGCAGCCTAGTCCGATTCTGAGGTAGGGAATTTTCCCGGCTTCAACACTTGGTGCGGTGAGCGTGGATAGCAACCAATGAGGAAAGTTTCGTGGTTGAGAAAGATGGTCAATGGCGGAGATCAGGGCGAGTTGGCGGACAACTCGACAGGAGTTGACACCTCGGAGTGAGGTGGCGGGTTTGTAACGGTAGCTGCTTTTGAGGAGTTCGCGAAGAGGATGGAGAGGGCGATACTCGTCGGGTTCTCCAACCCCCCTGAGGTCACGGTGACCTCTCCCCGTCGCCTGACCCCACTGGGCGAGGAAGTCCCGACTCGGCGAGCAGGGAAGGAGCCCGCTTGGGCAAGAGAGGAGCGACCAATGCCGTCGCGTCAACACCCTGTGAGCAGCCAGGGCATCAGGTTCCGAGATCCTAAACTCTCGGCGAGGTGTAGGGATACTCGCCGATGGAGTGAGTATGATTACTCGAGCGGCGAGGATACTCGCCGCCACCAGGAAGGGAGGAGCCCCTTCTGCGATGAGATCCTCGCGGCCCCCATCCCCGACAATTTTTGAGAGCCCGCCCTCACCTACTACTCCGGCAAAGATGACCCGGTAAGGCATCTTAAGTAGTTTGAGGACGTGGTCTCCATCCGCAACATGTCTGACGCCTTCAAATGCCGGTTCTTCTCCATCACCTTCAAGGGTAGTGCGAGAGACTGGTTCCACCAGCTTTTAGCAGGTTCCATCTACTGCTTCTCCGACCTTCGTCGGGGCCTCGTGGCGAGGTTCGCGCCATCCAAGAAACGGAATAAGAAAGCGACAACCCTTTTTAAAATTGTGCAGGGGCAGCACGAAAGTTTGAGTCATTACATCGACAGGTTCCAGGAGGAGATCTTGGAAGTGGAGGAGGTAGATGGGTTCACCTTGATGGTAGCACTCAAGTTCGACCTAAAGCAGAGGTTGTTCAACATGGAGTTGGGGCATAAGCCACCCAAATCGTTTGAGGAGATGGTGGAGAGGGCGAACGTCTTCATCCAAGGAGAGGAGAGGAACAAGGAGTTCTTGGCAAGGCTGGACGGGGATAAGCCGTTAGGGGAAAACAGGGGAAGATTGCTGGGAAAAGAGAGCCGGCCGGAGAAGCGTGATGATAGAAGGCGGGAGGAGCCAAAGAGGAAGGAAGAAAGGAAGAGAAGAGAAGAGCCCAAGAGGGTGGAGGAGAGGAGGCAGGAGAGGCCTCGAAGACAGGAAGAGAGGAGGCCCGTCAGGGCTCCAGAAGGAAGGGGGAGGAGAGAAGATTCCAGTACCCGAGAGATCTCCCCTGGTGGAGACGACCGGTCCGGCAGGAGGAGAGGAGGATGTTGAAGTTGGTGACCGGGCGGTCTGCCGGTCTGGCTTGGCGGGTTGTTGACCGCGGTCTGGCGGTTTCCCTTCTGCGGATTGGTTGCTGAGTGTTGCTGTTTATGGTCCAAGCGGTCTAGCGGTTTGTCACTGGCGACTTGGAGACCGGGCGGTCTAACGGGCGGTCTTTCATGGCGATCTCTCTCTCTCTCTCTGGCCATTGCCGTGCGGTTAGCCATTTGTCTAACCGGCGCGGCTTGTGCGGTTTGTGTCTGTACAGTCCGCTTGTGTCATGTAAATTTTTAGTCCCACATCTCTTATTTGTATTCTCTCTTCTCTCCTCCATTCTATATAAGGGAGGTCATACCTTTGTAATAGATACCTTTTTCTGATAATAAAGTTTCAGTTATACCATTTCCGGTTTGTTTTAGTTCGTTTCTGAAGGATCAAGCGCATACCCAACTGCACCAAAAGCCTGGACTGTTGGAGAGGGTGCTACTTAATTTTTTATATAAGTAGCAGAGCGCCACGGGTCAAGTGAAGGAACGCCGGACCCAACAATCCCCCTCCCGGCGTCCAGCACAACCCGTCGGCTCAGAGGTGGGGTTACCACATGGCCCACACGGCTCAGAGGTGGGGTTACCACATGTCCACGGTTGCCTGACCCACCGGACCCACACAGGTAGAAGGGAAAAATCAGGATTTAATAGCGCCCCCTCGGTCTTGAACCCGTGACCTCCTCTGATACCAATTGAAGGATCAAGCGCATACCCAACTGCACCAAAAGCCCGGACTGTTGGAGAGGGTGCTACTTAATTTTTTATATAAGTAGCAGAGCGCCACGGGTCAAGTAAAGGAACGCCGGACCCAACAGTTTCTAACATGGTATCAGAGGACTCGATCCTTTCCTCCTGATTCTGTGCTGGCTCTCTGTCCGCGCGGCTTGCTTTGCCTGTTTTCCCCTGTCCGCGCAGTCTCCTTCTCTTCTTATCATTACCCTCTGTGGGTGCGACCTCTTTCCCTGTTTGCCGCGGCCTGTTGTCTTGTTCGCCGCGATCTGTCGCCCTATTCGCCGCGACCTGTCATCGTGTGCCTTGTCTTTTCTTGTGCTTCTGTTCGAGCGGACTGTCTGCTTGCCGCTCGACTTCTTCCCCTCTGCTTGATTCTGCGGCTTGGTCGTGGTCCTTCTGGCCGCTAGTGTTTGACATCCTGACTGCTGCAGCTCTTCTTCTTTCTATCCGCGCGGCCTGTTTTCTAACCGCGCGGCTTCCTCTCCTTAATTCTGCGGTTTTGTCGTAGTCTTTCTGGCCGCTGGTGTTTGACATCCTGACCGCTACAGCTCTTCTTCTTCCTATCCGCGCGGCCTGTTTCCTAACTGCGCGGCTTCCTGTGGTTATTTGCTCCTATGGCTCTTTCTGATGCTTCTACTGCCACCACTCCTGCCACCACCCCTGTCACCAATCTGCCTCCGCCTCTTCCTCCCACTTCTTCTGGGAACCTTGGCACAGTTTCCAAGCTTGTCAACTCCAACTACCCGGATTGGAGCGTCTCTTTCACCTTTCTCCTTCGCTCACAACACAAACGCCACCACCTCATTGATGACCCTCCTCCAACCACTTCACCTCTTTTTGATGACTGGGATGCGAGTGACGCGCTTGTGCGAACTTGGCTCGCTAACAGCCTATCTGATGAGTGCCTTCCCGTCATACGTCATGATGAGACGGTCAAGGCTTCTTGGCTTCATCTGGCTGCTTTGTACTCCAAAGGGGCACAGACGTCCCGCATCTATACGTTATATGCGGACCTCTTTGCCCGACCTACCTTGTCTCCTGCTGCTGCCTACCAACAGGTTCAGGCTCTTGGGGCTGAGATTCTTCAAAATCGCCCCTTTTCTGCGGATTTGGCTCAACAACACAAGCACTTCCAGGAGCTTCTGGTTGTGTGTTATCTGCTCCGTCTTCTTGATACTTATGACATGATCCGCCAACAAATTCTGGGTGAGGCGGAATCTCCTACCTTAGATGCCACCGCTGCCCGCATCGCCGCTGTTACCTCTCTCCTTCAGCGCTCTCTTCTTCCCGCTCCTTCTCCACCGGATAACTATGCTCATCAAACTCAGCGATGTGGCTCTGGAAGCCGCAGTCACCAGTCTGGCGGACGTACTCCTTCCCGCTACCTCTGATCTCACTGTGGCCGCACCAGACATACTTTAGACCGCTGCTGGGCAAAGCATCCCCATCTTCGCCCCTCCGGTGACTCTTCCGCCTCCTCTTCCAAGCCATCTGCTTCCGTGGTCACATCAATAGGTAGTGCCCACGTGGTGACTCAAGGTAAATGGCTTATCGACTCTGGTGCAACTAATCACATGAACCCCTCGAACAACATGATCGGTTGCCCCCGGTCCTCATTGCAGACGGTTCTCCCTCCCCGGTTCATGGGTCGGGAGTGGTTCATGTTACTCCGTCCCTTCGGCTAGCGGATAATCTCTATGTGCCCAAGTTTCCGTGCAATCTGTTATCGGTTACTTCTTTGTGCAAGCAGCTTCAATGTTCTGTAACATTTACTCCCACTTCTTGTTCTTTTCAGGATCCGAGCTCCCAGCGGACGATTGCTACTGGGACTGAGAGCGGCGGCCTCTACTTCCTCGACAACGTTTCTGCTTTGTCCGCCTTCTCTTCTTCTTGTACGGATCTTCTCTAGTGGCATCTCCGTCTCGGTCATCCTCCACCACGGCTTCTGCATCAGCTTCTACCCCACCTCCCTCCATCCACTACTCCTCTCAACTGCGAAGCTTGTCAACTTGGCAAGCATCATCGTTCCTCCTTCCCACCGAAGCAAGGTCGGGGTTCTCCTTGTCCGTTTGATCTAGTCCAGTCCGATATCTAGGGGCCTGCTCCTACCCTTACTATTGGTCGGGGTAGTTCTTATTTTGTAACCTTTATTGATGATTTTACTAGATTTACTTGGGTGTATCTCTTACGAGATCGCTCTGAACTTTTTGATGTATGACTCTCATTTTATCATTTAATTAAAAATCAGTTTGGGGTTGGTATTAAAACTTTTCGCTCTGATAATGCAAAAGAATACTTAAGCCATGCTTTCACCTACTTCTATGTGCAACATGACATTATTCATCAGACAAGCTGTGTCTATACATCCCAACAAAATGGGGTGGCGGAACGCAAAAACCGTCACCTCCTCGATGTCGCTCGCACATTGATGACTCAGATGCATGTCCCTCGCTCATATTGGGGCTATGCAGTTCTCCTTGCCTGCTATCTCATCAATCGCATTCCCTCATCCGTTCTCAACGGCAAAACCCCTTTTTCCATACTTTATCAAGGCAAGGAGCCCTTTTCTCTACTACTGCTTTGACCCTGTTCTTCGTAAGCAGTTCGTCTCCGCTGATGTTACCTTCTTCGAAAATGCCTCCTACTTCTCGGATGACTCCTCTTCTCTTCCCCCCATCTCTAACTCTCATGTTATTCCCTTCGTTCCCTCATCTCCTACTGCGATATCCACCCCTCCTCCGTCTCCGTCCACTCCTCTTCCTCCGCCTCTCTCTCCATCACCATCTCCCTCATCTCCGCTACCATCGCTCTCTCCTCCCGGGCCAGCTCTCTCTGCCACGGATGCTCTGAATGCCGAGGAGCCCGCTGACCTGGATCTTCCTGTAGCTCTTCGCAAAGGGGTGCAGACGTGTACTCTACACCCCCTTGCTGTTGTTGTTTCATATGATCGTCTTACCTCTTTTCGCAGGGCCTTCGCGCTGGCTATCTCTGCCACTACCACACCTCGTTCCTACCAGGAGGCCCTGACTATTCCTCACTGGAAGATGGCCATGGATGAGGAAATGGCGACCCTAACGGAGCGGGGTACCTGGACTCTTGTTCCTCCTCCCTTTGATACAGATGTTGTTGGCTGTCGCTGGGTCTTTGTGGTCAAATTTGGCCCAGATGGCACTGTGGACCGTTATAAAGCTCGCCTGGTGGCTAAGGGATTTACTCAGACTTATGGGGTTGATTACTTTGACACCTTCTCTCTCGTGGCTCATCTCAGCACTATACGGGTTCTTCTCTCTGTGGCGGTCAATAAAGACTGGCCCATTTCCCAGCTGGATGTAAAGAATGCCTTCCTTTATGCTGATCTTCAGGAGGTCGTCTACATGGAGCAACCTCCTGGGTATGTTGCTCAGGGGGAGACACTAAAATGCCGGCTTCAGAAGGCAATCTATGGCCTCAAGCAGAGTCCTCGAGCTTGGTTTGACAAGTTCAGCGACATCGTGGCGGCCGTTGGTTTTGCACGCAGGTCGGCTGATCATTCTCTATTTATTCGCAAAACCTCCTCAGGACTGGTGGTTCTTGCAGTATATATTGATGATATTCTTCTCACTGGCGATGACCAGGAAGGGGTAGCCTTGACAAAGCGGCATCTTCGTCAACATCTGGTCACAAAAGATATGGGCTCTCCGAAGTATTTTTTGGGGATCGAAATCTCTCAGAAGCCCAACTCCTTAGTCCTCTCTCAGCATAAGTATGCCCTTGATCTTTTAAAAGAAGCAGGATTGACTGGGGCCAAACCTGCCCGATGTCCCATGGCTATTGGAGAAGACAAAACCTGGACAGATGATTCGCCTCTTCTTTCAGATACTATGCGGTATAGGCGTCTTGTTGGTAAGCTCATATACCTCACAGTGACCAGGCCCGACATTTCCTATGCTGTGGGCAAGGTGAGTCAATTCATGCAAGCTCCCAGGGAGTGCCATCTACAGTCCGCCTTGCGGATCTTGGAGTACGTCAAAGCCGCTCCTGGGAAAAGATTGCTCTTTCAGAAGAATGACCATCTGAGGGTTGAAGCATACTCAGATGCGAGTTACGCTGATGACAAAGGGGACCGCAGGTCTACCTCCAGTTTCTGTACTTTTGTTGGGGGAAATCTGGTAAGCTGGAAAAGCAAGAAGTAGTCTGTTATCTCCAGGTCCAGTGCTGAAGCAGAGTATCGGAGTATGGCATCGACCACTTGTGAGTTAAAATGGCTACGGGCTCTCATGCTGGATTTAGGAGAGGTCTACAACCATCCTCAACCTATGTTCTGCGACAACAAGGCTGCTATATACATCTCCAAAAATCCAGTCTTCCATGAAAGAACCAAGCATATTGAGGTCGACTGTCATTTCATTCGTGAAGAGATTTTGAAGGAACAAATTTGCACTCCCTTCGTCACTTCTGAGAAAGAGCTGGCTGACATCTTCACCAAGCCAGTATCCGCCTCTTTTCTTCATATTTGTGACAAGCTGGGCATGATCGATATATATGCTCCAGCTTGAGGGGGAGTGTTAAAGTTGGTGACCGGGCGGTCTTTCGGTCTGGCTTGGCGGGTTGTTGACCGCGCGGTCTGGCGGTTTCCCTTCTGCGGATTGGTTGTTGTGTGTTGCTGTTTATGGTCCAAGCGGTCTAGCGGTTTGTCACTGGCGACTTGGAGACCGGGAGGTCTCTCATGGTGATCTCTCTCTCTCTGGTCATTGCCGTGCGGTTAGCCGTTTGTCTAACCAGCGCGGCTTGTGCGGTTTGTGTCTGTACAGTCCGCTTGTGTCATGTAAATTTTTAGTCCTACATCTCTTATTTGTATTCTCTCTTCTCTCATCCATTCTATATAAGGGAGGTCATACCTTTGTAATAGATACCTTTTTCTGATAATAAAGTTTCAGTTATACCATTTCCTGTTTGTTTTAGTTCGTTTCTAACAGAGGAATAACAACCCAATGGAGCAAGGAGGAAGAAGAGTGATGATGGCTGTTGCGCGACAGGCCAATAAGCGTCGACGAAGGGAGGAGCGCCAGGAGAGACGACAGGAGGCGGAGATTCCCCTCTACTGCGATATCCATCGGGTAGAGGGGCATGGGACTTTGGCTTGCCCAGAGTTTTGGGAAGTAAGGAGGTTAAAAGCAACAGAGGCAGAGAGAGAGCAGCCAAGGCAGGAAGCCCCGGTGGGGCAAGTAGCATTCCAAGCTCCGCTGAGGAGGAGGAACGAGGATGGGGTCGACCAAGGAGGTCGAGGACATGTTATTCCCGGTCCGGGAGGCGGACACGTCGGGGTGATCAACAAAGGTGCCAGGCTCGGAGCTTCTCGCAAGGGTAGTCTCCACCAGATATACAAGAGGAGCGTCGCCTCGACGTCACAGACTCCTCCGCTTCTGAACGAGATAACCTTCTCAGAGGAGGATATGTTGTGGAATGAGAATCCCTTCCATGACGCGCTGGTGATACAAGCTGTGATCGAATACTTCACCGTCGACCGAATCCTCGCGGATAACGGGAGTTCGGTGAATGTCATCTTCAAGAGAACCTTTGTCGGCCTTTAGGTGGAGTCATCCAGGGTCCAGGCTGCGGATGGACCTCTCTTTGGCTTCTCAGGAGAGAAGAAAGAGGTGGAAGGGGGAGTGGAGCTGCTAGTCACTCTCGGGGGTACTTCAATCCGATGTCGATTCGTTATCGTCGATGCACCTAGTGGTTACAATGTCATCTTCGGGCGGCCCCTTATCAACTATTTCAAGGCCTTCCCATCGTCGTACCACCAGTTCCTGAAGTATTGCCGAGATGACGTCCAAGTCAGGATCAGGGGAGATCCGAAGGCCTCCAGGGAGTGCTACCTGAACGCGGTCAGCACCATCAGCTGGATGGGTGACGCGGAAAGGCTAGAGAGGATGGTAGAGCAGGAGGAGGGCCTTTAAGTTGCTGAGGAGCTAGAGGAAGTGGAGGTGATCTCCCTAGGAGGAGAGCCTGAGATGCCGAAGGTCGGAAGATCCTTGCCCCTAGAAGGGAAGGTGGAGATGGTTGCTTGCCTATAGAAGAATGCTGACATCTTCGCTTGGAGCGCCGACGAGATGTCGGGGATTGATGCCGATGTTGCTTGTCATCGCCTCAACCTAGATCCCGCAGTAGCTCCAATTCGCCAAAAGCAGAGGAAGAGCGCCACCGCGCTGGCTGGGCCGATCCGGGAGGAAGTAGGGAAGCTGCTAGAGGCAGGGTTTGTCTCGGAGATCCAGTATCTAGGCTGGGTCTCCAATGTTGTAATGGTAAAGAAATTCGGAGGGGGCTGAAGGCTATATATTGATTTTTCTATGTTGAATAAAGCTTGCCGAAGGATTGTTACCCCTTGCCTCAGATCGACGCGCTGGTTGATTCCGCCATCGGGTTTCCTGTGATGAGTTTCCTTGATGCTTTTTCAGGGTATAACCAAATCCGGATGCATCCCCCTGATTGTCGCGATGTTTCCTTCATCACAAGCGACGACTGTTATAGCTACAAGATGATGCCCTTCGGGATCAAAAATGTCGGCGCAACGTATCAAAGAATGATAGACTAAGTCTTCAAAGAGCAAAAGGGGCGGAATTTGGAAGCTATGCGGACGATCTTCTTGTCAAAAGCAAGAGTGTCGTGAAGCACATAGTGGATCTGACAGAGACTTTTGCCACCCTGAGGAAGTATAAGATACGACTAAATCCGGCCCAGTGTGTCTTCGGTGTGGGAAGGGGGAAGTTCTTTGGTCACCTCCTCACTCCCCGGGGGCGGAGCCTAACCCCGACAAAGTAAAAGCCATCCTGGAGATGGCCTCTCCGAAAGATTCCAAGGAAGTCCAGAGGCTAACTAGAAGGCTGGCAGGCCTTAGCCGTTTTCTCTCCAAGGCCGGAGAAAAGTGCTCCACGTTCTTCAAAACCCTTCGGGGCAATCAGAAATTTGAGTGGACCACAGAATGTGAGGAGGCTTTCAAAAAGCTTAAGCAGCAGCTGACCCAAGCTCCTCTCCTCCAAGGTCCACAAGTCGGCGAGGACCTCTTACTCTATCTGGGAGTAGGGGCGGAGGCGGTTAGTTCGGTGTTGGTCCGAGAAGAAGGAATGAAGCAGCTTCCCATCTACTATGTGAGCCGGGTGCTGCGGCAATCCAAGACGAGGTATCCTATTCTAGAGAAGCTAGTTTATGCTTTGGTAGTTTCGGCTCGGCGGCTCCGTCTGTATTTTTCAGGCTCACTCCATCAAGGTAGTCTCCTATCATCCCCTAAGGAGTATCTTTGATGGGGTGGAGCATTCTGGCAGGTTGGCCAAATGGGCGGTGGAGCTGAGCGAGTTTGATATCTCTTACTCTCCAAGGGTAGCGATCAAGGCACAGACGGTGGCAGATTTCCTGGCCGACTTCTCGGCCGAGGTGGAGGTAGACGTGAACGCTTCCATCCCAGTCTCTTGGAAGATGTTTGTGGACGGAGCTTCTAGCAAGCATTCCGTGGGAGCCGGAGTCATTTTGGTTAGCCCCTAGGGAACCAGGATCGAGCAGGCCATCGAGATCCTCATCCAGGTTACGATAAATCAGGCAGAGTACGAAGCCATGGTGGCTGGCTTGCGTCTCGCCAAGGAGCGGGCCATCAAATACATCAGAGCTTTCACCGATTCAATGGTGGTCGTGTCCCAGATACAGGGGGAGTTCGAAGTCCATGATCCCACCCTACAACAGTACCTGGTCAAGGTCAAGGGTCTGATCGGGGGGTTCCGATCTTTCTTCGTCGAGCATGTACCCCGAGAGGATAATTCTGAAGCTGAGTACCTTGCCAAGTACGGTCCCCAGGCTGAGAGAATTGTCACTAAGCTATTTCAGCCGTCCATCGAGGAAGGGGAAATGATGGAGATTGAGCAGCGGCCCTTATGGAAAGATCCGTTCATCACGTTCTTAACAATGGGTCAGCTACCCTCAAACGGGCAAGATCAAAGAAGGTTTCGGTATATGGCCGCGTACTACCTATTGCAAGATGGCGAGCATTTCCGAAAGACCATCTCGGGCCCCTTGTCCAGATGCTTGTCAGAGATCGAGGTCCCCCGAGTTCTCGAGGAAATTCATTCGGGGGAGTGTGGCAACCACTCCGGGACTCGTACTCTGAAGCAAAGGATTCTAAGGCATGACTACTTCTGGTCAACCATCCGCAAGGACGTGCAAGCCTTCTCCAAAAAATGTTCTCAATGTCATCTCTTCGCGCCTCTTCAACTTCAACCAACTCAACCCCTCCGCTCGATCACCGCTCCATGTCCCTTTGCCATCTGGGGGATGGATTTGATCGGCCCTTTCCCTCAAGCCAGTAGACAGAGAAAGTTTGTACTTGTGATGATCGACTACTTATCCAAGTGGATCGAGGCTAGGGGTTTGGCCAAGACCACCTCCCAAATCGTTAAGAACTTCATTTGGGGAGAAATCACATGCAGATTTGGGATTCCTCTAGCCATCGTCAACGACAATGGTCCGCAATTCGCCAGCTTAGAGCTAGAGGACTTCTGAAAATAGCTAGGGATGGACCTTCAGTTCGCTTCTGTGCATCATCATCGGAGTAATGGATAAGTAGAGGCTGCCAACAAGCTTATCATCAACTTGCTGAAGAAGAAGGTCACCAATCTCAAAGGGAACTTGGCTGAGCAGCTCCCCTCGGTCCTATGGGTTTTGAGAACAACTCCAAACTCAGCCACGGGGGAAACGCCCTTCAAGCTATCCCATGGGTCTGAGGCACTCATCCCGGTGGAGTTCGAGGTGCGGAGTCCGAGAGTTGTTGCGGCGGGAGACGGAGGCGAAGAATGGCGCCTGGAGAACGAAGATGCCCAGAGGCTCTCTCTAGACTACGCCAAGGAACTTTGTGACTTGGCCTCCGTGCGCCAGGAGGAGATCAATAGGCGTATGGCGAAGCACTTCGATAAAAATGTCTGCCTCAAGCATTTCCTGGCAGGAGATCTGGTCATGAAGAAGGTGGACGCCGCAGGGCGAGGGACCATCGTCGACAAGCTACATCCCAACTGGGAAGGGCCCTTTATCATCCGAGAAGCCCTGGCCACGGGAGGCTATTACCTACAAGATCAAGCAGGAGAGCAGCTGAATGGAACCTGGAGTGGGGATGACCTGAAAAGGTTCTACCCTTAACGATAACTCATGTATCAACTTTGTAAACACATTTCTTGATATACAATGGCAGCCAGGTTTCTCTCTTTTGTGCTAATATACCTCAAGACTTCTGAGTGCTTCCAGGATCCGCCTCGCAGTCGACTCCGGGAACCAGTGGTAGGTTTGTTCCTCATAAATAACCCAGGGTGGGAGATCGGACGATGCTTCGGGACTTTAAGCGCTCTTGTAAGACCGAGCCTCTGCATTGTCGGCCGAGGTCAGCTCCCCCCTTGCATGTCGTCCTATGTCCCCCCGAGTGTATCTCTCTTCTAACTAGAGGAACTAACAGGAACAAATTTGCACCCTAAACTCCCGGACTCGAGGAAAGGCCGACCTTGTCAAGCAATCGTAAGGAGGAATTTAAGTTATTTTCAAAGCAGGATGACCTGCCGAAGAAAGGGCAGGGTTAAGCCCAAAGGTGTATGTTAGTTCCAAGTGCATCCTAAAGGACCCTCGATGAAACATCACCCTCCGTCCAGACGCTGGCACTCATGGCCATTAAGTGTGGATGAAAGCGACCTATGCTGACAGATCGGAATACGAGTCTTCGATCCGTTCCTCCTAAATAGCCCAGCGCGAAAGATAGGACGATGCTTCGGGACTTTAAGCGCTCTTATAAGACCGAGCCTCTGCATTGTCGGCTGAGATCAGCTCACCCCTTGCATGTCGGCCTATGTCTCCCCAAGTGCATCTCTCTCCCGACTGGAGGAATTTTTAGGAACGGGCTCGGATGTTGACTTCTCGATCCAGCGGGTTCGAGATCGTCCCTCTTAAAAGGAAAGATTATCTTCTCACCAAAAACGTCGATGCAATTAACCCCATTGTTGCCTCTCATAACCAATAGGATAACATTGTCGGCTGAGATCAGCTCACCCCTTGCATGTCGGCCCATGTCTCCCCAAGTGCATCTCTCTCCCGACTGGAGGAATTTTTAGGAACGGGCTCGGATGTTGACTTCTCGATCCAGCGGGTTCGAGATCGTCCCTCTTAAAAGGAAAGATTATCTTCTCACCAAAAACGTCGATGCAATTAACCCCATTGTTGCCTCTCATAACCAATAGGATAGCATTGCACTCTAAGAAGGCCTCGAGTGGCAGGGTAAACGTAAGTCTGTGTCCCTACATGAGCTCCTCTCCTGCATACCGGCCAATGAACCTCCTTGAGGAGATCAAGTTCCTCGTTGGAGTGATGTCATAGCCCGTCAACTCTGCACAAGCTCCTCTCCTACAGACCGACTACTTGAATCCTCGAGTCGACTCCACCCACGGTTGAGCTTGACTCCCGACAAGGTGCCGACTCCAAATAGAAGGCCTCGAGTGGTAGGGTAAATGTAAGTTCGTGTCCCTACACGAGCTCCTCTCTTGCATACCTGCAATTGAACCTCCTCGAGGAGATCAAGTTCCTCGTTGGAGTGATGCCGTAGCCCGTCAACTCTGCACGAGCTCCTCTCCTATAGAATGACTACTTGCGTCCTCGAGTCGACTCCACCCCCGGTTGAGCTTGACTCCCAACAAGGTGTCGACTCCAAATAGAAGGTCTCGAGTGGCAGGGTAAACATAAGTCCGTGTCCATGCATGAGCTCCTCTCCTGCATACCGGCCATTGAACCTCTTCGAGGAGATCAAGTTCCTCGTTGGAGTGATGTCGTAGCCTGTCAACTCTGCATGAGCTCATCTCCTGCAGACCGACTACTTGACTCCTCGAGTCGACTCCACCCCCGGTTGAGCTTGACTCCCGGCAAGGTATCGACTCCAAATAAAATGCCTCGAGTGGTAGAGTAAACGTAAGTCCGTGTCCCTGTACGAGCTCCTCTCCTGCATATCGACCAGTGAACCTCCTCGAGGAGATCAAGTTCCTCGTTGGAGTGATGTCATAGCCCGTCAAATCTGCACGAGCTCCTCTCCTACAGACCAACTACTTGCCTCCTCGAGTCGACTGCACCCCCGGTTGAGCTTGACTCCCGGCAAGGTGTCAACTCCAAATAGAAGGCCTCGAGTGACAGGGTAAATGTAAGTCTGTGTCCTTGCACGAGCTCCTCTCCTGCATACCAGTCATTGAGCCTCCTCGAGGCGATCAAGTTCCTTGTTGGAGTGATGCCACAGCCCGTAAACTCTGCACGAGCTCCTCTCCTGCAGACCGACTACTTGCCTCCTCGAGTCGACTCCACCCCCGGTTGAGCTTGAGTCCCGGCAAGGTGTCAAATCCAAATAGAAGGCCTCGAGTGACAGGGTAAACGTAAGTCCGTGTCCCTGCACGAGCTCCTATCCTGCATACTGGCCATTGAACCTCCTCGAGGAGATCAAGTTCCTCGTTGGAGTGATGTCGTAGCCCGTCAACTCTGCACGAGCTGTAACATCCCATTTTCAAATTAGACCCCCCTTAGGAGTGACTTGAACATGCTTAGGTCATAACAAGTCCTAGGTTGAACCTAGGAGGTCAAGTGACCCAACTAGTTAGTTGAGACTCACTTGGGCTGCAAATAGTAAAATCTTAAAACCCTGATTTTTGGTGGCCTAGTGGGTTCAATCTGACTCCAAGGCATTCCTAGACCTAATATGAGATCAATGGGTCACCAAGGACCCATTGGGTGCAAACCTAGTTGCTAAGTTGACCCAAGTCAACTTAAGCCCTAGTTAGGCCAAATTAACCCTGCCTTGCGTCAACTCACCCTCTTTATGCCAAGTCTACCCTACCAAACCATACCTAGGCCTTAGGGGAGGTCAATGGGTCCCTAAAGGTCCACTGATGTTGACTCCGAAGGTCAAATTGACCAAGTCAACCCTAAACCCTAGGCTAGCCAACATGTAAATATAGGAGAGAGAAAGTGAGAATAAAGAGTATTTTCATGGTAGAATGGTGAGCCCCCTCTCATATGGCATTTAAGGATTTAATATTCATTTTATGGGCTGCCTTTAGGCTTCTAGGGGAAGAGAAATCATGAGGGTGGCTAGGAGAGAGAAAAAATGAGTATTTGGTTATATAGAGGAGAGAGAAAAGGTGGTGGAGAGGTGAAGGAGTGTTTTGAAGAGGGAGGAGGCATGAGTTCGGCCAAGGAGGGGTCCACAGCCACCTAATGGCTGGCACCTCTTCCCCCCAACCCTTTCCCGGCCACCAAGAGGTGGCTCCACCCCTCCTCACCTCTAACCGACCCTCCACCATGAAGGGGTGTTTTGCCTCTTGGATGAAACCGCCCCCTCTTCCCCTCTCCCCCTTATATACTCACTTAGGAGAGAGGGGAGACCATTTTCGAAACCAGAGAAGGCTGAGAGAGGCTTGCCGGAGCCACCAAGGAGAGAAACGCCGCCACTGCCGCCACCATGGCATCCCGCCGTTCAACCCGCATTCGTGCCCGAACTTAGGTCCTCCCCCTCTCTTTCTCTTATGCTTAGATCCTAGATTCATTAGGGTAGAGGTTGGGCTCGAGTAGCCGGTCGGAGGGAATCAAAACCAGGAACTTTTTGCCATTTTCATGGCTTTTTGGTGGGCTCGGGTAGGGCGGCGCTGCCACCTCCGGCCGCCCTAGCCGCCGACAAGGCTAGCCCCCACCACCGGGAACATGTAGGAGTTGTTTCCCGGTGGTGGCGCCACCCCTAGTGGTCGGGAAAAGGCCCATGAAAATCATTTCCACGGGTTCTGGTTCAGGCCATTTGGAGAAGACGAAGTACAACTGCCGTCCGATGCGCTTTAAGATTCGTGCAGGATAAAAAAACAATATTTATAACCCATATTTTCTGATTTTCTGTATTTTAATAAAATAGTTTCACTGTAAATTAAATTTAGGCCCCTTTTGGGAACAAACTGAAAAAGGTTACAACATGAAAGTTGTAGGTCTTTTGAAGACCTACAATTTGATATGCAGTGGTGAAAAAGTGGATGAGGGGAATGCCCTGTAGAGCCTTTTTAGTGAGGGTATGTCCTACAACTAGGGCAGATTCCTTCTAAAAATTATTTAGGTCCTTTGGGGGCATGTTCATCAAAAATGATCAACATAAATGTTGTAGGAATTTTTATTATCTACAGTTTGATATGTAATGGAAAATTTTAGGACAAGTCTACTGACTTATAGGGCCATTTTTTTAGGGTAGGTCCTATATGTAGGGCAAATTTTAAAATAATTCCCCACACTTAAACCTTGGTCTAAATTCCCCGAATTTTGGACAGGGGCTTATTAATACCTAGATCTAGCTCCTGTAAAAATTGGAAACCATTTGGGATAGTGTAGCTTAGGGGTTTGCCCTAACCCTAAAAAAAGCTAGGGTAAGATAATTTAAGGGTCAAATGACCTCCATACCCTCCCAAATTTTGGTGAGGTGTCCCTGGTATAGGTATATAGGTCTGGTTCAAATTTAAACTCATTTGGTTGAGTTTTGAATAGGAATTCACTAAACCCTAGTTTTGACCTAGTGAAGGGTAATTTGGGGAAAAGGGAACTTTTGGTAATTGAGTGGTCAACTCACCTCAATAGAGGTTGAGATTTTAACCACTGGTTTAAAATGATCCTAAGAACCCCCTTGGGGAAAATGGGATGGATTAGGGTGAGTTTACCCTAGGGCCCAGGTTCAAACCCTAAATAAGGACTTTGGGGGCTTGTGAAGGACATAAGGGCAAATGCCCTTGTATGGCCTTTAGTTTTGGTGGAGAGATTTTTAATGGGTATTTAACCCTCTGGTTGGAATATTAGAGAATTTAGAGGTAGGTAGGTACCTCAAAACCTAAACCCTAGTTTTAGGGTACAAGGGCTTTTAGGTCAAATCAGTAACTTAAATTCATTTAAAAGCTATGAAACTTGGGTAGAGTGTTTATAGGGTAGTTAGGACCCTTGGATGATTTTACTAGAATGTTTGGATAATTATTTCTAGTACTTCACTTATGAATGTGGGTATAGCCCTATTTGATATTTTATTTATTTAAGATTTTTAAGTCAAATAAGACCCCATGAAACTCTGGAATTAGATGTTGTTGGCCAGTAGTAATGCTTCTGAATTTTTATTTTAATTTTATGTTGAAGAAATCTAGTAGTTTTTTCACAAGTGTTATAAAAGGGCTTTATAGTTTTAAAATATATTATGGCTTAAATATTTTCTGGAAAATTATGAAATTTGGTAAATAGGGTTCGAAAACCAATATGTACCAGTGGGAATTTATTCAGAATTTTTAGAGTTATGAATATAGTACTTGATTCACACGCATGCTAGATTAAGAATTTAGTAAATGATTTATTGTAAATTAATTTCCAGTAGAAAAATTATGAAACTTATCTAGTACTGTTGTTATGGTGTTATTAGTACCCTGTAATTAATTCAAATTATTTGAATGAAGATTTGATATAGTTTATTCATTAGTCATGAAAGAAATGAATTATTGATAAAACATGATTAGGCCCCTTAGACCTTAGAGAAAAATGTCAAACCTTGGATATATCTTTTTTAGATATAACAGAATTTATTCTGAATTTATTATGATTTTTACATAGCTAAAAAGTCTACTTCATGTTCAAATTGGTAGACCTTGGATTTGTGGAAAAATTAATTAATTATTAGATTAATTGAGAAAATGGTTATAACCTGGAATTGATTCATTTATGACATGATAGGACCCCAGTAAATAACTTAGGTCATTCAGATGAAGACGCAAAGGACATCCTATCAAGGTCATCATATAGTGTAGGCTGGTCTGCATGTAGCGTTTTCGTAAAAGATCACATTTGGAGACGACTTAGGGCAATGTTGGAGTTTCTCAATGTGCTGATTGGGATGGATTTAGATAGGTTGTCATGGAAGGTTCTAAGGAGTGACGAGAAGTGAGTGGATGTGGTAGAAGGAGCTCGGATTCGACGAAAGATCGTCGTTCCTGAGAGAGTGAAATGTCAAGCAACCCTAGTTTTAGTTTAATGTAATATGAGAAGGGAGAGGGTAAGAGAAAATTAACCAATATTATGAAGTGCCTTGCAAAAGGGAACTTTGGTCTGTCATACCATCGTAGTTCCTAGTGCCTTTTGAGAGCCCCTCACAGGATATAATCCGGAGGCAGTCCTGGGCTAACGTAAATTTTAAAACAAATAAAAGAGTAATTAGCTGGATAGGGATTCACATTGCACACACTCATTAGTTAGGTTTGGAAATGGTTAAGTCGTCCCGAGGTGTTCAAGGGGGCGCCATCCCGCGGTGTTCAAGGGATGAGGTCTGGAGATGAGCCGGACGGTTTAGTCCGGGGAGCTTAGTCTCGGTTGTGGTTAATACGGACGGTTTAGTCCGGGAGTTTGACACTTTAAATTGTTATATATTAAACTGCTGCATGTGCATAAAAATAGGAAAGATTAAGGTGGTGGGTTCTCGATATCGGGGAGTTCGATTGCACCGACACCGATATCGTTGACCCGGCAAGGTGACTAGCACTTAACCAAGGTTAAGTCCGGCGGACCAGTCGGCAAGAGTACGCAGGAGTCCGCCTCGTGCACCAGGCATTGAGGGCGTACGATAGGTCAGACCAGTGGTGCTTTTACTGGTTTTGAGGTGGGTGAGGCCCAACCCACCGCTTCCGTTTGCCACTACGGGAGTAACCTGGGAATTATCTCCAGAAAGGGGGAACTAAAGGTTTGTGTACACAAAGTTGGGTGTGTGAGTTGAACTGCTTGAACATCATAACCCACCATATAACTGCATGTCATAATCATTCATAACAACCTTGACACCTAAAATATAAGTGGAATGGGACGCTTATACTTTAGGACTTGCAAAACGACCCCTTGGTCTATAAGCTTGTGTGGGCAAGTTATAAATTAAGGTCAATTTGATATATGTATATCTGCTGCTTGATAACCGACACCCCGACGTATAAGCGGTACGAGACGCGTTATACGATGAGAGCCTTGCAAAAGATCTCTTGGCTTATGTGTACTCACATAAGCGAAGGTTTAATTTCTTACTTACTTACCTTTCTATTATACCTATTACAATACTTATATTGTTCACCTGTTATAACTTGCTAGTTAGGTCCACCGTCATCTTCTTTTGACTACTCTCCACCTTCATGTCCTTCCCTTTCTTCCTCTCTGCTCGGTGCCTTAGGGCATGGGGGAAGGGGTGGGGGATGATAGGGCTTAGTCTTATAGACTAACGGTTTTCGGACCACATCATTTTAGGGAATCGTGGAGCCCAGCCCGGAGGAGCAGCCCAGGAGGCCGGTGCGCTTGGAGACAGGGCAGTCTAGCTCAGGAGCTCAGACAGCCGGGACCGTGAGTTCCGTTCCTTAGTAGCAGTTTATTTTTCAGCTTTCGTTTGAGTGACCATGTAGTGAGGTGTTGTTGTACCGGGCTTAAGTCCTTTTCCTTTCAGTACTCTGATTTTACTCTGATGTTATACTGTAGACGCTCCCCTCGTGGAGTTTTTATTTATATGTGATATTATATTGTGGACTGCATTTCTCTTTACTGTTCTACTTGCTACTTGATTGTGATCGAAAAGGCCGGCAGAATCGGCGCATTGTAGTGACGACCTTCCCGGGTGCGAAGGTGTCACCGCAAAGCGGCGGTTCTGGGCATAAGACCCCGGGAATTGGAATCGAAAAAAGGGGTCTTACACGAGCTCGTCTCCTGCAGATCGACTACTTGCACGAGCTCATCTCCAAAGAGAAGGCCTCGAGTGGCAGGGTAAATATAAGTCTGTGTCCCTGCACGAGCTCGTCTCCTGCATACCGGCCATTGAACCTCCTCGAGGAGATCAAGTTCCTCGTTCGGAATGTTGCCATAGTCCGTCAACTCTATACGAGTTTCACTCCTACAGACCGACTAATTGCCTCGACGAGTCGACTCACACCACTCTAGTCGAGCCTGGATCCTGAGAGACGACTAATCAACACCTGCCGAGCTCGGATCCTAATTAGGCAGGTGCGAATATGCTTTAGGCAGGTGCAAATATAGCTCGGGCGAGTAGGCGAGTATGCCCCGAGCGAGCAGGCGAGTATTCCCCGAGCAAGTAAGCGAGTGTGCCTTGGAAACGTAGGCGAGTATGTATCGACGAGTATGCGAATTTGTGTTCAGGCATATATGCGTCACGAGTACTCCTCCCCGAGCCTATGAGCCTAGAGAGCGATACCAACCAACATGCGAGAAGCAGATAGAATGGAAAACTTGTATAAATATGTCAAGTGTACAAGTTACAAAAGGGTCAAAAAAATGGTTACATCCAAGCATGACAAATATCAGCGAGCAACTAGGATTCGTCGTTGCCAGTATCTGGCCGATATTAATCATCTCCAACGTCTAAATCCTCTTCTTTTTCCTCGCCACTGCCGCTGCCGCTGCTACTGCTACTACCGGAACTGCTAGAGCCCGTCGACGGGGAAGGGACGCGATCGGGCAAGATCGTCTCCTCAACGAGTAGTTCGGGGATGAGTTCGTCGACGGTGAGCTGCTTCTCCCCTTAGATGAGCTGCCCGTTGATCCTCAGCCGCGCGAGCATGATATTCCCCCCCTCACGCGCTATCTCGCGGCGGACGGATGACCCCTCCTCCCAAAGAATTTGAGACCGCTTGACGGCCCACTACGGATCGTCCTCCGGCCACGATGCCTCCTGCAGTAGAGCAGAGGAGCTCGCGCGTCCCTCGGCGGCGACCAACCGAGTCTCCATCTCGGCAGCACAAACTTGGGCCACCTCCAGCTCGGCTTGCGAAGTGGCAAGCTTCTCCTCACACTCGGATAGATTCTTCGCAGCCTCGATCTCGGCGGCCTGCGAGATATCAACACATCAACGAATGCCCAGTGGAGAGTCATCAAATGTCGTCAGCAGAAAGAGACTTACCTCATAGTCCTTCCAGCGGACTGACTGCATGCCAATGTCTATAGCCTTCTTGGAGACGACCTTCAAAGCCTCCGTCATTTCCAACAACTTCCTCGCTGTGAAATGTCCTAACTCGGCAGCTCGCGCGAGCGAGCATGCGGACTGGTGGGCGAGCTCTGACGGGACGAGCTCCAGCATGGACCCGGAATCGACTCGCCCATACAAGGCATGGAGGACGGCGAAGGCCTCCCCCTTGTCCTCCCAATTAGTTGACCAAGGCGGGAGGTTGGTGCTCAACGACACCAAATGATCATCTGCCGACCAGGTCACCAGCGAGCGACCATGGGCATCCACAACCCCTCGCCCAAGGTTGTAGTTTGGGTGGAAGTGAGGGGCCTGAGCTTCCAACGGCAACTCCTGGTCGTCAGACTGAGGCAATGACACTCTCGCCTTCTTATTCGCAGGCCCCGACGACCTGGCTTTCGCCTTCCCCTCGGCGATTTTCTTCCTCTCCCCAACATCAGGCGGGGGTGGGGGGTGGGCTTCAGTGAGTGGGGTGGCGACTTCCTTTGCCGGAGGAAGCGGCTTGTCGGGAAGCTCGTTGGCCACTGCAAAGGTCACTTGACATGATTAGTACGAGATTCAATAAATAGAAGAGAGCAGGCGAGCATACACCATCTCGCTCAAGTCTTACCCTCATGGGGATGGATCGCTTCCAGCGAGTTGACGTTGAGCCGCCAGTATTTAACGTCGAACTGACGACCTTGGAAGGATTCGAAAAACTGATCGCAAGTTCCTTCCAAGATCGGCGGGAGGAAGACAACATCGGCGGGCTGGTGTGGCCTTCCCAGCAGACCCCTGAAGTCTCCGTGCACGATGACCAGCTGCTCGCTCCAGCGGTGAACTTTGTTCACAGTCCCAACCAGAGTGCAGACGTGGCTGCTAAAGTAGACGACCCCCTCCGAAGTAGCGGCAAAGGCGAACATCTGGCGGAAGACGGAGAGATCGAAGGCGATCCTCTCCTTCCATAGGTAGCAAAGGAACCCAATGATGATCGCCATCCTGTTGGGGTTGATCTGCGCGGGCACGATCCCGAAATAACGGAGGATTTCGCAGAACTCGGCCCAGAAGGGAAGTCGCAGGCCAGCGTCAAAATGGCACAGCGACAACACCATCGTGCCCTCCACATAGGTGTTGAGTCGCTCGCCGCGAGCAGGGAGCCTTGCCGAGTATCCCTCCGGCAGGAGGCGCTCCCTGAAATTCCCCAAGTCCTTGTCTGAAGTTATCGACTTCTTAAAAGCAGCGTCAGAAAAGTTGATGGCGTGAGCTTCTCGGTGAGCATTAGCGTCATCGCCGACCATCTTTGCGAGCTAATAGAAAAGGAGCAAGGAGAAGAAAAAGGAAAGAAGAGGCGAGCAGAGGAGTTACTCGCGAGGTGTGTTTAGAGATCCGAAGCAGCGTACTTATGTCTTACCTACCCCTCCTAGGCAAAGGCAAAGGGGGGGTATCCGTCTCGGCGAGTATCGATCGAAGTCGCGGCGAGGAAAGATACCCTTCGTCAACCCACCTCGCATGTCGCAACATTCACCAGAACCTGCATAATAGACTCGACACACCACAGAATAAAATAGGGAGAAACAAACGGCTACATGCGGAGTCACTTATTAAAATAAAGATAATAAAGTTAATTACAAAGTCGCCTACGAAGAGTTCAGCATAAAAGAAGAAATAATTCTACGTCCTAGGTGGTCGCTCCGGAGGATGAGGATGTCGCCCGGGCCAGCCCATCTCGCGCGCCTGTCGGAAGTGCTCCGTTGCCAGTGCCATCGCATCATCGCCAAGCCGCAGCTGATCCTCAATCCTCGTCAGTCATCCCACGGAGCCCATACTCGCCCGGATGTCGGCCAACTCGTCGAGGACTAGCTGCAGGCGGTGATTGTTTAGCTCCAGCTGGCGATCATTCTCCTTCACCATATGGAAGAGAGCCTCGTAGCTCTCCAAGGTGGCCTAGAGTCCTTCAATCTTCGCCATTCGCACCTCTAGAGACGAGATTCGGCGATGTGGGTCGCAGATGGCGAGTGAAGGAATTGGTGTTTTGAAAGTTTTCTTTTTCTTATGTTCGTGTTTTATAATGTTGTAACATTTTGTTCCTTGATTATATGACTTGTATCATATAAGGTTTGATAAGATGCACTTGGACTTGAAACATAGAACCAGGGTTTTTATTAAGTCATGTAATCTTAAGTTATCCTCACAATCGTGGTAATCAAAGAGGAACATTGATTGCCGAGTTAAGATTGTCATATCGATTAAAGTACATTTGAGTTCTATAAATGATGATAAATGATTATCGTTTAATCATATGAGTGTTTATGAGTGTGATTTCATACATATTGAGAGTGACCTATTTTATGTTGTAGCATTATGTGGAATGTGTTAAGTGTCAATAATGTTAACAACGTGTCTATTAAGTTGGAGATACATGATATGTAGATTTAGCGTGTCGGTGTGGGCAACATGATTATAGTTGAAAACTATCATCTGATGGTAATAAATACTATGATTCGTTGTTCATACTTACGCGTAGGAAATGTGCACATCGAAATATCATTTTGTCCCCAAATTATTTTGGTAATGATATAGTCGGCCCCCTTGGCCGAGCGAGGTTGTATAGCATGCATTATAACTAACGTAGTTATAAATACAACTCACTTGTGAGACCAAGAAAGACAAATATAGTGTGAAATTTACACAGTCCCAGTTTGCACAATATTTATGATGGGATTATATATATATATATATATAAGTATTTATATATATAAGATATATATATATATATGTTTAAATTTATATAAATGTATGTATATAATATATATATAGATATATATAAGTTTATATGTACATATATATATAGATGAGATAAAAAAACTGGGTGAGGAGAGCAGAGCTTCACGGGTATTTCCAAAACCTAGCCGCACGATCTGGAGCTTCCGGCCGCCATAGTCGCGCAGCTCCCCGCTCCGTCGCCGGGCAAGCTTCCCGCCGCCAAAGCCCCGCGACCCGCTGCTCCATCGCCGGCAAGCTTGCCGCCGCCATCGTCCTGCAGCTCGCCGACCCTAGGTGTTCCTTCCCGGTCGGCCGCAGCGTGTGTGGTGTCCTTAGTTTGCTCCTCCTCCTCAGCGGTTTTAGATCCTTCTCCACTTTTCTCTTCCTTACCCGATGACTAGTGTGGTTCGGCCACTTGGAGTCATCGGTGCACAAGAAGAGTTCTAAGCTAGTGTTTCTATTCCCCATCAACGGAATAGAGATTTGTCGCTGTTCGGGTTCAAGGTGAACCAAGAGGCGAGGCGATTGGCCTCATTGTTGCGGTGGGATCGCTATCATTTTCTCCGGCGCGTCTTCCTCTTCTGCCTAGAGATTGTTCTCTAGAGGTATAATTTCTAACGCATGTGATGGATTAGATGTGATGAGTTAGGGTTTTTTGTTAAGCCTGTTTTGCATTGCTTTGGGATATCCGATCCCTGTGTATTGTATGGTGTTTGAGAATATTTTTTAAAAAAAAATTCGCCCCACCACTGCACGTGAAATCCTACAGTGGTATTAGAGGCAGGTTCGATATCTCATTTCAATGTAACTCCTTAGTTGCTAGTTTTGGTGCCTAATGGTTTGGATTTACTATGTCCTAGCCCTTTTGATTCATATTGCGTAATCCACCCTAGTATGGATTAGGAGGAGATTATTATTTTTGGATTTAAAATGATCTAGATGAATCATGTAGGGTTGAGTACATGGGCTTATCCAATGTTAGGGTTCCGACTAGCGGGTTTTATTCCTTCTTTGGCATTCTTTTTATTTTGCAAACTCTGGAATGTAATTGTTTGTGATGGATGTATTTTAGAATGCCGTGAGTTAGCCTAATTTTTTGAAATTCTTCCATTCCCTGGTGGAATGCGAAGTAAAAAAAAATTAAAGATGCTTTCCTCCTCATTTTATCCACCTAAGCTAGTGATCCTGGAAGAGCATGAGTGTGATTCTAATCACTAGATATGGTGGAACATGTGTGAGCTTGGTATTAGGTCACAGGAGATTAAGGGTGTGTTTGGTTAAGCTGTTGCTGATGATAAGCTGCTGACGGAAAGCTGCTGACAGAAAAAGTGCTGTTTTTTAAAACAGAGTTTTGTTAAAAAACTGTTTGGGTAAAATGGAGTTTGTAGAGCTTACCCATAAGCTGTTTTGTAAAAACTGTTTGGATAAAATGGAGTTTTGGCAGCAGTTTTTTTATAATGAAATATAATATTCTTTTTTGAATTTTAAATACTTAAAAGCAGTTTAAAATTACTACTACACGAAATAACAAATACAAATTTCATGTTTTTCAGACAATAAATATCAAAATTATGCTAAAACTCTCAACGCTCTGATTCATCGGTTGTTTGCCAGTAGTGTCTTGTATCACCTACATGTGAGAAATTTTTTTTATTAGAACATCATTTTAAATTATTGAAAATAGAAAATTTCAGTAATGAATATTACCTTCTTGCCTCATAGAGTTGTTGCGCTATAGACTCACACAGTGTTATCATCTCGTCTACACAACTTGATGTATCAACGCACGTATCATGTTGTCTCTGTGAGTCTACTCCGCCCTGCGTACACATTCTTTCACTTTCTGTAAAATCAGGATCTATACGTGGTGGATGTCTCCGTATAAAATTATGCAAAGCCATTATCGCCAGGACAATATGTGTCTGTTTCTCAAAACTATAGTTTGGCATATCACGCAGTATTACCCATTTTTTCTTCCATACACCAAATGTGCGTTCAATCACACTCCTTAGGGAAGAATGTGCTTGATTAAAAATCTCTCGAATTCCTTCAACTGGACGATTACCACGTGCAAAATCAGGAAGATGGTACTGTGTATCTGCATATGGTTTTATATACCCTCTTTGTAGTGGATAGCCAGCGTCTACCAAATAATACTTTCCTACATGATCGACACACAATTTTAATGAAGAAATATTGAGGAAAAAATAATATATAAATTACAATTATAACTTCATTACCTCTGGGGGGTGTGGAAAGTTGTACTTGGGATTGCTTATAGCAAAATTAAAAATTCGACTATCAAGCGCAGATTCCTCCCAACCAGCCATGACAAAAGTAAAACACATGTTGAAATCGCAAACAACCATTACATTTTGTGTAGTTGTTCCATGACGCCCAATATATGGTACTTGATTTTTAACCGGAATACGTGCATCAACATGTGTTCCGTCTATGACACCAATGCAATCTTTAAAAAATGGCATGTAACGCGCATCTTGTATAATTTCTGGTGGAGTCGTAGCAAAATATCCCCCTTGTGGCACTATAATATCTTCTGCGAGCCGCAATAGAGCACGAAGACCTTCGCTAAAATATCTTGAAGCAGTCTCGGATGAATGTTGAAAATGCTCAGTTGCTTTTCTAATAGTCTCGTTATGTGATGGAATATATACTGTAATTGCAAGGACCTCTCTACTTGCGGTCCTTCGCGAACCTTGCAATCCATAGTTTTGTTCCAAAGTTTGCAGTAGATCAAAAAAAATTTGTTTTGGCATTCTGAACGCATTATGAAATCTAATTGGATGTCCACCAACTAATTCAGCCAACCATTTATCACCGATTTGTTTTGACGTCATGCACGGTGTGTTAGAATTGAATAAACCGGTGCGTTCAGCTACTACATCTATTGTTGAAGTTAAAACTTGATGGTAGGCGGCAACATGACGTCTTCTAACTGTCTCACACTCGTCACTAGAATAATCTGAATCACTGGAATAATCTGAGTCATCACTAGACATTCTCTGCTTCACACAAAAAGTAAATTAAAAGTAGTGTAAGGATATGCATGAGACATCATAACAATCATAACATAGCAAATGAAATAATTGTGCTCAATATCTATGATGCAAAAAAATTAGAACATTACAAATCATAACATAGCAAAAGAAATAATGTCGATCATTCTCACTAACAAAAATAGTCATTTCACAATAAGCTGACCACACAGGAATAACAAAAAAGATAGTTTTAGGAGCACATTAGCAACAGTTCCCCCCTGGGACACATTTACCAGCATTGTTTATAGGTAGCAAGAACATTACAAATCCTACTGTGAACTTTTCTCGTAGCGGGTACGTAGCCATTTCACTTTGATCTCCTCCCTGAGGCACATAAAGGTCTCCCTGTGGTTCTTATCCATCAACAACATTGTAACAAAATAAAAAAAAACATAATCACAGCATATTTCAAGATATGTTTCAATTTTCTTTAAGGTTTGGGCAACAGAAAATGGGCAAGTTCTTCTTGGCAGCTCCCGCAGCGATGCACCGATCTCCCTAGTACATTCCACCAAATCAATTAGGACTGAGCTGGTTACTTTGTTTTTCCCCTTCTTCTGACGTTTACGTGATTCAGATGCAATTGATGCATCAATACTGTCTACATGCTCACTGTTGTCAATCGGGTCATTATCATCCTCAGACATAGCTCGCTCATCAGTTGACACACGAGCTTGGGAAGTAGTGTTCGGGGTACACGCATGCACTCCAGTGGCGACAACTGAACTGAACATCATGTTCATTTTTTCCTCAAGCTCTGGGACAATACCTCCATACCTGAACTTTTTTTGCGGCTGGTACAACCTAATAAAAGAAATTAATTAAATATATTAATGAACAACTTTAAACATAATGCATGTTTAATTTAAAAGTTTACCTTCAGCCTCTCATCCCACCATTCATCTGAAACATCAATGGTTTTTCTGGAGGCATTCCACCCTAGGCCAGTTTCCCCTCTCTTAAGTTCAACCCATAACTTCCACTCTTTTTTTAGATGATCCCATTTATTTTTCATTTGAATCCGATCGTACTTCCTTTTGGTCTTCTCCTCAAATTTCACAACTAGATTGTTCCAGCCCTCTTTGTTGAAATGTGTAGTCGGGCGATTACCGAGCTCAATTTCGACAATGCATAGGTCACAAAATAGTAATGTATCATTTTGATCACATACACAAACTCACACACACATACACACACAAACAATCACACACACACACACACTCATACACAAACACACATACACATACATTTCACACACACTCATGAACAATCTCTCACACACACTCATATACAAACTCACACACACATATATATACACACTTACAATCCTATATAACTACAAACACACACACACAAAGTGCAGCAGTTCAAAACCCCCCAGTGCAGCAGTTCAAAATCCCCCCTCATAAAGTGCAGCAGTGGGAAAAACAATCACATAAAAGTGCAGCAGTTAAAGTGCAGCAGTTCTTAACTCCAGCAGTTCAAAACCCCCCTTCACATAAAAGTGCAGCAGTTCAAGAAGAAGAATTAAAGTGCAGTAGTTCAAGAAGAAGAAGTTAAAGTGCAGCAGTTCAAGAAGAAGAAGTTAAAGTGCAGCAGTTTATAACTACAGCAGTTCAAAACCCCCCTTCACATAAAAGTGCAGCAGCAGCAACAGAAGAAGAAGCAGCATAAGAAGAAGCAGCAGAAGAAGAAGCAGCAGCAGCAGAAGAAGAAGAAGAATAAGAAGAATAAGTTACCGACGGGAGAAGCAGGATCGGGAGCAGATCGCGGCGACGGGAGCAACGGAGCAGCGGGATCGGGAGCAGATCGCGACCACAGGCCGGCAACGGGAGCAGGAGAGGCGATCGAGAGCAGGAATCGCGGCGACGGGAGCAGGAGAGGCGACGAGAGAAGGAAGCGGAGTGGAGAATCGGGAGGAAGATATGCGGGAAGAGCTGCGGCGCGATGGGGCTGGAGAAACAAACAGCGGTTGAATCCCTAGTATAAAGGAGCGGAGAATTGAAAACGACGTTTTGAGCTTATGATTCCCAAACACCGCTTATGATCAAAACTCTGTTTTTATCCTGCCGCACCGGAGGCAAATAGCTTAGCCAAATGCACCCTAAATCTGTGTGAGGCACAATTTACTCTTCTTGTGGGAATACTGTGTCCACACTAGTTGGCCAATAAAATGAGTTTTCTTAAACAAGATTTACGAGATCTAGGCTTGAATATCTTGGGAAAAGGTTTTCATATTATTGTATTTTATTATTCAGAACAAGAAATAATATGTTGTTCAAGAGTCATAAGGGTTAAGCTTTGCTTAAAGGTTATGATTGGTGCTTGTACCTACCTAAACAAACTAATGGATGAGTCCGCTTGTTCGGAAAGGATCTTGTGCGATGCTGTGTTTATTTCTCTTGACATAGCAATATCAGTTTTTTTTATATGAACTTTAAGTAAAAATTTGTTTTCTCTTTTCTTTATAATCATGTCAACCCTTCCAAATTTTCTGCGTTCCATGATTGATAAGAGTCCTCTTGCAAACGATGGTTCAAATTATTCTGATTGGATCCTCAAGTTGAACATCGTGTTGCGTTTGGAAAATCTCCAACAAGTTTTGGCTGGCAAGTGTCCAGAAGCGAAGGAGAAATACAAACCAACCGATGTTGAAAAAGAGGAACAAAAGAAGTGGAATGAACAACAGCGTGTTGTGCAAACTTTGATCTTGGCCAGCATTGGCGATCAGTTGCAAAGGAAATTTCTCGATACTCCCGCAATGGAAATTATAGCGCAATTAGAGAAGATGTTCACCGATAGTGCTCAGAAAGAGCGCTACAAGACCACCATAACACTCACAAGGTGCAAGATGATGGAGGGTTAATCTGTCTCAGTGCACTTCCTAAAGGTGCAGGGCTATCTAGAGAAATTAGAGAAACTAAATTCTCAACTCCCTGATGACATAGCTGAGGATACAATACTGGGGTCACTTCCTTATTCCTATAAGGATTTCATTATGCACTACCATATGCGTGAAAAGAAGATTACCATGAATGAACTCCATAATGCCCTCAAAACTGCTGAGGTGGACATGGGCAAGACAAAGACTAATTCTGTCTTGGCCGTTGTGTCGAGTAGCAAGAATCCCTTTAAGAATAAAGGCAAAGGTGCAATCAAAAATACAAGTAGAGGTTTCTCTTCGAAAGGCAATAAGGGAGGGGCTCATGTGAGCAACTCCAAGGGAAGCAAGGTGAAGAACTCTCCTACAGATCTCACCGAGTGTTTCCATTGCCATGAAAAGGGACACTACAAGATGAACTGCCCAAGTACAAACGGGACTTGGATGAAGGCAAGATTGAACGCAAGCGCCCTAAAGATATATATGTTATTGAACTGAATTTAAACTTGACCACAACTCTCCTTGATTGGGTAATTGATACCGGATCATGTGCTCACTTAGTTTCTAATGTGCAATCACTAAGGGATAGAAGAACGCTCTCGAAAGGAGAGGTTGTGCTGAAGGTCGGGAATGGTGCAAGAATCTCCACGGTTACAGTTGGCACCCTAGACCTTCGTTTATCTAGTGGTTTAGTTTTAACTTTGAAAAATGTTTATCATGTCCCTTCTATTTTAAGAAACATTATTTCTGTATTATGTTTAGATGCAGAAGGTTTTTGTTTTGTGATTGTTAATTCACAAATGACAATTGAGAAGGATGGTTTATTTTATGCAAATGCTATTATTTCCAATGGTTTGTATTTGCTTAATATAGTTGAGGATAAACATGTAATGAATATTAATAACAAAAGACTCAAGATATCTTATATGAATGAGATACTCTTATGGCACCATCGTCTTGGTCACATAAACAAGAAACGCATAAGGAAATTGCATCAAACAAATCTTTTAAACTCATTTGATTTAGATGTAATTGGGACATACAAATCATGTTTAGCTGGAAAAATGACCAAGATACCTTTCAGCAAGAAAGGTGCAAGAGCGAATAACTTGTTGGAATTGATACATTCAGATGTATGCGGTCCAATGAGTACAAGTGCAAGAGAAGGTTATAGGTACTTCATTACCTTCACGGATGATCATAGCCGATATGGCTATGTTTATCTCATGAGGCATAAAAGTGAATCCCTTGAAAAATTCAAGGAGTAAAAAAATGAATTAGAGAACCAACTTGACAAGAGAATTAAGATCTTGAGATCCGATCGCGGAGGTGAGTACATGAGCAACATGTTCACTACTTACCTAAAGGAGTGTGGTATTGTACCACAACTTACTCCACTTGGCACCCCGCAGTGGAATGGTGTCTCCGAAAGGAGAAATCGAACCCTGCTTGACATGGTCCGTTCCATGATATGTCAGACTGATCTACCTTTATATTTTTGGGGCCACGCACTTCTTTCTGCAACTCTCACTTTAAATATTGTTCCAACAAAATCTGTTGATAAAACTCCATATGATGCATGGTTTGGAAAACTGCCTAGTTTATCGTTCCTTAAGATTTGGGGTTGCGAGGCATATGTAAAACGTATGCAATCGACAAAGTTAGAACCCAAAGCGGACAAGTGTTTTTTCATAGGATACCCTAGAGAAACCAAAGGGTATAGTTTTTGACACAAGTCAACAAATACTTTATTCGTAAAGAAAGGTGCTACATTCTTGGAGAAAGAGTTTCTTGAAAAAATGAAGGGATGTGATCGTAGGATAATACTTGAGGAAACTCAAGAGGACCTACAAGGATGTTATCATGATATGAATTTTGATATTCAAGATGACCACGAGCTATCACATATAGTTCCTTTGCTCAGTGGGAGTGTGGCCAATCCACCTCCACAAATTCATGTTGAGGAGCTTCGCAATGCGTCACCAGGCAATTGTTTGGCTCGTGTCGAACATGAATTAATTTCACATGAGGTTGTAGAAGAAATTCGAGAGCCTCAAGGTGAACGGGATGAGCAAAGAGAACTCAGAAGGTTTACCAGGGTAAAAAGAAAGCCTGACCTTTACATGGGTTTTCATGATGTATTGGTAATAGACACTGAAGATCCACTGACCTATGAAGAAGCATTGGGAAGGAAAGATTCAGAGGCCTGGATAGAGGCCATGAGATCCGAAATGCAATCCATGTATGACAATCAAGTATGGGACTTGGTTGACCTTCCTGATGGAAAGAAATCCATTCCCAACAAATGGATTTTCAAGAGGAAGATGGACATGAATGGGAACTTGACAACCTACAAAGCAAGGCTTGTAGCAAAAGGTTTTAGCCAAGTCCAATGGATTGACTATGATGAAACCTTTTCGTCGGTTGTAATGTTCAAAACAATTCGGATCATATTGGCTATCGCCGCCTTCCATGATTATGAAATATGGCAGTTGGACATCAAAACAACTTTCCTAAATGGAAAACTAGTTGAGGAGGTATACATGTTACAACCTCAAGGTTTTGAAAATCTGGAAAATATCGAGAAAGTATGTAGACTTCAGAGGGCCATTTATGGTTTGAAGCAATCATCAAGGAGTTGGAACAAACGCTTTGACGATGAGGTTAAAACTCTCGGTTTTATTCAAAGCAAGGAAGAACCTTGTGTATACAAGAAGGTTAGTGGGAGTCACGTCATATTTTTGATTTTGTACGTAGATGATATATTATTAATGGGCAATCATATACTTATAATGGAACAAACAAGAGACTCATTGAAAACTATCTTTTCAATGAAGGACATGGGACAAGCCCAATATATCTTGGGGACCAAGATATATAGGGATAGGTCTTGAAGACTCATTGGCCTGAGTCAAAGTATTTCTATTGACAAAGTCTTAGAAAGGTTTCATATGGAAAACTCTAAGAAGGGAAACGTGCCAATGAAGACATCTTTACAGTTGGGCAAGTCTCATTGTGCCTCAACGCACACAGACATTGAATACATGAAGAATGTCCCCTATGCTTCTGTCATAGGCTCCATGATGTATGCCATGACTTGTACAAGACCGGATGTTGCATATGCCCTGAGCATAATGACCCGACATCAAGTTTCACCCGGTCCTAATCATTGGACCGCTGTCAAAAATATTCTTAGGTACCTAAAAAGGACCAAGAATAAGTTTCTTATTTTTGGTGGGGATAAGGAACAAGTTGTAGAAGGCTACACGGATGCTAGTTTCATGACAGATCCGGATTACAGGAAAACTCAATCTGGGTTCGTTTTCCTTCTGAATGGTGGAGCCGTGAGTTGGCATAGTTGGAAACAATCAACTACCGCTGACTCGACCACCGCAACAGAAGTTATGGCAGCTCCGAAAGCTAGCAAAAAGGGAGTTTGGATAAAGAAGTTCCTCGAAGAACTTGGGAATGTTCCATCAAGTGAAGCCCCCTTGAAATTGTTTTGCGACAATAGTGCCTCCATTTCACAAATTAAGGAGCCAAGGTCGCATCACAAGACAAAATACATGGATAGAAAATATTTTGTAACGCGGGACTTCATCGAGGAAGGGAAGATTGCACTTTTATGGATAGACACTAACAGCAACACAACTGATCCTTTCACCAAACCTTTATCTCAAGCTAAGGGCGAAATTCATTTTGAATCCATGGGGTTACGTGACCGTGGAGAGTGGCTTGATGAATGATTTTAAGGTTGCTCCTTTCTTTTGTAGTTTCTATAATTTAAGAAACTTTGAAAACAAGTGGGAGACTGAAGGAAGTGGTGTTTTGAAAGTTGTCTTTTTCTTATGTTCATGTTTTAGAATGTTGTAACATTTTGTTCTTTGATTATATGACTTGTATCATATAAAGTTTGAGAAGATGCACTTGGTCTTGAACCATATAACCATGGTTTTTATTAAGTCATGTAATCTTAAGTTATCCTCACAATCGTGGTAATCAAAGAGGAACATTGATTGCCGAGTTAAGATTGTCATATCGATTAAAGTACATTTGAGTTCTATAAATGTTGATAAATGATTATCGTTTAATCATATGAGTGTGTATGAGTGTGATTTCATACATATTGAGAGTGACCTATTTTATGTTGTAGCATTATGTGAAATGTGTTAAGTGTCAATAATGTTTACAACATGTCTATTAAGTTGGAGATACAAGATGTGTAGATTTAGCGTGTCGGTGTGGGAAACGTGATTATAGTTGAAAACTATCTTCTGATGGTAATAAATACTATGATTCGTTGTTCATACTTACGCGTAGGAAATGTGCACATCGAAATATCATTTTGTCCCCAAATTATTTTGGTAATGATATAGTCGGGCCCCTTGGCCGAGCGAGGTTATATAGCATGCATTATAACTAACGTAGTTATAAATACAACTCACTTGTGAGACCAAGAAAGACAAATATAGTGCGAAATTGACACAGTCCCAGTTTGCACAATATTTATGATATCATGTGACAAAGAAATAGACACAGGTCATTCATTGCGTTACCTAGTTACCATGTTGTTGGGGCGACTATAATGCAGTGATAAAGCCTCTTATAGTCCATAATATAGGATGTTATATTATAGTCTTGACGACATGTTTCCTCTATAAGGTCGCACCAAATGAACGGGAACAGCTTCCGTTCGGCTTATTTGGGGTATTTGATTTTATGGAACTTTTAATCTAAATACTATGATAAGTGCGAATGACTAATGTCGTGACTCGACATATATATACATATATATATGTATATGTAAGTATTTATATATATAAGATATATATATATATATGTAAGTATTTATATATATAAGATATATATATATATGTTTAAATATATATAAATGTATGTATAATATATATATATATATATATATATAAGTTTATATATACATATATATATAGATGAGATAAAAAAACCGGGTGAGGAGAGCAGAGCTTCACGGGTTTTTCCAAAATCTAGCCGCACGATCTGGAGCTTCCGGCCGCCATAGTCGCGTAGCTCCCAGCTCCATCGTCGGGCAAGCTTCCCGCCTCCAAAGCCCCGCGACCCGCTGCTCCATCGCCGGGCAAGCTTGCCACCGCCATCGCCTTGCAGCTCATCGACCCTAGGCATTCCTTCCCGGTCGGCCGCAGCGTGTGTGGTGTCCTGAGTTTGCTCCTCCTCCTCAGCAGTTTTAGATCCTTCTCCACTTTTCTCTTCCTTACCCGGTGACTAGTGTGGTTCGGCCACTTGGAGTCATCGGTGCACGGGAAGAGAAGTTCTAAGCTAGTGTTTCTATTCCCCGTCAACGGAATAGAGATTTGTCGCTGTTCGGGTTCAAGGTGAACCAAGAGGCGAGGCGATCGACCTCGTTGTTGCGGTGGGATCGCTATCATTTTCTCTGGCGCGTCTTCCTCTTCCGCCTAGAGATTGTTCTCTAGAGGTATAATTTCTAACGCATGTGATGGATTAGATGTGATGAGTTAGGGTTTTCTGTTAAGCCAGTTTTGCATTGCTTTGGGATATCCGATCCCTGTGTATTGTATGGTGTTTGGGAATATTTTTTTTTAAAAAATTCGCCCCACCACTGCACGTGAAATCCTACAGCGAGCTGGTCAAATTTGCTCTCCAGCTCCATGTAGGCGCGAGCTGCAGCATGACGATACTCGCTCCCCGACAACTCGATGACGTCGATGAAGGCCGCCCCAGGAGTCGCCGGGCGATCTGTCAGGGATAAGTCGCAAGATTAGACAAACATCCAAATGATCAGGGATAACGGCGACAAGACTTACCGCGATGAGGAGACCGGGACTGGCCCGGTGAAGGGACGCGACCGGGAACATCTCACCGACTAGAGGATGGACCACCCGAGTGATCGGCTGATATGCCCTGCCCGCGACCTCCATAGTCGGAGTCTCCAACTCGCAGCGGGAAGTAACTCAGCCGCGATCTATCTGGCTTCTTCTGCGGAGGCGGAGCCTGCGACGAGCTTGCTTGCTGCTGCGAAGTCTTCAACGGAGGAGGCGGGGGATGTTGTTGTAAGTCCGCTTTCTGCTGGGCGGACAAAGGCGGCGGCGGCAGTAAAACGATGCTCACCGCCTGAATAGAAGCCACGTCCAGAGGCGATGGCGGCAAGGGAGAGCTCGCCGCTGGCAGCGTCGAATCTCGCACGTAAGTATGAGCTGCCTTGCCCGCCAGGAGATCCTTGCTCCCTGGAGGGTCCCTTCTCGTCGGGAGATCCTTTATCGGTGGTCCATCCTCTAGTCGGCGAGGGAGAGCAACGTCGCGGAGCTCAGGGGGGCGACGTCCAATGGTACATCCACGACGCCCGGAGGGGAATCTGCACAAGAAAATCAGGTCAGTAAGAAGCACACGACGATCAACGATTGGGGAGGGCGGGGGCAGACCGACGACCTGTCAAGGAGACAACTTCGATCTGGGATGTCGCCGGCTTCTCGACAACTTCGGGATTCTCGGGCAGACTGAGGACGACCGAGTCTGGAACGTCGTCCAGCCCAAGGTCGCTGAGAAGCTTCTTGGTACTGGTGGAAGGCACAGGTTCGACAGTCGCCGCCGCGACTGGCTCAGATGGCGGAGGCGGGTCGATCGATGAAGAAGCGGGTTTCTTTGACTTCTTGGTCTTCGTCTTCTTCGACGTCGGAAAGTCGGCGGAGACATCTGCCTCGCGTGGTCTTTTCGGTTTGGAGATGCCGAGGAGACTAGACAGGGTGGCGAGGCTGTCTTGAAGAAGTTTCACGTTAGCGTCCGACATGGTAGGCGAGCTTTGGAGATCCGCCTCAGAAACCAGGACCCCCCTATTTATAGATTTCGTCGAGCAGCAGGCGAGGGGAGTAGCCCAGATACTCGGCCTAACTGCTCGCCGAATAAGTGTTGGATGTTTCTTTCCGAGCTCCCGCGTCGCTCAAAAAGACCGGGGATTGTGTACAACCCGTATTCGACGAGGATGGGTCCTACCATAGCCAGCTCAGCGAGAGTCAAAGTCAACAAGTCAAGACCGAAGTCAAGATCAAGCCGCGAGCCAACAGAATGTCTGGGCGAGAATGACGAGCTTCCCCTGCATAATCGCCAAGTTGGCGACTAGGCGAGCTACTCGCCCAGCCCGTGCGAGCTCCCCAGGAAGTCGCCTAGTCGCAAGGGTAGGGGGTACAAGTATGACCCCCTTCCTTTGGATTTCTCTATAAATAGGACCCCAGGGGTACGAGGGAAGCATATAGAAGAATCTCGGATAGATACTCGCAAGCCCTTTCGATTCCATTTCCTTGAGACCAAGTCGCGACTTGCAATTTTGTTGTTAGTTCGTTTCCCTCGTACCTAGCTCGACCATTCTGGTTGTGGAGGGGCTGCTTCTTCCAAGCAGCCGGGTACGTGGTGGACCTTCCTGCCGCAAAAACCTGGGGTCTTGTTCCTTGCTCATTCCTATTCTTGCTTCCGTGGGCCGTCTAATTTCATCACTTGACCAGTAGCCTTAGGCAGCCTAGTCCGATCTTGAGGCAGAGAATTTTTCTTGGCTTCAACACTGCCACCCTCCGAGTAAACTTTCAACTCTTATAAACTCAACGAAATAGTGGATTTTGGTCTGACACAGATTCGACAACATGGGTTTTCACCCTTTTCGGGTTTTTTCTCGTTAAAAAAAACCTCATGTCATTTGCTTCTATTTCTCATTGACTGTTTGCGCACCCGATCCAACTCCGAGCTAAGGCGATTCGATTCTCCTGACCGGGGAAAAACTGGGTGACCCGAAATAGTTTGGTGCAGTTTGTGAGAATGTGTTACCAAAAGCTCTAAGAAATCTCAAAGGACAATGCTTGCATTGCGCAAGCACACCCGACCAACAACAATGGCGAGGAGAAACGCATAAATTGCCAGTGACGCAACACTAGAATAGCGCATCAATCCAGCCCCCGCTGACTCGCCTCGCTTTGAGAAGAAGCCACCGTCACCGCATCCCAATCTTTCTTTAAAAAACGAAGGCGCCTGATAAAGGAGCGTTGCACAAAGATGTTTATCTTTCTTGAAATAATTGGTAGAATTAAGTCAGATACAGATGAAAATAAAGATATTAAACATAACAAACATGTTTTTCTTGTTCTTAAAAATTAAATTGAAATGATAATACATTATCAGATTGAATTGAGTTGTTTTACTTAGTGAAAATGAAAAGGACGGAAATTCTTTTTCTTTTTTTTTACTTGTCCTCAATTAAGAGTCTTTCCTTACATTCTTCAATCAAATGAGAATACAAGAATTCTACTTTCATATAACAACTTAATTGAATCCTCAAATCATTTTTTATTCATTCTATATCTATTATGTTGAATCCTCCCGACAACATGTCTTATATGTATTTTGGATAGTTATTGGCGAATAACCAATATTTCGCTTAACTTTTTTAGACAAAATAAAAATAGGGCGTGGCCAAGCGGTAAGACAATAGGTTTTGGTCCTATTACTCGGAGGTTAGAATTCTTTTATTCCAAATTGTTTCCATTAGAAACGAAATATTCTTCTCTATTGAAATTTAAAAGTGAATGAAAAAAATATTCTGTAACATATTGAATACAATGTTTTTTAATATGAATTGGAAGAATGATTCTTAGAATGCTCTTTTTTTAGATGAAGAAAAAAAGGGGTTAAATTAAGTGAAATCCTTTCCGGATAAAGCTTAATTCTTAGATAAGTGTGTATTATTATGTATCGATTCAGCCAATGACTATTCATGATTCTATATTGAATCAATTGCATAAGGTTCCAAATTCAAATAAAGAGGGTTGTCATATGCGAGAATGTTTGTTATGTTTATTATCTTTAGTTTCATCTGTATATGACTTAAGGACTCATCACGCCCCCAACGTGAACCTCGCTCCAAGAGGTCAATCACGGTTGATCCCAAGTCAGATAATGCCGGAAGATGATGCCTACTCCAAGGATCCCGTCGCATATAAGCCGCCCGACACGAAAAACTCTGCTCTCCTTGTGTTACCTGATGGGCTTCCCGGGAATGCTTAGGGCAACTCTCTTACGATGAAGGAAGCGACCGCTCTGACCAATAAAGAACTCGCTCGCGACTACCCTTTGAAGCACGTCAGACAACCAACAAATCATTCGACTTCGAGCCATTTGATGGGTCGGACGATCCTCTGAAGTACGTCAAACACTTTGCAACTATCATGAGCATCTACAACGCTCCCGACCCCCTCCCGTGTCAAGTGTTCAGGTAACTCTGAAAGAAGAAGCTCACACTTGGTTCCACTCCCCGAAGGAGGGGGAAATCAAAAATTTCACAGAGTTAGCCCAACTTTTCACAGATCAGTTTGTCGCTAACCAGCAAATTATTCGAGACTCATCACACCTTTTCGGGATCCGACAAACCGAGAGAGTGTCGCTTATAGATTTATTTCGTCGATTCACCATGGAGGCACGACAGATTCCGGGGGTTAACCCCAAGTTCCTACGCGAAATTTTCCTCAGAGGACTCCAACTAGGAAAATTTCACTCCATGATGTTGGACAAAATGGTACACATCTACCTTGAACTCATCCAACGAATGAAAGCCCAAATCACGGTAGACGAGGCAATCGAAGCGCATCGCCTATAGTTCAGAGGAAAATCAAAAAGGAGGTGGCATCAGGATCTGCTGCCAAGTCCTAGTTGGAGCAACAAGCACCGCGACCACTCCCGCCAAGTCGGGGGGCACCACACAATCAAACCTTCGCTTCCCTCAATGTTTCGCAGACGGAAGTATTGCTCGCCATCCACAATCATCCTTCCATTCAAATGCCAGGAGCTCTTGCTCCAAACTCTGCAGACCAATTCAAGTACTGTGACTACCACAGAGGATGAGAGCATAACATAGAGAGTTGCGCATGACTAAAGACAGAAATCGAACAGTTTGTTCGTCTGGGAATCATTGGAAAGTTTCTGCAATACAAAAGTCCTGAATTAACTAACCTGGAGTGTGCTTGCATGGGATCAACCCCCAGGGCGGCCATCATGAGGGAGAACTTGTTCTTCGCTCATGGAACATCCAAGTCACCCGACACCTGTACTTGTATTTCATGCATTAATGGAACAAGACATGTGTTTTTCATCGTGTGCCCAAACAGCAGTGTTCGAATATCTAAAGTGGAGACTCCGACCTCTCCCAAACAGAGTGTTCGGAGTTTTCAGGTGAAGACTGCGGCCTCTCACAAATAGAGTGTCTAAATATCCCAGGTGGAGACTCCAACCTCTCTCAAACAAAGTATCCTGATATCACAAGTGGAGGCTCAGACCTCTCTCAAATAGAGTGTTCGGATATCTCAGGTGGAGACTCCAACCTCTCTCAAACAATGTGTCTGGATATCACAGGTGGAGGCTCAAACCTCTCTCAAACAGAGTGTTTGGATATCCCAGGTGGAGACTCCGACCTCTCTCAAACAAAGTGTCTGGATATCCTAAGTAGAGACTCCAACATTGCTAACAAAATGTTCAGGTATTCTAAGAGGAGACTCCGGGAAATCGGACGAACCTGGTTCTCTAAAAGTGTGAACGAACAAAGGTTCTTCTCCACCTCCACCCAAATAGATCCCGATCCTCATGAGGCGCAAACTAACAAAGGTTCTTTTCCACCTCCACCCGGATAGACCACGGTCCTCCTGAGGTGCGAACGAACAAAGGTTCTTTTCCAACTCCACCTGAACGAATTCGATCCTCCTGAAGCGCGATCGAACAATGGTTCTTCACCACCTTCATCGGGATGGACCCCGGTCATCCTGAGCCGCGAACAAATAATGGTTCTTCGCCACCTCCATCCGGACGGATCTAGGTCCTTTTAAAGCTCGAATGAACAAAGAGTCTTTGCCGCCGCCATCCGGACGATCCAGGTCCTGAAGCGCGAGCGAATAAAGGTTCTTTGCCACGTCCATCCGAACAAATCTAGGTTCTCCTGAAGAGCAAACAAATAAAGATTTTTTGTCACCTCCATCCGGAAGAACCCTGGTCCTCCTGAAGAAAGAACGAAAAAGGTTCTTCGCCACCTCCATCTGAATGACCTAGGTTCTTGTGAAAAGCAAACGAACATGGATTCTTTGCCACCTCCACCCGAACGGACCCAATATCCTTCGAAGGCACAAACAAACGAAGGCTCTTCACCACCTTCAAAGGAATAGATCATGAGTTCTTCCCAAGACAAGAGTGCATCCTCGATCCTCCGAGGGATTTTTTCCAGGATGAATAACGATTCCACATACACCACTCTGCCAAAAGTGGACCTTCGAGCCCTCGGGCGCCATCTGGATAAAGGGGGAAAACATCCCATTACACTACACCCCGACGTTAGCTCTCAGCATTCACACTTAATGAAAAACACCAAATCAAATGTCGCGTCATACACATACGTTTAAGCAGGGGGGACGAAAGGTGAAGCGTTCCCGATTCAACAGGACACCCAAGACCATATCAAGAGAGACAGAGTACACACAATGCCAATAATCTGCCAACATCAACCTCAATAAAACCTTTTGAGGAATCACCTTTTCGAAGGACGAAATGCCCCCACAACCTTCACGTTGCGCATAACCTCTCGCTTGGCCCAAGGTAGAGCACAATGACGCGATCATCCTCCCATAAAGGAGTAACCACTGAAGCAGTCATCTCGGGGCCCCTGAATCCTCCCACATCATCTGATAAGAGCTGGCTCTGAGTCTTCCTGCACTACCAATGCAAGGGGCATACAAACCCACTCATTGCACTCAAATAATGAGTCTCTAACTCTAACGCTCAGAGACAATTATCAAAGATAACACATGATGCATAAGGAATATAAAGCACAAGACACATCCGGATCACTGCAGCGCGCAAAGCTCAAAGCAGGAGAACACTTCCATAAAGTGCAGCAAGGTCCGCTAAATGCACAAAAGTACATTGCGGTGCCAAGGTGTGCCCACCACTGCAAACCAAAGCAATGCACAAGTTGGCAGCAACCTAGATCCCCCGCCTAACATCAGCATAGACACCCATGCTCAACCAAGGGGACGTTTCATGTTGTAAAAAAAGATAACTTGTGATGCGTGCATACAAAAATAATCTCAAGTCTGTGACCCCCAAGACAATAATCGAGGCTAAAAATTTTTGGGCTCGTTGCTTTGCGGATCATGACCCATAAAAATTTGGGGACATTTGATGGGGTTCTCCCCAAATTTTCTAAGTTAAACCAAGAAGATTTCGACCAAGAATGCGGAGGGGAAGCAGCTCGAACAAACGAGCCGCGCACACCAAGCCACGCTCGCCTATAGACCTAGAAGCACCCCGAAAGGAGGACAAATCCAAGCACGCATCCGCACAAATAACATGCACCTGCGCAAATAGCGCGCTAGTGCGTGGGCGGCCAACCCGCACGCGAGCGGGCACGAGCGCGTGCTAGAGTGCGTCGTACGTGCACGCGTTAGTGGTCGCCTCCTCCGCCGCCTCCTGCCTCCTCCGCCTCTAGCCACCACCAAACACTGATGTCGTCGGGCAACCTGCTCGGGCCGCCCGAGCCACCTGGGGGGCACTTGTCATCTCATGAAACTTGGAGATCCAAGTGACCGAAATGGAGCACTGTCATTCGCCACCTTAAAATCCGCTCATGCACAATTACCAGCATGACCCTTCAGAAAACTATAAAAGGATCACAAAACCCTCCTTTAAAGGCAGACAACTCTATAGGCTAGAGAGAGCTATGAGATTTTCCATCAAGAATTTGGTACTTAGATCGTTCCTCCGCTCGAAATTCACTCCGCTCCCTCTATAGGTCATTTAGCACTTAACACTACAAGGACTTAGCCATTTTTCAGAAGATCGCTCTCATCCAAGACCAGAAGATTTAATGAATTCTACGCTCCATTGGACACTCTTGTTAGAGCATCACAGACTTAGCAATTTTTTGCCATTCTTGTAATCAAGGCTTTGTAACAGAGAGATGGCATGTCAGGCTGTCACCCTCCGAAGAAACTTTCAACTCTGGTAAACTCAACGAAATAGTGGATTTTGGCCCGACACAGATCTGACCATGTGGTTTTTCACCATTTACGGATTTTCCACACTAAAAAAATCCTCCTAACGTTTTCTACTTTCATGTCTGCTCGTTTACTACTTTCATGTATGGCTAGGTTGCATGCCGATGTATGCAAATCACTCTTTTTGTATAATCATGTAAGGTCTTAAGACCAAACATTGTGTATACTATCATTCCCAAGTTTTATATAGTGGACATTCAGTGTTGTGGGTTATTTTTACTCCTTTACTTTCGCTAGAATGCAACTCTGCGTTAGGCTGCGATGATGTTTGGTATTTCAATTTCGCACTGCCTTCGTCTATTCATGGAATATGGCGTGGGACCCAGACCAGACCTTTTGTTATATTCTTCGTGACGGACAGGGTGTTACATCGTAAATAAAGATAACTTGTGATGTGTGCATACTAAAATAACCTTAAGTGTGTGAACCCCATATGACTAAATAATCGAGGTTAAATTTCTGGGCTCGTCGCTTTGCGAATCAAAACCCACAAAAATTCGGTGGCATTTGATGGGGTTCCCCCTGAATTTTCTATGCCAAACCAGGAAGATTTCGACCAAAGGTGTGGAGCGGAAGCAATCCAAACAAACGAGCCGCGCACACCAAGCCACGCTCTCCTAGAGACCCAGAAGCACCTTGATAGGAGAGCAAATCCAAGCTTGTGACTGCGCAAACAGTACGCACCCATGCAAACAGCGCTCACACAAATACAACGCACCTACGCAAACAACGCTCATACGCAGGCAGCGCGCCCATGCGCGACCGACCGACCTGTATACGTGTGGCCTCTAGCACGCGTCGCACACGCGCGCATCGGCAGTCGCCTCCGAACTCCGCCGTCGCCGGGCAACCTACCTGGGTCGCCTGAGTCACACGGGGGCCACGCCCATCATTTTCTGAAAATGGGTGATTGTTGGGTCCGACGTTCATTCACTTGACTAGTGACGCTCTGCTACTTATTTAAGAAATTAAGTAGCGTCCTTTCCAACGGTCCGGACTTTTGGAATAGTTGGATATGCGCTTGATCCTACATTTGATATCATAGGAGGTCACAGGTTCAAGACCGGGGGGGGGGGGGGGCGCTATTAAATCTCAATTTTTCCCTTCTACCTGTGTGGGTCCTGTGGGTCAGACAACCGTGGACATGTGATAACCCCACCTCTGAGCCGTCTGGGCCATGTGGTAACCCCACCTCTGAGCCGACGGGTTGTGCTGGACGCCAGGGGGGATTGTTGGGTCCGACGTTCCTTCAGTTGACCCGTGGCGCTCTGCTACTTATTTAAGAAATTAAGTAGCGCCCTTTTCAACGGTCTGGGCTTTTGTAACAGTTAGGTATGCGCTTGATCCTACAGTGATCCATGTGACTGTAACAGAGTGACGTCATTCGTCAACATAAAATCCGCTCTAGCGCAATTACAAGCATGTCCCTCAAGAAAATTATAAATAGACCCCTAGAGACTCATTTGAAGACAAACAAATTTAGAGACTAGAAAAAGCTTTGATGTTTTCCGGTGAGGACGTGAGACATAAATCGTTTCTTCACTCAGAATTCACTCCGCTCTCTCTAGGCCGTCAAGCGTTCAACGCTCAACCCTGCGAAGACTTAACCATTTTTTTCAAAAGAACAATCTCATCTAAGTCCCGAAGACTTAGTGAATCCTCATTTCAATTAGACGCTCTTATTAGAGCAATTTGAACTTGGTTTATTTTCTATCGTTCTTGTTCTCAAAGGTTTGTAACGGAGAGACGACCTGTCATCCTTTGAGGAAAATTTCAACTCTTGTAAACTCAACGAAATAGTGGATTGAGGCCCGACACTGATCCGACCACGTGGTTTTTCACCCTTTCCAGGTACTCAATAAAATAATGGATTTTGGCCCGACACTGATCCGACCACGTGGTTTTCCACCCTTTCCGGTTTTTCCACGTCAAAAAATCTCTTGTAATTTGTGATATTTTTTATTGACTGTTTCCACGCCCGATCCAATTTCGAGCTAAGGCGCTCCGATTCTCCGGACCAGGGAAAAACCGGGTGACCCGCAATAATATAGATATTCAAGTCATCTCTCAAATATCCTGACTTGATATCTCAGACATGCATCAAAGCAAAAAAAAAACGACGAGTCTTCTCGCAAGTAAAATATATATAAAAATTGTGTCACGTGTCATCATGTTGAGCCTTAGACACAGATTTAAGTCCGGATCTCAGACTCAAAAATTTTACCCGATCTGGCGATCTCCGCACTATTCCTCTCCTCCATATTTCTTTGTTGCTTCTGTAATCTCGAAGATCATCTTCTTATTATTCTACTTCTACTGATTACGGGAGACTCACCGTCTTTAATTTGGCCAACCCAACATCTTCCTCGTCGCACATTGCTGGCTCGAGCACCATATTTTTCTTTCTCACGCGATGGAGGGTGTAGCCAAAAGTGAATGATCTCATCCTAGATCACCATACCACTTCTCAGGGTTCTTTCTACACAAGGCATAGACTCCTCTTTTTTTTCATTGTATGCTTTGTAAGAACCATGTTCAGCTTCCCCTGATCTACCGCTCTTAGGGTGCGTTTGGGAAAGCTTATTGCCTCCGATGCGGCAGCCTAAAAACACTGTTTTGATCATAAGCTCTGTTTGGTAAACAAAAGCTCAAAATGATGTTTATAATTATCCGCTCCTTTATACCTAGGGCTCAATCGCGGATTATTTCTCCAGCTCCGTCGTGCCACAGCTCTTCCGTAACCCATGATTTCCGCCACCTGCGACATCTTCTTCGGCAGTTCCCTCCCGATGATGCGCTCCCAACGCTGGGCGATTTTCTCCCGAAGCCGCAACTCCTCCGCCTTCTTCCTCCTCGACGAAGGCCAACAAGCTTCAGACGAAGGCCAATAAGCTTCCTCTGACGACCTCCTTTCCGATAAAGCAACAACCCTCCTACCATTTCTGTACATTTCTCCCATTTCTCTGTACATTTCTGCCATTGGAGTAGAAGATCTTCCCTAAACAGATTTCTCCCATTTTGCTAGACCTATAAATTCTGGAGCTCTCATTTCACGATCTGAAGCAAGACCCAGCTCTTCTGCAACCTCAGGTATTGATCTTCCATGTATCTCCCATTTTAAAATGTATTGATTTGGCATTGTTTGGATTTCTTGATTCTACTGATTTCTATGTTTTCAAGCTCTGGTTACTTTTTTCTCTCGATTTCTCCCATTTTAAAATGGTATTGATCTTCCAGCTCTTCTACAACAGCCCTCCTCTTGATTTGACATTTTTTCCTCAAGCTCTGGTTACATTTTTTCCTCAAGCTGTGATTATATATGTGTGTGTTTGTATATGAGTGTGTGTGTGATTTCATATATGTGTGTGTGTGTGAAGTTTGTGTGTGTATGTGTGTTTGTATATGAGTGTGTGTGTATGTACGTGTTTATATGTGTATGTGTGTGTGTGTGTATGCGATTGTATCTGTATGTGTGTGAATTTTGTGTATGTATGTGTATGTGTGTTTGTATATGAGTGTGTGTGAGAGATTGTATATGTGTGTGTATGTGATTGTATGTGTGTGTGTGTGTGTGTGTGTGTGTGTTTGATTGTATATGTGTGTATGTGTATGTGTGTGTGTGTATGAGTGTGTGTGTGTGTATGATTGTATATATGTGTGTGTGTATGATTGTATATATGTGTGTGTGGTGTGATTGTATATGAGTGTATGTGTGTGTGTGTATGTGTGTGTTTGTATATGAGCGTGTGTGTGTGTATGTGTGTTTGTAGTTGTATATGAGTGTGTTTGTAGTATGTGTATATGCAAGTGGTATTTTGAGGAGCTAAGATCACATGACTGAGTTGGAGCGCATGTACGACGCTAGGTATGTGACGTCCATCCTACTTTGAAGTCTTGTTAAAACATCAAAATCCAAAAAATAACAAAGTGAAGTAGTACCATTAATCCTTAGCATCATTTATTATATATCTATGTTATTATAAAGACAACTTCCCTTGTCATGTGCAATATTTTTTCCTGGACTCGCCCTCTGTATAAGTGTGAGAAGAACAAAAAGAGTACTCATGTACTCACTTATCATGTACATGAAATAAGATGGTTTTCTAATAAAAACATGCCGCCCAACCTAGTATTGAAGTTTTGATAGGAAGTGATGATGTTCTAAAAAGGTATTATTTGCATTAATGAGATGAATTTTATAGCCAGACTGTATTCTTTTCTTACATTAGGGGTTTTAATATACGCATATACATATACACACACACATATATGAGTGTAAGTGTGTATGTTTGTGTATGTGTGTTTGTATATGTGTTTGTTTGTTTACAAGTGTGTGTGTGTGTGTGTGTGTGTGTGTGTGTGTGTGATTGAGTGTGTATGTGTATGTTTGAAGTTATATATGAGTGTAAGTGTGTATGTATGTGTGTGTATGTGTGTGTGTGTGTGTGTGTGTGTGTGTGTGTGTGTTTGTGAATGCATGTGTGCTTGTTGCATTAAAGAGAAATTGGGTTAATGAGTGCGTAGGTTTGTTTGTGAGTGTTTTTTTTATTTGTTTGTTTTTCAAATTTTAAAAAATTGTAAATGGGAAAACCAAAGGATGGAGGGATATCAGCTATATGGGATCAAAATGATACATTTGTATTTTGTGACCTATGCATTATCGAAATTGAGCTCGGTAATCGGCCGACTACACATTTCAACAAAGAGGGCTGGAACAATCTAGTTGTGAAATTTGAGGAGGAGACCAAAAGGAAGTACGATCGGATTCAAATGAAAAATAAATGGGATCATCTGAAAAAAGAGTGGAAGTTGTGGGTTGAGCTTAAAAGAGGGGAAACTGGCCTAGGGTGGAATGCCTCCAAAAAAATCATTGATGCTTCAGATGAATGGTAGGATGAGAGGTTGAAGGTAAACTTTTAAATTAAACATGCATTATATTTAAAGTTTTTCATTAATAAATTTAATTAATTTCTTTTATTAGGTTGTACCAGCCGCAAAAAAGTTCAGGTATGCAGGTATAGTCCCAGAGCTTGAGGAAAAAATGAACATGATGTTCAGTTCGGTTGTCGCCACTGGAGTGCATGCGTGTGCCCCGAACACTACTTCCCAAGCTCGTGTGTCAATTGATGAGCGAGCTATGTCTGAGGATGATAATGATCTGATTGACATCAGTGAGCATGTAGACAGTATTGATGCTTCAATTGTAATTGAATCTCGTAAACGTCGGAAGAAGGGGAAAAACAAAGTAATCAGCTCAGTCTTAATTGATTTGGTGGAATCTACTAGGGAGATTGGTGCATCTCTCCGGGAGCCGCCAAGAAGAACTTTCCCATTCTCTATTGCCCAAACTTTAAAGAAAGTTGAATCCTATCCTGAAATATGCAGATATTATGGTTTTTTTGATTTTGCTACAATGTTGCCGATGGATAAGAACCATAGGGAGACCTTTATGTGCCTCAAGGAGGAGATCAGAGTTAAATGGCTACATACCCGCTACGAGAAAGGGTCACAGTAGGATTTGTTATGTTCTTACTATCTATCTACAATGCTGGTAAATGTGTCTCAGGGAGGAACTTTAAATAATGTGCTCCTAAGACTGTCTTTTTTGTTATTCCAGTGTGGTGTCTATAGAATTATGCAATCAAGTCAAGTATTTTAATTCAACACGTGTTTGAATGGTTACAGATTGTAGATGGTGAAGTGGATATACTAAAATTGATCATCATTAATGATAGGGGCTTCAAATTTTCTTTATTGTTTCAACTTAGGATTATGGACCTGGTATTTAATTTGCAGCTTCTTATGGCTTTAATCTTTCCCCATTATGAATTGTTCATGGTTCTGTGAGGCTCATCCCCTATTTCATCGAGTTTAACTGATGCATTCATGTTCATGGTTTCAGTGCTCTGAATTTATTTTTGTTAGTGAGAATGATCTACATTATTTCATTTGCTATGTTACGCTGTCTCATGAATCTAAATTTTTTTTTTGCATCATAGATATTGAGCACAAGTAATGTTTTTGCATCTTTATGTTCTCATTTGCATATCCTTACACTAGTTTTAATTTACTTTATGTGTGAAGCAAAGAATGTCTAGTGATGATTCAGATTATTCCAATGTTGACTCAGATTATTCTAGTGATGAGTGTGAGACAGCTAGAAGGCGTCATGTTGCTGCCTACCATCAAGTTTTAACTTCAACAATATATGTATTAGCTGAACGCACCGGTTTATTCAATTCTAACACACCATGCATGACATCAAAACAAACCAGTGATAAATGGTTGGCTGAATTAGTTGGTGGACATCCAGTTAGATTTCATAATGCTTTCAGAATGGCAAAACAAATATTTTTTGATCTACTGCAAACTTTAGAACGAAACTATGGATTGCAAGGTTCGCGAAAGACCGCAAGTAGAGAGGTAATTTCAATTACATTATATATTTTACCACATAACGAAACTATTAGAAAAACAACTGAGCGGTTTCAACATTCAACCGAGACTGCTAGCATATATTTTAGCGAAGGTCTTCATGCTCTGTTGCGGCTCGCAGAAGATATTATAGTTCCACAAGAGAGATATTTTGCTACTACTCCATCATAAATTATAGAAGATGCGCGTTACATGCCATTTTTTAAAGATTGCATTGGTGCCATAGACAGAACACATGTTGATGCACGTATTTCGGTTAAAAATCAAGTACCATATATTGGGTGTCATGGAACTACTACACAAAATGTAATGGCTGTTGCGATTTCAACATGTGTTTTACTTTCGCCATGGCTGGTTGGGACTTGGGAGGGATCTGCGCATGATAGTCGAATTTTTAATTTTGCTATAAGCAATCCCAAGTATAAATTTCCGCACCCCTAGAGGTAATGAAGTTATAATTGTAATTTATATATTATTTTTTCCTCAATATTTATTCATTAAAATTGTGTGTCGATCATGCAGGAAAGTATTATTTGGTAGACGCTGGATATCCACTACAAAGAGAGTATATAAAACCATATTCAGATACACGGTACCATCTTCCTGATTTTGCTCGTGGTAATCGTCCAATTGAAGGAATTCGAGAGATTTTTAATCAAGCACATTCTTCCCTTAGGAGTGTGATTGAACGTACATTTGGTGTATGAAAGAAAAAGTGGCAATACTGCGTGATATGCCAAACTATAGTTTTGAGAAACAGACACATATTGTTCTGGCGACAATGACTTTGCATAATTTTATACGGAGACATCCATCACGTATAGATCCTGATTTTACAGAAAGTGAAAGAATGCTTACGCAGGGCGGAGTAGACTCACAAAGATAGCATGATAAATACATTGATACATCAAGTGGTGTATATGAGATGATAATACTGCGTGAGTCTATAGCACAACAACTCTATGAGGCAAGAAGGTAATATTTATTTATCATATTTTATATTTAATTAATTTAATATAAGATTCTAATTAAAAAATTTTCAATCATGCAGGTGATACACTGAACTACTTGCATGCAGCTTATGGATTCGTGCGACGAGAGTTTAAAAAATTGTAACATTAATATCTGAAAAACATTCAAATTTTATTATGTTATGTCGTGTAATGTTGGTCTTATACATTTTAAACTATTTAAGGTATCAAACAAAAAAATTAAAATTAATTAGAAAAAAAATTCACCTATAAAAACTTCATTTTTTGCCAAACAATTTTTAAAAAACAGCTTATCAAAAAGCTCTGCAAACTCCATTTCACCCAAACAATTTTTAAATAAAACTCTGTTTTTCAGAAGCAACACTTTTCCGATTAGCAGCTTTTCATCAACAGCTTTTCATCAACATAAGCTTTCCCAAACAAATCCTTAGACTCCCAAATCTCCTCATTTTTCTCTCCATTGTTTTGAAAATGAAATCTTCAGGAACATTTTTAAAAAACAACCGTGGGATGCATAAAAAAAGATAGATATATGAAGAAAAGAGAGCATGCAATTAAAGAAGCTTTTCCTTTATCCGGACATCATTTTGATGTGTAAGTAGTCAAAATTTACTATCTCAAAAAACTTAAGTAGTCAAAATTTACTATCTCGGATCGTCCCCTAGAGATATGCACTTTTCTTGGGTGACTTGAAAATGTAAAGGATGCATTTTAGTGTCTTCAAACCGTCTTAAGTAGTCCAAATTTCATTTTCTTTCCTTACATCAAAATGGGTTATGCAAGAAATATGTGAGGACCAACTAAGGACATTATAGATGTGGAGTATATAATATCATATTAAAAAAATCATATAATTTTATACTTTTACATAATATAAATATGATTCTTCCACATATAACCAAATAATTTCATTCTATTAAAAACCCTATTAATATTATAATCCCACGTGTTAAAAAGAACTCAAATTGCTGATTGCTCTCATTTATAACAAATTAATTTTAGCCAAAGAATTAGGTTCTAAAATAATTCAATTTGAAAATTTTATTGGATATATTAAATTTTAGCCAAAGAATTAGGTCGTAATCGCTTGACCGGTGAAAATAAGCCCCCCCAAATGAAACCTAAGACTTCATTTGGCTTGGCGTTTTCACGTCGATGGCGGGTGCTAACGCAAACGCACAACAAGTAAACAAATGGCCCGCCGCGCGTTTGCCGCATCAGCTCTCGCCAGCTCCTGAGAAACACTCCCTTTCGATCCGCCGGCCCCCTTCTCCAGTTCGATCGACAGTCACAACTGCTCCCCCTCTCTTTTCCATCCTCCTGCCAAATAAACCCTAATTTTCATTCAAAACGGCGATGGCGATTAATCAGCCCAACAGTCAGTGCTGCCATGAAAAAATGCTGGTGGTTGCAGCCGCCTGATTGAGATCACGTGTCAGGCCACCAGAATGTGCCTTCCCTGCAGATGCAGCCAGGGCGGGGAACTTTCCATAGCAGGTTTTTCCAATGAGAATTCGCCAAGTGGACGTAACTCGCCCTGCCGTTAGGCTCCGCCGTACGGTCCCTTTCCGCTTTCCGGCCCAGCTTACTAACGTACTGACCCTTGAGCACTTTTATTAAAAAAAGTAAAGTAATAATGCAATAGAAAGAGACAAATTTGCTCTTTCCTATATAGAAACACGGTTTCATATGAGACATTGAGAATAGAATGAGGTGCGAAGAAAGCTTGGCGGCCGTCCGATTCGATCACACCTTTGCTGGATTAATTCTCCCATATATCGCAAAATTCGAATGAATTAACAGCCTTTTATTATTTATACTCCAAATTTCTTTTATTTCTTGCGCTGAGGGACTTTTTGGAGAGCAAAAAAATGCCAAACTCATGGTTCAGGCGACCAGTGACGGTGGAGCTTCCATCTGCCTGCCCAGAGGCTATTGGACGGTTTGTTGGACCCCGGCGTACCTGTTAGGAGTTGTCCGACGGCGATTAGGCAGGGTCACCGCCGGCGGTGGATGAAACCCTAAACTTAGTCATCCAATATGTGCCAAATTTTTAATCTCAGTCATTAAAGGGAGAGAGAGAAAAGGTGAGGAGAGAGGGCGTAACAACTTGAGAGCCACGTATCCCGTGATTTAGTTTCCTTTATCATTGTAATTATAAGATCTATCCTCTATAAATAGGCTAATGACTTGTAATAGGGATTAAGGAGAAATGAATTAATAAAGTGCTCTATTTTCTGCTTTGTCCCGATTTCCCCCTTCGTCTCTCTCAACTCCGGCCACCTACTCCGGCCATTCTTCCTCTATCTCAGCCCCAGCCACCTCTCCCTGGCTATTCCCCCTTCTTTATTACTATTTTATGCATACATCTCTATTTTAGGATATTTTTATATGAGAGAGAGAGAGAGAGAGAGAGAGAGAGAGAGAGAGAGAGAGAGAGAGAGAGAGAGAGAGAGAGAGAGAGAGAGGGAGGGAGAGAGAGGGAGAGAGAGAGGAGAGAGAGAGGGGGAGAGAGAGAGGGAGAGAGAGAGGGAGAGAGAGAGGGAGAGTAGTGATGCACAAAAAAACCGGTCCTAACCGGTCCGGTTGGGACCGGACCGGTTAGGACCAGCTAGGGACCGGTCCCGGTTAGGACTGGTCCAGTCCTAGACCGGTTTCAGGGGTCCCTAGAGGTCCCCCCCTTTTCCACCAAAGATTGGTCCCGGACCAGGACCCGTAAAAGACTGGTCCCGGATCGGGACCGGTTAAAGACCGGTAAAAGACTGAGACCGGTAAAAGACCTGTAAAAGTCAGTTAATTAAACTGGTTATGCGCTTGTATTCATAGGTTTTGGACTATAATTCTCTCTATTTTCATCAACCTAGATGAGATTAGAGTCAAAACTTGATTCTAGACAACATTCATACAAAATCTAAAAAAAGAGGGCTGTAATTGATTCAGAATAGCAGAGTACCAATAAAAAAAATCGGTCCGGGACCAGTCCCAACCAGTCCTCCTCAAGAAGAGGAAAATTGGTCCCGGACCGGGACTGGTTTGAGCGGGACCGGTCCGGGACCGGTCGGCCAAAAGATCGGTCTTTTAAAAGACTGGTCCTGAACCGGACTGTCAGTCTTTTTGTGCAGGACTGAGGGAGAGCGGGAGAGAAAAAGAGAGAAATTGATTTTTAAAATAAAAATGTACAATTTTTTATTGATTTATATTTTCTTATGGCCATTTTAAGTACTCATTTGTATATGTTTTGAATAATAGTTGCAAAAATATAATTGCATTATAAAAATATATTGAAATTGATTTCAAAATTATAAAAGTTGTATTTTCAGACAAAACTATATTGTTGTAGAAAAGTGCAGTACCCCGACCCGCTCATTTGTAGGCGTAGCCCGCTCATATGCAGGCGAAACCCGCTCATATATGGGAGAAGCCCGCTAGATTGCAGGCGCATCCCGCTCGAATGCGGGCTAAGCCTGCTAAGACTCAGCGAGGACGGGCAAAGCCCGTCCGTAACTACTCATGTGTGTGTGTATATATATATATATTATAAAAAAACATTTTGACACATTTTGAGGTTGAGTTTTTGCCATACAATGAGTCCTGATCATTGGATCTAAGGAAGCTGGTCTGCAATTAGCCATAACAACAAAAATGCCCTCCTTCGATCCCGCAAAAAGCCCGCCACCGCCCATCTCCCAAACGGACCGACGCTACTGTTGAAACTTGAGGAGACCGGGCGGTCTGCAGTCTAGTCGCAGCAGTCTTCTGGTTTGATAACATTCTTGCGGTTTGACAGACCTGCGAATTAGTTATAGCGGTTTGGCAAACCGCTATTGTCAACTTGTGTCCTGCCGAGCTGGCCTGGAAGTTCTGTCTTCTTATTCTTCAGTCAGGAGAGCAATCTGCAGCTACAACTTGTTGGCGACCTGCAGCTACAGTCTAGTGGCTATCCGCGCAACGGTCTGAAGGTTATCCGCAGCAGCGGTCTGGAAGCTATTCGCAGCAGTGGTTTGGTTGTTATTCGCAACAGCGGTCTGGTTGTTATTCGCAACATCGGTCTGGTGGCTATCAACGCAGCGGTCTGGAGATTATCCACAACAACGGTCTGGGGCCAACCCGTAGTAGCGATTTCGGGCCAACCCGCAGTAGCGATTTCGGGCCAACCTGCAGTAGCAGTCTTGGGGCTTTCCTCTGTTGAAGATCAGTGACTTCCATAGATGTGTATTCTCCATTGTATAGCCTTGCGGTTTGACAGTGTCAAACTGCATATCCCGCACGGCTTGTGTTTAGTCTCACGTCGCTTGTTATATTTTTTCATCTCTCCCAATTTCTATAAATAAGAGAGTATACCTTTGTATTATTTATCTTTTTGGAACAATACAATTTGTCTTTATTTAGCTCTTTTTTGCATCGTATCAGAGCGAGGTTGATCCTTTGCTCCACTTTGCTCACGATTTCTTTTTCTAACCCCAAGTGGTCTCTCTCTCGCCCCGGTCTCCCTCCCTTGCTTGTCGCTCCTCTCGCGTCTTGTTCTTTCTTTGCGGCTTGTTGTGTTCGTGAGATCTTCTTGTCCCTCGAGTGTTCGCGCGGCCTCTTGGTGCGGCTTGTTGTGTTCGCGCGACTTGTTGTGTTCACGCGGTCTGTTCTGTTTGCGCGGGTTGTTTTCCTCTACCCGTGCAATTTCCTGTGGTTTTCTATGGGCACTTCCGCTCTCTCTTCTTCTTCTTCTACTCTATCCACTTCTCTTTCTCTTTCTGCTTCTTCTCTTACTATTTCTTCGGGTGCTGTTCAATTATCCACTATGGATAGACTCATTGATTCTGGTGCTACTAATCATATGATCGGAAATTCAAAACTTTTGACACCAGAAATATTAAGCTTTTGACACCAAAGTTCAAAACTTTGAGGCTGATTTCTGAAATATAGATGAAATAATCGCATAAGAAACAATGTTAGGAAAATATATGATGTGATTAGTAAATAGTTGCACACCTCAAAATTGTTAAACACCACAGTTTTGGTTAATCGCACCGCAATTTCTCCTAATTTAACGGTAAAATTACTCCTCAAAAAACTAGTCGCACTGCACTAACTCGCACCTCATTTCTCCTAATTTATGATGTTGGATTTCTAAAGGCACCAACACTGGTGAAGCCTTTTGCTCCTTCGATACCAACTCGAACTCCAACGGAGGTTTTTAGATTTTTTTTTTACTTCAATTTACCATCTGTTTCTTCCACGAGGAGGTTCTTATAGAAGTTACATTATATTTGATTTTCTGAATCTGATACGATTCTAATGAAATTTGCTCTATTTAATGTGACAGGTACACAAATAAGAATGACGTATATAATTTTGGCGTGTTTCTGAGCATGTTGTTGACGGGGAGAGATCCTTGTGATCCCTTCTTTAGGGAGGAGGCCTTGGGCCATACCCGAGGCACCTATAGGTGGTTGGGGAGGCAAGAGGAGCTAGACAGGGGAATTGTAGGAGGAGAGGAGAAGATGCTAATGGCAGAGAAGAGGGGAATTGCATTGAAATGTAAGTGTAGTAACTTTAACATTATTGCGATATAATTAACAATTATGAGTACTTTTAACCAAAGGTGAGAATGTGTGATGTCTTTTACAAAGCAGCCTGACTAGTTAAAATTATGGTGCCTTTAACAACACCCCAAATTTATTCATCTGCCAAATTAGTGAGATCTCATTTTAAAGCTCTTTGCCATGCAACTTTAACTCCTGAGATATAAGTTTAATTATTTTGAAGCTCAATCATGATAATACTCATCAATGCTCAAATAGTCATTAAGCCTTCAAGAAAAATTAACATATTTCCACAATAGAGCATCAAATCAAAAACTAAATGTAAGATGATAAAAACCTAAGTCATTATCTAATTTGTATCATAATGTCCCTAACAAAGAAGGGCTGGCTTGTTTCAATGTGACTCTAACTAATGGGAGGAAGAACAAATTGTGTTTCTAAGCCTTTGACAGGAACCAAAACGGGAAGGGGATGGACTGTCGCTCCGTTTGGCATGGTGGTGGTGGTGGTCACAAACATGGGGATTAAAGGCCTGTTTGGGAGGGCTTTTTAGCTCCTTTTCATTTTCTGGAAAACGCTACCACACTTAAGAGACCGTTTGGATTGTCTATCGGTGGGAAAAGCTACCGCGAAAAACTTCATTTTCTCATCTTTTGGAAAAGTCACTTGTCACATACTTTTCAACCTTTTCGAAAATCACTTCCTCATCTAAAAATACTTATCTCTTTAAAAAAATCTACAACTTGATTTTTTTATCTTGACGCGATTTTTTTCCCGGGCGTAATTTTTTTGCCCGGACGTGTTTTTTTTGCCCGGCGCAAATTTTTCGCTCGTGCGCAAATTTTTAGCCCGAGCTAGCATTTTTCGCCTGGGTGAGTTTTTTTGCCCGTGCATGATTTTTTTTCGCCCAATCGTGTTTTTTTCGCCTGGGCCGATTTTTCGTCCGGACGTGATTTTTTCGCCCGGGTGCGATTTTTTTGCCGGTGCACGATTTTTTTTCGCCCGAGCCGGTTTTTTTGCCCGGGCAAGATTTTTTCACCCGGACACGCTTTTTTTCGCCCGGGCATGATTTTTTTGCACCGGCGCGATTTTTTAGCCCTCGGGTGATTTTTTCGCCCGCGCGCATTTTTTCGCCCGGGGGTTTTCCTTCGCCCAGGCGCGATTTTTTTCGCCCGGACGCGAGTTTTTTGCCCGGGAGCGGTTTTTCGCCCGAGCACTAGTTTTTTTCGTCCGAGAGCGATATTTGTCATCGGAGCTTGTTTTTTTTCATCGGAGAGCGGTTTTTTCGCCCGTGCGAAGTTTTCCCGCCCAGTCGAAAAATTCGTGCTCGTTCGAAAAATTCGTGCCCGTCCGAAAAATTTGCAGTCGTCCGAAAAATTCGTGCTCGTCTAAAAAATTCGCGCCTGTTCAAAAAATTCGCGTCCGTCCGAAAAATTGGCATCCGACTGAAAAATTGTGGCACGGGCAAAAATATAGGGCCCAACCGAAAAATTTGCGCTCAAGCGAAAATATCGCGCCCGGGCGAAAAATTCGCCCCCGACCGAAAAAATCGTGCCCGGGCGAAAATACCACGCCCCGACGAAAAATTGGCTCCCGGACGAAAAATTCGCTCCCGGGCGAAAAAACCCTGCCCTGGCGAAATAATTGCGCCTTTTCCCCCGACCGCGTATTTTTAATAAAAAAAGTTACCGCAACGGAGATTTGTCAAACGGTTTATAAAGTGCTTGTTCTTTTTGAAAAACTCTGCAAAAAAAGTTTATCCAAACAGTTCTCCTTTTCTAATAACATTTTTCAAAAGCTCATTTTTCTACCATCCTTTTGCCACCACTCATTCTCCTTTCTGAAAAGCCTTCCCAAAAAGGCCCTAAATTGTCATTTGTTAACACACACCTAAGGAACTTCATCCACTTTTATGTTCAAACCGATGATGTTTGTTAGGTGATCCTTAACGAATGACGGTTTAACCGATGCGTTTATGACCACCACCACCGTGCCAAACGGAGCTTTCCTACTACGCATGACAACTGGAATGAGTGGCATCACTCCCCAAAACCACGCGGTTAGGGGAGGAGTGGCGACCCCGCTTATACTCCCAGGACCAAGGAGCACGCTAGGCAATATGAGACTAAACCATCTCTTTTAACATGTCGTGACACACGCTCGGACATCACAACCCATTTCACGTGGGGCACTCAACACCCCCCTCACCACGTGCCCCCCTGCTTTGATATCATGTAAAGCATCGCGGCATCACTCCCCAAAATCACGCGGTACGGGGAGGAGTGCCCGCCCCATTTATACACTCAGGACCAAAGAGCACGCTAGGCGGTGTGAGACTAAACCATCTCTTTTAACGAGTCGCAGCACCGTCCATTCCACATGGCGCACTCAACACCACCTAGGGAACTACATCCACTTTTATGTTCAAACAAATGTTGTTTGTTAGGTGATCCTTAACGAATGACGGTTTAACCCATGCGTTTACGACCGCCACCATCATGCTAAACGGAGCCTGTATCTCTGAAAATGAGGCCCCAAGGAGGAAGATGAAGACTCAAGCACGACTATGGGGAGGGCATATATTTTTCTCGAGGCAAACACCGTTTTGTCAAAATTCAAATGTAACTGCTAGAACTTGTTCAAGCGGAGGACCATCACAGGAGAGAAAAAACACCTGAAAAGGGAAAGAAAGTGGCAAGTTTTACCCCCATGTATTAGATGAAGAGCCAGTGAATTAAGGCTCCGTTTGGGGGGACTTATTTTCACCGGTCAAGCGATTAAGACTGCATGAACCGGATCATAATTAAGGTCCAGTTCATGCGGTCGTAACCGCTTGACCAGTGAAAATAAATCCCCTCAAACGGAACGTAAAGCAACAAGGGCCATCTTAGCAGTTTGCCGACCGTGCTGAAACTTATAATTCTCTCTACCTAGCTGAAAGATAGCCAGCTGATCAGGTGGACTTAGATTTTGAGTTATTTTATTCTTCTTTAGAATTGGATTATCTGGCGTACACTTAAAATTTGGTTATAGTAAAGCATTTTTAGAGATGCTAAAAACATTATTCTTCGAGTGCAAAAATCACTCTATCAAACATTCACATACGAAAACAATTATTTTAGAGTTCTTGCGACCAACTTAATCTTTCTAGTAGATCGGATTAAATTAGGTCGTCTTAGTCTGTGGAGCGGTCAAGTGTGCACACAGTTACAGAATAAATAGTCGAACGCAAAGCAATTTTAACGTGGAAAAATTTTTCAATTAAGTAAAAATTCACGTGACCGGAACGGTGTCGGTCAAACTTCACTATTGACGGCAGTTTACAGGTTCTTTAAGGGAATCGAGGGCGACAGATCGCTGCTCGTTACAACTTGGAGGTGAGACATATTGCAGGTGCATTCGGGGGGCTACAGACTGCCTTACACAGTTACACGAAGCTCGTTTTTTGTCACTTTCTGGCGGTGACGGATGCTCTTGAACACCGCTCGTATGTTGAGCACGATAACAAGGCTGCAAGGTGTGCAAGGATGCGTTGGCGGAGACTTGCGGAATGCTGTGCATGCAGAAGATTTCTTGGAGTGGTTGGCCGGCAACTGTCTTCTTTCTCGAAGCATTGTGGATTTAGACGGATTTTTGGGTGGCTCGACGGGAGGAGGAGGCTCGTAGAAGGATTTCGGTAGAGCTCCGACCTGAGGAAGAGGAAAACTGTCTGTTAGGAGGAAAAATTAGAAATGAGAGGGGTCCTGGAGCCTTTTTATAGGCTCCAGGAGGTTGTTATGCTGGTTACACAACTATCTATACACTGTAACCACTCAAATTATTGGATCGAGGCCACATTTTACATAGTTTTAAACACACATTATTTTCATAATATTTGTAATATGCAGGCCGTTAATTACTAATCATGTTGGTTAGTGGGTGGTTACATAAGTGGTTGCCCACGTAACAGATGAAGGTGAACGTGATGGGATGATCGGACGGTGGCGAAGGCCCGTCATGAACGGGCGGCCGTCGGGAAAGGAGGAGTCGCGACTGGTGGATCAACCGGCCATGGCAGAAGAGAAAGCGGCCGCCCTCACAGGTGCGGTCCTACAGTCTCCCCTTGCCGGCCGTGGCAGGAAGCGACCACGGGGGGGGGGGGGGGGGGGGGGGGGGGGGCACGGGATGCGGCCTCCCCTTGCCGGTGCGGTCTCGCCACCGCGGGAGGCGACATCCTTTGCCGTCCGGGGCCTCCCCGACTCGCGGTAGTCGTCTGTCGGAGATGGAGGTAGCGGCCGGCCTTTTGGCCGGCCGTGGGCAATTTGTGTGTGAGCCGCGCGGGGGATCGGGCGCGCCGATCACGTGCGCAGTAGTTAGCCCCATGATCTCACCAAGTTAGTAGGGATCATGGGTGATGGGCTATCAACATCTCATTTTTCCTATATAATTTAGGATTACCTCATACAGAGTTATTTAATTCTTTTTTCCAATATATTAAATTGCAATTACAATTTACAAATTAATTAAAATCTTATACAATTTTGCCCTTGGAGACATGCACTTTACAGTTTAGATCGGCTCTAAGGTTCCGTTTGCATGATGATGACGGTCGTAAATACATGAGTTAAAACGTCATTCATTAAAGAACACCTAACAAACATCCTCCGTTTGAACATAAAAGTGGATGAACTTTTTTTGGCGGGGGTTAACAAATGACAATTTAATCCCGTGTTCTTGACCACCGCCACCACCGTGCCAGACAGAGCTGAAATGACATTAATAATTATAATTAATAATTTACTATAACAAATAAATAAATTAAATTAAATTTTAATTAGATATTAGTAGCCTAATAGGGGTGCGCCAGCCAATGCCCCCCAAGACCATAATTTTTTCCATTCACAAATTTCTATCCATCAACAAAACAAAAAGTATTAAAAATAATTTGAAAATTAGTGAAAATGTTCTCAATCAGAATCAAAAACGGGTAAAGGGAGAGTAAAATGCAAGAGTGCACTTTACGACAAAGTGTAGGCATTCAACGGTCTGTGTGGATGCCTGCACACATCTTAAAAGGCTTTGACATGCGTCTGCTTTAAGATATGTGCAATCATCCACGTGAGCCGTTAGATGCCCGTACTTTACCGTAAAGTGCACCCGCAATTTACCGTAAAGTGCACCCTTGCACTTTACTCTCCCCATAGCACCCAGCCTGATCTAGTCATCCCAAAAAATATCAATTGGGCTCCTTGGGCCTGGGCTTTATTTCAAGTGGGCTTACGTGAGCCTGCCATATAGGGCCTGACAGGGTTAGGTAAGGGTCTGATTCGGTTTGGCACACTGCTACTGTCAAATGGCAGTAGTTGCTATCATTTGGCAACAACAAACCTGTGTAGCAAGCACCCAAAATTAAATGTTGGGTGATGGCCGCTCAACATTAAGTGTTGGGGCAGCTGCACCAGTATTTAAAATGTTGGGGCTACCTATTATGACCTGTTAGTTCAAGACGGAATTATTATCATCAATAGGTGTGCAGATGACATGATGAGCCACATGGTGGAATGACAAGACTTCAAAGGCGTCAAAACATAGATGCGGGAGACCTTGACACAAACATAGCTTCAGACTCAAGACACATGTAGACTCAAAAAACAACTCTTAAATAGTACCTTTAATCAAAAAGAGATGCCTACAACTTTGTTAAAGCAATTACAACTCTATTATAAACTGAAAGTATCTAGCGTCTACCTAAATCATCTAGAGAGGGGTGAATATGTGATGTTTATGTCTTTTCGCGGAATAAAAATCACTTTAAGAACAAGCACACAAATACAAAGATTTATAGTGGTTCTCCGAGTTGGGTACGTCCACTTTCCCGCCTCGCCTATCTACCACGAAGGGCTAGATTCGGCTACTTCACCAATCTCAGATTTCTTCAAATCTTGCATCTCGGAGCCGCAACTCCTACAACTCGGAGATGACGCTCCTACCACTTGGAGAACAACCTCTCCTACAACTCGATCCACAACCGGATCTACAACCTCGATCCACAAACGAATCTACTCACTCGATCTACAAACAGATCTACAAACTCGGAGAAAAATCTCATACAAAAGTAAATTAATACTACAATACAACAACGATTACAAGTGTTCGCTCCGACGTTCTTCGTAAAGGTAGATCTTGAAATTTGGAGAACTCGGAAAGTAGAAAGCCTTGAAACTTGAATCTTCAAAAGACTAGATTTGGAGGAGTATAGATCTTGTGAGAGAGAGAACAATCCAGTCTTGAAAGTCGAAGAACAATTCGTGCACAACAAGTAGTCGGCGGTCGATCGGGATTCGCGAAACGTAAGGAGTCGCCGATGGTTTCTCGTTTCGGAAAGTTCTTGTCAATTCAAAATGTTAGCAATAACACGATTAGTATGGAAGAAAAATATCCCTAGGTATTTATAGAGATCTTCTTACCAACGATATAAAGAAAGTTTCCAAAAATGAAACCTAAAAAGCACTGTGCATGACCGATCAAACCCGTGACTTGTTTTTGAAAACTATCGGAAAAATGACCTAAGTCAAATTCATCGAGTATCGTCGAGTATCATAATGATATCGTCGAGTATCATAATGATACTCGTCGAATACATCTTGATATACGACGAAAAGGACTTAGCCAAATCATCCCAGGCCAGCTGGTCACTCAACGCCATGACGAAGAGTCATACTCGACGAATTCGTCGAGTAACCTGGCATACTCGACGAATTCGTCGAGTATAGGTTAACTGACTCAACGCACTCAACGCCGTTACGCTCAACGCCACAGGCAGCATTCGACAAATATCGTCGAGTTAACACAACACACTCAACGCTTTGATATTCGACGAATAATACTTGGAAAAATCTAGAGAAGTAGCGTCGACTGGACTCGATGAATCCGGTGTGTACCACTTAGCATATTCGATGAATTTGGTGAGTATCGTTTGATACATTCGACGAATTCGACGAGTACGCACAACGATACTCGGCGAATTTTACTTAATAGATTTTTCACTTCTCTAGCAAAATTACCTTAAGTATAAGAGATGAATTCGACGGGTATAGGTATACACAACGAATTCAACGAGTATCAAGTTGATACTCGACGAATTCGACGAGTATTCCAAACCATACTCGACGAATTATACTTAGGAAAATTTCTATCTATCTAATTCTATGCCTTGACCATTCTTGAGTCTTCTCTTGTACTTGGGGTAGAAATACATCTAGAGAGATTACACGCGAGTCAACACTTTGATCTATATAATGAGGAATTACATTGTACAGTCCTATGTTTACTGATCCACTGTAACCTGACATTGGTGTGTACTTAGCAATGAAAACCTGCAAGTACATAACTAAGCTAACATATCAAATACAGTTACAATTCATCTTAGCTTGACAGGACCCTTCTTCAAATCATGATTATTATGGATACAATACCCAATAATCTCCCCCTATTTGAAGAAGTCAGAATTCTACAAGCTAAGGTGAATTGCACATGATAAATAATAAAATATGAAAACTTGAAAAGATAAATAATATTAACAAAAACACGCAGTCCAAGACAATTGTGAAAATTATATATATATATATATCAGAAATTGTTCACAAATTTTAATGGGGGGGGGGAACCCACAACTCAACAAAGAATAAAACTACTGTTCCTGCCTGCTCTGACTCTTCTGCCTCTGCCTGTCAAAATAAGCCCTCGGCTTAGGATAATACTTTGGAGGAGGTGGAGGCATTGGATCAATAATGTTGTGGTTTCTGAAGTGTATCCTCCTTTTGGTGTAAGCCAACTTGTACTTGTTCCATTCCCCTTGGTCGTAGTATAGTTCACTCTTTTCTCCTCCGAGATCGACCAAGGAAAATGTATCCAAGATGATTCTTCTAGAAATTGGGCTCCACACCTCTTCCATTTCTCTGTCTCTGGCAGGCAGATCTCTGGCAGGGTCTGATCTTGCAGCAGAAGGTCTTTCACCATACTTTCTCTTCTTGTAAACTGGAGCAGAGTGAATCTTTTCAACAGCAGCAACAACAGTGTCTTGAAAGAATTCCTGTGTGTCTGTCCATTGTTGAGAGTAGTCCTCAGGAGGATGAACTTCAACAGGAATGGGTACAACATATGCTTGAAAGTTTGTCAACTGACCATGTAGCTACACGGGCGTGTACCTTAGCCGTGTCCTTCTCGGGGGAGTTGGTCCTGTATCGATTTAGGGACACGCCCCTCAACACGGGCGTGTGCCTTAGCCGTGTCCTTCTCGGGGGAGTTGGTCCTGTGTCGATTGAGGGACACGCCCCTCAACATGGGCGTGTACCTTGTGGCACAGGCGTGTCAGGTGATTGACATGGGCGTGTCTTAGCCCGTGTCCTGGTCTGGATTGAGTCAGTTCCCTAGCCTCTTAGGGAACACGACTTGTGACACGGGCGTGTCATAGGCCATGTCAGCCCAAAAATAGTTATTGGGGGTAGATCAAGGCCGTTCATTTCCTTCTATTTGAATCCTATGATCCAAGTTTATCCCTGCAGTGATAAGATCATGAATTGAGAAGTATTTCTCATGCTATTGCCTTGACCATTCTCTTTCTAAGAAGAGAGAAGGGAGAGCTTGGAGGAGGAAGAAGGAGAAGGGTTTCGGCTGCCGGAGGAGCGTCAACGGTCCGACTCGATATACGAGGCCAGCATTGTGGAGGCAAGGCCGTCGCGGTGATTTCCATCCGGCTAGTTTCTCCATGGCTCCGAAGCGATCGTCAAGGGTAACGATCTCCTTCTTGGACAAGTGAAGTTCTACTTTATGCATGTGCATGAGATCCTCCATCAAGAGGTGGAAAGCGTAAGCGATTCCAGCGGTCGAGTCTGCATTTAGATCCGGAAGTGTGTAGTACGGAATATGCATGCTGTGTGAAGCCCATCTGGATGGGTAGTCTAGATTGGTGATGCTGCAAACTGGAGAAGACTCCGTGTATATAACGAATAGCTTACGGAGAGTGTGAGGACGCTTGTGAATTGTGGTAAGGAAGCTTTGTATAGCTCCTTTGGTTGTATGCTCGACACGAGCTAGTTGATAGATGGGATAGCGGCCCTATGTGCCTGTGTTATGAGATGGATTGCAGATACCTCTGAGTGGATGGGCACGAGAGGTCTTCAACGGGGGTTTGGAGGCTTATGCCCATGACCAACAGGTTAAGAACCTCTGAGTGGGATGGGCGAGATGAACCACCCAACAAGTTCAGTGTAGGATCGTTGTGAGAAGTCGATTGGTAGCACTGCAAATGGGGGCTTCGAGCATTCCCGGTGTGTTGCACTACGGGAGTAGGTCGATGTATAGTGCTCACAGTTGCCGTGAGGTGAACGCCTTTGAGTGGGGTGGGTGCGTGAGGTCTTCAACAGGGGTTTAGAGGCTTATACCCGACCAACAAGCTAAACACCTCGAATCAGTGGTGGGACCTGGAGGTTTTCGGTACACTATAAACGTGCCTTGAGTGAACGGAGCGCCTGACACGAAGGCCGACGTTTGTGATGTTGTTGTGTTATATATCTATATATTGTGATTGCACTGCATGCAGGGAAGGAATCACTGCCCCGGGTAAGGGGTATGGTCGTTATAATTGGTCAGCTGAATGCTGACCGTTGCTTTGTTTATCACCCTTGGGGTGGACGTCCATATGCAGGTATTGCGGGCTGATTGGATTGAACGGGCTGAAGCCTTGTTGTTGCTTGTAGGCCCTTGAAGGCCGTGCGAAGCTTTGGATTTCATGTGTAGCCCGCCCGCGTGCCGATGTATAAAATCATATTTTGTAAAGAGAAACTTGTAAGGCCTTAAGGCCGTGAGCGGTGTGTGCTTGTATACATTCATGGTTATTTATATAAATGTGATATTTATATAGTAGTGGACATTCAATGATTGAGTTCTTGCAAGTAATAATCTTCCGCTAGAATGCTCTGAGTTAGGATGCGCGTATAAAGTATTTTGGTATTAACCTTTGACGTCGCCGTCTGTTTGTGACATATAGTGTGGGGCCCCGATCGGAGCTTCTATTATATGCTATTTAACGGGTGGAGTCGTTACACTGCCGCTCCGTTTGGCACGGTGATGGTGGTGGTGGTGGTGGTGGTCATAAGCATGGGGATTAAATTGTCATTTGTTAACACTCACCTAAAGAACTTCATCCACTTTTATGTTCAAACGGATGATGTTTGTTAGGTGATCCTTAACGAATGACGGTTTAACCGATGCGTTTATGACCACCACCACCGTGCCAAACGGAGCCTTCCTACTACGCATGACAACTGGAATGAGTGGCGTCACTCCCCAAAACCACGCGGTTAGGGGAGGAGTGGCGACCCCGCTTATACACCCAGGACCAACGAGCACGCTAGGCAGTGTGAGACTAAACCATCCCTTTTAACAAGTCGCGACACACGCTCGGACATCACCGTCCATTCCACGTCGGGCACTCAACACCCCCCTCACCACGTGTCCCCCCTGCTTTGATATCATGTAAAACATTGTGGCATCACTCCCCAAAATCACACGATTAGGGGAGGAGTGCCCGCCCCGTTTATACACTCAGGACCAAGGAGCACGCTAGGCGGTGTGGGACTAAACCTTCTCTTTTAACGAGTCGCAGCACCGTCCATTCCACAAGGCGCACTCAACACCACCTAGGGAACTACATCCACTTTTATGTTCAAACAAATGTTGTTTGTTAGGTGATCCTTAACGAATGACGGTTTAACCCATGCGTTTACGACCGCCACCATCATGCTAAACGAGCCTGTATCTCTGAAAATGAGGGCCCAAGGAGGAAGACGAAGACCCAAGCACGATTATGGGGAGGGCGGATATTTTTCTCGCGGCAAACACCGTTTTGTCAACGTTCAAATGTAACTGCTAGATGAAGAGCCTAAAGCAATAAGGGCCTTCTTAGCAGTTTGCCGATCGTGCTGAAACTTATAATTCTCTCTACCTAGCTGAAAGATAGCCAGCTGATCAGGCGGACTTAGATTTTGAGTTATTTAATTCTTCTTTAGAATTGGGTTATCAGGCGTGCACTTAAAATTTGGTTATAGTAAAGCGTTTTTAGAGATGCTAAAAACATTATTCTTCGAGTGCAAAAATCACTCTATCAAACATTCACATGTGAAAACAATTATTTTAGAGTTCTTGCGGCCAACTTAATCCTTCTAGTAGATCAGATTAAATTAGGTCGTCTTAGCCTGTTGAGCGGTCAAGCGTGCACACAATTACAGAATAAATAGAGTCGAACACAAAACGATTTTAACGTAGGAAAACTCTTCGATTGAGTAAAAAAATCACGTGACCGGAACTGTGCCGGACAAACCTCACTATTGGCGGCAGTTTACAAATTCTTTAAATGAATCGAGGGCGACAGACCGCTGCTCGTTACAACTTGGAGGTGAGAGAGATTGCAGGTGCATTCGGTGGGCGACAGGCTTCCTCACACGAAGCTCGTTTTTTGTCACTTTCTGGCGGTGACAGATGCTCTTGAACACCGCTCTTATGTTGAGCATGATAACAAGGCTGCAAGGTGTGTAGGGATGCGTTGACGGAGACTTGCGGAATGCTGCACACGTAGAAGATTTCTCGGAGTGGCTGGCTGGCAACCGTCTTCTTCCTTGAAGCGTTGTGGACTTGGATGAATCTTCGGGTGGCTCAACGGGAGGAGGAGGCTCGTAGAAGAATTTCTGTATAGCTCCGACCAGAGAAAAAAAAAAGTTGTCCGGGAGGAGGAAAAATTAGAAATGAGAGGGGTCCTGTGACATTTTTATAGGCTCCAGGAGACTGTTATGGTGGTTACACGACTATCTGCACACCATAATCACTCAAATTACTGGATGAATACCACATTTTAGGTAGTTTTAAATACACATTATTTTCATAATAATTGTTATATGCAGACCGTTAATTACTAATCATGGTGATTACATGAGTGGTGACCCACGTAACAGAAGGAGGTGATCGTGAAGGGATGATCGAATGATGGTGAAGGCCTGTCATGAACGGGCGGCCGCCGACAAAGGAGGAGTTGCGGCTCTCTGTCTTTTATAGAAAGGTATGATTTGAATTGAGCTGCTCTCTGTCTTAGATATAAGAAGGCCCCCTATATTCATCCCTATGATGTGAGACTAACATGAAGAGTAGAATTACTTGCTTTTCTATTTTAAATATTTACATTTATTTATCCATTGTCATAATTTATGATGAAGGTTCCAGTGTCACTTATTAATTATATAATTATAAAAGCATATTATATTTTTAATATTTTAATTAAAATATATTTATTTAAGAAAGTCCCAAGCAAGTTAAATTAGGACATTTTTATTGGCAGACCGATTATGATTATTGGCAGCTCAAATATAATATCTGTCTAACAAAACAATATTGACAGCCATTGAATATTAGCAATACAAAATAAAAAAAATTGATAGACATAAAATCACATTTAACTAATTTATTAAATAAAAAAATGTAAAATAATAGACCATAATTTTTTCCAATCACAAATTTCTATTCATCAACAAAAAAAAGTACTTGGCAAAATTTTATTTCAAAAAATTATATAGAAACATAAACAAATGACTGTTTTCAGTCGTCTTCCAAGCAACGGTAAGCGCCATATGAGTTTAAGATATCGTCATTTACATTCATCTGAACCAACTCCACTTTTCGTCAAGAAATTGTAGACTATGCATTAGACGGAAATTGTGAGGCTGAGGGCGCGGGGCCATTTGATTCGTCGTTTGACTGAGGTTAATCTAGCTAAAATAGTATTTGTGGCATTTGCACGAGCACTTGAAGTGCAAGACATCTGATACATGCGACTTTATAGATCATGCACACTAAATTGCGTTCAAACATATCTGATTTTTCCGCACTTGATGTAAAGATCTAAAATGACTGTTTGATTCTATCACATACATATCATTGAACATTTACTAGCACTATCAATCACTTCCGAGCACAAGGCGCAGAGGCTGCAATGGCATTGGGCACCCAACACGACCAACTTGCGGCCGTCAGCGTCCACACTCTTGGCGAGATCGTCACCCTAACCGCCGCCACCGGTAGCTCCAATAAAAGTGTTTGTCAATATCTCAAACACTCTCCATTTAAGCCCCAGTTACCCATATTCTTCGCAGCAAATATGGATACGAGGTCTGCCATTAGAGGGTGGAATTTTGACTATTTGATGATATTTTGACTTTTCAAAGACTGCAAATATAGATTACCTGGGCTGCCTTCGTTTTGTGCAAGATTAATAATACTTGATAGTCTTTTTTTTTGATTTGGTGCAAGATTTATCCCTCTGAATTCATTATAGTGTCAAATGAGGGTTAACTATTATTGCTATTGTATATTAGGGATTGAGGTTTCTATGGGCGCACAATTTAAGTATAAAAAATAATTTGAAAATTAATGAGAATGTTCCGAATCAGTACCAAAAACGGGTAAGGGGAGAGTAAAGTGCAAGAGTGCACTTTACGGTAAAGTGTAGGCATCCAACGGTCCGTGTGGATGCCTGCACACATCTTAAAATGCTTTGACATGCGTCTGCTTTAAGATATGTGCAGCCATCCACGTGAGCCGTTAGATGCCCGCAATTTACCGTAAAGTGTACCCTTGCACTTTACTCTCTCCATAGCACCTCAGCCTGATCTAGTCATCCCAAAAAATATCAATTGGGCTCCTTGGGCCTGGGCTTTATTTCAAGTGGGCTTACGTGAGCCTGCCATATAGGGCCTGAGAGGGTTGGGTCTGGGTCTGAACGGGTTTGACTCACTCCTACTGTCAAATGACAGTAGTTGCTATCATTTGGCAACAACAAACCTGTGTAGCAAGCACCCAAAATTAAATGTTGGGTGATGGCCGCTCAACATTAAGGCTCCGTTTGGGGGGGGACTTATTTTCATCGGTCAAGCGGTTACGACCGCATGAATCAGACCTTATTTATGGTCCAATTCATGCGGTCGTAACCGCTTGACCGGTGAAAATAAGTCCCCCCAAACGGAGCCTAAGTGTTGGGGCAGCTGCACCAGTATTTAAAATGTTGGGGCTACCTATCATGACCTGCTAGTTCAAGACGGAACTTAAGTCTTTCAAACCTTCACTACAAATATAAATTGTGCAGCTGATTCCCTGTCATTGTGAGCTATGCAAGGTGATTTAAGATTTTTTTAAATAAAAAAAATGAATTTTAGATATGCAATAAGCTCACAATCTGCTAAAATTTGAATGGAAACTGTTATTGGGATTGACATCATAAAGCAAATAAATATTAGGTACTAATTTCATGCAAAATAAAATTTATGGATCTTTTTCAAAAAGAGTCTAACTACATTTGGCTCCGTTTGGCACGGTGATAGCAGTCATGAACATGGGGGTTAACTTGTCATTTGTTAACACCCACCTAAGAAACTTCATCCATTTTTATGTTCAAACAGATAATGTTGGTTAGGTGATCCTTAACGGATGACGGTTTAACCCATGTGTTTACGACCACCACCACCATGCCAAACGGAGCCTAAGGGCCGGTTTGGCAAAACGTTGGTGACCATGAACACAGTGGTTATGACTTATGAGCCGTGAATGCTCGAGCTCACCTAAGAAACTCTATCCAGTTTTATTTTCATAACTAGGTTTTTTTTCTTGGCGACTTTGATCATAACCGCTGTCATGCCAAATGCACATCCTATGATGGGGTTGTTCTTGTCCAAACTCGCCGGTGTAAAAACATAACGCCAGACAGAGCCAAAAATAGGTTAAATAAAATAATGTGTCTTAAGGGACAATGTAAGCGGGTGCTCGAAACATACGGAGGAAGATCTAAGTGGAATCCGCTCCCCGTTGTCCCCAGCTAGGTATTTATAGTAAAACCTAAGGTTAAGTACCGCAAAGCCCCCAAACCCGTTATTCGTCCGAATATACACTTACAATCTCCTCCTATATTCGTGACAAATAACGGTGACGTTTCGGGGTGCTGGAGCGTAGACAAAATAATAATCCAAACTAAGCAAGACAATCAGGACAGATCATACTAAAAGATCAAAATAAAGGTTTTGCCTATACGGCAAACCACCACACAGATGATATCCCAATTAAAGTCTGAATTATTACAAAACAAAACAAAAACATGAATCAAACGTTTGATGATTCTACTCATCTAGTAGATCATCGTCATCCATGTCCAGGTCTACAGCTCCTCCAAAATCTCCATCGTAGCCTGCAAGGAATTTCATGAGTCAGACTCAATGAATTCATAAACATATGCAGTAACATTTAAAGTAAACTAGCTCTTACTAAATGAGCTTAACACTTCTAGCAACGGTGAAGTAACTCTGTCAGCATCTCATCCAGTCTAACTAGGACTAGTCACGTTACCTTACTCATTACTGATCACTATGTGCCTCACCAACACATGTGGGCACACATCACGTGCAACATTATCAAATGTGGAATAATGTGCTGTGACCAATGATGTTTAGATTAACATATACAACGACTTTCAATTCCCAGTTGAATAGCTCTTGAATCAACTTACAATGAGAGGACGTTAGGTTATCAAATGTGGAATAACCCGCATCCAACCATCTTGGGTTTTCATCAAGAAACTATTTGGGGTTTTTAGTCTGTCACTTATTAGATGCTTGAATGTTGGCAGCTATAGGCTCGTGCATATCAAAACATAAACGTTGGAGGAAAGTTTCATATTTCTATGAACTTTAATCCCATTGCCCCCGATGTTTTGATTGTGAGAGCTCTATTTAATCCTTTAGTAAGGGCGTCTGTAACATTATCTTTCGTTCGCACATCTACCAGGGTCACAATCCCTTGGCTTGTGAGAGAGGTCAACCAGGCCTGTTTCATCCTGAGTTGCCTTCTTTTGCCATTGAACAAAGTGTTCGTGGCAACCGTTTTAGTAGCCTGATTATCGCAGTAAACTGCAACAGAACTCAGTTTCAGGCCCGACAGTGGAATGTCCATCACCAAATCTCTTAACCACTCTGCTTCTTCACCAGCCGAAGCTAGAGCATAGAGTTTGGATTCCATGGATGAGAGTGCAATGCACGACTGTCTCTTGGACTTCCAGGCTACAGCTGCTCCTCCTAGTGTAAAGAGGAATCCACTAGTGGACATGCTGTCGTTTATTTCTGAGCACCATGATGCATCAGAATATCCTTCCAGAACGGGAGGATGACCACTATAACATAAAGCATACTTTCGGGTGTGCTTTAAGTAACGCATCAGCCTATCGAGGGCATCCCAATGGTCTTGGCCAGGATTGCTAGTGAACCTACTTAACATGCCGACCGTGAAGGCTATGTTAGGTCTCGTACAGACCATAGCGTACATGAGGCTACCAAGCAGTTTAGAATAATCTAACTGTCGAACCGCAGCTCCATCATTGGGCTTTAAGCGGTTAGAATAGTCGTATGGTGTCTCAGCCGCTTTACGTTCACTGTATCCCCACGTGTCCAACAAGGACTGGATATAGTGGCTTTGACTTAGGGAAATGCCATGTTTCCCAAAGCTCACTTGCATACCTAGTATATTGTCAGCTATACCGAGGTCCGTCACGCTAAATTCTTTAATTAGACCTGACTTTACGTCATCCACTGCGGATTGATCAGATCCAAGAATAAGCATATCATCCACATACAAGCATATTATGGCGACGTGGTCTGATCTATGACGTATGTAAAGACATTTATCTGAGAGACTCGACATGAATCTCATGTTCTTTACAGTATAGTCAAACTTCTCATGCCATAATTTCGGCGCTTGCTTCAATCCGTATAGCGACTTTAAAAGCTTACAGACTTTGTTTTCGTGACCGTCTACAATGAAACCTTCAGGTTGACTCATGTAGATCTCTTCGGTCAGATCTCCGTTCAAGAACGTAGTCTTAACATCCATTTGATGAATAATAAAGTTCTCAATGGCCGAAATAGCAAGAAGAACCCTAATGGTTGCTAAGTGACACACGGGTGAGTATACGTCAAAATAGTCTACTCCGCTTACTTGTGTGAAACCTTTAGCCACCAGGCGTGCTTTATATTTAGCTACGCTACCATCGGGATTTAACTTCTTTTTCAGAACCCACTTGCACCCGACAGTTTTAGCCCCTATTGGCTTATCAACTAACATCCAGGTGTCGTTCTGAAGGAGAGAGTTCATCTCATCCTCAATTGCTTCTTTCCAGAGTAGGGAATCCCTTGATCTCATCGCTTCCTTAAAATTAGAAGGATCGGCCTCGACGTGGTAAGTGACAAAATCACTACCGAAGGTTCTAGGGGTTCGCTCTCTCACTGAAGTCCTTCTAGACTCGAGGCCAGAGTTGTCTACCGGAACGGAATAGGAGGTGCTCGGTACTGATTCAGGATCTTCCTCAGTAATAGTTGCTTGCATACCTGGGATAGTTAAGTTCTTATCTTTGAGGAATTTATCCTCGAAGAACACTGCATCCCTAGATTCAATAATTATATTATTAGACAGGTCTTAGAATCTATCAGCAGCACTATCTTCAGCACAACCTAAGTAGATACATGTATTGGTCCTAGGTCCAACCTTAGACCGTCTAGGGTCAGGAACCCTGACATAGGCTATACAGCCCCAGGTCTTAAGTCTCGTTAAAGACGGCGGTCGCTTAAACCAAAGCTCGTAGGGTGTAACCTCTAACTTAGCATGGGGAACTTTGTTCAGAATGTGATTCGCAGTCAAGACTTCTTCTCCCCAATAAGCGGAAGGCATGCCTGCAGTGAGCAACATAGAGTTTAACATCTCTGTTAACGTTCTATTCTTACGCTCGGCTATGGCGTTAGATTGGGGGGAGTAAGGAGCAGTGGTTTCTGCTATGATGCCCTGTGAAGCAAGGAAGCATCTGAACTCACTGGACATATATTCTCCTCCTCTATCACTTCTAAACCGCTTAATTTTCATGCTTAACTGGTTTTCTACCCTGGTTTTGAAAAGACAAAACTTTTCAAACGCTTCATCTTTAGTTTTAAGCAACGAAAGATGACAAAATCTCGTGCAGTCATCTATGAACGTGATCATATACTTCCTCCCACCTCGTGTGACAAAACTCTTAAAGTCACAAATATCGGAATGTATAAGCTCAAGAGGTGTTGTGCTCCTAGTAACCGTGCCAAAAGGTTTCCTAGTGATCTTAGTCTGAGCACACACTTCACATTTACCAAGAGAAGACTTAGTGTCTAGTGTGATCTTATGAGTTCTAGCTACTTGGAACATTTTCCTATAGTTTACGTGACCTAGTCTCTCATGTAGAGTCCTAGGGCTAACTAAGTTCAATTGAACTTGTTGCACTACCTCATTTGCTAGACTCAAACGGTACATCCTATTCTGGACGTAAGCACATCCAAAGTAATGTGAGTTGACTGACAGAGTCACTCTACCGCCACAGAAATTAATAGACATACCAGCATCACACAGTAAACTAATAGACACTAAGTTAGCAGATAAGGAGAGAATAAATTTGACGTTCTTTAAAATTAAAGACTTACCTGAGGAGAGCATCAGAGTTGCGTTTCCCACCTTCAGTACGTTAGCTGTGCCACCATCTGCAACAGTCACTGATTCCTTCGCATCCTTCAGCTCTGTCAGAAGATTAGCGTTGTTGCAAACGTGGCACGTTGCCCCAGAATCTAGGAACCACTCCGTGCTGGCCTGCGCGTGTCCGACCATGGCAACAAAGTCGGATGGCTCAGCGTGGCTAACCAGATGAGCCTGGTTGCCTTCTTGCGGTGCTCTAGTTCTTTCTTTCCTCGGTAGCTTGCAGTCTGATGCACAGTGTCCCCACTTGTTGCAGTTAAAGCATTTACCCTTAAACTTTTTAGAGGGTCTACTCGGTCCTGCAACCTGAGGGCTACTGCGAGGCGGTTTGGTCTTGTGAGAGGGAGGAGCGCGCTTGGAGCTTGTAATCATGTTGGCAGCAGCCTTCTGCTTGCCAACAGCTTCCAAAGCGTGCTTCGTCCGGTTCTCGTCCTCAATGCGAATGAAGCGCTTGAGGTCGTTCAGACCAACTTGCATCTTCTTGCGGTACATTTCCGTTTTGAAATTGTACCACGAGGAGGGCAGCTTATACACAATTGTGCCGGCAACAAAACTTTCGGGCAGGCTAATGGACTCACTATGCAGAGAATCAACCAAATTTTCAAAAATCTGATACCTGAGGGAGAATGACTTTCTCCTCGTCGAAGCTGAAGGAGTGGAACTTGTCCACTAGATGAGCTTTGGAGAGGTCCTCCTCCTGTCTGAAGTGCTCCTCTAGGGCTTCCCAGATCTCCTTCGCAGACTGCATCTTGATGTAGTTCTTGGCCAGACTGGAAGAGAGACAATTCAGCAGGTAGTCCTTGCAGAAATCCTCATCTTCAGCCCACTGTGCCTCATCTGCAGTCCCAGCAACGTCAGCACGAGCAGTCTTGATGGTGTAGAAGACATTCAGGTATTTCATCCCAAATTGCGTGTTCAACTTCCAATCGTTGAACTCGGAGGCCGTGAACTTTTCCAACTTGTTCATGGGAACCGGAAAGGACAAGGAAGAATTTCTCATTGCTTCTCTTGCTGCAAGCCCGAGCACAGGAACAGAGGCTTGGATCAGCTTCCAGGAAAGCGTCGACCAGAGAAATCGTCGAACGGGAGGATCGACGATCGTCGACCGGAAGAGAACGTCGAACGTCGACCGGGAAGAAAACGTCGAACGTCGACCGGGAAAACGTCGACCGAAGGCTTCGAACTGGAGGCTCGACGATCGTCGACCGGAAGAAAATCGTCGATTGTCGACCGGGAAAAACGTCGACCGAAGGCTTCGAACTGGAGGCTCGACGATCGTCGACCGGAAGAAAATCGTCGAACGTCGACCGGGAAAAACGTCGAACGTCGACCGGGAAAACGTCGACCGAAGGCTTCGAACTGGAGGCTCGACGATCGTCGACCGGAAGAAAATCGTCGATCGTCGACCGGATCCTTCGGGAGCGGAAAAACTAGGGCTTGACGCAAACGGCGACGGCGGCCGATCTCCCCCACCTCTTGATCGGCGAGAAAGAAACGTTGCCCCAGACCGATGGAGCTCCTCCTTCTAGCGGCGGCTACGACCTGGAAGAAGCAATCCGCGAAAAAACGAGGGCGGAAGCTTGCCCCAAACAGGCGACCGACGACGGGAAGGGCTGGGCTAGACAGATCCTCGATCGGCCTGCAGCGAGCGGCGGCTGGCCTAGATCCACGCACCGGAGACGAGCACCAGCGAAGGGAGCGAAGATGTTTCGAGAATGTAAGCGGGTGCTCGAAACATACGGAGGAAGATCTAAGTGGAATCCGCTCCCCGTTGTCCCCAGCTAGGTATTTATAGTAAAACCTAGGGTTAAGTACCGCAAAGCCCCCAAACCCGTTATTCGTCCGAATATACACTTACAGACAAAAGCAATGATATGAATCCAACCATCCATCCCTGCTCTCACGAAATGACAAGTGCTCTCACGTAATGACAAGTGTCGACGACATCTGCAACCCTTAATCGGATCCAAGCAAGGGAGCCTGTATTTTATGTCGGAACCATCCAAACCGTCTGATCGAACCAAATCAAAACGCATGGTTCGGTTTAGTTTTAGTAGATTGCGGTTCAATCACGGTTCCAATTTTTGAATAATTGTGCGGTTTGATTCAGTTCACGATTTTGAACGTCAAATCAAACCGAGTCAAAACAAATCGAACCATACAGATATTAAGTTATAAATTCTAATTATATCTAATCACAAATTATTTAGAAGTCATTAGCAGTTTATGTATCAATTAAACCTAATTAAAATATTTTTCAATATGAAATATTGCAATAACTTTGTTCACTGTTTTTCTAGTATCTAGTGTATTGCCTGTCTTGCTGCTAACTACTGATAAAGTAATAATAATATATTATATCATAATATCTTAATTATTTAATAATAATACTTATAGCCTTGGCCATTAAATTTTTGCTCCTCCATTTTTGACATCCTGAGTCCCAACCTCACAACAAACCTACAGACCACTCTCCAAGTCCTTCCGACGACGTACCTTTGAGGCTTCGACGCTTTCCTGGCATCCCGATCTCGCCTTTGATTTTGAAAGGAAATCCGGACCGCCGAGAAGAGGAAATTCGAAAAAAAATAACAAAACACAGAGCAAAAACAGAGCAATTACAGACACAAAGATATACAGAGGTTTACCCAAACCGGGCTACGTCCTCTCTCCCCTTCTTCTCCCTTCATGTATTCACCAGAACAATACAGTTTACACCAAAAGATTACAAGGATCTAAAACCTGATCCTACCTTCTTACACTTCTGGACAAGAAGAAAAAAATCGTAGAAGAATACCTTCTGGATCGCCTCCAAAAGACTACCGCCGCCTTAACCGTCGTTTTCCCGTCGTACCCTAAAAAAAACCCAGAAAACGCCTTAAATAGGCTTCCATATGGCCGCATCGTCGACCTGCGCTCGACGTTCGGCGATTGTCGAACGTCGAACGCCGACGATCGTCGAACGGCGCTCGACGAGTCGTCGAACTCAGCCCGTTCGACAGATCGTCGAGCAGCGCTCGACGTTCGTCGAGCTGCGCTCGACGTTCGTTGAACTTGGCCCGTTCGACGAGCGTCGAGCTGAGTTCGACGCTTGGGGAAAAACACCCCCAAAAATTTTGGGCCGGGGGCGTTGCCCCCGAGCCCCCACCGGGGACGCTGTCCCCTGCCCGCTGGGACCTCCGCCGGGGGCGGCTGCCCCCGGACCCCCGCTGTCGTCGGCGCCAGATATGTCGGAGGGGGATCACACTTTGATTCCTCTAAGATCACGTGGGCTAACCCGGTGTGAGAAACAAGAGGACCGGAAGTGTTCCACAACCCCAACAAATTTGCTACTCCGAGCAACTACAAGATTGTAGTTCCGAGCTTGTGGTAATGTTCCAACTTCCGACGTACCGCTTTCCTTCTTATCTTGCCCTTGAAATGTTTTTTCAGTTTATGCTTCAATTTAAGCTTTAGATTTTTCTTACATCTATTTATGTTTCTTCAGTTTAAACAAATTATGTTTTTTCACTTTATATTTTAGGTTTTTCTGTCCGACTTCCAACCTCTTTTCTACTTAATAGTTCTTCAATTTATATTCAATTTATGCACTTTTTTATGTTTTCCCTATGTATTTTTTATGTGCTAACTCTCACATTCATACGTGTTGTGTACTTTTTAATGTTTTTATATGCATTTTTCATTGTACAACAATACATGTTCATTTTTAAATATCATTTCTTGTTTCTTCCAATCATCCTAAAATCATATCTAGTCGCAACAAATTGTCTAATGTTTACATTAAATTATATATATATATTAAACTTTATATTATTTTAATAGATTTATATTTTCATACTTTTAAGCAGTCCTGCACAAAAAGACTGCCCAGCAGTTTCAGACCGATCTTTTTAAAGACCGGTCTTTTGCCTTGCCGGTCCCGGACCGGTTTCAGTCAAACCAATCCCGGTCCGGGACCGTTTTTCCTGCTCAAGAGGAGGACCGGCCGGGACCGGAGGACCGGTCCTAACCGGTCCCGGACTGGTTTTTTAAAATTTTTTTTTTTATTAAAATTTTAAATTCTATATTTATATTAAAAATGGAATAAAATTCAAAATTTCAAAGTGAAATAAAATTTAATTTTTATTAAAAATGAAATTTAATTACAAATTGACATTTTACAATTTACATTATGACAAAAATAAAATAACATTGAACGAAAATGAAAAATTACATTTAAGTTAAAATAAAATATGAAAATTACATTTAAATATTCAAAATTAAAATAAAATGAAAAATAAAATACATTTGCCTAATTATTCTTCGGTCGCGCTTCCCAAACTTAAGCTATTCATCTCGTCTTCCACTTCGGACTCACTATCTTCAATAGACGAGACGTGATGCCTCCTCCTTATAGCTTCCAAATGATTCTTGTAGCAAATGCAAATCTCCAAAGATTCCTCATTCAAACGACTTCTTCGCTCGTTCAAAATCCTGTCATTCGAGACTTGAGAGTGAGTGAGAGTTGAGAGAGAGAGAGGGAGAGTAAGTGAGAGAGAGATGAAAAAAATTTTTTAAGACGGGGGGGGGTATTTATAGGATTTGATTTTTTAAATTTTTTAAAATTTAAATTTTATAAAATTAATTATTTAAATAATTAAATTTAAAAAAATAATAAATAAAAAAAAAAAACAAAATTGGTGGCTGGCATGGCCGGCCACCAATTTTTGCCAACGACTCTTTAAAGAGCCGTTAAAAAGGGCTCTAAAAAGAGCCGTTTTAAACGGCTCTTTTTAGAGCCGTTATGACTCTTTAATTACGGGACCGGTCTTTTTACCGGTCCAGGGGCCGGTCTTTGAAGTGAAATTAGAGATTTTTGGGACTTCTGGGACTGGTCCGGGACCGGACCGGTCCCGATCAGGACCGGTCTTTAGCCGGTCCTAACCGGTCTGGTCCCAACCGGACCGGTTAGGACCGATTTTTTTGTACACCACTGCTTTTAAGTCATTCAAACCGAATCGAACCGTATCATACAGTTTGGTTTGATTCCAGATTTTTAGAACCACAAGAGGTGGTTTAATTTACAATTTTGCTGAAAAATCGAACCAAACCGGACCCTTACTATTGAAACCGATAATTCGGTCTCGATGGAGTTCACCTTTGGGGAATGGGTGATCGCGCACCTACTTCTCTCCTGCAAGAAAAACAACAAGGAAAAAGAACAGGGGACTGAACCAAGGGCCCGTCGCGGAGGACCCACCACACACCCGGAAGATCTCTGAGCGCTTCCCCTCAGCCAAATGCCGGGCTAAGGTACCTCAGAAAGCGCTAGAAGGTTAGGAGACAAGTGAGCTTGCCTTCTGAGGTACCCCTTGGGTTCTATTTATAGATTTCTGAAAATGGCCTGCAAATAGCCAACCTCCGCTGTTCTAAACAGCTATGTGCAGCCCAACTGTGTCTGCCAACAGCGTAACTCCACTGTTCTAATTGGCTATGGGCAGGCCAACGGGGGCAAAATGGTAAAAACACATCGCAGATCACTGGACAATTAGCCCTCCACAAACACTACTCGGCAAGGGCGGCGAGTGCTCGATGGAGCTGACACTCGCAGCCTATCTTCGACCTTGGGCGAGTACGAGCCCGGTCTGCCCTACTCGCACGCCGCGGGCTTGTTGATCAGTTCGAAATCGACGAACGGCTCAGAGCTTGACTAAGGGCCTAGAGCTCGGCGAACAGCCCAGAGCTCGACAAACAACCCAGAGCTCGACGAAAGGCCCAGAGTTCAACGAACAGGGCTTGGCGAGTACGAGCTCGACGAAAGGCCCAGAGATCAACGAACAGGGCTTGGCGAGTATGAGCTCGCCTCCCAAAAGAATCTCACCCCGTCTGGGCGAGCCGGAGACTGCCGAACAGCCCCTCCTGCCGAGCTCGCCCAGGGACTCAGACTGCTTGATTTGGCCGGTCTGGATCCTACTGACCCACTCGCCGGATACGGGGTTGTACACAATCCCTGCTCTTTGTGAGGTTGGCACAAGCTCGGAAAGAAACATCCAACCCCACGAGATTCGACGAGTGTGGTAGGAGCCAGAGAATCTTTCGGCGGGGTCCACCAGCGGCTATAAATATGCACCTGCGTACCTGGGTGACCTTTGTCATTCCCCTTCGCTCTGAGTTTGCCGAGATGCCTTTCCCCAAGGAGCTCCAAGAGAGGCTTGCGAAGGCTCGCGAGTTCTCCTCTGCCCGCGTCGCCAGCCTGACCTCCGTTCCCCTTAGTATCCCGTGGAGCGTCCCGACCGAGTCTAATTCTGCCAAGAGGGCGAAGCCAGATACAGAAGCACCCGAGCGCATCTTCCAAGACTTGAAAATGACCATGGAGCCTGAGACCCGCTCCTCTACCCTGCCTGCCCCTTAGAAGGAGGGGAATTTCATTGACCTCTGCGCCGACCCGAACTGCCGGGGTGGGGACGACGAGGTCACCTCTACACGAGCCGATATTCTTCCTGCTGACCCGCGGTTTAAGGCTCTGGAGGTTCTTCAACGCGACCCATCTCCGCCCTTCGGGACTCTGGGGTTGAGCTCGCAAAGACCGGGCTCGCCAGCCCGTGTTCCCTTTCTCAGCTCGCTGAGACTTCGAGGGAGGGTGATGGAACTATCCCAGTGTTGGGCTTCAGCCTTCTTTCGCCCAGAATACATCCTCTGGGCCGTGGTAAAAATCTGAAGATGCCTCCACCTCGCCTCTCCTTCGAGGCGTCGAGCTCTTCAGGCAAGTCGTCCTTTATTAGTTCTCATCTGTAGTTCCCCTGGTGTGCTCTCCCTTCACATTATTGTTCAACTATTCTTGCAGCTTTCTTCAGTCAGTCGGAGGCCGACGAATCCCTGGAGCGAGCTCTCTACTCGCCCCTTCCTTCCCCGAAGACCTTGGAGTCCTTCCTGGACGCTGAGTTGGGGGGCCCCAAGCCGACGAAGCGAGGAATTGAGGTCCTCAAAAAGATGGTACGCGAGCTCTACCGATTGCGGGAGGACAACGAGGTGCGGTAGCGGGAGTGCGCGTGGCTAGTAGGCGAGGCGAGGGAGGACTTGGCGGGCGAGGCGACGTCCCTTTCATCGCTGCTGGAGGAGTTGGATGAGAACCTTCTAGCCGCCCGGGGATGCTTGAGACAGATCCGCGAGTTTCGTGATTCGTGCCGACCAGCGGGGAAGGAGACGCGTGGCCAGGGTAGGTAGAGAACTGCCCCCCCTGTCGGGCCTATCGAAACTCGCCTCCTGCCCCCTCAGCTCACGCATGTACCGAACTTGCTGCTTTTTTGTTTATTCGCATTTGATTTCTTTGAACAATATCCCTCCTGGGTCTGTAATAACTTAGAATATTTTTAGATTTGGTTGCTTGTTGTTCGAATATAATATTCTCCAGTTCGGCACATGATGGGACAGGTTTTGAAAGTTGGCGAGCTGGGGTCGGCGAGCTGGGTTAGGCGAGCTGGACCGATCGGTCGGCTCGACCCTTGATTCCTTTTCCTATAAATAGGCCCCCTCACCTACCCCGACTTACTGCTTTTAATGCTTCCGTACCTTCTTCCCCTGCTCGCCTTCTTCCTACCTGTACTCGCTCCCTACACCTTCCGCGAGTATGTGTATGACTAATCCTGATTCTGACGGTCGCTCCAAGTGCGCTCAACACTTCACTGACTACTGTTTCTTCGAGGGGAACACGAAGGAGTAGGAGTTCTCCGCGTTCAAGGCCGACTTCATGCCCCTGGCTTCGAGGCGCGCCGGCCCTGGGAGGGCGAGACCATCAACACTTTCTACCCCGAGGAGCTCGCCTTACCCATCTCGCATTTCGAGATGGGGTTGCGCCTGCCCCTCTGGTCGGAAGTCCGCCAGATCCTGAAATACTTCAGCACGGTGCCCGCGCAGCTTAACTCGAATGCCATCGCCATGATGGTGGCATTCACATGCTTCCTCCGCAGGGAGCAAATAGAGTTTAACCTGACTGTGTTCAGGAAGCTCTTCACTTACAAAGCCACCCCTGACGACGTCGCCTACTTTGGGGGCTCCTTTATCAAGGTTCGCAAGATCGCGAACAAACATCACAACTTGATGACCAAGATCGTCTTCATCAAGGGCGATCTCGGCAACATCCCCTACTCGCCCCAGCAGAAGGGCGAGGAGGTGTACCGACCCCCCACCGTGTCCGACAACGATGCCGAGCTCCACAAGTTTTTTCTCCACGAAGACTTCGAGGTCGTCTTCCTCCGAAGGGGCCTCGACTCGCTCCTCCCCGTACTTCTCGGCTAAGGTATACCTTTCAACTTTCTTCCTTCCAGATCTCGCCAAATCCATCGGAGTTTTAACTAAGTCGTTTATGCAGGGGAGCGACTGACTCCCGAAAACCCGCCTTTTGTGGATCCGGGACTACTCCTCGACACTCTTGCCCGCGAGAAAGCGGCTGCGGCCGCCTGCCGAGATGAGCCGGCATCGTCCAAGACCTCTGGCAAGAAGCGGGCTGACCCCGCGGGGTCCAGATCGCCTCGCCGTCATCCATTGCAGAAGAAGCTGAAAGCGGCGGTGGTTTCCCGGGCGAAGCAACAACAACACAAACAACCCAAGTACATGAGCTCGCCCGAGCCCTCTCCGGATGGGTCGCCGGAGAGCCCGCTGAAGGAGACAACCGACAAAGAGCAGGAGGGAGCCGAGCCCTCTGCTCCTTCTGCAGTCAAGAAGACCCCGGCCCGCGAGCTGGGTCCGCCGAAGAGTCACCCTCCAACCCTCCTAGACCGACCGTCATCTCTCCTCTAGTCACGCCTACGCGCTCGGCTTCGACCTCTACGGGAGCGAGGATGCCACGACCTATAAGCGCATGACCCTGCGCCAACTCGTCCATGAGGGGCTGCAGGCCCATATGCGGGCACTGGAGCTCCACCACATGGTAGTTCGTCGTGGCTTCAACCTAGCCACCTACTGCAGAAGGCTGAGCAGAAGCGCGACCTAGCTCAGGACAAGGTCATCGAATTGGAGAGGAGGCTCGACATTGTCAAGGACTTGCTCGCCAAGGGTGCTGGAGGACTGATGAGCACTGGTTATCCCTTTCCCTTTTTACTTAGGACTTTTTAGTTTCAGATTTACTTACCTGTTCTTGCCTCAGGATGCCGAGGCCGCTAGGGAGCTGTGGAATCGCGCCGTCGGGCTTGATGACAAGAATAATCAGCTCCGTACTCGCTTCGCCAAGCTGGAAGCTCACGCCGCCGAGTTGGAAGCTCGCGCCGTCGAGTTGGAAGCTTGCGCCGCTGAGCTGGAGGCTCACACCGCTGAGCTGGAGGCTCACACCGCTGAGCTGGAAGGGAAGAACGCGAAGCTGAGCGAGGAAAACAAGGGGCTTCATGACGAGATTACCCGTCAGGTGGAAGCCTTCCTCCCTCCAGGCGGTAGCGAGCCCCCCTTCCCATACAAGAGCCCGAGAATCTTTGGCGAGGCTGAGGTCGTGGAAAGGCTGCGGGTCAACTCAATCGAATCTTCTGAATGCACCCTGCAAATCATGAAGCATATGCAGGTGCTGGTGGAGGGCTACGAGGAGGTCACGGTCCGAGACCTCATGCCGAGTCTGTTCCCGCCCATGCCGCCAAGCGAGAAGGAGGACAACCTTGACCTATTATTCGGGAAGGATTTCAAGGACAATCCCTCTAGCGGGGCGGGCGGAGATCGCCAATCCGGGGGAGGAGGCGAGAGCTGACTCACCCCCTTTTTCTTTCTTATAATTCTCTCCCCTCTTTTGTAACCTCGCCTAGGCGAGTTCTCCTTTTGTAATCAATTTTATACTAAATGAAAAGAAAACTTTTCTATCTTCTTTTCCTTGAACTTTTTTCTGTGATGCACTCGCCTGCAAGCCCTCCTCTTTGTTGGATCTCGCTAGGATAGAACTCGCCGCTAGAGTGCCTGTTTAGGATTCGTACCCACGAGCAGATTCCAAGAGCTCTCCCCCCAGGTTAACTAGGAATGGACCACTCGCCGAGCTGGGTTCACCACCACCAAGCTCACGCGCGAGCTGTCTCTTCTCTTGCCAATGTCGAGCCAAAATTGTTGAAATATTTCACAAGTAAAACTGAAGGTGGGGGGGGGGGAATGCCTTGTTGTAGCTCTCCTTCCTCAATAGGAGGCTTAGGACGGCGCGCCTTTTTTTCGAGCTGGGCCCGTGAGCCCCGACTCGCCTATAAGGACCTTCTCCTCTACACCCTTAGGAAAGAGATCTTCCTAAATAACTCCCGGAGAGGGTGGGACTCCCTCGAGTGACATCTAGCCCTGCCAGCGAGGTGAGAGCCTGACAACGGGATCTGCTCGGGGTTTGGGGCAGACTCCCTCGAGTGACATCTAGCCCTGCCAGCTAGGTGAGAGCCTGACAACGGGATCTGCTCGGGGTCTGGGGCAGACTCCCTCGAGTGACATCCAACCCTACCAGCTAGGTGAGAGCCTGATAACGGGATCTGCTCGGGGTCTGGGGCTGACTCCCTCGAGTGACATCCAGCCCTGCCAGCTAAGTGAGAGCCTGACAACGGGATCTGCTTGGGGTCTGGGGCAGAATCCATCGAGTGACATCCAACCCTGCCAGCTAAATGAGAGCCTGACAGCGGGATCTGCTCGGGGTCTAGGGAAGACTCCCTCGAGTGACATCCAACCCTACCAGCTAGGTGAGAGCCTGACAGCGGGATCTGCTCGGGGTCTGGGGAAGACTCCCTCGAGTGACATCTAGCCCTGCCAGCTAGGTGAGAGCCTGACAGCGGGATCTGATCGGGGTCTGGGGCAAACTTTCTCGAGTGACATCCAACCCTGCCAACTAGGTGAGAGCCTGACAGCGGGATCTGCTCGAGGTTTGGGGCAGACTCCCTCGAGTGAGATCCAGCACTGCCAGCTAGGTGAGAGCCTGACAACGTGAACTGCTTGAGGTTTGGGGCATACTTCCTCGAGTGACATCCAGCCCTGCCAGCTAGGTGAGAGCCTGACAGCGGGATCTGCTCGGGGTCTGGGGCAGACTCCCTCGAGGGACATCCAGCCCTACCATCTAGGTGAGAGCCTGACAACGAGATCTGCTCGGGGTCTACCAAACGAGCACTTCAACCGTTCACATAGATCGCAACGTGCCAACATCCCGGAGAGGGTCTTTCGGTACAGATGCCCATCACGCATGAGATAGTACGCTTATTTATACTTGAGCTTCTTCTCGTCTATCCCATAGGGATATTCCCCTGTGGAGAGGAAGGTCGTGAATGGGTCCATCCATGAGGGATGTTGATCCACCTCCATCAGCTCTCCTTCTTCGATGGAAGGGTGGAACAGATCGGTGATGGTACCTCCTACTCGGGGACCATGCTTTGCCAATTAGTCGACCTACTCGTTCTCTTCCCTGGGCACGTGTCGGATGGAGAAAGTCTGGAACATCCCGATGACCCCCTTCACCTTTGAAAAGTATAGCTGAAGGGTAGGCTCCCTTACCTCAAATTCTCCGTTGTTCTGGGAGGCCACCACCATGGAGTCAGTGAGGACCTCCACGTCATGCACTCCTAGCTCCTAGGCCAGGCAGAGCCCTACAATCACGACCTCATACTCGGCCTGGTTGTTGGTGATGGGAAAGTGCACCATCATCGTTTGTTAAAATCTCGTTCCTTGGGGACTTTCCAAGATCACCCCCACTCCCAGGGAATTCCTTCCCAAAGCACCATCTACCATCACCCTCCATAGAACTGGGTGAGTGAGCTCTTCCTTCGCTATCTCGACTACATAGTCAGCCAGAAAGTTGGCCATCACTTGGGCCTTGATCGAGAGACGGGGGACGAAGGTGATGTCGAACTCGCTCAGCTCCACCGACCACTTAGCCAATCTGCCCGAATGCTCCACCCCCTCGAAGATGTTGCGGAGGGGGTGGTCAATCACCACCCGAATCGAGTGTGCTTGGAAGTAAGGACGGAGCCTCCGGGCCGAGATGAGTAGAGCGATGGCCAGCTTTTCCAAGATGGGATAACGGAGCTCGGCCTTCCTCAATACCCGACTTACATAGTATATGGGGAGTTTCTTCTTCCCCTCATCCCGAACCAGGACAGAGCTCAAGGCCTCTGCTCCGACCTAGAGATATAAGTATTGATACCCCCTCCTTCACCCCTTGGAGCAACGGAGCCTGAGTCAACTGCTTCTTCAGGGCTTGGAATGCCTCCTCGCACTCCTTAGTGCACTCAAACTTCTGGCCTCCCCTCAAAGTTTTGAAGAAGGGGGAGCATTTCTCCCCAGGCCGGGAAAAGAACCTGCTCAACCTTGCCAGCTTCCCTGTCAACCGCTGCACCTCTTTAGCATTTCGAGGTGATCCCAGCTCCATGATTGCTCGGACCTTATCAGGATTTGGCTATACCCCCAAAGGGTGAGAAGGTGGCCCAGGAACTTGCCCTTGCTGGCCCCAAAGACACACTTCAGGGGGTTAAGCCTCATCTTGTACTCGGCAGGGTGGCAAAGGTCTCCTCTAGGTCCCGGAGGTGGGAGTTCATGTCTCGGCTCTTGATCATGAGGTAATCTACATGCACCTCTAGGTTCCTCCCTCTCTGCTCTCGGAAGACCCTATCCATCATCTTCTGGTAGGTCGCTCCTGCATTCTTCAGCTCAAAGGGCATCATTTTGTAGCAGTAACACCCATCCCCCGTGATGAAAGAGACATCTTTGACGTCGGGGGGGGGGGGGGTGCATCCTGATCTGGTGATAACCTGAAAATGCATCCAGAAAACTCATTATAGGAAAACCGACGGCTGAGTCAACCAACGCGTCGATCCGAGGCAAGGGGTAAAAATCTTTGGGACATGATTTAGTAAGTAGAAAAAGATCAACATACATACGTCACTGACCGTCTTCTTTTTAACCATTACTATATTGGAGACCCCGCCGGGGTATTGTATTTCGGATACAAAGCCAGCCTTAAGGAGCTTGGTCACCTCCTCCTTGATCGGCTCGGCCAGCTTGTCCGCGGTGGACCTCTTCTTCTATTGGATAGGGCGTGCTCCTGGGTCTAGGTTGAGTCGATGACAGGCAACGCCAGCATCGACCCCTGGCATCTCCGCGACGCTCCAGGAGAAGATGTCCACGTTCTTTTGGATGAACTCCAACATCCTCTCCTGGTCGGCTGGGGTCAACCCCCCGCTGATGCGAATCTTCTCCACCCTACATCCGAGGGTGATAACCTCCATCTCCATCACCTCTTCCGCAACCTCCAAACGAGACTGCTCTCCCCATTCTCCGGCATCTTCCCCACCTGGGGCAGGAAATTCTTCCTCAGCCTCCTCCATGGCTACAACTTCGGCCGGCTCCTGATCTTCCTCTGCCACCTCCACCTGGGTGCAGCTCTCCACCTCCATCTCCACTGCCTCCTGCTCCGCCTTCTCCATCCTTCGCTCCATCTCCTCGGACCCCTCCTGCCAAGAGATGGAGTTTACCGCCGTGAAGTAGCATTCCCTTGCTACCTTGGGGTCTCCCCGGACCCGGATCTAGACCGCCTCGGCGTTTAACTTTAGGCACTGGTGGAAGGACGAAGGGACGCAGCAGAAGGCGCTGATGAGGGGCCTCCCGAAGATGGCATTGTAACTGCTTGGGGCGTCCACGATGACAAACCTGCAGGTGCGGGACTGCCCCCCGGAGAGACATGAAGTCCCACTCCTCCTTCGACCTCCTTCCTCTCTCTCGAGAAGCCAAACAGAGGTCCTTCCGAGGCCAGCACCCTCTTGGCCTCTACCTTTATCGCATCAAACGCCTTCTTGAAGATGACGTTGACTTAGATCCCGTTGTTAATGAGGATCCGGGAGATAGTGAAGTTCTCGATTGCTGTTTGAATGACCAGCGCGTCGCAGAAGGGGTCCTTATGACCTGACATATCCTTAATTGAGAAGGTGATCTTCTCCTCTGGGGGTTGATACGCCCAAAATAGATTTACGTAGTAATGCAAGTATACGTGCCGAATCAAGTAATATAGAGTAAGAAGTGATCGTTCCCTCGAAGAAGTGATTAATTAGCGCTCACAATTACTAGTTCCTCCTATTCTTTAAATTCAAGCGAGATAATTAAAGTGATTTAATTGCGAGAATTTTAGAGACAATAATAAATAAATAAAAAAAACTAAATTGATCTTACTTCGTTTACTTTTTCCAATTTGGAGAATTAGTCTCGTATGTTGTTTTTCTTAGACTATTGTGATGAATTTTCTTAGTAACCTCTCATGATTGGTTGATTACTATCCTGCAACGATTTTTAAGATGGATGACATTATCTCTCGATCTTCAAAATTCGCTTATCCTAATTCTTCTAGTTATCTCTAACTTAGGCAGATTTAGAATAACATGAAGGTTTAAAATCGATATTGCTAACTCAAGATGAAATCTCTTCATCTCTCGACGTTATATCAGGGTTTACGTTACACTTACACCGCTCTTCTCTCGAATCTTGCAGTGCAGTAAAAGATGGAATTCTAACTAAAAGAATTACGCGACTCCTCTCTCGAATTTTGTCGCATAAAATGAGGATTCAACCCTAGACTAGCGAGACTCCTCTCTCGAATCTCGCCTCGCTATCTAAAAGAAGAAACTCACTCAAAAATTCCACAAATAAAACACATAAACCTAATAAAAATAGATCATCAACCAAACATGAAAGTAAATTTGAAATCAATTCATCACAATAAGTCTAGAACTTACAACACACAAGACTTTTAAAATTTAGTTCATAACGATGGAGAAATCACACACCATGGTTGGGAAGTTCTTACAAAACATGATGGAAATTAGTCCTAACCGCTGTAGAATCCTTTTCCCGAGGTTGCTCACTTGATCCGTCCGGAGATTCGTCGTCTTCCTCGCGTAGGAAGAGCAACCCTAGGTTTTCCTTCTCTTCTTCTCTCCAATGGAAATCCCCCTTTTTCTCATTCAATCTTCTCTAATATCCCTGATTTGGTGTAGTTATTTTCTCTTAAAAAACGTAGGCACCCCTTTGGAAAGAAGCAACTTTTCATATTTGAAAACGGCGCCAATTTTAAATTTCAAAATCTGAAATTCGTCCAGACCACGTTGCAACCTGCTTTTCTGCGCGTTGTGACCTGTTTTCCTGGTTATGATTCTTTGTGTAGATTTCTTTCTCCAATAGAATTCTTTGGCAATTCCCGCACTAATACATTGGAAAAAGACCGGATTAGCTTTAAATTAAATAAATATGAATTAAATTCTCATTTCCATTTTATTTAAACTCATTATAAGCATTTATAACGAATATTAAGACATGAAATTGGGCTAGATAACTTCTTTTTGAGAAGTTATCACACCTCCACACTTTAACCTTTGCTAATCCCTAGCAAAGACAATATTAATCATGAAAATTGAGTGAGAGGAGATAGTCGTAATACAAACTCATAAGATCTTTCTTCTCAATATAATTAAAGAAAAGATTACTCAAAAGTTTCAAATTTAATCAAATGAGGACTTGTCATACCTTAATGGTTCGTCATAATAAATATTCACTAGCGTGATGAAATATAAAGCTCAATTAAACTTTCTAGTATTGTGTGTGCTATCCTTTAAAATCATTGACTCCTATAAATTATTCTCAACGAACTTCCTTAATAAATTAGAGAGAATGAAAATAGACCGAGTCTTTGACTTAACCTCCACTAGAGTAGGTAGTTTAATTTGAAAAGAAATCATGAGCACTTGCGGCAGAAATGGACTTGGCTTAGTCAGGAATGAAAAATTATAGTAAAAGGTACTTCCCAAGTTAATATTCTTAATAACTCTCTCAACTATGAGGTTCATCTCTTAAATAGCAACTTTTTAGTCTGTAGTAGGGATCATTCCAAGTGGGTGTACACACACTCGGGCCACATATCACTATGACTTACACATTATTATTATTATTATGTAATCATAGTTGGGATCATTCCAAGTATGAATATACATACCTAGGCCACATATCACTATGACATACCTTTTTTCTTCTTTTCTTTTCTTTAAAAGTCATAGTAGGGATCATTACAAGTAGGTGTACACACACTTAGGCCACATATCACTACGACTCATAATTATTTTCTTTGAACAATCACCCATAGTTAAATAGTTGCTAAGAAATTGCTTTAGGAATGAGGGGAAATTGTGCATGATAATCAAAGATTCAAGCTCCAAGGATAGTAAGTGATCAAATCAAATATAAGTAGTGAGACACGGGTTGATCAAAGGGAAATGCTAATCATTCTTACAAATCAACTAGACATCTCAATGCTTTGGTGTACATCTCGACTCGGTTCATGTCAAACCTTCCATCATTACTTTTAGAAGTCAGTGAGGATCAATTTTTTAGGAAGCAACTTCTTTTAAAGAATTTGAGGATAAGAGAAATATTTAAGAGAGCTTTTACCCATCTTACTAACTTTCAATCGAAGATTTGAACCATTAAGATGGAATATCCCACTAAACAATAATCATAAAAAAATTCTTAATTAACCTACTCGTTAATTATATTGAGAAGTAGGACAAACTATTATTGTTAAAAGAACTCAACTCTCGCTCAATTGGTAGGAGTATGCTACTCCCACCTCCACACTTTTGCTCTTTGCTAGTCCCTAGTAAAGTGACTTCAATACCCAAGAAAATATGTCTAATAAGCAAATAAGGTAAAGGATAAAATGCAAGTAAAGATGAAAATTGAAATTTAAGTACTCCCCTGAAGAGTTGATTGTCTGTGCAGTTGTCTATTGATTAGATAATACACTTGATTTAATAGGTAATGGGATGTCCTTCCGATAGGCTATCTATTAAATAATTCCTGCATATATTGAACCCTCAACATGTACACCGATTAGGATATGAAATATAAATATGTCGGCCAGCATGTGTATCACAAAGAGTAACAGAATATAATACCAGTGTAGAGTTGTTGTTTTAAGCATATCACATTAACTCATCCTTGAAAACATTATGCATATAACATCATTAAGCAGAATTTGTATAATCATTCAGCATAACGTAAAATTAAGACTCCGAATTAAATTATATATATGACAAAATTACCAACTTCAAAGGATGGCTAAGCATAACACAGAATCAAAATGTCACAGTCTAATAGCTAGTAATCATGACAATTGTGAAAACTCCAATTAGCATCAGAGCCAAACTATGAGTAGGTAGCTGAATTAACCATTATAAAAGAAATGTACTATCCAAAGGACAAAACCTGTCATCACCAAAATGTACGAGTGCAACGGTAATTAACCAACTATCCAAAATCAGAGCAAAACAGAGAAGATAAAAATGTCACCATGCAAGTGCAATCTAGAAACAAAACAACACACAAGAACTATGCATCCCCTTCCTCGTCCTCCTCGTCATCTTCTTCGTCTTCATCCTCCTCTGCTGCATCCTCATCCTCATCCTCATCTTCATCTCGTTCTTCCTCCTCATCGTCTTCATCCTCCTCCTGTTCTTTAGATTTTACCAACGTAGGATCTATTCTCGACCCATCCGACGTCAAGAGATAGCCTCTTTTGTCAAACTGGGACCCCATATCATAATTAGGCTCTGTCACTAGAATGCGGGCCTTCTGCATCAACTTGGCCTGATTCTCACATATGTAGTCCAACCTAGAGTTGAAATAAACAAACTGGCAACGATGATACGCCTTCAGGTACTCAAGTTGCTCGCTCATAGCGTCTGGATCCGTGCCATTGTCAACTACGGGAATACTAATGCGCTTGGGCGCCACTACCTTTGACTTAGGGGGTTTAGCAGCACACATGGCTTTCAACTTGCTTAGCTTCCGAGGAAGCTCAGATGGAACTTTGATGTTTACGTTTACTACCGTTTCGGTGATGTGGCGATCCACTTGCGTGATTAGGTCTCCCTCACCAAGTTCAACTCCAGCCACACGACATAGCTCTGTGATGGTAGTTGGGAACCAAATGTGCTTCATTTTCTTGTCATTCACTTTTGTCCAGATAAGCCGTGAGATGATCCGTCCGATATTGACCTTTATGCCTTTTATGATGCAGAAAATCAGTGCAATCCTATCAAGTTGGACGTGATTCAAATGACGTATGGGCAGCAAACTTGTGTTTACAAAGTGGAGCCAAACCTTCGCTTCCCTCGATAGGCAAGTAGAGTGTAGAGCATTTTCTTTGGTGCTCACCCAGTCTGGTCCCAGTACACTACAGATAACAGCGGTCATATCTGCCTTAGGCGTGGAAGAAAGGATAGTTGTATGATCAGGTCCGATGTTATCATCTAAATCAAAGAACGAATTGATGGCAGAGGCAGAAAAATTCACTTTCTTTCCTCGCACGAACACCGTCCCACTTTCTACGACTGGTGCATTAGCGTAGAATTCATAAACCCATGGTAACACTGCCTCCGTCCTTGGGTGACAAAACATTTCCCAGCCCATAACCTGAATTTGCCCCACATATCCTATACTCCAGCCCCGTTTCTCCATCTTGAATCCTCTTTCGTAAATGGGCGGTATGGATTGGAGGGAATGAAATCTTTGGGCGGCTTCGTCACTGAAAAATTTCTGGCTTTTTTGCACAATCTCTTTCCCTTTACCCTTCTTCCTTGATGCCATAACCTACCCACAAAATCCGAACCCATAACTAAAGCGAAATGAGCAAATGTCTAGGGCTAACTCCAGATAGACTTAGGGTTATGAAATGTATACCTTTAGGAGCTCGTGAAGTCGAACGTGTGCCGTCGGCGGTTGTCGCAAGCTGCAGGAGAACCGCAAGTGTCAGACCTCCTCGTCTTCTATCGCCAGAATCCAAATATTCCTCCCGTCGGAACCACCGGTTGCTCACCCGCTCCCGGCGAAGCCGACCACTGGGACTATCTTCCCCGCGAGCTTCCGTATATGCCAACGCCGCCCCTCCGCCCTCACCCCTTTACGCGACTGTTTAGGGCAGGAAGATGAAAGAACGGGAGAAAAAGGGAGGCTAGCCGGTGAAGATGAGACCATGGCCTTTTATTGGATGCAGGCAAACCGGTTGGTCTAGGTAAAACGACCGGTTCAACCGGTCCGCCGGATTTGGGAGAACAAAAGGCAGGAATCAGGAAGTCGCAACCCCCTTATTATCGCGTTGCGACTTCCTGAGTTGGGCCGCCATTAGGGCTGATATCGAGTCGAGTTCGAGCGATTTTGACTCGGCTCGAAATCGAAATTTTCGACTCGAACTCGGCTCGGAATCGACTCGAAATCGGAATTGATTTCGAGTCGAGTCGGCTCGACTCGAAATGACTCGATTTCGAGTCGGCTCGAAATCGAATCGAGTCGGCTCGAAATCGAATCAGATCGGCTCGAAATCGAATCAAGTCGGCTCGAAATTGAGAAATTTTTCGTTTTATTCCTAATTTGCTCAAAATTAAATTGGGCAACCTATAAATTTAGCGAATGAAACACTTAAAGTCTTCATTCTTTTTATTTAGGTTTAAATTTTATTATTTTTAATTTTAAAATAAGAATATATTAATAAATATATAATTTTTTAAATTAGTTCGAGTTGATTCGAATCATATTTCGAGCGATTCAGGGTTGGCTCGAAATCGACTCGAAATCAGATTCGAGTCAAATTGAATCGACTCAAATTGAGTCGAATAAATTTTAACCGATTCCGATTCGGCTCAATTTTCGAACGATTTTCGAGCGACTTTCGAGTTTCGAATAATATGCTCAGCCCTAGCCGCCATGGCGCCGGTTCAACCGGACCGAACCGAACCACGGTTCGATTCACTCCTTCTTGTCCAATCAGTAAAATAAAGGTCGCAACCTGGTATTTTCAGGTTGCGATGCACAATTCAATATGAAAAAAAAAATTCAGATTGCTTCATGAATTTTGATCAAATGATATAAACATAATGATTTCTGCTTGCATGCATGATGCTGATGATATAAGCATTAACAAACGTACATTTTTATTATTATTATTATTCATTATTATATATATATATTTATTATTATTATTATTATTTAATTAATTAAACAAACAAACAACACTAACAGACGATGGGTTGCCTCCCACCAAGCGCCGAGTTTAAAACGTCTCAGCCGGACGTTCTTCTTCGCACTCGTTTTTATTTTAGCATGATGACCATCGTCTCTCGATGATCGTCGTCTTTAAAGTAATCCTTTAACCGCTGCCCATTAACCTTAAACTTGGATCCGTCCTTCTCATTACAAATTGTGATTACTCCAAATGGATGTACCTCCTCCACCCGAAAAGGTCCGGACCATCGTGACTTCAATTTTCCTGGGAATAATCTCAATCTTGAGTTATACAGGAGAACGAGTTGCCCTTCTTTGAACTCCTTTCTATGCAATCTCGAATCATGCCATTTATTCGTCCTTTCCTTGTACAACCTAGCATTTTCATAAGCGTTAGATCTGATTTCCTCCAATTCATTCAAATGTAAAAGTCTATTCTTGCCCGCTTCTTGGAGATCGAAATTCAATCTTTTTATTGCCCAGTACGCTTTATGCTCCAATTCCATGGGTAAGTGACAAGATTTTCCATATACCATTCTAAAAGGGGTCACACCTATGGGCGTTTTATAGGCAGTCCTATAGGCCCATAACGCATCATTCAACCTATATGCCCAATCCTTCCTAGTTGTACTCACCGTCTTCTCTAAAATAGACTTGATCTCTCTATTAGGGATTTCGGCTAATCCATTGGTTTGCGGGTGATATGCTAAGGACACTTTATGTGCTACACCGTATTTTTTAAGAAGTGATTTAAATTGTGTATTGCAAAAATGCGAACCTCCATCACTGATTATCGCCCTAGGCGTGCCGAATCTCGTAAATATGTTTGCTTTTATAAACTTGAGTACAACCTTGGCATCATTTTTCTGTATGGCAATGGCCTCCACCCACTTTGACACATAGTCCACTGCCAATAAAATGTAAACATTTCCTCCCGAATTCACAAACAGTCCCATGAAGTCAATGCCCCAAACATCAAATACTTCTACCTCCAGGATATAGGTCATAGGCATACTTGCCCCCCGATGAATATTGCCGGTCTTTTGGCATCTATCACACTTCTTAACAAATAAGTGTGCATCCCTAAACATTGTTGGCCAATAGAAACCAGCCTCTAGTACCTTCATAGCAGTTCGTTCTCCCATGAAGTGTCCTCCATAAGGAGATGCATGACACTTTTCTAGGATATCATGAACTTCTATTTCTGGTACACACCGACGAATCACTTGGTCAGCACATATCTTAAATACATATGGGGCATCCCATAGATAAAACTTAGCCTGATGAAGAAATCTTTTCTTCTGTTGATAATCTATATCTGGAGGCAAAATGTTACTCACAATGAAATTGACGAAATCAGCATACCATGGAATACTCGCCTCAGATATTGCCAGCAACCTCTCATCAGGAAAATTCTCTCTAATCTCTATGTCTAAAACCTTCTCACGCGCATACTCTAGCCGTGATAGGTGGTCTGCTACAGGATTCTCCGCCCCCTTACGATCCTTAATCTCTAAGTCGAACTCTTGTAAGAGGAGAACCCACCTAATCAGTCTAGGTTTAGCGTCTTTTTTTTCTACTAAAAATCGGATAGCTGCATGGTCCGTATAAACAATCACCTTAGAGGTTACTAAGTAGGAGCGAAATTTGTCAAAAGCAAAAACGACTGCTAATAACTCCTTCTCGGTAGTTGTGTAGTTTACTTGTGCATCAATAAGCGTCTTGCTAGCGTAGTAGATTGTATAAAAAAACCTTGTCGCGCACTTGCCCTAAAACCGCGCCCACAGCGAAGTTGCTAGCATCACACATAATGGTGAATGGTAAAGACCAATCAGGTGAGATAATAATGGGTGAAGAAATCAGATTTTTCTTCAAAGAATGAAAATCGGCTAGGCATTCCTCATCAAAGTAAAAGTGTGAATCTTTTTCTAATAAATGGCTTAGTGGTTTAGAAATTTTAGAAAAATCTTTAATGAAACGACGATAGAAGCCCGCATGTCCTAAAAAACTACGCACTCCCTTAACATTAGTTGGTGGGGGCAATTTCTCAATAACCTCTGTCTTTGCCCGATCTACTTCCAATCCCTTCTCCGACACCTTGTGTCCTAAAACAATTCCTTCTTTGACCATAAAGTGACATTTTTCCCAATTTAGGATCAAATTGGTTTGAATGCACCTATCCAAAGCCTTCTTCAACACTTTCAAACATTCATCAAATGATCTCCCAAATACTGAAAAATCGTCCATAAAGATCTCGATGCCCTCATCAATCAGATCAGAAAAAATAGCGATCATGCAGCGCTGGAATGTGGCAGGGGCGTTACACAATCCAAATGGCATTTTTCTAAATGCAAATGTCCCAAAAGGACAGGTGAAAGTAGTCTTCTCCTGATCTTCGGGAGCTACCATGATCTGATTATACCCCGAGTAACCATCTAAAAACAGAAATACTCATTCCCCGCTAACCTATCAAGAACCTGATCGAGGAATGGAAGTGGGAAATGATCTTTCTTAGTCGCTTTATTTAACCTTCGGTAATCCATACAAATCCGCCATCCAGTTACCGTTCTAGTGGGTATCAACTCATTGCTCTCATTTTTAACTACCGTAATACCCCCCTTCTTTGGCACACATTGAACAGAACTTACCCACCGGCTATCGGAGATAGGATAAATAATACCCGCATCCAACCATTTGATGATCTCCTTCTTGACCACTTCTTTCATTGGTGGGCTAAGTCTTCGTTGGGGTTCGATTGAGTCTTTTGCTTCTTCCTCTAAACGAATTTTGTGCATACAAATTGAGGGACTTATCCCTCTAATGTCTGCAATGGTCCAACCCATTGCCCCCTTATACTCACGAAGAACCTCAAGCAATTTCTTTTCCTTTTCCTTTACTAAAGATGCATCAATAATAACCGGTAGTGTGTTATTTTCACCTAGAAAAACATACTTTAAGTTTTCAGGTAGCGGTTTTAATTCAAGCGAAGGTGGCTCTAAGATAGAAGGCTTAGTGACCTTAGACTCACTTGGTCTACTTATTAATTCAAACATGTTAGCGTTTGGTATATGCTCATAAGTACTTAAAGCTTCTACAGTTTCTGTTAAGTCTGGGTCCTCTTCTATTTCTTTATTTGTTAACACACTTAGGATTTTAAGCTCCCAATCATTCTCATCATACATCATATGTATAGGTGCATTCACTTCCTCAATGGATAAACACTCCTCCTTATCATCCGGAAATTTCATAGCTTTGAGGATGTTGAACGTCACATTTTCATCATTAACTCTCATCGTAAGTTCACCCTTCTGGACGTCAATGAGTGTTCGTCCGGTGGCCAATAATGGTCTACCAAGAATGATGGGGACATCCTTGTCCTCATCCATATCCAGTATCACAAAATCAGCGGGGAAGATGAATTTATCCACCTTGACTAACACATCCTCTACAATTCCCTTGGGAAATGCTAGAGACCTATCAGCCAACTGTAGAGTAAGAGATGTAGGTGTGATCTCCCCTAGACCCAACTTCTTATAAATAGATAATGGCATCAAGTTGATGCTCGCCCCAAGGTCACATAAAGCTCTCCCAACAAACTTTAATCCGATAGAACAAGGAATTGTGAAGCTACCAGGGTCCTTAAGCTTAGGTGGCAACTTCTTCTGCAATATAGCACTACACTCCTCAGTCAACGCCACTATCTCTTTATCAGCAAACTTCCTTTTCTTTGCCAAGATATCCTTCATAAACTTGACATAACTAGGCATTTGCTCAAGTGCCTCAGCAAATGGGATATTTATAGTTAGTTTTTTGAAAATCTCCATAAACTTTTGGAATTGTATGTCAAGTTTGGATTTAGCAAGTCTAGACGGAAATGGGGGTGGTGGATAGACTACTTCTTTCTTTTGATTTACTTTCTCTTCTTGTTTCTCTCCCACATCCTTTTTCTCACCCAACTCGTCCTTCTCTAATATGCTCGACTCACTTGGCTTCTTAATCGTCTCTTCTTCCCTAACTTGCTCAAGCAACCCCTCCCCACTTGGAATCTCTACACCACTCCTCAATGCAATGGCTTTGCAATGATTATTATGATTATCTTTTGTTGGATTGGGTGTGGTATCAGAAGGTAGAGTTCCAATGGGCCTTTGACTTAATGAATTTGCAAGTTGTCCCATAGTCGTTTCTAGCGATCTTAACGATGATTCTATTCCTACCATTTTTGAATCATACTTTTGGAACATGCCTAAGATAAACTCATCTGTCATCTTTCTTTGGTTTACTTGTTGGGGTTGAGAGTTATTATTGATAGGTAGGTGATTTAAATTTTGATTAAATCCTTGTGGTTGATTCATCCCTTGATTATTTTTCCAGGAGAAATTCGGATGATTCCGCCACTCGGGGTGATAATGATTGGCAAATCCAGGTGGAATTTGCCTTTGTGCTCCTCCTACATAATTTGCCTCTTCAGAAATTTGATTCAATTGCTCCACCGTCAATGGAGCACTAGATGAAGGTTGTGATAATGAATCTAATCTCTTATTGATTAGAGTAAACTGTGATGCCATTTGAGCGGCCAAGGATGTGAATTGGTCCACTTGGTGGATACCAACCGGATTGTTGTTCCCTTGACGCTCATAGGCTTGGTAATTATTTGTAGTGAGGTCTTCAAGGATTGCATACGCATCCTCGGGATACTTCTTAAGCAACGATCCTCCTGCAGCGCCGTCTACTAAAATCATGGTTGCAGTTTGCAAGCCATTATAGAAGGTGGAGACTTGCTGATGTAGGGCTAACCTATGATGGGGACATTTCCTTAATAGCTCCTTAAAACGCTCTCAAGCGTCGTATAATGTCTCTCCGTTACCCTGTGTGAATGTGGTTATATCCCTTATCAACTTTGCAGTTTTAGATGGCGGAAAATATTTATGCAAGAATTTTTCCACTAACTGCTCCCATGTCGTGATAGAATCGTTAGGCAAAGAGTCTAACCAATCCTTCGCTCTCCCTTCTAAAGAAAATGGAAACAATCTTAACATTATTGCATCTTCTGATGCTCCGTTGAACTTAAACATATCGCAAATTGCTAAGAAGGTTCGTAAGTGGGAATTCGCATCTTCATGACCTAGACCCCCAAACTTATTATTTTGCACTTGTTGCATAATTAGCGGGTCCATTTTAAAATTATTAGCAGCAATTGCTGGTCGAGCGATGCTGAAGTGTACACCTCCCCTTAGAGGTGTATTATACTCGTGACAAGTCATACGTGGTGCCGCAGGTTGGCCATTTTGTTCCACCTGACCATCATTATTATTAGCATTATTTGGTGCAGGATTATCCATCGCAGGATGAATAATATTCACGTTTCTAGCTTCTCTTCTGTTTTGTCTACAGGAGCGCTCGATTTTGGAATTCAAAGACAATAATTCTACTTGCCTATACCTGGACATACACCGTACCGACTTCTAATGATTTCAAAATAAAAAAAAACAAACAAGCAAACAAATACTTGATCTCTAAATACTAAGGATTCACTAATATTGTAAGAAATAACACTAAATCAAAAACACCTCCCCGACAACGGCGCCAAAAACTTGATACGCCCAAAATAGATTTACGTAGTAACGCAAGTATACGTGCCGAATCAAGTAATATAGAGTGAGAAGTGATCGTTCCCTCGAAGAAGTGATTAATTAGCGCTCACAATTACTAGTTCCTCCTATTCTTTAAATTCAAGCAAGATAATTAAAGTGATTTAATTACGAGAATTTTAGAGACAATAATAAATAAATAAAAAAAACTAAATTGATCTTACTTCGTTTACTTTTTCCAATTTGGAGAAGTAGTCTCGTATATTGTTTTTCTTAGACTATTGTGATGAATTTTCTTAGTAACCTCTCATGATTGGTTGATTACTATCCTACAACGATTTTTAAGATAGATGACATTATCTCTCGATCTCCAAAATCCGCTTATCCTAATTCCTCTAGTTATCTCTAACTTAGGCAGATTTAGAATAACATGAAGGTTTAAAATCGATATTGCTAACTCAAGATGAAATCTCTTCCTCTCTCGACGTTATATCAGGGTTTACGTTACACTTACACCGCTCTTCTCTCGAATCTTGCAGTGCAGTAAAAAGATGGAATTCTGACTAAAAGAATTACGCGACTCCTCTCTCGAATTTTGTCGCATAAAATGAGGATTCAACCCTAGACTAGCGAGACTCCTCTCTCGAATCTCGCCTCGCTATCTAAAAGAAGAAACTTACTCAAAAATTCCACAGATAAAACACATAAACCTAATAAAAATAGATCATCAACCAAACATGAAAGTAAATTTGAAATCAATTCATCACAATAAGTCTAGAACTTACAACACACAAGACTTTTAAAATTTAGTTCATAACGATGGAGAAATCACACACCATGGTTGGGAAGTTCTTACAAAACATGATGGAAATTAGTCCTAACCGCTGTAGAATCCTTTTCCCGAGGTTGCTCACTTGATCCGTCCGGAGATTTGTCGTCTTCCTCGCGTAGGAAGAGCAACCCTAGGTTTTCCTTCTCTTCTTCTCTCCAATGGAAATCCCCCCTTTTTCTCATTCAATCTTCTCTAATATCCTTGATTTGGTGTAGTTATTTTCTCTTAAAAAACGTAGGCACCCCTTTGGAAAGAAGCAACTTTTCATATTTGAAAACGGCGCCAATTTTAAATTTCAAAATCTGAAATTCGTCCAGACCACGTTGCAACCTGCTTTTCTGCGCGTTGTGACCTGTTTTCCTGGTTATGATTCTTTGGGCAGATTTCTTTCTCCAATAGAATTCTTTGGCAATTCCTGCACTAATACATTGGAAAAAGACCGGATTAGCTTTAAATTAAATAAATATGAATTAAATTCTCATTTTCATTTTATTTAAACTCATTATAAGCATTTATAGCGAATATTAAGACAGGAAATTGGGTTAGATAACTTCTTTTTGAGAAGTTATCAGGGGTAGGTTTTGTGATGTGGATAACGCTCCTGCGGTACATGGTGTGGAGACTTGCCTTACGGGAAGCCTCGACCCCCCCACCCCCCGTGGATCACTCCGATCCCTCCCTGGGTCCCAACATCTGCTCGGTCTTCACACCTGTCCTCCTCTGCCCGAGGCAGGACCTCATCGATCCGTACTCCTTGGCGGTTTTACTGCTGCTGCTGCTCCCTGTTTCCTCTCATCTCGAGGAACTCCGGGCACGTGGCTGTGGCGTGCCCTTCCTCCTGATTGAATTCACAGTAGGGCAGCTCCACCCTAAACTCCCTTCTTCTCCTCCGCGCTGCTCTCCTCCTCTCCCCCATGGTTATGACCATAGCCTGGTCCTGATTGGGAATAGGTTGTCTCTGGCATTGCCTCCCTCCTGGGGGATAAAACTGGCCCTGACCTCCCTGGCGGTTATCCCCCCCATGGTGGCCTCTCCGCGGCCCTTGGTCTTTCCACTCCGTCCTCCAACCCAACCGATGGTTCGGCTCCTAACGCCCCTACCTGGGCTGCTGCTGTTGTTCCCTCTGCTAGGGTTCAGCTCTCCTCTCCTCCTGACCTATGCCCCCTCTGGGCCTTTCATCCTCCGTAGCCTACCTGGCTAACTTTCGAGCAAACTCCGGGTTCGATGCCTCCCCGTCGACTTCTCTTGCCGCCCTCTCCATTAGCTACTCGTAGGAGAGGGGCGACACCCTCTTCAGCTCCATTCGAAAGAAACCCTACTGTATCCCCAAAGTGAAGGCCATCATTAGGGTATGCCCTGACATCTTCTGGACCTGGGTCACCTCTTCCTGAAACCGATCCACGTAGCTCCCCAGGGTCTCGTTCACTCCCTGTTTGATATGGAACAAGGACTCTGACTCCTTCTTCCTCCTCTTGGAGGTGGTGAAACTCAAAATAAACCCCCAGCGTAGGTCCTTAAAACAGTAGATGGAATTGGCCGGCAACTGGTGGAACCACTCTCTCGCCTTCTCCTTGAGGGTAATGACAAAGAGCCTGCATTTGAATCCATCCGACATCTGTCGGATCAAGACCATGTCCTCAAACCATTGGACGTGTTGGACTGGGTCTCCCTTCCCGGCGTAGTAAGACATCTCGGGCTCCCTGAAACCCTCTAGAACCGGAGTAGAAGAAACCAGTTCGCTGAAGGGGCTGCCTCCCCCTACCGGCGAGCTGGGGGGGGGGGGGGTCTCGCACCCCCATCTCGCCGAACCTGCCGCTGCTTGCCGATCTGGTGAAGAGCACCCGCCCGGGGAGCTCGCCGCCTCTCCCTTCCTCGGCAACCTCCTTCCCATCTCACCTGCCGGGAGCGTCCTCGCCGAGAGTTGGAACCACGAGAATAGGGGCCGCTGGTGTCGAGCACTCGGCATGCGCGCCGAGTGTGAATCTTACAAAGCCGAGTACTTCCTGCTTGAATTCCTCGAACATCCCCATCGTGGTAAGAGGTGGGGGGGGGGGGCGGCGAGTCGGACCTGTCCGAGCCTTGCCCTTCTCCTGTCATTGAGCTCGCTGAAGATTTTCTGTGCTGACCACGGTCAACGCTTACAGCACCAAAATGTTGAAACCGAGAATTCGGTCTCGATGGAGTTCACCCTTGGGGAAGGGGTGAACGCACACCTACTTCTCTCCTGCAAGAAAAACAACAAGGAAAAAGAACAGGAGACTGAACTAAGGGCCCGGTGCGGAGGACCCACCACACACCCGGAAGATCTCTGAGCACTTCCCCTCCTTAGCCAAATGCCGGGCTAAGGTACCTCAGAAAGCGCTAGAAGGTTAGGAGATAAGTGAGCCTGCCTTCTGAGGTACCCATTGAGTTCTATTTATAGATTTATGAAAACGGAATGCAAATAGTCAACCTCCGCTGTTCTAAACCGCTATGTGCAGCCCAACTGGGTCTGCCAACAGCGTAAATCCGCTGTTCTAACTGGCTATGGGCAGGGCAGCAGAGGCAAAATGGTAAAAACACATCGCAGATCACTAGACGAGTAGCCCTCCACAAATAGTACTCGGCAAGGGCGGCGAGTGCTCGATGGAGCTGACACTCACTGCCTATCTTTGACCTTGGGCGAGTACGAGGCCGGCCTGCCCTACTCGCATGCCGCAGGCTTGTTGATCGGTTCGAACTCGGCGAGCGGCTCAGAGCTCGACGAAGGGCCCAGATCTCGGCGAACATCCCAGAACTCGATGAACAACCCAGAGCTCGACGAAAGGCCAAGAGGTCAACAAACAGGGCTTGGTTAGTACGAGCTCGACGAAAGGCCCAGAGCTCAACGAACAGGGCTTGACGAATACGAGCTCGCCTCCCAAAAAAATCTCACCCCGCCTGGGCGAGCCGGAGACTGCCGAGCTCCCCCTCCTATCGAGCTCGCCCAGGGACTCGGACTGTCTGATTTGACCGGTCTGGCTCCTGCTGACCCACTCACCGGTCAGTCTAAAATGAATATAAATTTGTGTTTCTGAACATAGCTCCCCCACTACAATTTAAATTGGAATTGTTAGAGGGACAACACTGTTCGCTAGTCGCACTCAATTGTTAGAGACACCACACTATTTGAAGATTCGATAGACGCACTCCAAATTGTTATTTGCACCGCAGCATTGTTAAAGTCCCCAAACTTGATTCTTTCGTTAAAAAGCATGGAAATCACAACATTACAACATGATTGTTAAAAAAACAAAATATTGGAAACAAAAAGTCGTTAATATTGTTTTCATTGTTTTCTATGACCTTCATATTCCTACAAAAAAACAGAAGTAAATTGTTTAAATATTCAAGTAAATATGTAATATAAAAACGGGAAAAAAGAAAGTAATGGTTATTCACCTTGATCAAAATTCTCTAAACCGACAATTGAACTATTTTTTTGATTGTCGGTGGAAGTGTAAAACAATGATCACTTGATATCTCTACTACAACAACATTATAAAAATGTGCAATTAGAAGACCCATATTGGGTACCATCCATTTTTCAACCCGGGCAAGAGAGATTGTACAATCGAGAGAGTTACAACTCTTGTCGCTTTGCATGTTTTGCCGAATACTGAATCATATATGCTTTTATGATTTTCAAGTTCTAAGTAGAGATCTTTCCTTATTTGAACGCTATCTTCATCTTTATTGAAGCCTTGACAAATAACCCAAAATCCGCAATGGCTTGATTATGTTTCCCACATTTGACAGTTATCCTTCAATCATCAACATTTGCAAATTTTTCCTGTAACAAAAAATCTGACAATCACATCTCTTGATGATTTTCGAACACATTTCTTCATAAAGGCTTTCTTGTTTTGATTGCCTCCGTAACGTTCACCTCAATCTCAACCTAATAACACACTAGGTGTTAAACGACCAATTAGCTTATCTGAACGTGTTATTGTGATAACAAATCTCAAATTTCGGCCGAATAATCAAGCTCATGACTCAGCTAAGGATTCTCTTGATGGAAAAACTTGATCAACGGCAAAATTAGAACTTACATCTACTTTAACTTCCTTAGGAGATTCTTTATTATGCACAATTTCAATAGACAATTCCATATTAGAACTCCCCTCTATACCACATACAAACAAACCCCCAAATATACACTCATACTTGCAACATAATTAATAAACATTGAAATGAAGACCATTATAACATCTCTTGCACCCTAACATTGCATGATCACACTCACATTGCAACATAATTAAGCCAAAATGAATTCCAACAAAATATACCCTTATGAGTTCCGAGTTGAATGTTTGACATTGATGTCAAAGCAAGAATCACAATGGAATACTGGCAACAAAAGACAATCACAATGAATAACTCATACCTGAATTGGAATCATAATAACACAACTTCAATCATAGGGTTTCAAACGCTTGCAAAAATCAACAAAAGTAAAATGCGATCTTAATCGCTTGACCGGTCGAATTAAGTTTCCGTTTGGAGGGACTTATTTTCACCGGTCAAGCGGTAATTAAGGTCCGATTCATGCGGTCGTAACCGCTTGACCGGTGAAAATAAGTCTCACCAAACAGAGCCTAAGTCCCCCAAACGGAGCCTAAATGAATATTTGTCGCAACAAAGCTATATGAGTTTCAACATTTACAACAATCCACACAACAAGGCTAAATTAAAATATTCAAAATATAATTTCCTTTTTAATTCAAATTAAAAAATGACACATGGAGCCTACACACACTGGAGAAATTAATGCAAAAATTGGGGCTCTTGTAGCGTGCTATTGCTGCTCTTGCGCATCGCCTATGCGTTGCACTATTGCATTGGCTGGGGCATTCCTACTAAATTCAAAATAAATCTTAATTAATTTACTACAATTATTTGCTATTTTAAATTATTTATTAGTTAAAAACGATAATGCAATTTGGAAATTTATTCCCTTAGTATAAAATTGAAAATTTGTTTTTTATTTTTTTAAAAAATAAGAATTTAATAAAAGAAGAGCATGACCTAAATTTCCAACATTTACAGAAAATATAAATTGGGAATGAAATAGGAGTTTTATCAGATTAAAAAGACAACCTCCCGTCGGAGCTACTCTAAGCAATTCCTACTTCTGCGCTGGATCGATCCTTTTTGGCGACTCGCTGTGCGCGATCGATTGCTCCATCGTCGATTGATTCTTCTAGTGCACGTCGTCGGTGCAACGATCGATTATTGCAGCACTGATTGATCCTTAGATCTATTTTATCCATCGCCAGCGTGCACAATATCAAAGACCGCTCCATTGCGCAACCGTTCCACATGCCAACTACTCCTTTATGGTATGGATCATTCACGCGAGACTCCTCTGCCCGAGTTGAATTGCGTCTCCTTTCTCTTTCACATGTTCTTGAAGATTCATAGCCGAAAAATGACATGCATATAACATCACCCTAAATTTAACAAGTTTACAATATTTGCAACCGTCCCATTAAGATGCAATAGTAAATGACGTTAGAGGGCAAGGTGGGTGTAGGACCAAGCAAGGTAGTTGGTGCTTCGAAAGGCACAATAGTAATAACGGCAGATGGGAACGGTGTTTCACATGAGTGACATGCACAGGAGGTGCACCCCTAGCTACGGTTTTAGAAGACGAGCTTGAAGAATTCATCCATCAACCAATTGGTTATTGTAAACTGACTGAACAAAAACGGACGAGTGTTGCAAGAAGGATAGGTTAAGTCACCCGCAGGAAGGAGTGAGGACGACACACATTGGAACAAGAACATGCGAAAGTTGAAGGAGCAATCAATCACAGAAGGCGCCGTTCAAACTCGGGCAGAGGAGCCACTGGTTGGACTATCAATTAAGGATCGATCAGGGCATGATCATATATGAGGAGTGGCTGGCCTGTAGAACGGTTGCGCATTGGAGAAGTCTTTGATAATGTGCGCGCTGACGATGGATAAAATAAGACTATATTTGGTTCGGCGGTGGCGGGTGCATCCGGTGGGTCGACAAGCCACTTTTGAACCGGAGGGGAAGAGGTGGGGGTCAAAACGGAGCGGATAGGTGCCGTTTCCACCTTGCTGCGGGTGCAAACAGAGCAAACGCCTCCGCCGGCCGTTTGTTTATCCGCCGTTCAGCGACGTTTGCTCCAAACAGAGACGGCGAAACGCCGAACCAAATGAAGCCTAAATCTAAGGATCAATCAGTGCTGCAACAATCAACAACCGATCATTGCACCGAGCGCACAAATGTTCGCCGGAACGAGTCGCCCAAAAGGATGGATCCATCACAGAAGTAGATATTGCTATGAGTCGCTCGCACAATAATTGTCTATAACCCCTATTTCATTTCAAATAATTGTTGGTAATTTAGACAATGCTATCCTTTTATTTTATTCTTTTTTTAATATAGAGAAACAATATTTCAATTTCATGATAAGGAAATAATTTTTCATTTAAGTAATAAATAATTTGAAATAAGAAATAATTTAAGTAAAATAAATAAAATTTATTTTGAATTTAGTAGGGGTGCGCCAGCCTATACAGTAGTGCAACGTATAGGCGACACGCAAGAGCCCCAATAGCATGCTATTGTGACGGACTCTTCCCCAAACAAAAATATTTTAATATCATGGTGGGCCCATAACCCACGTATCAGATATTAAACTGATAAGAACAGATACTACACTTGATCTTAGCCAAAAGGCCGAGTCAGGTATGCTTTGGATAGAGCTGCCCTTTGTCTTTTATAAGTATGATGAGGCCGTCTATATTAATCCCTGCGATGTGGGACTAATAATGTGAGGATTAGATTTGGAGGGTGGCCGGCGGATTGGTTTTCTGTTTTAAATTATAATATTTGCATTAATTTATCCATTGCGTGTGGGCTTCACGTGTCACTTGTTAATTTGAATTATAAAAACAAATTATATTCTGAATATTTTTAATAAAATATATTTATTTAAGAAAGATACAGATGAATTAAAATATGTTGCTTTTAATATACCAGTGAGTGGCACGTGCCTTTGCTCCTATGACGAATCGTGATTGTGTTTGGGGGTGGGGTGGGGGGGGGGGTGGCGCCGAGTTTCTCTCTGGTATGAGGGCGAAAAAAGGGGGAGGGGAGGGAGGACAAAGAAAAAGAGGGGGAGGAGAAGAAAAGTGAGAGAGAGGGAGAAAGAGAGAAGTGGGAAAGAAAGAAAAAAAGGAAAGGAGGGAGAGAGAAAGTAGACAATGTTATAAGCAATTCTATAATGACTAATCGTAATCCATTGATATTCACAGTCCATTAATTTTATTCACAGTCCATTAAATTTATTCACAGTCTAATTGAATGGGCCGTTAGTGTTTTCTAAAGGATTATACAACTCTCTTCAATCTTTAATTGCCTTCCACTTTTATGATTTTTTGTTTGTGCTTTTACATGGTTTTTTTTTGTTGTCTTTTTGTCTTGCAACTATCTCTCTTGGGTTAGGCAGGAATGTTGTAAATGTCTTGCGCATAATAGAGCTCATGGTTCTATAATATCAAATTCTCATACTATAAAATGGAGATTTTTCACTGATAATGTGAATGATTTCTTTCAAAAAGTACATGATTTGATGTTAATTGTGATTCTTTTTTATGCTAGAATACTTCTATTTATATAACTAGGGCTGCGTTTGGGGGACTTATTTTCACCGGTCAAGCGGTTATGACCGCATGAATCAAATCTTAATTAAGGTCCGGTTCATGCGGTCGTAATCGCTTGACCGGTGAAAATAAGTATCCCCAAACGCAGCCTAGATTGCATTTCCCTCTCAAATTTTTTACCCGATAATTTGGCATCATTGATTCTAGTTATTTTATTACTACGAAATTAGATTGGAGAGGTGATTTTACTATGTGCTTCTTTAAATATAGAGTCAAATCTAAGTTGAGTTTTTCATTTTAGGTTTTTCGTATTTTGTTCCTTTTTTTAATTTCATACCACTAGAGTTTGTAAGCTCATTTATGAGGATACTGATTCGGATAATCATAGCAATAACATCTTCTATATACAGATCATCATCCTTATCCACAGTTCATACACATTATATATATATAGTTTAGCCGGGAAAATTACTTACTTCAAAATTCGGATCAAAGCATCGTAAGGTTACTGGTTCAGCGGTCAGGCTCGACGGCTAACGAGCTAAGACACGAAAACTAGCAGATAAAGGACCCCAGACGCTGCGGTAGGGAGGCCCAACCACGTACCCAAAAACTTAGAAGAAGCAACCTCTCCACAACCAAAAATGGTCGAGCAGGGTATAGGGTAGATTGACTGACAACAAAGTCGTGACGACTAACAGGGATAGTCGCAAACTCGCGCGTCTGTCTCTCTAAATAAAGGATTCAAAGGCTCAGCGTGCTGTCTAGGAAAAAGGCGGTCGAGATCTTTTGCGAGATTTCGAAGTCCATCTTTTCGTACCTCTGTGGTCCTATTTATAGGCCAATCCAAACAGGGGGGGTCTTATTTATAGGCCTACCCCGAGCGACTAGACGACTTCTCAGGAGGAGCTCGCTCGATTGGGCGAGTAACGGGTCTAGTTGCCTACCTGACGAGTATGCGAGTGGAGCTCGCCATACTCGCCCCAGACCTTCTGCCTTTTTGCTCGTTGACTCTGACTTCTGTCTTGACCTGCTGACTTTGACCCTTGCTGACCTAACTCTGGAGGGGTCCACCCTCAAAGAATATGGGTTGTACAAATCCCCGCTCTTTCCGAGCGACATAGGAGTTCGAAAAGAAACATCCAACACTTATTCGACGAGCTGCTTGAACGAGTATCAAAGTTACTCGTTTCTGATGGATGTCTGCTAAACTCTATAAATATGGGGGTGGCTGGTCTTTGAGGCACACATTTTTGAACTCGCAAGGTCGTCGCCCTGTTGAATTCTTTAAAAGGCGCTGATCGATCTGTTTATGCCTGGCTGATTTGCTCCTTGTATTCGCAGCTCCTCCGCCGACTACTTCAGGAGAGCCTCTAAATGTCGCTCCACTGCAAGCAACTCCGTTGGTCCCCCTGCAAGCTCCGCAACAGCCTCGATCCGGGCATACCGTCTTGATCATCGTTGGATCTAAGAAAGGATCCGACAAACAAGACCCTGAGGTGAGGGACGAGGATCTTCCGACGATGAATACCTTGCACCCTGGGGAAAGCAAGGCCCCTCAAACTGCGACCACTACAATTTTGTCGGCGGCGAGCATACCTTTGTCTCCGCCACCTCCTCCAAAAAACTCGCAACAACTGAGGAGCACACCTCTACCGCCTCCTCCTCCCCCGACAAGCTCGCTACAATCGAGGACGACCACTCCACTGCCGCTGTCACCTCCTTTGCCGCTGAGCAATGAAGCTTGTACTGAAATCTGTTTGGAAACTACGGTTCCTCGGATTCCGCTGGAGAGCTCGGCGCGAGATTCAGAAAGTAGGCGCCCCAACTACTTCCCGTCGAGGATTGAAAGTTGCGACCATGGAGGTCGCAGACAGGGGCAGCCTGCCAATCTCCCAGGCGTCTCGTCATCGGGCCTGCGAGAATCAACTCGCCGCAGCCCTTCCCCTCGACGATCTTGATCTCCTCAGCAAGGTAGCTCGCATTGATGATGAACTGATCTGACTGCTGCTGCTGACTTCTAACTGACTTGGCGACTTATCTCTACTTTGACAGGTCGCCCTTCAACCCATGGAGCGACTTTCATTAACGCCTTTGGGCTCTCTGGAAATGAATATCACCATGCTGCCGCCCGCGCCTACATTGCGCTGGAAATCAAGTTCGATCAACTCGCCATTTGCGAGCCTTATTGCCGGATCTCGACATTGGAGGTGAGGATGGCGAGGATGGAAGAGTTACAGGACTGGCTGGTTGCCTACGAGATGTGCTTCCACCTGATTAACGAGCTGGATCGGCGTCAAGCGATGACTAACCATCGCATTCGGCTTTACGAGGAAGAGTTGGTCGGCATGCGAGCGAGCATGAGATCTGCTGGGACCCTTGCGAGGATGGAGGACCGATTGCGGCGAGGAGACGATGCGCTGGCGGTGACTGGCAAGCACTTCCGACGTGCTCGTAAGATGGGCTGGGTCAGGCGACATCCACCTATTCTAGAGAAGCGTCCTACCAGGACTTAGATTTTTTCTTTTATTTGTGCACGCCACTTGGCGACTGTTGAAGTATGACTGGGCGTACTGGAGGTTAAAATCAGCGGGTTGTTAACCGCGTGGTCAGGCGGCTTATCTCCAGTGGATTGATGTCCAGACTGTTGCTGTTGGTGTCCGGGCAGTCTTGCTGCCTACTACTGCGACATGTTCTTTTCTGTCTCTGGTGTTGCCGAGCGGTTAGTGTTGTCTAACCACGCGGCCGTGTCGGCCTGATCGGTCACTTTGTTCTAGCCGCCCAGCTCTGTATTTTGCTTTTTTAGTCCCACATTGTTTATATGTATTCTCTCTTCTCTCCACCATTCTATAAAAGGGAGGGCATGCCTTTGTAAAGGATAACTTTTTGGATAATAAAACTTTCAATTATTCAAAGTTCTGACTCCTTTTTGTTCGCATGTTCGCTACTTTCACATGGTATCAGAGGAAACGATCGATTCCTCCTGATTCTCTGCCTCCTATCCCCGCGACTTTTCTCTTTTCTCGCCCAGATTATTCTCAGCTCGCGCGGCCTCTTTTCCCTTGTCGCTGCACTGTTTGCGCGACCTTTGTCCGTCCTTTGCTCTGCTTCTTGGTCGTAGCCCGTCTTGCCGCTGGTGTGTTGACACCGTGATCGTTGCAGCTATCTCCTTTGTCTGCTGCGAACTTCTTCTAGTTGCGCGGGTTCCCTCGTGTTCGCACGGGTTCTTTTTTCTCGCGCACTTCTCTATTCGTGCGATCTCCGTTCCTGTTCTCTACTCTGCTTCTAGGTCGTGGCCCTTCTTGCCGCTGGTGTGCGAACACCATGACCGTTGCAACCTCTCCTCTTTTGTCCGCTGCGGACATCCCTTTGTCGTGCGGGTTCCCTTGTGTTCGCGCGGCTTTTTTCTTCCCTTCCTATCTGCGCGACTTCTATTCTTCCCGCGCGGTTTGCTGTGTTCTCTATTGCCAATTCCGATATCTCCACCCCCGTCATCTCTACCTCCACCACTCCTGTGGCTCATCCCCCTCTTCCTCCCACTCCTTCCGGCAACCTTGGCATGGTTTCTAAACTTGTTGGTTCCAACTATCCGGATTGGAGCGTGTCTTTCACCTTTCTCCTTCATTCTTAGCAAAAACGTCATCATCTCACCGATGACCCTCCTCCTCCCGGATCTGCTCAATTTGATGACTGAGATGTAAGTGATGCGCTTGTCCGCACTTGGCTGGCCAACAGCCTCTCTGATGAATGTCTTCCTATTATTCTCCGTGACGAGACGGTCAAGGCAGCATGGATTCACCTTGCTGCTCTCTACTCAAAGGGGCCCTAGACGTCCCACATTTACACTATCTATACGGACCTCTTCGCTCGCCCTTCCATGTCACCTGCTGCGGCGTATCAGCAGGTTCAGTCCCTTAGGGACGAGATCCTCCAGAATTGCCCCTTCTTCGCAGACTTGGCCGAACAACACAAGCACTTCCAGGAACTCCTGGTTGTTTGTTATCTTCTGTGACTTCCAGAGTCCTATGGTATGATCCGTCAGCAGATATTGGGCAAGGCGGAATCTCCCACTTTGGATGCTACTGCGGCTCACATCGCCATTGTTACTTCACTGCTCCAACGTCCTATGTTATCCTATTCTCCTCCATAGGACTCCTATGCTCACTGAGCTCAGCAGGGTGGCTTGAGTAGCCGCAACCATTCAGGAAGTTGTGGCTCGTCCAAATTTCTCTGCTCTCACTGTGGCCGTACCGACCACCTTGTCGAACGCTAGTGGCAGAAACATCCTCATCTTCGCCCCTCTAGTGATACATCTTCCTCTACCTCTGCCTCCTCTTTGTCGTCAGCCTATGTTGCCACGACTTCAGGTAGTTCCCACGTCGTTACCCAAGGTAAATGGCTGATTGACTCTGGTGCTAAAAATCACATGACCGGTAATCCTCAGCGCTTCTCTCTTCTAGAAACACATGATCGATTGCCCCCAGTTCTTGTTGCTGATGGTTCTCCTTCCCCGGTTCATGGGACGGGCGTCTTCCAAGTCACCCCGTCGCTTCGCTTGATTGACACTCTTTATGTCCCGAAGTTTCCTTGCAATTTATTATCTGTTACTACTTTATGCAAACAACTTCAGTGCTCCGTCTTATTCACTCCTACTTCGTGTTCTTTCCAGGACCCGAGAACCCAACGAACGATTTCTACTGGGACTGAGAACGGCGGCCTCTACTTCCCCGACAACGTTTCCGCGCTCTCCGCCTTCTCCTCATCTTCCACAGATCTTCTTCAATGGCATCTTCGCCTTGGACATCCTCCTCCTCGAATTCTTCGTCAGCTTCTGCCCCACTTACCTCACACCAGTCCTCCGCTAAACTGTGATGCGTGTCAGCTTGGCAAACATCACCGCTCCTCCTTCCCGGCGAAATAAGTTCGTGGCTCCACTCTCCCGTTTGATCTCATTCATTCTGATGTCTGGGGTCCTGCTCCTACCCTCACCGTTGGTTGGGGTAGCTCTTATTTTGTAACTTTTATTGATGATTTCTCTAGATGTACCTGGGTGTATCTGTTAAAAGATCGCTCTAAAATATTCTCTGTATGACAATCTTTTTATTATATGATTAAGACTCAGTTTGATGTTTCTATTAAAGTATTTCACTCTGATAATACTAAGGAATATCTAAGTCATGAGTTTTCTTCTTTTTGCGTGCAACATGGGCTTCTTCATCAGACCAGTTGTGTTTACACCTCCCAGCAAAATGGGGTGGCGGAGCGTAAAAATCGTCACCTCCTCGATGTCGCTCGCACTCTCATGACTCAGATGCAGGTACCCTGCTCCTACTGGGGATATGCTATTCTTATCGCCTGCTATCTCATTAATCACATTCCCTCTACCGTTCTCCATGGCAAGACCCCTTTCTCCATTCTCTACCTGGGCAAGGAACCATTTCCTCTCTCTCTTCGTATCTTTGGGTGCACGGCGTTTGTGCAAGCTCCTTCCGCCACTCGCGACAAGCTTTCCCCCCGTTCCACCAAGTGTGTCTTTTTGGGATACTCTACTACTCAGAAAGGCCATTGTTGCTTCGACCCCGTTCTACGCAAGCAATTTGTCTCTGCGGATGTCACCTTCTTCGAAAATGCGTCCTACTTCCCTCCTGACTCATCTCTTTCCCCTGCTGACTCTGATTCTCTACCGTTTCCCCCCACTCCTTCCATGCAGGTCGATGTATCTCCTCCTACATCATCTCCTCCTCCGTCTCAACCTCCCTCCCCACCTTCTTCTCCCTCTTCTCCGCCGTCGTCGCTCTCTAGTCCCGAGCCAGCATTCTCCTCCACGGACGCTCCGGTCGCTGAGGCACACGTCGAGCTGGATCTTCCCATCGCTCTCCGCAAAGGGGTGCGGGCGTATACACAACATCCGCTTGCGGCAGTTGTTTCCTATGATCGGCTTACTCCATCTCGCAGGTCCTTTGCTTTGGATATCTCGGCCACTGCCACTCCCCGCACCTACCAAGAGGCCCTTGCCATTCCGCATTGGAAAACTGCCATGGATGAGGAAATTACCACTCTTACTGAAAGAGGGACCTGTCAACTTGTTCAACCACCGGTGGGTACTGATGTCGTTGGCTGTCGTTGGGTGTTTGATGTGAAGTTTCGCCCAGACGGCACTGTGAATCGCTACAAGGCTCGGCTGGTGGCCAAAGGCTTTACACGGACGTATGGGGTTGACTACTTTGACACCTTCTCTCCGGTCGCTCGCCTCAGCACCATCTGGGTTCTTCTCTCTGTGGTCATCAACAAGGATTGGGCAGTTTCCCAACATAATGTTAAGAATGTCTTTCTCTATGGAGATCTTCAGGAAGACATCTACATGGAGCAACCTCCTGGGTATGTTGCTCAGGGGGAGACACGAGTATACCAATTGAAGAAGGCCATCTATGGCCTGAAATAGAGCCCTCGGGCGTGGTTCGACAAGTTCAGTAGAATTGTGCTTGCCATCGGCTTTGCAAGGAGTTTTGCCGACCACTCCTTGTTTATTTGCAAAACCGCCTCGGGACTGGTGGTTTTAGTGGTATATGTGGACGACATTCTTCTGACTGGCGATGACCAGGCTGGGGTGAACTTGACAAAGAAACATCTCCGTCAACACCTGGTCACCAAAGATATGGGATCCCCGAAATACTTTTTGGGGATATAAATCTCTCGGAAGCACGAATCATTGGTTATCTCCCAACACAAATATGCTCTTGATCTTCTACAAGAGGCAGGACTAACTGGTGCCAAACCGGCACGGTTTCCCATGGCTACTAGGGAAGACAAAACATGGACAGATGACTCACCCCTTCTATCCGATGTCACGAGGTACAGACATCTGGTGGGAAAACTCATTTATCTCACAGTAACTAGACCAGACATCTCTTATGTTGTAGGAAAGGTTAGTTAGTTCATGCAAGCTACTGGGGAATGCCATATTCAGTCCGCCTTGAAGATATTGGAGTATGTCAAAGCAGCACCGGGAAAAGGGCTTCTCTTTCAGAAAAATGGTCATCTGAGGGTTGAAGCCTACTCATATTCAAGCTATGCAGATGATAAAGACGACCACAAATCCACATCAGGTTTTTGCACATTTGTTGGAGGGAACCTTGTGAGCTAGAAGAGCAAGAAACAGTCTATTGTCTCCAGATCCAGTGCAGAAGCCGAATATCGGAGTATGACGTCAACCACTTATGAGTTAAAATGGTTACGTGCTCTCATGCTTAACTTTGGAGAGGTCTACAACTATCCTCTTCCTATTTTCTGTGACAACAAGGCCGCTATACACATATCCAAAAATCCGGTCTTCCATGAGAGAACGAAACATATAGAAGTTGACTGCCATTTCATTCGTGAAGAGATCGTGAGTAAACAGATTTGTACTCCGTTCATCACCTCCGACAAAGAGTTAGCATATATCTTCACCAAGCCGATATCTACTTCCTTCTTCCACATTTGTGACAAGCTAGACATGATTGATATATATGCTCTAGCTTGAGGGGGAGTGTTGAAATATGACTGGGCGGACTGGCGGTTAAAATTAGTGGGTTGTTAACCACGCGGTCAGGCGGCTTATCTCCAGCAGATTGATGTCCAGACTGTTGCTGTTGGTGTCCGGGCGGTCTTGCGGTCTACTACTGCGACATGTTCTCTTCTGTCTCTGGTGTTGTCGAGCGGTTAGTGTTGTCTAACCGCGCGGCCTTATCAGCCTGATCGGTCACTTGTTCTAGCCGCCCAGCTCTGTATTTTGCTTTTTTAGTCCCACATTATTTATATGTATTCTCTCTTCTCTCCTCCATTCTATAAAAGAGAGGGCATACCTTTGTAAAAGATAACTTTTTGGATACTAAAACTTTCAATTATTCAAAGTTCTGACTCCTTTTTGTTCACCTATTTGCTACTTTCACATCGACATTGTAATGAAGTATTCTTTATTGTAATAAGCCGAGTTTGTATCCCGCGTTGATTGTGCCGTCTTTGTTCTTTATTGATGCTCATTTATTGCATACTTGTCTTCTTTCTGCGACGTTTCGAGTTGCCTTTTGCAGATTCCGGTGAGGTGGCGAGATTCTAGATATCGTTGCGCGAGATAGAATTAGTTGCTAGGGTTGATCTTTCGGTTAGCAGACAACTTAGCTCGATACTCGCGCGAGGTTGATATACCTCCCCTGACCTCTGCCTATAAATAGAAGGGGTAGGTGAGCCTTTACTACGCTGTTGTGATTCCTGATCCTTAGTTCACGAGTAGTCGTCCTAGCTCACGCCTTCTTTATCGTTACCACTCTACTCACACTCCTCGAACTTTTAACTCTTCTCGCTCAAGATGGTCAGTGACAATGTTAATGCTCTCCGCCAGGCCCACGCAACCAACTTATCTAAAGAATTCTTTAATAAATTCGTTGCGACTGAGCGAGATCTGGAGGATTTTCGCCAAAGGCACTTTCCAGAGGAATACTCGGCCAGGCTCCCCGCCTGGACCGAGCGAATAAACACCTTCCTTGAAGGTGAGATAGTCCCGCCACTCTGCCACTTCGAAGTCGGCCTACGACTTCCGTTGTGGCCCTAGTACCGACAATTCTTGCGGTACTTCGGCATTGTGCCCGCCCAAATCAATCCCAATGGAGTGGCGATGATCATGGGATTCCTTTACTTCCTTCGGGAAGAGAAGATCGTGTTCGACCTCTCCGTATTCTGGAAGGACTTCACCTTCGCCGCGACATTCGAGGGAGTGATCTTCTTTAGCAGCCACGTCTGCACGCTGGTTAGCACCGCGAATAAATTTCTTCGATGGGGCAAGTAGCTGGTCATCGTTGCCTATGACTTTGAGAGGGTACCGAGGGGGCCCCACCAGCCGCTAGAAGTCGCCTTCCTACCACCTATCCTAGACGGCGCACGCGAAAAGCTATTCGAAGCTTTCCGCGGGCGGCGATTTGACGTCATCCATTGGCACTTGAATTTTCACTCGCTCGACGAGGTCTTCCCCGACGAAGGAATAACCCGGTGAGATTCTGTCAAACTCGCCGACTTATCTCTGATCATTGTTGTAAATTCTCTAACTGCCCTTCGAAATCTACAGCTACTCGAGAGATGCCGCGAGAACTGCTTCCTCCTGAGAAGGAGGTCGCGTCATCGTGCCAAGGCTCCTTTAACCAACCATCTGAAGTGGAGGAAGTCCCGCCTCCTGGGAGCAGCATGGGCCAGTCGCGAACTGGTGACAAGGAGGGCCCGCTACAAAAGAAGCTCGCCAAAGGGAATAAGAAGGCCAAGTCCCCTGACCATACGAGCAAGCGAGCAAGGATCTCCTAGGAACTCTTTGGTGGGAGGGAGTCGCCAATCGACGTTGGGGTGCCTTACTTCCACCCGAACTAAAACCTCGGGCGGGGCTGCAAGGATGTCCTTAGCCGCCTACTAGTCTCCTGGTCTGAGGGCGAGCACAAGGTGATGTTGAGCACCAACCTACCCGCCTGTTCAGAAGACTGTGAGGACAAGGGGGAGGATTACGACGTCGCCTTCACACTATACATGCGCTCGTGTAGGGACTCAGACTACGATAACTCCATGACTCGAGGACTTCGATCGGTGCTGAAGTAGTTTGCCTTGCTGCTTAAGAGATTGCCAAGGAGTCAAATGCATCAATATCTTTGAGGACGAAAGAAAATTCAAAGAAGATGACGGTCTTTCCTTTGTCGAGTTGGGAACTTGGCGTCCAGACCTGTTCCTGATAGTTCCTCCAGTCGGAGGAGAGATGCAATCAGGGGTAGCTAGGCCAACATGCAAGGAAGGGAGCTGATCTCGACCGTCAATGTAGGGGCTCGGTCTTATAAGGACGCTTAAACCCCAAAGCATCATTCCATCGTCCACCCTGGGCTTTTTAGGTGAATCAGGTCGAATGCTCGTTTCCCAACTCGATCGTGGAGATCGATACTAGTTCTACCTTCTGGCTACGAATGTCAGTGTGCAAGCGAAGGGAAATAGCTCTCGGGGGGGGGGGGGGGTCCTATAAGACAAAAACTTTAGTTCTCCATCCTTCCGCAAACTCGTACTTTCCAAAGTTTAATGGGTTATCTCACTTTGGCAACAACAGAGACGCGTCCTGCTCTGCAGGCCTGGTATCACTTTGCAAGATCGATCCTTCATCGAGTTTAGGAGGTTAGCGTCCAGACCTATTCCTGATAGTTCCTATAGTCGGAGGAGAGATGAAATCGAGGGTATCTAGGCCGACATGCAAGGAGGGAGCTGATCTCGACCGTCAATGCTGGGACTTGATTTTACAAGGACGCTTAAATCCCGAAGCATCGTCCCATCGTCCGCCCTGGGTTTTTTAAGAGAATCAGGTCAGATACAAGTTTCCTAAATCTATCGAGGAGGCGGACTTAACTGCTTCTAGCCAACTGGAGATTAGCAGCACAAATAAGACTACTCGCAACCACCCGTGCCTCCGGGGGTGAGAAAATGTATAAATAACATAGAAATAACATTACAGGTAAGCAATACATGTTACCGCTAGGGGTAGAACCTTTTCAGGTCATCCCCGCTCCAAGTACTTCCCATTAGCTCTCCTTCTTGATCTTGTAAGCGAAATACTCCAGTGGCTAGAGCTTCCTGGACTATGAAAGGTCCTTTCAAGTTGGGATTCAGCTTGCCAACGACAGCTCCCCTTCCTACCACATCCACTTTTTTCATGACCAGGTCTCCTGCAAGGAAATTTTTAAGGCGAATGTTTTTGTCGAAGTACTTTGCCATTCGCCTCTTTATCTTCTCTTAGCGGATGGAGGCTAACTCACGAAGTTCCTCGATGTAGTCTAGTGAGAGCTTTTGAGCGTCTTCATTCTCTAGGTGCCATTCTTCGCTGCATTCCCCTGCCTACCCTCGGGCTCCGGACCTCGAATTCTACTAGGATGAGTGCCTCAGACCCGTGGGACAACTTGAAGGGTGTTTCTCCTGTGGCTGTGTTAGGAGTTGTCCTCAGAGCCCATAAAACTGAGGGGAGCTGCTCCACTTAATTGCCCTTTAGATTGGTGACCTTCTTCTTTAAGAGGTTGATGATCAACTTGTTGGCGGCTTCCACTTGTCCATTGCTCCAAGGATGATGTACAAAGGCAAATTGAAGATCTGTCCCTAGTTGCTTGTAGAAGTCCTCCAGTTCCAAGATGGTTGTACAACCCCGTATCCGGCGAGTGGGATCGATAAGATCCAGATTGTCCAAATCAGGCAGTGCAAGTCCCAGGCGAGTTAGAAGGGGGAGAGAGCTCTGCAGCCTCGCTGACTCGCCCAGGCGGGGTAGAACATGTGTGGGGCGAGTGGAGCATGTGGGTTCGCACTCGCCCTAGGTTCTTGGCAAGTAGCAGGCAAGTGGGGCAGGCCAAGCCCGCACTCGCCCAGGGCCGGAAGGAGACGGAAAGTGCCAGTCCCATCGAGCACTCGCCGCCCCAGGCGAGTGGAGGTTTTTTTGGGGCCACTTGCCCAGTGATCTGTGTGGTGATTTTACCATTCCACCCCCGCTGGTTTGCCCATAGACTTTCAGAACATCGGAGTTACGTTGTTGGCAGGCCGACCTGGACCGCATATAGCTGATCGGAACAACGGAGGTTGGCTGTTGGCAGATCGTTTTCAGAAAACTATAAATAAGACCCAAGGGGGTAGCTTAGAAGGCAGGCTTTCATACTCTCATACTTACTTGTTCCCTGGTCTTCTTGCACTTTTTGAGGTATCCTTAGCTCAGCACTTGGCTAAGGAGGGGAAACGCTCTAAGATCTTCCGGGTGTGTGGTGGGACCTCTGTGTTGGAGCCGTGGGTATGTTCCTTGTGCTAAGTCTTTGGTCGTTTAGCTTGTGAGAGAGAATTAAGTGTGCGATCACCCCTTCTCCAAGGGTTGAACTTCATAGAGATCGATTTTTCGGTTCCAACATTTTGGTGAGGTGAGCGTGGAGCGTGGTCATCACCAAAAATCTTCTGCGAGCTCGAAGACTGGAGGAGAAGGACAAGGTTCGGGCAGGGCCGACTCACCACCCCTCCCCCTCTCACCACCGTCAGGATGTTCGAGGAGTTTAGGAAGGAGGTGCTTATCCTCGTCAAGTTTGCACTCGGTACGTGCCAAGTGCTCAACGCTGGCCGTCCCAGTCACCGCTATCCCAGCCCTAGGCGAGGACGCCACGACTAGGTGAGCTGGGATGGAGGTAGCGAAGGAGGGGAGTGTGCGAGATCTCCCCGGGCGAGTGTTGTTCCCTGGTTCAGCGAGCGCGGTCCGGATCGGGGAGGTGGAGGAGCGAGAACTCCTGGCTCGCCCGGTAGGGGGAGGCAGCCCCTTCAGTGAGTTGGTTTCATCTGCCCGAGTTACAGAGGGGTTTCGGGAGCCGGAGATGTCCTACTACACAAAAAAGGATGATCTGGTTCATCACATCCAGTGGTTTGAGGATGTGGTCTCAATTTGTTAGATGTCAGATGCATTTAAGTACAAGATCTTCACCATCACCCACAGGGAGAAGGCGAGAGATTGGTTCCACCAGCTGTCGGCCAGCTCCATCTACTATTTCGAGGACCTGCGTCGGGGGTTCATGTTGAGGTTTACCACTTCCAAGAAAAGGAAGAAAGAGTCCGAGTCCCTGTTCCTTATCAAACAGGGGGTGAACGAGACCCTGAGGAGTTATGTGGACCGGTTCCAAGAGGAGGTCCTACAAGTGCAGGAGATGCCCGGTCACATCCTCATGGTGGCCTTTACCCTGGGGCTGCAGCAGGGTTTCTTTTGGATGGAGTTGAAGAGGGTTCCTCCCCTCTCTTTTGAGGAGCTGATGGAGAGGGCTGCAAGGGAGGTTGACGGGGGAGTCATCAAACTCGGAGTTCACCAAGAAATTTGCCTGGTGGGCCATATAGGAGGAGAAGGTGCCAGGAGGTGGCAAGGTATAAGAGGTGAGGAGAGATGAACCCAGACAGAGGGAATAACAACAACAATAGTTGAGGTGGGGTCGTCAGGAGCCGAATAATCGGCTCGACTGGAGGCAGCATGAGTGGCAAGATCAGGGGCTGAGGAGAGGTTTCCATGGAGGAGACCAATGCTAGGGGGAAGGTCAATTCAAACCCCAGGGTTGGAGGCAGGGCCAGAGACCCCCCTTCCTGATCAACATCAGGCTATGACAATAGCCCTAGGAAGGAGGAGGAGGGCATCGCCGAGGAGAAGACAGGGAGTCAGGGTAGAGTTGCCCTATTGCGACTTCTATCAGGAGGAGGGCCATGTTACGGCCACATGCCCGGAGTTCCTAGAGTTGAGGGGAACTAAGGAGTAGCAATAGCAGTAAGACTGCTGGGAGGTGCGGATTGAAGAAGTCCTGCCTAGGGGAGAGGAGGACCGATGCAAGGATAGGGCCGATGTCGGCAACCGAGGAGGGATCAGTGTGATCCATAGGGGGTAGGAGTCGAGGCCGCTCGAAAGGCGAGTCTCCATACTATGTATCGCAGGAGCGTTGCCTCTACGTCTCTAGCCCCACCCCTAGAGGAGAAGATCTCCTTCTCCAGGAAGGACATGCCAGATTATGAGGATCCTTTTTGCGACGCGTTGGTCATCCAGACCGCGAACGAGAATTGTACTGTCTCCCGGATCCTCATCGATAATGGGAGTTCGGTCAACATCATCTTCAAGAAGGCATTTGACACGATGAAGGTGGAGGCCCAGAGGGTGCTGGCATGGACCTCTGTTCGGGTTCTCAGGAGAGAGGAAGGAGGTGGAAGAAGGAGTAGGACTCCATCTTACCTTGGCGGGGGGGGGGGGGGGGGGGGCAATCCAGAAGCTGCAGGTTCGTCATCGTAGATACGCCCAGAAGTTACAACGCCATCTTTGGATGGCCCCTCATCAGTGCCTTCTGCTGCGTGCCCTGATCTTTCCATCAGTGCTTGAATTTCAACGGCGAGGGCATCCAGGTTAGGGTCCGGGGAGACTCTAAGGTGGCGAGGGAGTGCTATATCACCGCGGTGAACTCCATCTTTTGGCAGGGAGGAGCTGAAGAGATAGAGAGGAGGATGGAGGAGTTGTCCAGGATGGAGGCTAAAGGAGAGGTGGAGGAAGAGATATGCGCCTAGGTGGAGGTGGCAGAAAGAGTTCTGGAGGAGCCGATCGAGGCGATGATAGTAGAGGAAGCTGAGGAGGAGGTCCCGGTCCCAGGTGAGGGAGCTGTTGGAGAGTGGGAAGAGCAATCCCGGCTGGAGATAGCCGAGGAGATGGTGGAGATGGAGGTTCTCACCCAGGGAGGCAGGGTAGAGAAGGTGCGGATCAGTGGGGGGGCTGAGCCCGGAGGACTAGGGGAGGATGCTGGAATGCATCCAGATGAATGTGGACATCTTCGCGTGGAGCGCGGCAGAAATACCGGGGATTGATGCGGATGTTGCCTGCCACCGCCTCAACCTGGATCCATAAGCTCTCCCCATCTAGCAGAAGAAGAGGGCCACAACGGATAAGTTGACCGAGCCCATAAGGGAGGAGGTGGCCAAGCTCCTCAAGGCCGGCTATGTATCCGAAATCCAATACCCCGGCTGGGTCTCCAATATTGTAATGGTTTAAAAAGGAGACGGCCGGTGGAGGATGTGTGTTGATTTTTCTTTATTAAATAAATCATGTCCTAAGGATTTTTATCCCTTACCTCAGATCGACGCGCTAGTTGACTCAGCTGTCGGTTTTTCTGTGATGAGTTTTTTTGATACATTTTCAGGTTATCATCAAATTAGGATGCACCCACCTGACATCAAAGATGCCTCCTTCATCACCGAGGATGGGTGCTACTGCTACAAGATGATTCCCTTTAGACTAAAGAACGCAGGAGAGACGTATCAAAAGATGATGGACCAGGTGTTTCGAGAGCAAAAAAGGGAGGAATTTGGAGGTGTACGTAGATGATCTTATAGTCAAAAGTCGGGAGGTGGACTCTCATCTCCGGGATCTGGAGGAGACCTTCGGCACCCTGCGGAAGTATAAAATGAGGATAAACCCCTTCAAGTGTGTCTTCGGGGCAAGCAGGGGGAAGTTCCTAGGACATCTCCTTAGTCCTACGGGGGTGGAGCACAACCCTGACAAGGTCAAAGCGATCATGGAGTTGGGGTCACCTCGGAACGCCAAGGAGGTCCAGAGGTTGACAGGAAAGTTGGCCGGGCTGAGTAGGTTCCTCTCTTAGGCGGGAGAGAAGTGATCCCCCTTCTTCAAAGTGTTGAGGGGGGGGGGGGGGGTCAGAAGTTCGAGTGGTCCAAGGAGTGCGAGAAGAAATTTCAAGCCTTGAAGAGGCAGTTGACCTAGGTTCTGCTCCTCCAAGGGCCCAAGGAAGGGGAGGACTTGTCCCTGTATCTTATGGTGGGAGCCGAGGCATCCTATAGGAACCTCAGAGAGATTTTCCCCTTCGCTCACTCACTGACATTCAAGGCAAAGTGGCATAGCCAAAGGCAATCTCCACGATTGGATCGAGATACGAGTCTTCGACCCATTTCTCTTAAATAAGCCAGTACGGATAATGGGACGATGCCTCGGGATATAAGCGTCCTCGTAAGACCGAGCCTCTTCATTGACGGCTGAGATCAGCTCCCCCTTGCATGTCGGCCTAGCTACCCCCGATTGCATCTCTCCTCCTACTGGAAGAATTATTAGGAACATGCCTGGATGCTAATCTCCCGGTTTGATGGAAAGAGAGTCGTGTCATTGAAAAATCTCCTTTATTTGTGTTGAGACCGAGCGATCTGTCGGTTGAGATCGGGAGGTCTGGCGGTCTGGCAGCTTGTCCCAGCAGTTTGGTAGCCGGGTTGGAGACCGGGCGGTCTGGCGGTTTGTCTGGCGGTCTGAGCGGTCTGGGGATATTGGCCGGCTGTCTTCCTCTTTGTAGTGGCCGTGCAGTTAGTCTAACCGTGCGGCTTATGCGGCTTGTATAGTTTCTTGTTCTTGTAATTATTAGTCTCACATTGCTTATTTGTAATCTCTTTTCTCTCCTCCATTCTATAAAAGGGAGGTCATACCTTTATAATAGTTATCTTTTTGGATAATAAAACTATCAATTATTCAAAGTTCTGGCTTGTTTTTTTAGTCGTTTGCTCGCTACTTTCACATGGTATCAGATAACTCGATTTTCTCCTCGTGATTCTGTGCGCCATTTCTGACCGCGCGACCTGTCCTTGCGGCTTGCTTCTTCTTCTCGCGACCTGTCCTCGCAGCTTGTTTCTTCCGCCTGCTTGCGCCCTGTTCGTGCAGCTTCTTTCTCTTCTTGTCGTTGCCCTTTGTGTGCGCGACCTCTTTGTTTCTCTCGTCTTCTCGCCACGCCCTGTGCTTAGTCGCCGCGCCCTCCTTTCTAGCTTCTCCTTTTCTTTAGTTGCCTCGGCCTGTTTTCCCTGTGCGCCTTGTTTGCCTCCTAGCGGGCTTTTCTCTGTTCGCGAGATCTTCGCCATCTTCTGTTCGCGCGGGCTGATTTCTAGCCGCTCGACTTCTTTCCCTCTGCTTGGTTCTGCGGCTTGGTCGTGGATTTTCTGTCCGCTGGTGTCTATCATCGTGACCGCTGCAGATCTCTTTCTCCTCACCGCTGCGATTTCTCCCTGTTCGCGTGGTTTCTTCCTTGTATAGGCGTCCCCTCTGCCCTTCTTCCTTTGCCGCTCTATCTCTCTTCGTCCCCGCGACCTGTCTCTAAGTCCTAGCGGCCTGTCCTCCTCTGTGCGGCCCCTCCTTTAGACGCTCCTGCTTGATTAGTCGTTGCAACCTCCTATTTAGTCGTGCGGCTTGTTCTTCTCTCTTCTTCCCCTTTGCCTTGCTCTGCACCTTGGTCGTGGCTCTTCTTGCCGCTAGTGTGCTGTTACCGTGACCGCTGCAGATTTTCTCCCTTCATGGATTTCACATCCTCCTCAAAGTCGTTCGCCTCGGTGGTCACGTCTTCTGGTAGTGCCCACGTTGTTACTCAAGGAAAATGGCTGATCGACACCGGTGCTACCAATCATATGACCGGCAATCTCCTGTATTTTTCTCTCCTAGAAACACATGATCGGTTGCCCCCAGTTATTCTCGCCGACGGCTCTTCATCATCGGTCAATGGGATGGGAATGGTTCATGTCACTCCGTCTCTTCGCTTGGTGGATACTCTCTACGTGCCCAAGTTCCCTTGCAACTTATTATCTATTACCTCTCTATGCAGGCAATTACAGTGTTCCGTCACATTTACTTCTACTTCTTGTTCTTTTGAGGATCCGGACTCCCAATAGATGATTGCTACAGGGACTGAGAGTGGCAGCCTATACTTCCTTGACAACGTTTCCTCTTTGACCACCTTCTCCTCCACCTCCACAAATCTTCTACAATGGCATCTCCACCTTGGTCATGCTCCTCCACGTCTTCTTCGTCAACTTCTGCCCCAACTTCCTCCACAAAGTCCTCCCCTCAACTGTGAGGCATGTCAGCTTGGAAAGCATCACTGCTCCTCCTTCCCTCCAAAGCACGTTCGTGGATCTACCCGTCCGTTTGATCTCATCCACTCCGATGTTTGGGGTCCTTCTCCTACCCTTACCATTTGTCGGGGTAGTTCATATTTTGTCACGTTTATTGATGATTTCTCTCACTGTACGTGGGTGTATCTGTTAAAAGATCGCTCTGAATTATTCTCTGTATGGATGTCCTTCTATATCATGATCAAAACTCAGTTTAATGTTTCTATTAAGGTTTTTCGATCTGATAATGCCAAAGAATATATCAGTCATGACTTTTCTACCTTCTGCATGTAAAATGGGATTATTCATCAAACTAGTTGTGTCTATACTTCACAACAAAATGGTGTAGCAGAACGTAAAAACCGTCACCTCCTCGATGTCGCTCGCTCCTTGATGACCCAGATGCATGTTCCTCGCTCCTATTGGGGCTATGTTGTTCTCCTTGCCTGCTACCTTATCAATCGCATTCCCTCCACGGTTCTCCACGGAAAAACCCCATTCTCCATTCTGTATCCGGGAAAGGAGCCTTTTCCTCTCCCTCTCCAAATCTTTGGGTGCACTGCCTTTGTGCATGCTCCATCGGCCACCCGTGATAAGCTCTCCCCTCTCTTTACCAAATGTGTCTTTCTGGAGTATTCCTGATGGAGACGACGGCCCACAACATTTCGAGGACGGCGACGGCATGCTTGCGGACGACCATGCGGAGCGTCGACAAAATAACCGTCCAGAACGCAAACCCATATATTATTATTTAATAATTATTATTATTAATTAATAATGCATTTCTATGTTTGGTATTTTATATCGCAATGTTATTTTCATTTCATGTGTGATAGGTGTTTATAACCATCATTTGTTATTTTTATTTCATGTTCTTAATTATTGTAATTGTTATGTCATGATGGGTGCAAATAGCCATCATGAGTGGTTTAATTTTCTATGGTGGAGATTGAGTGGTGTAGCCTATATATAGGCATGTATGTTTTATATTTTAATTATTGAATGAATGAAAGAAGAAACCGAATTTCAAGATTGAAATCTCCTCCCTCTCCAAGGCAAATTTCGGCCATCCTCTAGTCCTCTCCTTCTTTGGCCGCCGGCCTCAAACTTCCCCTCCTCCTCCTCCCTCCTCCATATCTTCTTCTTCCTCTAGCTACCCGAGCCCTCCTCTTCCCTTACGAAGAAAACCAACCCCTTCCACCCAACAAGCCACCGGCCTCCTCCTCTCCTCACCAACCCGGCCACCCCCCTCCAAAACCGGCCTCCTCCCTTCATCACAATCCGAGCCCCTCCATCTTCTACCAAATCCTAGCCGCCAACCCCAACACCAACAAGTCCGACCCCCTCTTCATCCCCTTCCTAAATCGACCACCGCCTTCTATATTAATCCCTACAACCTACCATATTTGCCCTCTCCTACCATATTTACATATATTTGTTGCCAAATCTAGAAGACCTCCTCGTGGTGGATTTCCAATTCCGGCATGACGCAATGAAGGCGGGCGAGTTTCTCTCCTACCGGCGCAACTTCGGTGGAGTCGTCGAAGACGATCCTCGCCGAGAGAACCGGAATCATCCATTCCGGTTGGGTAACGAACTTTTCCACTCCTGTGTCTTCCTTTCTTTAGATAGTCTTGTGGTGGAATTTCTAGCGTTAATTTTGAAATCATTGAAACATCGTGGTTAGCTTTCATTGTAGTTGCGTTTTTCTTGGTTAATTTAATTTTCGTAAAAGGGTTTGGCGAGCTCTTGTTTTCTTTTATTGGGAGAGATCTACCTTTTCCGAATCGTGTTTTATTCGGTAGATCTCTTTTGGTACAACACCGCTCGGTCGGATCCAATATTGGTCCTTTTAGCCGGAACGGATATTGGCATATAGCCTCTATTCAGTCCCAAGTGGTTTGGCTACCCGTACGCTAGCGTATAATTGATTGGACATAATAACTCGGTGCAGCGTAGAACGATTGTGTGAGCGTAGACTTTAGTTCGTGGAGAGATAGTCGTGTGCGTCCGTAATTATATTTCGGTCCAAACATGTACGCCTACATCAATTTGGTATCAGAGGGAGGTTGTTGTTGATTTCTTAATCGGCACCATCATTCTATTTTTAGGTAGGCTAAAGAAAATATAAATTTCAAAATTCAAAATTCAAAATTTAAAATTCAAAATTCAAAATTTCAAAATTCAAATCTCAAAATTTAAAATTCAAATTTAAAATTTCGAAATTTCAAATTTCCAATTTCAAATTTCAAATTTCAAATTTTGAAATTTGAAATTTCAAATTTAGAAATTCAAATTTAAAATTTAAAATTTAAAATTTCAAATTTCGAATTTCAAAATTCAAAATTGAAATTTCAGATTTCAAATTTCAAATTTCAAATTTCGAATTTCAATTTCAAATTTCAAAATTTAAAATTCAAATTTAAAATTTCAAATTTCCAATTTCAAAATTCAAAAGTTCAAATTTTTGTCCAAATTAAAGCAAAAAAAAATAATTTTGTGGTCTGCCAATAGCCGGCTAAATTTTATTTTCAGCGATAAAAAAAATCAGAAAAAAATTAATTAATAATCTCCATATTTTTGCCAACAAGAATATCAAAAAAAATTATATATTAGTTTGAAATATTTGTGAGAACAAATCTATCTTTTAAATTAAATAGGATCATACTATATTTCTTTGTATTTGTGCACTTAATCCGCGTAGTTTATCCTCATTTTCCCGCTGGAAATTAAAACAAAAAGAATGCCTACGATGTTCACGTTTTCCGAATGAAATCTTTAGGTTCCGTCATAAACGTTAGAAAGCCTTTCCATTGTCCGGTAGTGGAAGAGATTAAGGGGTTGATTGGCCAACTAAAGGCTAATCAAGTTACACCGCGCACCTCTAGGCGTGTTAGGATTCCTGCTCCGACATATGATGGGCAAGGTGGACCGCGAGTGTTTCTATGTTGGGTGAACGACATGGAGCATTATTTTGAGCAATATCGTATTGTGGATCCCCACAGGATTCCCGTTGCGAGACTGCAATTATTTGGTCGAGCTCATACCTTCTGGCTCAATGAGGAAAGACGTTTAGGAATGCCCTCCATCGACCCACGTATAGGTTGGCAGATTATGAAAAATTACTTAACGGATGAGTATTACCCTACCTACTGTCGTTCCCAGTTTCCTGATTGTAGGAATGATTATAAGCCTCACGCTAGATACTTGCCCCGCAAAGATCTGATTATCTCAAGCACGAGTACACCTACCTATGAGAGGAAAGAGAAACTTAGGACCTTTATCCCTAGGTCGTTAAACGTAAGTGCTAGGAATGCCATGAGCCCACGGGGTGAGAGTGTTCCTATTAGCATGATTGAGTCTGAGGCTGTGGTTACGAGTGTGCCCGTCATTAAGAACGAGACTATTATCCCTGACGATTATAGCGACGATGAGGATATTGGTTACCCTAGTGACCTGGATGAGGATTCCACCACTGAGGAATCATCTCCACTCCCCGTTGATGACATTTTTGAGCCTACGGTTACTCCTGCTGAGATTACACCTGAATCGGTAGGCATTTTACCTGATGATGAGAGTTTACTTAGTAGTGACTTAGGAGATGATCTGTTCGGACTCGAGCTGGTTCCTCTTAGACAGAGATATTTTGAGGACTGTTCTGATGATCCTTATATATTGGACGTTCCGACTGATTGGGAAGACTTACCGTGGGTGAACAAGTTATCCTTGGATGATTTTAGTGTTATGAGCCCGAACGATATTTCTTTGATGCAAACACTTTTATCTGACGTTCCTGATTTAAAGCTTCAGTCGGGCTCAATTTTACCCTTGTCTGAGACCATAATTGATTCTAAATTAAATAACTTGGATAGTGTGTCAGAAGAAATTGTAAGCAAGGAAGTTGCATTATTGGACGACTTTTTGGATTGTACCCCGGGTTTGATTTTACTGACTCGTCCCCCTGACCCGTTGACTCGACGTACTGATAATTTAGGACATGAGTGTAGTACGATTAATTTTTGGAGTTCTATGGTGCCCCCTGAGTTCATTCTGCCAGTACCCCCAGATGAGGTCCCGTTAGTGCCCCCAGATCTCGTATTATTATTGCTGACCTATGACCCAACCACTGATTCTGAATTACATGATATATCTAATGAATTGGTAGACATGTCGGACGAATTTTCTGTAAGGGTGAATCCATTGTTTGAATTTTCATATGACTTTAATGGATTGCAACCGGGTGATCTTTCTTGGACGTTAAACACGTGTTTCGACATTGAGAATGACTTAACTCCTCCTTTGGACATGTCCCCTTTGACGGCCTATTACCCTACGAGTCCATCGTTGGTCACACCCTCGGATGTTTTAGATTTTATGTCTGTGGCGACTATTTTCTTTATCCTAATTTTATCTTCCATGAATTTTAAAGAAAAACATTTATCGAATTATACGTTTAGGATAGGGCCGCTTATAGTGCCTCCTGATGAGATTCCCTCGGCGCCACCAGATTTAGTTCCGTTGGTACCGCCTTATGTCGTTCCGTTACCACCGAATGCACTAAGTACGTTTGCGCAAGATTATGCTTGCCATGAACATTATTTACGTAAGCACTTTAGTGAAGCGCTGCCCACGTCACAAAATCCTTATCCATTTCTTGCTAGCTTACATAAAAGGGCGTCTTACGGTATAATTGGCGATTTTATTTTGGTGCATCTCGTCCCTGAACGGTTGCTTTTGGGCACTATATAAAGTGGGCGAGTTGGTGAGCTGCACCTTTTGCGGACATTAATGAAATTAGGAGAACACGCATTTCTTTTGAGGTTTTCCACTGATTCGGGTAATACCCCTATTTTTAATGTTTCTGATTTAACGCTGCATGTTTCTCCACCACTTGTATTATCTGCCTGTCCGTTTGGTTCCACTTTGTTCTCTCATGGTTTGGGTAGTGAGTTTGGGCTTGGATCGCTTTCTTCTTCGGTCTTCACTGAAGGTACGTTGGTAGTTGATATTGAAACTTTTCTTCCTTTATTGCCTAATATTTTTTCAAGGGTCCCCAGGACCAACATTTTGCATGACAGGATACTCCAGGTTGAAGTGCTCTCTTCTCCAAGTGGTGTTGTTCACTGCTACGTGTCTTTTGTGGATGATGCTCTCTTGCACCGGTACTCTCAGACCAACTCATCAGTGATGAGTACTTTTGAGCGGGGGAGGATTGATGGAAATGACGGCCCACAACATTTCGAGGACGGCGACGGCATGCTTGCGGACGACCATGCGGAGCGTCGGCATAATAACCGTCCAGAACGCAAACCCATATATTATTATTTAATAATAATTATTATTAATAAATTATTATTAATTAATAATGCATTTCTATGTTTGGTATTTTATGTCGCAATGTTATTTTCATTTCATGTGTGATGGGTGTTTATAACCATCATTTGTTATTTTTATTTCATATTCTTAATTATTGTAATTGTTATGTCATGATGGGTGTAAATAGCCATCATGGGTAGTTTAATTTGTGGTGTAGCCTATATATAGGCATGTATGTTTCATATTTTAATTATTGAATGAATGAAAGAAGAAACCGAATTTCAAGATTGAAATCTCCTCCCTCTCCAAGGCAAATTTCGGCCATCCTCTAGTCCTCTCCTTCTTTGGCCGCCGGACTCCAACTTCCCCTCCTCCTCCTCCCTCCTCCATATCTTCTTCTTCCTCTAGCTACCCGAGCCCTCCTCTTCCCTTACGAAGAAAACCGACCCCTTCCACCCAACAAGCCACCGACCTCCTCCTTTCCTCACCAACCCGGCCACCCCCCTCCAAAACCGGCCTCCTCCCTTCATCACAATCCGAGCCCCTCCATCTTCTACCAAATCCTAGCCGCCAACCCCAACACCAACAAGTCCGACCCCCTCTTCATCCCCTTCCTAAATCGACCACCACCTTCTATATTAATCCCTACAACCTACCATATTTGTCCTCTCCTACCATATTTACATATATTTGTTGCCAAATCTAGAAGACCTCCTCGTGGTGGATTTCCAATTCCGGCGTGACGCGACGAAGGCGGGCGAGTTTCTCTCCTACCAGCGCGACTCCGGTGGAGTCGTCGAAGACGATCCTCGCCGAGAGAACCGGAATCATCCATTCCGATTGGGTAATGAACTTTTCTACTCCTGTGTGTTCCTTTCTTTAGATAGTCTTGTGGTGGAATTTCTAGCGTTAATTTTGAAATCATTGAAACATTGTGGTTAGCTTTCATTGTAGTTGCGTTTTTCTTGGTTGATTTAATTTTCGTAAAAGGGTTTGGCGAGCCCTCGTTTTCTTTTGTTGGGAGAGATCTACCTTTTTCGAATCGTGTTTTATTCGGTAGATCTCTTTTGGTACAACGCCGCTCGGTCGGATCCAATATTGGTCCTTTTAGCCGGAACGGATATTAGCATATAGCCTTTATTCATTCTAAGTGGTTTGGCTACCCGTACGCTAGCGTATAATTGATTGGACATAATAACTTGGTGCAGCGTAGAACGATTGTGTGAGCGTAGACTTTAGTTCGTGGAGAGATAGTCGTGTGCGTCCGTAATTATATTTCGGTCCAAACGTGTACGCCTACATCAACTCCACCACTCAGAAAGGCTATTGTTGCTTTGATCCCGTTCTTCGTAAGCAGTTTGTCTCTGCTGACGTCACCTTCTTCGAGAATACCTCCTACTTCTCGGATGACTCCTCTCCTCTTCCCCCAGCTTCTGATTCTCTTGTTGTTCCCTTCGTTCCCTCGTCTCCTACTACGATCTCCAACCCTACACCGTCTCTATCTCTCTCTCCCTCTTCTTCGCCACCGTCTCCCTCATCTCCGCCGCCATCGCTATCTACTCCCGGGCCAGCTCTCTCTGCCACGGATGCTCCGGATGCTGAGGGACCCGCTGACCTGGATCTTCCTATAGCTCTTCGCAAAGGGGTGCGGACGTGTACCATACACCCCCTTGCTGTTGTTGTTTCATATGATCATCTTACCCCTTCTCGCAGGGCCTTTGCACTGGCTATCTCTGTCACTGCCACACCCCGCTCCTACCAGGAGGCCCTTGCTATTCCTAATTGGAAGATGGACATGGACGAGGAAATGGCGACCCTAACTGAGCGGGGTACCTGGACTCTTGTTCCTCCCCCTTTGGGCACTGATGTGGTTGGCTGTCGCTGGGTATTCGTTGTGAAGTTCCGTCCGAATGGCAGTGTGGATCGATACAAGGCCCGCTTAGTCGCCAAAGGCTTCACTCAAACTTATGGGGTTGATTACTTCGACACATTCTCTCCAGTTGCTCGTCTCAGCACCATTCGGGTTCTTCTCTCTGTGGCTGTCAACAGGGATTGGCTCATTTCTCAGCTGGATGTCAAGAATTCCTTTCTCTATGGTGACCTTCAAGAAGCGCTTTACATGGAGCAACCTCCTGAGTATGTTGCTCAGGGGGAGACACGAGTATGTCATCTGAAGAAGGCCATCTATGGCCTAAAGCAAAGCCCTCAGGCTTGGTTTGACAAGTTCAGCGGCATTGTTGCAGCCATTAGTTTTGAACGAAGTTTAGCCAATCACTCCTTATTTATTCGCAAAACCTCCTCTGGTATGGTGGTTCTTGCTGTATATGTGGATGATATTCTTCTGACGGGCGACGACCAGGCTGGGGTTGCTTTGACAAAGAAACACCTCCGGCAACACCCGGTTACCAAGGATATGGGCTCTCCCAATTACTTTCTGGGGATTGAGATTTCTCGGAAACCCAACTCTTTAGTTCTTTCCCAACGGAAGTATGCTCTTGATTTGCTAAAAGAGGCAGGGTTGACTTGTGCTAAACCTGCCAGATGTCCCATGACTATTGGGGAAGAAAAAACTTGGACAAATGACTCGCCTCCTCTATCTGATTCTTCGAGGTACCGGCGTCTGGTGGGCAAACTCATTTATCTCACAGTGATTAGACCCGATATCTCCTATGTTGTAGGCAAGGTTAGCCAATTCATGCAAGCTCCTAGGGAGTGTCATCTACAGTCTGCCCTGAGTATATTAGAGTATGTTAAAGCAGCTCCAGGGAAAGGACTGCTTTTTCAGAAGAATGGTCATTTGAGGGTTGAAGCGTACTCAGATTCAAGCTATGCTGATGATAAAGGAGACCGCAAGTCAACATCGGGTTTTTGCACATTTGTTGGAGGAAATCTTGTGAGCTGTAAGAGCAAGAAACAGTCTGTGGTCTCCAGGTCTAGTGCAGAAGCAGAATATCGTAGTATGACATCAACCACATGTGAGTTAAAATGGTTACGGGCTCTCATGCATGACCTAGGAGAGGTCTACAACTATCCTCTTCCTATGTTCTGCGACAATAAGGTTGTGATATACATTTCCAAAAATCTGGTCTTTCATGAGAGAACAAAACACATAGAGGTTGACTGCCACTTTATTCGAGAAAAGATTTTGAAAAAACAGATTTGTACTCCGTTCGTCACTTCTGACAACGAGTTGGAAAATGTCTTCACCAAGCCGGTGTCCGCTTCTTTGTTTCATATTTGCGACAAGCTGGGCATGATTGATATCTATGCTCCAGCTTGAGGGGGAGTGTTGAGACCGAGCGGTCTGTCGGTTGAGATCGGGCGGTCTGGCGGTCTGGTGGCTTGTCCTAGCAGTTTGGTAGCCGGGTTGGAGACCGGGCGGTCTGGCGGTTTGTCTGGCGGTCTAAGCAGTCTGGGGATATTGGTCGGCTGTCTTCCTCTTTGTAGTGTCCGTGCGGTTAGTCTAACCGTGCGGCTTATGCGGCATATGCGGCTTGTATAGTTTCTTGTTCTTGTAATTATTAGTCCCACATTGCTTATTTGTAATCTCTTTTCTCTCCTCCATTCTATAAAAGGGAGGTCATACCTTTGTAATAGTTATCTTTTTGGATAATAAAACTTTCAATTATTCAAAGTTCTGACTTGTTTTTTTAGTCGTTTGCTCGCTACTTTCAAAATTTGCAAAGCATCGGTATAGCTAATCTCTTTGTCGATCCTCAAGTAGCAGGATAAACTACCTTAGCAATCGTAAAAGTCCCTGAGTCGTAGGGTTATCGTAAGTTCGAGTCCCTGCACGGGCTCCTCTCTTGCATACCGGCCATCAACCCCCTAGGGTGAAGAAAGTTCCTCGTTGGAGTGATGTCGTAGTCCGTGATCTCTGTACGGGCTTCTCCCCTGTAGACTGACTACTAGCCACCCGAGTCAACTACTTTACACCACCAGTTGAGCTTGGCTCCTACTGGGTGTCGACTATTTTCCACTACCAGTTGAGCTTAGCTCCAGCAAGGTGTCAACTGATTCCCACCAACAGTTTATCTCGACTCCTGCTGAGTGTCGACTGCTTCCCACCAACGGTTGAGCTTGGCTACTGCTGGGTGTCGACTGCTTCCCATCAATGGTTGAGCTCGGCTCCTGCTGGGTGTCGACTGCTTCCCACCAACAGTTGAGCTCGGCTCCTCCTAGGTGTCGACTGCTTCCCACCAACAGTTGAGCTCGGCTCCTGCTGGGTGTCGACTGCTTCCCACCAATAGTTGAGCTCGGCTCCTGATGCGTGTCGACTGCTTTCCACCAACAGTTGAGCTCGGCTCCTGCTGGGTGTCGACTGCTTCCTACCAACAGTTGAGCTTGGCTCCGGCTGGGTGTCGACTGCTTCCCACCAACAGTTGAGCTCGGCTCCTGTTGGGTGTCGAATGCTTCCCACAAATAGTTGAGCTCGACTCATGCTGGGTGTCGACTGCTTCCCACCAATAGTTGAGCTTGGCTCCTGCTAGGTGTCGACTGCTTCCCACCAACAGTTGAGCTTGGCTCCTGCTGGGTGTCGACTACTTCCGTTGAGCATGGATCCTGCTGGGTATCGACTACTTCCCACCACCAATTGAGCTCGGCTCCTGCTGAGTGTCGACTACGATCTACGACTCAATTGAGCTAAGCCCCTGCGAGATAGGCGACTATGCAGGTGTGAGTATGCTTGGGAGAGTATGCGAGTAAGAGTATCGATGTGCAAACAAGAGGCATCGAACTATGAGTAGGCGATGAACCTTGATGAGCGACATCTATGTGTGAGTAAGCATACCGCAAGTACTCATCCTCCCCGAACCTATGAGCCTAGCAAGCGCCATTAGTCAGTATGCGAGCACAAGAAAAAGAAAAAGGCGGTAATAAAAAGCTTGTTCTATCTGTCAAAAAATTTTACAACTTCAAAATTTCTAAGTATCTACAATACTTTAGATGTGCGAGTATGAAGAAAATTAGCAGGCAACTAGGACTCATAATCGCTAGTATCAGGCAAATATTCTTCGTCGCCAATGTCGACGTCTTCCTCTTCCTCGCCATCATCCTCGCTCTCCTCGTTGCTTTCCTCATCGCTACTTTCGCCGCTGCTACTACTGCCGCTGCCGCTAGAGCCCGATGCCGAGGAGAGGACACGGTCGGGCGAGTTAGACTCCTCAGCGAGCAAATCCAGAATGAGTTCCTCGACGGTCATCTTCTTAGCCTCCTCGCCAAGGTGTTCGCTGATCCTCAACCTGGCGAGTATGATGTCCCCTGCCGCTCGCGCTATTTCCCAAGCGGATGGCCGACATCTCGTCCCCTTGAGGGCGTACCTTCTTGACCATCCCATGGTCAATCACGTCCTGTGACGACATCATCGGGCGAGAATCTTAAGGTCCGGGGCGATCTTCAGCAGAGACCCACTGATTTTCAAGCTCGGCGACCCGGACTTGAAAAGCTTCCAAATCGGCTTTGGTGTCGGCGAGCTCCTGCTCGAGCTAGGAAATACTTTTTGCCGTCTCGACCTCGGAAGCCTGCGAGTATAAGTGGACCATCAGTCAACAACCCAAGTCAAAGTTGTATATGTCGCGTGAGCGCGCAACTTTCCTCATACTCCTTCTAGCGAGTTGTCTGCATTCTGAGGTCAATCGCCTTTTTGAGATGACCTTCAGCATTTCATGCATCTCCAGAAGCTTCCTCGCCGAGAAATGGCCCAGCTCGGCAGCCCGCAGAATGGAGCGCGGGGTCAGTTGGGCGAGCTCTTCCGGACTGAGCTCCATCATCGACTCAGCATCGCCTCGCCCATAGATCGCATGTAGGACGTCGAAGGACTCCCCCTTGTCCTCCCAATCCTCCGACCAGGTGGGGAGGTTGGTGCTCAGCGACACCCAATGCTCGTCCGCTGACCAGGACACCAACAGGCAGCCAAAGGCATCCTTACCTTCTCCCCCAAGGTTGAAGTTTGAGTGGAGGTAAGGCCCCCCGACATTGGCCGGAGAATCTCGGTCCTCGAACACCTGACGAGATACTTTGGCTCGCTTACTTGCATGGTTCGGCGACTTGACCGTCTCCTTTCCTTTGGCGAGCTTCTTCTTCTCCCCAACTACCAGCGACCGGTTGGAGGGTTCTGGATGTGATGAAGCGACTTCCTTCGCTGGAGCAAGCGGCTTCTCCGAGAGCTATAACGGCACTGCGAGCATTGAAAGCCAATTAACGCGACTTTCAATGGCGAGCAGAGGTAAGTAGGCGAGTATGATCAAAATTCCGAAGACCGTTTACCTTCGCAGGGAAGGATCTATTCAAGAATGTTGACGTTGATTTGCCAATGGATGATATTGAATCGTCGCCCGCGGAAAGCCTCGACTAGCTTCTCGCAGGCGCCCTCCAAGATCGGCGGCAGGAAGGCGACGTCAGCGGGTTGATGCGACCTTCCCAGCACACCGTCGAAGTCGCCGGTGATTACAAACAGGTACTCTCTCCAGCGCTGGACTTTGTTCGCCGTACCGACCTGCGTGCAGACGTGGCTGCTGAAGAAGACGATGCCTTCCAAGGTCGCGGAGAAGGCAAAAACCTTCCTGAAGACGGAGAGATCGAAGACGATCCCCTCTTCTCTCAAGAAGCACAAGAACCCCATGATGATCGCCACACCATTGAGGTTGATCTGAGCGGGCACGATACTGAAGTATCGCAGGATCTGGCGATATTCAGTCCATAGTAGAAGTCGCAGGAGAGCCTCGAAATGGCGGAGGGAAAGTACCAATCGACCTTCGACATACGTGTTTAACCGCTCAGATCGTGAGAGGAGTCTGATCGAGAATCCCTCAGCGAGATAGCGCTGACGAAAATCCTCCAGATATCGCTCAGAAGTTATTGACCTCTTGAAGGCATCATCAGTGAAGTTCGCGGCATGAATTTGTCGGCGAGCGCTAGCATCATCCCTGACCATTTTGAGCGAGTAGGGTTGCGAGAAAGGAGGGAGGCGAGCTAGAGAAGTTACTCGCGAGTATAAGTTAGGAAATCACAACAACGTACTTATGACTTACCTACCCCCTCTATTTATAGTCAGAGGAAAGGAGGGGGGGGGTATTTCAGGCCCTGCGAGTATCAGTGTAACACCCCGAAACTTAAAAGAGGGACGGGTGATGTTTTAAGCCCAGTTTGGTTTTTGGAGCAGGTGTCACGGGCGTGTCACGGGTGTGTCACGGGCGTGTCACGGGCGTGACACAGGCGTGTTCGGCCTCGGGTCGTGCGGTCAACGCTTTGGCGGTCGACGCTAGTCGAGTTGTAGAACACGGCCTAGGACACGGGCGTGTCCCAGGCCATGTCACTCCAGGGATTCTGCAAGTGTGGTACACGGGCCGTGACACGGGCACAAACACGGGCACAAACACGGGCGTGTCAAGTTTGACACGGGCGTGTCTGATGCTGTGTCACAAGGCCGTGTACCTCTCTGACTGCGAAATGTTGCTCGATTGCATACGGGGGGCGTGACACGGGTCCCGACACGGGCGTGTCGCAGGTGACACGGGCGTGTCGGAGGCCGTGTCAAAAGCTGTGTGCTGGTTTTTCGACTCGATCGAGACGGCGAGTGGGTAACACGGCCTGGCACACGGCCGTGTTGCAACCCGTGTTCGGCCCAGTTTTTCTATTTTGGGTTCCGATCGTGGCCGTTCGTTCTTTTCTTTGGAAGATCCAACGGTGGGGAGCCTCCCTGGGTGGTTTAAGGCTGGGAATAGGGTTTCAAACCCTCATTTTCCATTTGGCTTTATCTCTCTTGATTCTAGAGAGAAGGGAGAGCAAGGAGGAGGAAGGAGGCCAAGTTCCGGCCGCCGGCGAAGCCTCAGAGGTCCGTTTCGCGAGCGGAGTTCAGATCCGCGAAGGTGGGAGCGTTGCGGTGGTGTTCAACCGAGCAAATCTTCTCCATGGCTAGGAAGAGGGGACGAAAGGTAACGATACTTCTCCTCTCGGTTTTTAGGATTTAGGATGCATGAATAACATCCCCTTCCTTTCGTATTTTGAGCACTGAATCTCTCAAATGAGAGTGATTCGTGTAGCCTAGGTTCAACAGGAACCTCCGGGTTGAGTATGTTCATCCCGGCATGCTTTGCATTAGAGATCCGCTCCGTTAGCAGATTAGGCATTGTGGGTGAAGCCGTGGTCACGACCGTTAGTCCGACCCGGTGATGTTGCATAGCGAGATGTGAGGTTTCGATAGAAATCCGTTGCGGCGTTACGCCGTTGTGTGTATGCGTTTTCCCTCTTATATTTGAGTGAGTACTCGTGGTCGGAACCGGACAAGGTTAGCTCCGGGTTGTGCGGTAGATGATTTCCTTGGAGCACGTGAAAGACACGGTGCGAATGGTGATTGGGGGGGGGGGGGAAACCTTTGTTTGTGCTATACAAAGGCGCGACTATGTCTCCGTGGTCGGCTGGCTATCCCGTGACGCGCAAGTCATGTGGGGGAAGTGTCCCGGTGAGACTAGCCCCTTGTGTGGACTGACAAGAATGTCGAGCGGAGGGCAAGCCCGGGCAATGTGGCCATGAGCGGGTGGGCTCCAGCAAGACTTCTTAGAATCGGTCAGTGTGAGACGGAACCCTGACGTGCGAAGTCAGAATGTGTGGGCAAGCCCGGGGTATTTGACCCTTGTACGGGTGGGGCCTTTGCGAGGTTCCGTGTGACGGCGTGTGTGCCGTTAGGGACATGGTGGTTCCCTTGTGTTTGCGGCTTTAAGCCAATTGGGAAACGGAAGTACCCAGTGTTTGATGTTGTGCTAGATGCATACGAGCTAGGGTGCCTTGGGTGAAACCCGGGTTGCATTCATGTTGCATAGTAGGCCCCCTTTTCACTTTGTACAAAACATAGAAAACATGTATGCTGTATGAGACATCCAAGCCTGTTTTACCGCTTTAATATATATGATCTTTTGATATACGAAGTGCTAACTTGCAGGTGGAGTGGTACCCCGGGGTCCGTTAAGGACGGCCGGGAGGAGATGTGTTTGTTACACAGTAGAGGTCAGCCTTTGCTGACCCACGTTACTTCAAATCCTTACAGGGCAAGGATCGCATGTAGGAGCTAGCGCGCCGGGCGAAAAGCCCTAAGCCTCATGAAGTGTTGCTGTGCTTGGATTTTCCTTTCGTGTTTGTTACCCTTGTTATGTTTATGTCCGGCTTGCATGCCGAGGTAGCCTAGGAGTGCTTGGCACATTTATATTTTTGGACTATTTTTGTGTAAGGCCTTAAGGCCATTTGATACTCTACCGTTAGTGGATAACTTCTGTCTGTTAGTATTCTGTTTCCGCTGTGTTTGTCTGGAGTTTTGAGATTGGGTAGTTTTCATATCATCTTTTAATACTAAAGCTGTGACGTCCGTATGTTGTGGGGCCCCGGCCGGACCCATATTATATGGTCTTTACAGAGGAGGTGTTACAATTTGGTATCAGAGAGAGGTTGGCGTTCCAATGAGAAGTTTCGCGATCGAAAGTATAAGTCGAGTCGCACATAAGAAGTTATCCACATAGGAGTATCGCGGGACCATGAGTGTCCTTGTGTTCGAGTCTTGCGATTAGAGACTGATTTGTGTTTTCTTGCTTGTGTTTAGAGTGCAAGCAATGAGGCTGGGACCTCGAGGCCAAGAGAAGAGCTCTCGGCAAGTAGTGCGACTGCGCAAGGTCCGTTAGGGATGGGGGTCACACCGGCCGACTTCTGCCGTATGCTTGCAGAAGCGATGGTGGCGGCCCAAGCTGCAGCGACAACACAGGTAGCAGCTCCCGTTGCTCAGGTAGCAACTCCTGCTACCCCGGTCACGGCAGCGACCGTGCAGGTTGAGGAGGCCAGGCGGGCGGAGCCGCAGGCCGAGAGAGTGGTTGTCGGGCAGGGGGACCGGCAGATGAAGTACTTTCTGAGCTTCCACCCTCCAACCTTCAAGGGAATCGGCACGCCCACTGATGCAGAGGATTGGTGGGCTAGAATTCAGGAGCTTCTAAGGGCGGCAGAGGCGCCCGAAGAGAAAAAGGCAGGGTTCGCAGCCTTTATGTTGGAGGGAGATGCCAAGTTATGGTGGGTGAGCCACAGTGGCCGGCAATTTCTAGGACGCACACCGTCAATCGAGGAATTTGGGAATGCCTTCCTGAAGAAGTACATTCCCGCCTCAATGAGGTTAGCCCTCCAGAGGCAGTTCCTACATCTGGTGCAGCGAGACAAGTCAGTGGATGAGTATGTTCAGGAATTTACTCGCTTGGGTCGTTATGCAGGGACGACCATGGCAGACGATGAAGAGAGAGACAATCTCTTCTATCATGGATTGAGGGAGAATCTAAGACAACCCCTCATATCGATGAAACGTGCGGGTTTCAACGAATTGGTGGAGGCGGCCCGAATTTTGGAGAGTGACATGGAGCGATCCCAACGTCGCAAGGGTTTCACACCCAAGCAGGGGGAGGAGAAGAAGTTTGCTCAGTCCCATGGAAAGACGGAAGGGAGCCGATGGAAGAAGAAGCCTTCCCCATATAAGACGGGCAAGAAAAGTAATTGGACGTCCGGAGGGTCACGCTCTAAGGGACCGCAGACGTGTTACAATTATGGCAAGCCAGGCCACATAGCAAGATTTTGTACCCAAGGGGGCGCTGAGCAAGAGCCAAGGAAGGAGCAGACCGTACGCTCCGGACCCAGTGCAGCAGAGAAGGGGAAAATGGCGGAGTCGAGTGCTTCCCGATTTCAACCAGTGCAGCCGAGGGCTTATAACCTTGGGCAGCAGGAAGAAATCCGCCAAATCGACGTGGTGACAGGTATGAGAGTTCAACCTGCATCGTAGATTTCTTCCTTTCAAGCCTTTTTATGTTTGCTGCATGTGTGTAGGCTTTATAGTGGTATCTGGGTACCCCGCTAGAGTACTTTTTGATACGGGAGCGTCGCACTCCTTCCTTGCGGAAAGTTTCACCCGGAGGATTGGAGTTGAGTCCTTTGCAACGGACTCAGAGTTGAAAGTGCGCATGCCCAATGGGTCGTCTATGACAACCAGGGCTAAAGGGCGGATTTGTTGGAGTCTTGAGGGAGTCGACTTCATATTGGTTGCGGCGATCTTGCCGTTGTCCGAGTTCGATGTGATTTTGGGGATGGATTGGCTAGCAGAGCAGCGTGCCAGTATCGACTGTTTGTCCAAGGTGGTAACCCTGAGGGGCGTGGGGCAAGCAGAAGTCAAGTTTGAGGGCCTGCATGGAGTGGCCTGTTCCCTAGTTTCGGCACTTCAACTGGTGCGAGCTGTTAACCAGGGGGTATAGCTCTAGTAGCGTTGTTGGAGGTTAGCCTTTCCATGCTGTCTCTTGGAGAAGTGCCCGTGGTGGCGGAGTTTGGAGATGTTTTACCTGAGGAGCTACCGGGAGCACCTCCTCGGCGGGAGATTGATTTCTCCATCGAGTTAGTGCCCGAGGCTAGATCGATGTCACGACCACCCTTTAGGATGGCACCAAAGGAGTTGGCCGAGCTCAAGGTTCAGTTGCAGGAGCTTTTGGAGCAAGGGTATATCAGGCCCAGCTCTTCACCGTGGAGTGCGCCGGTGTTATTTGTAAAGAAGAAGGACGGTAGCATGTGTCTGTGCATAGACTACCGAGAGATGAACAAATTGACTGTCAAGAATAAGTATTTGATTCCCCGGATAGACGATCTCTTTGACCAGTTGGTGGGGTCGGTGGTGTACTCCAAGTTGGACCTGAAGTCCGGATATTATCAGTTGCGGATTCGTGACGAAGACATACCTAAGACCGCGTTTGGTACGAGGTATGATCATTTTGAGTTCTCGGTGATGCCGTTCGGGCTGACGAACGCGCCGTCCGTGTTCATGGACTTGATGAACCGAGTGTTTCGCGAATATTTGGACTGGTTCGTAGTCGTCTTTATCGATGACATATTGGTGTATTCCAAGTCGGAGGCGGAGCACGAGTCGCTCTTGCGGACAGTGTTGCAAGTATTGAGAGAGAATCAGCTTTATGAGAAGTTCTCCAAGTGCGAGTTCTGGTTGGAGAAAATGGCATTTCTAGGCCATGTGATTAGTGGGGATGGGGTGGCGGTAGATCCAACAAAAGTAGAAGCCATCAGAGAGTGACCAGTTTTGAGGACCGTGGCGGAAGTCCGAAGTTTTCTTGGACTAGCCGGGTACTACCGAAGGTTTGTGGAAAACTTTTCGCGGATAGCTCTACCCCTCACTTCACTAACTCGCAAGGATCAGAAATTTGTATGGACTCAAGAGTGCAACGGGGCGTTTGAAACCCTGAAGGAAAGGCTAATGACGGCGCCGATCCTAAGTCTACCAAAGGGGACCGAAGGATTCCAGATTTTCAGCGACGCATCCGGATGCGGTTTAGGATGCGTGTTGGTGCAGCATGGTAGTGTGATAGCCTTTGGGTCGAGGCAGCTGAAGCCCCACGAGAGAAATTACCCCGTCCATGATTTGGAGTTGGCGGCGGTAATTTTTGCTTTGAAGTTGTGGAGGCACTACGTTTATGGTGCAAAGGTGGAGATCTTCACGGACCACAAGAGTCTGAAGTATCTCCTGGATCAGAAGGACCTAAATATGCGGCAGCGCAGGTGGGTCGAGTTCCTTGGGGACTACGAGGTGGCGATCCAGTACACGCCAGGGAAAGCCAATGTGGTGGCAGATGCTTTGAGTAGGAAATACTCGGGGAAAGGAAATTGGATTGAAGCTCACGATGAGCGGTTAAGGCAGGATTGGGAGTCCCTTGGTTTGGAATGTGTGGCAAGAGGCGAGTCTAGCGTGGCTCGACTAAATTGGATTGAGATGCAGAGTGACTTATGCGATCGTATTCGGGAAGCGACCCGTGTAGATGCGGAGTTCCAACCTTTCGTGGAGGAAGCTCTAAAGGGCGAGGGTAGCGCTTGGGAGATGGTTGATGGAATTCTGAGGAAGGGCGGAAGGATTTGTGTACCGCAGTTCGACAAGTTCCGTGAGGAGTTGATGTTTGAGGCCCACTTCACTAAGTACTCCATTCACCCGGGCAGTACAAAGATGTACTTGGATTTGAAGAAGTCCTATTGGTGGCCTGGGATGAAGCGGGACGTAGCTTTGTGTGTGAGTCGGTGCCAAACTTGTGCCTTGGTGAAGGCCGAGTGTCAGAAGCCGGGCGGGTTCTTGAAGCCTCTTCCAATCCCCGAATGGAAATTTGATGACATCTCCATGGATTTTGTGCATGGGTTGCCTAGATCGCAGCAGGGTTATGATGCCATTTGGGTGATTATGGATCGCTTGACCAAAGTGGCACATTTCATCCCAAACCGGAAGGAGGACGGTGTGGAAAAGTTGGTGGAGTTGTACGTCCGCAATATTGTACGACTCCATGGGATTCCGAAGAGTATAGTCAGCGACCGGGATGGACGTTTCACGTCTAAGGATTGGCGATTGGTGCAGAAGAGCTTAGGCACAAAACTCAAGTTCAGTACGACTTTTCATCCTCAAACCGATGGGCAAATTGAGAGAACGAACCGTACTTTGGAAGATATGCTAAGGATGTGTACTCTCGACTTCGGCAAGAAGTGGGAGGATCACCTCTTCATGGTGGAGTTTGCGTATAACAATAATTACCAAGCTAGTATCAAGATGGCGCCATACGAAGCTCTGTATGGGAGGCGGTGTCGAACACCGATGTCTTGGACAGAGGCGGGAGACACCAAGCTTTTGGGGAAAGAAGTGGTAGCCGATGCTAGTGAGCTAGTGCGGACCATCCAAGAGCGCATGAAGGTAGCTCAAGATCGGCAGACGAAGTATTTCAATGCTCGCCACAGGCATGTGGAATTCGCTGTGGGCGACTGGGTGTATCTTAAGATCAAGCCGTTTAAAGGCGTTTCGCGAATTCGCCGACTCAAGAAGCTGAGTCCGAGATTTTTGGGACCATTCAAGGTCTTCGAGCGAGTTGGAGAGGTAGCGTACCGGTTGGCGTTGTCCACAGAGCTAAGTGGATTGCATGACGTTTTTCACGTCTCCGTCCTGAGGAAAGCGTTGTTAGAAGCCAGCGTGGTGATTAAGCCGACGGCGGTGCCGGTAGAGGAAGACTTGAGGACGCGAGTTCGTCCAATCGGGATAGAAGACTCAGAGGTTCGGCAATTGCGGAACAAGGAGGTCAGACTCGTAAAGGTCCGTTGGGACAACTGTGGTTGCGAGGAGCTCTCATGGGAGCGAGAGCAGGCTATGCTGGAGGAGTACCCCGAGCTTTTCTCCTCAGGTACTGTTTAGTTTTGTTTACCTTCCATGTTTTAAATTTCGGGACGAAATTCTTTTAAGGGGGAGAGAGTTGTAACACCCCGAAACTCAAAAGAGGGACGGGTGATGTTTTAAGCCCGGTTTGGTTTTTGGAGCAGGTGTCACGGGCGTGTCACGGGCGTGTCACGGGCGTGTCACGGGCGTGACACAGGCGTGTTCGGCCTCGGGTCGTGCGGTCGATGCTTTGGCGGTCGACGCTAGTCGAGTTGTAGAACACGGCCTAGGACACGGGCGTGTCCCAGGCCGTGTCACTCCAGGGATTCTACAAGTGTGGTACACGGGCCGTGACACGGGCACAAACACGGGCGTGTCAAGTTTGACACGGGCGTGTCTGATGCCGTGTCATAAGGCCGTGTACCTCTCTGACTGCGAAATGTTGGTCGATTGCACACGGGGGACGTGACACGGGTCCCGATACGGGCGTGTCGCAGGTGACACGGGCGTGTCGGAGGCCGTGTCAAAGGCCGTGTGCTGGTTTTTCGACTCGATCGAGACGGCGAGTGGGTAACACGGCCTGGCACACGGCCGTGTTGCAACCCGTGTTTGGCCCAGTTTTTCTATTTTGGGTTCCGATCGTGGTCGTTCGTTCTTTTCTTTGGAAGATCCAACGGTGGGGAGCCTCCCTGGGTGGTTTAAGGCCGGGAATAGGGTTTCAAACCCTCATTTTCCATTTGGCTTTATCTCTCTTGATTCTAGAGAGAAGGGAGAGCAAGGAGGAGGAAGGAGGCCAAGTTCCGGCCGCCGGCGAAGCCTCGGAGGTCCGTTTCGCGAGCGGAGTTCAGATCCGCGAAGGTGGGAGCGTTGCGGTGGTGTTCAACCAAGCAAATCTTCTCCATGGCTAGGAAGAGGGGACGAAAGGTAACGATACTTCTCCTCTCGGTTTTTAGGATTTAGGATGCATGAATAGCATCCCCTTCCTTTCGTATTTTGAGCACCGAATCTCTCAAATGAGAGGGATTCGTGTAGCCTAGGTTCAAGAGGAACCTCCGGGTTGAGTATGTTCATCCCGGCATGCTTTGCATTAGAGATCCGCTCCGTTAGCTGATTAGGCATTGTGGGTGAAGCCGTGGTCGCGACCGTTAGTCCGACCCGGTGATGTTGCATAGCGAGATGTGAGGTTTCGGTAGAAATCCGTTGCGGCGTTACACCGTTGTGTGTATGCGTTTTCCCTCTTATATTTGAGTGAGTACTCGTGGTCGGAACCGGACAAGGTTAGCTCCGTGTTGTGCGGTAGATGATTTCCTTGGAGCACGGGAAAGACACGGTGCGAATGGTGATTGGGGGGGGGGGAACCTTTGTTTGTGCTGTGCAAAGGCGCGGCTATGTCTCCGTGGCCGGCTGGCTATCCCGTGACGCGCAAGTAATGTGGGGGAAGTGTCCCGGCGAGACTAGCCCCTTGTGTGGACTGACGAGAATGTCGAGCGGAGGGCAAGCCCGGGCAATGTGGCCATGAGCGGGTGGGGTCCAGCAAGACTTCTTAGAATCGGTCAGTGTGAGACGGAACCCTGACGTACGAAGTCAGAATGTGCGGGCAAGCCCGGGGTATTTGACCCTTGTGCGGGTGGGGCCTTTGCGAGGTTCCGTGTGACGGCGTGTGTGCCGTTAGGGACATGGTGGTTCCCTTGTGTTTGCGGCTTTAAGCCAATGGGGAAACGGAAGTACCCAGTGTTTGATGTTGTGCTAGATGCATACGAGCTAGGGTGTCTTGGGTGAAACCCGGGTTGCATTCATGTTGCATAGTAGGCCCCCTTTTCACTTTGTACAAAACATAGAAAACATGTATGCTGTATGAGACATCCAAGCCTGTTTAACCGCTTTAATATATATGCTCTTTTGGTATACGAAGTGCTAACTTGTAGGTGGAGTGGTACCCCGGGGTCCGTTAGGGACGGCCGGGAGGAGATGTGTTTGTTACACAGTAGAGGTCAGCCTTTGCTGACCCACGTTACTTCAAATCCTTACAGGGCAAGGATCGCATGTAGGAGCTAGCGCGCCGGGCGAAAATCCCTAAGCCTCATGAAGTGTTGCTGTGCTTGGATTTTCCTTTCGTGTTTGTTACCCTTGTTATGTTTATGTCCGGCTTGCATGCCGAGGTAGCCTAGGAGTGCTTGACACATTTATATTTTTGGACTATTTTTGTGTAAGGCCTTAAGGCCATTTGATACTCCCGTTAGTGGATAACTTCTGTCTATTAGTATTCTGTTTCCGCTGTGTTTGTCTGGAGTTTTGAGATTGGGTAGTTTTCATATCTTCTTTTAATACTAAAGCTGTGGCGTCCGTATGTTGTGGGGCCCCGGCCGGACCCATATTATATGGTCTTTACAGGGGAGGTGTTACAATCAGCCTAAGTCGCGTCCTAATCGATGGATCCCCAGCATCAGCTCTATCTTACACAGTGCAGTCAGGAATCTCGCATCTTTGCCAGAGCCTGCATAAAAACGAACTCGGCACATCGTAGAAGAAAGACGAGTATACGAGAAGGAAAAATAACCAAAGGGCACAGAATAAATGTGAGATTCAAACTCACTTATTACAGATAGAATAATTGTCTGAATACATCATCGTTAGAGGCGAGCTCAAGCAAATAGAAAAAGAAAAAAAAACTAAGTCCTAGGAGGCCGCTCCAGAGGATGAGGATGTCGCCCAACCCAGCCCATCTCACGAGCCCTCCGGTAATGGTCGGTCGCCACCGATATCGCGTCATCGTCGAGCTGCAGTTGTTCCTCCATCCTCGCCAGCCGACAAGCAGTGTCCATGCTCGCGCGCATACCCACCAACTCGATAAGAGCGATCTGAAGACGGTGGTCGTTCATTGCCATCCGCCAATCGATCTCGTTGATCATGTGGAAGAGGGCCTCATAGTTCTCTAGGCTGGCCCGAAGTTCTTCCATCCTCGCCATCCTCACCTTCAAAGCCAAAATCCGGCGATGAGGCTCGCAAATAGCGAGTTGGTCGAACTTGGTATCCAACTCCAGGTAGGCGCGAGCAGCAGCATGGCGATATGCGCTCCCAGACAGCTCGATGACGTCGAGGAAGGCCACTCCAGGAGTCGCGGGGCGATCTGTCAAATCAGAAGGAACGTCGCCAAGTCAGATGTCGGCATTAGTAATCAACTCAGCACAACGGTGGTGCGGGTTACCTTGTCGAGGAGATCGAGATCGCCGTGGAGAGTGGCCGCGACCTTAAGATTATCGCTGGCCTGAAGAAGATCCACCCGCGCATTCGGCGGGCCTCCCCTGCCCATGACTTCCATGGTTGCGATCCCCGTTCCTAGACGGGAAGTAGTTAGGTTGCTGCCTATCCGTCCTTCGGGCCAGGCTGTCTAGCAGAGGAGGTGGTGGCAGTGCCATGCCCGACAACTGTGTTCGCGAGCTCGTCAGGGGAGGAAGCAGAGGCAGAGATGTACTCGCGAGCTGTCACGAGGTTGAAGGGGCAGCAGGAGGTGGCAGTGGCATAAGGATACTCGCCTCCAGCTGCGATTTGGAGACCGAAGGAGGACGTGGTGGCGGCATAGGGATGCTCACCGCCAGCAGCTGTTGGGCAGTAGCATGGACAGTTGAAGCTTTGTCCGTCCCAGGTTGAGGAGTCTAGGCCGGCGCGGGATTCTTTATCGCAGGGAGATCCTTGCTTGCCGAAGAAACCTTCCCCGTCGAGGAGGCCGGTGCTTCAGTCGCCTTCTTATGGCCAACGTTGATCCGCACAGTGCGCGTGGTTTGGACTCGCTTCCCGATTTCGAGAGCGATTAGCGGTGTTGTTCGCAGAGGAGTAGCGTCGAGCACCACGACGACGTCATCTAGATAAGGATCAGCATGTCAGTGAAAATCGAGTCAGCAAAAGCTTCGGCAACCGATAATACTTTTAATAACATCGGCAAGATGGCGACCTTGCGAGCCAGCTTGGTCGACCTGCTTCTGTGTCTGAGTATCGACGACTTCGGGGGCAGGGGGATGATCGTCAATCTGAGAAAGTCGCCGCCATGGACGAATATGTCGGGAATATCATCCAGCCCGAGCTCGTCAAGGAGCTGCTGGGTACTTCTAAGGGATGCAGGACCCTTGGCCGTCGCGAAGACATCCTTCGGCGATGGAGGCAGGTTGTCGACCTTGGGGGAGAACGACTTCTTCAACTTCTTCGTCTTCTTCTTCTTGCTCGGAGGCAAGTCAGTGGCGACTTCACCTTCACGCGGCCTCTTCAGCTTGGAAGGTTGGAAAAATCCTGACAGCGCGTCGAGGCTCTGTTTGTGAACTTTCTCGTCAGTTTTCGACATATTGTGCGAGCTCTAGAAGGCATACCTCGAAGACAAATCCCTCATATTTATAGAGTTTGGCAGACATCTGTCAGTTGCGAGTAACTCAGATACTCGCCCTAACAGCTCGCCGAATAAGTATTGGATGATTCTTTTCGAGTTCCTACGTCGCTCGAAAAGAGCGGGGATTGTGTACAACCCATATTCGTCGAGAAGGGGCCCCACCAGGGCCAGGTCAGCAAAGGTCAATGTCAGCAAGTCAAGAAGAAGGTCAGAGTCAACGTACCAGCCTGCAGAAGGCCTGACGAGTATGGCGAGCTCCCCTCGCATACTCGCCAGGTAGGCGACTAGGCTAGTTGCTCGCCCAACTGTGCGAGTTCCTCCAGGAAGTCGCCGAGAGATGGGGGGTATAAATAGACCCCCCCCTCCCCTAGGATTTCCCTATAAATAGGACCCCAGAGGTACGAGGAGAGGCACTTGAAATCCCAGGCAGGATCTCGCGAGCTCTACTTCTTGGATTCCAGCTGAACCTTTGGATTCTTTCTCCTTAGAGACCAGGTTGCGACCCCACGACTTAGATATCAGCTAGTCTCCCTCGTATCTTGCTCGACCAATTTTGGTTGTGGAGGGGTTGCTTCTTCCAAGCATACAGCTACGTGGTGGGACCTTCTTGCCGTAGCATCTGGGGTCTTGTTTGTTGACTTTCTTTTTCGTCCTAGTCTCCATAGCCGTTTAGACTTACTACGGAGACAATAACCTTAGGCTGCCTTTATCCGATTCTTGAGGTTTTGAATTTTCCTGGCCTCAACACATATGTAACAAATGTTTGTATGAATGAGAATCTTGTATCCATTGATCTTGTTTTTTTTTTTTCATGAAGTTGTTGTAAAGGACTATTGAAAGCAAAGATTCAAAGTATATGAATTTACGGATATTAAAAATTTGATTTGTGGATAACAATTTGATTTGCGAATATAATTTTAACAAAACTGGTTTGTGAATATCAAAAATTTACGAATAGTCAAATTTATAGTGCGGATAATAATCACCTAAACATACAACCAAAACTAAATGAATCCACGCAACAAGGCTAAATTAAAATATTCAAAATATAATTTGTTTTATGTTACGGACTAACTCGATGTCCCGATCGAACCGGATTAACTTGAACCGTCTTAGCTCACGGAGCGGTCGAGCACGCACACAGTCAATGAATATGAACAGTAGACACAAGTCTTGATGACATGGAAAAACCCCTTAAATGGGTAAAAAACCACGCGACCGGGTCTGTGCCGGTCAAATTCCACTAGCTTCCGATGATTACAATATGCTTGGTGAATTGGGGCGATAGGCCGCTCCCGTTACAACTTGAGGAGAGAGAGAGAGAGACTGTAGTTTCCTGCGGGCAACAGGCTGCACCGCGGAAGTGACTTAGACGAGAGAACGTGCGGGATGCTTCTGGTGCGCGCACTCGGGGCGGCGCGCGCTTGCTGACTTCCGATGTCTTCTTCCTTCGGCTTCCTCAAGCTCTTGGGCGTCCCTTTGCTGACAACGCGCTGGCGGGGTGCTTATAGCCGCTGGTAGCTGCGTGTGGCCGCCGGTGGCTGCTGGTGGCCGCCGGTTGCTGCTGGTGGGTGGTGGTGGCTCACGGCGAGCGGAGGCCGACTTGGTGGAGGAGGCGGGAGAGCTATCACCTGAGGAAGAAGAAGAGTCGGAGAAGAGAAAAGGTCAGGAATAAGAGTCCCCTGGGGGTCTTTTTATAGCATCCATGAGCGGATCATGGCGGGCCCCACCACTAAAGTGGTGGGATAGTGAGTGGTTACCCCTTCGATCGGACGGCCGGGAGGGACCCCCCTTGATCGGACGACGGGGAGGCTTCTCATGACGACAGCGGCGGCCGGGCGGCTGGCGACAGGGGCCGGCCGCGCGCCTCCCGGCGGCGACTTGCCGCCCGCTGACCACGGCCGCCGCGGCCGCGGCCGCCGCGGCCACGGCCAGGGCGGCCACGACCGCCGATGGCCACGGCTGCGGCTGGCCACGGCCGGGGCGGCCACGGCCGGGGCGGCCAAGACCGCGGCTGGCCATGGCCGCGGATGGCCATGGCCGCGGCTGGCCATGGCCAGGGCAGCCATGGCCGCGGCAGTCATGGCTGGGGCGGCGATGGTTGCGGCCGGCCACGGCCGCGGGGGCAGTGGCCGGGGCGGCCGAGGGAGTGCCGGCCGCCGGCGGTGGCTCGGCCTCTTGCCGGTGGCGGTTCTCCCCACGAAGGGTGTAACACCCCAAATTGTCGTAGGAGCGACGGGGATCGTTTTTGGCCAAATCAGTTTTTGGTGCAGGTGACACGGGCCCCGACACGGGCGTGTCAGAGGCCGTGTCGGGCGTGTCGAGCTCGGGCCGTGTCGTCGACAAGTTCAGGTCGACGATGGTCGTGTGGTGGAACACGGCCTAGAACACGGGCGTGTCCCAGGCCGTGTCACACCTGTGCTGTGCGGTTGGGTGCACGGGTAGTGACACGGGCACGAACACGGGCGTGTCCCGTTTGACACGGGCGTGTCCGATGCCGTGTAACCAAGCCGTGTACCCCTCTGACTGCAAAGTGTTGATTTATTGCACACGGGGGGCGTGACACGGGTCCCGACACGGGCGTGTCGCAGACGACACGGGCGTGTCGGAGGCCGTGTCACATGCCGTGTGCTGGTTTTCAATTTGGGTCGAGACGGCGAATGAGCTACACGGCCAGGCACACGGCTGTGTGCCAACCCGTGTTCGGCCCATATTTTATAATTTGAGGCTTAATCGTGGCCGTTCATTTCCTTGGCTTTGGATCCGACGGTGGGGGGCTGCTCCTGGATGGTTTTACCCGGGAATAGGGTTTAGAAACCCTCATTTTCTCTTGAGTGGTTCTCTTTCTAAAGCTAGAGAGAGGAGAGAGCAAGGAGGAGGAAGAAGGGCTAGATACGGCCGCCAGAGGAGCTTCGGAGTTCCGAATCGCGATCCGAGTCCAGATCCGCGGAGGCGACGCCGTTGCGGTGCTTTCCAACCGTATAGTTTTCGATGGCGCCGCGGAAGAATGCAAGGGTAACGATTTCTCATCCTTGGGCATGTGAAGCCCTCTTTTCCTTTGCATAGGAAGCCCGCTCTCGCGAGTGAGCGAAGAGTTGGAGCGTTCCTTGGGGTAGATATGTGAAGTCCCCCTTGTGTAGAGTCCGTATACGAAAATGGACATATGCATTGTGTGTGAAGCCTATCCGGACAAGTAGAGCCGGATCGGTGATGTTGCATTGCATATGAACCGGGGAAGACTCCGGGTGTTTGGGCATTTTTCGGGTTTTCTACGTGGTAGATTGCAACAGGGAGCCTTGGAGATTAACTCCAAGGTGCACCCGGAAAACTGGGCAAAAGCGAGTTTTGCCAACACGATGGCCGGGGAGCCAACGTGAACATAACCGGGTTATGTGATTGTTGTGGCGGAAACGGGACTTGGTGAGTCTTAACCTGCGCATATGGCTTAAATTGCCGTTGCGATATGAGCACGGGTCAGGCGGAACCGTACCCGGTCTATGTCGTTCGGTGGGACCGTTGGCATGGATGAGAGTCTTCGGTGGTCTATGGCTTAAATTGTCGTGACCAAGGCCAGGAAGGCAAAATGCTCATATGGATGACCGCCCAAGAGGCGGTGGTGGATCGGGAACGTCTATGGCTTGAATTGACGTGACGTTGGCCGGTTCGCCAAGAATGTGCCCTGAGTGCACGGGGTGTGTGGCCGTGCGAGCCTACGCCTGTGTTGATGTGTGTTCGCATTAATATATTGCCTATACTAATAAAGTGCAGGGAAAGAGCATCGCCGCCCTGATTTTGGGGGCGAGATCGTTATAATTTGGTCAGCCTAGCTGACTGTTGCTTTTGTTTGCCACCGGGCGGTGGTTTGTGCTTGCAGGTGCTGCGGAGCCGAGCGGAAAATAGCGGGCTAAATCCCATGTTGCGGTGCTGGCCCTCGAAGGCCTAACCCTTTTTATGCTTTCCGTTTATTTCATGTATGGCCGGCCTGCGAGCCGAAGTATGAAAACACTATTTTGTTAAGTGAACAATGTAAGGCCTTAAGGCCAGTTCTCTTTTGTGTATGATTACAATCCTGAGTTGGTAGTGGACATTCATGCTTTGTAGCAGGGTTCTTATTTCTTTTGCAACTTAATAATTTGCTTCCGCTAGGTGTTGTGTAGGACGGCATGATTGGTTGAATGGTTTCAACGCGTAACCAACCGGTCTGTCCGTAGTATATGGCGTCGGGCCCCGGCCGGACCTACTGCTATATGCTATGCGACGGATAGGGGTGTTACAAATTGGTATCAGACTACTGGTTTCGGTCAAGCTTAAATGAATTCATGGACGAATTCACTTTAAGGGGTGGTGAGCACATGTGTGCGTCATCGTTATAACATGAAAAGAACCCATGAATGTCCACTTAGGAATGAAATTATACATGTTTGAGGAACCTGCGTGTTCCTATAATTGCTGTTTGCAGTAATTTTTGGGTCGCTTATCGGTGTTTTGCACGATTATAGGTGACCAGAAGTGGTGCTGGGCCGTCTGAACGGCCAGGTTCTGAGACGAGCAGTGCGCCAAGCGATGCGCCTACAACACCTCCGTCTACCGAGACCATTAGGTTGGTGGCAGAAGCGGTCATGGAAATGATCAATGCACAACCTGCAAGGCAGGTGCAGCAGCCCGCTCCTGCTATGGAGCAAGTACCGCTTCAGACGGCAGAGCAAAGGAGGGTTGAGCAAGTAGTGTTGGAGCCAGAGTTGCCTCGGAGAGCAATGGAAAGACAACTGAAGCACGTGACGGGCTTTCACCCACCAGTATTCACGGGGGCAGAAACCCCGACCCAAGCAGAGGATTGGCTCTCAAGGGTCAACAGGGTGATGACTGCGACAGAAACGGAAGAGTGGCAGAAGACCACTATAGCGACGTTCCTTTTGGATGGGGACGCAAGGTTATGGTGGGAAGGCCTAGAGCTACATCAGTTGCGGGGAAGGCCGTTGGCCGAAGTTTCGATGGAGGAGTTTGCGAGACTGTTCATGGCTCGATACCTCCCCTCGGCGCAGAGGATTGCGCTAGAAAGCGAATTTCAGAAGTTAGTGCAAGGGGATTGCACCGTTGATGAGTACCTCCACGAGTTTACTCGGTTGGGGAGATATGCCGGCGCTACCTTCGCAGACGAGGAGCGCAAGACGAGCCGCTTCTACGAAGGGCTAAGAGATGATCTAAGATTGCTACTGTCGGGGCCCAAGGCGCAGGGTTTCATGACCCTGGTCAATTCGGCCCGGTCCTTGGAGAAGGACATGAAGAATGTCCAAGCAAAGAAGGAATCCGGTAGCAAGAAAGCGGAGTTCAAGGCACCGACTACGTCGAAGTCGGGCTACCGCAGGTTCTATAAGAAAGCTAAGACGTCGGGTCCAGCGGCTTCAGGTGCCTCGGGGGCAACTACCAATCGAACCCCGGGCGCTTGTTTCACGTGTGGAAAGCCGGGGCACTTTGCCTGTGATTGCTGGAGTGGACGCTCAAAGTCCGAAAGGAAATAAGGAGCTACCTACGAGGAGAAGGGCAAAGCGGTGGAGTCGACCGCGTCCCACTATGCTCCGACTCAGCCTAGAGTCTATAACTTGGGCCAGCAGGAGGCCATCAAGCAAACGGATGTGGTGACAGGTATGAGTTAATTTATAGCAAGTTAGCTTTAATACCGTTAGCTATTGCTTGTTAGCCTAATATTGTTTGTATAGGCTTTGTTGTGATTAGTGATAGTCCGGCACGGGCACTGTTCGATACTGGAGCTTCACACTCCTTCTTATCCGAAAGCTTTATATCGCGCATCGGAGTCCCTTCTTCGATGGCGAAGGATAAGTTGGATGTGCTGCTACCGAATGGGTGCTCGATGCGTGCGGACAGGGTGTGCGCTGTAAAGGTTCACATTGGGAGCCAAGAGTTCGACTTGCTAGCGTCATTGCTGCCGCTAGTAGAGTTCGACGTGATCTTTGGGATGGATTGGCTGTCAGAGCAGAAAGCTTGGATTGACTGTGACCGAAAGGAGGTCAAGCTGGGTGTAGGGCGGGAGACTACATTCGAGGGCTAAAGGGGTCGAGCAAGACACTGATGTCTGCTCTTCAGGTGGTGAAGGCGGTTCATGCTGGTGCAGAGCTGTTCTTCGCAATAGTGGGGGCTGTAGAGCCAAAGTCCACGTTGGATAGCATTCCCGTGGTGTGCGAATACCCCGATGTGTTCCCGGATAGTCTTCCCGGAGCCCCACCGCAGCAGGAGATTTATTTCACCATCGAGCTCGTACCGGGGGCCAAACCGGTGTCACGTGCTCCGTATAGGTTGGCGCCTAAGGAGATGGCAGAGTTGAAAGTTCAGCTAGAGGAGCTAATGGAGCAAGGGTATGTGCGTCCAAGCTTGTCGCCTTAGAGCGCACCGGTCCTCTTCGTTAAGAAGAAGGATGGTAGTATGCGGTTGTGTATCAACTACAGAGAATTGAACAAGCTGACGGAGAAGAATAAGTACCCGATCCCGAGGATTGATGATCTCTTTGATCAGTTAGTCGGATCGTCGGTATACTCCAAGTTGGACTTGAAGTCGGGGTACTATCAGCTGAGGATCAGGGAGTGTGATATCCCGAAGACGGCGTTCAGTACGAGGTATGGGCATTTCGAGTTCACGGTCATGCCGTTTGGACTGACGAATGCGCCATCGGTGTTTATGGATCTGATGAACAGGACGTTCAGAGATTTCCTGGATCGCTTTGTGATCGTCTTTATTGACGATATTTTGGTGTACTCGCAGTGCGAAGAAGACCACTTCAAGCATTTGCATTTGGTGTTGGAGACTTTGAGGAGGAATGAGCTTTACGCAAAGTTCTCCAAGGGCGAGTTCTGGCTACCCTCGGTAGCGTTCCTTGGTCATATAGTGAGTGGGGAAGGTATAGCAGTGGATCCGGCGAAGATTGTTGCGATACGGGAGTGGCCTGCGTTATCTTCTGTCGCGGAAGTCCGTAGTTTTCTCGGGCTTGCCGGATATTACAGGAGCTTCGTAGAGAACTTCTCGCGGGTAGCGTTACCTCTAACGAAGTTGACAAGGAAGGATCAGAAATTCTTGTGGACGCAAGAGTGCGTGCAAGCTTTTAAGGAACTGAAGAGGCGGTTGACCACGACGCCAGTGCTTAGTTCGCCGAGTGGGACCGAGGGCTTTGAGGTGTATAGCGACGCTTCGGGTAGTGGCTTGGGCTGCGTGTTGTTGCAGCATGGAAGTGTGATTGCGTATGGATCGCGTCAGCTGAAAGTGCATGAAAGAAATTATCTGGTGCACGACTTGGAGTTGGCGGCCGTGATTTTTGCACTCAAGTTGTGGAGGCACTACCTATACGGCGTAAGGGTCGATATATACACCGATCACAAGAGCCTAAAATACTTGTTGGATCAAAAGGACCTTAATATGAGGCAGAGGAGGTGGATGGAGTTCCTGGGGGACTACACCTTCAAGATACATTATGTACCCGGGAAGGGCAACGCAGTTGCGGATGCGCTGAGCCGCAGGGCTCCCGCCCGAGCCAACTGGTTGTCGGTGCATGATGAGAGGCTAGTGCGGGAGTTGGAGGAGCTTGAGATCTGTTGCGTTGACAACCAGACGAGCGCCAAAACAATGTTAAACTGGACAGAGGTGCAGTATGACCTGGCTGACCGTGTTCGGCAGGCATTGGAGTTCGATGACTCCATGAAGGAGCTTATGGAGGCCGCTCTGGATGGGTCAGATTCCCAGTTCTCGGTGGATGATGGTTTGTTAAGGAAGGATCATCAGTTGTGCGTCCCGAGTGGGGGTAACCTCCGGGCGGAGTTGATGTACGAGGCTCATCATACCAAGTACTCAATCCACCCAGGGAGCACGAAGATGTATCGTGATCTCAAGAAGCTGTTTTGGTGGCCGGGGCTTAAGAAAGATGTGGCGTTGTTTGTGGCGAAATGCCAAACGTGCGCCTTGGTGAAGGCGGAGTGCCAAAAGCCGGGAGGATTTCTGAAGTCCTTGCCTATACCGGAGTGGAAATTCGACGATATATCTATGGACTTTGTGCACGGGTTGCCAAGGTCGCAGAAGGGGAACGACGCCATCTGGGTGATCGTAGATCGACAAACCAAGGTGTTGCATTTCATTCCGCATAGGAAGGATGATCCAGTGGAGAAATTGGCAAAGTTGTATGTCGACAATATTTTTAGGCTGCATGGTGTGCCTCGTAGCATTGTGAGTGATCGCGATGGGCGGTTCACATCAAACGATTGGAGGTTGGTGCAGCAGATGCTGGGAACAAAGTTAAAGTTCAGCACAGCTTTCCATCCGCAGACGGATGGGCAGACCGAGAGGGTCAATAGAACGATGGAGGACATGCTCTGCATGTGTGTTCTAGACTTCGGGAAGTATTGGGAAGACCACCTTTATTTGGTGGAGTTCGCGTACAACAACAGCTACCAAGCGAGTATACAAATGGCGCCCTTCGAGGCCCTGTATGGTAGGAAGTGTCGCACGCCGTTATCGTGGCTTGAAATGGGTGAGGCAAGGTTGTACAAGAAGCAGGAGGTGGAGAGTGCTACCTCGTTAGTGCGGATCATTCGGGAGCGCTTGTTGATCGCTCAGGACCGGCAGGCGAAGTATTACAATGCCAAGCACCGGAACGTGGAGTTCGCGGTAGGCGATTGGGTATACCTGAAAGTGAAGCCGTTTAAGGGGGTTTCGCGGGTGAGACGCTTGAAGAAGCTGAGCCCAAGATACCTTGGACCTTTTGAGGTTCTGGAGCGAGTCGGCGAAGCGACATACCGTTTGAGGCTATTGGAGCAATTGAGTGGATTACATGATGTGTTCCACATTTCTGTGTTGCGGAAGGCGGTGCAGGAGTCTTCGCAGGTGATCGCGGTTGACCAAGTGCCGGTGGACGAAGGGTTGACGACTAGGGTCAAGCCCGTTCGTATTGAAGATGTTGAGGTCAAGAGGCTTCGTAACAAGGAGATCCGGATGGTTAAGGTCCGGTGGGATAACTGCGGGCGTGAGGAGCTCTCTTGGGAACGGGAGCAGACTATGCTCGAGGAGTACCCGGAATTATTCCGCTCAGGTACTGTTTTACGTTAAGTCCCGTTTTCCTTTATTAATTTCGTGGACGAAATTCTTTAAGGGGGGTAGAATTGTAACACCCCAAATTGTCGTAGGAGCGACGGGGATCATTTTTGGCCAAATCAGTTTTTGGTGCAGGTGACACGGGCCCCGACACGGGCGTGTCGGAGGCCGTGTCGGGCGTGTCGAGCTCGGGCCGTGTCGTCGACCAGTTCAGGTCGACGATGGTCGTGTGGTGGAACACGGCCAAGAACACGGGCGTGTCCCAGGCCGTGTCACACCTGTGCTGTGCGGTTGGGTGCACGGGTAGTGACACGGGCACAAACACGGGCGTGTCCCGTTTGATACGGGCGTGTCCGATGCCATGTCACCAAGCCGTGTACCCCTCTGACTGCAAAGTGTTGATTTATTGCACACGGGGGGCGTGACACGGGTCCCGACACGGGCGTGTCGCAGGCGACACAGGCGTGTCGGAGGCCGTGTCACATGCCGTGTGCTGGTTTTCAATTTGGGTCGAGACGACAAATGAGCTACACGGCCAGGCACACGGCCGTGTGCCAACCCGTGTTCGGCCCAGATTTTATAATTTGAGGCTTAATCGTGGCCGTTCATTTCCTTGGCTTTGGATCCGACGGTGGGGGGCTGCTCCTGGATGGTTTTACCCGGGAATAGGGTTTAGAAACCCTCATTTTCTCTTGAGTGGTTCTCTTTCTAAAGCTAGAGAGAGGAGAGAGCAAGGAGGAGGAAGAAGGGCTAGATCCGGCCGCCGGAGGAGCTTCGGAGTTCCGAATCGCGATCCGAGTCCAGATCCGCGGAGGCGACGCCGTTGCGGTGCTTTCCAACCGTATAGTTTTCGATGGCGCCGTGGAAGAATGCAAGGGTAACGATTTCTCATCCTTGGGCATGTGAAGCCCTCTTTTCCTTTGCATAGGAAGCCCGCTTTCGCGAGTGAGCGAAGAGTTGGAGCGTTCCTTGGGGTAGATATGTGAAGTCCCCCTTTTGTAGAGTCCGTATACGAAAACGGACATAGGCATTGTGTGTGAAGCCTATCCGGACAAGTAGAGCCGGATCGGTGATGTTGCATTGCATATGAACCGGGGAAGACTCCGGGTGTTTGGGCGTTTTTCGGGTTTTCTACGTGGTAGATTGCAACAGGGAGCCTTGGAGATTAACTCCAAGGTGCACCCGGAAAACTGGGCAAAAATGAGTTTTGCCAACACGATGGCCGGGGAGCTAACGTGAACATAATCGGGTTATGTGATTGTTGTGGCGGAAACGGGACTTGGTGAGTCTTGACCTGCACATATGGCTTAAATTGCCGTTGCGATATGAGCACGGGTCAGGCGGAACCGTACCCGGTCTATGTCGTTCGGTGGGACCGTTGGCATGGATGAGAGTCTTCGGCGGTCTATGGCTTAAATTGCCGTGACCAAGGCCAGGAAGACAAAATGCTCATATGGATGACCGCCCAAGAGGCGGTGGTGGATCGGGAACGTCTATGGCTTGAATTGACGTGACGTTGGCCGGTTCGCCGAGAATGTGCCCTGAGTGCACGGGGTGTGTGGCCGTGCGAGCCTACGCCTGTGTTGATGTGTGTTCGCATTAATATATTGCCTATACTAATAAAGTGCAGGGAAAGAGCATCGCCGCCCCGATTTTGGGGGCGGGATCGTTATAATTTGGTCAGCCTAGCTGACCGTTGCTTTTGTTTGCCACCGGGCGATGGTTTGTGCTTGCAGGTGCTGCGGAGCCGAGCGGAAAATAGCAGGCTAAAGCCCATGTTGCGGTGCTGGCCCTCGAAGGCCTAACCCTTTTTATGCTTTCCGTTTATTTCATGTATGGCCGGCCTGCGAGCCGAAGTATGAAAACACTATTTTGTTAAGTGAACAATGTAAGGCCTTAAGGCCAGTTCTCTTTTGTGTATGATTACAATCCTGAGTTGGTAGTGGACATTCATGCTTTGTAGCAGGGTTATTATTTCTTTTGCAACTTAATAATTTGCTTCCACTAGGTATTGTGTAGGACGGCATGATTGGTTGAATGGTTTCAACGCGTAACCAACCGGTCTGTCCGTAGTATATGGCGTCGGGCCCCGGCCGGACCTACTGTTATATGCTATGCGACGGATAGGGGTGTTACAAAGGGAGGGAGTGGGGCCCACCCCCATCATCTCCATGAGAGATCATGGGGGGTGGGGGTGGGGCCCACCCATGACTTTCCTTGAGTGGAGATCATGGGGGGCTCCTCGCTTCCTATAAATGAAGGTGGAACCCATCAAATGCCCCCCAAATCTCTACTGGCCGGGAGCGAAGCGAGCGTGAGGAGAGATTTCTGTAATTCCTTGTTGTCATGGTGGGTGCCGACGAGAAATCCGAGGCGGCGACGATGGATCGTGGTTCTAAGGTATTATATCGTACGGAGGCTTGGCGAACGGGCGACGGATACATGCGGACGGAGGCCGGCGCGGTACACGAGCGTAAAAATGGCGCACGCGAGGAAGGGTTGCGGGGGCGGGCGCTGGTCGCGCACCCTGGCGGCGTGCGGGCTGACCGCGTGCGAAGGCCTTGCGCGCGCGCTGGCCGGCCGTGCGCGCTGGCCGCGCTGGCCGCACGCGCGCAGGCTTCGCGCGTGCAGGTCGCTCGCGCAGGTTTTGCGTGCAGCTTGTGCGCTCGGGGCTTGTGTGCGTGGGCGGGCTTTGCGTGTATTCCGCGTGCGGCGGCCGTATGCGCGTAGCCTATACGCACGCGCTCAAGCGAGGGTTGTGCGGTTTGTACTGTGTGGTCTTGCAGCTGTGAGCTGATTTTTTTTCATTCTTTATTATGTGCAGGTAACGAAGCGCTCCTCTGGTCCAATATGTTTGCGCTCTTCCTTGACTGAAGATGGTGTGGAAATTTGGAGGGCGAAGTATGGGCTTCCTGCTGACTTAGAAGTGAGGATCCCGCGGCCCGAGGAGCGGGTTTAGAATCCTCCCCGTGGGTGGCTGACGATTTATGAAGTATCCCTTAGATCCGGCTTCCGGTTTCCGCCCTGCGATGAGGTGTTAGAGATTTTGAAGTTCTGTGGAGTGCCTGTCTCCCAGTTTTCTCCGACTGGGGTTGCCCGAATCATGGGCTTGGTTGCTTTCTTCCGCGAGCATTGGAGCTCACTTTCTTTGGACCAGTTTCGGGATTGGTGCGATGTGCGCTTTGATGGTGGCGAGTGGATTGAGGTGCGTAGCAACAAGGCTTGGTTGGAGTTTGAGGCCCGTAAAGATCGTCGCCACGGTAACACTTTGTTTGGATATGTGAAGAACTCCTGGGGTCTTCCTGAGGTGTGGAATGCGCTTCCCGACCGTTGTCGCCGTGTAAAAGGGAGGAAGCGGGACTTTTCCCCAGTGCTAGAATTCTCTTAGCCTCGTGAGCTTGCCAATCTCCTCTTCATCATATATATTTACGTGGAGGAAAAACGACTGCTGGGATGTGGCATCTCACTGGGCCCGGTTCAGGTGGAAACGATTTCTCAGGGAGGGGGCCTAAAGAGGAAAGCGGTGATGGCCCCAGCTGATGACCTTGATATTGTGGTGGTAGCTTCTGACGATTCAGCTCCAGAGGTGCAATTACCTGCTTCCCCGGTTCCTCAGGCGCCTGCCAGTACAGCGGCTCCACAGATGTCTTCTTCCTTGAGGGCGATGAGTGATGCAGTAAGAGGGTGACTATCTCTTTTCCTTTCTTTTTTGTTTGAAGGTGGCTGATTGTGTGTCTTTCCTTTACAGATAGAGACTCAGGCGCAGATTGCAGTGACCTGGAATGATCATTACATGAGCCTGAAGGACAGATATCTCGCTTTGCAGGAGAAGCTTCGGTTGTCGATGGGCTCACTCTCCTCCCTAAAGGAGGAACATGACCGGGATATTGCGCGGCTCCATCGAATTGGCTCAGAGCTGAAGTCCGAGCTATAAGATGTGCATGCAGCCTTAGACGTGGAGAAGGCTTTGGTGGAGAGGACCACTCAGATGCTGAAGCATGCAAAGGAGGAGACATCCGGCTTGGGGATTCAGCTACAAGCGGCGCAAGAGGAGGTTTCAGGCCTTGAGACTCAGCTTCGGGCGGCGAAGGCGCAGGTGGAGAAGCTGTCTTATGACGACCACGCATCAGAGCTGAAGGCAGCAGGTCTTGCGGAGTACTTGGAGTCGCTGGATTATCTTCGCGATCGTAACTTGATTGCGGAAGAGGTTCGTGATGATATTTGGTCCAAGGAGGTGGAGCCTCAGATGGATGATATATGCGAGCTAGTGCTTCGTCGCGACGTCTCGAAGGCCTTTCGCTTTGTAGGAAAGCGCCTTGGGAGTGACACCTCCAGTTTCAGTTTTGCGGTTGTTTCTGGGGACGAGCGTTCTGACTCAGATGCTGATGGAGAGTAGCTGTGGTGTTTATTTGCTATCGCAGGTCTTGTTGTTGCTTTTTGCTTTTGTTGTAGCTTTTGAGATTGTCTCCCTTAGGGCTCAGACTTGTTGTCTCTTATGATATCTTTATCTTTATGTCATTGTCATATGTTTTGCACAGATGTGTTTTACCATAAAGTGGCAGTGTAGGAGGGCGTTGGTGGCATCCTCCCCAAATCCTTGAGAGCTTGTTCGAATCGTCTTCGATTTTTCGGCCTAACTGCAAAAATAGAGGGGGAGTAGACCCTTGCGAGGGTGTATGAGTCAGGCTCGTGACTTAGTTGCATGGAGCTGGTCCATGGCTTTGTGCGCGAGGCTGGCTCGCGGTTTGGTTGAGTGGAGCTGGTCTACGGCTTTGTGCACGAGGCAGGCTCGCGGCTTGTGGAGCTGGTCCACGGCTTTGTGCGCGAGGCTGGCTCGCAGCTTGGTTGCGTGGAGCTGGTCCACAGCTTTGTGCGCGAGGCTGGCTCGCAGCTTGGTTGCGTGGAGCCGGTCCACAGCTTTGTACGTGAGGCAGGCTCGCGGCTTGGTCGCGTGGAGCTGGTCCACGGCTTTGTGCGCGAGGCTGGATCGCGGCTTGGTTGCGTGGAGCTGGTCCATGGCCTTGTGCGCGAGGCTGGCTCGCGGCTTGGTTGCGTGGAGCTGATCCACGGCTTTGTGGCCGAGGCTGGCTCGCGGCTGAATTTGCGCGAGGGTTGCTCGCGGCTTAAGTTGCGCGAGGGATGCTCGCGACTTCTTCGTGGGGGGGGGGGGGGGGGCAGGCCCCTACGGCATTGCACGAGGGTTGCTCGCGGCTTAAGTTGCGCGAGGGATGCTCGCGGCTTCTTTGTGAGGGGGGAAGGCCCCTACGGTGTTGCACGAGGGTTGCTCACGGCTTAAGTTGCGTGAGGGATGCTCGCGGCTTCTTTGTAAGGGGGGCAGGCCGCCACGGTGTTGCACGAGGGTTGCTCGCGGCTTAGGTTGCGCGAGGGATGCTCGCGGCTTCTTCGTGAGGGGGCAGGCCCCCACGGTGTTGCACGAGGGTTGCTCGCAGCTTAAGTTGCGCGAGGGATGTTCACGGCTTCTTCGTGAGGGGGGCAGGCCACCACGGTGTTGCACGAGGGTTGCTAGCGGCTTAAGTTGCGCGAGGGATGCTCGCGGCTTCTTCGTGAGGGGGAAGGCCCCCACGGTGTTGCACTAGGGTTGCTCGTGGCTTAGGTTGCGCGAGGGATGCTCGCGGCTTCTTCGTGAGGGGGGAAGGCCCCCACAGTGTTCCACGAGGGTTGCTCGCGACTTAAGTTGCACGAGGGATGCTCGCGGCTTCTTCGTGAGGGGGGCAGGCCCCCACGGTGTTGCACGAGGGTTGCTCGCGGCTTAGGTTGCGCGAGGGATGCTCGCGGCTTCTTCATGAGGGGGGCAGACCCCCACGGTGTTGCACGAGGGTTGCTCGCGGCTTAAGTTGCGCGAGGGATGCTCGCGGCTTCTTCGTGAGGGGGGCAAACCCCCACGGTGTTGCACGAGGGTTGCTCGCAGCTTAATTACGTGATGGATGCTCGCGGCTTCTTCATGAGTGGGGCAGGCCCCCACAGTGTTGCACGAGGGTTGCTCGTGGCTTAAGTTGCGCGAGGGATGCTCGCGGCTTCTTCGTGAGGGGGGAAGGCCCCCACGGTGTTGCACGAGGGTTGCTCGCGGCTTAAGTTGCGTGAGGGATGCTCGCGACTTCTTCGTGAGGGGGGAAGGCCCCCACGGTGTTGCACGAGGGTTGCTCGCGGCTTAAGTTGCGCGAGGGATGCTCGCGGCTTCTTCGTGAGGGGGGAAGGCCCCCACGGGATTGACTTGATTAGCGTCATGTGTTTGATCCGATTACGTGACTTAGCGTGAAGAAGCCATCTCTTGATTCTCATACCGCCAAGGTAAACGGTAAAAAGATAGTCCTCACAAGCCTGGGCTTGTGGTTTGTACAATATTTAATGAACAAAACAAACTAACAAATGAAACAACTTAAAGGTGGAGGTGGCGAGAGCGGGATTGGAAGACATCCAAGAGCGATTGTTGTGTAGTCGGAATCAGCTTGGATGACGGCAAACTATACGTCATAGGATGTCTGTCGGTGCACGTCTTTGAGAGTGACTGGGAGAGTGATGGTGCCGATGACTGGTACCGGGCTGTTCCCCGGAACGCGCGTGCTTGTAGACAATAGCTTGAGGTGGCCAGTGGTTAGTTTGAGCTGAAGCAGTGTTGATAAAAACAACACATTGACGGTGACCTCTGCATCCACTAAAACTTAGTTCAACTCGGTAGATTGATCGCCGATTCTGATGGTTGTAGGTATCATACTCTGACGGGGAGGCAGCTTCTTTCTTGATAGGAACTGATTGACTGCTCCTAGGCTGACCAGTCGCTGGATTTCCTCCTTTAGCCCATTGCATTCGTTGGTGTTGTGTCCGCGGCCCTGGTGATACTCGCAGTATCTTTTTTGGTCAGCTTTGGGGTTTGGCCGCGGTGCTCTTGGTCGTTGGAATACTGGATCATTTTGAATTGCATACATCACATTGGCGCGGGTTGTATTCAGGGGGGTGTATTCCTAAAGTGGAGGTTGCCCCCCACTCCTTGGAGGGCCACGTTGTTGACTACTGCGATAATGCCTGCTTAGAGGTTGCTCTTCTTATTTTGGTTCCTCCTCTTTCTTCCTTTTCTGTCTTCCGCTCGGTCCTGGATTTTCCGACGAGGGCTTTATGAATCTTCTGATGAAGAGGGCGGCGAGTTCGAGGTAGTTATCAATCTTTTCTCTTTGTAGGGAGTGAGACCAGGCTCGAGCTCTACCTTTTAGTGTTGTCAAAAACGCCTGGATCATGAGTTGTTTTGAAGCGTTGCGGGCGCGCATGATAGTTTTGAAATACTCTAGGTGTGCCAGTGGGTCGCCTGTTCCGCTGAAACTACAAATTTCGTGTAAGACCCCTTTTTTTGATTCAAAACTCGGGGTCTTATGCCCAGAACCGCCGCTTTGCGGTGACACCTTCGCACCCGGGAAGGTCGTCACTACAACGCGCCGATTCTGCCGGCCTTTTCGATCACAATCAAGTAGCAAGTAGTAAAGAAAGAGAAATACAGTCCACAATAATAAATCACATATAAGTAAACTCCACGAAGGAAGCGTCCACAGTATAACATCAGAGTAAAAACAGAGTACTGAAAGGAAGAGGACTTAAGCCCGGTACAACAACACCTCACTACATGGTCACTCAAACGGAAGCTGAAAAACAAACTGCTACTAAGGAACGGAACTCACGGTCCCGGCTGTCTGAACTCCTGAGCTAGACTTCCCTGTCTCCAAGTGCACCGGCCTCCTGAGATGCTCCTTCGGGCTGGGCTCCACGATTCCCTAAAATGATGTGGTCTGAAAACCGTTAGTTTATAAGACTAAACCCTATCATCCTCCACCCCTCCCCCATGCCCTAAGACACCGAGCGGAGAGGAAGAAAGGGGAGGACATGAAGGTGGAGAGTAGTCAAAAGCAGATGACGGTGGATCTAACTAGCAAGTTATGACAGGCGAACAATATAAGTGTTATAATAGGTAAAACAGAAAGGTAAGTAAGTAAGAAATTAAATCTTCACTTATGTGAGTACACATAAGCCAAGGGATCTTCTACAAGGCTCCCATCGTATAAATGTCCCATTCCACTTTATACGTTGGGGTGTCGGTTATCACATGCATTATATAAATATTTAAAATGACCTTAATCTATAAAACTTGCCCACACAAGCTTATAGACCAAGGGGTCGTTTTGCAGGTCCTAATGTATAAGCGTCCCATTCCACTTATACGTTAGGTGTCAAGGTTCTTATGAATGATTATGTATGCAACTATATGGTGGGTTAATGATGTTCATGCAGTGCAACTCACACACCCAACTTTGTGTACACAAACCTTAGATCCCCCTTTCAGAGCCGTTACCTCCCAGGATACCTTCGTAGTGGCAGACGGAAGCGGTGGGTTGGGCCTCGCCCACCTCAAAACCAGTATTTGCACTACCGGTCTGACCTATCGTACACCCACAACACCTGGTGCACGAGGCGGACTCCCGCGTACTCTTGCCGACTGGACTGCCAGACTTAAGGTTGGCGAAGTGCTAGCCAACTTGCCGAGTCAACGCTATTGGTGTCGGTGCAACGAACTCCCCAATATCGAAGACCCACCACCTTAAAGTTCCTATTTATGCACATACAACATTTAATATAAGAAGTCAATCTCCCGGACCAAACCGTCCGTCTCAACCACAAACCGAGACTAAGCTTCCCGGACTAAACCGTCCGGCTCAATTCCAAACCTCATCCCTTTGAGCACCGCGGGATGGCGCCCCTTTGAACACCTCAGGACGACTTAAACTTTTCCAAATGTCTATCCTACTAGTGTGTGAAGTGTAAACCTATTTCAACTAATTACTCTTTCGATTTATTTAAGATTTATGTTAGCCCAGGACTTCCTTTAGATTATGCCCCATGAAGGGTTCTCAATAGGCACTAGGAACTACGATGGTATGACAGACCAAAGTTCCCTTTCGCAAGACACTTCATAATATTGGTTAATTTTCTCGTACCCGTTCCCTTCTCATATTACATTAAACTAAAACTAGGGTAGCTTGATATCTCACTCTCACAGGAACGACGATCTTTCGTCGAATCCGTGCTCCTTCTACCACAACCACTCACTTCTCGTCACTCCTTAGAACCTTCGATGATAACCTATCTAAATCCATCCTAATCAGCACATTGAGAAACTCCAACATTGCCCTAAGTCGTCTCCAAATGCGATCTTTTACGAAAACGCTAAAGGCAGACCACCCTACACTATATGATGACCATGATAGGATGTCCTTTGTGTTTTCATCCGAATGACCTAAGCTATTTACTGGGGTCCTATCATGTCATAAATAAATCAATTCCAGGTTATGATAATTTTCTCAATTAATCTATTAATTAATTAATTTTCCTGAAAATCCAAGATCTACCAATTTGAACATGAAGTATACTTTTCAGCTATGTAAAAATCTTTATAAATTCAGGATAAATACTATTACCTCTAAAAAAATGACATGTCCAAGGTTTGGAAATTTTCTCCAAGGTCTAGGGGCCTTAAAGCTATTTTTGTAATATCTTGTACCTTTCAAAATTTGTGAATCAACTATATAAAGGTGGCTTCCAAAAATTATGAATCAATTATGTAAGACTTCTACTGGCTTGAAAATAATATTAGCCAAAATTTCATAATTTAATACTGAGAATTGAAGTCTATAAAAAATTAATTACAAATACTTTAAATAGACATGCTTGTGAAACAAGTATTGAAAATATAACTTCAAAATTCATAAATAAATTTCTACTAGCATATAATGGCCTAAAAATCTTATTTCCTAAATCTCATAATTTTTCAACGGGTATAACAGCCATAATTAAATTAATTTCCTAAAGCTCCTTTTTAAAACATTCATGAATAAAGTACTAAATTTATCCCACTAAAATTTATATAAAAATCCAGAAACATCCATTCTAACCTAAAGACCTCACTTCCAATATTTTATGAGATTTCAAAAATTAAAAAGATCCTAAATAATTAAATCTTCAATTAGGGCTACAACCACATTTACAAATGAAGTATTAGGTATTATCATCATAAAATTCCAGTAAAAATACTTAAGGGTCCTATCTACCCTAGATTTACTCTACCCAAGTTTCACAGCTTTTAGATGACATTAAATTACTGTTTTGACCTAAAATCCATTCTACCCTAAAACTAGGGTTTACTAAATTACTATTCAAAACTCATCCAAATGAGCTGAATTTTGGGGTACATCTAGATATAAATACTAGGGACCACTCACCAAGACTTGGGAGGGTATGGAGGTCATTTGGTCTACAAAATCTCTAACCCTAGCTTTTCCCAAGTTAGGACAAAATACCTAAGTAAATCAGCTCCAAATTTACCCAAATTTGGAAAGCCCCTAACTAATAATAATATTGACTCCCTGTCCAAATTTTAGTTCATTTGGACAGAGAGATAAGGGTGGGCACCCTCTTGGATTCCTAGGGCACAATTCCCAAGGTAGGGGTAGGGTTTGGTCAAACCCTACCCAAACCTTATCTAAACGTGCTAAATTTTTTTTACAGAGTTATATATTAATGCTAGGGACCCCTCACCAAAATTTGGGAGGGTATGATGGTCATTTGACCCCTTAATTTCCTAACCCTAGCTTTTCTAGGTTTAGGGCAAAACCCTAGGTTAAAGTACTCTAAATGCCCTCCAATTTTTACAGGAGCTAGTTTTAGATGATATTAAACTCCTGTACAAAATTCAAAGCATTTGAACTAAGGGTTAGGCGTGGGTAATTATTTGAAAATATGTCCTACATATAGGACCCACCCTAGTAAAATGACCCTACAGGTCTAGGTTCTCAACCAATTTTTCACCACAACATATCAAACTGTAGGTATTCCAAAGGCCTACAATTTTTATATTATAAACTTTTTCATAAGATGCCAAAAAGAGGCCTAAAAATCAACATGTAGTAAACTGTTAAAACAAAAAACAGAAAAAAAATGAATTAATAAAACAATAGTTCGTGTATTTTAAGTCTTGCACGCATCTTGAAGCAATCCTAGGGCTGTTGTACTTCGTCTTATCCAAGTGGTCTGAACCAGAAACCATGGGAAGTGATTATCACGGGCCTTTTCCCGGCCACTAGGGGCGGCACCACCACCGGTAAACAACTCCTACATGTTCCCGGTGGTGGGGGCTAGCCTTGCCGGCGGCTAGGGCGGTCGGAGGTGGCGGCGCCGCCCTACCCGTGCCCACCCAAAAGCCATGAAAATGGCAAAAAAAAATTCTGGTGTTGGTTCCCTCCGACCGGCTACTCGAGCCCGACCTCTACTCTAATGATTCTAGGATCTAAACATAAGAGAAAGAGAGGGGGAGGACCTGAGTTCGGGCATGAATGCGGGTTGAACGACGGGATGCCATGGTGGCGGCGGTGGCAGCGTTTCTCTCCTTAGTGGCTCCGGCAAGCCTCTCTCCCTCCTGCTATGGTTTCGAAACTGGTCGCCCCTCTCTCCTAAATGAGCATATAAAGAGGAGTGGGGGAGAGGGGCGGTTTTCTTCAAGAGTCAAAGCACCTCTTCATGGTGGGGGGTGGTTAGAGGAGAGAGAGAGTGAAAACTCCTCTTGATGGCCGGGAAAAGGGTGGGGGGAAGAGGTGTCAACCTCTAGGTGGTTGTGGGCCCCTCTTTGGCCGAGCCCCATGCCTCCCCACTCTCTAAAACCACCCCTTCACTCCACCACCTTTCTCTCTCCTATATTTAGCCTATTTCTCACTTCTTTCTCTCTCCTAGTCATCCTCACGATTTCTCTTCCCCTAGAAGCCTAAAGGCAGCCCATAAAATGAATATTAAATCCTTAAATGCCATATGAGAGGGGGGCTCACCATTCTACCATGAAAATACCCCTTATTCTCACTTTCTCTCTCCTATATTTAGCCTATTTCTCACTTTTTTCTCTCTCCTAGTCAACATGTTGGCTAGCCTAGGGTTTAGGGTTGACTTGGTCAATTTGATCTTCGGAGTCAACATCAATAGACCCCTAGGGACCCATTGACCTCCCCTAAGGCCTAGGTATGGTTAGGTAGGGTAGACTTGACATAATGAGGGTGAGTTGACCCAAGGCAGGGTTACTTTGGCCTAACTAGGGCTTAAGTTGACTTGGGTCAACTTAGCCACTAGGTTTGCACCCAATGGGTCCTTGGTGACCCATTGATCTCATATTAGGTCTAGGAATGCCTTGGAGTCAGATTGAACCCACTAGGCCACCAAAAATCAGGGTTTTAAGATTTTACTATTTGCAGCCCAAGTGAGTCTCAACTAGCTAGTTGGGTCACTTGACCTCCTAGGTTCAACCTAGGACTTGTTATGACCTAGGCATGTTCAAGTCAATCCTAAGGGGGGGTCTAATTTGAAAATGGGATGTTACATTTCGGAGCCATCCTCCGAGCCTGGTGCTGCCTGGGAGTCTAGTGAGTTGTCGTTGGGCTGATACTTATTGAGTCTTTGCACTGTGGCCGAGGCGTCAGGGTTTATTATGTTCCCAACCTTCTCTTTATAATGCGAACAGGCAAGATGATGATCGTACATCTCTTGGAGTGATACGGCGGGTGCGGGGGAGCTGCTTGTGCCTGAGAATTCCTTCTCTATGTCATATTCTCTGTGCAAGCAATGTGTCGTTGGAGGAAGAGGCACTTCTGGTGGCGTCAAATCAGCTTGCTCGAAGGGCTGAGGATTCCTTGGCCGGAGGGATTTTGAGTCACTTCGCACTGTATATCTTGCGTTAGCGCATGCAATACTTAGGGGGAATTATTCTTTGGGTCGGTGCTGCCCCCTGGTCGTTTAAGGGTTATGCCGGAGGGACTCATCTTGTCGCGACTCTTCCTGTCTCCTGATGTTTTGTCCTTCTTTCTGCTGGAATTCTCGCGTTGGGACGTGAATTGACGGAGGTAGCGGCTCGACTGGTGCTCCCATATCTCGGAGCAGAGCGAGCAATTTGACTTGTTGTTCTTCCATCTGCCGGATGCGTCCTTCCAGGGTGGTATCGGGAGTTAATGCGGCTTCAACATTCAGTGGCACGTCCACCAGAAAGTGTGAACGTGTGGGCTCAGGGTTTCCGCCGAGGGCGAAGATTTTGGCGGTACGGGTGTTTCTCTTCAACATTAAGGTTGAACTTGGTAGGGGCGATGCTTGTGATGTTGCACTTTGAATGATGTTGGGAAATCTTTCCCACAGACGGGGCCAAAATATTACGGACTAATTCGATGCCCCGGTCGGACCGGATTAACTTGAACCGTCTTAGATCACGGAGAGGTCGAGCGCGCACACAGTCAATGAAGATGAATAGTAGACACAAGTCTTGATGACGTGGAAAAACCTCTTAAATGGGTAAAAAACCACGCGACCGGGTCTGTGCCGGTCAAATTCCACTAGCTTTCGATGATTACAATATGCTTGGTGAATTGGGGCGACAGGCCGCTCCCGTTACAACTTAAGGGGAGAGAGAGAGACTGTAGTTTCCTGCGGGCAAAAGGCTGAACCACGGAAGTGACTTAGACGAGGGAACGTGCGGGATTCTTCTGGTGCGCGCACTCGGGGCGGCGCGTGCTTGCTGACTTCGGATGTCTTCTTCCTTCGGCTTCCTCAAGCTCTTGGGCGACCCTTTGCTGACAACGCACTGTCGGGGTGCTTATAGCCGCTGGTAGCTGCTGGTGGCTGTTGGTGGCTGCCGGTGGCTGGTGGTGGCTCACGGCAAGTGGAGGCCGACTTAGTGGAGGAGGCGGGAGAGCTCTCACCTTAGGAAGAAGAAGAAGAGCCGGAGAAGAGAAAAGGTCAGGAATAAGAGTCCCCTGGGGCTCTTTTTATAGCCTCAAGGAGCGGATCATGACGGGCCCCACCACTAAAGTGGTTGGATAGTGGGTGGTTACCCCTTCGATCGGACGGCCGGGAGGGCCCCCCCTTGATCGGACGGCGGGGAGGATTCTCATGACGGCGGGCCGCCATGTCGGCGGCCGGGCGGCCGGCGACGGGGGCCGGCTGCGCGCCTCCCGGAGGCGACCTGTCGCCGGCCGGGCGCGTCGAGGCCGCGAGGGTGGCCGGCCACGGCCGGAGCGGCGATGGCCGGGCCGGCCATGGCCGGGCCGGCCATGGCCGCGGTGGGCCATGGCCGGGGCGGCCATGGCCGCAACGATCATGGCCGGGGCGGCCATGGTTGCGGCCGACCACGACCGCGGCGGTCGTGGCCGGGGCGGCCGAGGGATTGCCGGCCGCCGGCGATGGCTCGGCCTCTTGCCGGCGGCGGTTCTCCCCACGAAGGGAGGGAGTGGGGCCCGCCCCCATCATCTCCATGAGAGATCATGGGGGGCCCACCCATGACTTTCTTTGAGTTGAGATCATGGGGGGGCTCCTCGCTTCCTATAAATGAAGGTGGAACCTATCACTTTAAAATTCAAATTTAAAAAAAATGACACGTGGAGCCTACACACAATCAGTCGTGCACGAAAAGACCCCGGTCCCGGTCCGGGACCGGTCCTGGGCAGGACCGGTCTTTTGGGGCACCGGTCCCGGACCGGTCCTGCCCAAACCGGTCCCGATCCGGGACCGGTTTTTTCCCTCTGAAAACCGGGACCGGCTGGGACCGGAAAAACCGGTCCTAACCGGTCCCAGACCGGGACCGGTTTTTAAATAAAAATTATTTTTAAAAATAAAAATTAATTTTATTTTAAAGTTTTAATATTAATTAAAAAAAACTAAAAAACTTGTACATGTACACAAAATGTCAAAATCACAAATACAAAATTTTAAAATTGCAATTTGCAAAATAAATACAAATTTTTATTAAATATGGAATAAAATTAAAAAATTAAAATATAATTACAAATAAAATACAAAATACAATTTATAATTAAAAATCCAAATACAAACATTTGCAATTTAAATTTGAAATCAAAAAACTAAATACAATTTGAAATCATTCTGCGACGCTCCCTAGATTTAAGTTGGTAAGCTCGTCTTCAACTTCAGACTCGCTATCTTCAATTGACGAGACGTGTTGTCTCCTCCTCAAAGCGTCCAAATGATCCTTGTAGCAAATGCAAATCTCCAAAGATTCTACGGTCAAACGGCTCCTTCGCTCGTTCAGAATTCTGTCACTCAAAGAAAATGCAGACTCCGAAGCTACTGTACTAGCTTGGATGGTTAGTAAATCGCGGGCCATTAAGGCCAAAATAGGATAATTGTTAGATTTATTTTTCCACCAATTTAAAATGTCAAAATTTTCTATTTCGTGCGCGGTCATAAATTCTTGAAATTGTGTTTTGCTATATAAACCTAATTCGTTTAAAGTGCTCGAAGTTCGTTGTTTTTTCTTCGAAGTTAATTCTAAAAATTATTTTTTAAAATATCTTTTGTTTGCGGGGCAGCGGATTTGTCGCGAGGTCGCAATCCATATATTTGATCGTAATAATTGTATAGATTAGTAAAATCGGAATTAAATTTTGTTACACTAACGTTGTGGTAATCATTAGAAGATTCGTTTAAATCTAAATTATTATTAATTTTTCTATAAAATTTTCCACGCCGTCTACACCCATTAAAGGGTTTAACGCCGCCGCACAAGAAAACATAGGTGGCATATGCGTATAATATTTTAAAAATTTTGCCTCCATTAAAAAAATTAACGGACGCCACATTGGGTTAATTTTGTAAGTTTTAAATGTTTCTGTAATTAATAAAAAAATTTCAATGACGAGCGAACTTGTAGGATAGTAAACTCCTGATAAAACAGTTGTCGCCATATAAAAACTCTCTAATAAATTAACGTAATCTTCGATTACAGCCCAATCTGACGCATTTAAATCGTGTGCTTCTTCTACGCTATTATAAAATTCGGTTAATAGTGATTTTTATGACAAAGCCCGTTTTAACATTTTGTACGTGGAATTCCATCGTACGGGCATATCATAAGATGGACCCAAAAATTTTTTACCTTGTGCAATAACAAATTTTTTGAAATCTTGTTTTCTTCGTTTTGAACTATAAATAACACGTAACATAGTACGTATTTTAATAACGTAATCGTTCATAAAATTTAAACTATCTTGCACAATTAAATTCAACACGTGACAAACGCAACGTGTATGAAAAAAAAATACCATCTAACATAGGTTCTAGATCATTAATTAAATATTTAATAGCCATATTATTATTAGAGGCGTTATCAAATGAAATACTTAAAATTTTATCTTTTATTTTGAAATCTCGAATACACTTAATAATCACCTGCTAAATTGCTTTACCGGTGTGCGGATATTCAAAACATTCAAAACAAATAATACGTTTATTTAATTCCCAACTATCGGGATCGACCCAATGACAAGTTATGCAAATATAAGAAAGCCCGTCTACTAAACCGCTAGTCCAAACATCGCTCGTTAAACTAACTCGTCCCTCGAATGTTTCAAAATAATTTTGTAAAAAAAATTTGGATTGCATGTAGGCGTGTAAAGCATCACGCCGAGTTGTAGTACGACTTACCTGTTGATATTTTGGTTGGAGTGCTTCGTGTATGTACGACGTCATTTCGTCGTTGTCGTAGTGGTTGAACGAGAGACCGCTTTTGATGACATTCTCCATTTGTCGCTCCCGTTGCCGAGCTTGGTCATACGTCCAAATCTGCCCGGTCGTTGAAATCTGAGCTTGGTTGGTCTCCGACGGAGCTTGTTTGGATAGACACGATTTGTTGTGTCGGGCGAGAGTTGTGTTGCTGCTGTTAGCCGCCATAAGCTTGCCGCAAAGTTTGCACTTCGCCTTAATTTCGCCGCCGATCCGCACCTTCTCGAAGTTATCCCATACCGCCGCATTATGTCGGTGCTCGACAATCTCATGTCCGACGGACGCTGAGGAGGACGCCGACATGGAGGAGGAGGAAGCCATTTGAATGAGTGAGAGAGGTGAGAGAGAGAGTAAGAGAGAGTGAGAGAGAGTGAAAGAGAGAGGGGGGGGGGGGGGGTTTATAGATTTTTTAAAAAAAAAATCAAAAAATCAAAATATATATTATTAAATATTATTTTATAATATTATTAATAATATATATTAATATATTATATAATATTAATATATATTATTAATAAAAAAAAAGAGCCAAACGGCTCTTTAGAAAGAGCCGTTTGGCTCTTGTTATGAGAGCCTAACGGCTCTCATTTAATGAGAGCCGTTAGCTCTCATTTAATGAGAGCCGTTAGGCTCTCATAACAAGAGCCTAACGGCTCTTGTGAGCCAGCGACCGGTCCCGACCGGTCCCGACCGGTCCCGGAACCGGTCCCGGACCGGGACCGGTAAAAGACCGGTCTTTTACCGGTCCCGGTCCGGGACCGGTTTTGGTCCCTAAAACAGAGACCGTCCGGGACCAGAGGACTGGTCCGGGACCAGATCGGTCCTATCCGGGACCGGTCTCTGACCGGTCCGGTCCCGACCGGTCCGGTCCGGACCTGTCTTTTTGTGCATGCCTACACACAATGGAGAAATTTATGCAGAAAATTGGGGCTCCTGTAGCTTGCTATAGGGGCTCTTGCACGTCGCATTGCACTATTGCATTGGCTGGCGCACCCCTGCTAAATTCAAATAAAATCTTAATTAATTTACTACAATTATTTGCAATTTTAAATTATTTATTATTTAAAGCCAATAATGCAATTTGGAAATTTATTCCGTTAGCATAAAATTGAAAATTTGTTTTTTTATTTATTTAAAAAATTAGAATTTAATAAAAGAAGAGCATGACCTAAACTTCCAACATTTACAGCAAATATAAATTGGGAAGGAAATAAGAGTTTTATCAGATTAAAAATACAATCTCCTGTGAGAGCGACTCTAAGCAATTCCGGATCGATCCTTTTTGGCGACTCGTTGTGCGCGATCGATTGCTCCATCGTCGATTGATTCTTCTAGCGCACGTCGTCGGTGCAGCGATTGATTATTGCAGCGCTGATTGATCCTTAGATCTTATTTATTCATCGCCAGCGTGCACATTATCAAAGACCGCTCCAATGCGCAACCGTTCCACATGTCAGCTACTCCAATATGTGATGGATCATTCACGCGCGACTCCTCTGCCGGAGTTGAATTGTGTCTCCTTTCCCTTTCACATGTTCTTGAAGATTCATAGCCGAAAATGACAAACATATAACATCACCCTACATTTAACAAGTTTACAATATTTGCAACTGTCCCATTAAGATGCAATAGTAAATGACGTTAGAGGGCAAGGTGGGTGTAGGACCAAGCAAGGTAGTTGGTGATTCGAAAGGCACAATAGTAATAACGGCAGACGGAAACGGTGTTTCACATGAGTGACATGCACAGGAGGTGAACCCCTAGCTATGGTTTTAGAAGACGAGCTTGAAGAATTCATCCATCAACCAGTTGGTTATTGTAAACTGACTGAACAAGAACGGACGAGTGTTGCAAGAAGGATAGATTAAGTCACCCGCAGGAAGGAGCGAGGACGACACACACTGGAACGAGAACATGCGAAAGTTGAAGAAGCAATCAATCGCAGAAGGCGTCGTTCAAACTCGGGCAGAGGAGCCACTGGTTGGACTATCAATTAAGGATCGATCGGGGCATGATCATATATGAGGAGTTGCTGGTATGTGGAACGGTTGCGCATTGGAGAAGTCTTTGATAATGGGCGCGCTGACGATGGATAAAATAAGGCTATATGTGGTTCGGCGGTGGCGGGTGCATCCGATGGATCGAAACGTCACTTTTGAATGGGAGGGGACGAGGTGGGGGTCGAAACGGAGGGGATAGGGGCCGTTTCCACCTTGCTGCGGGTGCAAACGGAGCAAACGCCGCCGTCGGCCGTTTGTTTATCCGTCGTTCGGCGACGTTTGCTTCAAACAGAGGCGGGGAAACGCCGAACCAAACGAAGCCTAAATCTAAGGATCAATCAGTGCTGCAACAATCAATCATTGCACCGAGCGCACAAATGTTCGCCGGAACGAGTCGCCCAAAAGGATGGATCCAACACAGAAGTAGATATTGCTCTGAGTCGCTCGCAAAATAATTGTCTATAACCCCTATTTAATTTCAAATAATTGTTGGTAATTTAGACAAGACTACTCTTTAATTTAATTCTTTTTTTAATATAGAAAAACAATATTTCCATTTCATGGTAACGAAATAATTTTCCATTTAGATAATTAATAATTTGAAATAGGAAATAATTTAAGTAAATTAAATAAAATTTATTTTGAATTTAGTAGGGGTGCGCCAGCCAATACAGTAGTGCAACGCATAGGCGACACGCAAGAGCCCCAATAGCAAGCTATTGTGACGGACTCTTCCCCACATAAAAATTAATTTAATATCATAGTGGGCCTATGGCCCACGTATCAGATATTAAACTGATAAGAACAGATACTACACTTGATCTTAGCCAAAAGGCCGAGAAAGGTATGCTTTAGGATGGAGCTGTCTCTGTCTTTTATAAGTATGAGGAGGCCGACTATATTAATTCCTGCGATGTGGGACTAATGTGAGGAATAGATTTAGAGGGTGGTGATTGGTTTTCTGTTTTAAATTTTAATATTTGCATTAATTTATCAGTTGTGTGTGGGCTCCACTTGTCACTTGTTAATTTGAATTATAAAAGCAAATTATATTCTGAATATTTTAAATAAAATATATTTATTTAAGATGCAGATGAATTAAAAAATGTTGCTTTTAATATACCAGTGAGAGGCATGTGCGTTTGCTCCTATGACGAATCACGATTGTGCTTGGGGGTTCTCAATGTCCCGCGCGATAATATTCCGACCACAACATTGTCCCGACGCGACAGTGCTCCAACTGCTTGCAAATCCCCAAGCATTATACTCTGCCCGTCGCTCGTTTTTGTCGTGTTCATGGAAATTTGCGAGCGGCATGGAGAGCACATTCTTTATTGTAGGTAGGGGGATTTGCTTATATGGGAGTTCAATATTTATTGTAGATAGAAAAATTTGTCTATTATGAGCAGATTTTTTAAATAAAATAAAAAAATACATAAACTAAAAAATTAAAATTTTTATAATTTAAAATGGATAAAATTGAAAAATTAAAAGTTTAACGAAAGTATTTACCACAACAATCATTCCCGGTCGTTGTGAGCTGTGCTTTGTGATTTAGGATTTTATTTAAAAACTAAATAAATTTTAGATATCCAATAAGCTCACAAATTGCTAAAATTTGAATGGAAATTTTTACCGGATTGTCATCATAAAACAAATAAATATTACAAATCATTTTCATCAAAAAAAAATTTATGGGCTTTTTTTCAAAAAGAGACCAACTATAGAGACTGATTTATGAGATACTTAAAGGATGCCGCCTATGTTGAAATGTCTCACGTGAGATTAAGGCTTTGTTTGAGACAACTCTGACGGATGGAAAAGCTGATGATCGAGTAGAACTTTTTGAACATAGCTCTTTCTGAAGAAGTTTTAAATAAGCTGTTGTTTGGATAATTTATTACTGAATGGTTGTTGCTATTTGACTTCTTGGCGGAGAGGAGTTGTAAAATTCTGGACAGCGGTGGCCTTTTGGGTCAGTTTGGGCGGCGGCGGCCCTGAGGAGAAGAATCGGAGGGAAGTGTTAGAACTAATAATAATGTGAGCAAATATGTTAATTATGCGCATTACGAAGCTGTCACTAATGTCGATCCAAATTTAGGTGATTTAATTAATCGGGTCGAATACTGTACAACCCCGTATTCGCGAAAAGACGGCCACAAACAAGACGTGAGACTTGCTGCGCGTTTTTAAGCTTTTTGTGTGTTTTGCACTCATGGAGGTCAATTTTGGTGGATCTGCGGGATATAATAGTAGGGGAGGAAAAATCTGTCTCCCCCATGGCCCCTTTGAGGGGCCGCCTCGGCTAGTACTCGCCTAGTCGCCGAGCCCGCCAGGGCGCCACTCGCAGGACGCCTATTCGCCAGGCCGCCTCTCGCATCTCGCAAGTCGCCTGCTCGCCAGGCTGCCTCTCGCATCTCGCAAGTCGCCTGCTCGCCAGACCGCCTCTCGCATCTCGCAAGTCGCCTGCTCGCCAGGCCGCCTCTCGCATCTCGCAGGTCGCCTGCTCGCCAGGCCGCCTCTCGCATCTCGCAGGCCGCCTATTCGCCAGGCCGCCTCTCGCATCTCGCAGGTCGCCTGCTCACTAGGCTGCCTCTCGCATCTCGCAGGACGCCTATTCGCTAGACCGCCTCTCGCATCCCGCAGGCCGCCTATTCGCCAGGCCGCCTCTCGCGTCTCGCCTAGCCGTCTACTCGTCCTGCCTGTGCTCCCTCAGCAACCAGTTCTCCCGGCCTGTACTCGCTCGCTCGCCCGGTCCCAAGGGGGAGGAGGAGTGGAGTGGTTTAACCCCCACTCGCCTCAGGTGTCCAGGGAGGGTGGGGGGCATGATGTGAGCTCCTTTCATCCCCGGACCTCTTTTGGCCATGCTTTTACCATTGTGCCCACGGGGTGGAATTATCCCTTTACCCCTCCGGTGTGGATGTTTTCTATTAGCCCGGGACCTATTTGTCTTAGGGGTATTTCTGACCTTTCGATCCCTAAGTTTGGGAAAACTATAAATAGACCCTTGAGGGTGCCTTGGAGAGCATTGCTTCTTAGACACTAAAATCCCTCTGCTTTATTCCTCCAAGGCACCTAGCTCAAGCATTAGCTAGGGAGGGGGAGACCTCAAAGGTCTTCTGGGTGTGAGGTGAGACCTCCACGCTAGAGCCGAGGGTCTGTTCCTAGCTTCTTGAGTCTTTGGCTTGTGACGTTCTCCTGAGTATAGTAGGTGTGAGGTCACCACTTTCTTGGGACCCCAAACTCCACGGGAGATCAAGTTTTTTGTTTCAACATTTTGGTGTGGTGAGCGTGGAGAGTGACCGACACAGAAGATCTCGAGAGAGTGTCATGGCCGGAGATCAGGGAGGTAGTGTAACGCCCCAAAATGTTGTAGGAGCGACGGGGATCGCTTTCGGCCAAGACAGTTATTTTGGAGCAGGTGACACGGGTCCCGACACGGCCGTGTCGGAGGCCGTGTCGGCTGTGTCGAGCTCAGTCATCGAGCTGGCCGTGTGGTCGACCATGTTAAGGTCGACGATAGTCGGGTATGGAACACGGCCAGGCACACGGCCGTGTCCCAGGCCGTGTAACATCGGGTCGTTTCGAACTTTTCTGAGGTATTGCACACGGGGCATGACACGGGCCCGGACACGGCCGTGTCCCAGGTGACACGGGCGTGTCAGGGGCCGTGTCAGAGGCCGTGTACTTCTCTGACTGAAAATGTTGAAAACGGGTGCCGTGACACGGGTCACGACACGGCCGTGTGGAGCGAGACACGGCCGTGTCGAAGGCCGTGTCAGGAGTCGTGTGCTGGTTTTCGAATCGATCGAGACGGCGAATGGGTAACACGGCCAGGCACACGGCCGTGTTGCAACCCGTGTTCGGCCCAGTTTTGTGAATTTTTAGGCTGAATCGTGGCCGTTCGTTTCTTTGGTTTGAGATCCGACGGCTGGGGGCTGGATCTGAGGGATTATGCTCGGGAATAGGGTTTGAAACCCTCATTTTCCTTTGGGCTTTATCTCTCTTGATTCTAGAGAGAAGGGAGAGCAAGGAGGAGGAAGAAGGCCAAGATCCGGCCGCCGGCGAAGCTTCGGAGGTCCGTTTCGCGAGCGGAGTTTAGATCCGCGAAGGTGGGAGCGTTGCGGTGGTTTCCAACCGAGCAGATCTTCTCCATGGCTAGGAAGAGGGGATGGAAGGTAACGACACTTCTCCTCTCGGTTTTTAGGATTTAGGATGCATGAATATCATCCCCTTCCTTTCGTGTTTTGAGCACCGGATCTCGTAAATGAGAGGGATTCGTGTAGCCTTGGTTCAAAAGGAATCTCCGGGTTGATCGTGTTCATCCCGGCATGCTTGCATTAGAGATCCGCTCCGTTAGCGGATTAGGCATTGTGGGTGAAGCCGTGGTCGCGACCGATAGTCCGACCCGGTGATGTTGCATAGCGAGTTTCGGTAGAAAATCCGTTGCGGCAATACGCCGTTGGATGTATGCGTTTTCCCCCTTATATTTGAGTGAGTACTCGTAGTCGGAACCGGACGAGGTTAGCTCCGCTTTGTGCGGTAGATGGTTTCCTTGGAGCACGGGAAAGACACGGTGCGAGTGGCAATTGGGGTGGGGAAACCTTTGTTAGTGCTGTGCTAAGGCGCGACTATGTCTCCGTGGTCGGCTGGCTTTTCCGTGACGCGCAAGTCATGTGGGGAAAGTGTTCCGGCGAGACTAGCCCCTTGTGTGAGACTGACGAGAATGCCGAGCGGAGGGCAAGCCCGGGCAATGTAGCCATGAGCGGGTGGGGTCCAGCAAGACTTCTTAGAATCGGTCAGTGTGAGGCGGAACCCTGACGAGCGAAGTCAGATTGTGCGGGCAAGCCCGGGGGTTATGACCCTTGTGCGGGTGGGGCCTTTGCAAGGTTCCGTGTGACGGCGTGTGTGCCGTTAGGGACATGGTGGTTCCCTTGTGTTTGCGGCTTTAAGCAAATGGGGAAACGGAAGTACCCAGTGTTTGATGTTGTGCTATATGCATACGAACTAGGGTGCCTTGGGTGAAACCCGGGCTGCATTCATGCTGCATAGTATGCCCCTTTCACTTTGTACAAAACATAGAGAACATGTATGCTGTATGAGACATCCAAGCCTGTTTTACTGCTTTATTATATATACTCTTTTGGTATACGAAGTGCTAACTTGCAGGTGGAGTGGTACCCCGGGGTCCGTTAGGGGTGGCCGGGAGGAGATGTGTTTGTTACACAGTAGAGGTCAGCCTTTGCTGACCCACGTTACTTCAAATCCTTACAGGGCAAGGATCGTATGCAGGAGCTAGCGCTCCAGGCGAAAAGCCCTAAGCCTCATGAAGTGTTGCTGTGCTTGGTTTCTCTTTGCGTGTTTGCTACTTTTGTTATGTTTTTGTCCGGCTTGCATGCCGAGGTAGCCTAGGAGTGCTTGGCACATTTATATTTTTGTTTGGACTATTATTGTGTAAGGCCTTAAGGCCATTTGATACTCTATCGTTAGTGGATAACTTCTGTCGGTTTGTTCTGTTTCCGATGTGTATGTCTGGAGTTTTGAGTTTGGGTAGTTTCATATCATCTTTTAATACTAAAGCTGTGGTGTCCGTATGTTGTGGGGCCCCGGCCGGACCCATATTATATGGTCTTTACAGGGGAGGTGTTACAATTTGGTATCAGAGGGAGGTTAGCGTTCCAATGAGAAGTTTCGCGGTCGAAAGTATAAGTCGAGTCGCGTATAAGAAGTTATCCACATACGAGTATCGCGGGACCATGAGTGTCCTTGTGTTCGAGTCTTGCAATTAGAGACTGATTTGCGTTTTCTTGCTTGTGTTTAGAGTGCAAGCAACGAGGCTGGGACCTCGAGGCCAAGAGAAGAGCTCTCGGCAAGTAGTGCGACCGCGCAAGGTCCGCTAGGGATGGGGGTCACACCGGCTGACTTCTGCCGTATGCTTGCAGAAGCGATGGTGGCGGCCCAGGCTGCAGCGACAGCACAGGTAGCAGCTCCCGTTGCTCAGGTAGCAACTCCTGCTACCCCGGTCACGGCAGCGACCGTGCAGGTTGAGGAGGCCAGGCGGGCGGAGCCGCAGGCCGAGAGAGTGGTTGTCGGGCATGGGGACTGGCAAATGAAGTACTTTCTGAGTTTCCACCCTCCAACCTTCAAGGGAATCGGCATGCCCACCGATGCAGAGGATTGGTGGGGTAGGATTCAGGAGCTTCTGAGGGCGACAGAGGCGCCAGATGAGAAAAAGGCAGAGTTCGCAGCCTTTATGTTGGAGGGAGATGCCAAGTTATGGTGGGTGAGCCATAGTGGCCGGCAGTTTCTAGGACGCACACCATCCATCGAGGAGTTTGGGAATGCCTTTCTGAAGAAGTACATTCCCGCATCAACAAGGTTAGCCCTCCAGAGACAGTTTCTACATCTTGTGCAGCGAGACAAGACAGTGGATGAGTATGTTCAGGAATTTACTCGATTGGGTCGTTATGCGGGGACGACCATGGCAGACGATGAAGAGAGGGACAATCTCTTCTACCATGGATTGAGGGAGAATCTAAGACAACCCCTCATATCGATGAAGCGTGCGGGCTTCAACGAATTGGTGGAGGCGGCCCGAATTTTGGAGAGCGATATGGAGCGATCCCAGCGCCGAAAGGGTTTCACACCCAAGCAGGGGGAAGAGAAGAAGTCGGCTCAGTCCCATGGAAAGGCGGAAGGGAGCCGATGGAAGAAGAAGCCTCCCCCGTTTAAGTCGGGCGAGAAAAGTAATTGGACGTCAGGAGGGTCACGCTCTAAGGGACCGCAGACGTGTTACAGTTGTGGCAAGCCAGGCCACATAGCAAGATTTTGTACCCAAGGGGGCGCTGAGCAAGAGCCAAGGCAGGAGCAGACTGTGCGCTCCGGCCCCAGTGCCGCAGAGAAAGGGAAGATGGCGGAGTCAAGTGCTTCCCGGTTTCAACCAGTGCAGCCAAGGGCCTACAACCTTGGGCAGTAGGAAGCAATCCGTCAACCCGATGTGGTGACAGGTACGAGAATTCAACCTACACCTTAGATTTCTTCCTTTCAAGCCTTTTTATGTTTGTTGCATGTGTGTAGGCTTTGTAGTGGTATCAGGGTACCCCGCTAGGGTACTTTTCGATACGGGGGCGTCGCACTCCTTCCTTGCGGAAAGTTTCATCCGGAGGATTGGAGTTGAGTCCTTCTCAACGGACTCAGAGTTGAAGGTGCGCATGCCCAATGGGTCATCTATGACTACCAGGGCTAGAGGCCGGATTTGTTGGAGTCTTGAGGGAGTCGACTTCGTGTTGGTAGCGGCGATCTTGCCATTGTCCGAGTTCGATGTGATCTTGGGGATGGACTGGCTAGCGGAGCAGCGTGCCAGTATCGACTGCTTGTCCAAGGTGGTAACCCTGAGGGGCGTGGGGCAAGCGGAAGTCAAGTTTGAGGGCCTGCATAGAGTGGCTTGTTCCCTAGTTTCGGCACTTCAACTAGTGCGAGCTGTTAACCAGGGAGGTGTAGCTCTAGTAGCGTTGTTGGAGGTTAGCCTTTCCAGGCTGTCTCTTGGGGAAGTGCCCGTGGTGGCGGAGTTTGGAGATGTTTTTCCCGAGGAGCTACCGGGAGCACCTCCTCGGCGGGAGATTGATTTCTCCATCGAGTTAGTGCCCGAGGCTAGACCGGTGTCACGTCCACCATTTAGGATGGCACCAAAGGAGTTGGCCGAGCTCAAGGTTCAGTTGCAGGAGCTTTTGGAACAAGGGTATATCAGACCCAGCTCTTCACCGTGGAGTGCGCCGGTGTTATTCGTAAAGAAAAAGGATGGTAGTATGCGTTTGTGCATAGACTACCGAGAGTTGAACAAATTGACAATCAAGAATAAGTATCCGATTCCTCGGATAGACGATCTCTTCGACCAGTTGGTGGGGTCGGTGGTGTACTCCAAGTTGGACTTGAAGTCCGAATATTATCAGTTGCGGATTCGTGACGAAGACATACCCAAGACAGCGTTTGGTACGAGATATGGTCATTTTGAGTTCTCGGTGATGCCGTTCGGGTTGACGAACGCGTCGTCCGTGTTCATGGACTTGATGAACCGAGTGTTTCGCGAATACTTGGACAGGTTTGTCGTCGTTTTTATCGATGACATTTTGGTGTATTCCAAGTCGGAAGCGGAGCACGAGGTGCACTTGAGGACAGTGTTGCAAGTATTGAGAGAGAACTAGCTCTATGCGAAGTTCTCCAAGTGCGAGTTTTGGTTGGAGAAGGTGGCGTTTTTAGGCCATGTGATTAGTGGGGATGGGGTGGCGGTAGATCCAACGAAAGTGGAAGCCATCAGAGATTGGCCAGTTTTGAGGACTGTGGCGGAAGTCCGGAGCTTTCTTGGACTAGCCGGGTACTACCGAAGGTTTGTGGAAAACTTTTCGCGGATAGCTCTACCCCTCACTTCGCTAACTCGCAAGGATCAGAAGTTCGTGTGGACTCAAGAGTGCAGTCAGGCGTTTGAAACCCTGAAGGAGAGGCTGATGATGGCATCGATCCTAAGTCTACCAAAGGGGACCGAAGGATTTCAGATTTTCAGCGACGCATCCGGATGCGGTTTAGGGTGCGTGTTGGTGCAGCATGGCAGTGTGATAGCTTTTGGGTCAAAACAGCTGAAGCCTCATGAGAGAAATTACCCCGTCCATGATCTGGAATTGGCGGCGGTAATTTTTGCTTTGAAGCTGTGGAGGCACTACGTTTTTGGTGCAAAGGTGGAGATCTTCACGGACCACAAGAGTCTAAAGTATCTCCTGGATCAGAAGGACCTAAATATGCGGCAACGCAGGTGGGTCGAGTTCCTTGGGGACTACGAGGTGGCGATTCAGTACACGCCAGGAAAAGCCAATGTGGTGGCAGATGCTTTGAGTAGGAAATACTCGGGGCAAGGAAATTGGATTGAAGCTCACGATGAGCGGTTAAGGCGGGACTGGGAGTCCCTTGGTTTGGAATGTGTGGCAAGAGGCGAGTCTAGCGTGGCTCGGCTAAACTGGATTGAGATGCAGAATGACTTATGCGATCGTATTCGGGAAGCGATCCGTGTGGATGAGGAGTTCCAACCCTTCGTGGAGGAAGCTCTTAAGGGCGAGGGTAGCGCCTGGGAGATGGTTGATGGGGTTCTGAGGAAGGGCGGAAGGATTTTTGTACCGCAGTTCGGCAAGCTCCGCGAGGAGTTGATGTATGAGGCCCACTTCACTAAGTACTCCGTTCACCCGGGTGGTACAAAGATGTACTTGGATTTGAAGAAGTCCTATTGGTGGCCTGGGATGAAGCGGGATGTAGCTTTGTGTGTGAGTCGGTGCCAAACTTGTGCCTTAGTGAAGGCCGAGTGTCAGAAGCCGGGCAGGTTCTTGAAGCCTCTTCCAATCCCCGAATGGAAATTTGAGGACATCTCCATGGATTTTGTGCATGGGTTGCCTAAATCGCAGCAAGGCAATGATGCCATTTGGGTGATTGTAGACCGCTTGACCAAAGTGGCACATTTCATCCCAAACCGGAAGGAGGACGGTGTGGAAAAGTTGGTGGAGTTGCACGTCCGCAATATTGTGCGACTTCATGGGATTCCGAAGAGTATAGTCAGCGACCGGGATGGGTGTTTCACGTCGAAGGATTGACGGTTGGTGCAGAAGAGCTTGGACACAAAACTCAGGTTCAGTACGGCATTTCATCCTCAGACCGATGGGCAAACTGAGAGAACGAACCGTACTATGGAGGATATGCTAAGGATGTGAACTCTCGACTTCGGCAAGAAGTGGGAGGATCACCTCTTCATGGTGGAGTTTGCTTATAACAATAATTACCAAGCAAGTATCAAGATGGCGCCATACGAAGCTCTGTATGGGAGGCGGTGTCGAACCCCAATGTCTTGGACAGAGGCGGGAGACACCAAGCTTTTGGGGAAAGAGGTGGTAGCAGACGCAAGTGAGCTAGTGCGAACCATCCAAGAGCGCATGAAGGTAGCTCAAGATCGGCAGTCAAAGTATTTCAATACTCGTCACAAGCATGTGGAGTTCGCCGTGGGCGATTGGGTTTATCTCAAGATCAAGCCATTCAAAGAAGTTTCACGAGTTCGCCGACTCAAGAAGCTGAGTCCGAGATTTTTGGGACCATTCAAGGTCATCGAGCGAGTGGGAGAGGCAGCGTATCGGTTGGCGTTGTCCACGGAGCTAAGCAGTTTGCATGACGTTTTTCACGTCTCCGTCTTGAGGAAAGCCTTGTTAGAGGCCAGCGTGGTGATTGAACCGGTGGCGGTGCCGGTAGAGGAAGACTTGAGGATGCGAGTACGTCCTGTCGGGATAGAAGATTCAGAGGTTCGGCAACTGCGGAACAAGGAGGTCCGACTCGTAAAGGTCCGTTGGGACAATTGTGGCTGCGAGGAGCTCTCATGGGAGCAAGAGCAGGCCATGCTGGAGGAGTACCCCAAGCTTTTCTCCTCAGGTATCGTATAGAATTTGTGTTCTTTCCATGTTTTAAATTTCGGGACGAAATTCTTTTAAGGGGGGGAGAATTGTAACGCCCCAAAATGTTGTAGGAGCGACGGGGATCGCTTTCGGCCAAGACAGTTTTTTTGGAGCAGGTGACACGGGTCCCGACACGGCCGTGTCGGAGGCCGTGTCGGCTGTGTCGAGCTCGGTCGTCGAGCTGGCCGTGTGGTCGACCATGTTAAGGTCGACGATAGTCGGGTATGGAACACGGCCAGGCACACGGCCGTGTCCCAGGCCGTGTAACATCGGGTCGTTTCGAACTTTTCTGAGGTATTGCACACGGGGCATGACACGGGCCCGGACACGGCTGTGTCCCAGGTGACACGGGCGTGTCAGGGGCCGTATCAGAGGCCGTGTACTTCTCTGACTGAAAATGTTGAAAACGGGTGCCGTGACACGGGTCACGACACGACCGTGTGGAGCGAGACACGGCCGTGTTGAAGGCCGTGTCAAGAGCCGTGTGCTGGTTTTCGAATCGATCGAGACGGTGAATGGGTAATACGGCCAGGCACACGGCCGTGTTGCAACCCGTGTTCGGCCCAGTTTTGTGAATTTTTAGGCTGAATCGTGGCCGTTCGTTTCTTTGGTTTGAGATCCGACGGCTGGGGGCTGGATCTGAGGGATTATGCTCGGGAATAGGGTTTGAAACCCTCATTTTCCTTTGGGCTTTATCTCTCTTGATTCTAGAGAGAAGGGAGAGCAAGGAGGAGGAAGAAGGCCAAGATCCGGCCACCGGCGAAGCTTCGGAGGTCCGTTTCGCGAGCGGAGTTTAGATCCGCGAAGGTGGGAGCGTTGCGGTGGTTTCCAACCGAGCAAATCTTCTACATGGCTAGGAAGAGGGGACGGAAGGTAACGACACTTCTCCTCTCGGTTTTTAGGATTTAGGATGCATGAATAACATCCCCTTCCTTTCGTGTTTTGAGCACCGGATCTATCAAATGAGAGGGATTCGTGTAGCCTTGGTTCAAAAGGAACCTCCGGGTTGATCGTGTTCATCCCGACATGCTTGCATTAGAGATCCGCTCCGTTAGCGGATTAGGCATTGTGGGTGGAGCCGTGGTCGCGACCGATAGTCCGACCCGGTGATGTTGCATAGCGAGTTTCGGTAGAAAATCCGTTGCGGCAATATGCCGTTGGATGTATGCGTTTTCCCCCTTATATTTGAGTGAGTACTCGTAGTCGGAACCGGACGAGGTTAGCTCCGCTTTGTACGGTAGATGGTTTCCTTGGAGCACGGGAAAGACACGGTGCGAGTGGCAATTGGGGTGGGGAAACCTTTGTTAGTGCTGTGCTAAGGCGCGGCTATGTCTCCGTGGTCGGCTGGCTTTTCCGTGACGCGCAAGTCATGTGGGAAAAGTGTCCCGGCGAGACTAGCCCCTTGCGTGAGACTGACGAGAATGCCGAGCGGAGGGCAAGCCCGGGCAATGTAGCCATGAGCGGGTGGGGTCCAGCAAGGCTTCTTAGAATCGGTCAGTGTGAGGCGGAACCCTGACGAGCGAAGTCAGATTGTGCGGGCAAGCCCGGGGGTTATGACCCTTGTGCGGGTGGGGCCTTTGCAAGGTTCCGTATGACGGCGTGTGTTCTGTTAGGGACATGGTGGTTCCCTTGTGTTTGCGGCTTTAAGCCAATGAGGAAACGGAAGTACTTAGTGTTTGATGTTGTGCTAGATGTATACGAACTAGGGTGCCTTGGGTGAAACCCGGGCTGCATTCATGCTGCATAGTATGCCCCTTTCACTTTGTACAAAACATAGAGAACATGTATGCTGTATGAGACATCCAAGCCTGTTTTACTGCTTTATTATATATACTCTTTTGGTATACGAAGTGCTAACTTGCAGGTGGAGTGGTACCCCGGGGTCCGTTAGGGGCGGCCGGGAGGAGATGTGTTTGTTACACAGTAGAGGTCAACCTTTGCTGACCCACGTTACTTCAAATCCTTACAGGGCAAGGATCGCATGCAGGAGCTAGCGCGCCAGGCGAAAAGCCCTAAGCCTCATGAAGTGTTGCTGTGCTTGGTTTCTCTTTGTGTGTTTGCTACTTTTGTTATGTTTTTGTCCGGCTTGCATACCGAGGTAGCCTAGGAGTGCTTGACACATTTATATTTTTGTTTGGACTATTATTGTGTAAGGCCTTAAGGCCATTTGATACTCTATCGTTAGTGGATAACTTCTGTCGGTTTGTTCTGTTTCCGCTGTGTATGTCTGGAGTTTTGAGTTTGGGTAGTTTCATATCATCTTTTAATACTAAAGCTGTGGTGTCCGTATGTTGTGGGGCCCCGGCCGGACCCATATTATATGGTCTTTACAGGGGAGGTGTTACAGGTAGTGATGATCTCAGCGAGCTCCCCAACCCATCACCCTTCGTAGGAAGGGAGGAGTTCAGGACATCTATCCAAGGCATCATGGAGATGCTGCGAAGTATTGCCCCTCGGGCTGACAACTCAACCCTCACCCCTAGGGAATGGGTCCCAGGGGTCTCGACGAACTGACCTAGAGTGGTCTCGGCGAGTTGCCTCCCAGGGATCTAGGCGAGATGACCCCAGCAGGGGGAGAAGGAAGTGAAAGTATCTAGTGTCGACTAAATCCACCTATAGAGGGGATATGTGTCGTGCAGTCTTTTGCAGAATTAAATGTACCTGCACAAATTAACAAACACTGCACAACAAACACACAAAGAGTTATAGTGGTTCCCCGATTTGGGTACGTCCACTTTCCCCCTTCGACCTATCTCCCACCAAGGGACGACTCGGTCACTTCTCCAAACGGATTGAAATCCAATCCTCACACTACGGAAGGAACCCTTCCAACAAAGGAGTCACCACTCCACCACCACGGGTTGCACCCAACCCTTACAACTAGGAATAAAAATTCCTTTACAACAAAATCAAAATAGAATGTATAAGAAAACACAAAAAACGCTTATGGAGAATCCGATGTCCTTCTTCGTTTGTTGAGGCTTTCTTGAAAGTAACGAAGAGTCCGCAACCGGATTTCTCTCTTGGAGAGGATCTTGACAAGATAGGCGACGACAAGTGAATGCGGCGGCGATACTTTGTTGATCCAAACTTGTTGACGAAGCAAGCAAGGTCTACGAACGATCTCAGTCGGATCAGTCGTCTCAATCGATTCTGAATGAAGAACTAACCTCGTTCAACGAATCGAGAGACAAGAGATATCAAGAGAGATGCGTGAGACGCTCGTCTTGCCTCGATACTGTCGTAGGAAGATCAGAGATGATCGTAGATTGTCGGCTACGACTTCCTTGCCAGCGGCTACCTGCGATCGGCGGTTTTCTATGATCCGCTAGGTCACGCCCGGCCTCCTTTTGATTTCCGAGAATAGATCTATCTTCATGTTCAAAATACACGACTATATATACCATAGCCAACCCTAATGACCGTTGTGGGGCCCATAAGGAGAAGCCCTAGCCCCGGCCGAAATAGCGCACGGTCTCTTGGTTCGGTCCAGCGAACAGACGAAAATTGCCTAAAGCAAAATCGGCGAGAATCGTTGGTGATTCTCGTCGAAGTCGGCGGGAATCACTCACGATTCCCGTCGATTCTGCCTTGGCCGAATTCCAGTTGGAAACCTTGTCAGCCGGTGGGAATCGGCGGGAATGCAAACTGATTCTCGTCGAATCGGCGGGAATCACAACGATTCCCGTCGAAGTCGGCGAGAATCACTTGGTGATTCCCGTCGATTCTGCCTTGGCAGAATTTCTGTTTGGAAAACTGATAGCTGGAAGAAGTCGGCGGGAATGCAGACTGATTCTCGACGAATCGGCAGGAATCACAAACGATTCTCGTCGAAGTCGGCGAGAATCACTTAGTGATTCCCGTCGATTTTGACTTAGAAGAATTTTCTCTTACTTCCCTTGATGACTTGATCTTTGACCCATCTTTGCTCCTTTTTCTGCTCTTGATCTGCCTTAACCCTATACTTGAAAATAAGTACACTCCAATAGAGAGAGCACACGTGAGTCAACACACTAATCTGCTTAATGAGGGATTACATTGCGCAGACCCGTGTATATTGACCCACTGCACCCTGACATTGGTGTGTACTTAGCATGGAATAGCTGCAAGCACAACTTGATAGAAGATCGTCAAATATATTGTCAATTCAACTTAGCTTGTTTAGGGGCTTCTTCAAATCAGGTACATTGTGGATACAATACCCAACAATCTCCTCCTATTTGAAGAAGCCAAAACCCTATAAGCTAAGGTGAATAGAACAGATGGGAATGAAAATCATAAAATGAAAATTCAGTTGAGAGTGAAATTCATTACCATTTTCTTGAGAGCATACTTAACCATTGGCAGTCATCTTAGCCTTAGCCGAGAGGGTAGTCTTCCCCTTTTTTGCTTCTGCAAATCTGGGACTTCACTTAGAGCATAAAGCTCCCCCTCAATTCTTGCATCCGTGCCCGATCTTGAATTCCTAGTAGATGCTCCCCCTTTATCCAAGAGCCTTGAGCCCTTCAGTCTTCAATCTTCATAGTTCAGCATGCCGAGTTCAGTTTTGAAGAGACTGAACTTGGCCTCGTCTAGGGGCTTTGTGAAGATATCTACAATCTGCTTATCTGTGGGGACATAGCAGAGAGATATATCTTTGTTTTCCACATGCTCCCGAATGAAGTGGTAGCGCACTTCAATATGCTTCGTTCTGCTGTGCGACACTGGATTGTTCGCAATTGCTATTGCGCTCGAGGAGTCACAATACATAGGAACTTCTCTGAACTGCAAGTCATAATCTTCGAGTTGATTTCTGATCCATAGAAGTTGTGTGCAACAACTGTCTGGGATTATTAGGTTGATCATTCAGATCCACTTTTTGAAGTACAACGAGTATCATGTTCATGTAGGACACTGCGGTTAGCCTTATCTCTTATCTCATATACTTGTTCCATAGCAAGCCTGGAACATCTCTTGTCTAGGTCCCATCATGTTCATGGGTACCTAGACTATCCTGCAAAAAAGGAATTACTTTACCTTAGGAACCCAATAGGTATTGGGTCCTAGGTTTTTGTCAGCATAAAATACAGTATGCCTTCCTACAGGATTTCTGTCAGGAAGGCTACCTCTTTCCAAAGGGTGTGGACATACCCTTGCCCTTGGCACAGAAGGATTGTGTCAACAATCTATGACAAAGTGACCCACTCTGCCACAGCACCAACACTCATGAATATTGTATCTCCTCTTCTGACCAGGTCTATTGACGGAGTTAGTTATGACCCTAGGTCTGAAGGAGGCAAAGCTGTAACTGCTCTCAGATGTACCCTTTCCACCGAGACTCGAGGGGGGTCTAATGGTGGACATGTGGTGAGTATCATGAGGCCTGGGGTATGGTGCTTTCTTTTTAGCCAGCAAACATCCGGGGGCCCCAGTGAGCTTGCTACATGTTTGCCAACTCCCCTTTCCTTTGTCCTAGGGTGGGAAGAAGTTCTGCGAGAGCTGGTTCCAGCAGTGTCATGAAGTGAGGGGGCTGAGGCTGTAAATACAAACGGTTCATAATGAGCCATGTGTATTTTCTCATGGGTAGCCATCACAACACTTGCACTATGGGTGTTTCCACTTGAGGGTCGATCATTCTTGCAGTGATCATAGTTGTTCTTATGATCATACCTGAAGGAATGATGAATGTCCCTCCTACTCGGTGTGTGGGGTCTATAAACAGTTTCCCCATTTCTCCACGATTTTATAATTCGCGAGATCCACCTGTTTTCTCCCTTTCTCTTAATAGCATCTATCTTGGAAAAGTTAGATACTATCCTCTTCTCGGTTTCTAGGTGAAACTCTAGATCCGAGATCTTTGAGTCCTTCACCTTGATGGATTCCAATTGGTGGTCCATCATGGTCCTTAGCTGAGCAATTTCCATAGTTTGTTCCTCAACAAGCAAGTTGCTCTTCTGAAGGGCTCGACGAAGGGAATCAAGAGTTTCAATCTTTTGATTGAAGCTATCGATTTCCCTTGCATCAAAAGATGGACAAACCTCTGAACTTCTCCTATCTTCAGGAGATACAAGAGGAAGGGAGCAAGAAGAGAAGATACCTGATCTTGATTGTGCTGATCAGGGTTAGAGTTATGGTATGATGAGACTGAGGTTTCAGCTTCATCACAACTACTTTCCTCAATCTCTTCTTCAGTCTCAGATAGAGACACTGGAGCCCTGATATTGAGAAGTTGTTCTTGAATTTCATCATCTGAGATGAGGAACCCCACATATGCCTCATCCTCTTGCTGGCATTCAGTCCCGGCAGTCTTCTTTCCCTCCATTAGGTCAGAGATTGTTTCCCACATGGACTTTGCAGTTTTGCACTTATCCAATCTTGTAAGAGAAGACCCTGACAGAATATCAGAAATGATCTGTCGTACCAGCTTGTCCAAGTTGAATAGTGAGAGCTCAGTTTCAGACATCTCTGTGGTACTCTTAGGGATTTGGAGATCTTCTCCAGAGTCAGAAGCCTTCATGGGAATGAAGGGACCCTCTTCCACAATGAATAGAGCACGAGGGTCAATGGCTTCTAGATGAAACTGGACTCTCATTTTCCAGATGAGATAATAGTCTTTGGTGCAGGCAGGCAGTCTCAGGGGAGAGACATCAGTGTATTGCTCCATGCTTGAGTCTTGTTTTGTTCTTGACACTAGATACAGGATCTTACTCAAGGTGTTAACTTTATTGATGAGTAACCTCCCTCTTATACCACTTGAAAGTATCTAGTGTCAACTAAATCCACCTATGGGGGGGATAAGTGTCATGCAGTCTTTTGTAGAATTAAATGTACCTGCACAAATTAACAAACACATCACAACAAACACACAAAGAGTTATAGTGGTTCGTCGATTTGGGTACGTCCACTTTCCTCCTTCGACCTATCTCCCACCAAGGGACGACTCGGTCACTTCTCCAAACGGATTGAAATCTAATCCTCACACTACGGAAGGAACCCTTCCAACAAAAGAGTCACCACCCACCACCACGGGTTGCACCCAACCCTTACAACTAGGAATAAAAATTCCTTTACAACAAGACCAAAATAGAATGTATAAGAAAATACAAACAACGCTTATGGAGAATCCGATGTCCTTCTTCGTTCGTTTAGGCTTTCTTGAAAGTAACGAAGAGTCCAAACCCGGATTTCTCTCCTGGAGAGGATCTTGACAAGATCGGCGACGACAAGTGAATGCGGCGGCAATACTTTGTGGATCAAAACTTCTTGACGAAGCAAGCAAGGTCTACGAACGATCTCAGTCGGATCAGTACGTCGTCTCAATCGATTAAGAATGAAGAACAAACCTCGTTAAACGAATCGAGAGACAAGAGATCTCAAGAGAGATGCGTGAGATGCTCGTCTTGCCTCGATACTATCGTCGGAAGATCAGAGATGATCGTAGATTGTCGGCGACGACTTCCTTGTGAGTGGCTACCGGCGATCGGCGGTTTTCCGCGATCCGCTAGGTCACGCTCGGCCTCCTTTTGATTTCCGAGAATAGATCTATCTTCATGTTCAAAATACACGACTATATATACCAGAGCCAACCCTAATGACCGTTGTGGGGCCCACAAGGAGAAGCCCTAGCCCCGGCCGAAACAGCGCACGGTCTCTTGGTTCGGTCCAGCGAACAGACGAAAATTGCCTAAGGCAAAATCAACGAGAATCGTTGGTGATTCCCGTCGAAGTCGGCGGGAATCACTCACGATTCCCGTCGATTCTGCCTTGGCCGAATTCCAGTTGGAAACCTTGTCAGCCGGTGGGAATCAGCGAGAATGCAAACTGATTCTCGTCAAATCGGCGAGAATCACAACGATTCCTGTCGAAGTCGGCGAGAATCACTTGGTGATTCCCGTCGATTCTGCCTTGACAGAATTTCTGTTTGGAAAACTGATAGCTGGAAGAAGTCGGCGGGAATGCAAACTGATTCTCGACGAATCGACGGGAATCACAAACGATTCTCGTCGAAGTCGGCGAGAATCACTTAGTGATTCCCGTCGATTTTGACTTAGAAGAATTTTCTCTTCCTTCCCTTGATGACTTGATCTTTGACCCATCTTTGCTTCTTCTTCTGCTCTTGATCTTCCTTAACCCTGTACTTGAAAATAAGTACACTCCAATAGAGAGAGCACACATGAGTCAACACACTGATCTGCTCAATGAGCGATTACGTTGCGCAGACCCATTTATATTGACCCACTGCACCCTGACATTGGTGTGTACTTAGCATGGAATAGCTGCAAGCACAACTTGATAGAAGATCGTCAAATACATTGTCAATTCAACTTAGCTTGTTTAGGGGCTTCTTCAAATCGGGTACATTGTGGATACAATATCCAACAGGAAGTGCGCCAGGGAGATGGTCTGGGAAGGAAAGATGGGAGAGGGGGTCGAGCGAGACCTCACCGACCGGGAGTATTTCCCCAACCCAGCGAGTGCTAGCCTTCCAGGCGAGCAGGTTGCGCGAGTAGAGGTTGCGATCCCACCACTCAGGGGGTCACCCTTCATTGAGCTGATCATCCCAACTCCCATTCCCGAGGGGTTCAGAGAGCCTGACATGGCTTAATATACCTGGAAAGATGACCCCGTCCAACACCTGTAGTGGTCTGAGGATGCCGTCTCCATCAAGCCGATGACAGATGCCTTCAAGTGTCGCCTCTTCGCGATCACGTTGAAGGACAAGGCAAGGGACTAGTTCTACCAACTCCCACCGAGAATGATCTATGGGTTCGAGGACTTGAGCCAGAGCTTTCAGCTTTGCTTCTCCACTTCCAAGAAGAGGAAGAAGAGTCCCAAGTCCATCTTCCTGATAAGGAAGGGGGACGAGGAGTCGCTGGCCCATTACATTGACAAGTTCCAAGAGGAGATCCTGGATATCCAGGAGATGCCGGGGTATGCCCTCCAGATGGCGTTCACGGTAAGGTTGCACGAGGGGTTCTTCAAGATGAGCCTAACCTGAAAGGCCCCCCCTTTCCTTCGAGGATTTGATGGAAAGGGCAGCAGAGGAGATAGACATAGATGCGGCAAATCTGACATTTGTCAAGAAGTTGTCAAGGTTAACAGAGGTGGAGTCGAAAGAACAAGTTGGCTTGAGACATCAACAGGGAAGAGAGAGGAGTAGAGAGCTCAGGGGTTCCAGGGACAGGAGGGTCCGGAGCCAGGTTGGAGGTAGCAGGGAGGACCTGCCCAGGGTCCAGAAAGAGCTCTCATCCAGGGCGGGGGGAACTTTTACAGGGGCCAAGGGAGGTTCAACTTCTAGAGGCAAGCCCCAAGACAGCTCCTACGCCCACTACAACAAGATTTGGCGATAGACGGAGGAGGAGGAGGCTACAGGAGAGACCGCCGAGCCAGCCGAAGGAGAGGAGGAAGAGCATTGCCATACTGTGACTTCCACCAGTTGGAGGGTCACGCCACAGCTACCTTCCCCGAGTTCCTGGAAGTGAGGGGGGATAGAGGTCCAGCCCAGCAACAGTTGTTGTAGCAGATTGAAGTTCTACCCCGAGCAAGGGGGGTTGACATATGTGAGGACCGGGTCGATATGGGAACCCGAGGGGCCATATGAGTGATCTAAGGTGGAGTGGAGTGGGGGTTAAGCCCAGGTCCCACCCCCAAGGGAAAAGGAAGTGAATGAAGGTCATCGTGCCCAGGCAGCCTAAAGAAGCCTCACCTTGGTGAGGTCTTTTCCTTTTCTTATTTTGTACAAGCTCTACCCCTGACCAGCTGAGTCAGGGGATCATGTAACCCAAATTTTTCCCCCGTTTGAGGATGTTGGATTTGGTAAAGTTCAAGTGACATACCTAGTTCCCAACCCCCAAGAGGATCTCCTCATTCCAGGCTCTCACTAGCTGGATGAGTTGAATGTGCCTCGGGGAGAGCAAGTACTTTTTGCTCCGAGACGGTCCCGCTGTCCAGGCTCTCACTAGCTGGTAGGGCCAGTCGACCTCTCATGGTGACCAAGTCCTTTTTGCTCTTAGACGGTCTCGCTGTCCAGGCTCTCACTAGCTGGAAGGGCCGGTTGACCTCTCGTGGAGGCCAAGTCCTTTTTGCTCCGAGAAGTTCCTGTTGTCCAGGCTCTCACTAGCTGGCAGGGTCGGTTGACCTCTCATGGAGGCCAAGTCCTTTTTTGCTCCGAGACGGTCCCGCTGTCCAGGCTCTCATTAGTTGGCAAGGCTGGTTGACCCCTCGGGGAGGCCAAGCGTTTTTTACCTCGAGTCCGTCTCGTCACCCAGGCTCCCATTAGCTGGCATGAAAGGTTGACCCCTCGGGGAGGCCAAGTGTTTTTTTACCTCGAGGTCGTCTCGTTACCCAGACTCTCATTAGCTGACATGATAGGTTGACCCCTTAGGGAGGCCACGTTTTTTTTACCCCGAGGCTGTCTCGTTACCCAGGCTCCCATTAGCTGGCATGACAAGTTGACCCCTCGGGAAGGCAAGGTATTTTCGGCTCCAAGAAGGCTACGCAGTGAATACGTTGGGTTGGATGTTTTTTTTTGAACGTGGAACTCGCTCGAAAAGAGCGGAGATTGTGTACAGCCCCGTATTCGCGAAAAGAGGGCCCCCCAAACAAGGCGTGAGACTTGTTGCGTGTTTTTAAGCTTTTGGGGAGTTTTGCACTCCTGCAGACCAATTTTGGTGGATCTGCAGGATATACTAGTGGGGGAGGAAAAATATGTCTCCCCCTGACCCCTTTGAGGGGCCGCCCCAGCCAGTACTCGCTTAGTCGCCGAGCCCGCCAGGGAGCCACTCACATGCCACCTATTTGCCAGGCCGCCTCTCGCATCTCGCAAGTTGCCTGCTCGCCAGGCCGCCTCTCGCATCTCGCAAATCGCCTGCTCACCAGGCCGCCTCTCGCATCTCGCAGGCCGCATATTCGTTAGGCCGCCTCTCGCATCTTGCAGGTTTCCTGCTCGCCATGCCGCCTCTCGCATCTCGCATGCCGCCTATTCTCCAGGACGCCTCTCGCATCTCGCAGGTCACCTGCTCGCCAGGCCGCCTCTCGCATCTCGCAGGTTGCCTATTCGCCAGGCCGCCTCTCGCATCCTGCAGGCCGCCTATTCTATAGGCTACCTCTCGCGTCTCGCCTAGTCATCTACTCGCCTGGCCTGTGCTCGCTGAGCAGCCAGTTCACCCGGCCTGTACTCGCCCGCTCACCCGGTCCCAAGGTGGAGGAGGAGTGGAGTGGCTTAACCCCCACTCGCCTCAGGTGTCCAGGGAGGGTGGGGGCATGATGTTGTCTCCTTTCACCCCCGGATCTCTTTTGGCCATGCTTTTACCGTTGTGCCGCCGGGGTGGAATTGCCCATTTACCTCCCGGTGTGGATGTTTTCTATTGGCCCGGGACCTATTTGTCTTAGGGGTATTTCTGACCTTTCGGTCCCTAAGTTTGGGAAAACTATAAATAGACCCTTGAGGGTGCTTTGGAGAGCATTACTGCTTAGCCACTAAAATCCCTCTGGTTTCTTCCTCCAAGGCACCTAGCTCAAGCATTGGCTAGGGAGGGGGAGACCTCAAAGGTCTTCCGAGTGTGAGATGAGACCTCCACGCTAGAGCCGAGGGTCTGTTCCTATCTTCTTGAGCCTTTGGCCTGTGACGTTCTCCTGAGTGTAGTAGGTGTGAGGTCACCCCTTTCTTGGGACCCCGAACTCCACGAGAGACCAAGTTCTTTGTTTCAACAAATACGTTTCATATTTTATGAGCGGTTCAAATAATGTGTGGATATCGAGCGTCGTTCCCTTTTTATGGTGAGCTTAAATGTAAAACGATCGCATTAGGTTTTGCTATAAATAGGTTATGGTTCCGGGGTCACAAGGCATGAAAATAAAAATCATTATCACTTTCATTTAGTTCGAGCATCCCATTGCTGGAGAGAGACTAAGGAGGAAGAGGAGAAGTCTTCTTCTTCATTAAGACCTTGTAGATTTGGAAGATCCGTGACCGCAACAGTCCATTCTCATTGATTCATGTATGTTTTCACTCAAGTTTTCATCTCGATGTTTTGACTAGGGCGAATCAGTCTCCGTCATGGTTTCACGGATTTTCCCCAATAGGAAAAACTTTGGAGGATTCGCCGAAGCCGTCGCTCTCATTAGAGGAGAAGACTCCCGTCGTTCTCGGCGATAGGATGTTGCTGTAAAAAAACTAAGATTGCTGTAATTTCTTTTAAAGAGGCAATAGGAAGCCTATTTGCTTTCTCTGGGCCAGCATAAAAAAAGCAGAAACCCTGCCAGAGAAGAACGACGACTAGTGGTAGGAGCAGAGGAGGATCCAAAGCCATGCTTGACAATAACGGCGGCGACTGACGCCGGAGGCAGTAACACATTTTTAGAGGAGCAGTACTCACCTTCGAGCAGCTAGCGGTTAGGAATAACAAAGGTGGGCGGTCGTCGTCGGTGAGTAGAGAGGCAGATGGGAGTCATTGGCAAGCAGAGAGGCGGATGGGCGTCGTCGGCGAGCAGAGCGGCGAATGGGCTGCCGTCGGATGGCCGTCATCGACGAGCAGAGGGGTGGATGGTCTGTCGTCGAGCTCTGGAAGATGATTCGAGCAGGAATCGAGAAAGAGTAGCCGGGGATGGCCAGCCATCGGGATTGAATGAGGGCGAGTCAGCTAGGGATCGAGAATGAAATAAGGAGACGAGAATTGATTTTTGTAGCGCTAAATGTGGGTGGGGGGCAGCTTCCTGAAAATAGGGCAAACCGTGGTTTTCAAAAAGTAATTTTCGAAAAGTTACCCTTTCAGACACTTAAAAATCAGCTCCAGCGGATGGAATATAGCTTTTCCATCCGCTGGAGTTGTCCCAAACAGACCCTAAGGGTCTGTCTGGCAAGATGTTGACAAGCATGAGCACAATGGTTATGAACTGTCGTTCGTGAACGTCTGACCTCATCTGAGAAATTCTATCCAATTTTATGTCCAAAAGTATGTTTTTTTTTCTTGGTGGCTTTCATAACCGTTGTGATGCCAAACACATCCTATGATGGGGGTGTTCTTGTCCAAATGATGGGGGTGTTCTTGTCCAAATGATGGGGGTGTTCATATCCAAACTCACCGGAGTAAAATTGTCCTGCCAACCAGAGCCTAAATAAGGTTGAATAAAATACATTGGCATGTGTCTAGCTTAAGGGACAAAAGAAACGATAAGAATCCAACCATCCATCCAAGCTCTTATATATATGTAATGACAAGTCTCCTCATCTACACCCCTTAATCGGATCCAAGAGAGCCTGTGTTTTATGTCGGAACCAACTGATCCGTCTAACCGAACCAGACCAAAACGCACGCTTTGGTTAAGTTTTAGTAGGTTACAGTTCAATCAAGGTTCTAACTTTTTAAAAACTGCACGATTCTGTTCACGATTTTGAATGTCAGACAAAACTGAGTCGAACCAAACGAACCATATAGACATTCAATGATAAAATTTTATTTATACTTAATTGCAAATTATTTAAGAGACATTATCAGTTATGTATTAATTAAATCTATTGAGAATATTTTCCAAGATAAAATATTGTAATAATGTTGTTCACTGTTTTTCTCAAGATTTTGAAAATCGGACCGGAGATGGAACCGGTCTTATGAGAGGTTCATGATTCAACCGGTTGGATCGGTTGAACGGGGTTGAATCGGATTGAACCGTTTAGATAAAAGTTACTAATATTATTTCATAATATATATGATAAAGATATTAATATATCAAAAATAAAACAACAAATGTAAATATATGATAAATAAAGTGTCACGCATTAAGTTAAACAGTTAAAATAGACAAATAAACTTACAAAAGCATGTCTAGAAACTTCAGACTTCATAGTTTTTGAAAAAAAAAATACAAAAATAAAATACTCTGGTAATGTCAATTGTATTATATCATTGTCGTCGAAATAGTGAAATGCCCAAATGAAAGGCCGTTGACGTCTACCGAAGCCGATAAAGGAAGATGATCCAAAGGAAGATGCTCCTCGCCGTCGAAGTCACTGCCTCGCTGGTCTACGTGAGGAAGAAGAACATATATCTTCGTTCTGGACGCTCGCCTCCTCGTCGAAATCGCCAGTGTGATGAAGAACTTATTTTCTTGGCTCTACGCCGTCTGAATGGAGTGGAGTAGCATATGCAAAATTAAAAAGTAAAGGTTTAAGTGTTTAACCTAAAGGCTAAAGCAATCTCAATCGTCCGATACCAAATAAGTGGTGAAATTTGCCTACTTTGCCGAACCGTCGGTTCCCTAAAATTCGGCCCGGTTTCCGGTTAACCGGTTCAACCGCCCGGTTAACCGGTTCTGGGCCGGTTTAAGCAGGAGCGGTTTTATGGACCAGACCAGACCGTCCGGGGAACCGGCCGGCGGTCCGACCGGTCGAACCGGCCGGCGGTCCGACCGGTCGAACCGGCCGGTCCGATTTTTAAAACATTGGTTTTTCTATTATATATCTTGTGTCGAATAACCTGTCTTGATGTTGACTACTTATAAAGTAACAATAGTGTTGAAGTCCGAAAAATCTCAACACCAATAGTTCAAATTTAAGTGCAGCTAAGGTTACTGGTGTAACACCCCAAAAACTGTAAAACATAACTTAAAAATGGCTATCGCCGGGCGACAGTGGGTATCGCCGGCGATAACACTCAACACACTCGACGCTTTCAACGAAGCGTGGAGTACACTCGACGAATCGTTGAGTTGACTATCGCGTGGCGATAGTGGATATCGCTAGCGAGAGTGGATATCGCTAGCGAGAGTGGGTATCGCTGGCGATAGCACTCAACACACTCGACGCACTTGACGCTTTCAACGAATCGTCTAGTAAGCTATCAGAGTGGAGACAGTGGGTATCGCGTGGCGATATCGCCACGTGGCATCTAGCCACATGTCGGATGGCCGGTAAGCGGCTGATGAGCGGTGGTTGACTATGGTCAAAGCGGTGGTTGACTGGGGTCAAAGCGGCTACCGACGATATCGCCTAGGCGATAGCGGATATCGTCCGACAATTGCCATAAATTTGACTGGTCAGCTGAAATCGTAGCCATTCGTTCCTATTGAAGAGAAGATCCTGTGGCTGGGATAAATCTTGAGGTCACTTAAGCAGATGAGTGGAAAAAAGAGAAGTCATTTCTCGTCTCTCACTCTCTCTTCACCTTTTCTAGAAGAAAGAGCTAAGGAAGAAGAGGGCTGAAGGCTGAAGATTTGCAAGCTTAGTGAAGGAAACCCCGTGGTCGGAATCAAGAACCGAAGCAAGATCCGTGAAGAGAAAAGCATAGCGCTCCTTTCCAGCCGGAGAGAAAGCTTACTCATGGCTCCGTAACGAACTACGAGGGTAAAAATCTTCTTTCTTGGACAAGTAAACTCCTCCTTTTTGCATATGCATGGAATCCCCCACCAAAAGGTGGAAAAGTGAAGGGAATTCTGATGGGTTGATACGTGATATCCCCGGGTATTTTTACATATAGAATCCGGAAATCACAGTACGAAATAAGCATGAGTGGAAAAAAGAGAAGTCATTTCTTGTCTCTCACTCTCTCTTCACCTTTTCATCAAGTTCTTAGAAGAAAGAGCTAAGGAAGAAGAGGGTTGAAGGCTGAAGATTTGCAAGCTTAGTGAAGGAAACCCCGTGGTCGGAATCAAGAACCGAAGCAAAATCCGTGAAGAGAAAAGCGTAGTGCTCCTTTCCAGCCAGATAGAAAGCTTACTCATGGCCCCGAAACGAACTACGAGGGTAACGATCTTCTTTCTTGGACAAGTAAACTCCTCCTTTTTGCATATGCATGGAATCCCCCACCAAAAGGTGGAAAAGTGAAGGAAATTTTGATGGGTTGATACGTGATATCCCCGAGTATTTTTACATATAAAATCCGGAAATCGCAGTACGAAATAAGCATGCTGTGTGAAACTCATCCGGATAGGTTGGTTTGGATTGGTGATATTTTAATTTGCATGTCGGAGAAGACTCCAAGTATAAACAAGAAGTTTATGGAGTCTGATGGGTTGTGCCTGTGAAGTCAGTAGCAGGAAGTACTGGGGATGCGCTCCAGGAAAATACCCAGAAAATATAACGGTTTTTGGATAACTATGGATATCACCGGACGACAGTGAGTATCATTGACGATAGCTCCGTGTGAGCTATATTTTATGGAAGTCCAGTTTTCTGGTACTACAGGATGCTGCAGTTGTGTTCTGGAAGGATGTTCCAGTTATGACTGAGTCTGGAGATAGAAGAAGTGCTCTATTGTTAACGCCAAGCGATTGTGGCTATCGTTGATGATAGCTCCCAGATTGTATTGTACTTACGAAGTCTATCTCGTGGAGACCGTGTGGCTAGCAAGTGAGCTGTGAGCCTGGGTGCCCAGCTTTGATGGCCCTGAGAGCCATTGAACATAACGTTGGTTATGTTTTGGATTACGGGAAATGGGAAGTTGACCCGCGTCATGTAAATTGACCACGAAGGTTCTGGCTTTCGGCGATGACATGACGATTTGAGCAACGGGATGTGGCTGAACTGTACCTGCGTTATGTCGTTCGGACCAAGATCGCCTAAAGTAACTGACTTTCATCGTTGGCATAATGAGAGTCTTAGGCCCCATGCCGGAAAAACTAGAATGCTCAAATATACCATCAAGTCTGGGACTATGGATGATGGTGGGACCCGGGAATTCCGATACATTGATAACGTGCCCTAATTGCACGGAATGTTTGGCAGTTGATGCAGACGTTTGTGATATTTAATGGTTCTTAAGTTGTACTTTCTTATGATATATCTATGGTTGGTTTCTATGCATGCAGGGAAGGAATACCGCTGCCCCGGGTATGGGGTAGGGTCGTTATAAATTGGTTAGCTAAAGCTTATCATTGCCTTATTTGCCATTCTTGTAGTGGATTGTCTCTGTTCAGATGCTGAAGAGCCGGCCGGGAAATAGCAGTTGCAGCCCTGTGATGCTATGCCGGCCCTCGAAGGCCAAGCGAAGATCTTTCAGTGTTTTTCGTGTGTGTCCGACCTGCGCGCCGATGTTTGTAAATCACTCTTTTGGGGAAAAACATTTGTAAGGACTTAAGACCGTAACTTTTGTGTATTTTTGTAAAACATTCCTGATTTGTATAATAATAGACATTCACATGAATTGAGTTTGGGTAACCATGAAGCTTCCGCTAGAATTCTCTGAGTTAGGATTTGATTGATCTTTTGATATTAACATGTAACTTCGCCGACTATCGGTGGAATATGGCGTGGGGCCCTTGCCGGACCCTTTATAATATTTCATGTGATGGATGATAATTTTACAATTTGGTATCAGCTTATCTCGGTCTTCCTTCTACAAATTCATGGTCAAATTCTTTTGAGGGTGGCGAGCACGCGTATGTGCCTACCGTTATAACAAAATGAACTCAATAATGCCCACTTAGGAATGAAAATACACAAGTTTAAGGCACCTGTGCGGGGCAGTCTGAACCCCAATGTTCTATTGAGAGTGTGGCACCAGCTTATGTGCCCACACCTCCTCCTTCTGCGGAGACAATGCTCTTAGTTGTTGAGGCAGTGTTTGCAATGATGAATGCACAACCGACTAGGCAGGTGCGGCCTGCGATGGTACCAGTACAGGTTAGTGTAGCGAAGCCTATAGCTGCTAGACATGCGCCTGCTGAGGATTTGGTTGATAAGCGAGTGACTAAACGGCAACTGAAGCACTTTATGAGCTTTAATCCTCCTACATTTATGGGTGCAAGATCCCCAACGCATGCATAGGACTGGCTTTTGGGCGTCAATAGGATATTGATGACGATAGAGACAGAGGAGGGACAGAAGGTCACTTTGGCTACTTTCTTGTTGGAAGGAGAGGCTCGGCTTTGGTGTGATGAGTTGGAGTTACACCACTTTGCGGGCAGAAGAATATCAGAGATCTCGATGGAGGAATTGGAGGAATTTTCAAGATTGTTCTTGGCAAAGCATTTGTCGTTGTCGCAGCGGATTGCCATTGAAAATGAGTTCCAACGTTTGACTCAGGGCGAGGGTAGTGTGGATAACTACTTGCATGAGTTTACCAAGTTGGGACGATATACGGGGTCTACTTTTGCCGACGAAGAGTGTAAGACCAATAAGTTCTATGAGAGACTGCGGGATGAGCTGAGGTTACTGCTCTCGGGTCCGATGAACCAATGGTTTCAAGTATTGGTTAATATGACTCGATCGTTAGAGACAGATATGAAGAGGGTACCTGGCAAGAGGGACTTGGCTGTGATAAATCCCGAGTTCAAAGTGCTGACTTCTTCAAAATCGCATTTTCGGAGGTGGAAGAAGAAGTCCAAGTCTTCTGGACAAGCTCCATCCGCGGTTACTTCTAAAGCAACATTAGGGCGAGGTTCGCTCACATGTTACACATGTGGCAAGGTGGGACACATGGACAGAGATTGTTGGAGTGGCCCTCCAAAGACGAATAAATAGGCAGGAGCATCTTACGCTGAGAAGGGAACGACGATGAGTCTACTGCATCCCAACATGCTCCAGCTCAGCCAAGGATTTACAATTTTGGCCAACAGGAGGCCATCAGACAGGCTGATATCGTCACAAGTATGAGGAGTATATAGTTTTCATGCTTTATATACTTTATACCATGTGAATTGCTTGTGTATAACATGATAAGTGTAGGCTTTGTCCTTATTCGGGACTATCCAGCGAGAGCACTGTTCGATACATGTGCTTCTCATTCGTTTCTATTTGAGAACTTCGTATCGCGGATCGGAGTGCTTACTCTTATGTCGATAGATAGATTGAAGGTGTTGTTACCTAACGGATGCGTGATGCGTGCGGGTAGGTCTTGCTGCGTTGAGGTGCGGATAGGAAGTCAGGATTTTGGATTAGAAGTGTCGATGCTACCGATATCTGAGTTCGATGTAATCTTTGGTATGGACTTGCTCTCGGAGGAGTGTGCCTATATAGATTATAACTCTAAGGAAGTCACACTAGAACAGAACACTGATCGAGAGACTAAATTCGCTGGTATGCTAGGATCGAGCAAGATATTAATGTCTGCTCTCCAGGTAGTCAACGTTGTTCGAAAGGGTGCAGAGTTGTTCTTCACGCTGTTCGAGGCTGTTGAGGCGAAGTCCAGTTTGGGTGACGTTCCTATTGTATCAGACTATGTAGATGTTTTTCCTAAAGATCTCCCTAGGTTACCGCCTATCGGGAGATTGACTTTGCTATTGAGTTGGTGTCAGGTGTAAAGCCTGTGGCCCGCTCATAGTACCGAGTAGCGCCAAAAGAGATGGCGGAACTGAAAATTCAATTGCAAGAATTGCTAGAGCAAGGCTATGTATGTCCAAGTATGCCACCTTGGAGTACCGAGTAGCGCCAAATTCTCCTTGGATGATGGTCTTTTAAGAAAGGACGGTCATTTGTACGTCCCAAATGTGGGTAAGCTGCAGGAGGAGTCGATGTTTGAGGCACATTTTACGAAATACTCAATTCACCCAGGGAGCACAAAGATGTACAAGGACATAAAAAAGATGTTCTGGTGGCCGGGTTTGAAGAAGGACATAGCTCTTTACGTGGCAAAGTGTCAAACTTGTGCCTTGGTAAAAATTGAATGTCAGAAGACTGGAGGTTTCCTGAAGTCGTTACCAATTCTGGTATGGAAGTTCTATTATATCTCTATGGATTTCGTGCATGGGTTGCCGAGATCACAAAACAGGAATGATGACGTATGGGTGATCGTTGACCGATTGACAAAGGTATCACACTTCATACCGAATAAGAAGGACGATTCAGTTGAAAAACTGGCTAAGTTACTTGTTGACAACATAGTACGTTTGCACGGTGTGCCCCGTAGCATCATCAGTGACCGAGATAGTTGCTTTAATTCGAATGATTGGAGGCTAATCCACTAGTTGTTAGGTACTCAACTGAAGTTCAGTATGGTCTTTCATCCACAAATGGATGGCCAGACCGAGAGGACCAACAGGACAATGGAGGATATGCTCCGGATGTGCGCCTTGGATTTCGGGAAGAGGTGGGAGGACCATCTCTATATGATCAAGTTCGTCTATAATAATAGCTATCAAGCTAGCATTCAGATGTCACCCTTCGAAGCTTTATATGGTAGGAAGTGTCGTACTCCTTTAGCGTGGGCGGAAATAGGCAAATCGAAGTTGTATAAGCATAAAGAATTCAAAGATGCAAATTCGACTATATGCACTATACGTGAGCGGCTATTGGTATTCCAGGGTAAGCAGGCAAAGTACTACAATACCAAGCACCGAAACATGGAGTTTTGGTGGGCGATTGGGTATATCTTAAGATAAATTAATTCAAAGGCGTGACCAGGATTCGACGCTTGAAAAAGTTGAGTCTGAGGTATCTTGGCCCATTTGAAGTGGTTGTGTGGATTGGAGAAGCTGCCTATCGATTAGCTCTTTCGACGGAGCTAAGTGGTTTGCACGATGTGTTTCATATATCGATGCTGCAAAAAGCTTCAAAAGAGCCGACATAAGTGGTGGCTGATGATCAGGTACCGGTCAATGGTGGACTGACAATGAAGGTTAGACTCATTCACATCGATGATACGGAGGTCAGGCAGCTACGAAACATGATAATTGGGATGGTCAAAATCCGTTGGGACAATTGTGGCCGTGAAGAATTGACATGGGAGCGTGAGCGAACCATGCAAAGTAGAGTTGTAATAGTTTTGTACTATTTTTCCTACATATGAACAAAATTTTGAGACAAAATTTCTGTAAGGAGGGGAGGTTTGTAACACCCAAAAAACTATAAAACAGAACTTAAAGGTGGCTATCGTCGGGCGACAGTGGGTATCGCTGGCGATAACACTCAACCCACTCGATGCTTTCAACGAAGCGTTGAGTAGACTCGACGAATCATTGAGTCGACTATCACGTAGCGATAGTGGGTATCGCTGGCAATAACACTCAACACACTCGACGCTCTCGACGCACTCAATGCTCTCAACGCTTTTGACGAATCGTCGAGTAAGCTATTGGAGTGGCGATAGTGTGTATCGCGTGGCGATATCGCCACGTGGCTTCTAGACACATGTCAGATGGTCGGTAAGCGGCCGATGAGCGGTGGTTGACTAGGGTCAAAGCGAATATCGACGATATCACCCAGGAGATAGAGGATATCGCCCGACGATAGCGATAAATTTGACTGGTCAGCTGAAATCGTAGCCATTCGTTCCTATTGAAGAGTGGATCATGTGGCTGGGATAAATCCCGAGGTCACTTAAGCAGAGGAGTGGAGAAAAGAGAAGTCATTTCTCTTCTCTCACACTCTCTCCTCCTTTTCATCAAGTTCTTAGAAGAAAGAGCTAAGGAAGAAGAGGGATGAAGGCGGAAGCTTTGCAAGCTTAGTGAAGGAAACCCCGTGATCGGAATCAAGAATCGAAGCAAGATCCGTGAAGAGGAAAGCAAGATGCTCCTTTCCAGCCGGATAGAAATCTTGCTCATGGCTCTAAAATGACCTACGAGGGTAACGATCTTTTTTCTTGGACAAGTGAAATCCTCCTTTTTGCATATGTATGGAATCCCCCACCAAAAGGTGGAAAAGTGAAGGAATTTCGATCGGTTGATACGTGATATCCCCGAGTAGTTTTGCATATAAAATCCATAAATCGCAGTACGGAATATGCATGTTGTGTGAAGCCCATCCGGACAGGTTCGTCTGGATTTGTGATGTTTTAATTTGCGTGCTGGAGAGGACTCCGAGTATAAACTGGTAGTTTATGGAGTCTGAAGTGTAAGACCCCATTTTATTCCACAACTGAGTCTTATGCCCAGAACTGCCGCCTTACGGTGACTCCAACTACCAAGTTAGACGTCACCGCACGACGCCGATCCTGCTGGCTAAAACAATCACATTACAGTAGTTCAACAAAAGAGAAGTAAATGAGTAATACAAGTCCACAGATCATAGCTCACTATGGACTCCCTTAAGGGTTAGGAAGTTCTAGGTGGGGTCATTTTGGCAAGTTGGAGGTCCATTGGCCCTAGATAGGCAACTTTGACCATTTTAGGGTTAGGATTGACTTTGATCAACTTGACCACTTTGGTTGACCCTAATGAGTTCTAGGTGCTCCAAGGGACCCCCTAATGGATTAGGGATGTTATGGTGGGGTCAAAGAGTCAAGGTGAGGACTTAAAGTCAAACCCTAGGTTGTGTAATTGGAATGTGTTATTTGTAGAACATGGTGATCTTCACCTTCATGCCTAAGTTCACATGGTCTCTTTGAGCTTCTTAGGATTTTGCCGTGACCTAGTCATAACAAAACCACTCCTAGGGGTCTAGTTGTTTGAGGGATGTTACATGAAGGGTTGTTCCTGTGAAGTCAGCAGCAGGAAGTACTGGGGATGCACTCCAAGAAAATATCCAGAAAAGACCACAGTTTTTGGATAACTGTGGATATCGCCGGGCGATAATGAGTATCGTTGGAGATAGATCTGTGTGAGCTATACTTTATGGAAGTCTAGTTTTCTGGCACTACTGTACAACCCTATGTTCGTTGGGTGGGACCTAAATGCCCATTTGACTAGTCTTGGGTTAGCATTAAGCAAAATTGGGTCAGGTAAGAAGAATAGGCGGAAGGGGTTCTCGCCCAAGGCATACGTGAAGGGTCGTGCCTGGTGAGGCGGGAAGCCCCATGGAGTTGGCGTTGAGTGAGGTATTTCCACTCAACTCTCTCGGCGCCTTCCAGGCTTTGGCGTTGAGTGAGGTCTTTCCACTCAACGCTCTCAGCGCTCTGTGACCTTTTCGCTTCCTCCAGCGGAAGGCGGGAAGGCTCTTTTTCGTCGAGCCGAGCTCTGCTATAGTCGAGCTGGGCTCTACTTTCGTCGAGCTGGGCTCTGCGTTCGTCGTGCTGAGCTCTGCGTTCATCGAGCTGAGCTCTGCGTTCGTCGAGATGGGCTCTACTTTCATCAGGCTGAGCTATGCTTTCGTCGAGCTGGGCTCTTGCTCGTCGAGTTGAGCTCTGCGTTCGTCCAACTAAGCTAAGAGTTGGCCTTCTAGCTCTCGCCCGGGGTAGGCAAGAAGGCTCTTTCGCGTAACAAGCGGGAAGCCCACAAGTTCAGTGAAAAGGCTTCTGTCAGGGATGCCCCAAGGGTGAAAATACCTGGGTACCCTTGAGTAAAAATTACCCGGAGGACCTTGGGTCTGCATTTAGCTCCTCAGAACAGCGGAGCTTGGCAATTGGCAGACCAGCCCAGGATTTTTTAGTAATTTCAGGATAGCATAATTGCGCTTTTGGCAGACCAAATACTAAAACCTATAAATAGACTCAGGGAGATCTTTAGAAGGCAAGCTTTCACAATTTCCAAATCCTATTAGAGCTTTCTGAGGTTCTCCTTACCCAACAATTGGCTTCTGAGGGGAAGCGCTCAGAGATCTTCCGGGTTAGTGGAGGGACCTCCCAGCTGAGGCTTAAGGTCAGTTCCTGGTTCTTTATTACTAGTCAGGGGTCTGGGTTTGGGAGAAGTAGGTGTTGGCTACACCCTAAGGTCCGAACTCTCGTTGAGGTAAGTTTTAGCCTTCAACATTTTTGGTGCGGTGAGCGTGGACCGTAGCCGGTACAAGAAAATTTCAAGCTAAGTCTCATGATTGGAGATGAAGGAGAAGGAGAAGGTTTAGGAGGTGCCCCCTCCCCGAGAAGTGGGGTGACGTTGGGGATGATGGAGAACTTCAGGCGGGAAGTCCTGCAGACCATCCACCTGGCCTTCTTGACAAGGAGCGAGTGGGACACCCCTCAAGTTCTGGTGGTCTTCATTCTGTCTCTAGGCGAGAACGCTCCAGGGCAGCATCCTGGGAAGGAGGTTCTGACGGAAGGCGCCGAGAGGGATCTCGCTGGGCGGGAGCTATTTCCCGGGCAGGCCAGAGCTGACAGGGCCAGCGAGACGAGGCAGTGGGAGGAGCCCTCACAGCAGGCTGGGGGAGGGAGCCCCTTTAGCGAGCTTATCATCTCGGCTCTGGTTCCAGAGGAGTTCCGGGAGCCAGACATGTCTTACTATACGGGAAGGGGTGATCCTATGCAACTTGTGTAATGGTTCGAAGATGCTGTCTCCAAAAGGCAAATGTCGGATGCCTTCAAGTGTAGGCTCTTTGCCATCAAGTTGAAAGAGAAGATGAGGGACTGGTTCCACCAGTTGCCGGCAAATGTTATCTACAGTTTTAAGGATTTGAGGCACGGGTTCCTGCTGAGGTTCTCGACGTCAAATAAGAGTAAGAGGGGGGGGTGGAGTGCCTGTTCGCGATCAAGCAGAAGCCGGAGGAAATGCTGGGATGCTATGTTGATAGGTTCTAGGAGGAAATTCTGTAAGTTCAGGAGATGTCAGGGTACACGGTGATGCTTGCATTCACCTTGGGTTTGAGGCACAACTTCTTTAGCATGGAATTGAAGCGAGTTCGCCCCCTCTCCTTTGAGGAGTTGATGGAGAGGGCGACGAAGGAGATCAAGATTGAGGAGGCCAATCTGGCGTTTGCCAAGAAGTTGGCCAAGTTGGTAGAGGAGGATGTGAAAGAGCTAGGAGCTGGGAGGCAGAGAGAGCAGAGAAAGAAGAGGGAGTAGAGGGAGGAGAGGAGAAGGTAAGAGCCTAGAGGCCAGGGGCAGTTTCAGGGCTGGGGGCATAGGGAGCCAAACAACCGGTTGGGCTGTAGGCCCCAAGAAGGTCACCATCAGGGCTAGGGGGATGGCAAGGTGGAGACAACCTCCGTAAGTAAAGGAGGTTCAACCAGCCGGCCTGGAGGCAAGGACAGAGGGCCCCCTCCTGCCGCAGCAGGAGGCCATGGAGATCGGGAGAGGAAGAGGAGGAAGGAGAGGAGCTCGAGGAGGAGCTAGGAGGAGAGAAGGAAGGGTGGAGTTGCCCTTCTTTGACTTCCACCAGGAAGCGGGTCATGCAACAGCCACCTGCCCAGAGTTTCTGGAGATGAGAGGGGCCAGGGGGAAAGTCCATCAACAGCCGCCCGTGAGGATCGAGGAAGTTTGGCAAGGGGGAGGAGAGGATAGATACGAAGACCGGGCGGATGTGGGGGCCCGAGGAGGGATCGGGGTGATCTATAGGGGAGTGGGGATCGAGGCCACCCGTAAGGGGAGATTCCAGACCATGTATCGGAGGAGTGTCGCCTCGACCTCCTAGACCCCCCCTTAGGAGGAAGAGAGGTTCACTTTCTCATCAAAGGATATGCCAGACTATGAAGACCCATTCTGCGACGCCTTGGTGATCCAGACGGCGATAGAAAATTTCACGGTCTCCAGGATATTAGTAGATAACGAGAGCTCCATGAATGTAATCTTCAAGAAAGCCTTTGACGAGATGATGGTGGAGGCTCGGAGGGTTCTCGCCTCGAATGGACCGTTGTTTGGGTTCTCGGGGGAGTGGAAGGAAGTGGAAGGGGGGCAGGGGTAGGGCTGCATGTGACATTGGGGGGGGGGTATCGAGGAACTTCCTGTTCATCATCGTTGACGCTCCGAGCAGCTATAACACAATCTTTGGGCAGCCTCTTATCAGTGTCTTTCGTTGCGTCACCTCCTCGTTTCATCAATGCCTAAAGTTCAACAATGGAGGAGTGAAGGTCAGGATCAGGGGGGATCCAAAGGTGGCGAGGCAGTGCTACGTGACTACCGTCAATACCATTTCCTGGATGGAGGAGGCAGAGGAGCTGGAGAGGGAGATGGCGTGGGAAGAAGAAGCTGCGGAGGAGGGAGAGATGAGCCTAGGTGAGGCTGGAAGGAAGACTGATGAGGATGTTGGGGAGAGAGGAGTGACGAGCTTAGGTGAGGTTGGAGTGCAGGCTGCGGGGGAGCAAGGGGTAGATGGAGAAGTTGGGAGTGAGAGCCAGAGGGGGTGAAGAAGTGGGGTGGTCCGGGGAAGGCCTGTTAGATTTGATGGAGGTTGAGAGGGTAGAAGGTGAGGAGGAATTGGGAGAAGAGGAGGACAGAGCCGGTAGGGAGCAATCCCGGCTAGAGCCGGCAGAAGAAGTCATGGAGATGGAGGTCATCAGCAGGGCAGGAAAGGCGAAGAAGATAAGGGTCAGCTGAGGCTTGTGCCTAGAAGACCAGGCAAGGATGCGGGAGTGCATCCAAAAGAATGTTGACATCTTTTCCTGGAGCGCGGCGGACATGCCGGGCATCGACGCTGATGTAGCTTGCCACCGCCTGAACCTGGATTCCAAGAGGCGTCCCATTCGCAAGAAGATGAGGACCATCGCCACCATGCTGGAGGATCCCATCCGCGAGGAGGTTGAGAAGCTTCTCGATGCATGTTTCATCTCGGAGATTCAGTACCCAGGCTGGGTATCCAATGTGGTAATGGTAAAGAAGGGTGGTAAGAAGTGACGCATGTGTGTAGACTTCTCTTTATTGAATAAATCATGCCCTAAGGATTGCTACCCCATGCCTCGGATCGACGCGCTAGTTGATTCAGCCGTCGGTTGTTCTATTATGAGTTTTTTGGATGCTTTTTCAGGTTATCACCAGATTCGCATGCATCCCCCTGATGTCAAGGATGTCTCCTTCATCACAAGGGAAGGATGCTTCACCTACAAAATGATGCCCTTCGGGCTAAAGAATGCGGGGGCTACGTACCAGCAAATGATGGATCGGGTGTTTAAAAATTAGAGGGGTATGAACATGGAGGTCTACGTAGATGACCTCGTAATAAAGAGCATGGATGTGGATTCACACCTACTTGACCTGGAGGAGAAATTCACAACCCTGCGAAAGTTCAAGATGAGGCTAAACCCCCAGAAGTGTGTCTTCAAGGCAAGCCAAGACAAGTTTCTCAGACACCTTCTAACCTCGGAGGGGGTCGAGCCTAACCCGGATAAGGTAAAGTCCATCGTGGAGTTGGAATTTCCTCGCAATGCTAAGGAGGTTCAACGCTTGACAGGTAAGATGGCCGGGTTGAGTCGTTTTCTCTCCCGTGCTGGGGAGAAGTGCTCGCCCTTCTTCAAAGTGCTGCGGGGGAACAAGAAGTTTGAGTCGACGGAGGAATGTAAGGAGGCGTTCCGGGCCTTGAAGGCTCAACTATCCCAAGCACCGCTCCTATAGAGCCCGAAGGAGGGAGAGAACCTGGCCTTGTACCTTGGGGTAGGAGTGGAGGCTGTGAGTTCCGTTTTGGTAAGGGAGGAAGGGAAGAAATAACTTCCCATCTACTACGTCAGCAGAATCTTGAAGAAGGCGGAGCTTCGTTACCCCATCCTAGAGAAGTTGGCTTTTGCTTTAATCTTCTCAGCCAGGAAGCTCAGACCATACTTTCAAGCTCACTCAATCAAGGTGGTGGCCGATCATCCATTGCGTAAGATCTTTGAGGGGGTCGAACACTCAGGGCGGTTGCCCAAGTGGTCCATTGAGCTCAGCGAGTTTGATGTCTCCTTCATGCCAAGGCTTTCCATCAAGGCACAAGCAGTGGCATAATTCTTGGCTGACTACATCATAGAACTGGATGGGGAGGAGGCACAACCAAGGGAAGAATGAAAGATGTTCATGGACGGAGCCTCGAGGAATCTCTCCCTGGGGGGAGGGTAGTATTGGTAAGCCCTCAGGGGGTCACCATAGAGCAAGCAGTGGCACTACGCTTCCCGGTCACAAACAATCAAGCGGAGTATAAGACTGTCATAGCTAGGTTGTGGTTGGCGAATGAGCTCAGGGTTCACGACATAGAAGTGCTCACAGATTCATTGGTGGTGGTGTCACATATCAGGGGAGAATATGAAGCTCAGGAACCCACCCTCCAGAAGTATTTTTCTAAGGCGAGGGTGATCATCGGAGGGTTTCGAGCGTTCTCAATTCAGCACATCCCCAAAGAAGAGAACGAAGCAGCGGGCCGACTGGCCAAGTTTGGACCCGGGGGGGGGGGGGATCTTGACCGAGCTATTTCATCCAGCGATCGAGGAGGGGGAGCTGATGGAAGTGTATCGATGACCCTCCTGGCTGGATCCCTTCGTGACCTTCCTCACTACAGGCAGCCTCCCCGAGGGGGTCAAGGAAGCCAAGGGCTTTCGGCACAAGGCAGCTCATTATCTTATGCATGAAGGAGGATTGCATCAAAAGATGCTATCGGGCCTTTTGGCGCGATGTGTGGTGAAGGAAGAGATCCCAAGGATTTTGGAGGAAATGCACTCCGGAGAATGTTGTAGCCATTCGGGGGGGGGGGGTAGAACGTTGGAAGCAAGGGTGGTGAAGCAGAGATACTTCTGGCCCACATTTGCAAAGAGGTGTCAGAAGTGCCAGCTCTACACCCCCTCTAACTTTTGCCTGCTCAAAGGCTCTGAAGAATCACAGTGCCATGGCCCTTCGTAATCTGGGGAATAGATTTGGTCGGGCTATTTCCTCCAGCCAACGGGCAGAGTAGGTTCCTTTTGGTCATGATCGACTACTTTTCAAAATGGCTGGAAGTCAAGGCATTGGCATAAGTAACTTCCCAGGTCATCAAAAACTTTGTATGGGGAGAGATCATCTGCAGGCACGGGTTGTCTCAGGCTATTTTCACGGACAATGGGCCACAGTTTACAAGCGAGGAGTTCATCAGCTTCTGCACTCAGTTGGGGATCGACCTCAGGTTTGCCTCCGTCCACTACCCCAGAAGCAATGGCCAGGTGGAGGCAGCCGACAAGATAATAATGAGCCGACTCAAAAAGAAGGTATAAAACTTGAGGGGTAGTTGGGTGGAGCAACTCCCCTAAGTATTGTGGGCCCTGCGAACAACCCCAAACACGGCCAGTAGAGAGACCCCCTTCAATCTCTCGCATAGTTATGAGGCGGTCCTGCCTGTGGAGTTTGAGGTTATTTCCCCGCGAGTTACGGCTGCCAGCAAAGGAGACGAGCCATGGAGGGAAGAGAATGAGGGGGAGCTGTGAATCTCGCTGGACATGATCGAGGAGCTCCACGATGTGACCGCCGTCAGGCAAGAGGAGATTAAATGAAGGATGTCCAAGTACTTCGACAAGCATGTCAGGATAAAGCAGTTCAAGGAGGGGGACCTGGTCTTGAAGAAGGTCGACGTCGTCGGAAGGTCAGTAGTCGTGGGTAAGCTCAAACCCAACTGGGAAGGACCCTACATTATAGAAAGGGCCCTAGGGTAAGGGGGATACCACCTCCAAAATGTGGAAGGGGTATCCATGAGTCACGCATGGAGTGGCGACGACCTGAAGCGTTTCTACCCTTAGCAGGGGTAAGATTGTATGTTTTATTATGATAGTTATTCTAAAGATTGTTTCTTCACAGGTTTTGAAGTGTTTATGTGGTTTCAGACGGCCCCGAGTAGACCCGCTGACAAGACTCCCATCAAGCTAGCAGGGTCGTAGGCTCGCTCGGTGGCTGAAGAAGAAGATTAGGGTAATTTGTAAGATCCCGAGAGAATCCCACTGCTAGGGCTCTCATTAGCTGGTAGGGCTGGAAGGCGCACTCGGCCCCGGGTAAACCTGATGTCCAGGCTCTCACTAGCTAGTAGGTCTGTAGGCTTGCCTGGGGGGGTGGTAAGTGAATAACTCCGAGAGGATCCCGTTACGCAGGCTCTCATTAGCTGACAGGGCTGGAAGGCGCACTCGGCCCCGAGTAGACCCGCTATCCAGGCTCTCACTAGCTGGCAGGTCTGTAGGCTCGCCTGGGTGGGGTAAGGGAATACCCCGAGAGGATCCCGCTGCTCAGGCTCTCATTAGCTGGCAGGGCTGGAAGGCGCACTCAGGCCCGAGTAGACCCGCTGTCAGGCTCTCACTAGCTGGCAGGGTCATAGGCTCACTTGAGGGGAAAGGAAAGAGGTATAGGAATTTGCAAGATCCCAAGAGGATCCCGCTGCTCAGGCTCTCATTAGCTGGCAGGGCTGGAAGGCGCACTCGGCCCCGGGTATACTCAATGTCCAGGCTCTCACTAGCTGGCAGGTCCGTAGGCTTGCCTGGGGGGGGGGGGGTATGGGAATACCCCGAGAGGATCCCGCTGCTCAGGATCTCATTAGCTGGCAGGGATGGAAGACACACTCGGCCTGAGTAGACCCACTGCCAGGCTCTCACTAGCTGGTAGGGTCGTAGACTCGCTTGGGGGGAAAGGAAAGAGGGATAGGAATTTGCAAGACCCTGAGAGGATCCCGCTGCTCAGGCTCTCATTAGCTAGTAGGGATAGAAGGCACACTCAGCCATAGGTAGACCTGCTTTCCATGCTCTCACTAGCTGGCAAGTCCGTAGGCTCACCTAGGGGGTAAGGGAATACCCTGAGAGGATCCTGCTACTCAGGCTCTCATTAGCTGGCAGGGCTGGGAGGCGCACTCAGCCCCAAGTAGACCCTCTGTCAGACTCTCACTAGCTGGCATGGTCGTAGGCTCTCTTGGGTGGAAAGGAAAGAGGGATAGGAATTTTCAAGACCCCGAGAGGATCCCGCTACTCAGGCTCTCATTAGCTGGCAGGGCTGAAAGGCACACTCGAATCCGGGTAGACCCGTTGTCCAGGCTCTCACTAGCTGGCAGGTCCATAGGCTCGCCTGGGGGTAAGGGAATGCCCCGAGAGTATCCCTCTGCTCAGGCTCTCATTAGCTGGCAGGGCTGGAAGGCGCACTCGGCCCCGAGTAGACCCGCTGTCAGACTCTCACTAGCTGGCAGGGTCGTAGGCTCACTTGGGGGGAAAGTGGAGAGGGATTTTTTTAAGTGGTTTCGGGTGGACCCAAGGACCAGGCTCACACCAACAAGACAGGGCTGTTGAAATCATGGCGGTATCATGAAGCTCCTAATAATAAGTTTTCAAACCGCTAGCGCCGGTCCTAAGTAAATGTGGGATAACCCAAACCCCTCTCAGCAGGGCTCTCGGCATAACGCTCCCGATAGGGGACTCGGCGAGGCTCTCTCCACAACCCTCTCACCAAGGTTATCGCCACGACCCTCTCACCATGGGTCCCCGAAAGCTCCACTCGGCAGGGCTCCTGACACGCCCCCTTTTGGCATTACTCTCGGCAGGTTCCTTCCGGCAGGTTTTACTTATGCAACTCTTTAAAAACGGACGGCGGACACCACCTAAGAGCCTATGGTTCTCGCAAAGGCAAAAAACACCAACAAAAAGCATTCCAGTGAAAAGGAAGAACCTTCAATACAATTTAACAGTTGGGGAATCTCTCCCTCAACAAAAGTTTACAAAAAATATGGAAAAGATTAAAATAAACAAGCAAAGCGGGAGGCTATTGGGCAGGGCTGCCGAAGGTTCTGCTAGAGGTTCCACCAGAGGTCCCGCTCAAGGCTTCGTTGGGGTTCTCGCCAGAGGTCTCGCTAGAGGAATTGCCATCTGACTCAATGTTTAGGCTAGCCTCCGTCGCGTCTTTGGCCACATCTCTGATCGGGGAATCATCCTCTCCCACCGGCTTGGGAATGAGATCAAATAGTCAAGGCAATGTCAATCACGTTGTGAGGATTTCGCCACCTTCGTGAAAAAGTGTCGACTCCCGTAACACCTTAATGTCCATCTTTGCGGTGGCTTGCGCATTCTTCTGGATGATCACGTCCATCTCGTACGCCGAGTAATGACGACGCTCAAGTCTCTCCTCCAGCGACGGCCGGGCCAGGGCCAGGGCCAAGGCCCCCTCCATGCGCTTTACCTCAGCTTTTAGCAGTTGGTTCTCACACTCGATATTGGCCACCCTGGCACGGAGTCGTCCTTCAGAGTGGCGGCCAAGTCGTCCTTCAGAGTGGCCGCTTCAGCCACAACAGCGTCCCGAGTCTTGTGCATATCGATGAAGTTGCGCTCAAGGGTCATGGTGCGACGACCAGCCATATGCGAGAGCTGGACTGTGCGAAGTTGGGCATATGCGGCATCGTAGACAAGGGCTCGAGTTACCGTCCGATCAAACATGTCAGCGTCCTCCCGACAATAGATCTCATAGCCCAGCGCAAAGACATCACCAGTAATTGTGTCCCGCTCCCTCCGGGAGGGGAGAAGTGTGGAGACCGCGATGCAGTTGGAGGTATGGTCCCATTGGATCAAGGGCTTACCCTCCGCATCCAGGAACTTCTCGCCAAAGCCAAAATTCTCGTTCCCTTTCGGCATCGGCTTGAGAGGAGCCTCGACAACCGGCTCAGCAACGCCCGTCTCTCTTGGGACTGACGGGACTGGGGCGGGGTTCTCGACAGAAGCAGGTACAGTGGACTTGCCCTTGTCCATTGCTGATGGCTTTGGTTTTTTGAGAGGGGGAGCAGGGAGGGAGCCGAGTTTTCGCTTCAGGGCACTCGCTTGGGAAGAAGGTCTCGGCTCCTCCTGATAGGCAGCGACGACAGACTTGGCGAGAGCCAAAGGGTTGGTTGGCTCCTGGGTCTCGGCAAAAGGTTGGTGAAGAGGAATTTCTCGCTCACCTATTAGATCCATTGATAGTTAGTTCTGTTACCTCAAAGCGGAAGGTTGCAAGGTTAGACCGAAATAATACCTTCGCTGGGAGGAACCGGTAGGAGGGAATCCAGCTCCCGCCAAAGGAAGGGGTCGTCGAAGGACTTTGACCCAAAGAACTCGACGAGGGCGCCCTCTCTCTCCCCGAGAGCGGGAGGCTTGTATGTCACGTCGTCATACTGAATGAGCGCGAGAGGTATGTTGTCGAAGGGCCCTGAGACGAAGACGAATCTCTCCGCCTAGTGATGATGTTTGTTGGCAAGACCAGTCGTCTTCACTGACTGCCCGGAGAGGAAGACTGACCCTTCCTTGGCCCTAAAGTTGAACATCTTCAGAAAAATGGGAAGGTTGAACTCGATCCTTTCCGCCCGCATATAGCAGGCGAAATCCACCATGAGGGCGATGGAGTTGGGTTAAGCTGGGCCGGAAGCACCCCATAATATAGCAGGGCCTGTCGCACTTCCAGCCAGAGGTGGAGGCGAAAGCCCACCTCGAAGATCTCTAAGGGGATGGCGAGCTCCCCTTCTGGCACGCGGTTAACCCTGTCGTCGTTCCCAGGGTTTCGCGTGACAAACCCCGGCGGGATGAAATTTTGGGTGATTGTGAGGAATTCCGCTTGAGTGAGCCGGCAGGGGGGAAATTGTGGTCCAGGAAGGTTTGCGTGCATTTGGAGCGGCCTTCGCTCTTGCTAGGCATCTTAAAAGGAAGGCGAGAGAAGATAAGAAGGAAAGAAGGCGAGAGCCTTGACGCTGCAGTGATCGATGAGAGCGATCGGGAGGAGGACGAAAATCTGAAATCAAAGAAGTAAATGCGGAGAAATAAATGCGGTAGGCGGATCAGCCTATTTAAAGAGAATTAAATAATCTCGAGTATTTTTCCTAAAAAGCGGCGATAGTACGGCCCGACGCTCCGACTCCTTGTTTTTCACCATGTCTTGCCAGCTCTCCCCAAACCTGCAGAAAAGCGAGAACCTCCGGGAATAGCCCGGGGTAAAAGCAAGCTAGGGCGGCGGGCGAGAGGTGATGGGCAAGGCGCAAGGGTCAAGCATTCACAAAGAATCAAATACGAGGACATGCAACACAAAAAGAAAATAAAGAATAAACATAAAAGGACTCTCATTGGGCAGTAGCCGCGAAATAGTAGCGATAACAAATATAAATAATTATTCGTCCCTGCTTGGCGCGAGGGGTACAAAGCGAGAAGGGTAGGCCTGGAGGTGGGGCAAAGAAGAGGCGAGACCCGCGAGACTCAATACTGTTCCCACCACCAGCGACCCAGACCTCGCCTCCCTGTCCTTGGGGGCACTCGCGGATTGAAGAAGGTTGTCAGGGCGGTCAACCCCTGGTTGGCCAGACAAAGTTGATCACGAATTCGCGCGATGTATCTTCCTGGGAAAGTATCGGCGGTAAGCGTGTCCTAGCACTCCGTCTCGCCAAGGAGGTGGGCATAGTCCCGCTCGACAATCGCCAGTCGCCTTTCCATCGTCCCGTGGATTCGTCTAACTGTCGTGGAGTTGGCTCGCTACCGCCACGCGAGCTTTGACAGGACTGGCTCAATCCTCTTCCTCCGCATATTACTACTCCTGGATGCCTCAAGAAAGACCTCCGTCTCTCCAGAGGAGGGGAGGGGGGAGTCTTCCCTGTTTTCTTCTTCTTGTTCCTCTGCCTCCGCCACCTGCGCCTTGGGACCTGGAGGATAGTTTGTCAGATTCCAGGAGTAGCAAAAGTGAAAATAGTAGGTTCTCGCATACTTGGCATACGAAGGGGGCTTTCCGCCTGTTGAAGTATGAGACAGATCGGTCTGGCGGTCTAAGTCTGGCGGGTTGTAGACCGCGTGGTCTAGCGGTTTCTCACCAGCGGTTTGATATCCAGACTGTTGCTATTTGTGGTCCGAGCGGTCTGGCGGTTTATCTCCGGCATCTTGGAGACCGGGCGGTCTAGCGGTCTCCTACTGCGGCTTGTTCTCTTCCTTCTGATGTTGCCGAGCGGTTAGCCCATCTGTCTAACCGCTCGGCCTGTTCGGTCTCTTTATTTCTATCCACACAGCTCTGTAAATTTTTTAGTCTTATATTGTCTATTTGTACTCTCTCCTCTCTCCTCCATTCTATAAAAGGGAGGTCATACCTTTGTAAATCTTATCTTTTTGTATAATAAAACTTTCAATTATTTAAATTTCTGGCTTGTTTTTAGTCGCTTGTTCGCTACTTTCAAATCTCTATGGACAATTCCGGTCTCTCCACCCCCGTCATCTCTACCTCCGCCTCCTCTCGGACATCTGCCTCTGTGGCCACGACTTCAGGTAGTGCCCATGTTGTTACCTTAGGAAAGTGGCTGATTGACTCATGTGCTACAAATCATATGACCGGCAATCCTCAATGCTTCTCTCTCCTAGAAATGTAGGATCGGTTGCCCCCAGTTCTTGTTGCGGATGGTTCACCTTCCCCGGTTCATGGGACGGGCGTGGTTCAAGTCACCCCGTCTCTTCGCTTGGTGGACACCCTTTATGTCCCAAAGTTCCCTTGCAATTTATTATCCGTTACTACTTTATGCAAGCAAATTCAGTGCTCTGTCTTATTCACTCCCACTTCTTGTTCTTTTCAGGACCCGAGGACCCAACAGACGATTGCTACTGGGACTGAGAGCGGCGACCTCTACTTTCTCGACAATGTTTCCGCTCTATTCACCTTCTTCTCCTCTTCTACGGATCTTCTTCAATGGCATCTTCGTCTTGGACATCCTCCTCCTCGGATTCTTCGTCAGCTTCTTCCCCACTTACCTCCGACCAATGCTCCGCTCAAATGTGATGCGTGTCAGCTTGGCAAACATCACCGATCCTCCTTCCCTCCGAAGCAAGGTCGTGGCTCTTCTCGCCCGTTTGATCTCATTCATTCTGATGTCTTGGGTCCTGCTCCTACTCTCACCGTTGGTCGGGGTAGTTCTTACTTTGTAACCTTTATTGATGATTTCTCTAGATGTGCCGGGGTATATCTATTAAAAGATCGCTCTGAACTCTTTCCTATATGACAATCCTTTTATTATATGATTAAAACTCAATTTGATATTTCTATTAAAGTCTTTCGCTCTGATAATGCTAAGGAATATCTTAGTCATGAATTTTCCTCTTTTTGTATGCAACATAGTCTTGTCCATCAGACCAGCCGTGTTTACACCTCCCAACAAAATGGGGTGGCGGAGCATAAAAACCGTCATCTCCTCGATGTCGCTCGCACTCTCATGATGTAGATGCAGGTGCCTCACTCCTACTGGGGCTATGCTGTTCTCCTCGCATGCTATCTCATCAATCGCATTCCTTCTACGGTTCTCTACGGCCAGACCCCCTTCTCCATTCTCTACCCAGGCAAGGAACCATTTCTTCTCCCTCTCCGTATCTTTGGGTGTACGACCTTTGTGCATGCTTCGTCCGCTACCCGTGACAAGATTTCCCCCCGTTCCACCAAGTGTGTCTTTTTGGGTTACTCGACCACTAAAAAAGGCTATTGTTGCTTTGATCCCGTTCTGTGCAAGGAGTTTGTCTCCGCGGATGTGACCTTCTTCGAAAATGCGTCCTACTTCTCTCCTCAATCCCCTCTTCCTCTTGATGTCTCTGACTCTCCACCGTCTCTCTCTGTTCCTTCCACGCATATCGACATCTCCACTCCTTTCTCATCTCCTCCCTCGTCTTCTCCTCTCTCTGTTACACCCCCTCCACCTCCCCCCTCTTCTCCACAGCTGTCTCTTTCCAGTCCCTGGCCAGCTTTCTCCGCCACGGACGCTCCGGTCACTGAGGCACGAGTTGATCGGAATCTTCTCATTGCTCTTCGCAAAGGGGTGCGGGCGTGTACCCAACACCCGCTTGCGACAGTTGTTTCCTATGATTGGCTTACTCCTTCTCGCAGGTGTTTTGCTTTGGCTATCTCGGCTACTACCACTCCTTACACCTACCAAGAGGCTCTTGTTATTACCCACTGTAAAACTATCATGGATGAGGAGATTGTCACTCTTATTGAAAGGGGCACATGGACCCTTGTTCCTCCACCAGTGGGTACTGATGTGGTCGGCTGTCGCTGGGTGTTTATTGTGAAGTTTTGCCCAGACGGCACTGTGGAGCGCTACAAGGCCCGGCTGGTGGCCAAAGGCTTTACTCAGACTTATGGAGTTGACTACTTTGACACTTTCTCTCCGGTTGCTCGCCTCAGCACCATCCGGGTTCTTCTCTCTGTGGCCGTCAACCGGGATTGGGCTATTTACCAGCTTGATGTCAAGAATTCCTTTCTCTATGGGGATCTTCAGGAGGAAGTCTACATGGAGCAACCTTCTGGGTATGTAGCTCAGGGGGATACACGAGTATGTCAGTTGAAGAAGGCCATCTATGGCCTAAAACAGAGCCCTCGGGCATGGTTCGACAAGTTCAGTGGCATTGTGGCTGCCATCGGCTTTGCAAGAAGTTCGGCCGATCACTCCTTATTTATTCGCAAAATCGCATCGGGACTGGTGGTTTTGGCGGTGTATGTGGATGATATTCTTCTTACCGACGATGATCAGGCTGGGGTGGACTTGACAAAGAAACACCTCTGTCAACACCTGGTCACGAAGGATATGGGCTCCCCGAAATATTTTTTGGGAATAGAAATCTCTCGAAAGCCCAACTCATTGGTTCTCTCCCAACGGAAGTATGCTCTTGATCTTCTACGAGAGGCAGGATTGACTGGTGCGAAACCGGCCCGATATCCCATGACTACTGGAGAAGACAAAACATGGACAGATGACTCGCCTCTTCTATCCGATGCCACGAGGTACAGACGTCTGGTAGGCAAACTCATTATCTCACGGTGACCAGACCCGACATCGCCTATGTTGTAGGAAAGGTTTGTCAGTTCATACAAGATCCTAGGGAATGCCATCTTCAGTCTGCCTTGAAGATATTAGAGTATGTCAAAGCAGCACCAGGAAAAGGGCTACTCTTTCAGAATAATGGTCATCTGAGGGTTGAATCCTACTCAAATTCAAGCTATGTGGATGATAAAGGTGACCGTAAATCTACATCTAGCTTTTACACATTCGTTGGAGGAAATCTTGTGAGCTGGAAGAGCAAGAAATAGTCTGTTGTCTCCAGATCCAGTGCAGAAGCGGAATATCGAAGTATGGCATCAACCACGTGTGAGTTAAAATGGTTGCGTGCTCTCATGCTTGACCTAGGAGAGGTCTACGACTATCCTCTTCCTATGTTCTGTGACAACAAGGCCGCTATATACATATCCAAAAATCCGGTCTTCCATGAGAGAACGAAACAAATAGAAGTCGACTGCCATTTCATTAGGGAAGAGGTCTTGAAGAGACAGATTTGCACTCCGTTAGTCACCTCCAAAAAAGAGTTGGCAGATATCTTCACCAAGCATGTTTGTACTTTCTTCTTCCACATTTCTGACAAGCTGGGCATGATTGATATCTATGCTCCAACTTGAGGGGGAGTGTTGAAGTATGAGACCGATCGGTCTGGCGGTCTAAGTCTGGCGGGTTGTAGACCGCGCGGTCTAGCGGTTACTCTCCAGTGGTTTGATATCCAGACTGTTGTTGTTTGTGGTTCGAGCGGTCTGGCGGTTTATCTCCGGCAACTTGGAGATCGGGCAGTCTAGCGGTCTCCTACTGCGGCTTGTTCTCTTCCTTCTAGTGTTGCCGAGCGGTTATCCCATCTGTCTAACCGCTCTGCCTATTCGGTCTCTTTATTTCTAGCCGCACAGCTCTGTAAATTTTTTAGTCCCACATTGTCTATTTGTACTCTCTCCTCTCTCCTCCATTCTATAAAAGGGAGGTCATACCTTTGTAAATCTTATCTTTTTGGATAATAAAACTTTCAATTATTCAAATTTCTGGCTTGTTTTTAGTCGCTTGTTCGCTACTTTCACACCGCCGACGGTTGGCAAGAATGGTCGGGCTGCGCCTCAAGAATCTTCCCAAAGAGAAAGTGAAGCGGCTTGCCCTGCCCGGGGCGGAACGTCCTGCGCTCGAAGGTCTCAGCCTCTGTCAGTAAGGGGACAGAGGCACCCTCTCCAATTGGAGGATGGGATTCCAGCGCGGGTGCTAATGATTCAGTGGAAACTACTCTGGCCGCTATAGCAGGGTTGGCCACTTGGTTGATGGGATCCTCGGGGGCGTAAGTCCTAAGCATCGGGACAATGAGGTTCAAGATCCCAAGAACAGGCGCTGCGAGAAGCATGATCAGCAGAAGGTAAAAGAAGATCATTAAAATGGACACCACATCAGCGAAAGGGTAAAATACCAGGAGAGCTTGGGAGAACAGACGGGGTAGTCGGAGGAACAACCCCCGGGACTGGCGGAGCAGCCCTCGAGGCTGACAACGGATCCTCGTTGAGAAGACGGGTCGACTCGGTGTCCGCTAGTAGGAAGTCAGTGACATCCTTTGGGACCGTCTGCTGCAAGAAGAGCGATGTGTCAGTGAGCAACCCAGTTCATTAAAAGAAGATTCGTGCCAATGAGCAAGGCGTGGAGAATACCTCCGGTAGGGAAGGGGGGTTCTTGTCATGATTAGGGGTAGAGGTAGGCGAAGCTCGGTTCTCTTTGGAGTGAACGCGCCTGACCGACTTGGCCTTCTTCTTCTTTTTTGGGCAGGGGATCTCGTCGGGTGGCCTCTTAGAAGACTCGTTGGCCGACCTCTTGCCCATTAGCCAAGGAGCAATTTTGGCACAGTTGGCGCTGGCTCGCGCCTGGCCCGCGGCAAGGCGAGTCTAGAGTTCTTGCGAGAGCAGTTTTTTGGCATGTTTGGAGCGCATCTTCAAGGCCTTGCGGGAGCCCAAGCGAATTACAATAACAATAGGGACGACCAGAGAACAGATTCAGCGATGTAAATATAAAACCGTAGTGGGGACCATAAAAGATTCCTTGCCAGGTCGGCAAGTGACCAGTGAATATTAGGGGTTGGACGTGTCTTTCCGAGCGCATGGCTAGCTTGCAAAGAGCGGGGATTATGTATAACCCCATATTCGCTGGGTGGGACCTAAATGCCCATTGGGATAGTCTTGGGTTAGTATTAAGCAAAATTGGGTCAGGTAAGAAGAATAGGTGGAAGGGGTTCTCGCCCAAGGAATGCACAAAGGGTTGCACCTGGTGAGGAGGGAAGCCCCATGGAGTTGGCGTTGAGTGAGGTCTTTCCACTCAATGCTCTTGGCACCTTCCAGGCTTTGCATTGAGTGAGGTATTTCCACTCAACGCTCTCAGCGCTCTGTGAGTTTTTCGCTTCCGCCAGCGGAAGACGGGAAGGATCTCACTCGTCGAGCTGAGCTATGCTTTTGTCGAGCTGGGCTCTGCTTTCGTCGAGCTGAGCTCTGCGTTCGTCGAGCTGGGCTCGTCGGGCTGAGCTCTGCTTTCGTCGAGCTTGGCTCTCGCTCGTGTAGCTGAGCTCTGCGTTCATTGAACTAAGCTCAGAGTTGTCCTACTGGCTCCCGCCCGGGGTAGACGGGAAGGCTCTCGCGCGTAGCAAGCGGGAATCCCACAAGTTCAGTGAAAAGGCTGCCGTCAGGGATGCCCTAGGGGTGAAATTACTTGGTTACCCTTGAGTAAAAATTACCCGGATGACCTTAGGTCTGCATTTAGCTCCTCAGAACATCAGAGCTTGGCTATTGGTAGACCAGCCCATGGTTTTTTAGTAATTTCAAGATAGCAGAATTACGCTTTTGGCAGACCAAATACTAAAACCTATAAATAGACCCAAGGAGTTCTTCATAAGGCAATCTTTCAAAATTTACAAATCCTACTAGAGCTTTCTGAGGTTCTCCTCGCCCATCAGTTGGCTTTGGAGGAGAAGCGCTCAGAGATCTTCCGGGTTAGTGGAGGGACCTCCTAGCTGAGGCTTAGGGTCAGTTCCTGGTTCTTTGTTACTATTCAGGGGTCTGAGTTTGGGAGAAGTAGGTGCTGGCTACACTCCAAGGTCCGAACTCTCGTTGAGGCTAGTTTTAGGCTTCAATAACTACAGGATGCTGCAGTTGTGTTCTGGAAGGATGTTCCAGTTATGACTGAGTCTGAAGACAGAAGAAGTGTTCTGTTGTTAACGTCAAGCGATAGTGGCTATCGCTGGCGATAACTCCCAGATTGTATTGTACTTGCGAATCCTGTCTCGTGGAGATCGTATGGCTAGCAGGTGAGTTGTGAGCCTTGGTGCCCAGCTTTGATGGCCTTGAGAGCCATTGAACATAATGTTGGTTATGTTTTGGATTACGGGAATGGGGAAGCTGATCCGCGTCATGTAGATTGTCCAGGAAGGTTCTGGCTTTCGGCGATGACATGGAGATTTGAGCAATGGGATGTGATTGAACTGTACCCGCATTATGTCGTTCGGACTATGATTGCCTAAAGTAACTGGCTTTCGTCGTTGACATAATGAGAGTCTTAGGTCCCGTGCCAGAAAGACTAGAATGCTTAAGTATACCATCCAGTCTGGGACTGTGGATGGTGGTGGGACCCGGGAAGTCCGTTACTCCGATAATCTGCCCTGAGTGCATGGAACGTTTGGCAGTTGATGCACACGTTTGTGATATTGAATGGTGCTTAAGTTGTACCTTCTTGTTATATATCTATGGTTGGTTGCTATGCATGCAGGAAAGAAATACCGCTGCCCCGGGTATGGGGTAGGGTCATTATAAATTAGTTAGCTAAAGTTGACCGTTGCCTTGTTTGCCATTTTTGTGGTGGATTGTCCCTATGTAGGTGCTAGAGAGCCGAGCGGGAAATAGTGGGTTGCAGCCTTGTGATGCTATGCCGGCCCTCGAAGGCCAAGCGAAGAGCTTTCAGTGTTTTTCATGTGTGACCGGCATGCGCACTGATGTTTGTAAACCAATCTTTTGGGGGAAAATATTTGTAAAGCCTTAAGGCCGTAACTTTTGTGTATTTTTGTAAAACATTCCTGATTTGTATAATAGTGAACATTCACATGAATTGAGTTCGGGTAACCATGAAGCTTCCGCGAGAATGCTCTGAGTTAGGATTCGATTGGTCTTTTGATATTAACATGTAACTCCGCCGACTGTCGGTGGAATATGGCGTGGGGCCCCGGCCAGACCCTCTATTATATTTCATATGACGGATGAAGGTGTTACAACATTTACGACAATCCGATACTCAATTTCTGCATTAAATGCTCCTCTGGCTGCAATTACTCCTGCTTTCTGATTTTGGAACGATCTTTGACTTCGACCCAGACCTACGTGGCACGACTGGGTTCATCCTTGACAAATATGAGTTTTATAATATCTTAAATACTTAATATTAATGCTAATAACTTTAGTCTTTAGGTTTTCGCTCCTGTTTTTGAGTTTTTGACATCCCGAGTCCCAATCGCGCCACAAACCGCATTTCAAGTCCTTCAGACAACGTTCCTTTGAGGCTTTAATGTTTTCCAGACAACCCGATCTCGCCTCCGGCTTACTACTCCGAGCAACTGCAAGGTTGCAGTTCCGAGCTTGTGGTATTATTCCGACTTCCGACCCCATTCCTTCTTATCCCGTCATCAAAATGTTTTTCATGTTTTTCATACGCATTTTTACGTGCTAAATCTCACATTCACATATTCTATGCAATTTTTGTATATTTTACTATGCTTTTTTTACTGCAGAAGACTACATATTCATTTCTTAATACTTGATGGGGTTCCCTCAAAGTGATATCCGCACCCCTATGTTTAGGGTGCGGCTAGCAGTGAAACCGCCCTGGGGCGAAACCACCCGGGCAGGGCCACCCAAAATGGGTAGCCTCCGCCCCCGCCCAGGATAGGGGTGACTTGTTCTTCGCCTAGGGCGAGCGGCAACATGGCCGCCCAACCCTCCCCCCCAGCAGGGGTAAGGCCGCCCTTTGGCCACTAGCCTAGGTGACCTGTTCGTTGTCAAGGGCGGGCGGCAACATGTCAGCCTCTTTTCCGTCAAGGGCGGGCGGCGACATGGCCGCCCGCCCCCTCACTGGCATCTCCCATGGCGAGCGCGACCGACCTTGACCAGGGCTGCCTTGCCCCGACCGATGGACTTTTCCGGCCACTGACCACACCGGACTGCCCCTCCCTTCGCGAAAGGGCAATTATTTTTTCCATTAGGGGTTAAACCGTCTGAGGGCAGTCTTGTCATTTTCGTTAAAATCGTGATTCGCGTGCCTTATTTCAGGCATTTCTATTTGCTCGTCCGATAGTTACCAAAAAAATTTAACGTGATGCCCCTCTTGGAATCTATAAATAGACCACTATCTTACTTCATTTTCACTCTCTTCTCCGCCCGGAAAATCCTCCTACATATTTGATCTCTTCCTTTTCACTTACGATTTTCTCTCTCCTCCATTTCTCCTCCCATTGTGCGCTCATGTGCACGTGTGTATTCCTTACGTGCTCCCCTTCATTGCGCACTCTCGCGCGCGTCTCTTCTTTGCGCGCTCCCGCGCGATTCTCTTCCTTGCATGCTCTTACACGTGTGGCTTTCTTGCACGCTCTTGCGTGTGCGGCTTCCTTGCACGCGCTTGCACGCTCTTGTGTGCACGACTTCCTTGCACGCTCTTGCGCACGCCCCTTGCGCGCTCTTGCGGGTGCGACTTCTTTACGCACTCTTGTGTGTGTCCCTTCCTTGCGCGCACGACTTCCTTACGTACTCTTGCGCACGCCGCTTCCTTGAGCGCTCTTGCTCACATGTCTCTTCCTGGCATGCTCTTGCGCGCGCCTCCAGTGTGCTCCCATGCGCTCCTCTCTCTAGACCGCTCCTACACGCCTCCTGTATTGACGGCCGAAGATCGTCAAGACCGCTAAAGTCCATCTAGACCGCCAAAATCTGCCTAGACCGCTGAAGACCGTCTAGGCTGCCGGAATCCATCAAGACCACCGAAGTCCGTCTTAACCATCGAAGCCGCCCGCAAGATTCATCAAGCACTTCGAAGATTGTAGGAGGTCCAATAATTACCTTATGTAGTCCGCCTTCCGCATGGCAATCAAGCAAACCGCATGCCTCCTTAGTGACAGTAGACCAATCGTGCCAGGGCCCCCAAAGTTTGTGTGCCTCACAACGCAACTAGTATACAAGACCAACACCTAAGCCCGCGAAGTACCGCTCAACTACACTCAGGTGAGTGGCCCAGACAGCGTTCCCAACATCCTCAATGCAGCAATAGGCCTACCAGTCGGCATCAAGACAATCGCCCAGACTCCTCAAAATGCAACAAAAGACAATCCACAGAGGATAAAGGCGTGCAGAACGCGGCGCTCGAGCTTCCAAGCCCCTAACCCCAGGTAGAATAACCAGCTGCCCTTGCTTCTGATCACCAATAAAGGACTACAAAGCACGGCCAACACATCGCTCCCCACAACTCACGAAGAAATACTTAGCTCTGTGAGTGGTGGTCTGTCATACCCTCGGAGCCCTTCTCCCTCTCTCTCCTAATAACTATAATGAGAGGAGGCATGTCACCCTCGAGTTATTTCAAAAACCTATGTACAACTGACAGATAATGGAGTTTTGGTCGGCACAGATCCGATCACGTGGTTTTTCACCCAGTTGACGGGTTTTCCACATTAAAAAATTAAATGCCATTTCAGCTTTGTATTTTCTGTCTGTTTGTGTGCTCGACTGCTCCTGGGTTAAGATTGTTTAACTTAGTCCAGTCTATCGGAGTCTTGAGCGGTCCGCAATAGTTTGACGTCGTTTGTAGGAACACAATTGCCAACATTTCCTAGAATATTCAGAAAACAGTATCCTCAACACATCGATACTCATCGCTAACGACCATGACAAAAAGAAGCGCTCGCATTGACAAAAGAATAGCCCTTGGGGGACACGCTGCTCCATTTCTCTCTCATTCGCACGACAGCACGCCCCCATGGAAGAGGCCATGCTCGCGCCCTATGCGATATTGAAGGAACACATACACCGGATAGAGGAGAACCAGAGTCAAGCACTCGTGCTTCTGAGAGAGCAGGTGGACCCTCTCCCTTGTCTCTCAGCTTATAGGCTTAGCAGCCCACCTCCACCAACTTTGGATCGTTTCGTGGTCGAAGAATCTGCTGACAAGTACCACATGCCCGCAAGAGAGTCCGTTTGTGCTACCAGCTCAGCCCACCCCATCACTAAGGCCGAAGAATTCAAAAATCATCAACTCTGTTACCATACTGGAGTCTCAATCCCTTAGCCTTCGTTTCGAAGGACCGCTCATGAAAAAGTTCGCAACACAGTCGCCAAGGAGCACAAACAAGGAGAGCGGCAGACCGCTTTGGCCCGATATCCCTTCACTACCAATCGCCGTTGGCAGTGAGCGCTCATCAACAACTCAAAGACTGCCAAAAGAGAAGTAGGGGATGCAACCAATCAAAGATTCTGAAGAAGGGTGGCAGACCCCACGGTGAATCCCGCCAGGCCAGGGGGGGCATCACTACCAGCAAGCCTTTACTCCCCTCAATACTTTGCGAACAGAAATATTGTCTATCTGCAACCATCCTTCTTCTCAAAGGCCAAGAGATCTCGCTCCAAATTCTGGGGTCCAATCCAAGTATTGTATCTATCATGAAGGTCACATGCATAAAACAGAGAATTGTTCGAAACTAAAGGTAGATATCAAAATATTCATTCATCAGGGATTTCTCAAAGAATTTTGGCAGCACGAGAGCCCAGAGTTAACAAGGCCAGAATGAACCAAACAGGGGGACAATCCCCAAGGTGGCCATTCCAGAGGAAAGTTTGTTCCCTGCCGGTGGAACGTCCAAGGAGCCCATCAAAACTATTTGTATTTTTTGTTTTCAATGCTTATGTACCCAACAAAATAATTGTTGGAAATTTAGACAGTGTTACCTTTTTTTTTGTTTTCAATGCTTATGTACCCAACAAAATAATTGTTGGAAATTTAGACAATGTTACCCTTTTATTTAATTCTTTTTTTAAAATAAAGAAACAATATTTCAATTTCATGGTAACGAAAAAAATTTCATTTAAGTAATAACTAATTTGAAATAGGAAATAATTGAAGTAAATTAATTAAAATTTATTTTGAATTTAGTAGGGGTGCGCCAGCCAATACAGTAGTGCAACGCATAGGCGACACGCAAGAGCCCCAATAGCATGCTACTGTGACGGACTCTTCCCCAAACAAAATTATTTTAATATCATGGTGGGCCTATGACCCACGTATCAGATATTAAACTGATAAGAACTGATACTACACTTGATCTTAGCCAAAAGGCCGAGTCAGGTATGCTTTGGATAGAGCTGCTCTCTGTCTTTTATAAGTATGAGGAGACCGTCTATATTAATCCCTGCGATGTGGGACTAATGTGAGGAATAGAATTAGAGGGTGGCGGGCGGATTGGTTTTCTGTTTTAAATTTTAATATTTGCATTAATTTATCCCTTATGTGTGGGCTCCACATGTCACTTGTTAATTTGAATTATAAAAGCAAATTATATTCTGAATATTTGTAATAAAATATATTTATTTAAGTAAGATGCAAATGAAGTAAAATATGGTGCTTTTAATGTACCAGTGAGAGGCATGTGCCTTTGCACCTATGACGAATCACGATTGTGCTTAGGGGGTCTTCAATGTCCCGTGCGATAATATCTCAATCACAATATTGTCCCGGCGCGATAGTGCTCCAACCGCTTGCAAATCCCCAAGCATTATACTCTGCCCGTCGCTCGATTTAGTCGTGTTCACGGGAGTTTGCGAGCGGCAGAAAGAGCACATTCTTTATTGTAGGTAGGGGGATTTGCTTATGTGAGAGTTCAATATTTATTGTAGATAGAAAAATTTGTCTATTATGTGCAGATTTTTTAAATAAAATAAAAAATACATAAATTAAAAAAATTAAAAATTTTATAATTTAAAAAGGATAAAATTGAAAAATTAAAAGTTTAACGAAAGTATTTACCACAACAATCGTTCCCTCGTTGTGAGCTGTGCTTCGTGATTTAGGATTTTTTAAAAAAATAAATAAATTTTAGATATCCATTAAGCTCACAAATTGCTAAAATTTGAATTTAAATTTTTACCGGATTGTCATCATAAAACAAATAAATATTACAAATCATTTTCATGCAAAATAAAATTTATTGACGTTTTTTCAAAAAGAGGCCAACTATAGAGACTGATTTATGAGGGGCAATGTTAATAGTACCCTTGAAGTCGCTATTAGCAGTCATTTCAATGTGTTATTTTGGCTTTTTTGGGGTGCTATTAGCCAATAGAGGGGTGCTATTAACATTGCCCTTTATGAGATACTTAAAGGATGCCGCCTATTTTGAAATGTCTCATGTGAGACTAACGCTTTGCTTGAGACAGCTTTGACGGAGGGAAGAGCTGATGATCGAGTAGAACTTTTTGAACATAACTCTTTCCAAAGAAGTTTTAAATAAGTTGTTGTTTGGATAATTTATTACTGAATGGTTATTGCTATTTGACTTCTTGGCGGAGAGGAGTTGTAAAATTCTGGACAGCGGTGGCCTTTTGGGACAGTTTGGGCGGCGGCGGCCCTGGAGGAGAAGAATCGGAGGGAAGTGTTAGAACTAATAATAATGTGGAGCAAATATGTTAATTATGCGCATTACTAAGCTGTCATTAATATCGACCCAAATTTAGGTGATCTAATTAATCGGGTCGAATACGTTTTATATTGTATGAGCGGTTCAAATAATTTGTGGATATCGGGCGTCGTTTACATTTATATGGTGAGCTTAAATGTAAAACAGTCGCATTAAGTTTTGCTATAAATAGGTTATGGTTCCCGGGTCACAAGACATGAAAATAAAAATCATTATCACTTTCATTTAGTTCGAGCATCCCATCGCTGGAGAGAGCCTAAGGAGGAAGAGGAGAAGTCGTCTTATTCATTAGAACCTTGTATACTTGGAAGATCCGTGACCGCAACAGTCAGTTCTCATGGATTCGGGTATGTTTCCACTCAAGTTTTCATCTCGATGTTTCGACTAGGGTGAATCCGTTTCCGTCATGGTATCATGGATTTTACCCAATAGGAAGAACTTTGGAGGATTCGCCGAAGCCGTCGCTCTCACTGGAGGAGAAGACCCCTGTCGTTCTCGGCGGTCGGAGGTTGCTGTAAAAAAACAAAGATTGCTGTAATTTCTTTCAAAGAGTCAATAAGCAGCCTATTTGCTTTCTCCGGACCAGCATAAAAAAAGCAGAAATCCTGCCGGAGAAGAATGACAACTAGTGGTGGGAGCAGAGGAGGTTCCAAAGCCATGCTTGACAATAACGGCGGCGACTGACGCTGCAGGCAGTAACACATTTTTAGAGGAGCAGTACTCACCTTCGAGCAGCTCGCTGTTGGGAATAACAAAGGTGGACGGCGGTCGTCGGTGAGTAGAGAGGAAGATGGGAGTCGTTGGCAAGCAGAGAGGTGGATGGACGTCGTCGGCGAGCAGAGCGGCGAATGGGCTGCCGTCGGATGGCCGTCATCGACGAGCAGAGGGGTGGATGGTCTGTCGTCGAGCTGTGGAAAATGATTCGAGCAGGGAGCGAGAAAGAGTAGCCGGGGATGGCCAGCCGTCGGGATTGAATGTGGGCGAGTCGGCTAGGGATCGAGAACGAAGTAAGGAGACAGGAATTGATTTTTGTAGCGCTAAATGTGGGTGGGGGGCAGCTTCCTGAAAATAGGGCAAACTGTGGTTTTCAAAAAGTAATTTTCAAAGAGTTACCCTTTCAAACACTTAAAAATCAGCTCCAACGGATGGAATATAGCTTTTCCATCCGCTGAAGTTGTCCCAAACAGACCCTAAGGGTCTGTCTGGCAAGATGTTGACAAGCATGAGCACAATGGTTATGAACTGCCGTTCGTGAAAGTCTGACCTCACCTGAGAAATTCTATCCAATTTTATGTCCAAAAGAATGTTTTTTTTTCTTGGTGGCTTTCATAACCGTTGTGATTGCAAACACATCCTATGATGAGGGTGTTCTTGTCCAAATGATGGGGGTGTTCATGTCCAAACTCACCGGAGTAAATTTGTGCTGCCAAACAGAGCCTTAAACATACTAGTGCTAGTAAAAGGATGTCATTGAACAAAAACTAGTTCATGAATGTAAACAAACAAATACATTCATACACAAAAAAAAAATTGCCTACATGTCAAACCTCCATAGTTATGTTCAAACTTATTTGATTATTGAAATTTCCTAAGAGAGCCTCTACAACCATTTCAGAGTGGAATGTGTTTAAGACATCTAAAACCCATGATCAAAATGATAAATTCTCAAACAAACAAAAAATAATTGAAGTAAAATTTTCAAAAAAGAACACTACTTGGGAAAGTATGAAAACCCTTCTAAAATGTAGCAGTTCCACACATACACCATCTTTACAAGCTTCTAATCATATTGCTGCCTCAGATGCATTTCTGTCTCGCTCTTCCATGTGGCGTGACTGGATTGGCCTTTCATCCTCTTGCTCTTCTCCTTATCTTTCATGGTCGAACCCTTCTTCTTCTCAGACTCTTTCCCGGCGTCTGCCAAAGGGCGGTCTCCGCAAACCGGGCACACTACACCTCGAGCGTGTGAATAGGTTTTCGGGATCCCACACTGCACACACATTCTGAAGAATGGAGCAATACACCAGTTAAGCACACTACAGTAGTTGAAAAATAGGGCATTTACTCAGGATCTCCCCTCTAAGTTCGCTAAATTATAGGTTGCACCCTCTTACTTTTAAAATTACAAAACTTCTCCTATAATTTTACATTTCATAACATCTATGCACAAAAGGACTCCTTGAAATTTACCCCAAGATGGTATTTTTGTATATAGATGTTACGAAATGTAAACTTGCTGGGGAGGTTTTTGTAATTTCAAAAGTAAGAGGGGTGCACCGAATAATTATGCAAACTTCTAAGAGAAGTTTTGGTGTATATATATATATATATATATTCAATGGCTATAAACTAAGAGTTGACCGTAAGAGATCTGCGGCGTCCTTTGGGTCGGGATTTGCGGCCGAGAATATGCGCTTTCCTTCTTCGTTCATGGCGGCAGACATCACAGCTGGGGTGCTTACTTCTGTGTCAGCTCTAACTCGATCGCGAATCCCGACTAGTTGAGATTTGGACTCTATAACAGCACCTGGAGGAAGATTAGAAGTTACTCGATTGATCATAATATACGTAGGGGTTGATTATCGGGAATTTCCCGAGACTTTGCATATTTATAGGGGCCTCCCTTCTACAATTTGAAATTGCAAAAATCTCTCATGTGAGTTTACAATATTACATGACACTATCTCTGAATCAACTTACATTATGAGAGCATAGTTGAATATACGCATTGCACGCGATTTTTTAATTCAAGTTTATTTTTCTCGCTTCTTATTTTCATGTGATATGTCACGTGGGTATTGTCATATTTATATTTGTACCTTAGCCCGGTTTAGGGCAATGAATTATTATCGTACGCCTTTCTTCTTGGTATCAGAGCCAGAGGAAATACCGCCGCCCTCGTCGCCCTAGCCCGCGTCCCGCCCGCGTCTGCCTCAGCCGCCCTAGACCGCGTCCACCCGCATCCCTCCCGCGTCTGCCGTCAGCGCATCGCCTCCCGCCTTTAGCCGCGTCGACAACACCGCCACCCGCTCTAGCCGCGTCGTCCGCCCGGTTCAGCCTCCAGCGCGTTGCGCGTCTCCCGGCCGCCGCTTCTCTCCAGCGACTTTCTAGGCCCGTTTTTTCCGGGCGGCGCTTTTTCTCCGGCCATTTTGTCCTCCATGGGGGCTGCCGGAGACATTGCGTTCACATCCTCCGGTGTCCTCTTCGGCGACATGATCTAGGGAGACTCGTAGGATGTGATTTCTTCGAAATTGAGATCTTCGTCTTGTTTTTTCTTCCTCTGGCCTGTTATCAATGAATGATTCCTCCGAAATCTCATCGTCTCTTTAGACCGGTGCCCTCCACGGTCCCTCTGTAGATCCTTCTCGGAGCCACGACCAATCTGGCTTTTTGAAGATCACTTCCATTGCCTTGGATGACACAAATTATCTGGAATGGTCCAGGGCAGCACAACATGTTATTCGCAGTCACCAGCTATATGAGCATATTGATGGTACCACACGGTTGAGCCATCACGTACCGATCCCTCATAGAGAAAATGGGATGCAGACAATTCCTTGGTGATCTCGTAGTTACTTCATTCTATGTCCCCTCAGGTGTACCGCAACTACATGCTTCTGGATTCGGCTTATGACATTTGGACAAGGGCCCGTGACACCTACTCTCAGACAGGCAGTTCGATGCAGATTTATGAGCTCACTCGACGTGGTTTGAAGTTAAAGCAAGGCACCATGACCGTTTCTACCTACTACTCTGAGTTCAAACGCAACACATTTACCGCTGCTTGCACTGTCGATGCACAAGATCTTCAGAAGGATAAAGAACGCTTCCGGGTTCATGTCTTTCTTATGGGACTCAATATGGAATTTAATGTTGTTCGCATGCATGTTCTTCACCGTGAGTCTCTTCCCACTCTTCGAGAGGCCTTCAGTATGCTCCTCAATGATAAGAATCGTCGTCGCACTCTTAGTTCCTCTACTGACCACTCTGCTCTGGATGGGATTACTCGAGGTCCTCCACCTCTATGCAGCCACTGTGGGAATAAAGGACATACTAAGGATGTCTGCTTTCGTCTTCATCCTCACCTTGCTCCCTTTGGCCGGGGTTCTGGTGCTCGAGGGAGAGGTGGTCATCGTGGTGGTGGTCGTCGGGCTGGTTCCCATACTCAGTTTTCTGTGCATTCCACTGAGGTTTATGAGGATAATTCTGGGGGACTTTCTGCTATGGAGTTAGATGCCTTTCACCATATGTTGCGCTCCCAGACTGACTCTCCATCCGGTGATTGCACTGTTGCGTTTGTTACTTCAGGTATCTCCAGTGCTCATGTTGTGACTTCTTCCCCTTCCAAGTGGATCATCGACTCAGGTGTGACGGATCACATGACCGACTCTGCCTCTGGTTTTACCTCCTATACTCCTCTCTCTGGCTGTGATAAGGTCATTGTTGCTAACAGTTCCCTTTTTCTATTGCGGGCAAAGGCACTATTGCGTGTTCTCCAGAATTCTCTCTCTTCTGTTTTTCATGTCCCCTCGTTTCCTCGAAATCTTCTCTCCATAAGCCACTTAAATGCTTCTTTAAATTGCTCTATAACCTTTTTTCCTGATATTTGTGTGTTTCAGGATCTGGATACGAAGCGGACGCTTGGCAGTGGTAGGAATGTTAGCGGACTGTACTTGTTGAACCAGTCGTCTTCTCCCAGTGCTCTTTCCACCACCAGTGCTCCGACTCTTCGTGACATCCGGCGTTGGCATCTGCGCCTTGGCCACCCTTTTGCCCTCTATCTTACAAAACTGTTTCCTGTAGTTTAATTAAATTGTTTTTTTGTGACACATGTGAACGCTCAAAACATGTTCGTCAGAGCATCAATCATGTTTCTTTTCCTAGTTCATGTCATTTTGATGTTATCCATTCTGATGTCTGGGGTCCATCCCCTGTGTTATTTTTATCTAGCTATAAATGTTTTGTTACATTTATTGATTGTCATTCTCGTACTACTAAACTTTATTTATTAAAATGGAAGAGTGATGTGCTTTCTTGCTTTTAGTCCTTTCATCACATAATTGTGAATCAGTTCAACGACATTATTCGTGTGCTCCGTAGTGATAATGAGGGGAATATGATGATCGGGAAGCGTTTGGTTTCTACCTTACCAAACATGACATTATCCACCAAACTACATGTGTCCACAGCTCCACCAAAAATGGTGTTGCTGAACGAAAGAATAGACACTTACTGGAATGAAGCTCAGTGTTTGTTACTTGCAATGAATCTTCCTAAGTCCTTTTTGGTTCCTATCTTACTGGAATGATGAATCTTCCTACTGCAGCTCATCTCATTAATCGTCTTCCGTCTCGGTCCATCTCCTACGATATACCTCTATCCCGTTTATCCACGCACAATATAGTCCACACCTCTAGGATCGTTCCTCGCATCTTTGGCTCAGTGTGCTTTGTTCATGTCCATACCCCGCACCGCGATAAACTAGATGCTCGCTCTCTCCGATATGTTTTTGTTGGATACTCTCCTACCACTAAAGGGTATAGGTGCTATCACCCACCTACTCGTCGTTATTATTGCACTGTTGATGTTACCTTTCGTGAGGGGGAGTCGGACTTTGGTCCGCGTCAGTGGGAGATGAGTAATAACAGTGACGGGACCATCGACTCTCCTCTTCCGATTGTTGTCTTTCCTCATATTCTCTCTACTCCTGTTCCGAGTATTGCGTCTGGTCCTACCACCTCCATCCCTCCTATATTATATGCATACTCTCGCAGACCTCGGACTGTTGAGCAAGTACAGACCGTGGACATTCAGTTTTCTACTCCTGTTCACCATCAGCAGGCAGCGCATCAAGTATTGAGATACCTCAATAAGTCTCTGGGTCGTGGTATTCTATTTTCTACAAGCCAACCTTTGAAATTAAAGTGTTTATAGATGTTGATTGGGCCGGTAGTTAATACGATAGAAAGTCAACTACTGGGTATTGCTCTTTGGTGGGCGGCAACATTGTTTCATGGAAGAGCAAGAAACAAAATGTTGTAGCTTGTTCAAGTGCTGAAGCAGAATATAGGGCTATGGCGCAGGGAGTATGTGAGGGGAGATATGGGTCTCCAGGTGAACAAACCAGTTACTATCTACTGCGACAACAAAACGGCCATCAATATTGCTCACAATCCGGTTCAATATGATAGGACGAAGCATGTCGAAGTTGACAGACACTTCATCAAAGATCACCTAGATAAGAGAAATATATGTACTCCGTTTGTAAACTCACATGATCAACTAGCCGACGTCTTCACCAAGGGATTGAGCAGTGACAACTTCATGAACAATACAATCAAGTTGGGAATGATCGATATATATTCTCAACTTGAGGGAGAGAGTTGAATATACGCGTTGCACGTGATTTTTTAATTCAAGTTTATTTTTCCCGCTTCTTATTTTCACGTGATATGTCACGTGGGTATTGTCATATATATTTGTACCTTACCCCGGTTTAGGAAAATGAATTATTATCCTACTCCTTTCTTCTAGCATCGCTATAAAGGGGGAAATTTGCTATTGTACTCAATATTAACAATGTAAGCTTGAAGGGGGGGTTTTGTAATTTGAAAAAGAAAACAAGATGTCCCTATGATTATGGAAAAGTCCTAGGTAGATCCTAGTAATTTACCCTATATGCAATGATATTTTTTGTGACAGTCTGCGAGAAGGGAGGGTTTTGGCATCCATGCCGCATTTGATTGTGGGATGACAATTATTATTTCTATTACAATCAGAAACCATGACTAGAGTCAGAAACCATTATCGATAATGGACCGCTGAGATGTGGCTCAACGAAGCATAGACATTGAAATGAGACTTGAACAAGACACGACATGGACATGGGGACATGACAATCTTATTGGAGAAGAGATAGTAATAAAATGTATAATTAAAACATAGAATATCAATATTTTCTATCAAAACTCATCAAAGAATGAACTGTAATATCACACATATTACAGAAGAAAGACAACACCATTGATTGACCACTCACGTCTCTTATAGGCAGCGTGCAGCGTTGACAACCACTACTTCACTCGATATCGTCGCGATATCCTTGCTATATACAATATAGCTATTCATAGTGTTTGACAGTAGCAGTATTGTCGCTCGTACATATATATATATAAATCTATTATACATTTTCTCATAAAAGCTATTTCGTGTAGTTGGTAAGGAGTGTTGATAAACACTTTGGTCTCAAGTTCAAGCGCTGTCATTCTTAAAGTATCAAATTAATATTTTTAATAAAACATTGTTCAAATAATTAAAAGAATTGCAAATAAATTCGAAGGATATGAAAAGACACAAATTTAAAACTATGGTGTGTGTGTAAACACACAAATTTAATCATTATTATAATCATTTTTGTGTAACTAATAATTTTAAAAATATTTTATTGAGGGATGATTGAAAAGATCCAACTCTCCTATTAATTTGACATACTCCGGCTTCATGTGAAAGTAATAAGTACTATATGCAACTCTTGCGAAAAATATGAAGAAATACAAAGGTCTTTGGATGTGGAACTCAACTCTGAACAACCTACAGAAGTCCTAAGTTGTAGACCTTTCTAAAAGGAAGATGACAGATAATGCGTCAAACCACTCCTGTTCCAAAATGATTGTGATTAGCAGCATCAACGTTCATTCTCAGCACAGCTAGTTATATGATCGTCGACTGGAAGATCGGGGCCCATCATCATACTTCGAGCTATTTCTCTTTTTTTTTCCCTATATTGTTACTTTTTCAAAGTTGTATTTTGAGATTCCATGATCCGACAATATGGTCTTCGATGACATCTGTTAAGCACGCACTAGGGAAGAAGAAGAACTAGAGAGAGAAAGCTAGAGATTAGGGTTTGGAAGAATGAGAGGGAAAATACCTTTAGAATAATTCTTGCATACTCCCAAAAGAGAGGGGTCCGGGTATATATAACCCCGGACCCAGGGCCGGCCAACCAAGGGGGCCGGCCGGGCCCCATGGGGCTGAACCAAATGTGGTTCAGCCCCCCGGAGCCGAAGTCTTTAAGAAGAGGGGGCTGAACCCATTGGTTCAGCCCCGTTGTCGCCTTGCACACGCCGTTGCCGCCGCTTGTAATATTGCCCAAATAGCCTAGCCTCGTCCGGAGGCTTAACATTCCCTTCCCCATCAAAAGCCAGCTTGTCCTCAAGGTGGTAATCAGGGTAAAGCTCCCGAAACTCCAGCAAGTCCACCCAAGTATTGTGCTCCGCGGGGAGATCCTTCCACTTGACTAACAGCTCTGGACAGTACGCCGTGCCACGACGTTTCCACTTGATCAACAGTACATCTTTCGGAATTGGGCGAAGCTCGCCTCCACTAGTAGCCTCTGGTAGAGCGGGAAAGACCGGAACCGCATCACCCAGCTTCCGCTTCAACAAGGAGACATGAAAGGTAGGATGAATCCGTGAGCCCGCGGGCAACGCCAAGGTGTACGCAACTGGCCCGACCCGCCGCGTGATCCGAAAGGGTCCATAGTAGCGGGGTGCCATCTTTTGATTTGTCCTTTGCGCCACAGACAACTGCCAGTAAGGGCGAAGTTTAAGGAAAACCTCATCCCCCACCTGGAACTCTCTCTCCGTCCGATGTCGATCCGCCTGTGCCTTCATACGATCCTGCGCCGCCCGAAGATTCTCGCGCAAGGTGGCGAAGGTCCGATCCCGATCACGGAGTACCCGATCAACTGCTGCCACTGCGGTACTACCTGGCTCATAACTGCTCAAGGTGGGAGGTGGCCGGCCATAGACGACCTCAAAGGGAGTGAGTTTGCTAGCGGAGTGATACGAAGTGTTGAAGTAGTACTCCACCCAATGTAACCAGGTGGTCCATGTCCTTGGCTCATCCATGACAAAGCAGCGCAGGTAAGTTTCCACGCCGATTTAAGACCTCCGTCTGGCCATCAGTCTGGGGATGGTGAGCCGTGCTGAAACGTAATGAAGTCCCCTGCAAACGAAAGAGTTCCGTCCAAAATCTGCCAACAAAAGTAGGGTCCCGATCGGAAATGATCGCCCGGGGAATCCCATGCAATCGAACAATCTCCCGAACAAATAAAGCCGCCACAGACTCGCCTGTGTAAGGGTGGCTCATAGCAAGGAAGTGTCCATATTTGGACAACTTGTCCACCACCACTAAGATAACTGTTTTACCCTTCGACTTGGGCAACCCATCGATGAAATCCATAGAAACCGTATCCCAGATCTGATGCGGAATCTCTAAGGGAGTGAGTAGCCCGGCTGGGGAAGTAGTCTCATATTTCTGCCTTTGGCACACCTCACATTTCTGCACAAACTCCTGAATGTCACGGCGCATTCCCTTCCAAAACACATTTGCTCGAGCCCGCTGGAGAGTGCGAAGAATACCGGCGTGACCTCCCGTCGGCGACGAATGGAACTCATGCATCATCACCGTCCTCCAAGCTGACTGGGCAGGAATGACCACGCGTCCCTGATAATATAGCCGGTCGTTTTGTAAGTGATAGCCTGGGGCTGCCTCACGAGCCTGCCGCAGGTTCTCCACAATAACTCATAACTCGGAATCTCGCTGCACCTCTTCCTGAATCTCATCCATCGACTCAAACTGTGGCATAGAAATGTGCGCCAAGGCCCCCTCTGGTAAGCGCGATAGGGCGTCAGCCACCCGATTGTCCTTGCCCGGTCGATACTCGATCTCATAATCATATCTCAACAACTTTGTGACCCACTTCTGTTGAAGGGGGGAAGAAATCCGCTGCTCCAGGAAGTGCAACAAGCTCTGATGATTGGTCCGGATTTTGAAACGACGTCCCAGCAAGTATGGCCGTCATAGGGCCACTGCATGAATAACCGCCAACATCTCTTTTTCATACACCGATAGTCCCAGTGTCCGTGGAGCCAAGGCCTTACTGTAGAAGGCGATCGGGCGCCCCTCCTGCATCAAGACCGCCCCCACTCCCACGCCGGACGCATCCGTCTCTATCACAAACTCCTTAGTGAAATCTGGAAGTGCCAGCACCAGAGTCGTCGTCATTGCCCTCTTCAGAGCCTGAAAAGCGGTCTCGGCCTCACCCTGCCACGAGAAAGCATCCTTCTGTAGCAGCTGCGTAAGTGAACGAGCAATCTTCCCATAATCCCGCACAAAATGCCGGTAATACCCAGTGAGGCCCAAGAACCCCCGCAACGCCCAGATCGTCAGAGGCCGTGGCCAAGAAATCATACTCTCGATCTTCCGTGGGTCGGCCTTCACCCCGTCAGCTGAAACTAGATGCCCCAAGTACTCCACCTCCTGTTGTCCAAAAGAACACTTGGACATCTTGGCATATAGCTTATGGTGCCGAAGGGTAGAGAAGACCCGAGCCACATGACGTAGATGATCCTCCCAAGTAGCGCTGTAGATCAGAATGTCATCAAAGAAGATCAAGACGAAGTGTCGCAGAAATGGCCGAAAAATCTCGTTCATATTGGCCTGAAAAGTAGACGGTCCCCCCGTCAATCCATTCGCCATCACTAAGAACTCATAGTGGCCGTCATGGGTCCTGAAGGCCGTCTTATGCACGTCCTCCTCCTTCATAAGAATCTGATAATAGTCGGATCGCAAATCCAGCTTCGTGAACCGAGTCGCCCCATTCAACTCATCCAACAGCTCCTCTATCACGGGAATCGGAAACTTGTCCTTCACGGTAACACTGTTCAAGGCACGGTAATCTACGCAAAAACGCCAAGATCCGTCCTTCTTTTTAACCAGGATAATCGGTGCTGAAAAGGAACTGGTACTAGGCCGTATAATGCCTGCATCAAGCATCTCCTTCACACTGCGCTCGATCTCAGCCTTCTGCATGTGGGGATACCTGTATGGACGAATGTTGGGCGGCTCCGCCCCGGTCTTCAGCACAATCTGGTGATCACGGAATCGTGACGGTGGAAGTGTACTCGGCTCCTGGAAGATGTCATCATACTCCTCTACTAACGCCCGCATCTGGTCAGGAACCTCCGTCGGGCTATCCTCGTCAGACCTCACCCCCAACAAGACGGCCATCAGACTACTGGACTCCTCAAGCTGCTGTAAGCTGCGAAGGGAGATCTCCTTGACCGGAGAAGATCTGAGCCCCTTCAAACAGAACTGTCGTTCCCCTTGCAAGAACTCCATCGTCATCTGGTCCCAATCAAAAGTCACCCTCCTCAACTTTTGCAACCACTGCACGCCCAGCACCATATCTGAGCCCCGGATCGGTAAGAGATAGACATCCGTGCACCCCACATAGCCCTACATCCGAAGCTCCACCGCCTTCAACACTCCCTGGCACTGTAATTTGCTGTCGTCCGCAACCATAACCTGGAACGCAGCTCCTGTGTCAATCACCTGCCCCACCTTTTGTGCCACATCTGGATGAATAAAATTATGAGTACTCCCACTGTCCACCAGAATGGTCACCCTCTCCTGCCGAATCCTACCCGCCAGCCGCATAGTAAGTGGGGGTGGATTGCACCCCTCCATGGCATGTAGGGATACACCCAACTCTGTCAAATCTAAGTCCCCCCCAGACTCCAACTCCTCCTCTGGAAACACGTCCTCATCAAGCTGATCCTCCTGATGCAACATAAAGACCTGGACCTTCTGGCACTTGTGCCCTGGCGTGAATTTCTCATCACAATTAAAGCAAAGGCCCTTCTCTTTCCGTGCTTGTAACTCGTTCCAAGATAACCGTGTCACCGTCGGTCGGCCGGCCAATGGAGGCTCTCTCCTGGCCGTGGCCGGTGTAGTAGTATGCCTTGCCGTACTGCGGGTCCGTTGCCTATTTAACCTTTTCTCTTGGATGCGAGCCAAGCTGATCGCAAGGCTCAGACTACGGGGCATGTAGGCCTAAACCTCATCGCGTAAGTGATCCTTTAGTCCTGATACGAAACAACTGAGGAGTGTCCTCTCTCCCCACTGTACCTGGTTGGCCAACTTCTCAAACTCCGTTCTGTACTCCATCACCGTACCCTTCTGACGTAGCTTCTGCAACAGCGCCTCAAAGTCTTCAAACTCCAGAGGCCCAAACCGAGCCGTGAAGCCTTCCACAAATTCCTCCCACGGAACATACTCCCGTCCCCGCAAAAACCATTGTGTCCACTGGAAAGCGTCGTCTTCCAGATGGAAGGACGCTAGCTGCACCCACTGAGCCTCTGGCACCTCCTGATAGCTGAAAAACAACTCAGCTTTTTGTACCCACTCCAAAGCATCGCCCCCATTGTACCGAGGGAAATTCATCTGAGTCAACTTGGGAGCCATGTACGGCCTTTGGCCGCGTTCCCCCGCCATGCCCGGAATTTGTTGGAACTGTCCCGCCATTGGGGCCCCCATGACGGAAAGGCCCCCCTTCTCCCCATTGCACCCCCCTTCCAAAGCCTGGTGGTTGCCCTCTTCCTGCCGGTGGGGGTAACAACCCATCCCGACCTTGCCTCCAAGGAGCGTGCTCGGTAAAAGTCCCAGCCCGTCCGTCAGCCCCAGTTGCGAAGCCGCCACCCCTGTCGGCCATTTCAAGGCTTGTCGGCACAAATCCGGCCCTCCCCATGCTTGCCGCGGGGGTCCGGCCATTCCAAAGCCACCCCCAGCCATGCCAAAGCCACCCGGCCCAAAACCGCCCCCTTGATGGCCTGCCGGTCCCGATCCGAGCCCCACAGGGGCTGCTGATTCCCAGCCGACCCCGCTAGAGCCACCTGCGGCGTTTCCCGCCGCGCCATAGCCCGCAGGAACAAATCCGACCCCCTGCGTGCTCGCCACCCCCGATCCAGCCCCACCAGCGCCGACAACCCCCGATCTGGGCCCCTGCGTGTGCGTTGAGGCCGATCCCGACCAGCCGAGGCCGCCCCAGGCCGATCCCGTCCCTCCGTGGTTCACCGCACCAAATCCAGCCCCCGCCTGGGCCGACGCAGTAGGTCTGAAGCCAGCGCCGCCCCCGATCTGGCGCTTCCCGCACCGGATCTGCCAAGTCCGGCAATTTCGGGCCTATTTCCTGTAGATCCGCCCGGTTCATCCTCCGCCACCGCCTTGCCCTTCAAGTTTTGCGCTAATAGCGTCATGATATCGTTCAAGCGGTCGTCGATGCGCTCTTCCAACCTTTGAGTGGACGTTTTGACATTTTCTTCGATGGCGGCTACCGAATCGGTAAGCCCCATCAAATTCTCTTCTAGGGTTTCCAAGCGGCCACTCTCCTCTTGCGAACGTGTATTCACCATGATGGAGGAAGGAGCCTCTGATACCAAATGTTAAGCACGCACTAGGGAAGAAGAAGAAGAACTAGAGAAAGAGAAAGTTAGAGATTAGGGTTTGGAAGAATGAGAGGGAAAATACCTTTAGAATAATTCTTGCATACTCCCAAAAGAGAGGGGTCCGGGTATATATAACCCCGGACCCAGGGCCGGCTAACCAAGGGGGTCGGCCGGCCCCCATGGGGCTGAACAAAATGTGGTTCAGCTCCCTGGAGCCGAAGTCTTTAAGAAGAAGGGGCTGAACCCATTGGTTCAGCCCCGTTGTCGCCTTGCACACGCCGTTGCCTCCGCTTGTAATATTGCCCAAATTGATCAAACCTAATCTCAACATCCTACAAGTACTGAGCATTAGGTTTTCATTAGGTATTAAGCTGTTTGACGGAAACAAATTTAAACTCGCGGTCACCGGTCTGTGCTTTTGAAATTGATAAAAATTCTAGATGTCGAATCCTAGATCTCGAATCCTAGTTCCTTGCACCCAACCTCCGTTTCTTAACATTGTGGATTTCTCCGCCTTATTGTGGCTCATCACGAAGCAACCTCACCCTCATTTGCAGTGCTTCATGGACACCTTCCCAACCATGTTCTCCACCGCACACGCCTTGCTTCATCGCAGACTCACTGATAGCAGTATCACCTTAGTACCTGGCGTCACGGCGATTCCAGTCCATCCATACTAATATGGCCATATCCAAAAGATGAGATCGAGTGACCGTTTAAAGGCATGCTGGCAGGGAGCTTGATACGCCCTAGCTTCAGTCCTTTCTCAGTCATATCTCTCTTGCTCCCAAGAAGAATGGTAGTTGGCGCTTCTACGTTGACTATTAGGAGTTGAGCACAACCACCATTGCTGATAAGTATCTAATCCTAATCATACAGGAGTCATTAGACGAGTTTTGCAGCGCAATGTATTTCTCCAAGCTGGACTTGTGAGTAGGCTATCATCATATTTAGATCTGCAAGGAGGACATTCACAAAACAACATTCCTCCCTCATGATAGGCACTACGAGTTCACCATGATGTCGTTTGGCTTGATGAACGTGTCGGCCATGTTCCATGATATGATGAATGATGTCTTTCTGTTGGTGCTTCACACTTACATATTGGTATTTTACATGGGGTCTACAGTTCATCTTGGCAAGACCACCTCAGCCGCCCAGAGGTGACACTTGTCAAACTGCATCATCATGAGTTCCTTGTCAACTCGAAGAGGTTTACATTTGTCCAGACGAAGCTTAGTTACTTGGGCCATACTATCTCACCTCATGGGGTCTCCATGGATCAAGACAAGATCGCGGTGGTCCTGTGTTGGCCCCTTCAACGCTCCGTACAGGATGCATAAAGCATCTTGGGCCTAACCGGCTACCGCCGCCGCTTCATCCGGGGTTACGACAAATTGGCTCGTCGTCTTACCACTCCCCTCAAGAAGATTGACGACCGGCAATTCTCTTGGCCCCAACCTTTTTCGCTCTCCAAAGGGCATTGACGAGACACGTCTTGACGATGCACGAATTTTCTCAGTTGTTCATGGTGGCGTGGGACGCCTCGAGTGCGAGCATTGGGGTGGTGTTGCTGCAGGCCGGTAAACCGATGGAGCCGATCATTTTTCCCCACTATGCGTTGCCATTCATTCAGTACATGATATTTGATGGCCCTCATCCTAGCAGTGCATTATTGAAGAACTTACCTCATGGGCAGATCCTTCGTGGTTCGTATCGATCACCGCAGTTTGTTTTGCCTTCTCATTTAGAAGATTTCCACATCGACACGTCAGAATTAGATCGCCAAACTTTTGGGATATGATTTCACGGTTGAGTTCAATTCAAAGCCTCCAAAAAATGCCATAAATGGGCATTCTCGTCAGTCCAAGCCCGCCTCTTTGTCGGTCATGTTCAGGCCGGTCTTGGAAGATGCGACGACCATACAATAGGAGGTGCTAGTGGATCCCACGCTCTGCATGATTGTAGGTGCTGATCGATCCCACAACCAGTTCGTCGTTTTGAGTCATTCATTCTCACTCGCGCACGTATCGCATAGAGTGGATCGCTCATTGATGATTCTTGTTCATAACAGAAACCATACCATCGATGACACTCTCCCCGTGCAGCTCATAGGTTCTGATACCATGGAGTGGAACCCAGTGACAGTCCTTGATCGCCATGCGGAGTGACACAATAGAGATTTGGTTGACCAGGTCTTCGTATGTTGGCAACACGGACTACCTTCCAACTCCGCTTGGGTGGATTGCGACAACTTCCGCTGATAGTTTTCTGACTTCTACCTTGAGGACAAGATATATTTCTCAAACAATGGTATTGTCATGGAACTGGATGACAAGTACCCTCCCGCATGAACTTGGCTCGAATAAACGTATTCGACGGCTCTGATAAGTCAGGAGACGACCCAATTGATCTACTCGTGATGCAACTATTTATTTGCGATCTTGTGTTATTTACACCTTTGTCATTACCTTAGACTCTTAGAGCATATATGTGAGTTTGCATGTTTGGAGATTATCTTTGGATCATTATCAAGTTTTTTAAGACTGGCTTAAGAGAGTTCTCTTGGGATTTCTCTCCCAGCTTGCTTACTTCTTCTTCTCCCTCTTTATCCTAAAGCTTATTAGCAAATCGGGTATGGGGTCCCCTCTTGATCCACCTCCTTGAATTACCCTTCTATTAAAGGTTGGAAGCATTCTTGGATGAGTTGCCATTCAATGGCTAGATGGCCTTACATCCCAGCATCCTAATTTTCTCTGATAGACAGAGGAGACAGGCTAAGAAAATAAAAGTTATTATTACTAAGATCTTAGAAAAGGGTTAGCCTCAAGCTTATTAGTAAATCAGGTATGGGGTACCCCGTGTACAGTATTTGGACAACGACAACAATATTTCAAATTGTCATAGATGTTCAGCATGCCCAGTACCCGAAGGTTAGAGCACCTAGAACAACCAAACATTTTCCAATTGTGCTAATTTAATTTTATTTCCTTCTAATATTATTCATTATATTTTTCTCCTCTATTTATATTTTTTATATTTTAGGTTTTTTATTTTATTCTAATACTTTATGTTAGAATTTAATTTGACAATCTTAATTGTTGTAATGGTGTAGTATGAGCTTCCCTTATTAATAATCATAATAGATAATTGCAGTCATCTCTATTTAGAGTAATCTTAATGTACACTTGAATTCCAAGTCTAGACACAGGACTTCTCTAATCTCCCAATAAGAGAATCATCTCTAAGAACCCAATTATTCTTGGTTATTGAAATACACCTTTAAGAGTAATTGAATTTGGTAAGATCAAGTTTGGTATCTGTACGAAATCTGAAGAAAGAGAATAATAAAATATTCAGAATAATATTATTCTCAATCTACATTCATTACATGTACAAGAAAACATCATCCAGGTGCATGGTAAAAACTAAGATTTTATTTTTAATTATGTATTTATCTTATCATAGAATTTTGTTCTCCTGCAAAAATACAGGATAAGGTCTGTGATGCAGGACGGACGTCACTCCCGCTTGCCACCCTGGAGTCCCACCAAGGGGCCCACCATGGCGTCGCACCATGACGGCTTTATCAGGGCCGCGGCCCGTACACCCCAACCCATCCCCGGCCCCACAACAGGGCCGATAGGTTGTTGAGGCCGGGGCTTGATCCCCCGACCTCCTGATAAAGCCGCCATGGTGCGACGCCATGGTGGGCCCCTCAGGTGGGACTCCAGGGTGGCAGGCGGGGGTGACGTCCGTCCCGGGGATGGGTTGGGGTGTACGGGCCACGGGCCTGATAAATCCGCCTTGGTGTGATGCCAAGGTGGGCCCCCTGGTGGGACTCCAAGGTGGCAGGCGGGTGTGACGCCCGTCCTGCATCATAAACCAGTGGGCCCACCTATATTTCACCCTTGTGATGAGAGTCTTCCCCGGATCCTCGCTGCACGAGAATGTTTTGTATCAAGCCGCCCCTTTATCTTATCACAAAAAACAGGCATGAATAGAAAGAAATAACTCAATTATCGAGAATCTAACTTTACCGGCCAAAGTCAACTAAGTGGCATGGTTGAGAGAGCATATAGTGGTCTTAACAATCTTCAAATTCACTCTGAGCTAAAACTAACCTCCATCGGCTGGCTCTATTCTAATTCTAACCTCCATCGCGTCAGGACAATGTCGTGGCCAGGATAATGTCGCGCGGGGCACGAGGGTCCCCCCATGCACTATCGCAGTTGAGATACTGTCACGGTGATTGGCAATAACTAACTATAAAATCAACACACTCATTTTCAGGAAAAATAGGGAACCTTAATTAATAATTCAGCGCAATGAGAAGATGAGATGGCTTGAGTGCAAAACATGTGCATATTCTGATTTATCCTTATATTTAATTTCTATTTCATGAAAAATGTCATGCAACCAACGGGCGGGTGATTGGCTATAACGTCTTTGTTGGCTACTATCACGTGGACTAATAATCTTCCGACCAATGCTACTTAAAATTAGTTGGAAAAGCTATGAACATAAAAACACATGTAGCGCGGCGGATAAAAAATTACCATGCTTCTTTATTTACTCTCTTTCCTTTTTTTTCTAGGATTTGATCTCTTGTTCAAAAGGAGTTCATAGCATTAGGTGTTCACATTGACCCATCTGCCACGCTTTCTAAAATAATCAAATATCTGCTTAAGAAAATAGAGGAAGTGATCTCGCGTCTCAATCAACTCACCATCTACCACGCTTTCTAAAATAATCAAATATCTATTCTTAGTTTCTTACCTCCATCACCACCACCATGATCATCTCCCAAAAAGAAAATCTCGATCAACTCCATGCCAACCCAACAACTAACTCACCCTAGACAATCATCAGCCCTTCAGGTTTCATGCCAATGCTTGTAACAGTAAACATCATCACAGTTCTTAAAGCACATATTATCTGCCACTCTCCTAGATTCTATGGGACCAAAAATGATTGGTCGGATCGTGAAAGATAACCAATTTCTCCTCAGTACAACACCTAAGGAACAACACAACATTTTAGATGCGGGACAGGCGTCACAGCTTCCCGACACCCTGGAGTCCCACCAGGGGGCCCACCTGGAGTCAGCACCAGGTGGCTTTATCAGGCCCGTGGGCCATACACTCCAACCCATCCCCGGCTCCACCACAGGGTTGATAGGTTGTTGAGACCGGGGCTCGATCCCCCGACCTCCTTGATAAAGAGCTCTCAGGCGAGCTCTGATCACCAACTGAACCGCGGCTCAGTTGGTGATGAGAGTTCGCCTGAGAGCTCTTTATCAAGGAGAACGCGAGATCTAGCCCCGGCCTCAACAACCTATCGGCCCTGTGGTGGAGCCGGGGATGGGTTGAGGTGTAACGGCCCGCTGGCCTGATAAAATCTCCTGGTGCTGACTCCAGGTGGTCCCCCTGGTGGGACTCAAGGGTGGCGGGACAGGCGTCACACCTGCCTGCCACCCTGGAGTCCCACCAGGGGGACCACCTGGTGGAGTCAGCACCATGCGGTTTTCATCAGGGCCACGGCCCGTACACCCCAACCAGCTCTCCGTCATGGAGTCACCACCATGCACTCTCACCACCAGGGGGCCTTCACCAGCACTCTCATCACCAACTGGTGACTCCATGACGGAGAGCTGGTTGGATTGTACGGGTCGCGGCCCTGATGAAAGCCGTCTGGTGTGACTCCAGGTGGGCCCCCTGGTGGGACTCCAGGGTGGAGGGCAGGTGTGACGCCTGTCCCACATCAATTTTGTCCTTCTACATGGATGGACAGACTTTGGGTTAGTCCCAATGGATGCACATCAACCGAAAAGCATGGGACGCTTTCACAATGTCATTTGAGAATACTTTGGTCCCTCTGTCTACGTTGAGCACCAAGCCACACTTTCCAACCTAACGCAATCATCATTAGTACTACATACCAAATTGCCTTTAAAGCGTTAATAAATCACACAACAAGTCTCTCTAGTTGATTCAGTTAGGCGGAAATAATGAGCTTGCTTATTCCCTTCAGGGCAACACCCTCTATATATACACAATGGGTGAAGACCCTAAAAATAAGAAAATAAGTGGGCCTTTTATAATGGGTCTTTTACAATAACTCTCCCGGCTCCTCCCTCAAGATGGGGATATATGTCGAACATTCCCATCTTGATGATATTGTCTCTGAAAATTTCACAGCTCAGGCACTTGGTAAAGATGCATACTAGCTGATCTTGAGATTGAATAAATGGAGTGCAAACATTGCCTTTTTCAATTTTGACATGTTTTGTTTGATCATGTTGAATAAGATTGTGTAATATTGATACCAGCTTTGATGTTGCAGTAAAATCTGACAGGCCTTCTGATGCGGGACGGGCATCACCACCCGCCCGCCATCCTGGTCCAGGAGTCAGCACCTGCCAGGAAGGCCCACCTGGCATCAGCACCAGGCGGCTTTATCAGGCCCGCGGGCCGTACACCCCAACCAGCTCTCCGGGCCCACAACAGGCGCCGACAGGTTGTTGAGGCCAGGGCTCGATCCCCCGACCTCCTTGATAAAGCATTCTCATGCGAATGCTCATCACCAACTGATCCGCGGATCAGTTGGTGATGAGCATTCGCATGAGAATGCTTTATCAAGGAGGTCGGGGGATCGAGCCCTGGCCTCAACAACCTGTCGGCGCCTGTTGTGGGCCCGGAGAGCTGGTTGGGGTGTACGGCCCGCGGGCCTGATAAAGCCGCCTGGTGCTGATGCCAGGTGGGCCTTCCTGGCAGGTGCTGACTCCTGGACCAGGATGGCGGGCGGGTGGTGATGCCCGTCCCGCATCATAAAAGTGCAGGTCGGGGGATCGAGCCCTGGCCTCAACAACCTGTCGGCGCCTGTTGTGGGCCCGGAGAGCTGGTTGGGGTGTACGGCCCGCGGGCCTGATAAAGCCGCCTGGTGCTGATGCCAGGTGGGCCTTCCTGGCAGGTGCTGACTCCTGGACCAGGATGGCGGGCGGGTGGTGATGCCCGTCCCGCATCACCTTCCAGTCTGTAATCTCAAATCTCGCATTAGAGTTAAGTCGGAGCCCATCACATATTCCTTATGGCAGTGCCTTATACTCCGCTTCTGCGCTGGATCTTGCTACGACATTTTTCTCCGTCGTGGACTTTCCATCATCTTGACTTCCAACCCAATCGGCATTTGTATAAGCTTCAACATCAAACTGTTTATTTCGGGAGAATAGAATTCCACATCCAGGGGAGTTCTTCAAATATCATAGCACACACATAGTAGCTTCATGATGTTGTAGTCTGGGAGAATGCATGTATCTGCAAAGGATCCCAACAGCATGCGTGATATCCGGGCGAGTATGTGAGAGATAGATCAGCCTTCACACAAATCTTTGGTAGCTAGAGGAGTTCACCTTCTCACCATCCTTGTCTTCATCAATCTTGCAGTTTACTTCCATAGGAGAATTAGCAGGAGCACAACCAAGCATACATGTTTTTCTAGAAGATCTAAGACATATTTCCTCCGAGAAATGAAAATTATGAGGTCAGAGCGTGCAACTTCTATTCCCAGAGAATACTTCACCATTCTAAAATCTTTAACTTCAAACTCTTTAAACACGCACGTCTTAAGCCACGTGATTTCTGCAACATCATTTTTCGTGATGACTATAGCGTCGACATATGTAATGAAAATAGTCACTTTTTCTGCTTTTCTTTTCACGAAGAGGGTATGATCAAAGTGACCCTGTTTGTCTCCCAATACGTTCATGGCATTTTGGAACTTTTCAAAAACAAGCCCTGATGGATTGCTTTAGACTGTAGAGAGATTTTTGAAATTGACACATCTTTCCCTCAGATCTTGTCTTTACAAAACAAGGTGGAACTTTTATATAGACTTTTTCTTCAAGATCACCATGTAAAATATCATACTTTTCTCTTTTTGACACTTGTCCCAGAACTTGGAATAAATGAAGATTTAGCTGTAGATAATGTCGTGAATACATTCTATGAACTTATTCGGTTTATTTCTTGTTCACTCTCATTATCATCATCACTAGTCAAATTCACCTTTTCATTTTTTTTATTATTATTTAAACCCGAATACATACAACTGCTATTCCAGAAATTGTCTTATAATACTTTGATACATCTGCATACCCACCACATAGGTGTTGCTTCAACCTTTTGATTCCATCTTTTTTTATCATGTAAAGTTTGGTATTTACAATAATTAAAAAAAAATGCGGTTTTTATAATAACATAGTATATTGATCTTTAAACTATGGCTTTTCGAAAACCGCAGTCTATAGATAGAATAGACTGCCGTTTTTATAAAAACCGCAGTCTATTCTATCTATAAATCGCGATTTATATAATAACCGTAGTCTAAGTCACACATTTGCATTCAAAATAAGGTATATACAACAATTTTTAAAAAACCGCAGTCTATAGACAGAATAAATTGTGGTTTTTATAAAAACTGCAGTATATTCTCCTTTTCTTATAAAATGGTCAAGACGTCCAACGCCTTGTACACATTTAGGCGCCTGGACGCCTAGGTAACGCAATGACAAGAGTGATGGTGATGGCACTCAGCAAGGCGGCAATGGGACCAGAAGATCCTCTTTGTATCAAAACCATTCTCAAAAATCTACCTTGTCCTTGAGGGCGAGTCCCGACAGGGCTATCCTCAAGCTCAAGAGCCTCAAAATCGACAAGGGAGATGTCTTTGTCTTCTGTGTCAAGTAGGAAATGCAATTATTTATTCAATCATTTGTGGGCAAGAGAGTAAGGATGTTTGCAACGGAAACATGGGTCGTGTCCGTGAAGATCTAGGTTCTCTTGGTGTGACAAATAGAGTGGTGAGTTCGGCTTGGGTTGGTGAGGAGGTAGCAAGGGTTGCGGCATGTCCTAGGAAGGTGGGGTTTCTTGCTAGTGAGTGTGAGGATGAGATAGAATGAAGTGTTCAGAGTATTGAGTGGCACTTTAGGAAGTTCATAGTGGGGCGGGGTATTGCTCGAGAGAGCGTAGAATTTTTAATCAACAAACCTAGCTGGCTCCATAGCGAGAGAAAGTGTGTCTTGATTGAGGACGCAAAGATGTGCCCTAGTGGGGGGATGGAGCACGAGGAGGAAGTAACCCAAGTAGTGGTCAGCCGAGAGACCTGCCACATGTGTGTCGACCTCAATGAAGTTTTCAATGTAAGCGGACTCTGCTTGGAAAATCGTGCACAATCGTTCGTAGGTGTTGTTGGCTATCATAGCGGCAAATAAACTTTTCTTGAACACCGCTTATGTTAAATTCAGTTTGGTTTAGCGAGTCCACCAAAGCAATGAAGAGCACATTCTTCCGTGTAAATGGTGGACAGGGGAACCTTATGTAGTTCTGGGATGCCCTGGAATTCGAAAATTACTCGGCACAAGCAATCCATCCAAGGGAGTCGGTCCCATCGAAGACAGTGTCAAGTAGGCGACAGTGGACAAGGTGAGCCTCAAGTCCTAAACAAGTGGATGGAGAATGATGGTCGGCGCGGAGGTGTCATTAGAGTGCGGTCTGTCAATCGTGATCAGTTCCAAGGTCATATATCGTGGCAAGGGTTGGGGTGACTGACAAGGCGAGCATGAATCTCGTACATGATGAGTAATATGTCAAACAAGTAAGTCTCGGCATAATTCATGTGACCACAAAGGGTGGATACCGTGAGAGCGAGGTCGTCAACGAGAAAGGCTATGGAGCAAGTGACAGACATGCACAAAGACGGGCTAGAAACATAAGGATTGTTACACTGGGACAGGATGCATAGAGATGAAGCATGAAATAGGATTTACAACTCTGCGCAGATGACGTGCGACCAACGAGCACGGAACAGGGGGGATGCGATTGGCAGCAAATCCCGAGGATGCATAAGTGGCGCAAGGGCACAAGTGGGATGGGCGATCAATGCTGGAAAGACGACATGATGTTGCTGTGTGGAAGCAGGGGTTGCGAAGATGGAGATTGATGTCAAATCAATGTGGAAGCAGTATTATCCAGGCATGCCCTGGAGGCGGGATCAACGTCAAGTAGTTGGTTGGATGGCTTTGATCTACTATGAGCAGGAAGGCGAAAAGGCAAATTTGGGTTCAAATTGAACTCTAATTGAGAGGCAGAACAGATCAGTTGATAGCTTTTGCTATAATCAAATAATATATCTAATGATCCCTTATATAGGAGGGAGTCGGTATACAGTAAATTATGAAAATGCCATTTAGAGCTACATGGACTGCATAGCATGTGTGAGACTATGGTAATGACGTTTGGCTAGGAGGGAGTGGGCCTAAAGGGTCATCTTCATATCATCTCCACACGACTATGATCATTGCATACACTTACAATCAGGCGCTTGCCCAACAAACGCTCACTTGTACTGTTACCCACATTTCCAAAAGAGAGAGAGCTCAAAACAAATTGTTGCCACAATAAATGTCTACGTCAACTCATCGAACACTAGCACTAATGCCTTTTATTTGCACACCATCCTCGTCTGCAAAAAGGATAGCTCTCGACGCTTATGTATCGATACAGTGCGTTGAACGTTGCCCAAATCAACGATAGTTTCAAATTTTCAAATGTTGACTAGGTGTTTGACAAAGTTCGTGGAGTCACCAATTCCTTTAAACTCAACTTTTGCACGGATTTTCAACAGATCCCATCTTCATTCGAATCAGATAAATGGCACCATCTCTGTACACACATGGGACATTATTATTTACTACTTTATTGTCATGTATTTTTTTTCTAACGAATGCACCTTCAACATTTCATTCAACCATAAATAAGATATTCCAATCATTTATCTGCTGATTCATCCTTATCTCTTTGATTATATCCTCTTTTATAGCTCCACTTGGACCGTCCGCATGCAACATCTTATCCATTTTCTCCAACTACTCCTTGATTTGCATTACATAATTAAAACTTCAAATGTTTGTGCGCCAAATAACTAGAATATTGTGGCCACCTTCACACGACAACGCCCAAATCAGCCTTTGAAAATCACTGCAATCATAGAGCCCTCACAAGGTGTTATCAATGTTTCATGTGTGCATGCGACATTATAATACCCAACTCACTTTAGACAAACTAAAACATGCATAAAATAGGGCATTCAGCTTCCAACTCCTTGACTTCAACTCATTACTCGGAGTTTGAAATGATGTTATCTTATTCCAACACATCCCTCTGACATTCTACAGATTCAAACTGCCCACTCGCATGCGTCCTCCATATATGTGTGCGAGGTGCACGCTCGGATTGAAGTTGTTTGCAAGTTCGCAAATTTATCATCCGTAGCAGATAACCTTAACTAATAACATCTAATGGAAGAGCCCGTCTAGCCACTAAACAACAATCCTACTTCAATAAACTCAAGTGTTACAACTATAACATCATCTATAAATCTGATCGTAGGTCGTCGATACTCAGTCCCATTACCTTGATAGCCTCCATAGCATTATTCTTTTAACCAAGACTATCAACAAAGTGTCAACATTGCAACTAGACATGAAGACTTGCGTCATCATCTAGCTCATAAGAACCTGAATTATTATACAGTTATCAGTTCATGCCTACATTCCTCTCTACGCCATGACATCTTCACCGAGATACAAGAAGCCTTGGGCTTCGTTTGGCGCGGTGGTGGTGGTCGTGAACGCTGTGGTCATGAACCGTCGTTAGCGTGAACGCCCGACCTCACCTAAAAAAATGTAAGAATTTTATGCTCAAAATTAGTTTATTTTCTTGGTAGCGGTCATAACCTTTGTCTTGCCAAACATACATTCTATGATAATGTCGTTTTTGACCAAACTCACCTGCAAGCAAATAAGCCGCGCCAAACGAAGCCTTAATCGCGATTGTTTGGTGTATGTCCCATGTGCGGATTTCAAAAACATGTCATGTGTAATACATCATTCGATATAAGTCAACATGAGATCACAACACATGTCTTGCATGTAGTGGACTTTACTCTTTCCCCTCTAAAGTTCTAATGTACTGAGTTCATGTTCGTTCACTTCTTCTCTCTTAACAGATTACATCCACAAAATTCTTGCCTCACTCTCTCCCAAAGACACCATGCCAAAAAAGTTCATCACTGACACCTATGATTCTCTGGCAACAGAAAAATATAGCAGAACTTAATCCTCACTACTCTATAACTCAAGTAATCCACAATCCATGGAAGACCTAAGTTGAGATAAACAATTGAGGTTTGAATGCCCAAATTTGGATTAGCTAATGGGTAATGCTAGGTCTGGATGAATCTGTCCTATCGATTTGAACACTATACAACTTCTTTGGATAGTGGGATGTTTCAATCAATTCCTATTATTAAGATAATCTAGAGCCTAGAATTCCCCCCACCAACACTTGACTGAGCCATTCCACGGAAGGGATTTGCATTTTATGTAAGAAAGTTCATTCATTTTTTCAAGTTATTGGCATGATGCACCCTCAAATTATAGAATTTTGACAAAATACATCTCAAATTATTAAATATTGCAAAATGCATCTCCCCCAATTAGAAAAAAAGCTGACAAAATGGGATCCGGATCCCCTGGAGTTCCAACTCCAGGGAACTCCAGGGGGTGGAGTTTCTCATTTGCGCAATAACGGAGCGGAATTACAAAAAGTGGTTAACATGAAAGTTGTAGATATCCCCGAGACGAATAACTTTCATGTTGAACGTTTTTTGATTTGAAATCGTTTATTTTCAGTCCGAAAATAATTAAAAAATTCGTCTCATCTACAACTTTCATGTTAACCACATTCCGCTCCGTTATTATGAGAAACTCCAAGTTCCCGGAGGAACTCAGATCCGGATCCGACAAAATGCACCCCATCAGGGTGCAAAGTGCAAGCCTTTTTTAAATTGAGAGCTGCATTTTGCAATATTTAACAATTTGAGATGTATTTTGCCAAAAGCCTACATTTCTCTGAGGGTGCATCTTTGCTACCCTACAGGATTGTATTTCAGGACAGAATGGTTTATGACAGAACCCTACCAGGAGGAAGCTCCCTCTTCTCTCTCCTCGGCTGGCCCCTTACCCTCCGGCCGATGTCCCTCTCAACAACTTGCCTATCTCCATCCACCACGCTGTTGTTGAGAAACTCCGGCGGCCCAACGACCTAAAACAAAGAGCGGCAATAAAAGTAGAGAATCCCCAATCACGATCAAATCGAGCAAAACAAGATAGGCGAGGAGCAAAAGAGAAAGAAACCTCGGCAAAGGCAGCGAAGACGGAGGGAAGTGAAGAATTTGAGGCGGGTCCGAGAAGGTCGGAGGAGGCGGTGTTCCCTCCGGTGGAGGGATTTCTCTGTAAGGCGGAGGCGCAATGGTTGTCGTCTTCGTCATCTTCGTCGTCGGCCGAAAAGGAGGACGAGAGTCTCTCCTCTTGCTCTTCTTCCGCAGACGAGTAGCCTTGTAGGAGTGCCAAGCTCATGGTTTTTTCTTCCTTCTCGATCGTGAACGCTGCTTTTCCGAATTGTGGGAATTGATCCAAACGGTGAGATTGACGCCTGACAAATGTGCGAGCGGGGCTCCGTTTGATAATCACCTAACAAACATCATCCCTTTGAACATAAAATTAGACGGAGTTCCTTTGATGAGCATTAACACATAAAATTAGACGGAGTTCCATTGATGAGCATTAACAAATGACAATTTAACTCCCCCAGTTTGCAATATGTCTTTTAGGAGAAATAAGTAGCTGCGCTCGAGCAAATATAGCTTTAGATAAAAGTTTTTTAAAAAGTAGGTGATGAACGGCGGAGATTTCTCCTGGGTCCCGCATGCCATACGTTAGATGCACGAAATTTTTTTCTGTATTTTTGAGCTTGTTTGGCCGGAGATTCAAGAGATATTTAGGTACGTGTAATGCATGATGATCATAATTTATCACTGTGTGAGAGCAAATATAGTTGTATGATCTATGAATTTAACGATATAGATTGTTAAAATATATTGTCATACTTGTGTAATACGGTCATATTATAAAGTGATTGAATTTTAGATCAATCATGCGCGAAAATTTGTGTTGGCAGAAATACATGGCAGGATTAGGGGTCGCGTGACACAGTGATCTATGATGTGTTACACACACCAACTTTTTTTCCTGAGTCGGAGTGGCGGGTTCGAATTTTGAAATGGTTTTAATCAACGTGTGGTTTTTAATTATTAGTGTCATTTTAAAAGAGAACAATGTGAAAGTGTATAGAGAAATTATATTTACGTAACCGTTTTTCAAAATTGAGAAAATTGATTGGTAATCAGTGGTGGAATTAGGATTTTGATGTAACCCGGACACAATACATTTCAACTTACATATCATTGTTGAAAATATTAATGAAATTTTTATACTATTTCCACAACGTAAAATCATAACATACAATATGAATCTTCTATCATTTAAGTAATATCATACAAAATTATGTTATTTAATGAAACAAAGCATTACCAAAAACTTGCAGATCAACATGACGTCTTGTCTTATCACATGCTTTAAAAGCGTGAAATAATCATTTTTGTTGCAATTGTATCTGCAATATTTTTTTTAATATAAGCAATCAAATAATCATTCATCTCACATTCTATTTTACAAATGATTCTTTATTATCTTTATTGTAGAAAAAGTTTTTTCAACACTAGCTGTTGCAAATGGTAAGAGACAAGACAACTTCAACAATTGGAAAACTAGTTGATAATTATATTACCTTTTTATTCCACTAATTTTTTAAGAAGCCCACTAATTTTCTTAATTTCTGAAAATATGTCTGTTGATATAGATCTCATGTCAAAAATATATATGTCAAGTTGTCATTCAAGTAACTGTAACTCTATTGAAGTAAAATCATAAGGATATAATTCGGCATGATGAATTATTATTTTTTATCATAAACACCAAATTGATCACTTAAGTCAAGACAAGTGACGCATAGTAGCAAATATACATTTACTTCATCAAAACGATCATTTAGCTCATTTAGCATCTAATCAAGCACTGCATTAAAAATATTGATCCTGAAATAATGTAAATTTGTAATATCACCTGTGTTGCGTCTTGATCTACCTAATTGAACGAACTTCTCATCCATATTTGAAACTTATATGTCATGTTTACTACAAAAAGAGGAGATTTCAAGCATAAAGAATTGTCACTCGACTTCATCATTTTTCATCTTTAATATTAATGATTTTGACAACTTTACAAAATGCATTGCGTTGATAATATCTTGATTTTTTTCAACGGTTGTGATAACTCATGTGTTTTTGCTAAAATATTTTTCATCAGATGAATCACAAATACAAATTTAAAAATCAAGATAGCTCATGTAATAGTGTGCTTGTCATTCCTCTTTGATTTTCATCCAGCACATCAACTATGATGATCTCTCAACTATGATGATCTCCAGTACATATACAATAGATAAAAACATACATATAAAATTTAAAATTGTACCATAATGTGAACTTCATCTTGTGTCTCCAGCTCGTTTGAGATCTAAAAGTTAATTCAACCCTTGAACACTTGTCAACTCCCTACAACCAAGCTCTCTAGTAACTCGATCAACTTCCAAAGCTTGAAGAGAATCACAATATTTACAACAGCCACCAACAACATTCAATATTATGTTAATAAGTGTGAAAAGCTCAATAATATTAGAATTTCTTTTTGCAATAACTACCAGTACCAATTGCAGTTAATATGCGAAACAATGAACATAGAAAACACAATAATTTTCATTCAAAATTAAAGCTTCACTCCCTGAACATATCTTTCATATTGCTAGTGTCACATCCTTGCCCAAACAATTTAGAAATACTAAGACCTATTTCATAAGTAAATTATTACTAACAGATTTTAAAGATAATGCAGTAGTATCGAGTACATGAACAAAATCAAGAAGACGTTCCAAGATCATGCCATTGGAATTCACATATCGTAATACATTAAACATCTACTCTTTTATAGATACATCACGTGATTCATCCACTAAAATTGTAAAGCAATCTTCTCCAATATCATGAACAATTTGTTTTGTTGTCTTCGCTGTAATAGCTGATACTTTTTTTTGACGATATAAGTTGACAATTTTAATGAGTGTTTTGTAACACAATTGACTTGATGTCATTATTATATGATGCAAAAAAATACAAAAGATCAAAAAATATTCTTGATTGATAGACTCTTAAGTCTCATCATTATCACGAAAGGACGATCCGTGTCATAAAAGAAATCTAACACACTCAATCAATGCACATAAATGAGCATGGTACTCTAAAATTTGTTATTTTTCTTGCCTAGCAAATGCAACTTCAATACTGTATTTTTCATTCATTAAGACCTCACACATCTTTTTAGAAGTATTACGTGAAGTTGTATGATTTCTAATTTTTTTGTCTAATATCATCTTATCTTTCCAATATCTAAATACTCTAGTGACAAAAGTAAGCTCACAACCTCTTTGAATGAAATATAACAACATCAGCAAAATGATGCGTCTCTCTTTATTGTACTCCAATCAACCTTTAAATTCGTTAAACTGATTCTTATTGAAATGATGAGCTTTGTGTCTGATTTCTGATTGTTGGAATTTTTTAAAAGGTTAGCAAGGAATCTTTTGCAAAAAAATATATTCTTATTAAGTCTTAAAGATTCGCATTATAGGAGTTTATAGGGTATCTTAAACGTAGCTCCACATGAAAATCTCCTAATTAGAACTCTTTTACTCAATTTATTTTACCAGTTGAAACTAACTCCTATGAATCCATAGAACTTAGACCTAATCCAACTTTAAAAAAATCAATTCACAAATAAGTACACTGTATATATTGATAAACACATAAATTGATGGACTTTCTAATAAATTCAGAATTCTCATAGAAACATATATGATTTAATACTATAACAAACACTAATTTGAACTCACAAGGGGAAAGATTCACAATAACAAATATCACATTAACAAACATGAGTCACACTAATAATTAACAAGTATCACCATAGTCGAATTTATAACATTTGCATAGACAAAAATCGCATTACCAAGTTCTCATTTTTTGTATACTCAAAAAAAATGAAAGTTCCGGGCAAGAATCATGCAGATACATGATCCCCATTAACAGGTGCCTAGCAAGAATCATGTAAGATGGATACTTAAACATTTGGAAGTATTGGATTGTATAAGTTGGATACTTGAATTGTATAACCTCCCCCCTCCCCCCCCCCCCCCCCTCAAAAAAAACAATATCCAAAACATTAAAACCAAAAAATAGGCTCAAAATCAAGTAATATAGGTTGTAGCAAAAACGAGGCAGATTGGAAGTAGAATAGGAAAACAGAACACTCACAGATGACAGATCCGGTGAATTGATGAAGGCTTACGACTGAAGAAACCCTCAAGCACTCGAGCAGTGGAGCGAAAACTAAAGAAACCCTGGAGCAAACTATTCGAGTGAAAAAAAATTAAGAAACCCTCTGTTGTCATTTGCTAATAAGTCCAACATCACGTCTCCTCTAGCCCTCTATGTTTGTCTGTGCATTGACCGTCGAGGATGAGTAGAGGAGATCAGGAGACCGACCGTTGAATGCAAGAATGAAATGACTGCAGGCAGAAATGCGGGGAGAAAGTGAGTAACTAGAGTCGGTTTACAAAATCGCAATTTTCACGCCCGGGTATGTACCCGAGCACATCAGTTATTGGGTCCGCCCATGTGGGCAACATCTGTTTGCAGTCAGGTTCAAAATAAAGAAACAATGTAGTTGTTTGGTAAAACATCATTTTAGTGGCGATTAAAATTAAATAAATGCAAATACCTCAAATAAAATGCAACCAAAGTTTATTTGAGAAGTTGAAATGCAAATTAAATTAGATAGAGGTAAAAAATGCAGCATATTCCATGTCCAGCGACTTCATATAGTTGTTCTATAATGGAGTCACAGAGTAAAACCATTTGACTCACTCCACTTCTTGCACCCTAACAATTTTGTTGTTCTCTCTCCTTGCTTTGTTTGTCATGTTTATTCCATATCTAATTAATCTCACGTGCATCGGAGTAAATAAAAGTCTCATAATGATCACATAGGTAGAAATCTACGTATGCACATGGATGATGTTTGCGTTAAAAGTATGTAATGTCATCACAGATACCACATTATCTCAATATTTTTGAAACTATACAAAGGCGTATCGTGAATGTTACTGTATAACCCGTAATTCGTCGAGATCAGAAGTACCTAAGCAGACGGCTATTCGCAGACCATTGGGCGAGCAGAGGCAAGCTTGGGTGAGCAGATGCGAGCTTGGGCGAGCATAGACGAGCTTGGGCGAGTAGAGGCGAGCAGAGGCAAGTTTGGGCGAGTATGGGCGAATACCTTGCGAGTATGGTCGAGTAGCCCTAGATACTCGCTAGCAGAGGCTGGATACTCGCCTATATCCCCCAGGGTTTCTCTATAAATAGACCCCCAGGAGTACTAGAAATGGACTTTTGGAAGAGGTTGAGGTCCCCCCAAGTGGATACTCGCCAAGTCCATGCCTGCCTAGTACCTCGCCCTGCCTTTTGGTTATGAATGGGAAGTTTCTCCCAAACTTCCGGGTACATGGTGGGACCTCCCTGCTAGAGCACTTGGGGTGTGCTTATAGATAGTTTCCTCTCTCTCATGCTAGTCATTTGAATTGTGATGTCGAACCGTAGAATCAGTAACCTTAGGCTGCCTTGATCCGAATTTTGTGGTAGGAAATTTCACGGCTTCAACACTTTGGTGCAGTGAGTGTGGATCGTAGTCGAGGAAGAAATTTTTGCGAGAAGACTTCATAGCTTAAGATGGTGAGTTGGAGATCGAAGGCAGCAACTCGTGAGCATTCGGCATGGTGGGTGAGTTCTCGACAAGGTGGATGAGTTTCCTAGTTATTCGCCCATAGGTGACTTCACGATGACAACTTTAAAGTTTGACGACTTCATGGGGCGAGCTTCCCTATTACTTGCTCATCAGTGAGTTCCAGCTTGCGGCCTCCTTAGGCGGGCTCCAGATGACGACTTTAGTTGGCAAGTCTATGCAGGTTTGCGAGTTCCCCTTGTTGCTCGCTCATAGGCGAGTTCCATATGACGACAACCCTATGCGAGAATATGCAGAAGAGTTCATGGATACGAGTTGTAGACGGAGATATACAGGTGAGTACAGGCAAGATTGGCGAGTATCTTTTTTACTTGCCTATAGGCGAGTTCTACAGGTGAAGATACGAGTATCTTTGTTACTTGCCCATAGGCGAGTTCTGCAAGCGACTTACCCTCAAGGCCGGGAGAGCTCAGAATTTGGGCGAGTTGGGAGTGGAAAATGAAAATTTTTCCTGGGACGCTGCCCCCTTGACCCTCGCCCGCTGACCGGGCAGCGGAACCCCCGAAAACTCTGCGTATGGGTTCTAATGTCAGAAGTGACACTTACCCTCCGCTTAGTACATCTCCTTTTTCAATAGTGGTGCTTTTCATAAATGTTCATACTTAATTACAGGTGCTTTGGTAAAGCCCGTGAGCACTTTTTGTATGACTAACAAACGAGGCGAATCACGACGAGTTCACCACTAGGGAAAAAATACAAGATGCTCTACGAGTTTCTACTTGCGATGATCTCCTCCGACAACCAACATTCCATAAGACGGCTTACTCATTACATTTTCAAGCTAGTATTCTTCGAAGTCCTACTCATAATTCTCTTCATGATTACTAAGTGCTCTCTTCAATTCAGTGAGTTCCATACTCGCGAGGTGATCTCTTCAATAGCTATAGTGCTCTCCTTTAACTCCACGAGTTCCATACTCGCGAGGTGGTCTTTTCAACGGATAGGGTGCGCTAGATCACTACTTTAGCAACTATGGTATTCACTTCAATTCTGCGAGTTTAAACGTGCGAGGCTATCACATTAGCAACCAGATCGCTATGTTATTCATTTCATTTCCTCAAACACCTGGAGTTATGAAAACTTGAAAGGGTTCTACCTATAAGAGGGAATGATATGCTTGTTCACACTTATACATCGATGATATTTCTCTAACACCCTGAAATATGGGGCTTTAGCTTCTCTTCTTAAAAGCATATCAAGCAGGCATAGTAGGAAGAAGGCGATCTCCATGATCGGTTTAGGAAACGAGCCATCAACGTGTTTCTCCTAAAAAGCCAAGGGCGGATGATGGGACTGTGTGTCGGGATTTAAGCATTCTTATAAGACTGAGCTCCTACATTGACGACCGAGATCAGCTCCCCCCTTACATGTCGGCCTAGCTACCCCCGATTGCATCTCTCCTTCGACTGGAGGAACTATCAGGAACAGGTCTGGACACTAACCTCTTAAACTCGATGAAGGAAGACCCGCTCTTAGCGACTGTTAGTCCTCCAAAGCCGGACGCATTTCTGTTGTTGTCAGGGAAGGATAACCTGCCAAGCTCTAGAAGGTGCAAGTCCATGGAAGGATGGTGGACTCGAATGTGTCCTATAGGACCCCTCAAGGGCTATTTCCCTTCACTTATACCATGGCCTTCGTAGCTATGTGGTAGAGTTGGAAGAGATCTCTATAATTTGGTTGGGAAACGAGCCTTCAACCCGTTTCTCCTAAAAAGCCCAGGGCGGATGATGGGACGGTCGGGATTTAAGCGTCCTTATAAGACCAAGCCCCTACATTGACAGACGAGATCAGCTCCCCCTTGCATGTCATCCTAACAACCTCTTATTGGAGGAACTATTAAGAATAGGTCTAGACGCCAACCTCCCAACTCGATGAATGCAAGATCGTCGTTTCCTTAGAATTTCCTCCGTCCTCAAAGATATTGATGCATTTGACTCCTTGTCATTCTCTTAAGCAGTATGGAGAACTACTTCAGCACCAATAAAAGTTCTCGAGTCATAGATTTGTCATAAGTCTGAATCCCTGCACAAGCTCCCCTCCTGCATATCAGCTACTATTCCCCTCGGGTGAGATAAATTCCTCGTGCGAGTGTTGTCTTAATCCGTGCCCCCTATACGAGCTCCCCTCCTGTAGGCAGACTACTTGCCTCCCGATTCGACCTCCACCTCCAGTTGAGCTCGGCTCTTGTAAGCTGTCGAGTATTTCCTCGTATGAGTGTTGTCGTAGTCTGTGCCCCCTATATGAGCTCCTCTCTTGCAGGTCGACTACTTGCCTCCTGAGTCGACCTCCACCTCCAGTTGATCTCGGCTCCTGTGAGTTGTTAACCTCCACCTCCAGTTGATCTCGGCTCCTGTGAGTTGTCAACTTATTCTCCACCTACAGTTTAGCTTTGCTCCTGTTAGTTGTTGACTTACTCTCCACCTATAGTTGAGCTTGGCCCCTGTTAGGTGTCGACTTACTCTCCACCTATAGTTGAGCTTGCCCATGTTAGGTATCGACTTACTCTCCACTTATAGTTGAGCTTGAAATCTATTAGGTGTCGACTTACTCCCCAACTTCAGTTGAGCTTCCTCTGGATTAGGTGTCGACTTATTTTCCACCTCCAGTTGAGTTTCATCCTGCTAGGTGTCGACTATATTCTCCACCTCCAGTTGAGCTCGGTTCCTGTGAGTTATCGACCTCCACCTCCAGTTGAGCTCGACTCCTGTGAGCTGTCGACTTATTCTCTACCTATAGTTGAGCTTGGCTCCTGTTAGATGTCGACTTATTCTCCACCTTTAGTTGAGCTTCCTCCTAATTAGGTGTCGACTTATTTTACACGACCAGTTGAGCTTCCTCCTACTAGGTGTCGACTATACTCTCCACCTTCAGTTGAGCTTCCTCCCGATTAGGTGTCGACCTATTTTCCACCTCCAGTTGAGCTTCCTCCTGCTAGTGTAAGACCCCCCCCTTTTTTTAAACCCGGGGTCTTAGGCCCAGAATCGCCGCTTTGCGGTGACACCTTCACGTCATGAAGGGTCATCACCACAAGGCGCCGATTCTGCCGGCCAATTCGATCACAGAAAGGTAGCATAATATTTGAAGTAAGAGCAAGTCCACTGAAAGTATATCACATATATAGAATAAAATCTCCACGAAGGAAGTGTCCACAGAATAATACATCAGAGTACTAAAAATACGGGCTTATGCCCGGTACATGTAATCCTCACTACAAGTCTCTCGCGGAAGCAAAACTAAAACTAAGCGTCACCATAACTGTCACTGAACCGAGAGCACCCAAGCTAGACTGGCCCATCTCCACAGACTCCGTACTATGCTGGTGCTGCATCTCTGGGTGCTTCTTCCTTTTCGGCCTGCAGTCGCCGCCTCGCAATCCACGTCTACGTCTACGTCTTCGGCCTCCTGCTGCTGAGCTAGTGGGATCCTACCCATCATGGGGCATTTGACCCGTGTATGTCCCAGCTGGTGACAATGGTAACATGGTCGCGGGGTCAACTCTGTCAGAAACTGCAAAACCCGTGACCCTTCCATATGGTACACCTAAAATGTTGTGGTTCGAAAACCGTTAGTCATAAAGACTAAGCCCTATCATCCCCTACCCCTTCCCCCATGGCTCCTAGGTACCGAGCGGAGAGGAAGAAAGGGAAGGACATGAAGGTGGAGATTTAATCAAGAAACAGATGGCAGCGGAACTAATCTAGCAATTCTATAATAAATATGACAGAAACAGAAAGTAGGAAAGGTAACCTTAACTTATGTGCGAAAGCGCATAAGCCAAGGGATCTTCTGCAAGGCTCCCATCGTATAGAGTGTCCCATACCACTTATACGTTGGGGTGTCGGTTATCAAACAGCAACATATATTTATATTGAAATTAACCTTAATTTATAAACTTGCCCACACAAGCTTATAGACCAAGGGGTCGTTTTGCAGGTCCTAATGTATAAGCGTCTCATACCACTTATACTTTAGGTGTCAGGGTTAAATGAATCGATTATGCAATGACATGCAAGTGGGTATGATGAAACATGCAAGTGTAACTTACACACCCGACTCTGTGCACACAGACCTTTAGTTCCCCCTTTCGGAGCCGTTACCTCCCAGGATACCTCCGTAGTGGCAGACGGAAGCGGTGGGTTGGGCCTCGCCCACCTCTAAACCAGTAAAGCACTACCGGTCAGACCTATCGTACGCCTCAACACTTGGTGCACTAAGCGGACGCCTGCGTACTCTTGCCGGCTGGCGCACCAGACTTCTGTTGGCGAAGTGCTAACCACACTTACCGAGTCAGCGTATTTTCGTCGGTGCATCGACCCTCCAATACCGAAGACCCACCACCTTAATTTTCATTCCTTTTTATGCACATGCAAGTTTAATCGTAAACACACAAAAAAAACCGAGCCGAAGCTCCCCGGACCAAAACGTCCGTCTCTTAACCAACAGAGCCGAAGCTCCCCGGACCATCCCGTCCGTCTCTTAACCAACCGAGCCGAAGCTCTCATCAATCTTCCTGTGCCAACAGTGTTTGTGAAAGGTGCAACCCTAATTACCAAGTTACTCTTGTCAGTTTGTTATTACAGTTTACGTTAACCCAGGACTGCCCCCGGTATTCCCCGTGAAGGGCTCTCAAAGGGCACTAGGAACTATGATGGTAGTTGAAGCCCATCGTTCCCTTTCGCAAGGCACTTATTGTTATTGGTTGATCCCCTTTACCCATTCCCTTCTCATATTACGATAGACTATCCTAGGGTGATTTTTAACCTTCCTCTCTTCGGGAAAGACGATCTTTCGTCGAACCCGAGCACCTCTTAACTCTAGCTATCACTACTTCTCTCTATTCTTCATATCATCCTATTGTGATATCTTCCACAATTGTCCACCCAGACAAATTGACTAACTCCAACGACTTTCTCAGATCCTGTCCTATTGCAATTCACAAATTTGCTATATGCAGACCAACCTAGACTATATGTCGAACTGGTTATGCAATGATCCCAAAACTATCCACATGCCCCTAATTATTTACTGGAGACTTATCATGATATAAATGGCCTACATCCAGAATGTGGTAATTTTCCTAATTTATCTGGCATTTAATTAATTTCCTCAAAACTCCAAAGATTTCAGGTTTGAACATGAATTACCCTAAGTTCTCATGCAACATATCCAACAAAATTATAATAAAATAGTAGGTTATCTCGATAGGGTAAATCCAAGGTATCATAATTTTTCTATCATCAAAAGGGCAACAAAACTATTTTAGCAATATTTACTATCTTCCATTATTTATGAACCAAGTATAGAGAATATTCTTCCAAAAATTATAAATAATTTATAATATGCAGATAAAAGCTTAAAAATAGCACTGACCCAGTTTCATAATTTTTCAGTAATAAAATCATCCCTAAATAATTTTCAGGCTTAGAACCCCTTTTTAACATTTGTTAAGGAAGTATTGGATTTACTCAACTAAAAATTATACAAAAATTCAAGGTAACCATTCTGTCCTATAACATTTATTTCCAAGATTTCATGAGATTTCCATGAACAAAAAGGTACAAATAATTAAAACATCAATTGGGTTATAATCAACTTTACAAATGAAGTGCTGGAAATAAACATCATAAAATTCAAGTAAAATTCCTATAGCTTCTACCCACTCCAAAACTTACTCTACCCGAGTTTCACAGCCTTTAGATAATGTTTAGTGACGGATTGTGCTTATTTAGTATTTTACCCTAAAGCTAAGATTAAGGTTTTAAGGTATCTACTTGTCTCCAAATTGTCCAAGATTCCATTCCGATGATTCTTATCATGCTAATGTCAACTCTACAGAGTTTCAAGACAATACGAGAGCAATTGCCCCCATGTCCTTCACAACCCTCAAAACCCTCCATCTAGGGTTTGAGTTTGGATCCTAGGGTAAACCAACCCTAAGCCAAACCATTTTCTCCAAGTGGGTTATAATAACCCTTCCAAGTCATTGGTCAAGATATCAGCCTCAGTTGAGGTGATTTGACCGTTCCAACCTCTCGTGCACTTTTTACTCAAAAATGGCTCACTTTTGCCTAATTAAGAATAGGTGACTCCCTATCCAAAACTCATCCAAATGAGTTGAAAATTTGTTCAGAGCTAAGTTATGTTGCCAGGGACCACTCACCAAAATTTGGGAGGGTTTGGAGGTCATTTGACTACTTAAATAATTTCCTCTAAGTTTATTAAATTAAAACAAAAATTTTAGGCAAAGTATCTCCAAAAATTCCCATTTTTGGACTGCCTTTAGATATAGCTAAGTTTAACCCCCTGCCCAAATTTCAGGTCATTTGGACAAGGGATGAAGCGTGGGCATCCATCTTAGTTTCTACCCAACCCTAGGTACAGCCCCCATTAAAACGGGTGTTGCGGTCAAACCGCTTACCCAAACGAGTTGAAGCTAATTTTAATATAATCTACACTCGAAGGGCTACGACTTTTGTGACAGGTCATTTTTCCTAAATCGGCCTCTAAGTGCCTCAATTTACAGCCTCAAAATATACTCAAATAATTAAACTTTTCATTATGTACTATATACATAATTTATATATTTTAAATTGATTTTACTGTTCATCTTCTACAGAAACCCGAAAACTAGAACACAGAAAACCCATATTTCCTGTAGCTCTTTCGTGATCCGTCGTCGGCTATTCGGTCACTTCCCTGGCCAACCTCCACCACCACCACCTTCGTTGAGGCAATGACTATCGGTCGGCAGTGGTTTGGCCGCCGGAGGTGGCGGTTTCCGGCGAACTCAAAACAATATTTTTCCATGGTTTTCCATGAAAACACGAGGTTGGTCCGGCTCCTTTGAGCACATACTTCATTTCTAAGAACCTAAGATCTACCCATAGGAGAAGAAGTAGAGGAGGACCTTGTTCGCGGTTTGAAGGCGAGATGAACGTCGGATTGTCATGGCGCGGTGATGGCGTTCCCGAACTTCTCCTACATCAAGATCAAAAATCTGAATTTGTTTGATCGAGCGTGTAACCTTCTCATCTTGCTCTAAGGGGTCTTTTCTAGATCAGCAAGTGGGGAGGGAAAAGAGGTAAGCAATTATGGTCATGAAGGCTCCTCTTAATGGTGTTTCGGTTATGGTAGGGGCAGTTGAAACGCTGGAAATGAAGAGGTGTTTGCCAGGTGGCGATTTCCTATTGGACCAACATTTCCTTATTTTATTAAATAATTAAACTAGGAAATGACCCATAAATTCTCCTGGTGTAACTTCCCATACCAGCATTTATTACCACGCGTGTTAGAATAATTTTTGGCCTGAACCGGCATTTCGGCCTCTGTCACGGGCGTGACCTGTCGGTCACGGGCGTGACAGACCTGCGTGGAAAACTCTGAGTTCGACGATCGTTTTCCTGAGATCGACGATCGTCGAAGGGGGTCACGACACCTTGGTCACGGGCGTGACAGGGTCAAGTCTGCAAATTCCGCGCTCGGCGATCGTCTCGCTGAGATCGACGATCGCCGAAGGGGGTCACGCCCTAGGTCACGGGCGTGACACCTTGGTCACGGGCGTGACAGGCCCAAGTCTGCAAATTCCGCGCTCGGCGATCATCTCGCTGAGATCGACGATCGCTGAAGGGGGTCACGCCCTAGGTCACGGGCGTGACACCTTGGTCACAGGCGTGACAGGCCCGGGCTGCAAGTTCGACGATCGTCTCACGGAGATCGACGATCGTTGAAGGAGTCACACCCTAGGTCATGGCGTGATACATAGGTCACGGGCGTGACAGGCCCGGGTTTCAAATTCGACGATCGTCTCTCGGAGATCAACGATCGTCGAATAAGTCACGCCCTATGTCACGGGCGTGACCCATAGGTCACGGGCGTGACCAACCCGTGACCCGAAATCTCAGTCGATGTACTTCAATTCTTGGGCTTCTAGGGTTCTCTCACGACAGACCGACTCCTAGGGGTCTAGCCGGAAATGGGATGTTACAAATCCCAATAAACAAAACAAAAATTTCGTCCTCGAAATTGAGGTTGAGCCTACGGGGATTTCTACCGAAATAAATTAAACTTGTAACATCCCATACGGTTTTTTTTCTATTGGGTTCAATCGACTACTTATTTGATAAACGAAGACAATCTCCCCAATAAACAAAAGATTAGCCCCTACTTTCCTGCGCATGCCTAGGTTCTCAATTTTTCTTATCTAGTCCTACCGGTTTAGTACAAAAAGGTAATTTATAGTACACCAAGAGGTGGTGAGGTATACCTGACTGAACAACTCCGGATATTTTTGCCTCATCAGGTCCTGCGGTTCCCAGGTGTGCTCCTCCTGACCGTAGTTTCTCCACAGAACCTTGACTAAGGGGATCTTCTTGCGACGCAAGATCCGTACTCCTTTGTCGTCGATCCAAACCGGCTCCAAGTGAACAGATCGGTCTGAAGCTACCGGCCCTTCGGTGGTCAAAATCTGCTGCTCCGGGCGTAGTAGAGCCCTTCTCAGCGAAGAAATGTGGAAGACGTCGTGTAGAGCTGCCAGCTCTGGTGGCAACTCTAGCCTGTAGGCTAGGGGCCCGATCCGCTTCAGGATCCGGTAAGGGCCCATATACCTAGGGCTGAGCTTCTTCCTCCGACCGCGCACCCGTGAGACTCCGTGCATGGGCCGGATCTTCAAGAACACTCGGTCCCCTACCTGAAACTCCACCTGACGATGTCGGGCGTCATAGTACTTAGCCTGTCTGCTCTGCGCCTCCAATATCCTATCTTTGATCAGTCTCACCTGAGCCTCGGTGTCTTCAACAAAATCCGATCCCAACACCTTCGGATCCTCGTCTTGAACCCAAGAAAGCGGGGTCCTACATTTTCTTCCATACAAGGCTTCATAAGGCGTCATCCTGATGTTGGACTAGTAGCTATTGTTATAGGAGAACTCGACCAACGACAACATCTTCTCCCACGGCTCCCCTCGGTCCAGTATACACAGTCGTAGTAGATCCTCCAACGTCCTATTGGTGCGCTCTGTCTGCCCGTCCGTCTGAGGGTGGATGGCCGTGCTAAAATTCAATCGGGTGCCCAGGTATGCCTACACTAACCGACACTCCCTGGATATAAACCGTCCATCGCGGTCCGACACTATCGTCCGGGGCACGCCATGATATCGGGTATACTTCTCCACGAACTTTCGTACCAGCACTCCCACCGAGTCATCCTTCCTGATTGGTATAAAGTGGGCCACCTTCGTCAACCGATCAACAATCACCCAGATCAAGTCAATCCCCGTCCGAGACCGGGGAAGACCATGTATAAAATCCATAGCTATATCATCAAACTTCCACTCCGGCACCGGGAGTGGCTGCAACAATCCTGCGGGGTTCCTGCACTCCGCCTTCACCAACTGACACGTCTCGCAATGGGTCACGAAGTACGTAATGTCCTTCTTCATGCCCGGCCAAAACATCGTCTTCTTCAGATCAGCGGTCATCTTTGTGATCCCCGGGTGCACAGAGTACCGCCTGCAATGCGCCTTCGTCATAATATCCTCTCGGATCTGGCCTCCTGCGGGTATATATACTCTGCCTCTGAAATGTAGCAATCCATCTCTCAGGGAATAATCTCCTGTCGAGCCCTCCTCCAAGGCTCAGAACATCGGCTCTGCCCATGCATCTGTCCTCTGTCCGTCCCGAATACGATCCCGAATATCATCTATGGCCACCATCGATGCCAGATACTCCCTATACAGCTCTGGATCATCCTCAGACACTAGGGATATCTGCATATCTCTGAATGACCGGACTAGCTCCATGGACATAACCTGGGGCCCGGCTTCGGAAGTGGCAGCTCTCCGACTCAACGCGTCGGCCACCACGTTTGCCTTCCCTTGATGGTAGTTCATCTCATACTGATAGTCTGCTAAGAACACCACCCAGCGCCTCTGCCAGATATTCAGCTCCTTCTGCGTGTCCACGTATTTCAGGTTCTTGTGATCTGTAAAAGATGTCACAGTGAACCCGTGGAGGTAGTGTCGCCAAATCTTTAGAGCAAAGGTCGCTTCACCCAATAAACAAAAGATAAGCCCCTACCTACTTTGGGCTATGTATCTTTGTTATTACAATGTTATATCCGTCATAGCTGGGTGCACAATCCCTAGGGCATCAATCTCTGACTTGGGGTTACAACCTGAAACTCGTTAGTATACTCCATATTTTAAACTCTCTGAGTCACATTCACGACAACCTTATCCGGGTCAAAATATTCCCAATCCCAAATGGGTATCTTCCGATCTTGAATTCCTATCCGACCCTCGGTGTTTGTCTTGGTGGTTGTCTCCGAGTAATCTTATTACCGGTAGGAGGGTTAAGACCACTTGTCTTTTACATTCTGCTAACGTATTATTGGCCTCAATTCTCCTTAAAGTAGTCTACCGCCTTGAATAATCCTTGATTGGGATAGTAAGGACACCTGAGTTTACGTCTTAGGTAGTCATTCTCGTGCTAAACTCCTCCTTTATTCTCTTTGGGTATCTCCTTACCTTAACCAAATTCATACCCAAGGTCTATTTTGAACTAGGGCATACTATAAATTGTCTTGGTTAGTCATGAGTCCTAGTTGGTTGAGTCTAACTCATAGACTAGAGAATTATGTGAAATGTTCTTTGCAGCCGGAGGTGCTTCCTGCTGGGGGCAGGGTTTGTCGTAGGCTACAAAGAAGAATTTCAATTAATGAAGAAGTGGACTTCTACATGTGATTTCCCTTATGGGCACACCACTGCTTCCGCTGCTTAGTTTGTCCCCAAACTAAACTCGAGCGGGGGTGACCCAGGGATAGTGGACTGCTATCTTTTTCAGATCGATGTTTCCCTCTGATACCACTTGTAAGACCCCCCCCCCTTTTTTTTTAAAACCCGGGGTCTTAGGCCCAGAATCGCCGCTTTGCGGTGACACCTTCACGTCCTGAAGGGTCATCACCACAAGGCGCCGATTCTGCCGGCCAATTCGATCACAGAAAGGTAGCACAATATTTGAAGTAAGAGCAAGTCCACTGAAAGTATATCACATATATAGAATAAAATCTCCACGAAGGGAGTGTCCACAAAATAATACATCAGAGTACTAAAAATACGGGCTTATGCCCGGTACATGTAATCCTCACTACAAGTCTCTCGCGGAAGCAAAACTAAAACTAAGTGTCACCATAACTGTCACTGAACCGAGAGCACCCAAGCTAGACTGGCCCATCTCCACCGACTCCGTACTATGCTGGTGCTGCATCTCTGGGTGCTTCTTCCTTTTCGGCCTGCAACCGCCGCCTCGCAATCCACGTCTGCGTCTCCGTCTTCGGCCTCCTAGCTGCTGAGCTGGTGGGATCCTACCCATCATGGGGCATTTGACCCGTGTATGTCCCGGCTGGTGACAATGGTAACATGGTCGCGGGGTCAACTCTGTCAGAAACTGCAAAACCCGTGACCCTTCCATATGGTACACCTAAAATATTGTGATTCGAAAACCATTAGTCATAAAGACTAAGCCCTATCATCCCCTACCCCTTTCCCCATGGCTCCTAGGTACCGAGCGGAGAGGAAGAAAGGGAAGGACATGAAGGTGGAGATTTAATCAAGAAACAGATGGCAGCGGAACTAATCTAGCAATTCTATAATAAATATGACAGAAACAGAAAGTAGGAAAGGTAACCTTAACTTATGTGCGAAAGCGCATAAGCCAAGGGATCTTCTGCAAGGCTCCCATCGTATAGAGTGTTCCATACCACTTATACGTTGGGGTATCGGTTATCAAACAACAACATATATTTATATTGAAATTAACCTTAATTTATAAACTTGCCCACACAAGCTTATAGACCAAGGGGTCGTTTTGCAGGTCCTAATGCATAAGCGTCCCATACCACTTATACTTTAGGTGTCAGGGTTAAATGAATTGATTATGCTATGACATGCAAGTGGGTATGATAAAACATGCAAGTGCAACTCACACACCCGATTCTGTGCACACAGACCTTTAGTTCCCCCTTTCGGAGCCGTTACCTCCCAGGATACCTCCGTAGTGGCAGACGAAAGCGGTGGGTTGGGCCTCGCCCACCTCTAAACCAGTAAAGCACTACCGGTCAGACCTATCGTACGCCTCAACGCTTGCTGCACTAAGCGGAAGCCTGCGTACTCTTGCCGGCTGGCGCATCGGACTTCTGTTGGCGAAGTGCTAACCACACTTGCCGAGTCAGCGTATTGGCGTCGGTGCATCGACCCTCCAATACCGAAGACCCACCACCTTAATTTTCATTCCTTTTTATGCACATGCAAGTTTAATTGTAAACACACAAAAAAACCGAGCCGAAGCTCCCCAGATCAAAACGTCCGTCTCTTAACCAATCGAGCCGAAGCTCCCCGGACCATCCCGTCCGTCTCTTAACCAACCGAGCCGAAGATCTCATCAATCTTCCTGTTCCAACAGTGTTTGTGAAATGTGCAACCCTAATTACCAAGTTACTCTTGTCAGTTTGTTATTACAGTTTACGTTAACCCAGGACTGCCCCCGGTATTCCCCGTGAAGGGCTCTCAAAGGGCACTATGAACTATGATGGTAGCTGAAGCTCATCGTTCCCTTTCGCAAGGCACTTATTGTTATTGGTTGATCCCCTTTACTCATTCCCTTCTCATATTACGATAGACTATCCTAGGGTGATTTTTAACCTTCCTCTCTTCGGGAAAGACGATCTTTCGTCGAACCCGAGCACCTCTTAACTCTAGCTATCACTACATCTCTCTACTCTTCATATCATCCTATTGTGATATCGTCCACAATTGTCCACCCAGATAAAATGACTAACTCCAACGACTTTCTCAGATCCTGTCCTATTGCAATTCACAAATTTGCTATATGCAGACCAACCTAGACTATATGTCAAACCGGTTATGCAATGATCCCAAAACTCATCCACATGCCCCTAATTATTTACTGGAGACTTTTCATGATATAAATGGCCTACATCCATAATGTGATAATTTTCCTAATTTATCTGGCATTTAATTAATTTCCTCAAAACTCTAAAGGTTACCGGTTTGAACATGAATTACCCTAAGTTCTCATGCAACATGTCCAACAAAATTATAATAAAATAGTAGGTTATCTCGATAGGGTAAATCCAAGGTATCATAATTTTTCTATCATCAAAAGGGCAACAAAACTATTTTAGTAATATTTACTATCTTCCATTATTTATGAACCAAGTACAGAGAATATTCTTCCAAAAATTATAAATAATTTATAATATGCAGATAAAGGCTTAAAAATAGCACTGACCCAGTTTCATAATTTTTCAGTAATAAAATCATCCCTAAATAATTTTCAAGGCTTAGAACCCCTTTTTAACATTTGTTAAGGAAGTATTGGATTTACTCAACTAAAAATTATACAAAAATTCAAGGGTAACCATTCTATCCTAAAACATTTATTTCCAAGATTTCATGAGATTTGCATGAACAAAAAGGTACAAATAATTAAAACATCAATTGGGGTTATAATCAACTTTACAAATGAAGTGCTGGAAATAAACATCATAAAATTCAAGTAAAATTCCTATAGCTTCTACCCACTCCAAAACTTACTCTACCCGAGTTTCACAGCCTTTAGATAATGTTTAGTGACGGATTGTGCTTATTTAGTATTTTACCCTAAAGCTAAGATTAAGGTTTTAAGGTATCTACTTGTCTCCAAATTGTCCAAGATTCCATTCCGATGATTCTTATCATGCTAATGTCAACTCTACAGAGTTTCAAGACAATACGAGAGCAATTGCCCCCATGTCCTTCACAACCCTCAAAACCCTCCATCTAGGGTTTGAGTTTGGATCCTAGGGTAAACCAACCCTAAGCCAAACCATTTTCTCCAAGTGGGTTATAATAACCCTTCCAAGTCATTGGTCAAGATATCAGCCCCAGTTGAGGTGATTTGACCGTTCCAACCTCTCGTGCACTTTTTACTCAAAAATGCCTCACTTTTGCCTAATTAAGAATAGGTGACTCCCTATCCAAAACTCATCTAAATGAGTTGAAAATTTGTACAGAGCTAAGTTATGTAGCCAGGGACCACTCACCAAAATTTGGGAGGGTTTGGAGGTCATTTGACTACATAAATAATTTCCTCTAAGTTTATTAAATTAAAACAAAAATTTTAGGCAAAGTGTCTCCAAAAATTCCTATTTTTGGACTGCCTTTAGATATAGCTAAGTTTAACCCCCTGCCCAAATTTCAGGTCATTTGGACAAGGGATGAAGCATGGGCGTCCATCTTAGTTTCTGCCCAACCCTAGGTACAACCCCCATTAAAACGGGTGCTGCGGTCAAACCGCTTACCCAAACGAGTTGAAACTAATTTTAAATTAATCTAGACTCAAAGGGCTACGACTTCCGTGACAGGTCATTTTTTCTAAATCGGCCTCTAAGTACCTCAATTTGCAGCCTAAAAATATACTCAAATAATTAAACTTTTCATTATGTACTATATACATAATTTATATATTTTAAATTGATTTTACTGTTCATCTTCTACAGAAACCCGAAAACCAGAACACAGAAAACCCATATTTCCTGTAGCTCTTTCGTGATCCGTCACCGGCTATCCGGTCACTTCACTGGCTAACCTCCACCACCACCACCTCCGTTGAGGCGATGGCTATCGATCGGCGGTGGTTTGGCCGCCGGAGGTGGCGGTTTCCGGCGAACTCAAAACAATATTTTTCCATGGTTTTCCATGAAAACACGAGGTTGGTCCGGGTCCTTTGAGCACGTACTTCATTTCTAAGAACCTAAGATCTACCCATAAGAGAAGAAGTAGAGGAGGACCTTGTTCGCGGTTTGAAGGCGAGATGAACGTCGGATTGTCATGGCGCGGTGATGGCGTTCCCGAACTTCTCCTACAGCAAGAGAAAAAATCTGAATCTGTTTGATCGAGCGTGTAACCTTTTCATCTTGCTCTAAGGGGTCTTTTATAGATCAGCAAGTGGGGAGGGGAAAGAGGTAAGCAATTATGGTCATGAAGGCTCCTCTTAATGGTGTTTCGGTTATGGTAGAGGCAGTTGAAATGCTGGAAACGAAGAGGTGTTTGCCAGGTGGTGATTTCCTATTGGACCAACATTTCCTTATTTTATTAAATAATTAAACTAGGAAACGGCCCATAAATTCTCCTGGTGTAACTTCCCATACCAGCATTTATTACCACGCGTGTTAGAATAATTTCTGGCCTGAACCGGCGTTTCGGCCTCTGTCACGGGCGTGACCTGTCGGTCATGGGCGTGACAGACCTGCGTGGAAAACTCTGAGTTCGACGATCGTTTTCCTGAGATCGACGATCGTCGAAGGTGGTCACGCCCTTGGTCACGGGCGTGACACCTTGGTCACGGGCGTGACAGGGTCAAGTCTGCAAATTTCGCGCTCGGCGATCGTCTCGCTGAGATCGACGATCGCCGAAGGGGGTCATGCCCTAGGTCACGGGCGTGACAGGCCCAAATCTGCAAATTCCGCGCTCGGCGATCATCTCGCTGAGATCGACGATCGCTAAAGGGGGTCACGCCCTAGGTCACGGGCGTGACACCTTGGTCACAGGCGTGACACCTTGGTCACGGGCGTGACAGGCCCGGGCTGCAAGTTCGACGATCGTCTCACGGAGATCGACGATCATCGAAGGAGTCACGCCCTAAGTCATGGGCGTGACACATAGGTCACGGGCGTGACAGGCCCGGGTTTCAAATTCGACGATCGTCTCACGGAGATCGACGATTGTCGAATAAGTCACGCCCTATGTCACGGGAGTGACCAACCCATGACCCGAAATCTCAGTCGATGTACTTCAATTCTTGGGCTTCTAGGGTTCTCTCACGACAGACCGACTCCTAGGGGTCTAGCCAGAAATGGGATGTTACACTAGGTGTCGACCTCTTCTCCACCTCCAGTTGACCTTCTCTCCTATGAGGTGTCGACCTCTTTTCCACCTCCAAATTAGCTTCCTCCTGCTGGGTGTCGACCTCTTTTCCACCACCAGTTGAGCTCGGCTCCTGTGAGGCGTCGACTTTATTCTCCACCTCTAGTTGAGCTCCTCTCTTGCGAGGTGTTGACCTCTTATCTCCACCTCCAGTTGCGTTCGGCTCTTGCAAGGTGTCGACCTCTTATCCAATTCAGTTGAACTTGGTTTCTACGAGGTATCAACCTTCTCTCCACATCGAAGTATGCTTGACATACGAGGTATCAACCCTTTTCGCCTCTTCCAGTTGAGCTCGCTCGCCTAGAGAATGACTTGGGAGGTGTCGACTCTTCTCTACCTCCTTCAGTTGAGTACTACCTCTAGAGGGTGTCGAGATTTTCTTTCCTCCTTCAGCTGAGCTCCACCCCTAGGAAGGACCTCGCGCAACACATCGTCTAGCGCCATCTCTCTGAACTACGGGTTCAACATTGTTTTTCCAAGCTCGTGTCGAGCTCGAAAAAAGCGGGGATTGTGTATAACCCGTAATTCATCGAGATAAGAAGTACCTAAGCAGACGGCTATTCACAGACCATTGGGCGAGCAGAGGCGAGCTTGAACGAGCATGATCGAGCAGATGTGAGCTTGGGCGAGCAGAGGCAAGCTTGGGCGATCTTAGGCGAGTTTGGGCGAGTATGAGCGAGTACCTTGCGAGTATGGGCGAGTAGCCCTAGATACTCACTAGTAGAGACTGGATACTCGCCTATACCCCCCAGGTTTTCTCTTTAAATAGACTTCCAGGGGTACTAGAAATGGACTTTTGGAAGAGATTGAGATCCCTCCAAGTGGATACTCACCAAGTCCATGCCTGCCTAGTACCTCGTCCAGCCTTTTGGTTGCGGAGGGGAAGTTTCTCCCAAATTTTCGGGTACGTGGTGGGACCTCCCTGCTGGAGCACTTGGGGTGTGCTTATAGATAATTACCTCTCTCTCGCGCTAGCCATTTGAATTGTGACGTTAGACCGTAGAATCAGTAACCTTAGGTTGCCTTAATCCGAATTTTGTGGTAGGGAATTTCCCGGCTTCAACAGTTACATTATTTTTTCTTCCACACGCAAAATGTTTGTTCTATACAAGCTTTTGAAAACCGGACCGGACCGGCCGGTCCGACCGGTCCAACCACAGACCGGGCACACAGCCGGTCCGGTCTAGGTCCGAAAACCGCTCCAGCTGCGGACCGCCCTGGAACCGCGGAACTGGGCGGGCGGACCGGCGGGCCGGGAACCGGGCCCGGTTTTGCATAACCGGGCGGGTCAAGGTCAAGAAGCCCAAAATTTTAATGCTAGAAAAATTTGATAGCATCAGGATTCGAATCCTTGACCTTTTTCAGACTAATAGAGGAGTTGACCACCGGAGCATTTAGTTTTTGTTATTTTAAATTGTATCATGTTATATGTATATAAATATTACTATATATATTAAAAAACTTATATAATTAATATACATAATTATATATTATAAATTAAATATTTCTTAAATATATTATTATAATAACTTATTAAATTATCTATTAAAAATCAAAATTTATGAAATATTTAAGTTCTGTTTGGCAAGGCTGTGGCAGTCATAAACGCTTTGAACAGTCGTTTTTGATCGTCCGACCTTATCTAAGAAGCTTCATCCACTTTATATTTAAAAGTCAAAACTAGTTTTATTTTCTTGATTGCGATCTTAACCGTTGTCATGCAAAATTTTCGTTCTATTACTCTATTACAATGTCGTTTTATACATCATTTATTTGTATCACAATATAAGATAATAAATTATAAATTTATATGTAAATTTCTAAGATAATGTTAATTATTTTTATTTTCGAATATCTTTATTATATAAGGGAAGAGCTTCAAAGGCCATGGTGTAACATTTATATGCCATAATACCCTCATTTCTCCTACCTCACTCCAAATATTTTTGGACTTTTTGGTCATTACACATTGCAGGCATTGATATAAAAAAGGATATCTTTATTATAACTGATATTGGTCATTACATATTGCATGCATTGATATAAAAAAGTATATCTTTATTATTTGACATCCCTGCTATCCCGCAAGCACGCTTTCCCGCGCCCCCATGCCCTCCGGCCAGAAATTGCTGGCTTTCTCCTCTGCTACACGCCACTGGAACCAAACTCTCCGGCCAGAAATTGCTGGCTTTCTCCTCTGCTACACGCCACCGCAACCAAACTCATGCTTTCTCCTCTGTATAATAAACTCAGCAGAAAGCACCCCTGCTTTCTCCTCTCTTCCTCCACTGCAGTCGTGCTATCGCGCCAGTCCTGCTAGCACGCATACGCTCATCTTTAGTTTCCCCACAAATTCTCCCGCCTCAAATCCTGATATAGCTCCTCCTTCATCAACAGATTTTCTCTTCCATCGGCAGAGCATCTCCTCCACGGTGCCTCAACCAAACTCCTCACGGTAAGCACGCATACGCTCATCTTCAGTTTTGATATCCCTATTGTTGATGAAATTAAAGCAGGAAAATATTGCTTGCCAGTATTCCGATGGCAGAGATTCCTTTTTCTATTACTCCCATCTGATTTCAGAAAGTTTTGTGTTTTTTTTCAATTTTTGTCCTGCAGCTACTCTCTAATAATTTATGTGTTCCTCTAAACATTTCTGTGTTCCACTTAACTATGTTCCTCTAAACATTTCACTAAACATTTTTACAGTGTTCACAACCGGTAATTTTTGCATGCTCTTAAGGTGTTTGATCGTTAGAGGAAGCAGTGTTCACTGCCGGTTCATTTACAGTGTTAACTGCATGTTCTTTATACTGTTTAGGAGTTTTACAGTTAAGACTGACAAAAAGCCAGTTTGGTAATCAGTTTTGGTTAATGAAATCAGTTGGGTAATCAGATTGTCATTTTTTAAGGAGATTGCTGTCCTTGAGAACCTCCTTGATAATCAGTTGGGTAATCAGTGTTTTCTCTCTGCTTTAGTTTTCTCTTTTTTTCTACGCCTCACCGCAAGTGCTTCTCCTCCATTGACTTCCTTGCCGGCAACCTCCTTCCCGTCAGGTCCTTCTCACCCGACGCTCTGTGATTCTCACCCGGCGCTCTGTCCTTTTACTTAGGGCTTCATTTTCGGCTACTGGATCTCCTTCGCTTCCCGATTTTCGATTTAGGGTTTGATTTTTGCACGACTGATTGATATTTTAAAATCCTGTTTTTCATACTTTTGGTTTGATTTCTTTTGTTTTTTTAATTCTTATTTTCATACTTTTGCTCCTGCTAAAGCAAGAGGGAGGGCCTGCCTTGGAAAATATCAAACAAAAGGCTCTCATTTTCCCCATCTTTCTTATTATTTTTGAAAATTGTGCTCTCCATGATGTTACAAATAATGCAGCTTATGATGTCTCAATTGTTCTAAATTGAATTTATTGAAGATGGGTTTGTAGGTCTCGATTCTTATGCTAACATAGATTTTAACTTGATTATAACTTGCTGAGAAGATAAGAATGCCTATAGCAGTTAGAGATGGGTTCTCTTATTTTTTTCTCTGTACAGTTCAGCTATGGATGAAGCTGCTTTGTTTAATTAAAACCCCCGATTAGGCTGACCTCCTCCTCTCTAATTTGGTTTTTAGATTTCTGCCTTTCTTTCCTGGCTTGGGGCTCACTTCTTCGCGGCAAAGGTATGAGCTAGACACCTTCACCTTCTCCATGCTTGCTTTGTTCAAGTGCATTTTATCGATTTCCTGTTCAGCAATGTTCAAGTGCTTAGTTTGATGTGTGCAATGTTTAGCAATGTTCTGATCTTCGAACAAGAATATTACTAATGATTTGCTGTTTTAAATGTTTGATAATAAGCTTTTAAAATTACTAACATTGTGAGAAATGTTACTAACGATTTACTGTTTCTAAAATTACTAGCTATGCGAGCAATGTTCAGCAATCTTCTAAATGTTTGAGAATAAAATTTTTAACAAATTAGCAATTTCCTGATCTTCAACAAATTAGCAATGTTCTAAATTTTCAACATATTAGCAATGTTCTAAATTTTCAACAAATTAGCAATGTTCTAATCTTCTAAATGTTCTGATGTGAGCAATGTTCATCAATTTTCTAAATGTTTGATAAAACAATTTAGACCAATTTAGACAGATTAGCTACTTAAATCGTGTTCGTCGAGAATGGGTTATTATGTTGAAAATTTCTCTTGCTATAAAATGCAGTGTAAATGCTGCTTATTAAGGGCTGTATATAATTTTGTTATCACTGTACAACCCCATATTCGCTGGGAGGGACCCAAAGGCTTCAACAGTCAGGATTGGGTTAGTCTCAGGCTAACCTCGGGTTAACCCTGAGGCATGCTTGTGGAGTTCTCGCCCTATAGGAGCTCTCGCCAAGGGCAGGCGAAAGCTGAGGGAACCAGGGCAGATAGTCGACCTCGCGGCAGGAGAGATCGTCGACCGACCAGGGCAGATGGTCGACCTCTCGGCAGGAGAGATCGTCGAACGACCGAAGCAGAGGGCCTGACCACGGAAGCTTCCGCCTTAGGGCTGGCTCCCGCCCAGGGGAGGCGAGAAGGCCCCAGGTAGGCCTTCAGTCGCGATAGTTTAAAGACCGTGAAGAGCGCGAACCTCCCTGGAAAGGGGTCTCGCCAAGGTTGGCCCGGGTAGGGGTCCAGCGAGAGCCTTCTCGGCCAGGGTTCTCGCCAAGTGGGCCCACGTGGTAGGGCCCGGCGCTCGTAAAGGGGATTAGTTTATAACGTATATTATCCCGAGGTAAAATTACCCAAATGCCCTTGGAATGACAGCGGGATTTGGCTATTGGCAGACCCCTCAGGGGTATTTCAGTATTTTCAGGTCAAAGGAAGACTATAAAAAGACCCATAGGGGCTCTTTGGAAGGCAGGCTTATCATTTTTTCCTCCCACTCTAGTGCCTTCTGAAGAGCTCCCAGCCCAGCATTTGGCTTTGGAGGGGAATCTCTCAGAGATCTTCCGGGTGTGTGGTGGGACCTCCCAGCTGAGGCTTTGGGTCTGTGTTAGGGCCTTAGTAGCCTGTCAGGGGTCGAGGTTTGAGAGAAGTAGGCATTGACTGCACTTTGGTTCGTGAACATTTGTTGAGGTTATTTTTGGCTTCAACAGTTCTGGTGCGGTGAGCGTAGAAGCAGCCGGTGTAAGAAAATCTCGAGTTAAGTCCCATGGCAGGAGGCGAAGGTGAAGGATCAGGCGCAGGAGGATCCCCCACCCGGGTGGACGAGGCGACGAAGAAAATGTTTGAGGACTTCAGGCGGGAAGTCATGCAGACGATCAACTTGGCCTTCTCGGCAAGGAATGAGTGGGAGACGCCGCAGGTTCCGGTGGAGGTGGTTCCGCTGCTAGGCGAGAACGCTCCAGGGCAGAGCCCCGGGAAGGAGGTCCCGGTGGAGGCAGGCGAGAGGGACGTAGCCGCGCGGGAGCTTTTCCCAGGCCAACGTCTCGAGAAGGAGCTTCCGGCGGATCTGGGCGAGAAGGAGGCGACGGTGCGGGAACTCTTCCCTGGGCATGGTCTCGCGGACCGGTCCAGCCAACCGAGGTCGCGAGACGGGCCTTCTCGCCAGGCGGGAGGCGAGACCCCCTTTAGCGAGCTCATTGTCTCGGCTCCAGTGCCGGAGGGGTTCCGGGAGCCGGACATGACCTACTACACCGGGAAGGATGACCCGGTTCAGCACGTGCAATGGTTCGAGGACGTGGTGTCCATCAGGCAAATGTCGGATGCCTTCAAGTGTAGGCTTTTTGCCATCACTCTGAAAGAGAAGGCCAGGGACTGGTTCCACCAGTTGCCGGCGAGTTCCATCTACAGCTTCGAAGATCTGCGCAGAGGTTTCTTGCTGAGGTTCTCGACTTCAAAGAAGCGGAAGAAGGAGGCTGAATGCCTGTTTGCAGTGAGGCAAGGGCCGGAGGAGACGCTGGGTCATTATGTTGACCGGTTCCAAGAGGAGATTCTCCTGGTCCAGGAGGTCCCGGGGTACGCGCTGATGCTCGCCTTCACCCTGGGGCTGAGACCAGGGTTTTTCAGCATGGAGTTGAAGAGAGTGCCCCCTCTCTCTTTTGAGGAGCTCATGGAGAGGGCGGCAAAGGAGATAGACTTCGAGAGAGCAAACCCCGCGTTCGCAAGGAAGCTGGCCAGGTTGGCCGAGGACGACGTGAAGGAGCCGGTGGTGGGAAGGCAGAGAGAGCAGAGGGAGCCGAGGGAAGATAGGAGAAGAGAAGAGCCCCGAGGGCAGGGGCAACAGCATGGGGGGGCCAGGGAGCCAAACAACCGACTGGGTTGGAGGCCTCAGGAGGGTCGCCCCCAGGGCCAGGGAGGACTTCAGGGAAGAGATAACTTCCGGGAGCCCAGAAGGCTGGAGCAGGGAGGATGGCGACAAGGACCAAGGGGTCATTTCCCACCGCCGCAGGAGGCTATGGAGGTGGGAAGGGGAAGAGGAAGAAGACTTCGGGGAGCCGGAAGAAGGGGAGGAGGAGAAGGAAGAGGGGGCAGAGTGGGGTTGCCTTATTGTGACTTCCATCAGGAGGAAGGTCACGCAACGGCCACATGCCCAGAGTTTCTGGAGATTAGAGGGGCCAGAGGGGCCGGAAGGCAGGATCCGCCTGTAAGGATCGTTGAAGTACAGCGGGAAGAGGTGGAAGACAGATGTGAAGACAGGATTGACGTGGGGACCCGAGGAGGGATCGGAGTGATCCACGGGGGAGTAGGGATCGAGGCAACCCGCAAGGGGAGCCTTCAAACCATGTTCCGCCGAGGGGTCGCCTCGACCTCCCAGGCTCCCCCCCCAGAGGAGAAGATCACTTTCTCATCCGCGGATATGCCAGACTACGAGGATCCGTTCTGCGACGCGCTTGTGATCCAGACAGCGGTGGAGAACTACACCGTCTCCCGGATACTGGTGGATAATGGGAGCTCGGTGAATGTGATCTTCAAGAAGGCTTTCGATGAGATGAGGGTGGAAGGAAAAAGGGTCCTGGCTTCTGATGGACCACTTTTTGGCTTCTCCGGCGAAAGGAAAGAGGTGGAAGGAGGAGTAGGCCTGCATGTGAGGCTTGGGGGCGTCTCACGGAACTGTCGGTTCGTAATCGTGGACGCCCCGAGTAGTTACAATGCCATCTTTGGGCGCCCCCTCATCAGCGCCTTTCGCTGTGTACCCTCCTCGTACCACCAATGCCTCAAGTTCAACAATGGAGGGGTGCAGGTTAGGATCAGGGGGGATCCGAAGATGGCAAGGCAATACTATGTGACGGCGGTTAATACCGTGTCGTGGATGGCGGAGGCAGAGGAGTTGGAGAAGGAGATGGCTGAGCAGGAAGGGGTTGAGAAAGGGGAGGTAAGCCTGGGAGAGGCGATGGAGATTGTTGAGGAGTTGGCAGAGGTGGAGGAGATCAGCCTAGAAGAGACGAGAGGAGTGATGGATGAAGAAGAGCAGAGGCAGGAGGAGAGTCTGGAGGAGGCGATGGAAGTCGATGAGGTTGGGGGAGAGGAGCTCGAGTTTGAGCAGGAGGAGGCAAGGGTAAGTTGGGAGCGGTCGGGGCTGGAGCCGGCCGAAGAAGTGGTGGAGATGGAGGTGCTTACAAGAGCGGGGGAGGCGCAAAGGATTCGGATCAGCGGAGGCTTGAGCCTCGAGGATCAGGAGCGGATGCGAGCCTGCATCCAAAGCAACGTCGACATCTTCGCTTGGAGCGCGGCAGACATGCCGGGCATCGACGCGGACGTGGCCTGTCATCGCTTGAACCTGGATCCCAGAGCCCGCCCCATACGCCAAAAGATGAGGGCCATCGCCACCAAGCTAGAAGCCCCCATCCGAGAGGAGGTCCAAAAGCTCCTGGACGCAGGCTTCATCTCAGAGATCCAGTATCCAGGCTGGATCTCCAATGTGGTAATGGTGAAGAAGGGAGGAGGAAAATGGCGCATGTGTGTTGATTTTTCGTTATTAAATAAATCATGTCCCAAGGATTGCTACCCCTTGCCTCGAATCGACGCGCTGGTTGACTCAGCCGTTGGTTTTTCTCTTATGAGTTTTTTAGATGCATTTTCAGGTTATCACCAGATCCGGATGCACCCTCCTGATGTCAAGGATGTTTCCTTCATCACGAGAGAGGGATGCTTCAGCTATAAGATGATGCCCTTCGGATTGAAGAACGCAGGGGCGACATACCAACGTATGATGGATCGAATCTTTCGAGATCAAAGGGGAAGGAACCTGGAGGTCTATGTGGATGACCTCATGGTCAAGAGCAAGTGTGTTGATTCCCACCTGCGAGACTTGGAGGAGACATTTGCCACCCTGCGAAGGTTCAAGATGAGGTTGAACCCCTTGAAGTGTGTCTTCGGGGCTAGTCGCGGGAAATTCCTCGGACACCTCTTGACTCTCGCGGGGGTAGAGCCTAACCCCGATAAGGTTCAGGCTATCCTAGACCTGGAATCGCCTCGCAGTGCCAAGGAGGTCCAGTGCTTAACCGGGAAGTTGGCCGGGCTGAGCAGGTTCCTCTCTCGGTCAGGGGATAGATGTTCCTCTTTCTTCAAGGTACTTCGTGGCAACCAAGCATTCGAATGGACGGCCGAGTGTGAAGAGGCTTTTCAGGGGCTGAAGAGGCAACTCTCCCAAGCTCCGTTACTTCAAAGCCCGAAGGAGGGGGAGGACCTAGCCTTGTATCTCGGAGTGGGAGGAGAGGCAGTGAGCTCCGTCTTGGTTAGGGAAGAGGGGAAGAAGCAATTACCCGTCTATTATGTAAGCCGAATCTTAAAAAAGGCGGAGATCCGATACCCCATCCTGGAGAAGCTAGCGTATGCTTTGGTCATCTCAGCTAGGAAGCTTCGCCCTTACTTTCAAGCACACTCGATTAGGGTGGTAACAGACCATCCCCTTCGCAAGGTCTTGGAGGGGGTGGAACATTCAGGAAGGTTGGCGAAGTGGTCCATCGAGCTAAGCGAGTTTGACATCTCTTTCGTCCCGAGGCTCTCCATCAAAGCCCAGGCCGTAGCGGATTTTCTGGCAGACTATGTTACCGAGGCCGAGACTGAAGAGCCAAGGCCGCAAGAAGCGTGGAAGATGGTGGTCGACGGGGCCTCAGGAAGGCACTCCCTGGGAGGAGGTGTGGTGTTGGTAAGCCCTCAGGGAGTTACCATAGAGCAAGCAGTGACTTTCCACTTCCCTGTAACCAACAACCAAGCAGAGTATGAGGCTGTGATCGCTGGCCTTCGCCTGGCAAAGGAGCTGGAAATCCAGGATGTGGAGGCCTTCACCGACTCGATGGTGGTAGCATCGCAGATCCGAGGCGAGTTTGAGGCCCGGGAGCCGACTCTCGCGAGGTATCTATCTAAGGTAAGAGCCCTCATTGGGGGTTTTCGTTCATTCTCTATTCAACATGTCCCCAGGGAGGAAAGCGCGGCAGCTGATCGATTAGCGAAGTTCGGGCCTCGGGGAGGAGGTACCCTAACCGAACTGTTCTGACCAGCCATTGAAGAGGGGGAGTTGATGGAAGTGAATCGGCGGTCCTCATGGGTGGATCCGTTGGTGACTTTCCTGACCACGGGAGAACTGTCGGAAGAAGTTAAGGATGCAAAGAGCTTTAGGCACAAGGCGGCTCATTACCTGATGCTGGAGGGGAGCTTGCATCGGAAGATGCTGTCAGGGCTCCTCGCGAGATGCGTAACCGAGGAAGAAGTCCCGAGGATCCTGAAAGAGGTGCATTCTGGAGAATGCGGCAGTCATTCAGGGGAAGGACATTGGAAGCAAGGGTGGTAAGGCAGGGATATTTCTGGCGGACCTTAAGGAAGGATACAGCTGAATTCGCAAGGAGGTGTCAGAAGTGCCAAGTACACGCTCCTCTCCAGCTCTTGCCCGCCCAAAGGCTTCGAAGCATCACGGCGCCATGGCCCTTCGCCATTTGGGGAATGGATCTGGTTGGACCCTTTCCCCCAGCTAGCGGGCAGAGGAGGTTCCTCCTAGTTATGATTGATTACTTCTCCAAATGGCTGGAGATCAAGCCGTTAACCAAGGTAACCTCCCAGGTCATCAGAAACTTCGTTTGGGGGGAAATCATTTGCAGGCACGGATTGCCCCAAGCGATAGTGACGGACAACGGTCCTCAGTTTGCCAGCGAAGAATTCATTAGTTTCTGCACCCAATTGGGAATTGACCTCAGGTTCGCCTCTGTCCATCATCCACAGAGCAATGGCCAGGTGGAGGCGGCAAACAAAGTCATTGTCAACTTGCTCAAAAAGAAGGTGGAAAACCTGAAGGGTAGCTGGGTGGAACAACTCCCTTCCGTCCTGTGGGCCTTGCGAACAACTCCGAACACGGCCACAGGAGAGACCCCCTTCAAGCTCTCTCATGGGTGTGAGGCCGTCCTCCCTGTGGAGTTCGAGGTTCGGTCCCCGAGGGTCACGGCCGCAGCTGAGGGAAGCGAAGCTTGGAGGGTGGAGAATGAGGAAGGGTTGCGCCTCTCATTAGATATGGTGGAAGAGCTGCGGGATGTTGCCGCTATCAGGCAAGAAGAAATAAAACGGCGAATGGCCCGGTACTTCGATAAGCACATCAGAGTCAAGCAATTCGCCGAGGGGGATCTAGTACCGAAAAAGGTCGACGCTGCGGGAAGGTCGGCCGCGGTTGGTAAGCTCAACCCTAGCTGGGAAGGGCCTTACATAGTAGAGAAGGCTCTGGTTAACGGAGGCTATTATCTCCAGGATGCGGAGGGAAGGACCTTGAGTCACACCTGGAATGGTGATGACCTGAAGCGCTTCTACCCGTAGGAGGGAAAGAAGGATTGTAATATTGTAAACAACTATTGCATTTTCAATAAGTTATTTCAGAATGTTGACTATCGCTGAGTGAGCTATCTTTACGTTTTTGTTTTAACTGACTATGACTCCTCGTCTCAGTGATAGGATAGGCCTGGTTGAAGGAATCTTCATCAACACCCCGAGCTCGGCTCGGCCCCAGGTAGACCCGCTGCGCAGGCTCTCATCAAGCTGGCAGGTCCGAAGGCTCGCCTGTGGGGGAAAGGTTGGCTCTTGTGATACTTTGTTCTTAGCCACTTCTACGACACCCCGAGCTCGGCTCGGCCCCAGGTAGACCCGCTGCGCAGGCTCTCGTCTAGCTGGCAGGTCCGAAGGCTCGCCTGTGGGGGAAAGGTTGGCTCTTGTGATACTTTGTTCTTAGCCACTTCTACGACACCCCGAGCTCGGCTCGGCCCCAGGTAGACCCGCTGCGCAGGCTCTCGTCTAGCTGGCAGGTCCGAAGGCTCGCCTGTGGGGGAAAGGTTGGCTCTTGTGATACTTTGTTCTTAGCCACTTCTACGACACCCCGAGCTCGGCTCGGCCCCAGGTAGACCCGCTGCGCAGGCTCTCATCAAGCTGGCAGGTCCGAAGGCTCACCTGTGGGGGAAAGGTTGGCTCTTGTGATACTTTGTTCTTAGCCACTTCTACGACACCCCGAGCTCGGCTCGGCCCCAGGTAGACCCGCTGCGCAGGCTCTCATCTAGCTGGCAGGTCCGAAGGCTCGCCTGTGGGGGAAAGGTTGGCTCTTGTGATACTTTGTTCTTAGCCACTTCTACGACACCCCGAGCTCGGCTCGGCCCCAGGTAGACCCGCTGCGCAGGCTCTCATCTAGCTGGCAGGTCTGAAGGCTCGCCTGTGGGGGAAAGGTTGGCTCTTGTGATACCTTGTTCTTAGCCACTTCTACGACACCCCGAGCTCGGCTCGGCCCCAGGTAGACCCGCTGTGCAGGCTCTCATCTAGCTGGCAGGTCCGAAGGCTCGCCTGTGGGGGAAAGGTTGGCTCTTGTGATACTTTGTTCTTAGCCACTTCTACGACACCCCGAGCTCGGCTCGGCCCCAGGTAGACCCGCTGCGCAGGCTCTCATCAAGCTGGCAGGTCCGAAGGCTCGCCTGTGGGGGAAAGGTTGGCTCTTGTAATACTTTGTTCTTAGCCCCTTCTATGACACCCCGAGCTCGGCTCGGCCCCAGGTAGACCCGCTGCGCAGGCTCTCATCAAGCTGGCAGGTCCGAAGGCTCGCCTGCGGGGGATAGGTGAAGTCCTTGACTTTTTGATCCTTGGTTCTTGGTTGGTAGTTACTACGTTACAACGAGCTCGGCTCGAACCCCGGTAGACCCGCTGCGCAGGCTCCCATATAAGCTAGTAGGTCCGACGGCTCGCCGGTGGGGTAGGGGTTTAATTGGTTGGAAAAATACGGGGGAAGGGCCCTGACCTAGACTGAAGGCAAGGCCCTAAAGGTCTCGGCCAGTAAGGGTCTCGCCCCAAAGGCCTCGGCCAGTAAGGGTCTCGGCTCAAAGGTCGCGGCCAGTAAAGGTCTCGGTCGAAGGGGGGGTTCTCGCAAAAGGAGGCTCCCGGCAGACCTGGGCAGGACGACTTAATCAACGGCGCAAGGTTCCCGCCTAACTGATATCTAAGGAAGGTCACCCTAAAGAGACTAAGGGTCTCGGCGGGAGCTCGCGCGGAAGCCGTTCGGCAGAGTAATATACGTTTTAAAACACAATGACAGTGAAAAATGAAGCATTACTTTATATAAAGTTAATTACAGAAGTGAGGAGCTTCTCGCTCATTACAAAAGGGTATTCAAAATAAAAGACACCTTAAGGGGACGCGCTGTAATCCCCACTGGTGCTCTCGCTGGAGTCATCGCCAGAGCCCTCTTCGGATGTCTCGCCAACGGCGGTAGAAGACCTCGGGGCGTCTGAGAGAGGCGAGTCCGGCGCGCCCGGGGGTTTGGGAACTGGGTCGTAGAGCCAAGGCAGAAGTTGGCGAGCGTCGATGGTCGCGCCGTCCTCCCGGAGCAGCTCGACGTCTCGCAGCGTCTCGAGCGTCAGCTTGACGGTCGCCTGAGCGTTGGCTTGAAGCAGCTTGTCCACGTCATACTCCGAGAGGTAACGACTCCGCAGCCTCGCATCTAGCTCCGGAGGCGGGACCTTCGCCAGCTCTGCGCGGAGCTGTTCCCTCAGGAGGACGCTCTCGCAGCGCGCGTTGGCCAGCTCTGCGCGAAGCTCCCTGACTTGGGCAGAATCCTGCAAAAGGATTAAAAGAATTCAGTCTAGACACATTACATAGTGGTAACTTCGGGGGAGCGGGGGCAAGGGTTCAGGAGGATCTCGCCTACCTCGGTCGCGGGGCGCAGAGACAGCGCCAGTCTAGCATCCGCGAGCTCCTGTTGAGCTCTCGCGAGTTCTTCTTCCGCGGCGTGCGCGCGAGCCACCGCGTCCTCCCTCGCCTTGCGCATATCAGTGAAGTTCTTGTCAATGGTGATACTTCGACGCGCACACATATGCGTGAGCTCGAACGCGCGCAATAGGGCCCGGGTGGCGTCGAAGGCTAGAAGGCGGGTGGACATCTGGTCAAACACGCCGGCATCCTCCCGGCTGTAGAGACCATACCCAAGCGAGAAGGCCTCGCCGGTCACATTCTCCCCCTCCGCCCATCTGGGAAGGAGGGTCGAAACCCTGATCGAGTTTGAATCGGGGTCCCATTCCATCTGAGGCTTCCCCTCCGAGTCGGCGTATCTAACGCCGAAGCCAAAGTTCCGGTGCCCTCTCGGCACCTCCGGGGGCGGGACGCTGGCGGAGGTTTCGGCGGCGACCACTTCTCCACCAGCCTCGCTTGCGGCCGATATATTCCTGGCGGAAGCCTCGGCACGGCTCTTAGCGGCGGCATCCATCTCGCTGGCCATCTGAAGGATCGCTTCAAAGGACCTGCCCTCGGGAGGAGGTTGGACGGGCGAGACCGCCAACGATTTTCCCTTCTCGGCGGCAGAAGGCTTGGGCCTCTTCAGCGCGCGGAGAGGAGGAAGGGTGGCCTTTCGCTTCTTGGCCGGTGGCGGCATGGAAGGAGCTGGATCTTCTCGGCAGGCGCTGGCGCTAGCTTCCGCGAGCGCAAGGGAGCCTCTCGCCGCCAGACCCTCAACAACCCGGCCTTCAGCGAAGGGTTGGCGCAGAGGGACCTCCCGCTCTCCTGCAAAGTTAAAACGCTTTAGCACTTCAGCGCAAGAAAATCTTTGACAAAAAAGGGAATCTGAGGCGAGACCGTACCTTTGCCCGAGTGAACAAGTGGGAGGGAGTCGACGTCCCGCCGAAGATAGGGGACGTCGAACTCCTTGGTCCCGAAGAATTCCAGGATTGCGCTCTCGCGCGATCCCAGAGCGGGCGGCTTGTAGGCAGCGTCTTCATACTGGACGGGCTGAAGCGGGACGTTGCCGAAGTCCCCGCTGACGTAAACGAACTTCTCGCCCCAATGGTGGTGCTTGTTGGCGAGACCGGTAACCTCGAGCTGTTGTCCAGAGAAGAAAACTACCCCCCCCCCCTTGGCACGGAAGTTGAATAGCTTCCGGAAGATGGGCAGGCTAAACTCGATCCTCTCGGATCGCATATAGCATATGAATACTATAAGTATCGCGACTGAGTTCGGGTTTAGCTGGGCGGGAACCACCCCATAATAGCGGAGAGCTAGCCGAACCTCCGGCCAAAGGGGGAGGCGGAAGCCCACCTCGAAATGCTCGAGGGGGATGGCAAGCTCTCCCGCCCCGGGAGTATTCACCCTATCGTGATTCCCCGGGTTCCGCGCCGAGAAGCCGGCGGGAACGTAGCGGTCGACGATCATGTTGTATTCGTCGAGGGTGAGCTTGCAGGAAGGGAAGAGGTGTTTCTGGAAGGCTTCCGCACAATGGGCGCGACCCTTGTTCTCGCCAGGCATGGCTAGTTCGTGAGTAAGAGCGAGAGCTGGAGGGGGTCGAAGCGGAAGCAGGAACGCGAGAGCACGGAGGGAAGGCTGAGGTTCCGGATCGAAGAAGTAAATGCGGTTGGTAGACTTCTCTATTTATAGGGAATCGTAATCATCATGAGTTCATCCGGCAGAGAGAGAAAGTGACAGCGGAGTACAGCTGTCAGAATCCGGGCTAACGACGCCTCGGTTCTCCCCTCAGGATGACAGCGGTCAACGGTCGCTTCGGGTTTCGACGCGACTACCTGGATTAGCGCAAGCCTCCTAGATTGGCGCAAGCCTCCTAGACCGGCGCAAGCCTCCTAGATTGGCGCAAGCCTCCTAGACCGGCGCAAGCCTCCTAGGTTAACGCAAACCTCCTAGATCAGCGCAAGCATCCTAGATTGGTGTAAGCGTCTTAATTAGAAGCGGGATTCTCGCAGAGCGATAAAAAGAAAAAGGAAAAGAGAGACATGAGTAGAAGCGGGATTCTCGCTAGCGCAAGCTGGATAAAACTTAATTAGTAATAATGTTTATTACAGACATTGAAAAAGAAAAAAAGAAGAAAAAAGAGATACATCGAGATTCAGAGCGTGAAGGCTAGTAGGGCTTCCAGCTCCATCGTCCCCGTTCTCGCCGCCTAGTTCTTGGGGGCGCCAACGGGTTGAAGTAAGACGATAGCGTGGTACACCCAAGGTTGATCCGCCTGGCGTAATCCCGGATCTGCGAGATGCACCTCCCTGGCGAAGACTCGGCGGAAGGCCCGCGCGGGCAATCAGTCTCGCCCAAGAAGAAATCCCGCTCTAGAGCCTCCAGCCTTTGCTCCACAGATTCGCGGAATGCTTTCGCCGCGGCAGTATGGGCACGGTCTCGCCGGACAAGCTTGGCCAGGATGACCGAGATCTTCCTCCGTCTCCCCTTCGCGCTCCCAGCACTGTTCAGGGTTTCCTCTATCTCGCCAGACGAAGGGAGGGGGGACTCTTCATCCTCTTCTTCCTCGTCTTCTTCTTCTTCTTCTCCTTCCTCATTGACTCCCGACCGCAAGCCAGGATCACCTGCGGAAGAAACACACGAGAATTTTGGTCAAGGCATGACAATCGACAGTCCAGAAAAGTTTTCGCATACCTGCGGCTGGGCGAGAACCGTCAACCAAAGTTGGACGAGAAGGCCCGGCCCCTCCGTTGGTTCCATAAAGGAGGTGAAGAGGCTTGCCCAGCCCCGGGCGGAAGGGCTCGCGCACGATGATCCCGGCCTGGCCGGAAGCATGAGGGGAGTTGTCTTCTCTCAAGGGACGATCAACATCCTTGAGAGTAGCGGAAGGTTCAGAAGCCGCCCCTCCCGCCTGCAGGATAGGATTGGCCACCGCGGGAGGCACTTCGACGGTTCTCGCTTCATCTTCCCGGGTGGTTAGACCCGGGTCGGCGGGAGCTGGCACTGCGAGAAGACGGTTCAGAAAAGAAAGGGTCGGGTTGAAATATTGACAAGGGAAAATGTACCTATCGTTCCGGTCTCGGCTGGAGGAATCCTCTTCGAGACCCGTGTTTGGTCCTCTGGGGGATGAGCGGGTAGGTTCGAAGAGCTGGGCGGAATTTCGGCGTCATTATTGGGAGCGGACTCCTGCGAAAGCATACTTTAATCATCGAATCCAATGCACAGTCAGCTCGGTAGACACGGGCGAAAGGCTTACCTTCTGTGGGGAAGGATCTCCCGCAGGATTGGGAGTGGGGGAAGGAGGATCCCTGTTCTCGCGAGAAAGGTCCCGCCGGACCGCCTTCGCCCTTTTCTTTTCCTTCTTCTTCAGCTCCGAAGGCCCGGCGGTTGAAGTCTTTTTCGCTAACCATGGAGCCACCGCCGCACAGTTAGCCAAGGCCCGCGCTTGGGCAGCGGCCAATCGGTCTTGGAGGTCTTGCGGAAGCGGTTTGGCAGCACGTTTGGGATGCATGGTAAGTTCGCGCAAAGGTCCCAAGGGGCGAGAGCTCAGTCGTAAAAACAGTATTTCAAGGGCGAGGCATATGGTCGCCTATCGATGCATATTTATAGCCGCAGTAGGACCCACCAAAAGATTCCCCTGGTTAGTTGGCATGTGTCCAGCGAATATTTCGGGGGTTGGACTTGTCTTGTCGAGCGCAGGGCTAGCTCGAAAAGAGCGGGGATTGTGTACAACCCCATATTCGCTGGGAGGGACCCAAAGGCTTCAACAGTCAGGATTGGGTTAGTCTCAGGCTAACCTCGAGTTAACCCTGAGGCATGCTTGTGGAGTTCTCGCCCTATAGGAGCTCTCGCCAAGGGCAGGCGAAAGCTGAGGGAACCAGGGCAGATAGTCGACCTCGCGGCAGGAGAGATCGTCGACCGACCAGGGCAGATGGTCGACCTCTCGGCAGGAGAGATCGTCGAACGACCGAAGCAGAGGGCCTGACCACGGAAGCTTCCGCCTTAGGGCTGGATCCCGCCCAGGGGAGGCGAGAAGGCCCCAGGTAGGCCTTCGGTCGCGATAGTTTAAAGACCGTGAAGAGCGCGAACCTCCCTGGCAAGGGGTCTCGCCAAGGTTGGCCCGGGTGGGGGTCCAGCGAGAGCCTTCTCGGCCAGGGTTCTCGCCAAGTGGGACCACGTGGTAGGGCCCGGCGCTCGTAAAGGGGATTAGTTTATAACGTATATTATCCCGAGGTAAAATTACCCAAATGCCCTTGGAATGACAGCGGGATTTGGCTATTGGCAGACCCCTCAGGGGTATTTCAGTATTTTCAGGTCAAAGGAAGACTATAAAAAGACCCATAGGGGCTCTTTGGAAGGCAGGCTTATCATTTTTTCCTCCCACTCTAGTGCCTTCTGAAGAGCTCCCAGCCCAGCATTTGGCTTTGGAGGGGAATCTCTCAGAGATCTTCCGGGTGTGTGGTGGGACCTCCCAGCTGAGGCTTTGGGTCTGTGTTAGGGCCTTAGCAGCCTGTCAGGGGTCGAGGTTTGAGAGAAGTAGGCATTGACTGCACTTTGGTTCGTGAACATTTGTTGAGGTTATTTTTGGCTTCAACAATCACCATAAGCAGTGAAATTATGTTATCACCATAAGCAGTAAATTCTTCATCTCACCAGTCAACAAATTTCTGCTTTTTTTATTTATAGCAATAAATTTGAGCATTTTAGCAATTAATCGTGAGTATGGGTTGGGTTTCTTCATTCATGTACTGCATTTTATTCAAGGAAAGGTGTTTACACCATACATGAGTAGACCAACATCAAAACTGCAAACACAAATCTATGGCCAGACCACAAAAGACAATTTATGGTGGAGATGTGGAATAGAAATGTTAAACAACCATGTAAGAAATATCCAGAAATGGAATAGAAAAATATTAGCCAACCATGTAAGAAATTTTATGGTGGAGATGTGGAACATAAATGTTAAACAATATCAAACTGCAAACACAAATCTATGGTCTAATAAGCAGAAAAAATTCAATATCGTTGTCATAGAATAAGCAGAAAATATAACATTCAATATAAAACATGTACTTAAAACTAATAAGCAGAAGATATATCAAGTTGTTACTAATAAAATCATATCTTAATTAGAATGGTAGGTTTATATGATATATATCAAGTTTTTATGGTTCTTCGATTAAAACAATGAATGTTGCCAATGATGTGAAGATTGTTCATTAGTTTACAAAATCAAATTGAAGAATGTTGCCAACCATATATCCAATGATGGTCCCATCAATGGCACCTCTGTTCTTCATTTTTGACAAAACAAGTATATCACCTCTATTTTCAAACACATGCAGATGGCTGACCAAAATCAAGCTGGGACATCATCATCGTTGCCAAATCAGAGTGGGTCAGTCCAACGTAAAAGAGGGAGGCCTTTGACTTCGACGATAATGCCTGAGCAGGCTCGAGATTCAACCCGAGAGCGTGTTAGTAATTGACGCCAATCATTAACCACAGAACAATGAAGTGCAGTGAATGCGAGGCGAAGACAATCGCGTGCATCGTTGGCTTTACAACCAACCTTGGAATTCCAACCAACCGAGTCTGAAGATCCAAATCAGCCAGATGAAATTATTGATAATCAACCTGCGCCCAATTCGATAATAGGCTGTCAAAATATAGCAAGAAATAATCATTCGTCCAACAACGTCAGCGTCTTCCGACTCCCACAACCGACAAATTGCCCTCACTGTGCAGCTCGATTATTCCACAAAGAATCAAAAAATTTATGCTGTAAACTTGGCAAAGTAGTTTTACCTCCCATTCCTGTACCCCCGCAGTTGATGGCTCTTTACACTGACCAGACCACAAAAGGGCGCCATTTCAGGAAAAATATTCGTGCATACAATCACGTATTCTCTTTCACATCCATGGGTGTGACGCTTGACGAAACACTCCCGGCATTCAACCAAGGTTTGTACACATTTAGAGCGCATGGGGCTATATATCACAAGATTGGATCTCTTATTCCTACTCCGGGAAACAAACCACGATTTCTGCAGATGTTCATCTACGACACTGAAAATGAAACCTCGCATCGTTTGGAGGAGAGTAATGGACTCGATATAGAAATTTTGAATGAGATCAAATATATCCTTGATGCTCACAACCCGTATGTCATGACTTTTAGACAAATTGCTCAACATCAGCAGTTACAATCGTGTCAACTATTTATTCGTGAACGACGATCTACTGACCGGCAATACATCCTTCCTACCGCATCTCAGGTGGCTGCAATATTGGTGGGTGTAGAAGATTTTGCAGAGTATACCGATAGGGACATCAAAATTCATTCTACAGCAGGACATCTAACTACAGTCAAAGAGTACGCAGGTCATTATGATCCACTTCAATACCCACTTCTACTATCACATGGTACTTTTGGTTGGGATTTAGCTTTTCAGACGGATCAAGGGTTGCGCGTTAGTTGTTGCGACTTCTATGCATGCTTGCTCCAGGTTTTAAAATTTTTCTTATTACTTCAAAACTTCATATATTGAATTTTCAATTTACTATTGTTCGGTCAATTTGTGGCTTGATATAGATACGTTCGAATAATCCATCAATACTCCTTCATGGTGGACGATTGCTTCAACAGTATGTTGTAGATAATTACATTAAGATTGAGACTCAGAAATTGAGATGGATTAGCCTGAATCAAAATAAGATTCGTGCAGAGCTATATCAGGGTTTGCAAGATTGCTTAAATGCTAGCGAAAATGATGCAGGTACATTTACATGCTTATTGATGTTTCTCCCCATACTTAAGTAAATATAGATGTTCATTACCTTCTTTCGTGAAATTCTTTCTGCATAGGAAACATTGGGCGACGAACCGTCCTTCCATCCTCCTTCATTGGAAGCCCTCGGGATATGTATCAGAGGTATCAAGATGCAATGTCAATCGTCCAGCACTATGGCAAACCAGATATATTCTTAACCATGACATGCAATCCAAACTGGAATGAAATAAAAAATGAATTGTATCCAGGACAATTGCCACATGATCGTCCAGATCTCCTTACGAGAATTTTTCGAGCAAAGTATGAAAATTTGAAAGATGAAATCTTCAATAAAGGTATCCTTGGAAAGGTGATCGCGCACGTTCACATCATTGAGTTTCAAAAGAGAGGTCTACCTCACATTCATATGTTAGTTATTTTTGATGCAGAAGATAAATTAAATACTCCAGATGAGTATGATTCGTTGGTCAGCGCTGAGATACCCAATCAAGAGGAGGATCGCCCTTTGTATGATGCAGTTCTAAAACATATGATACATGACCCATGTGGTCACCACAAACCGAATGCCTAGTGCATGAAAAATTTTGGGTGCAGCAAAAGATATCCTAAACCTTTTGCAGAATATACTGTCCAAGGAAATGACTCATATCCAGTATATCGGCATCGACTTGACAATAGTAGAACTATTACAGTTGGTCGTGGAGGAGTTGTTGTGGATAATAGATGGGTCGTACCATATAACCCGTGGTTACTCTTAAAGTATGATTGTCATATCAATGTAGAAATATGTAGTAGTATTAAGAGTATCAAGTATTTGTATAAGTATGTTTACAAGGGACATGATTGCGTGTCATTTGAAGTTCGACCTGCCCCTAATTATGATGAGGTGAGCAAATACGTCGACGGTCGTTGGGTTTGTGCACTCGAGGCTTTATGGAAAATATTTAAGTTTGAAATGACGAGGATGTATCCCTCTGTTTCGAGACTACAAATTCATCTACCAAATCAACATCAGGTTCACTTCGATAGTGACCAAACAATTTCAAGTGTCCTGGCAAATGAGAGGAACTCCAAATCGATGCTGACTGAATTTTTTAGTGTATACAATGACAACCAAGTGGTCGAGAAGTACCTATATAAAGATTTTCCAAAGTACTACAGGTATTTAATTACCGAGCGCAAGTGGATACCGAGAGTATCAACCCAAAGGGTTATTGGTAGGATATATGCAGTCAATCCGATGGAGGGCGAAAGACTTTACTTGCGACTGCAACTCAATCATGTTAAGGGTCCAAAATCATTTGATGACTTAAAGTGTGTGACTGGTATTCAATGTACAATATTTAAACAGGCTGCAGAGCAACACAGACTTCTTGAAGAGGATAATAGCATTCGAGATTGCCTGGCTGAAGCAAGATGTTTTAAAATGCCAATTTCGTTGAGAAGACTTTTTGTAACAATTTTGTTATACTGTGAACCGACCTCTGTACAAGACCTGTGGGATGAAAACTTTGATAGTATGACTGAAGATTATAGCTCAGCAAGCACTTCAAGTAACACTTTTATAAAAGATAAGTTACTTCATGATTTAGATGACATTCTGCAGCAGCATAAGAAAACAGTAACAGATTTTGGTCTGCCGGCCATAAGTGAAGGTTTTGAGGGTTTGCACAATTTCTCCAGCCTAATAGAACATGAACGATCATTCACAATATCTGATGATGACATTAATTCAGTTCACTCATTTAATCCAGAACAACTGTCAGCATTCAACATAATCGGTACAACTATACGAAAGCAACAAAATGCAATGTTTTTCTTAGATGGTCCAGGAGGCACGGGAAAAACATACATTTATCGTGCATTGCTAGCAATTTTCAGAAAGGAAGGGTTCATTATATTAGCAACAGCTTCGTCGGGGATCCCAACAAACTTGCTCCCAGGTGGGAGGACTGCACATTCAAAATTCAAAATACCGATCAGATTTGAAATAATGTCAATATGTAAATTTAATAAGCAGTCTGATTTGCGTGAATTGATACAACAAGCCGGAGCAATTATTTGGGATGAGGCCCCAATGATTCATAAGAAGGCATTTGAGACTGTGGATCGATCTTTCAGGGATGTGCTTGATGTCAATCTGCCCTTTGGTGGCAAAGTTATGATTTTGGGTGGTGATTTCCGTCAGCTAACACCGGTTGTTGTAAATGGAACAAAATCTCAAATTATTAGCGCGAGCATCGTTGAATCGTATCTTTGGACAAATGTTAACATTCTTAGCCTAACTGTGAACATGTGAGCTCATGACGATCCTCATTTCTTAGAGTTCCTGCTGCGCGTGGGTAACGGTGATGAGCCGACTGTGCTAAATGATATGATTCAAATTCCAAACTCCATGGTCATACCTTGGGAAGATGAACGTTCGTTAAATATTTTGATCGATGCAATATTTCCCGAGCTATGTTCCCCAACTGATGTCAGATATATGGAAAGCAGAGCAATAATAACACCTTTAAATGAGGATGTCAACAGAATAAATGAAAAATGTCTTGAAATATATCCGGGGGAATGCAAAACATACTACTCTTTTGACTCTGTTGTGGATGACACCCGTAATTTATATTTACCAGAATTCTTAAATTCAATAAATCCGGGAAATCTACCACCTCATGAGCTAAATCTCAAGAAAGGTTCACCGATAATGCTGATTAGAAACATTGATCCAAAAATTGGGTTGTGCAACGGAACAAGACTTACATGTGTAACATTTTCAAGAAATGTTATTGAAGCTGAAATATTGAGCGGAGAATTTAAAGGGCACAGAGTATTTCTACCACGAATTCCCTTAAAGAGTGCAGAAGATGTTAAACTGCCGTTTGAGCTCACCCGTAAGCAATTCCCAATACGTTTGACCTATGCTATGACCATTAACAAATCACAGGGCCAAACAATTTCAAATGTTGGAGTATATTTACCGAATGATGTTTTTAGCCATGGTCAACTATATGTGGCATTGTCAAGGGGAGTTTCTGCAAAAAGCACCAAAGTGATGATTAAAAATGGTACATTGGACGAGCGGGAAGGCGTATGCACTAGAAATGTTGTGTTCAAGGAAATATTCACAAAATTACATGCATCAAGCCAAATTACATAGATTGTATGAATCAATGTAACTTTTGAAATATTTATGTGTTTTATTGTTTTATTACATACCTCAAGCCAAATTACAAGCATCAAGCCAAATTATATGTATGAATTTGCTCCATGAAATGTATTACTCAAATTGCTCTTTAATACTGATTGTTGCAAGAATTGTTTGTACTTGAAATATTTCACAACCATTATCTCTAACTTATGTTGAAAATTAGGCAAATTTTTCCAAGCATTACTCGATGTCGCATCATAAAGATAAAATGTGTATGCAACTTACTTCTTTTCTCTTTCTAGATTTTTTTACTACGCTACAGTTACATGTTATAACACATTGAATTATATTTTTGGTAGATGGCATGCCCGATAGCATCGAAGAATATTACAGAGATAAAGACAACAATTTACCACTACCATATCACTTAAGGCCTAAACCGGAGTACAATGGGCTCCAAAAGATTATATAAGGGAAGAGCTTCAAAGGCCATGGTATAACATTTATATGCCATAATACCCTCATTTCTCCTACCTCACTCCAAATATTTTTGGACTTTTTGGTCATTACACATTGCAGGCATTGATATAAAAAAGGATATCTTTATTATAGCTGACATTGCTCATTACACATTGCAGGCATTGATATAAAAAGTATATCTTTATTATAGCTGACATCCCTGCTATCCCGCAAGCACGCTTTCCCACGCCCCCATGCCCTCCGGCCAGAAATTGCTGGCTTTCTCCTCTGCTACACGCCACCGGAACCAAACTCTCCGGCCAGAAATTGCTGGCTTTCTCCTCTGCTACACGCCACCGCAACCAAACTCATGCTTTCTCCTCTGTATAATAAACTCAGCAGAAAGCACCCCTGCTTTCTCCTCTCTTCCTCCACCGCAGTCGTGCTATCGCGCCAGTCCTGCTAGCACGCATACGCTCATCTTCAGTTTCCCCATAATTTCTCCCGCCTCAAATCCTGATATAGCTCCTCCTTCATCAACAGATTTTCTCTTCCATCGGCAGAGCATCTCCTCCACGGTGCCTCAACCAAACTCCTCACGGAAAGCACGCATACGCTCATCTTCAGTTTTGATATCCCTATTGTTGATGAAATTAAAGCAGGAAAATATTGCTGGCCAGTATTCCGGTGGCAGAGATTCCTTTTTTCTATTACTCCCATCTGATTTCAGAAAGTTTTGTGTTTTTTTTCAATTTTTGTCCTGCAGCTACTCTCTAATAATTTATGTGTTCCTCTAAACATTTCTGTGTTCCACTTAACTATGTTCCTCTAAACATTTCACTAAACATTTTTACAGTGTTCACAACCGATAATTTTTGCATGCTCTTAAGGTGTTTGATCGTTAGAGGAAGCAGTGTTCACTGCCGGTTCATTTACAGTGTTAACTGCATGTTCTTTACACTGTTTAGGAGTTTTACAGTTAAGACTGACAAAAAGCCAGTTTGCAATCAGTATTGGTTAATGAAATCAGTTGGGTAATCAGATTGTCATTTTTAAAGGAGATTGCAGTCCTTGAGAACCTCCTTGATAATCAGTTGGGTAATTAGTGTTTTCTCTCTGCTTTAGTTTTCTCTTTTTTTCTACGCCTCACCGCAAGTGCTTCTCCTCCATTGACTTCATCGCCGGCAACCTCCTTCCCGTCAGGTCCTTCTCACCCGGTGCTCTGTGATTCTCACTCGGCTTCTCACCCGGTGCTCTGTCCTTTTACTTAGTGCTTCATTTTCGGCTACTGGATCTCCTTTGCTTCCCGATTTTCGATTTAGGGTTTGATTTTTGCACGACTGATTGATATTTTAAAATCCTGTTTTTCATACTTTTGGTTTGATTTCTTTTGTTTTTTTAATTCTTATTTTCATACTTTTGCTCCTGCTAAAGCAAGAGGGAGGGCCTGCCTTGGAAAATATCAAACAAAAGGCTCTCATTTTCCCCATCTTTCTTATTATTTTTGAAAATTGTGCTCTCCATGATGTTACAAATAATGCAGCTTATGATGTCTCAATTGTTCTAAATTGAATTTATTGAAGATGGGTTTGTAGGTCTCGATTCTTATGCTAACATAGCTTTTAACTTGATTATAACTTGCTGAGAAGATAAGAATGCCTATAGCAGTTAGAGATGGGTTCTCTTATTTTTTTCTCTGTACAGTTCAGCTATGGATGAAGCTGCTTTGTTTAATTAAAACCCCCGATTAGGCTGACCTCCTCCTCTCTAATTTGGTTTTTAGATTTCTGCCTTTCTTTCCTGGCTTGGGGCTCACTTCTTCGCGGCAAAGGTATGAGCTAGACACCTTCACCTTCTCCATTCTTGCTTTGTTCAAGTGCATTTTATCGATTTCCTGTTCAGCAATGTTCAAGTGCTTAGTTTGATGTGTGCAATGTTTAGCAATGTTCTGATCTTCGAACAAGAATATTACTAATGATTTGCTGTTTTAAATGTTTGATAATAAGCTTTTAAAATTACTAACATTGTGAGAAATGTTACTAACGATTTACTGTTTCTAAAATTACTAGCTATGCGAGCAATGTTCAGCAATCTTCTAAATGTTTGAGAATAAAATTTTTAACAAATTAGCAATTTCCTGATCTTCAACAAATTAGCAATGTTCTAAATTTTCAACATATTAGCAATGTTCTAAATTTTCAACAAATTAGCAATGTTCTAATCTTCTAAATGTTCTGATGTGAGCAATGTTCATCAAATTTTCTAAATGTTTGATAAAACAATTTAGACCAATTTAGACAGATTAGCTACTTAAATCGTGTTCGTCGAGAATGGGTTATTATGTTGAAAATTTCTCTTGCTATAAAATGCAGTGTAAATGCTGCTTATTAAGGGCTGTATATAATTTTGTTATCACCATAAGCAGTGAAATTATGTTATCACCATAAGCAGTAAATTCTTCATCTCACCAGTCAACAAATTTCTGCTTTTTTATTTATAGCAATAAATTTGAGCATTTTAGAAATTAATCGTGAGTATGGGTTGGGTTTCTTCATTCATGTACTGCATTTTATTCAAGGAAAAGGTGTTTACACCATACATGAGTAGACCAACATCAAAACTGCAAACACAAATCTATGGCCAGACCACAAAAGACAATTTATGGTGGAGATGTGGAATAGAAATGTTAAACAACCATGTAAGAAATATCCAGAAATGGAATAGAAAAATATTAGCCAACCATGTAAGAAATTTTATGGTGGAGATGTGGAACATAAATGTTAAACAATATCAAACTGCAAACACAAATCTATGGTCTAATAAGCAGAAAAAATTCAATATCGTTGTCATAGAATAAGCAGAAAATATAACATTCAATATAAAACATGTACTTAAAACTAATAAGCAGAAGATATATCAAGTTGTTACTAATAAAATCATATCTTAATTAGAATGGTAGGTTTATATGATATATATCAAGTTTTTATGGTTCTTCGATTAAAACAATGAATGTTGCCAATGATGTGAAGATTGTTCATTAGTTTACAAAATCAAATTGAAGAATGTTGCCAACCATATATCCAATGATGGTCCCATCAATGGCACCTCTGTTCTTCATTTTTGACAAAACAAGTATATCACCTCTATTTTCAAACACATGCAGATGGCTGACCAAAATCAAGCTGGGACATCATCATCGTTGCCAAATCAGAGTGGGTCAGTCCAACGTAAAAGAGGGAGGCCTTCGACTTCGACGATAACGCCTGAGCAGGCTCGAGATTCAACCCGAGAGCGTGTTAGTAATTGACGCCAATCATTAACCACAGAACAACGAAGTGCAGTGAATGCGAGGCGAAGACAATCACGTGCATCGTTGGCTTTACAACCAACCTTGGAATTCCAACCAACCGAGTCTGAAGATCCAAATCAGCCAGATGAAATTATTGATAATCAACGTGCGCCCAATTCGATAATAGGCCGTCAAAATATAACAAGAAATAATCATTCGTCCAACAACGTCAGCGTCTTCCGACTCCCACAACCGACAAATTGCCCTCACTGTGCAGCTCGATTATTCCACAAAGAATCAAAAAATTTATGTTGTAAACTTGGCAAAGTAGTTTTACCTCCCATTCCTGTACCCCCGCAGTTGATGGCTCTTTACACTGACCAGACCACGAAAGGGCGCCATTTCAGGAAAAATATTCGTGCATACAATCACGTATTCTCTTTCACATCCATGGGTGTGACGCTTGACGAAACACTCCCGGCATTCAACCAAGGTTTGTACACATTTAGAGCGCATGGGGCTATATATCACAAGATTGGATCTCTTATTCCTACTCCGGGAAACAAACCACGATTTCTACAGATGTTCATCTACGACACTGAAAATGAAACCTCGCATCGTTTGGAGGAGAGTAATGGACTCGATATAGAAATTTTGAATGAGATCAAATATATCCTTGATGCTCACAACCCGTATGTCATGACTTTCAGACAAATTGCTCAACATCAGCAGTTACAATCGTGTCAACTACTTATTCGTGAACGACGATCTACTGACCGGACAATACATCCTTCCTACCGCATCTCAGGTGGCTGCAATATTGGTGGGTGTAGACGATTTTGCAGAGTCTACCGATAGGGACATCAAAATTCATTCTACAGCAGGACATCTAACTACAGTCAAAGAGTACGCAGGTCATTATGATCCACTTCAATACCCACTTCTACTATCACATGGTACTTTTGGTTGGGATTTAGCTTTTCAGACGGATCAAGGGTTGCGCGTTAGTTGTTGCGACTTCTATGCATGCTTGCTCCAGGTTTTAAAATTTTTCTTATTACTTCAAAACTTCATATATTGAATTTTCAATTTACTATTGTTCGGTCAATTTGTGGCTTGATATAGATACGTTCGAATAATCCATCAATACTCCTTCATGGTGGACGATTGCTTCAACAGTATGTTGTAGATAATTACATTAAGATTGAGACTCAGAAATTGAGATGGATTAGCCTGAATCAAAATAAGATTCGTGCAGAGCTATATCAGGGTTTGCAAGATTGCTTAAATGCTAGCGAAAATGATGCAGGTACATTCACATGCTTATTGATGTTTCTCCCCATACTTAAGTAAATATAGATGTTCATTACCTTCTTTCGTGAAATTCTTTCTGCATAGGAAACATTGGGCGACGAACCGTCCTTTCATCCTCCTTCATTGGAAGCCCTCGGGATATGTATCAGAGGTATCAAGATGCAATGTCAATCGTCCAGCACTATGGCAAACCAGATATATTCTTAACCATGACATGCAATCCAAACTGGAATGAAATAAAAAATGAATTGTATCCAGGACAATTGCCACATGATCGTCCAGATCTCCTTACGAGAATTTTTCGAGCAAAGTATGAAAATTTGAAAGATGAAATCTTCAATAAAGGTATCCTTGGAAAGGTGATCGCGCACGTTCACATCATTGAGTTTCAAAAGAGAGGTCTACCTCACATTCATATGTTAGTTATTTTTGATGCAGAAGATAAATTAAATACTCCAGATGAGTATGATTCGTTGGTCAGCGCTGAGATACCCAATCAAGAGGAGGATCGCCCTTTGTATGATGCAGTTCTAAAACATATGATACATGACCCATGTGGTCACCACAAACCGAATGCCCAGTGCATGAAAAATTTTGGGTGCAGCAAAAGATATCCTAAACCTTTTGCAGAATATACTGTCCAAGGAAATGACTCATATCCAGTATATCGGCGTCGACTTGACAATAGTAGAACTATTACAGTTGGTCGTGGAGGAGTTGTTGTGGATAATAGATGGGTCGTACCATATAACCCGTGGTTACTCTTAAAGTATGATTGTCATATCAATGTAGAAATATGTAGTAGTATTAAGAGTATCAAGTATTTGTATAAGTATGTTTACAAGGGACATGATTGCGTGTCATTTGAAGTTCGACCTGCCCCTAATTATGATGAGGTGAGCAAATACGTCGACGGTCGTTGGGTTTGTGCACTCGAGGCTTTATGGAAAATATTTAAGTTTGAAATGACGAGGATGTATCCCTCTGTTTCGAGACTACAAATTCATCTACCAAATCAACATCAGGTTCACTTCGATAGTGACCAAACAATTTCAAGTGTCCTGGCAAATGAGAGGAACTCCAAATCGATGCTGACTGAATTTTTTAGTGTATACAATGACAACCAAGTGGTCGAGAAGTACCTATATAAAGATTTTCCAAAGTACTACAGGTATTTAATTACCGAGCGCAAGTGGATACCGAGAGTATCAACCCAAAGGGTTATTGGTAGGATATATACAGTCAATCCGATGGAAGGCGAAAGATTTTACTTGCGACTGCTACTCAATCATGTTAAGGGTCCAAAATCATTTGATGACTTAAAGTGTGTGACTGGTATTCAATGTACAATATTTAAACAGGCTGCAGAGCGACACAGACTTCTTGAAGAGGATAATAGCATTCGAGATTGCCTGGCTGAAGCAAGATGTTTTAAAATGCCAATTTCGTTGAGAAGACTTTTTGCAACAATTTTGTTATACTGTGAACCGACCTCTGTACAAGACCTGTGGGATGAAAACTTTGATAGTATGACTGAAGATTATAGCTCAGCAAGCACTTCAAGTAACACTTTTATAAAAGATAAGTTACTTCATGATTTAGATGACATTCTGCAGCAGCATAAGAAAACAGTAACAGATTTTGGTCTGCCGGCCATAAGTGAAGGTTTTGAGGGTTTGCACAATTTCTCCAGCCTAATAGAACATGAACGATCATTCACAATATCTGATGATGACATTAATTCAGTTCACTCATTTAATCCAGAACAACTGTCAGCATTCAACATAATCGGTACAACTATACGAAAGCAACAAAATGCAATGTTTTTCTTAGATGGTCCAGGAGGCACGGGAAAAACATACATTTATCGTGCATTGCTAGCAACTTTCAGAAAGGAAGGGTTCATTATATTAGCAACAGCTTCGTCGGGGATCGCAGCAAACTTGCTCCCAGGTGGGAGGACTGCACATTCAAAATTCAAAATACCGATCAGATTTGAAATAATGTCAACATGTAAATTTAATAAGCAGTCTGATTTGCGTGAATTGATACAACAAGCCGGAGCAATTATTTGGGATGAGGCCCCAATGATTCATAAGAAGGCATTTGAGACTGTGGATCGATCTTTCAGGGATGTGCTTGATGTCAATCTGCCCTTTGGTGGCAAAGTTATGATTTTGGGTGGTGATTTCCGTCAGCTAACACCGGTTGTTGTAAATGGAACAAAATATCAAATTATTAGCGCGAGCATCGTTGAATCGTATCTTTGGACAAATGTTAACATTCTTAGCCTAACTGTGAACATGTGAGCTCATGACGATCCTCATTTCTTAGAGTTCCTGCTGCGCGTGGGTAACGGTGATGAGCCGACTGTGCTAAATGATATGATTCAAATTCCAAACTCCATGGTCATACCTTGGGAAGATGAACGTTCGTTAAATATTTTGATCGATGCAATATTTCCCGAGCTATGTTCCCCAACTGATGTCAGATATATGGAAAGCAGAGCAATAATAACACCTTTAAATGAGGATGTCAACAGAATAAATGAAAAATGTCTTGAAATATATCCGGGGGAATGCAAAACATACTACTCTTTTGACTCTGTTGTGGATGACACCCGTAATTTATATTTACCAGAATTCTTAAATTCAATAAATCCGGGAAATCTACCACCTCATGAGCTAAATCTCAAGAAAGGTTCACCGATAATGCTGATTAGAAACATTGATCCAAAAATTGGGTTGTGCAACGGAACAAGACTTACATGTGTAACATTTTCAAGAAATGTTATTGAAGCTGAAATATTGAGCGGAGAATTTAAAGGGCACAGAGTATTTCTACCACGAATTCCCTTAAAGAGTGCAGAAGATGTTAAACTGCCGTTTGAGCTCACCCGTAAGCAATTCCCAATACGTTTGACCTATGCTCTGACCATCAACAAATCACAGGGCCAAACAATTTCAAATGTTGGAGTATATTTACCGAATGATGTTTTTAGCCATGGTCAACTATATGTGGCATTGTCAAGGGGAGTTTCTGCAAAAAGCACCAAAGTGATGATTAAAAATGGTACATTGGACGAGCGGGAAGGCGTATGCACTAGAAATGTTGTGTTCAAGGAAATATTCACAAAATTACATGCATCAAGCCAAATTACATAGATTGTATGAATCAATGTAACTTTTGAAATATTTATGTGTTTTATTGTTTTATTACATACCTCAAGCCAAATTACAAGCATCAAGCCAAATTATATGTATGAATTTGCTCCATGAAATGTATTACTCAAATTGCTCTTTAATGCTGATTGTTGCAAGAATTGTTTGTACTTGAAATATTTCACAACCATTATCTCTAACTTATGTTGAAAATTAGGCAAATTTTTCCAAGCATTACTCGATGTCGCATCATAAAGATAAAATGTGTAAGCAGCTTACTTCTTTTCTCTTTCTAGATTTTTTTACTACGCTACAGTTACATGTTATAACACATTGAATTATATTTTTGGTAGATGGCATGCTCGATAGCATCGAAGAATATTACAGAGATAAAGACGGCAATTTACCACTACCATATCACTTAAGGCCTAAACCGGAGTACAATGGGCTCCAAAAGATTATATAAGGGAAGAGCTTCAAAGGCCATGGTGTAACATTTATATGCCATAATACCCTCATTTCTCCTACCTCACTCCAAATATTTTTGGACTTTTTGGTCATTACACATTGCAGGCATTGATATAAAAAAGGATATCTTTATTATAGCTGACATTGGTCATTACACATTGCAGGCATTGATATAAAAAGTATATCTTTATTATAGCTGACATCCCTGCTATCCCGCAAGCACGCTTTCCCACTCCCCCATGCCCTCCGGCCAGAAATTGCTGGCTTTCTCCTCTGCTACACGCCACCGGAACCAAACTCTCCGGCCAGAAATTGCTGGCTTTCTCCTCTGCTACACGCCACCGCAACCAAACTCATGCTTTCTCCTCTGTATAATAAACTCAGCAGAAAGCACCCCTGCTTTCTCCTCTCTTCCTCCACCGCAGTCGTGCTATCGCGCCAGTCCTGCTAGCACGCATACGCTCATCTTCAGTTTCCCCATAATTTCTCCCGCCTCAAATCCTGATATAGCTCCTCCTTCATCAACAGATTTTCTCTTCCATCGGCAGAGCATCTCCTCCACGGTGCCTCAACCAAACTCCTCACGGAAAGCACGCATACGCTCATCTTCAGTTTTGATATCCCTATTGTTGATGAAATTAAAGCAGGAAAATATTGCTGGCCAGTATTCCGGTGGCAGAGATTCCTTTTTTCTATTACTCCCATCTGATTTCAGAAAGTTTTGTGTTTTTTTTCAATTTTTGTCCTGCAGCTACTCTCTAATAATTTATGTGTTCCTCTAAACATTTCTGTGTTCCACTTAACTATGTTCCTCTAAACATTTCACTAAACATTTTTACAGTGTTCACAACCGATAATTTTTGCATGCTCTTAAGGTGTTTGATCGTTAGAGGAAGCAGTGTTCACTGCCGGTTCATTTACAGTGTTAACTGCATGTTCTTTACACTGTTTAGGAGTTTTACAGTTAAGACTGACAAAAAGCCAGTTTGGTAATCAGTTTTGGTTAATGAAATCAGTTGGGTAATCAGATTGTCATTTTTTAAGGAGATTGCAGTCCTTGAGAACCTCCTTGATAATCAGTTGGGTAATTAGTGTTTTCTCTCTGCTTTAGTTTTCTCTTTTTTTCTACGCCTCACCGCAAGTGCTTCTCCTCCATTGACTTCCTCGCCGGCAACCTCCTTCCCGTCAGGTCCTTCTCACCCGGCGCTCTGTGATTCTCACCCGGCTTCTCACCCGGCGCTCTGTCCTTTTACTTAGGGCTTCATTTTCGGCTACTGGATCTCCTTCGCTTCCCGATTTTCGATTTAGGGTTTGATTTTTGCACGACTGATTGATATTTTAAAATCCTGTTTTTCATACTTTTGGTTTGATTTCTTTTGTTTTTTTAATTCTTATTTTCATACTTTTGCTCCTGCTAAAGCAAGAGGGAGGGCCTGCCTTGGAAAATATCAAACAAAAGGCTCTCATTTTCCCCATCTTTCTTATTATTTTTGAAAATTGTGCTCTCCATGATGTTACAAATAATGCAGCTTATGATGTCTCAATTGTTCTAAATTGAATTTATTGAAGATGGGTTTGTAGGTCTCGATTCTTATGCTAACATAGCTTTTAACTTGATTATAACTTGCTGAGAAGATAAGAATGCCTATAGCAGTTAGAGATGGGTTCTCTTATTTTTTTCTCTGTACAGTTCAGCTATGGATGAAGCTGCTTTGTTTAATTAAAACCCCCGATTAGGCTGACCTCCTCCTCTCTAATTTGGTTTTTAGATTTCTGCCTTTCTTTCCTGGCTTGGGGCTCACTTCTTCGCGGCAAAGGTATGAGCTAGACACCTTCACCTTCTCCATTCTTGCTTTGTTCAAGTGCATTTTATCGATTTCCTGTTCAGCAATGTTCAAGTGCTTAGTTTGATGTGTGCAATGTTTAGCAATGTTCTGATCTTCGAACAAGAATATTACTAATGATTTGCTGTTTTAAATGTTTGATAATAAGCTTTTAAAATTACTAACATTGTGAGAAATGTTACTAACGATTTACTGTTTCTAAAATTACTAGCTATGCGAGCAATGTTCAGCAATCTTCTAAATGTTTGAGAATAAAATTTTTAACAAATTAGCAATTTCCTGATCTTCAACAAATTAGCAATGTTCTAAATTTTCAACATATTAGCAATGTTCTAAATTTTCAACAAATTAGCAATGTTCTAATCTTCTAAATGTTCTGATGTGAGCAATGTTCATCAATTTTCTAAATGTTTGATAAAACAATTTAGACCAATTTAGACAGATTAGCTACTTAAATCGTGTTCGTCGAGAATGGGTTATTATGTTGAAAATTTCTCTTGCTATAAAATGCAGTGTAAATGCTGCTTATTAAGGGCTGTATATAATTTTGTTATCACCATAAGCAGTGAAATTATGTTATCACCATAAGCAGTAAATTCTTCATCTCACCAGTCAACAAATTTCTGCTTTTTTTATTTATAGCAATAAATTTGAGCATTTTAGCAATTAATCGTGAGTATGGGTTGGGTTTCTTCATTCATGTACTGCATTTTATTCAAGGAAAGGTGTTTACACCATACATGAGTAGACCAACATCAAAACTGCAAACACAAATCTATGGCCAGACCACAAAAGACAATTTATGGTGGAGATGTGGAATAGAAATGTTAAACAACCATGTAAGAAATATCCAGAAATGGAATAGAAAAATATTAGCCAACCATGTAAGAAATTTTATGGTGGAGATGTGGAACATAAATGTTAAACAATATCAAACTGCAAACACAAATCTATGGTCTAATAAGCAGAAAAAATTCAATATCGTTGTCATAGAATAAGCAGAAAATATAACATTCAATATAAAACATGTACTTAAAACTAATAAGCAGAAGATATATCAAGTTGTTACTAATAAAATCATATCTTAATTAGAATGGTAGGTTTATATGATATATATCAAGTTTTTATGGTTCTTCGATTAAAACAATGAATGTTGCCAATGATGTGAAGATTGTTCATTAGTTTACAAAATCAAATTGAAGAATGTTGCCAACCATATATCCAATGATGGTCCCATCAATGGCACCTCTGTTCTTCATTTTTGACAAAACAAGTATATCACCTCTATTTTCAAACACATGCAGATGGCTGACCAAAATCAAGCTGGGACATCATCATCGTTGCCAAATCAGAGTGGGTCAGTCCAACGTAAAAGAGGGAGGCCTTCGACTTCGACGATAATGCCTGAGCAGGCTCGAGATTCAACCCGAGAGCGTGTTAGTAATTGGCGCCAATCATTAACCACAGAACAACGAAGTGCAGTGAATGCGAGGCGAAGACAATCACGTGCATCGTTGGCTTTACAACCAACCTTGGAATTCCAACCAACCGAGTCTGAAGATCCAAATCAGCCAGATGAAATTATTGATAATCAACCTGCGCCCAATTCGATAATAGGCCGTCAAAATATAGCAAGAAATAATCATTCGTCCAACAACGTCAGCGTCTTCCGACTCCCACAACCGACAAATTGCCCTCACTGTGCAGCTCGATTATTCCACAAAGAATCAAAAAATTTATGCTGTAAACTTGGCAAAGTAGTTTTACCTCCCATTCCTGTACCCCCGCAGTTGATGGCTCTTTACACTGACCAGACCACGAAAGGGCGCCATTTCAGGAAAAATATTCGTGCATACAATCACGTATTCTCTTTCACATCCATGGGTGTGACGCTTGACGAAACACTCCCGGCATTCAACCAAGGTTTGTACACATTTAGAGCGCATGGGGCTATATATCACAAGATTGGATCTCTTATTCCTACTCCGGGAAACAAACCACGATTTCTGCAGATGTTCATCTACGACACTGAAAATGAAACCTCGCATCGTTTGGAGGAGAGTAATGGACTCGATATAGAAATTTTGAATGAGATCAAATATATCCTTGATGCTCACAACCCGTATGTCATGACTTTCAGACAAATTGCTCAACATCAGCAGTTACAATCGTGTCAACTATTTATTCGTGAACGACGATCTACTGACCGACAATACATCCTTCCTACCGCATCTCAGGTGGCTGCAATATTGGTGGGTGTAGAAGATTTTGCAGAGTCTACCGATAGGGACATCAAAATTCATTCTACAGCAGGACATCTAACTACAGTCAAAGAGTACGCAGGTCATTATGATCCACTTCAATACCCACTTCTACTATCACATGGTACTTTTGGTTGGGATTTAGCTTTTCAGACGGATCAAGGGTTGCGCGTTAGTTGTTGCGACTTCTATGCATGCTTGCTCCAGGTTTTAAAATTTTTCTTATTACTTCAAAACTTCATATATTGAATTTTCAATTTACTATTGTTCGGTCAATTTGTGGCTTGATATAGATACGTTCGAATAATCCATCAATACTCCTTCATGGTGGACGATTGCTTCAACAGTATGTTGTAGATAATTACATTAAGATTGAGACTCAGAAATTGAGATGGATTAGCCTGAATCAAAATAAGATTCGTGCAGAGCTATATCAGGGTTTGCAAGATTGCTTAAATGCTGGCGAAAATGATGCAGGTACATTCACATGCTTATTGATGTTTCTCCCCATACTTAAGTAAATATAGATGTTCATTACCTTCTTTCGTGAAATTCTTTCTGCATAGGAAACATTGGGCGACGAACCGTCCTTCCATCCTCCTTCATTGGAAGCCCTCGGGATATGTATCAGAGGTATCAAGATGCAATGTCAATCGTCCAGCACTATGGCAAACCAGATATATTCTTAACCATGACATGCAATCCAAACTGGAATGAAATAAAAAATGAATTGTATCCAGGACAATTGCCACATGATCGTCCAGATCTCCTTACGAGAATTTTTCGAGCAAAGTATGAAAATTTGAAAGATGAAATCTTCAATAAAGGTATCCTTGGAAAGGTGATCGCGCACGTTCACATCATTGAGTTTCAAAAGAGAGGTCTACCTCACGTTCATATGTTAGTTATTTTTGATGCAGAAGATAAATTAAATACTCCAGATGAGTATGATTCGTTGGTCAGTGCTGAGATACCCAATCAAGAGGAGGATCGCCCTTTGTATGATGCAGTTCTAAAACATATGATACAGGACCCATGTGGTCACCACAAACCGAATGCCCAGTGCATGAAAAATTTTGGGTGCAGCAAAAGATATCCTAAACCTTTTGCAGAATATACTGTCCAAGGAAATGACTCATATCCAGTATATCGGCATCGACTTGGCAATAGTAGAACTATTACAGTTGGTCGTGGAGGAGTTGTTGTGGATAATAGATGGGTCGTACCATATAACCCGTGGTTACTCTTAAAGTATGATTGTCATATCAATGTAGAAATATGTAGTAGTATTAAGAGTATCAAGTATTTGTATAAGTATGTTTACAAGGGACATGATTGCGTGTCATTTGAAGTTCGACCTGCCCCTATTATGATGATGAGCAAATACGTCAACGGTCGTTGTTTGTGCACCCGAGGCTTTATGGAAAATATTTAAGGAAATGACGAGGATGTATTGCGGATGTCGGACACATATTTGTATAAAGTGTCGACCCTATAATTATAATTAACAAATAGATGAGGTGAGCAATTATACGGACAATCATTTGTGCACGATATATTTAAAAGTCGTGTCGCTGATTATGGATCGGACATGTCGGTCTATATTTAATGTTTGAAATGATGTCGAGGATGTATCCCTCTGTTTCGAGACTACAAATTCATCTACCAAATCAACATCAGGTTCACTTCGATAGTGACCAAACAATTTCAAGTGTCCTGGCAAATGAGAGGAACTCCAAATCGATGCTGACTGAATTTTTTAGTGTATACAATGACAACCAAGTGGTCGAGAAGTACCTATATAAAGATTTTCCAAAGTACTACAGGTATTTAATTACCGAGCGCAAGTGGATACCGAGAGTATCAACCCAAAGGGTTATTGGTAGGATATATGCAGTCAATCCGATGGAAGGCGAAAGATTTTACTTGCGACTGCTACTCAATCATGTTAAGGGTCCAAAATCATTTGATGACTTAAAGTGTGTGACTGGTATTCAATGTACAATATTTAAACAGGCTGCAGAGCGACACAGACTTCTTGAAGAGGATAATAGCATTCGAGATTGCCTGGCTGAAGCAAGATGTTTTAAAATGCCAATTTCGTTGAGAAGACTTTTTGTAACAATTTTGTTATACTGTGAACCGACCTCTGTACAAGACCTGTGGGATGAAAACTTTGATAGTATGACTGAAGATTATAGCTCAGCAAGCACTTCAAGTAACACTTTTATAAAAGATAAGTTACTTCATGATTTAGATGACATTCTGCAGCAGCATAAGAAAACAGTAACAGATTTTGGTCTGCCGGCCATAAGTGAAGGTTTTGAGGGTTTGCACAATTTCTCCAGCCTAATAGAACATGAACGATCATTCACAATATCTGATGATGACATTAATTCAGTTCACTCATTTAATCCAGAACAACTGTCAGCATTCAACATAATCGGTACAACTATACGAAAGCAACAAAATGCAATGTTTTTCTTAGATGGTCCAGGAGGCACGGGAAAAACATACATTTATCGTGCATTGCTAGCAACTTTCAGAAAGGAAGGGTTCATTATATTAGCAACAGCTTCGTCGGGGATCGCAGCAAACTTGCTCCCAGGTGGGAGGACTGCACATTCAAAATTCAAAATACCGATCAGATTTGAAATAATGTCAACATGTAAATTTAATAAGCAGTCTGATTTGCGTGAATTGATACAACAAGCCGGAGCAATTATTTGGGATGAGGCCCCAATGATTCATAAGAAGGCATTTGAGACTGTGGATCGATCTTTCAGGGATGTGCTTGATGTCAATCTGCCCTTTGGTGGCAAAGTTATGATTTTGGGTGGTGATTTCCGTCAGCTAACACCGGTTGTTGTAAATGGAACAAAATCTCAAATTATTAGCGCGAGCATCGTTGAATCGTATCTTTGGAAAAATGTTAACATTCTTAGCCTAACTGTGAACATGTGAGCTCATGACGATCCTCATTTCTTAGAGTTCCTGCTGCGCGTGGGTAACGGTGATGAGCCGACTGTGCTAAATGATATGATTCAAATTCCAAACTCCATGGTCATACCTTGGGAAGATGAACGTTCGTTAAATATTTTGATCGATGCAATATTTCCCGAGCTATGTTCCCCAACTGATGTCAGATATATGGAAAGCAGAGCAATAATAACACCTTTAAATGAGGATGTCAACAGAATAAATGAAAAATGTCTTGAAATATATCCGGGGGAATGCAAAACATACTACTCTTTTGACTCTGTTGTGGATGACACCCGTAATTTATATTTACCAGAATTCTTAAATTCAATAAATCCGGGAAATCTACCACCTCATGAGCTAAATCTCAAGAAAGGTTCACCGATAATGCTGATTAGAAACATTGATCCAAAAATTGGGTTGTGCAACGGAACAAGACTTACATGTGTAACATTTTCAAGAAATGTTATTGAAGCTGAAATATTGAGCGGAGAATTTAAAGGGCACAGAGTATTTCTACCACGAATTCCCTTAAAGAGTGCAGAAGATGTTAAACTGCCGTTTGAGCTCACCCGTAAGCAATTCCCAATACGTTTGACCTATGCTCTGACCATCAACAAATCACAGGGCCAAACAATTTCAAATGTTGGAGTATATTTACCGAATGATGTTTTTAGCCATGGTCAACTATATGTGGCATTGTCAAGGGGAGTTTCTGCAAAAAGCACCAAAGTGATGATTAAAAATGGTACATTGGACGAGCGGGAAGGCGTATGCACTAGAAATGTTGTGTTCAAGGAAATATTCACAAAATTACATGCATCAAGCCAAATTACATAGATTGTATGAATCAATGTAACTTTTGAAATATTTATGTGTTTTATTGTTTTATTACATACCTCAAGCCAAATTACAAGCATCAAGCCAAATTATATGTATGAATTTGCTCCATGAAATGTATTACTCAAATTGCTCTTTAATGCTGATTGTTGCAAGAATTGTTTGTACTTGAAATATTTCACAACCATTATCTCTAACTTATGTTGAAAATTAGGCAAATTTTTCCAAGCATTACTCGATGTCGCATCATAAAGATAAAATGTGTAAGCAGCTTACTTCTTTTCTCTTTCTAGATTTTTTTACTACGCTACAGTTACATGTTATAACACATTGAATTATATTTTTGGTAGATGGCATGCCCGATAGCATCGAAGAATATTACAGAGATAAAGACGGCAATTTACCACTACCATATCACTTAAGGCCTAAACCGGAGTACAATGGGCTCCAAAAGATTATATAAGGGAAGAGCTTCAAAGGCCATGGTGTAACATTTATATGCCATAATACCCTCATTTCTCCTACCTCACTCCAAATATTTTTGGACTTTTTGGTCATTACACATTGCAGGCATTGATATAAAAAAGGATATCTTTATTATAGCTGACATTGGTCATTACACATTGCAGGCATTGATATAAAAAGTATATCTTTATTATAGCTGACATCCCTGCTATCTCGCAAGCACGCTTTCCCACGCCCCCATGCCCTCCGACCAGAAATTGCTGGCTTTCTCCTCTGCTACACGCCACCGGAACCAAACTCTCCGGCCAGAAATTGCTGGCTTTCTCCTCTGCTACACGCCACCGCAACCAAACTCATGCTTTCTCCTCTGTATAATAAACTCAGCAGAAAGCACCCCTGCTTTCTCCTCTCTTCCTCCACCGCAGTCGTGCTATCGCGCCAGTCCTGCTAGCACGCATACGCTCATCTTCAGTTTCCCCATAATTTCTCCCGCCTCAAATCCTGATATAGCTCCTCCTTCATCAACAGATTTTCTCTTCCATCGGCAGAGCATCTCCTCCACGGTGCCTCAACCAAACTCCTCACGGAAAGCACGCATACGCTCATCTTCAGTTTTGATATCCCTATTGTTGATGAAATTAAAGCAGGAAAATATTGTTGGCCAGTATTTCGGTGGCAGAGATTCCTTTTTTCTATTACTCCCATCTGATTTCAGAAAGTTGTGTTTTTTTTTCAATTTTTGTCCTGCAGCTACTCTCTAATAATTTATGTGTTCCTCTAAACATTTCTGTGTTCCACTTAACTATGTTCCTCTAAACATTTCACTAAACATTTTTACAGTGTTCACAACCGATAATTTTTGCATGCTCTTAAGGTGTTTGATCGTTAGAGGAAGCAGTGTTCACTGCCGGTTCATTTACAGTGTTAACTGCATGTTCTTTACACTGTTTAGGAGTTTTACAGTTAAGACTGACAAAAAGCCAGTTTGGTAATCAGTTTTGGTTAATGAAATCAGTTGGGTAATCAGATTGTCATTTTTAAAGGAGATTGCAGTCCTTGAGAACCTCCTTGATAATCAGTTGGGTAATTAGTGTTTTCTCTCTGCTTTAGTTTTCTCTTTTTTTCTACGCCTCACCGCAAGTGCTTCTCCTCCATTGACTTCCTCGCCGGCAACCTCCTTCCCGTCAGGTCCTTCTCACCCGGCGCTCTGTGATTCTCACCCGGCTTCTCACCCGGCGCTCTGTCCTTTTACTTAGGGCTTCATTTTCGGCTACTGGATCTCCTTCGCTTCCCGATTTTCGATTTAGGGTTTGATTTTTGCACGACTGATTGATATTTTAAAATCCTGTTTTTCATACTTTTGGTTTGATTTCTTTTGTTTTTTTAATTCTTATTTTCATACTTTTGCTCCTGCTAAAGCAAGAGGGAGGGCCTGCCTTGGAAAATATCAAACAAAAGGCTCTCATTTTCCCCATCTTTCTTATTATTTTTGAAAATTGTGCTCTCCATGATGTTACAAATAATGCAGCTTATGATGTCTCAATTGTTCTAAATTGAATTTATTGAAGATGGGTTTGTAGGTCTCGATTCTTATGCTAACATAGCTTTTAACTTGATTATAACTTGCTGAGAAGATAAGAATGCCTATAGCAGTTAGAGATGGGTTCTCTTATTTTTTTCTCTGTACAGTTCAGCTATGGATGAAGCTGCTTTGTTTAATTAAAACCCCCGATTAGGCTGACCTCCTCCTCTCTAATTTGGTTTTTAGATTTCTGCCTTTCTTTCCTGGCTTGGGGCTCACTTCTTCGCGGCAAAGGTATGAGCTAGACACCTTCACCTTCTCCATTCTTGCTTTGTTCAAGTGCATTTTATCGATTTCCTGTTCAGCAATGTTCAAGTGCTTAGTTTGATGTGTGCAATGTTTAGCAATGTTCTGATCTTCGAACAAGAATATTACTAATGATTTGCTGTTTTAAATGTTTGATAATAAGCTTTTAAAATTACTAACATTGTGAGAAATGTTACTAACGATTTACTGTTTCTAAAATTACTAGCTATGCGAGCAATGTTCAGCAATCTTCTAAATGTTTGAGAATAAAATTTTTAACAAATTAGCAATTTCCTGATCTTCAACAAATTAGCAATGTTCTAAATTTTCAACATATTAGCAATGTTCTAAATTTTCAACAAATTAGCAATGTTCTAATCTTCTAAATGTTCTGATGTGAGCAATGTTCATCAATTTTCTAAATGTTTGATAAAACAATTTAGACCAATTTAGACAGATTAGCTACTTAAATCGTGTTCGTCGAGAATGGGTTATTATGTTGAAAATTTCTCTTGCTATAAAATGCAGTGTAAATGCTGCTTATTAAGGGCTGTATATAATTTTGTTATCACCATAAGCAGTGAAATTATGTTATCACCATAAGCAGTAAATTCTTCATCTCACCAGTCAACAAATTTCTGCTTTTTTTATTTATAGCAATAAATTTGAGCATTTTAGCAATTAATCGTGAGTATGGGTTGGGTTTCTTCATTCATGTACTGCATTTTATTCAAGGAAAGGTGTTTACACCATACATGAGTAGACCAACATCAAAACTGCAAACACAAATCTATGGCCAGACCACAAAAGACAATTTATGGTGGAGATGTGGAATAGAAATGTTAAACAACCATGTAAGAAATATCCAGAAATGGAATAGAAAAATATTAGCCAACCATGTAAGAAATTTTATGGTGGAGATGTGGAACATAAATGTTAAACAATATCAAACTGCAAACACAAATCTATGGTCTAATAAGCAGAAAAAATTCAATATCGTTGTCATAGAATAAGCAGAAAATATAACATTCAATATAAAACATGTACTTAAAACTAATAAGCAGAAGATATATCAAGTTGTTACTAATAAAATCATATCTTAATTAGAATGGTAGGTTTATATGATATATATCAAGTTTTTATGGTTCTTCGATTAAAACAATGAATGTTGCCAATGATGTGAAGATTGTTCATTAGTTTACAAAATCAAATTGAAGAATGTTGCCAACCATATATCCAATGATGGTCCCATCAATGGCACCTCTGTTCTTCATTTTTGACAAAACAAGTATATCACCTCTATTTTCAAACACATGCAGATGGCTGACCAAAATCAAGCTGGGACATCATCATCGTTGCCAAATCAGAGTGGGTCAGTCCAACGTAAAAGAGGGAGGCCTTCGACTTCGACGATAATGCCTGAGCAGGCTCGAGATTCAACCCGAGAGCGTGTTAGTAATTGGCGCCAATCATTAACCACAGAACAATGAAGTGCAGTGAATGCGAGGCGAAGACAATCACGTGCATCGTTGGCTTTACAACCAACCTTGGAATTCCAACCAACCGAGTCTGAAGATCCAAATCAGCCAGATGAAATTATTGATAATCAACCTGCGCCCAATTCGATAATAGGCCGTCAAAATATAGCAAGAAATAATCATTCGTCCAACAACGTCAGCGTCTTCTGACTCCCACAACCGACAAATTGCCCTCACTGTGCAGCTCGATTATTCCACAAAGAATCAAAAAATTTATGCTGTAAACTTGGCAAAGTAGTTTTACCTCCCATTCCTGTACCCCCGCAGTTGATGGCTCTTTACACTGACCAGACCACGAAAGGGCGCCATTTCAGGAAAAATATTCGTGCATACAATCACGTATTCTCTTTCACATCCATGGGTGTGACGCTTGACGAAACACTCCCGGCATTCAACCAAGGTTTGTACACATTTAGAGCGCATGGGGCTATATATCACAAGATTGGATCTCTTATTCCTACTCCGGGAAACAAACCACGATTTCTGCAGATGTTCATCTACGACACTGAAAATGAAACCTCGCATCGTTTGGAGGAGAGTAATGGACTCGATATAGAAATTTTGAATGAGATCAAATATATCCTTGATGCTCACAACCCGTATGTCATGACTTTCAGACAAATTGCTCAACATCAGCAGTTACAATCGTGTCAACTATTTATTCGTGAACGACGATCTACTGACCGGCAATACATCCTTCCTACCGCATCTCAGGTGGCTGCAATATTGGTGGGTGTAGAAGATTTTGCAGAGTCTACCGATAGGGACATCAAAATTCATTCTACAGCAGGACATCTAACTACAGTCAAAGAGTACGCAGGTCATTATGATCCACTTCAATACCCACTTCTACTATCACATGGTACTTTTGGTTGGGATTTAGCTTTTCAGACGGATCAAGGGTTGCGCGTTAGTTGTTGCGACTTCTATGCATGCTTGCTCCAGGTTTTAAAATTTTTCTTATTACTTCAAAACTTCATATATTGAATTTTCAATTTACTATTGCTCGGTCAATTTGTGGCTTGATATAGATACGTTCGAATAATCCATCAATACTCCTTCATGGTGGACGATTGCTTCAACAGTATGTTGTAGATAATTACATTAAGATTGAGACTCAGAAATTGAGATGGATTAGCCTGAATCAAAATAAGATTCGTGCAGAGCTATATCAGGGTTTGCAAGATTGCTTAAATGCTGGCGAAAATGATGCAGGTACATTCACATGCTTATTGATGTTTCTCCCCATACTTAAGTAAATATAGATGTTCATTACCTTCTTTCGTGAAATTCTTTCTGCATTGGAAACATTGGGCGACGAACCGTCCTTCCATCCTCCTTCATTGGAAGCCCTCGGGATATGTATCAGAGGTATCAAGATGCAATGTCAATCGTCCAGCACTATGGCAAACCAGATATATTCTTAACCATGACATGCAATCCAAACTGGAATGAAATAAAAAATGAATTGTATCCAGGACAATTGCCACATGATCGTCCAGATCTCCTTACGAGAATTTTTCGAGCAAAGTATGAAAATTTGAAAGATGAAATCTTCAATAAAGGTATCCTTGGAAAGGTGATCGCGCACGTTCACATCATTGAGTTTCAAAAGAGAGGTCTACCTCACGTTCATATGTTAGTTATTTTTGATGCAGAAGATAAATTAAATACTCCAGATGAGTATGATTCGTTGGTCAGCGCTGAGATACCCAATCAAGAGGAGGATCGCCCTTTGTATGATGCAGTTCTAAAACATATGATACATGACCCATGTGGTCACCACAAACCGAATGCCCAGTGCATGAAAAATTTTGGGTGCAGCAAAAGATATCCTAAACCTTTTGCAGAATATACTGTCCAAGGAAATGACTCATATCCAGTATATCGGCGTCGACTTGACAATAGTAGAACTATTACAGTTGGTCGTGGAGGAGTTGTTGTGGATAATAGATGGGTCGTACCATATAACCCGTGGTTACTCTTAAAGTATGATTGTCATATCAATGTAGAAATATGTAGTAGTATTAAGAGTATCAAGTATTTGTATAAGTATGTTTACAAGGGACATGATTGCGTGTCATTTGAAGTTCGACCTGCCCCTAATTATGATGAGGTGAGCAAATACGTCGACGGTCGTTGGGTTTGTGCACCCGAGGCTTTATGGAAAATATTTAAGTTTGAAATGACGAGGATGTATCCCTCTGTTTCGAGACTACAAATTCATCTACCAAATCAACATCAGGTTCACTTCGATAGTGACCAAACAATTTCAAGTGTCCTGGCAAATGAGAGGAACTCCAAATCGATGCTGACTGAATTTTTTAGTGTATACAATGACAACCAAGTGGTCGAGAAGTACCTATATAAAGATTTTCCAAAGTACTACAGGTATTTAATTACCGAGCGCAAGTGGATACCGAGAGTATCAACCCAAAGGGTTATTGGTAGGATATATGCAGTCAATCCGATGGAAGGCGAAAGATTTTACTTGCGACTGCTACTCAATCATGTTAAGGGTCCAAAATCATTTGATGACTTAAAGTGTGTGACTGGTATTCAATGTACAATATTTAAACAGGCTGCAGAGCGACACAGACTTCTTGAAGAGGATAATAGCATTCGAGATTGCCTGGCTGAAGCAAGATGTTTTAAAATGCCAATTTCGTTGAGAAGACTTTTTGCAACAATTTTGTTATACTGTGAACCGACCTCTGTACAAGACCTGTGGGATGAAAACTTTGATAGTATGACTGAAGATTATAGCTCAGCAAGCACTTCAAGTAACACTTTTATAAAAGATAAGTTACTTCATGATTTAGATGACATTCTGCAGCAGCATAAGAAAACAGTAACAGATTTTGGTCTGCCGGCCATAAGTGAAGGTTTTGAGGGTTTGCACAATTTCTCCAGCCTAATAGAACATGAACGATCATTCACAATATCTGATGATGACATTAATTCAGTTCACTCATTTAATCCAGAACAATTGTCAGCATTCAACATAATCGGTACAACTATACGAAAGCAACAAAATGCAATGTTTTTCTTAGATGGTCCAGGAGGCACGGGAAAAACATACATTTATCGTGCATTGCTAGCAACTTTCAGAAAGGAAGGGTTCATTATATTAGCAACAGCTTCGTCGGGGATCGCAGCAAACTTGCTCCCAGGTGGGAGGACTGCACATTCAAAATTCAAAATACCGATCAGATTTGAAATAATGTCAACATGTAAATTTAATAAGCAGTCTGATTTGCGTGAATTGATACAACAAGCCAGAGCAATTATTTGGGATGAGGCCCCAATGATTCATAAGAAGGCATTTGAGACTGTGGATCGATCTTTCAGGGATGTGCTTGATGTCAATCTGCCCTTTGGTGGCAAAGTTATGATTTTGGGTGGTGATTTCCGTCAGCTAACACCGGTTGTTGTAAATGGAACAAAATCTCAAATTATTAGCGCGAGCATCGTTGAATCGTATCTTTGGACAAATGTTAACATTCTTAGCCTAACTGTGAACATGCGAGCTCATGACGATCCTCATTTCTTAGAGTTCCTGCTGCGCGTGGGTAACGGTGATGAGCCGACTGTGCTAAATGATATGATTCAAATTCCAAACTCCATGGTCATACCTTGGGAAGATGAACGTTCGTTAAATATTTTGATCGATGCAATATTTCCCGAGCTATGTTCCCCAACTGATGTCAGATATATGGAAAGCAGAGCAATAATAACACCTTTAAATGAGGATGTCAACAGAATAAATGAAAAATGTCTTGAAATATATCCGGGGGAATGCAAAACATACTACTCTTTTGACTCTGTTGTGGATGACACCCGTAATTTATATTTACCAGAATTCTTAAATTCAATAAATCCGGGAAATCTACCACCTCATGAGCTAAATCTCAAGAAAGGTTCACCGATAATGCTGATTAGAAACATTGATCCAAAAATTGGGTTGTGCAACGGAACAAGACTTACATGTGTAACATTTTCAAGAAATGTTATTGAAGCTGAAATATTGAGCGGAGAATTTAAAGGGCACAGAGTATTTCTACCACGAATTCCCTTAAAGAGTGCAGAAGATGTTAAACTGCCGTTTGAGCTCACCCGTAAGCAATTCCCAATACGTTTGACCTATGCTCTGACCATCAACAAATCACAGGGCCAAACAATTTCAAATGTTGGAGTATATTTACCGAATGATGTTTTTAGCCATGGTCAACTATATGTGGCATTGTCAAGGGGAGTTTCTGCAAAAAGCACCAAAGTGATGATTAAAAATGGTACATTGGACGAGCGGGAAGGCGTATGCACTAGAAATGTTGTGTTCAAGGAAATATTCACAAAATTACATGCATCAAGCCAAATTACATAGATTGTATGAATCAATGTAACTTTTGAAATATTTATGTGTTTTATTGTTTTATTACATACCTCAAGCCAAATTACAAGCATCAAGCCAAATTATATGTATGAATTTGCTCCATGAAATGTATTACTCAAATTGCTCTTTAATGCTGATTGTTGCAAGAATTGTTTGTACTTGAAATATTTCACAACCATTATCTCTAACTTATGTTGAAAATTAGGCAAATTTTTCCAAGCATTACTCGATGTCGCATCATAAAGATAAAATGTGTAAGCAGCTTACTTCTTTTCTCTTTCTAGATTTTTTTACTACGCTACAATTACATTTTATAACACATTGAATTATATTTTTGGTAGATGGCATGCCCGATAGCATCGAAGAATATTACAGAGATAAAGACGGTAATTTACCACTACCATATCACTTAAGGCCTAAACCGGAGTACAATGGGCTCCAAAAGATTATATAAGGGAAGAGCTTCAAAGGCCATGGTGTAACATTTATATGCCATAATACCCTCATTTCTCCTACCTCACTCCAAATATTTTTGGACTTTTTGGTCATTACACATTGCAGGCATTGATATAAAAAAGGATATCTTTATTATAGCTGACATTGGTCATTACACATTGCAGGCATTGATATAAAAAAGTATATCTTTATTATAGCTGACATCCCTGCTATCCCGCAAGCACGCTTTCCCACGCCCCCATGCCCTCCGGCCAGAAATTGCTGGCTTTCTCCTCTGCTACACGCCACCGGAACCAAACTCTCCGGCCAGAAATTGCTGGCTTTCTCCTCTGCTACACGCCACCGCAACCAAACTCATGCTTTCTCCTCTGTATAATAAACTCAGCAGAAAGCACCCCTGCTTTCTCCTCTCTTCCTCCACCGCAGTCGTGCTATCGCGCCAGTCCTGCTAGCACGCATACGCTCATCTTCAGTTTCCCCACAATTTCTCCCGCCTCAAATCCTGATATAGCTCCTCCTTCATCAACAGATTTTCTCTTCCATCGGCAGAGCATCTCCTCCACGGTGCCTCAACCAAACTCCTCACGGTAAGCACGCATACGCTCATCTTCAGTTTTGATATCCCTATTGTTGATGAAATTAAAGCAGGAAAATATTGCTGGCCAGTATTCCGGTGGCAGAGATTCCTTTTTTCTATTACTCCCATCTGATTTCAGAAAGTTTTGTGTTTTTTTTTCAATTTTTGTCCTGCAGCTACTCTCTAATAATTTATGTGTTCCTCTAAACATTTCTGTGTTCCACTTAACTATGTTCCTCTAAACATTTCACTAAACATTTTTACAGTGTTCACAACCGATAATTTTTGCATGCTCTTAAGGTGTTTGATCGTTAGAGGAAGCAGTGTTCACTGCCGGTTCATTTACAGTGTTAACTGCATGTTCTTTACACTGTTTAGGAGTTTTACAGTTAAGACTGACAAAAAGCCAGTTTGGTAATCAGTTTTGGTTAATGAAATCAGTTGGGTAATCAGATTGTCATTTTTTAAGGAGATTGCAGTCCTTGAGAACCTCCTTGATAATCAGTTGGGTAATTAGTGTTTTCTCTCTGCTTTAGTTTTCTCTTTTTTTCTACGCCTCACCGCAAGTGCTTCTCCTCCATTGACTTCCTCGTCGGCAACCTCCTTCCCGTCAGGTCCTTCTCACTCGGCGCTCTGTGATTCTCACCCGGCTTCTCACCCGGCGCTCTGTCCTTTTACTTAGGGCTTCATTTTCGGCTACTGGATCTCCTTCGCTTCCCGATTTTCGATTTAGGGTTTGATTTTTGCACGACTGATTGATATTTTAAAATCCTGTTTTCCATACTTTTGGTTTGATTTCTTTTGTTTTTTAATTCTTATTTTCATACTTTTGCTCCTGCTAAAGCAAGAGGGAGGGCCTGCCTTGGAAAATATCAAACAAAAGGCTCTCATTTTCCCCATCTTTCTTATTATTTTTGAAAATTGTGCTCTCCATGATGTTACAAATAATGCAGCTTATGATGTCTCAATTGTTCTAAATTGAATTTATTGAAGATGGGTTTGTAGGTCTCGATTCTTATGCTAACATAGCTTTTAACTTGATTATAACTTGCTGAGAAGATAAGAATGCCTATAGCAGTTAGAGATGGGTTCTCTTATTTTTTTCTCTGTACAGTTCAGCTATGGATGAAGCTGCTTTGTTTAATTAAAACCCCCGATTAGGCTGACCTCCTCCTCTCTAATTTGGTTTTTAGATTTCTGCCTTTCTTTCCTGGCTTGGGGCTCACTTCTTCGCGGCAAAGGTATGAGCTAGACACCTTCACCTTCTCCATTCTTGCTTTGTTCAAGTGCATTTTATCGATTTCCTGTTCAGCAATGTTCAAGTGCTTAGTTTGATGTGTGCAATGTTTAGCAATGTTCTGATCTTCGAACAAGAATATTACTAATGATTTGCTGTTTTAAATGTTTGATAATAAGCTTTTAAAATTACTAACATTGTGAGAAATGTTACTAACGATTTACTGTTTCTAAAATTACTAGCTATGCGAGCAATGTTCAGCAATCTTCTAAATGTTTGAGAATAAAATTTTTAACAAATTAGCAATTTCCTGATCTTCAACAAATTAGCAATGTTCTAAATTTTCAACATATTAGCAATGTTCTAAATTTTCAACAAATTAGCAATGTTCTAATCTTCTAAATGTTCTGATGTGAGCAATGTTCATCAATTTTCTAAATGTTTGATAAAACAATTTAGACCAATTTAGACAGATTAGCTACTTAAATCGTGTTCGTCGAGAATGGGTTATTATGTTGAAAATTTCTCTTGCTATAAAATGCAGTGTAAATGCTGCTTATTAAGGGCTGTATATAATTTTGTTATCACCATAAGCTGTGAAATTATGTTATCACCATAAGCAGTAAATTCTTCATCTCACCAGTCAACAATTTCTGCTTTTTTTATTTATAGCAATAAATTTGAGCATTTTAGCAATTAATCGTGAGTATGGGTTGGGTTTCTTCATTCATGTACTGCATTTTATTCAAGGAAAGGTGTTTACACCATACATGAGTAGACCAACATCAAAACTGCAAACACAAATCTATGGCCAGACCACAAAAGACAATTTATGGTGGAGATGTGGAATAGAAATGTTAAACAACCATGTAAGAAATATCCAGAAATGGAATAGAAATATTAGCCAACCATGTAAGAAATTTTATGGTGGAGATGTGGAACATAAATGTTAAACAATATCAAACTGCAAACACAAATCTATGGTCTAATAAGCAGAAAAAATTCAATATCATTATCATAGAATAAGCAGAAAGTATAACATTCAATATAAAACATGTACTTAAAACTAATAAGCAGAAGATATATCAAGTTGTTACTAATAAAATCAAATCTTAATTAGAATGGTAGGTTTATATGATATATATCAAGTTTTTATGGTTCTTCGATTAAAACAATGAATGTTGCCAATGATGTGAAGATTGTTCATTAGTTTACAAAATCAAATTGAAGAATGTTGCCAACCATATATCCAATGATGGTCCCATCAATGGCACCTCTGTTCTTCATTTTTGACAAAACAAGTATATCACCTCTATTTTCAAACACATGCAGATGGCTGACCAAAATCAAGCTGGGACATCATCATCGTTGCCAAATCAGAGTGGGTCAGTCCAACGTAAAAGAGGGAGGCCTTCGACTTCGACGATAACGCCTGAGCAGGCTCGAGATTCTACCCGAGAGCGTGTTAGTAATTGGCGCCAATCATTAACCACAGAACAACGAAGTGCAGTGAATGCGAGGCGAAGACAATCGCGTGCATCGTTGGCTTTACAACCAACCTTGGAATTCCAACCAACCGAGTCTGAAGATCCAAATCAGCCAGATGAAATTATTGATAATCAACCTGCGCCCAATTCGATAATAGGCCGTCAAAATATAGCAAGAAATAATCATTCGTCCAACAACGTCAGCGTCTTCCGACTCCCACAACCGACAAATTGCCCTCACTGTGCAGCTCGATTATTCCACAAAGAATCAAAAAATTTATGCTGTAAACTTGGCAAAGTAGTTTTACCTCCCATTCCTGTACCCCCGCAGTTGATGGCTCTTTACACTGACCAGACCACGAAAGGGCGCCATTTCAGGCAAAATATTCGTGCATACAATCACGTATTCTCTTTCACATCCATGGGTGTGACGCTTGACGAAACACTCCCGGCATTCAACCAAGGTTTGTACACATTTAGAGCGCATGGGGCTATATATCACAAGATTGGATCTCTTATTCCTACTCCGGGAAACAAACCACGATTTCTGCAGATGTTCATCTACGACACTGAAAATGAAACCTCGCATCGTTTGGAGGAGAGTAATGGACTCGATATAGAAATTTTGAATGAGATCAAATATATCCTTGATGCTCACAACCCATATGTCATGACTTTCAGACAAATTGCTCAACATCAGCAGTTACAATCGTGTCAACTACTTATTCGTGAACGACGATCTACTGACCGGCAATACATCCTTCCTACCGCATCTCAGGTGGCTGCAATATTGGTGGGTGTAGAAGATTTTGCAGAGTCTACCGATAGGGACATCAAAATTCATTCTACAGCAGGACATCTAACTACAGTCAAAGAGTACGCAGGTCATTATGATCCACTTCAATACCCACTTCTACTATCACATGGTACTTTTGGTTGGGATTTAGCTTTTCAGACGGATCAAGGGTTGCGCGTTAGTTGTTGCGACTTCTATGCATGCTTGCTCCAGGTTTTAAAATTTTTCTTATTACTTCAAAACTTCATATATTGAATTTTCAATTTACTATTGTTCGGTCAATTTGTGGCTTGATATAGATACGTTCGAATAATCCATCAATACTCCTTCATGGTGGACGATTGCTTCAACAGTATGTTGTAGATAATTACATTAAGATTGAGACTCAGAAATTGAGATGGATTAGCCTGAATCAAAATAAGATTCGTGCAGAGCTATATCAGGGTTTGCAAGATTGCTTAAATGCTGGCGAAAATGATGCAGGTACATTCACATGCTTATTGATGTTTCTCCCCATACTTAAGTAAATATAGATGTTCATTACCTTCTTTCGTGAAATTCTTTTTGCATAGGAAACATTGGGCGACGAATCGTCCTTCCATCCTCCTTCATTGGAAGACCTCGGGATATGTATCAGAGGTATCAAGATGCAATGTCAATCGTCCAGCACTATGGCAAACCAGATATATTCTTAACCATGACATGCAATCCAAACTGGAATGAAATAAAAAATGAACTGTATCCAGGACAATTGCCACATGATCGTCCAGATCTCCTTACGAGAATTTTTCGAGCAAAGTATGAAAATTTGAAAGATGAAATCTTCAATAAAGGTATCCTTGGAAAGGTGATCGCGCACGTTCACATCATTGAGTTTCAAAAGAGAGGTCTACCTCACATTCATATGTTAGTTATTTTTGATGCAGAAGATAAATTAAATACTCCAGATGAGTATGATTCGTTGGTCAGCGCTGAGATACCCAATCAAGAGGAGGATCGCCCTTTGTATGATGCAGTTCTAAAACATATGATACATGGCCCATGTGGTCACCACAAACCGAATGCCCAGTGCATGAAAAATTTTGGGTGCAGCAAAAGATATCCTAAACCTTTTGCAGAATATACTGTCCAAGGAAATGACTCATATCCAGTATATCGGCGTCGACTTGACAATAGTAGAACTATTACAGTTGGTCGTGGAGGAGTTGTTGTGGATAATAGATGGGTCGTACCATATAACCCGTGGTTACTCTTAAAGTATGATTGTCATATCAATGTAGAAATATGTAGTAGTATTAAGAGTATCAAGTATTTGTATAAGTATGTTTACAAGGGACATGATTGCGTGTCATTTGAAGTTCGACCTGCCCCTAATTATGATGAGGTGAGCAAATACGTCGACGATCGTTGGGTTTGTGCACACGAGGCTTTATGGAAAATATTTAAGTTTGAAATGACGAGGATGTATCCCTCTGTTTCGAGACTACAAATTCATCTACCAAATCAACATCAGGTTCACTTCGATAGTGACCAAACAATTTCAAGTGTCCTGGCAAATGAGAGGAACTCCAAATCGATGCTGACTGAATTTTTTAGTGTATACAATGACAACCAAGTGGTCGAGAAGTACCTATATAAAGATTTTCCAAAGTACTACAGGTATTTAATTACCGAGCGCAAGTGGATACCGAGAGTATCAACCCAAAGGGTTATTGGTAGGATATATGCAGTCAATCCGATGGAAGGCGAAAGATTTTACTTGCGACTGCTACTCAATCATGTTAAGGGTCCAAAATCATTTGATGACTTAAAGTGTGTGACTGGTATTCAATGTACAACATTTAAACAGGCTGCAGAGCGACACGGACTTCTTGAAGAGGATAATAGCATTCGAGATTGCCTGGCTGAAGCAAGATGTTTTAAAATGCCAATTTCGTTGAGAAGACTTTTTGCAACAATTTTGTTATACTGTGAACCGACCTCTGTACAAGACCTGTGGGATGAAAACTTTGATAGTATGACTGAAGATTATAGCTCAGCAAGCACTTCAAGTAACACTTTTATAAAAGATAAGTTACTTCATGATTTAGATGACATTCTGCAGCAGCATAAGAAAACAGTAACAGATTTTGGTCTGCCGACCATAAGTGAAGGTTTTGAGGGTTTGCACAATTTCTCTAGCCTAATAGAACATGAACGATCATTCACAATATCTGATGATGACATTAATTCAGTTCACTCATTTAATCCAGAACAACTGTCAGCATTCAACATAATCGGTACAACTATACGAAAGCAACAAAATGCAATGTTTTTCTTAGATGGTCTAGGAGGCACGGGAAAAACATACATTTATCGTGCATTGCTAGCAACTTTCAGAAAGGAAGGGTTCATTATATTAGCAACAGCTTCGTCGGGGATCGCAGCAAACTTGCTCCCAGGTGGGAGGACTGCACATTCAAAATTCAAAATACCGATCAGATTTGAAATAATGTCAACATGTAAATTTAATAAGCAGTCTGATTTGCGTGAATTGATACAACAAGCCGGAGCAATTATTTGGGATGAGGCCCCAATGATTCATAAGAAGGCATTTGAGACTGTGGATCGATCTTTCAGGGATGTGCTTGATGTCAATCTGCCCTTTGGTGGCAAAGTTATGATTTTGGGTGGTGATTTCCGTCAGCTAACACCGGTTGTTGTAAATGGAACAAAATCTCAAATTATTAGCGCGAGCATCGTTGAATCGTATCTTTGGACAAATGTTAACATTCTTAGCCTAACTGTGAACATGCGAGCTCATGACGATCCTCATTTCTTAGAGTTCCTGCTGCGCGTGGGTAACGGTGATGAGCCGACTGTGCTAAATGATATGATTCAAATTCCAAACTCCATGGTCATACCTTGGGAAGATGAACGTTCGTTAAATATTTTGATCGATGCAATATTTCCCGAGCTATGTTCCCCAACTGATGTCAGATATATGGAAAGCAGAGCAATAATAACACCTTTAAATGAGGATGTCAACAGAATAAATGAAAAATGTCTTGAAATATATCCGGGGGAATGCAAAACATACTACTCTTTTGACTCTGTTGTGGATGACACCCGTAATTTATATTTACCAGAATTCTTAAATTCAATAAATCCGGGAAATCTACCACCTCATGAGCTAAATCTCAAGAAAGGTTCACCGATAATGCTGATTAGAAACATTGATCCAAAAATTGGGTTGTGCAACGGAACAAGACTTACATGTGTAACATTTTCAAGAAATGTTATTGAAGCTGAAATATTGAGCGGAGAATTTAAAGGGCACAGAGTATTTCTACCACGAATTCCCTTAAAGAGTGCAGAAGATGTTAAACTGCCGTTTGAGCTCACCCGTAAGCAATTCCCAATACGTTTGACCTATGCTCTGACCATCAACAAATCACAGGGCCAAACAATTTCAAATGTTGGAGTATATTTACCGAATGATGTTTTTAGCCATGGTCAACTATATGTGGCATTGTCAAGGGGAGTTTCTGCAAAAAGCACCAAAGTGATGATTAAAAATGGTACATTGGACGAGCGGGAAGGCGTATGCACTAGAAATGTTGTGTTCAAGGAAATATTCACAAAATTACATGCATCAAGCCAAATTACATAGATTGTATGAATCAATGTAACTTTTGAAATATTTATGTGTTTTATTGTTTTATTACATACCTCAAGCCAAATTACAAGCATCAAGCCAAATTATATGTATGAATTTGCTCCATGAAATGTATTACTCAAATTGCTCTTTAATGCTGATTGTTGCAAGAATTGTTTGTACTTGAAATATTTCACAACCATTATCTCTAACTTATGTTGAAAATTAGGCAAATTTTTCCAAGCATTACTCGATGTCGCATCATAAAGATAAAATGTGTAAGCAGCTTACTTCTTTTCTCTTTCTAGATTTTTTTACTATGCTACAGTTACATGTTATAACACATTGAATTATATTTTTGGTAGATGGCATGCCCGATAGCATCGAAGAATATTACAGAGATAAAGACGGCAATTTACCACTACCATATCACTTAAGGCCTAAACCGGAGTACAATGGGCTCCAAAAGATTATATAAGGGAAGAGCTTCAAAGGCCATGGTGTAACATTTATATGCCATAATACCCTCATTTCTCCTACCTCACTCCAAATATTTTTGGACTTTTTGGTCATTACACATTGCAGGCATTGATATAAAAAAGGATATCTTTATTATAGCTGACATTGGTCATTACACATTGCAGGCATTGATATAAAAAAGTATATCTTTATTATAGCTGACATCCTTGCTATCCCGCAAGCACGCTTTCCCACGCCCCCATGCCCTCCGGCCAGAAATTGCTGGCTTTCTCCTCTGCTACACGCCACCGGAACCAAACTCTCCGGCCAGAAATTGCTGGCTTTCTCCTCTGCTACACGCCACCGCAACCAAACTCATGCTTTCTCCTCTGTATAATAAACTCAGCAGAAAGCACCCCTGCTTTCTCCTCTCTTCCTCCACCGCAGTCGTGCTATCGCGCCAGTCCTGCTAGCACGCATACGCTCATCTTCAGTTTCCCCACAATTTCTCCCGCCTCAAATCCTGATATAGCTCCTCCTTCATCAACAGATTTTCTCTTCCATCGGCAGAGCATCTCCTCCACGGTGCCTCAACCAAACTCCTCACGGTAAGGACGCATACGCTCATCTTCAGTTTTGATATCCCTATTGTTGATGAAATTAAAGCAGGAAAATATTGCTGGCCAGTATTCCGGTGGCAGAGATTCCTTTTTTCTATTACTCCCATTTGATTTCAGAAAGTTTTAAGTTTTTTTTTCAATTTTTGTCCTGCAGCTACTCTCTAATAATTTATGTGTTCCTCTAAACATTTCTGTGTTCCACTTAACTATGTTCCTCTAAACATTTCACTAAACATTTTTACAGTGTTCACAACTGATAATTTTTGCATGCTCTTAAGGTGTTTGATCGTTAGAGGAAGCAGTGTTCACTGCCGGTTCATTTACAGTGTTAACTGCATGTTCTTTACACTGTTTAGGAGTTTTACAGTTAAGACTGACAAAAAGCCAGTTTGGTAATCAGTTTTGGTTAATGAAATCAGTTGGGTAATCAGATTGTCATTTTTTAAGGAGATTGCAGTCCTTGAGAACCTCCTTGATAATCAGTTGGGTAATCAGTATTTTCTCTCTGCTTTAGTTTTCTCTTTTTTTCTACGCCTCACCGCAAGTGCTTCTCCTCCATTGACTTCCTCGCCGGCAACCTCCTTCCCGTCAGGTCCTTCTCACCCGGCGCTCTGTGATTCTCACCCGGCTTCTCACCCGGCGCTCTGTCCTTTTACTTAGGGCTTTATTTTCGGCTACTGGATCTCCTTCGCTTCCCGATTTTCGATTTAGGGTTTGATTTTTGCACGACTGATTGATATTTTAAAATCCTGTTTTTCATACTTTTGGTTTGATTTCTTTTGTTTTTTTAATTCTTATTTTCATACTTTTGCTCCTGCTAAAGCAAGAGGGAGGGCCTGCCTTGGAAAATATCAAACAAAAGGCTCTCATTTTCCCCATCTTTCTTATTATTTTTGAAAATTGTGCTCTCCATGATGTTACAAATAATGCAGCTTATGATGTCTCAATTGTTCTAAATTGAATTTATTGAAGATGGGTTTGTAGGTCTCGATTCTTATGCTAACATAGCTTTTAACTTGATTATAACTTGCTGAGAAGATAAGAATGCCTATAGCAGTTAGAGATGGGTTCTCTTATTTTTTTTCTCTGTACAGTTCAGCTATGGATGAAGCTGCTTTGTTTAATTAAAACCCCCGATTAGGCTGACCTCCTCCTCTCTAATTTGGTTTTTAGATTTCTGCCTTTCTTTCCTGGCTTGGGGCTCACTTCTTCGCGGCAAAGGTATGAGCTAGACACCTTCACCTTCTCCATTCTTGCTTTGTTCAAGTGCATTTTATCGATTTCCTGTTCAGCAATGTTCAAGTGCTTAGTTTGATGTGTGCAATGTTTAGCAATGTTCTGATCTTCGAACAAGAATATTACTAATGATTTGATGTTTTAATTGTTTGATAATAAGCTTTTAAAATTACTAACATTGTGAGAAATGTTACTAACGATTTACTGTTTCTAAAATTACTAGCTATGCGAGCAATGTTCAGCAATCTTCTAAATGTTTGAGAATAAAATTTTTAACAAATTAGCAATTTCCTGATCTTCAACAAATTAGCAATGTTCTAAATTTTCAACATATTAGCAATGTTCTAAATTTTCAACAAATTAGCAATGTTCTAATCTTCTAAATATTCTGATGTGAGCAATGTTCATCAATTTTCTAAATGTTTGATAAAACAATTTAGACCAATTTAGACAGATTAGCTACTTAAATCGTGTTCGTCGAGAATGGGTTATTATGTTGAAAATTTCTCTTGCTATAAAATGCAGTGTAAATGCTGCTTATTAAGGGCTGTATATAATTTTGTTATCACCATAAGCAGTGAAATTATGTTATCACCATAAGCAGTAAATTCTTCATCTCACCAGTCAACAAATTTCTGCTTTTTTTATTTATAGCAATAAATTTGAGCATTTTAGCAATTAATCGTGAGTATGGGTTGGGTTTCTTCATTCATGTACTGCATTTTATTCAAGGAAAGGTGTTTACACCATACATGAGTAGACCAACATCAAAACTGCAAACACAAATCTATGGCCAGACCACAAAAGACAATTTATGGTGGAGATGTGGAATAGAAATGTTAAACAACCATGTAAGAAATATCCAGAAATGGAATAGAAAAATATTAGCCAACCATGTAAGAAATTTTATGGTGGAGATGTGGAACATAAATGTTAAACAATATCAAACTGCAAACACAAATCTATGGTCTAATAAGCAGAAAAAATTCAATATCGTTGTCATAGAATAAGCAGAAAATATAACATTCAATATAAAACATGTACTTAAAACTAATAAGCAGAAGATATATCAAGTTGTTACTAATAAAATCATATCTTAATTAGAATGGTAGGTTTATATGATATATATCAAGTTTTTATGGTTCTTCGATTAAAACAATGAATGTTGCCAATGATGTGAAGATTGTTCATTAGTTTACAAAATCAAATTGAAGAATGTTGCCAACCATATATCCAATGATGGTCCCATCAATGGCACCTCTGTTCTTCATTTTTGACAAAACAAGTATATCACCTCTATTTTCAAACACATGCAGATGGCTGACCAAAATCAAGCTGGGACATCATCATCGTTGCCAAATCAGAGTGGGTCAGTCCAACGTAAAAGAGGGAGGCCTTCGACTTCGACGATAACGCCTGAGCAGGCTCGAGATTCTACCCGAGAGCGTGTTAGTAATTGGCGCCAATCATTAACCACAGAACAACGAAGTGCAGTGAATGCGAGGCGAAGACAATCGCGTGCATCGTTGGCTTTACAACCAACCTTGGAATTCCAACCAACCGAGTCTGAAGATCCAAATCAGCCAGATGAAATTATTGATAATCAACCTGCGCCCAATTCGATAATAGGCCGTCAAAATATAGCAAGAAATAATCATTCGTCCAACAACGTCAGCGTCTTTCCGACTCCCACAACCGACAAATTGCCCTCACTGTGCAGCTCGATTATTCCACAAAGAATCAAAAAATTTATGCTGTAAACTTGGCAAAGTAGTTTTACCTCCCATTCCTGTACCCCCGCAGTTGATGGCTCTTTACACTGACCAGACCACGAAAGGGCGCCATTTCAGGCAAAATATTCGTGCATACAATCACGTATTCTCTTTCACATCCATGGGTGTGACGCTTGACGAAACACTCCCGGCATTCAACCAAGGTTTGTACACATTTAGAGCGCATGGGGCTATATATCACAAGATTGGATCTCTTATTCCTACTCCGGGAAACAAACCACGATTTCTGCAGATGTTCATCTACGACACTGAAAATGAAACCTCGCATCGTTTGGAGGAGAGTAATGGACTCGATATAGAAATTTTGAATGAGATCAAATATATCCTTGATGCTCACAACCCATATGTCATGACTTTCAGACAAATTGCTCAACATCAGCAGTTACAATCGTGTCAACTACTTATTCGTGAACGACGATCTACTGACCGGCAATACATCCTTCCTACCACATCTCAGGTGGCTGCAATATTGGTGGGTGTAGAAGATTTTGCAGAGTCTACCGATAGGGACATCAAAATTCATTCTACAGCAGGACATCTAACTACAGTCAAAGAGTACGCAGGTCATTATGATCCACTTCAATACCCACTTCTACTATCACATGGTACTTTTGGTTGGGATTTAGCTTTTCAGACGGATCAAGGGTTGCGCGTTAGTTGTTGCGACTTCTATGCATGCTTGCTCCAGGTTTTAAAATTTTTCTTATTACTTCAAAACTTCATATATTGAATTTTCAATTTACTATTGTTCGGTCAATTTATGGCTTGATATAGATACGTTCGAATAATCCATCAATACTCCTTCATGGTGGACGATTGCTTCAACAGTATGTTGTAGATAATTACATTAAGATTGAGACTCAGAAATTGAGATGGATTAGCCTGAATCAAAATAAGATTCGTGCAGAGCTATATCAGGGTTTGCAAGATTGCTTAAATGCTGGCGAAAATGATGCAGGTACATTCACATGCTTATTGATGTTTCTCCCCATACTTAAGTAAATATAGATGTTCATTACCTTCTTTCGTGAAATTCTTTCTGCATAGGAAACATTGGGCGACGAACCGTCCTTCCATCCTCCTTCATTGGAAGCCCTCGGGATATGTATCAGAGGTATCAAGATGCAATGTCAATCGTCCAGCACTATGGCAAACCAGATATATTCTTAACCATGACATGCAATCCAAACTGGAATGAAATAAAAAATGAATTGTTATCCAGGACAATTGCCACATGATCGTGCAGATCTCCTTACGAGAATTTTTCGAGCAAAGTATGAAAATTTGAAAGATGAAATCTTCAATAAAGGTATCCTTGGAAAGGTGATCGCGCACGTTCACATCATTGAGTTTCAAAAGAGAGGTCTACCTCACGTTCATATGTTAGTTATTTTTGATGCAGAAGATAAATTAAATACTCCAGATGAGTATGATTCGTTGGTCAGCGCTGAGATACCCAATCAAGAGGAGGATTCGCCCTTTGTATGATGCAGTTCTAAAACATATGATACATGACCCATGTGGTCACCACAAACCGAATGCCCAGTGCATGAAAAATTTTGGGTGCAGCAAAAGATATCCTAAACCTTTTGCAGAATATACTGTCCAAGGAAATGACTCATATCCAGTATATCGGCGTCGACTTGACAATAGTAGAACTATTACAGTTGGTTGTGGAGGAGTTGTTGTGGATAATAGATGGGTCGTACCATATAACCCGTGGTTACTCTTAAAGTATGATTGTCATATCAATGTAGAAATATGTAGTAGTATTAAGAGTATCAAGTATTTGTATAAGTATGTTTACAAGGGACATGATTGCGTGTCATTTGAAGTTCGACCTGCCCCTAATTATGATGAGGTGAGCAAATACGTCGACGGTCGTTGGGTTTGTGCACCCGAGGCTTTATGGAAAATATTTAAGTTTGAAATGACGAGGATGTATCCCTCTATTTCGAGACTACAAATTCATCTACCAAATCAACATCAGGTTCACTTCGATAATGACCAAACAATTTCAAGTGTCCTGGCAAATGAGAGGAACTCCAAATCGATGCTGACTGAATTTTTTAGTGTATACAATGACAACCAAGTGGTCGAGAAGTACCTATATAAAGATTTTCCAAAGTACTACAGGTATTTAATTACCGAGTGCAAGTGGATACCGAGAGTATCAACCCAAAGGGTTATTGGTAGGATATATGCAGTCAATCCGATGGAAGGCGAAAGATTTTACTTGCGACTGCTACTCAATCATGTTAAGGGTCCAAAATCATTTGATGACTTAAAGTGTGTGACTGGTATTCAATGTACAACATTTAAACAGGCTGCAGAGCGACACGGACTTCTTGAAGAGGATAATAGCATTCGAGATTGCCTGGCTGAAGCAAGATGTTTTAAAATGCCAATTTCGTTGAGAAGACTTTTTGCAACAATTTTGTTATACTGTGAACCGACCTCTGTACAAGACTTGTGGGATGAAAACTTTGATAGTATGACTGAAGATTATAGCTCAGCAAGCACTTCAAGTAACACTTTTATAAAAGATAAGTTACTTCATGATTTAGATGACATTCTGCAGCAGCATAAGAAAACAGTAACAAATTTTGGTCTGCCGGCCATAAGTGAAGGTTTTGAGGGTTTGCACAATTTCTCCAGCCTAATAGAACATGAACGATCATTCACAATATCTAATGATGACATTAATTCAGTTCACTCATTTAATCTAGAACAACTGTCAGCATTCAACATAATCGGTACAACTATACGAAAGCAACAAAATGCAATGTTTTTCTTAGATGGTCCAGGAGGCATGGGAAAAACATACATTTATCGTGCATTGCTAGCAACTTTCAGAAAGGAAGGGTTCATTATATTAGCAACAGCTTCGTCGGGGATCGCAGCAAACTTGCTCCCAGGTGGGAGGACTGCACATTCAAAATTCAAAATACCGATCAGATTTGAAATAATGTCAACATGTAAATTTAATAAGCAGTCTGATTTGCGTGAATCGATACAACAAGCCGGAGCAATTATTTGGGATGAGGCCCCAATGATTCATAAGAAGGCATTTGAGACTGTGGATCGATCTTTCAGGGATGTGCTTGATGTCAATCTGCCCTTTGGTGGCAAAGTTATGATTTTGGGTGGTGATTTCCGTCAGCTAACACCGGTTGTTGTAAATGGAACAAAATCTCAAATTATTAGCGCGAGCATCGTTGAATCGTATCTTTGGACAAATGTTAACATTCTTAGCCTAACTGTGAACATGCGAGCTCATGACGATCCTCATTTCTTAGAGTTCCTGCTGCGCGTGGGTAACGGTGATGAGCCGACTGTGCTAAATGATATGATTCAAATTCCAAACTCCATGGTCATACCTTGGGAAGATGAACGTTCGTTAAATATTTTGATCGATGCAATATTTCCCGAGCTATGTTCCCCAACTGATGTCAGATATATGGAAAGCAGAGCAATAATAACACCTTTAAATGAGGATGTCAACAGAATAAATGAAAAATGTCTTGAAATATATCCGGGGGAATGCAAAACATACTACTCTTTTGACTCTGTTGTGGATGACACCCGTAATTTATATTTACCAGAATTCTTAAATTCAATAAATCCGGGAAATCTACCACCTCATGAGCTAAATCTCAAGAAAGGTTCACCGATAATGCTGATTAGAAACATTGATCCAAAAATTGGGTTGTGCAACGGAACAAGACTTACATGTGTAACATTTTCAAGAAATGTTATTGAAGCTGAAATATTGAGCGGAGAATTTAAAGGGCACAGAGTATTTCTACCACGAATTCCCTTAAAGAGTGCAGAAGATGTTAAACTGCCGTTTGAGCTCACCCGTTAGCAATTCCCGATACGTTTGACCTATGCTCTGACCATCAACAAATCACAGGGCCAAACAATTTCAAATGTTGGAGTATATTTACCGAATGATGTTTTTAGCCATGGTCAACTATATGTGGCATTGTCAAGGGGAATTTCTGCAAAAAGCACCAAAGTGATGATTAAAAATGGTACATTGGACGAGCGGGAAGGCGTATGCACTAGAAATGTTGTGTTCAAGAAAATATTCACAAAATTACATGCATCAAGCCAAATTACATAGATTGTATGAATCAATGTAACTTTTGAAATATTTATGTGTTTTATTGTTTTATTACATACCTCAAGCCAAATTACAAGCATCAAGCCAAATTATATGTATGAATTTGCTCCATGAAATGTATTACTCAAATTGCTCTTTAATGCTGATTGTTGCAAGAATTGTTTGTACTTGAAATATTTCACAACCATTATCTCTAACTTATGTTGAAAATTAGGCAAATTTTTCCAAGCATTACTCGATGTCGCATCATAAAGATAAAATGTGTAAGCAGCTTACTTCTTTTCTCTTTCTAGATTTTTTTACTACGCTACAGTTACATGTTATAACACATTGAATTATATTTTTGGTAGATGGCATGCCCAATAGCATCGACGAATATTACAGAGATAAAGACGGCAATTTACCACTACCATATCACTTAAGGCCTAAACCGGAGTACAATGGGCTCCAAAAGATTATATAAGGGAAGAGCTTCAAAGGCCATGGTGTAACATTTATATGCCATAATACCCTCATTTCTCCTACCTCACTCCAAATATTTTTGGACTTTTTGGTCATTACACATTGCAGGCATTGATATAAAAAAGGATATCTTTATTATAGCTGACATTGGTCATTACACATTGCAGGCATTGATATAAAAAAGTATATCTTTATTATAGCTGACATCCCTGCTATCCCGCAAGCACGCTTTCCCACGCCCCCATGCCCTCCGGCAAGAAATTGCTGGCTTTCTCCTCTGCTACACGCCACCGGAACCAAACTCTCCGGCCAGAAATTGCTGGCTTTCTCCTCTGCTACACGCCACCGCAACCAAACTCATGCTTTCTCCTCTATATAATAAACTCAGCAGAAAGCACCCCTGCTTTCTCCTCTCTTCCTCCACCGCAGTCGTGCTATCGCGCCAGTCCTGCTAGCACGCATACGCTCATCTTCAGTTTCCCCAAAATTTCTCCCGCCTCAAATCCTGATATAGCTCCTCCTTCATCAACAGATTTTCTCTTCCATCGGCAGAGCATCTCCTCCACGGTGCCTCAACCAAACTCCTCACGGTAAGCACACATACGCTCATCTTCAGTTTTGATATCCCTATTATTGATGAAATTAAAGCAGGAAAATATTGCTGGCCAGTATTCCGGTGGCAGAGATTCCTTTTTTCTATTACTCCCATCTGATTTCAGAAAGTTTTGTGTTTTTTTTTTCAATTTTTGTCCTGCAGCTACTCTCTAATAATTTATGTGTTCCTCTAAACATTTCTGTGTTCCACTTAACTATGTTCCTCTAAACATTTCACTAAACATTTTTACAGTGTTCACAACCGATAATTTTTGCATGCTCTTAAGGTGTTTGATCGTTAGAGGAAGCAGTGTTCACTGCCGGTTCATTTACAGTGTTAACTGCATGTTCTTTACACTGTTTAGGAGTTTTACAGTTAAGACTGACAAAAAGCCAGTTTGGTAATCAGTTTTGGTTAATGAAATCAGTTGGGTAATCAGATTGTCATTTTTAAGGAGATTGCAGTCCTTGAGAACCTCCTTGATAATCAGTTGGGTAATTAGTGTTTTCTCTCTGCTTTAGTTTTCTCTTTTTTTCTACGCCTCACCGCAAGTGCTTCTCCTCCATTGACTTCCTCGCCGGCAACCTCCTTCCCGTCAGGTCCTTCTCACCCGGCGCTCTGTGATTCTCACCCGGCTTCTCACCCAGCGCTCTGTCCTTTTACTTAGGGCTTCATTTTCGGCTACTAGATCTCCTTCACTTCCCGATTTTCGATTTAGGGTTTGATTTTTGCACGACTGATTGATATTTTAAAATCTTGTTTTTCATACTTTTGGTTTGATTTCTTTTGTTTTTTTAATTCTTATTTTCATACTTTTGCTCCTGCTAAAGCAAGAGGGAGGGCCTGCCTTGGAAAATATCAAACAAAAGGCTCTCATTTTCCCCATCTTTCTTATTATTTTTGAAAATTGTGCTCTCCATGATGTTACAAATAATGCAGCTTATGATGTCTCAATTGTTCTAAATTGAATTTATTGAAGATGGGTTTGTAGGTCTCGATTCTTATGCTAACATAGCTTTTAACTTGATTATAACTTGCTGAGAAGATAAGAATGCCTATAGCAGTTAGAGATGGGTTCTCTTATTTTTTTCTCTGTACAATTCAGCTATGGATGAAGATGCTTTGTTTAATTAAAACCCCCGATTAGGCTGACCTCCTCCTCTCTAATTTGGTTTTTAGATTTCTGCCTTTCTTTCCTGGCTTGGGGCTCACTTCTTCGCGGCAAAGGTATGAGCTAGACACCTTCACCTTCTCCATTCTTGCTTTGTTCAAGTGCATTTTATCGATTTCCTGTTCAGCAATGTTCAAGTGCTTAGTTTGATGTGTGCAATGTTTAGCAATGTTCTGATCTTCGAACAAGAATATTACTAATGATTTGCTGTTTTAAATGTTTGATAATAGGCTTTTAAAATTACTAACATTGTGAGAAATGTTACTAACGATTTACTGTTTCTAAAATTACTAGCTATGCGAGCAATGTTCAGCAATCTTCTAAATGTTTGAGAATAAAATTTTTAACAAATTAGCAATTTCCTGATCTTCAACAAATTAGCAATGTTCTAAATTTTCAACATATTAGCAATGTTCTAAATTTTCAACAAATTAGCAATGTTCTAATCTTCTAAATGTTCTGATGTGAGCAATGTTCATCAATTTTCTAAATGTTTGATAAAACAATTTAGACCAATTTAGACAGATTAGCTACTTAAATCGTGTTCGTCGAGAATGGGTTATTATGTTGAAAATTTCTCTTGCTATAAAATGCAGTGTAAATGATGCTTATTAAGGGCTGTATATAATTTTGTTATCACCATAAGCAGTGAAATTATGTTATCACCATAAGCAGTAAATTCTTCATCTCACCAGTCAACAGATTTCTGCTTTTTTTATTTATAGCAATAAATTTGAGCATTTTAGCAATTAATCGTGAGTATGGGTTGGGTTTCTTCATTCATGTACTGCATTTTATTCAAGGAAAGGTGTTTACACCATACATGAGTAGACCAACATCAAAACTGCAAACACAAATCTATGGCCAGACCACAAAAGACAATTTATGGTGGAGATGTGGAATAGAAATGTTAAACAACCATGTAAGAAATATCCAGAAATGGAATAGAAAAATATTAGCCAACCATGTAAGAAATTTTATGGTGGAGATGTGGAACATCTATGTTAAACAATATCAAACTGCAAACACAAATCTATGGTCTAATAAGCAGAAAAAATTCAATATCGTTGTCATAGAATAAGCAGAAAATATAACATTCAATATAAAACATGTACTTAAAACTAATAAGCAGAAGATATATCAAGTTGTTACTAATAAAATCATATCTTAATTAGAATGGTAGGTTTATATGATATATATCAAGTTTTTATGGTTCTTCGATTAAAACAATGAATGTTGCCAATGATGTGAAGATTGTTCATTAGTTTACAAAATCAAATTGAAGAATGTTGCCAACCATATATCCAATGATGGTCCCATCAATGGCACCTCTGTTCTTCATTTTTGACAAAACAAGTATATCACCTCTATTTTCAAACACATGCAGATGGCTGACCAAAATCAAGCTGGGACATCATCATCGTTGCCAAATCAGAGTGGGTCAGTCCAACGTAAAAGAGGGAGGCCTTCGACTTCGATGATAACGCCTGAGCAGGCTCGAGATTCTACCCGAGAGCGTGTTAGTAATTGGCACCAATCATTAACCACAGAACAATGAAGTGCAGTGAATGCGAGGCGAAGACAATCGCGTGCATCGTTGGCTTTACAACCAACCTTGGAATTCCAACCAACCGAGTCTGAAGATCCAAATCAGCCAGATGAAATTATTGATAATCAACCTGCGCCCAATTCGATAATAGGCCGTCAAAATATAGCAAGAAATAATCATTCGTCCAACAACGTCAGCGTCTTCCGACTCCCACAACCGACAAATTGCCCTCACTGTGCAGCTCGATTATTCCACAAAGAATCAAAAAATTTATGCTGTAAACTTGGCAAAGTAGTTTTACCTCCCATTCCTGTACCCCCGCAGTTGATGGCTCTTTACACTGACCAGACCACGAAAGGGCTCCATTTCAGGCAAAATATTCGTGCATACAATCACGTATTCTCTTTCACATCCATGGGTGTGACGCTTGACGAAACACTCCCGGCATTCAACCAAGGTTTGTACACATTTAGAGCGCATGGGGCTATATATCACAAGATTGGATCTCTTATTCCTACTCTGGGAAACAAACCACGATTTCTGCAGATGTTCATCTACGACACTGAAAATGAAACCTCGCATCATTTGGAGGAGAGTAATGGACTCGATATAGAAATTTTGAATGCGATCAAATATATCCTTGATGCTCACAACCCATATGTCATGACTTTCAGACAAATTGCTCAACATCAGCAGTTACAATCGTGTCAACTACTTATTCGTGAACGACGATCTACTGACTGGCAATACATCCTTCCTACCACATCACAGGTGGCTGCAATATTGGTGGGTGTAGAAGATTTTGCAAAGTCTACCGATAGGGACATCAAAATTCATTCTACAGCAGGACATCTAACTACAGTCAAAGAGTACGCAGGTCATTATGATCCACTTCAATACCCACTTCTACTATCACATGGTACTTTTGGTTGGGATTTAGCTTTTCAGACGGATCAAGGGTTGCGCGTTAGTTGTTGCGACTTCTATGCATGCTTGCTCCAGGTTTTAAAATTTTTCTTATTACTTCAAAACTTCATATATTGAATTTTCAATTTACTATTGTTCGGTCAATTTGTGGCTTGATATAGATACGTTCGAATAATCCATCAATACTCCTTCATGGTGGACGATTGCTTCAACAGTATGTTGTAGATAATTACATTAAGATTGAGACTCAGAAATTGAGATGGATTAGCCTGAATCAAAATTAGATTCGTGCAGAGCTATATCAGGGTTTGCAAGATTGCTTAAATGCTGGCGAAAATGATGTAGGTACATTCACATGCTTATTGATGTTTCTCCCCATACTTAAGTAAATATAGATGTTCATTACCTTCTTTCGTGAAATTCTTTCTGCATAGGAAACATTGGGCGATGAACCGTCCTTCCATCCTTCTTCATTGGAAGACCTCGGGATATGTATCAGAGGTATCAAGATGCAATGTCAATCGTCCAACCTTCCATGATCACAACAGCTTACAGATCTAATCTATATGGACAAAGCACGGTTATGCTAATCATAGAATAACACATTGAAAATATGTACATGAAGGTTGATCTAATTTGGTGGTCAAGCAAACATCTCAAATGAATGCATTAAACCATGCTACGAGAAGTTCTTAAGTGTTCAAAAGAACAAGTATGTCTAACCTCAAGGTTTTGAATTCATGTGTCAAAATACATATCACATGCGATAATTTAAATGAAGTGTTCTAGGCCTTATTCTCCGACTGACACAAGTCATGAGACTTTGTATGAAGTGTGACGTATCACATAAATTCAACGAATATTGAAACTTAATAACATTGTTGAAGAATATTCTTAATTATTGATGAATTAAGTAAACTGCAATATAAATGACAGATAACTGAATTGGAGCTTCATGTAGTCTCTCACTAATCAAGCGCATCGATCGGCTCTTTAAGCCCCATATTAATAACATGTTTTGGAAACACGTTATGGCGAAGTTCTTTAGTAAGTGGATCAACTAACATGTCATCTGTCCCTAAATTCTCCACTAAAATTCCACCCTTCTTGACCAGTTTCTTAACGGTCAAGAATTTAATTTTCATATATTTGGACTCTGTGATACTTTTATTGTTCATCGAGAACATGATTAAAGTGATATTATCACAGTACATCTGGATGGGTCCAGCAATAGAAACGACAACCTTCAACTCCGTAATGAAATTCTTAAGCCACACTGTGTGAGTGGAAGCTCCAAAAAGAGCGACGAACTCTGCATGCATTGTGGATGAAGTGATGAGTGTCTGTTTGACACTCTTTCACGAAACGAATCCACCAGCAAACTTAAATATATAACCTAAAATAGACTTCATATCATCCTCACACCCGGTAAAATCAGAATCTGTATACCCCACTAACTCAAGGTTTTGAACTCTATGGTAGACCAGCTTAACATCCTTAGTTTCCTTCAAATACCTCAAGACTTTCTTGACAGCCACCCAATGATCAGGTCCTGGGTTCGATTGATATCTGCCTAAAAGTCCTACTGTGAAGGCAATGTCCGGTCTGGTACAGACTTAGGCATACATTAAACTGCTAACTACACTAGCGTAAGGTATATCCTTCATGTGCTCTCTCTATACCATTCCTGGGGCATTGTGATAAGCTGAGCTTATCACCCTTAAGCACAGGTACGTCACCAGGCTTACAATCGAGCATGCTAAATATCTCAAGTACACGCTTGATGTAGGCTTTCTGAGAGAGTTCAAATGTATGATGAGATCATTCCCTAATGATCTCAATTCCTATAACGAAGGATGCTTCTACAAGATCTTTCATATCAAAGTATTTTGATAGAAATTACTTAGATTCATGCAACAATGCCAAATCACTGCTCGCAAGCAAGATGTCATCTATAAAGAATTAAGAAGATGAATCTGCTCCCACTGATCTTGAGATATATGCAACGATCTACCTTATTTTATACAAAATCAAAAGAAGTAACTACCTCAACAAATTTCAGATACCACTGCCTAGAAGCTTACTTTAGACCATATAGGGACTTGTTAAGTTTACATACAAGTTGGTCAAAATGACCAGACTTGAATCCCTCGGGCTGCACCGTATAGACCTCTTCGGCAAGATCACCATTCAAGAATGTGGTTTTACATCCATCTGGTGTAGCTCCAAATCATAATGAGCTACTAATGTCATAATCACTCTGAAAGAGGCTTTAGAGGAAACGGGAGAAAAGGTCTCGTGATAATCGATTCATTCTCTCTGTATAAATCCCCTTACTACCAGTCTGGCCTTAAACCGCTCGACCTTTCCCTTAGAGTCTTTCTTGATCTTAAACACCCATTTAGAACCGATGGGCTTACAGCCTTTGGGTAACTCAACCAACTCTCAAACCTTATTTAGCTTCATAGACACCATCTCGTCTTTCATCACATCTCACCACAGATCCACTTGAGGTCCAGACATAGCTTCATTAAATGTCACTGGGTCAACTACTTGACCAATATCATAATCACTCTCCCCTAAAAAGACTTCATAGTTTGAGGAAATTGCAGGCCTTCTCTTCCTAGTGGATCTCCTAGTGGGTGGATGAACCTCCTAAAAATGAGGATGAGCCTCAACTAGAATCGATGCTAAGACCACTTCCACGTCCTCTACTTGTTTTGTCACGGGTTTAGGCACCGTAGGATCTCCTACTAAGGGCACAGATAAATTAATGGTCACAAGTTCCTCGTCTTCACTAATAGGGAGAGAGCAACTAGGTTCGTCAAGCGACATCCCATTCTAAAAATTTAGTTGTTTGTGACTCCACAATTCTTGGTCCTCCTAAAGGGGAATATAACTTAAATCCTTTGGAGTGATCTGGGTAACCTATGAAATAACAACGAGAATACCTGGGAGCTATCTTACTCTCTGATGGGTTATATAAGAAAACTTCTGCAGGATAACCCCAGACACGCAAATGATTAAGGCTGGGTCATCTACCAGTCCATAACTCAAATGGGTTTTAGGTACTGACTTGGACGAGACTCTATTGAGAATATATACTGAAATCTTAAGTGTCTCACCCCATAAAAACTCAGGAAGATTTGTCTTACTCATCATGCTCCTCATCATTTCCTTAAGGGTGCGACTATGCCTTTCGGCCACACAATTCTGCTCAGGACTACCCGACATGGAGTACCGGGCAACAATGCCACAGCTCTCCAAGTATCTGGCAAACAGACCTTTATGTTGCCCGGAGGCATCATGTCTACCAAAATATTCGCCACCTCTGTCAGACCTAACAATCTTGATGACTTTCTCTATTTATTTCTCAACTTCAGTCTTGAAAATCTTGAACTTTTCAAGAGATTCAGACTTCTCCTTAATTAAGTACAAATAACTAAAACGGGAGTAGTCATCAATGAAAGTAATAAAATAGGTGTTCCTATAGAGTATAGTGGAATAATGATCACTGATGTCCGTATGAATAACCTCTAACAAACTTGAACAATGAGTTGTGTCTTTCTTTTTAATCTTGGTCATCTTACCTTTATAGTAGTCCACACATGTCTCTAGGTCACTTAAGTCTAGAGTAGGAAGAATGTTTTCCTTAATTAATCTTTCTACTCTTTCCTTAGAGATATGACCTAACCTTTTATGTCATAGCATGAAGTACTGTTCCTTAATGAGAGGTCTTTTACTAATAATGTTTTCTACATTATATGATGTGGCAAAAAAATTAATAGGTGCAAGACATATTCTATATAAACCATTAGATAGTGAACATTGGTCAATAAACTGTGATTCATAAAATAACTTAATTAAACCACCAGAAATATTAAAACCATAATTTAGTCTATCGAATACTGAAACAGAAATTAAGTTCCTTCTAAACAAAGAAATATAAAATACGTCTTTTAATAGAAGTTCATATCCAGAATCAAGGACTAAATAAATGTACCCGATGACTCCACTCCACCTCAGTAATGTTGCCAACCGTGAGTCTGCACTGACCCTTGCTTAGCCTCCTCCTTTTGATGAACCCCTGTAGTGTGTAAGCAACATGATTAATTGCTCCACTATCGAGCCACCAAGATCTTGATGAGGATTCAATTAAATTAGATTCGTAAAGGACTAAAGCTAAAGGGTTACCTTCAGGTGCGAATCCACGTTTCTCCATCCAAAACTTAAACTTGAGGCACTCATGCTTTACATGCCCCTTCTTCTTACAAAAGAAGCAGCTAAGTGTACAACCCCGTATTCACAAAAAGGGGGGCCCCAAACAAGGCGTGAGACTTGCTGCACGTTTCTAAGTTTTTTGGGAGTTTTGCACTCCTAGAGGCCAATATTGGTGGATCTGCAGGATATACTAGTAGGGGAGGAAAAATCTGCCTCCCCCTTGCCCCTTTTAGGGGGCAGGTGCGACAAGTTGCCCGGCACCCTCCCCGGCTTGCTAAAATGGGAGGTCGGAGCAGCGAGACCGACCGGCAGCCAGGGTCTCTCCCCCTGTACCCTAGCCCTATGTGGGGCGAGACCGATCGACGACCAGGGTCTCTCCCCTGCACCCTAGCCCTGTACGGGGCGAAACCAGCCGGCGGACAGGGTCTCTCCCCTATACCCTAGCCCTATGCAGGGCGAGACCGACCGGCGACCAGGGTCTCGCCCCTACACCCTAACCCTATGTAGGGTGAGACCGGCCGGCGGCTAGGGTCTCACCTAGTTTGTCTAGGCTCCTAGTCTTGCGGGGCGAGACAGGGTCTCACCCCCAGCTCCCGGTTCTTCTGCGGGGCTCGCCCGCTCGCTCAGTCCCAAGGTGAAGGAGGAGTGGAGTGGTTTAACCCCCCCACTCACCTCTGGTGTCCAGGGAAGGTGAGGGGTATGGTTTAGCCTCCGTTCACCCCTGGACCTCTTTTGGCCATGCTTTTACCGTTGTGCCCCCGGGGTGGAATTACCTCTTTACCCCCCGGTGTGGATGTTTTCTATTGACCTAGGACCTATTTGTCTTAGAGGTATTTCTAAACTTTTGGTCCCTAGGTTTGGGAAAATAATAAATAGACCCCCTTGGGAATCTTTGGAGAAGAGAGTTTTTTGATTCCTCCTCCTTAGGCTTCTTCTTGGTAGAGTTTGAGAGCTCTCCAAGGTACCCAGATCAGCCATTGGTGAGGGAGGGGAAGTGCTCTCGTGACCTTCTAGGTGTGTGACGGGACCTCCACGCTAGAGCCGAGGGTCTGTTCCTAGTTTCCTGAGCCTTTGGTCCGTGACATTCTCCTGAGTGCAGTAAGTGTGAGGTCACCCCTTTTTTGGGACCCCGAACTCCATAGAGACCGATTTTTTGGTTTCAACATCTTGGTGTAATGAGCGTGGAGAGTGACCAGCACAGAAGATCTCAGGAGAGTGTCATGGCTGGAGATCAGGGAGGTAGTGATGACTCCCGCGAGACCCCCAACCCAGGACCCTTTGTGGGAAGGGAAGAGTTCATGACATCCATCCAAAGCATCATGGAGATGTTGCGAAGTATTGCTCCTCAGGGTGACAGCTCCACCCCAACCCCCTAGGAGCTAGCTCCCCCCTCTTGGCGAGTCGACTCCCAGGAGTCTAGGCGAGATGACCCCGGGGGGTGGGGGGTGGGTAAAGGGAAGCGCACCAGGAAGAAGGCCCGGGAAGGAGAGGATGAGAGATGGGGTGGAGGGAGACCTCACCGGCCGGGAGTTATTCTCCAGCCCGACGAGTGACAACCTCCTAGGCGAGCAGGTCGCGCGAGACCGCCAAGCATGGGATCACCTTTCAACGAGCTGATTATATCAGCCCCAGTTCCCGAGGGGTTCAAGGAGCCTGACATGACTTACTACACCGGGAAAGACGACCCTCTCCAGCACCTGCAGTGGTTCGAGGATACTGTCTCTATCAGGCCGATGATAGATGCGTTCAAGTGCCGCCTCTTCGCGATTACCTTGAAAGACAAAGCTAGGGACTGGTTCAATCAAATCCCAACGAGATCGATCTACGAGTTCGAGGACTTGAGCCGAAGCTTCCAGCTTCGCTTCTTCACCTCTAAGAAGAGGAAGAAGAGTCCCGAGTCCATCTTCCTGATAAGACAAAGGGCGGAGGAGTCGTTGGCCCAATATATGGATAGGTTCCAAGAAGAGATTCTGGACATCAAGGAGATGCCAGGGTATGCCCTCCAGATGGCATTTACAATGGAGTTGCATGAGGGATTCTTCAAGATGAGTCTGACCCGAATGGCCCTCTTATCCTTCGAGGAGCTGATGGAAAGGGCGGCAGAGGAGATAGCAACTGATGCGGCCAACTCTGTGTTTGTCAAGAAGTTAGTAAGGTTGACCGAGGCAGAGTCGAAAGAGCAAGGTGGCTCGAGGCATCAAGAGGGAAGGAGGAGAGAAGAGCAGAGAGCTCAGGGATCCAGGGACCTCAGGAAGGTCGGGAACCTGGTTGGAGGCAGTAGGGAGGGCCCGTTCAGGGTCCAGGGAGAGGACTCATCCAGGGTGGGGGGATTTTCATGGAGGCCAAGGGAGGTTCAACTTCCAAAGGCAAGCCCCTAACCAGCTCCTACCCCCGCCACAACAAGCGATGGTGATTAGTCGAAGAGAGAGGAGGAACCACACGGGAAGAGGAAGAGTTAGAGTAGATTTACCCTACTGTGAGTTCCACTAGGAGGAGGGCCATGCAATAGCTACTTGCCCCGAATTTCTGGAGTTGAGAAGGATAAGAGCTCCGACACCACAACCTCAACATCCTCAACAACTGCAAGATCTGGTACGGATTGAAGAAGTCTAACCCAAGGTGGCAGTGGAGAGATATGAGGATAGGGTTGATGTGGGCACCCAGGGAGGGATTCGATGATGCACGAGGGAAGAGGGAGGTAGTGAAGAAGTGGATCATCTCTTGTAATGAACTTTGCTTGCATTGTATCAACCATGATTGATGAAAGGGACCGCCGAAAAACATTTGTGATCCATGAAAATCACTGAGATGATTTCGCTGACCAGGCTCCTGCTAGCTGGCAGGGCAGGTTGATCTCTTGGAGAGGTGAGTAGGCCTCGCCCCGAGATGATTCCGCTGACCAGGCTCCCACTAGCTGGCAGGGCAAGTTGATCTCTCGGAGGGGCGAGTAGGCCTCAACCCGAGATGATTCCGCTGACCAGGATTCCACTAGCTGGCAGGGCAGGTTGATCTCTCGGAGGGGCAAGTAGGCCTCACCCCGAGATGATTCCGCTGACAAGGCTCCCAGTAGCTAGAAGAGTAGGTTGATCTCTCGGATGGGCGAGTAGGCCTTACCCCGAGATGATTCCGCTGACCAGGCTCCTACTAGCTAGCAGGACAGGTTGATCTCTTGGAGGGATGAGTAGGCCTCACCCCGAGATGATTCCACTTACTAGGCTCCCACTAGCTGGCAGGACAGGATGATCTCTCGGAGGGGCGAGTAGGCCTCACTCCGAGATGATTCCGCTGACCAGACTCCCACTAGCTGGCAGGGCAGGTTGATCTCTCGGAGGGGACAGTAGGCCTCACCCCGAGATGATTCCACTGACCAGACTCCCATTAGCTGGCAGGGCAGGTTGATCTCTCGAAGGGGCGAGTATGCCTCACCCCAAGATGATTCCGCTGACCAGGCTCCCACTAGCTGACAGGTTAGGTTGATCTCTCGGAGGGGCGAGTAGGCCTTGCCCCGAGATGATTCTGCTGACCAGGCTCCCACTAGCTGGCAGAGCAGGTTGATCTCTCGGAGGGGAGAGTAGGTATTGCCCCGAGATGATTTTGCTGACTAGGCTCCCACTAGCTGGCAGGGTAGGTTGATCTCTCAGAGGGACGAGTAGGCCTCACCCCGAGATGATTCCGCTGACCAGGCTCCCACTAGCTGGCTGGGCAGGTTGATCTCTCGGAGGGGCGAGTAGGCCTCACCCCGAGATGATTCCGCTTACCAGGCTCCCACTAGCTGGCAAGGTAGGTTGATTCCTCAGGGAGGACAAGCGTTTTCTACCCCGAGACCGTCTCGTCACCCAAGCTCCAATTAGCTGGCATGACAGGTTGACCCCTCGGGGAGGCCAAGTGTGTTTTTTCCCGAGGCCGTCTCGTCACCCAGGCTCCCATTAGCTGGCATGACAGGTTGAACCCTCAGGGAGGCCAAGTGTTTTTCACCTCGAGGCCGTCTTATCACCCAGGCTCCCATTAGCTGGCATGACAGATTGACCTCTCGGAGAGGCCAAGTGTTTTTTATCCCGAGGTTGTCTCATCACCCAGGCTCGCATTAGCTGGCATGACAGGTTGATCCCTCGGGGAGGCCAAGCGTTTTCTATCCTGAGGCCGTCTCGTCACCCAGGCTCCCATTAGCTAACATGATAGGTCGACCCCCAAGGGAGGCCAAGTATTTTTGGCTCTAAGAAGGTCGTGCAACGAATACGTTGCGTTTGATGTTTCTTTTCGAGCGTGGAACTCGCTCGAAAAGAGAGGGGATTGTGTATAACCCCGTATTCGCGAAAAGGGGTCCCCCAAACAAGGCGTGAGACTTGCTGCGCGTTTTTAAGCTTTTTGGGAGTTTTGCACTCCTAGAGGCCAATTATGGTGGATCTGCAGGATATACTAGTAGGGGAGGAAAAATCAGCCTCCCCCTATCCCCTTTTAGGGGGCGGGTGCGTAGAGTTGGCCGACACCCGCCTAGGCTTGCTAGGTGTGAGGTAGGAGCAGCGAGACCTGCCGGCGGCCAGGGTCTCGCCCCCTATACCCTAGTCCTGTGCGGGGCGAGACTGGCCGGCGCCCAGGGTCTCGCCCCCTGCACCCTAGCCCTGTGCGGGGCGAGACCGATCGGCGGCCAGGGTCTCGCCCCTGCACCCTAGCCCTGTGCGGGGCGAGACCGGCCGATGGCAAGGGTCTCCCCCCTACACCCTAGCCCTGTACGGGGCGAGACCGGCCGACAGCCAGGGTCTCTCCCCTGCACCCTAGACCTGTGTGGGGCGAGACCGACTGGTGGCCAGGGTCTCGCCCCCTGTACCCTAGCCCTGTGCGGGGCGAGACTGACCGGCGACCAGGGTCTCGCCCAGGTCGCCTAGGCGCCCAGTCTTGCGGGGCGAGACAGGGTCTCACCCCCAGCTCCCGGTTCTTTTGCGGGGCTCGCCCGGTACCAAGGCGAAGGAGGAGTGGAGTGGTTTAACACCCACTCTCCTCAGGTGTCTATGGAAGGTGAGGGGCATGGTTTAGCCTCCGTTCACCCTCGGACCTCTTTTGGCAATGCTTTTACCGTTGTTCCCCCGGGGTGGAATTATCTCTTTACACCCTAGTGTGGATGTTTTCTATTGGCCCATGACCTAATTTTCTTGGGGGTATTTCGAACTTTTTGGTCCCTAGGTTTGGGAAAACTATAAATAGACCCCTTGGGTATCTTTGGAGAATAGGGTTTTTTGATTTCTCCTCCTTAGGCTTCTTCTTGGTAGAGTTTGAGAGCTCTCCAAGGTACCCAGCTCAACCATTAGTGACGGAGAGAAAGTGCTCTCGTGACCTTCCGGGTGTGTGGTGGGACCTCCACGCTAGAGCTGAGGGTCTATTCCTAGTTTCCTGAGCCTTTGGTCTGTGACATTCGCGTGAGTTCAGTAAGTGTGAGGTCACCCCTTTTTTGGGACCCCGAACTCCATAGAGACCGATTTTTCGGTTTCAACATTAAGAGGCTTCTTTCCATCAGTGTCTTTGCTCCCTGAAGGTTGTCCATCCTGAGCTTTAAATGAAGCTTTGAACTTCTTCTTCTTCTTAAACGGGGATTTGACCACGAGGAAAGCAGTGTTAGTCTTCTCTTTCTTCAGTTTCTCCTCCTCAGCAACGCAACGAGTGATGAGATCATTTATCTTCTACGCCTCATCCTGGGAACTGTAGGTAGTCTTGAAAATACTGAACTCCGTAGGATGAGTATTTAGTGCCTGATGCACTATCAAGGCTTTTGGGAGAGTAATCTCCACCTCTTGCAGCTTGGTCTTGTAATAGACCATCTTCAGTATGTAATCACGGACTCCGCCTCCTCCCGAATACCTCATGGAGAAGAGGTACTGAATCAGAGTCCCAATCTCAGTATTAGAAGACACCTTATATCTCTTCCTAACGGCAGTCAGAAAATTCTTGGCGACGGTCGTGTCTGGAAGACCACTCAGCAGGTGCTCCGGAATGGAACGCTTCATAGTCAATAAGCAGATCTTGTTAGACTTATTTCATGCATCATATGAATCCATCTCAACTTGAGTGCAGGTTGCTGTGATAGCCGCAGGCTGGTCAGTACTCATGGCCATCTCAATTTCCGCCATCTCGAGAGCAAACATGATGTCAGACTTCTACTTCTTAAAGTTCGATCAAGTGAGTTTCTTAATGGTCGTCATATTATTATGCACTGTAAAAGTGACTGAAAGGAGAGAAAAGGAAAAATGAGAGACAAATAGGGCAATAGTGACTTTAAAATCCTAAATAACACACTAGGTAGAGAATTCAGGCGCGTCAACGCGCAACACCTTTGGGCAGACTACGCGCCACGCAATTAGTGATTTTTCAGACAAGAACGAGCAATAGTTATTGTTTGCTTTTCACAGATCTACCACCTTTAGGTGAATAGATTACTAGAGATCGGATCTGCACTATCGCCTAAATGTCCGTGTGTATCCCTCTGAACCTATTGCGCATACACCACCTTTGGGTGAATGATTGCGCACTAGTCTCAGAAAACTCCCTAAAACATGTGAACCGTAATCTCACAAACCGACTTGGAAAAGCCACTTTAGCGGCTACAGTTCTTATCAATTCACGAGACCCTTTCAAATCGGGATATCTGAATATTGCCCTAAAACTTAATGTCGTGTTTCTTAGCTTAATGATGTGTGAGCAATTAATCGTCTAAAGAAAACACAACTCTTTTGTCAAGAATTAGTTAATGAAAGCACTTTAAATTTTAATCCCAAATTATTTTTCTTTCTAAATAACTTAATGGGTTTTTGATATTGTGTTCTTTAAACAAATAGATTAGGAAAAATAATTTACCCCAAAATAATAAAAGAGACTAATAGGTTTGAGTTAATTCCCTCTGATACCAACTATTATAAAATTTACGAGTGTTCGTCGCTACGAAGAATAAGAATTATCGAAAAAAATTCTACTTAATGCAGCGACTAACGAAGCTCCAAAAGATCGTTTTAACCAAACACTAACAATCTCTAATTGAAGTGTTAATACAAAATTTATTTTCCTAAATTTATGAACACGAAAATTAAGGTGAGCTTGAATGAACATTAACTAAAAGCGGAATTAATTTATACCGTTCTTGAAATCTTGCTCGTGTTTCATGATGACGGATATTCGCAGCAACTGTGATGCGTTGTTCTTTATGAATTTCGCGGCATTAGCGGAACCCGCTAACATACAAGATTTCTAAAGTATGTGATTGCTACAATAAATTTTATGTTAGCACAATAGGTATACAAATTCAGCATATATAAATTAACCTCAACAATGTTTCTTGTACTTGATTAGAAACAAAAACTCGTATGAATCTGATCTAAAATCAGATTGTGAGTGCTATGAAAATAAATTTCTGGATGTTTAGGTCAGAAGTTGTTATCCGTTCGTTCTTGCCTGAACCCAAAAGTGGGCGTTGATTGCTCCCTTGGAAAAAGAGATTTAAGCCCAAATCAAGAACCTCAAGGAAAAGATGATGGAGAAACAAGAGGAAATTCTCTTGCTGAATAGAAAAAAAATGAAACCGGCGATTTCAAATCACAGGAGGCGTCTTCCTCGCAGATCGATGCCTTGAACCAGTGGAGGAATAGACGATCTAGGGCTTCCCACTGGTAGCCTTGTTGGAGGGAGAATGTGCACAGTCTGCTCTTGCCCTAACTGGGGTTGACCATCTGACTCCTGTAAGTGGCCGAAGAGGAGGGTCGAAACACCATCTGGGTGAAGATCCATCGGATCTGAAAGTAGAATGGCCCGTAGACGGTGGTGGATCCGCAAAAACTCCGACATTCTCCTCACCTGAAGGCCGAACAAAGGAGAATGAAAAGTAGGTGGTTTTCACAATGAAGGAGAGGGAACGGTTGTGTTTTTCATGCCTTGTTCATCGTGAGGAATGAATATTGACTCTCCTAGAGCTTAATAGGAAGCCCAATGTGGGTTACTAAAATTGGGGTCAATTAATCCCATAACCCCAAATTAAAAGTCAATTACTTAAATCCAATGAATTTATTTGGATCTAATAACATTCCTATTCATATGCCAAGGATGAGACCATGTTCGCGACTGAAATTACGATACGGTCGGGCCCACCTATCACAGGTTTCGAATGTTCGCGCAACTAAATTAACGCGCGCTTGTAAGAGTCCGAATAGACCAAATACTTGTGTACGAATTCACCGGGACCTCTCGATGAGTCAAGTCCACATAACAGGAAAATTTCCAACAATCACTGCTACCCATAATGAGTTGTCACAACTCTTGCGCAATGAAATGTATAAATCATGAAATTACTCTCTAAGATCTTATAGGACTACTTGTATATCTAACATGTTTAGTTCGCCGGTATAATATGTTCCAACAATTTGATTCGTCATATTTAACATCAAACTAAAATCATATTAAAAGCTTGAATATAATTAAAATCAGTGACCCTAATCATTTCATACTTTATTTTTACTTGTCACCACATGCTCAATTTCTTAGAGAGTCATAAATAAAGTAATTATATCAGAACCAAATCCCTTAAATTTCCTATCATGTCATTGTTAGTATTTCGAGCATTTCCACAAAGTTTCAACCCATTCATATAACATAATCGGTAATTACAACACAATTATTTATATGTTACGACTACCAATATTAAAACAAATACATATCCAAAAATTTAAAACTTAACTGCGGTGAGCTCATTGCCATCAAGTATACGTTTACCAAATTTCATTAGCATCCGATAATTATTTAAGAGAAATTCGCGAAACATCAAAATCTGTACGTTTACGACATAGTTTACGGAAACTGGATTTCTGGATGGTGCGGGCCACCAAAATTTATGTTCCATCCCATTTTGAGAAGGTATTTTCAAGGGCTACATGACACATGGTTCCGCCCGTACAGTCAATCGTGACAATACCTCGATCACGTCGCCCCCGGCGGGCTTTGCCCGCCCTCACTATTTTTTTAAGGAAAAAAATATTTTCAGTTTTCTAAAAATTTAAAACATAAAAAAATTAAGGAAAAAATATTTTCAGCACTCCTCTATTTTCAGTTTTATTGCAAGGCCGTTCAGCTATTGCATTCAGCTACTGGCAAAACCCTTTTTTTAAAAAAAACAGACTTTTCTCTCCTCACTTATACAACCTATTGGCAGCCCAAACCTATCCACTGCCCATGGAATTCCCTCCCAATCATGATCGTGAAACCCACCTCGGCTCCATTTGGCACGGTGGTGGCGGTCATAAACGCATGAGTTAAAACGTCATTCGTTAAGGATCACCTAACAAACATCATCCGTTTGAACATAAAAGTGGAAGAAGTTCCTTAGGTTGGCGTTAACAAATGAGAATTTAACCTACATGTTCATGACCGCCACCACCGTGCCAAACGGAGCCCTCGTCCCTACCCTCGGCGCCGATCGCACACAGCCTTTCCTTTTCTGGTCGCCACCACCGTCAAACGTTCTGCACTGATGCTAAATACACCCAGCGTGTCTCACCACAGCCAAATTCACCTTCTTCCCCAAATCTAGGTCACTTGCAACTCCTTTGTTCTCTAAAACAGATTTTTTTTTCTCCCTCTCTTTGATTTAAGTTGTTTCCATTTCGATTTTCTTGTTGTTTTGGTTGATCCGAGAGGTCTCTAGTTTGGTTTTTGCTCTCCAGCCCAAATCTAATCCGCCAGCCAGTTCAATTTTTTATGTTTTCATGCCCCTTTTTCCGGGTTTTTTTTTTGCTTACATGAGACTAATTTTTTCTACGTTCAAAATGTTGTGAAAAAATGGAGCTCTTCTCTATGGCTGCAATATATGAAGCTAATTATGAATTGCTCTTTTGATTCTATTATTTTTGACTAATTGCTCCTCATGTACTATCTAACATATATATTGTTTTATGTAAGTTTTGAAGAATTTATAGGGTGCTAAATTTTGTATAACTTCGATAATTTTGATTTATTTTTTTTTTTTTGTTAAATTCTCTTTGTCTGCCATTAACATATGGTCTGTATTTATATTTGTGTGATCTGCCATTAACAATGATGTGTCATTAGCATAAATAGGTTTGCCAATAACACTGTCCTTTTTAAATAGTTGAAATTTTTTGTCACACGTGAGCGGTTAGTGGGGCAGAGTAAGCGCGAGTCATGTTTAATAGTCTCAGATCGTGGAGAAAATTTTGGGTTCGGGTCCCGTCTTCAGATTTGGAGACGGGGTCGTTCCGATTTTGACACGCGTGACGAGTTATTTATTATCTTTCTGCGCTCTTCTTTGATCGCAATATATACAAAAATGATCGCAATATATACAAAACTGATCGCAAGAAATTCAAAAAAGATTGCAAAATAAATAAAATTGAACGTATATCTTGAGATCAGTTTTGTATACAAAATGATCGCAATAAAATAATTTTGGATCCAAACTGGGACAATCCAAAATTATTTTATTGCGATCATTTTGTATACAAAACTGATTGCAAGATATACGCTCAATTTTATTTTTCTTGCAATCTTTTTTGTATATCTTGCGATCAGTTGGTGTATATATTGCGATCATTTTTGTATATCTTGCGATCATTTAGATTTCTCCTGCGATCATTTTTATATATCTTGCGATCAAAGATATACGATCAAAAATTGAACGTATATCTTGCGATCAGTTTTGTATACAAAATGATCGCAATAAAATAATTTTGGGTCCAAATTGGGACACTCCAAAATTATTTTATTGCGATCATTTTGTATACAAAACTGATCGCAAGATATACGTTCAATTTTATTTTTCTTGCGATCTTTTTCGTATATATCTTGCGATTAGCTGTGTATATATTGCGATCATTTTTGTATATCTTGCGATTATTTAAGTTTCTCCTGCGATCACTTTTGTATATCTTGCGATCAAAGAAGAGCGCAGAAAGATAATAAATAACTCGCCACGTGTCAAAATCGGAACGGCCCCGTCTCCAAATCTGAAGACGGGGCCCGGACCCAAAAATTTTTCCAGATCGTGGGTTATAAGTGATTTTAGGTATATATTAGAGCGTTGATATCCGCACTGCAGTTTGGCTAGTCGCACCGCACTTTTTCTTAATTTTTCACGTCTTTTAGAAATACGTCTTGTACATGCATTTTTAGAAAAAAGTGTCCAACACGAAAGTTGTAATTAATCTCGACGAGATCTACAACTTTTGTGTTGAGCACTTTTCCTAAAAATGCATGTACAAGACGTATTTCTAAAAGGAAACCTGAGCGTATTTCTAAAGTACGCCTTGTACATGCATTTTTAGGAAAAGTGTGCAACACGAAAGGTGTAGATCTTAGATCGATGAGATCTACAGCTTTCCTGTTGCACACTTTTCCTAAAAATGCATGTACAAGACATATTTCCAAAAGACGCGAAAAATAGGAGAAAGTGCGGTGCGACTAGCCAAAACTGCGGTGCGAATATCAGTGCCCATACATTAGATGAGAGGCCGTGTCTAATTCAAATTTGATGTGACCCACGGTTTAATTGAAATTAATATGTTTAATGGATACTTTGAAATTGATGTCAGCGGGCGGGCCAGTTGCTTGATTGTTTGTTTCCTTAATCTGAGCCTAGGTGAATTGAGTTTTTTGGCCTAAATTTTTTAAAATTTGAAGGATAAAATTGTAATTTGATATTGTAGGGTCAGAGTCCTACAAAAAATTTATGTTTAGGAAACTCAATCATTGTAGGTTTAGGAGACCTATATAAATGTTGATGGATGTCCATAATTCATCTGTGTGATTGAACGACTGAGATGTATGACCTAATCAGATCGGACGGTCCTAATTAATTTTATGAATTTATATTTTATTGCTATTGGTAGACCACAGCATTTTGTTATATAACACTCAGGTGTTTGCGAGCGGTGGGAGCGCTGTCGCGCCGGGACAATATCGTGGCTGAGATAATAACACGCAGAAGTACTGTCGCGGCTGGCCATTGGGGCGGAGCCCTGTCCCTGTCACTCGTGTGTGTGTGTGTGTGCATGTGTGTGTGTGGCCAAAAGATAAAAATTTGACGGGGCGGCAACATTCGGCGGCAGAGGCGGCGACATTCAGCAAAAATTATATGTTGTGACGGTTGTGATCTCTGTTTTGCTAAGTGAGAACCCGGTGGTTCAATTCCCATCGTTAATAATTTTTGTGAGAATAAAAGTCAGGTCATATGATTCCCTTTTTAAGGCTCTATTTCTTTGCGCATTTTGATACTCCGTTTTGGGCAAACGCCGCCGGAAAGAAGGTAAACAAATGAACCTCCGGCGGCGTTTGCTCCGTTTCCACCCGCCCGCCTTGAGAAACGCCCCAAAAAGCTCCGTTTGGAGCAGCCACCTCCCCCCTCCGATTCGAACACTCCGTTTCCACCCGCCGGATCGATCCGCCACCGCCGAACCAAATGAAGCCTAAATAAATTTAAAGGTAAAATCGTAATTTCATGTTGTAGGTTTCCCTACAGTTTAATATAATCTTAGGACACCATATCATAGTCGGTGTAGGAGCTCTAGTAAAAAAGATGTAAGTAATCGGACGGTTAAATTTAATTTTAGTTAAATCGAATGATTATGATTGACTTGATGGTTGAACTGATTACATCATAAGTGAATATCTTTATATATTAGTATAGATATAATTAAAAAATGAGTTGTCTCATGCTCATGGTCCTCAAAAAAGAAAGTCAAAATGATCTAGTCCTAAATTTTTTGAAATGCCCCCTTTCTCATCATGACACATGTATTATGTCTTCATCGTCATCGTCATTTTTGGATTCCGCTCAATTATCATATCACTCTTAAAACATTAGCATATGCATGGACGGGCGGAGCCTGTATGCAACAAAAAGCAGTCTAGCACGGGCGTAATCAAAATGAGTTGCATGAAAATTTTGTGATTAGATGGAATAAAAAAGACGCATGAGAATATAAGATTTCTCCACAATCATAAAACCCTAAACCCCAATAGATATTTGATTATCATTAATTTACAACTCTCCCTCCACAAACTTCAAAAGCACTCTCACCTTCATAATATCTATATATATCCTGCATGCATGGGTGGTCCTTCAGTTAGATGGCACGTGATAGTATCTCCCCTTGCACGTGCACCTGTACACCACCGGGCACGACTCGGCCACCGAGCACTTGGAGCTCACCATCACCCTCCGGCATGGGAAGCATGCCCCGCACGCATGCGAGCAATCCGGTAGCCGAGATCCGCTCGCCTGAGTTCCATTCGCACCGTTGTCGTCTCCAACTTCCCGCGCCGCCGCTCTACCACTAGAATATTCTAACTCAGCATCTATTGTTGGACGGCCTATCATGAACAAAAAAAGACATGTAAAAATTAGTCTCATACCGTCTATCCAGACGTTATACTCGTGCTTATAATAGGCCTCGCCTCCCCAATTCTTGACCTTGAAATGAAAATTGAATATTTAAATGAAAATCAAAGGAGTGCGGAGAATATCCAACATTAAAAAAAAACATGTCAAAATTTATCCACACCGCCAATCAACGGTTCACTCATGATAATTATAATAGGCTCCGCCTCTCCAATTCTTAACCCGGATTTTCAAATGAAAAATGAGTGCGATAATTTAACATATATATACCTAAACATCGCGTCAAAGAAAGATCTTTTAAACGAGAGAGAAGAGCGAGCTAGAGAGCTAACCGGGTAGTCGATCGGAGGCCATCTCCGGCACCGATGACGAGGAGGAGAACGGCCATCAGGGGGAAACAGATCTTCATCATGAGAGAAGGAAGAAAATAGCTAGAGAGAGAATATAATGTGTTTGTGTGCAGTGGTTATATATAGGGATGAGAGAGATTATTAATCTTTGATGGCCATCACATGATTCATGCCGCAGTGGCTGAAGCATTCAAAAGAATTTAAGTGAAGCGGGAGAAGGAAGGAGACTCGTATATTAATAAGAAACAAGAGGGATAAAACGAGGTAGAGAGTCACGTGCATGGAGTTAATGCCACCAGAGGTGATGGCCCTTCACCAATAGAGTTGCGCCACGTTAGATATATACAACTATATCCCTATTGAGAGACCAAATAAAATTCTTTATAGTTTGGCATGGCCGTGGCGGTCGTGAACGTGATGGTTATGAATTGTCATTTGTGAATGCTCGATCTTACCTAAGAAATTTCATACATTTTTGTATTCAAAACTAATTTGCTTTTCTTGATGGCGGTCATAACCATTTCTCTTGGTGCCTGTTGTAGCGCGGATGGTTGTGAGAGGTGATGTTAAAATCTTCTCCTAAAGGAGGCCGGGGAATTGAGGCCGGGTATTGACGCTCTTCTACCTCAACAACCCGCTAGTAATCAGTTAAGGGAGGCCCTGTAAGCCCGGTGTTGGGTTGGGCCGAACACGATTATGGAGAGGTGTTGAGGCTTGTTGGTCTGCAGTCTGACTGTGGGTTGCCCGGAAGACTCGAACGCAACAAGAACATACATTCTATGATGGTAACTTTTTGCCCAAACTCATAGGAGCAAAAAATAAACACTATCTAGAGCTCTATGTTGGGCATGACATGCAATGGTTATGACCCCCAACAAGAAAAGATTACTGATTTTGAACATGAAAGTGGATGAAATTCCTTAGGTGAGGTCCGGCGTTTACGAACAACGGTTCATAACCATCACGTTCATGACTGCTACCACCGCGCCAAACGGAGCCTAAGTGGTTAAATTTTTGATTTGGGGCCGTGTTTTTTTGGTCTGATGATCGAGTTTGGGCAAAAAGCATCACCATCATAAAAAATGTGTTTTGACATGACAAAGATTGTGACCACCACCAAGAAAACAAGTAATTTAGGATATTAAAGCGGATGAGGTTCCTTAGGCGAGATTTAGGCGTTCACGAACGACAGTTCATAGCGACTGCGTTTATGACCGCCACAGTGCGAAACAAACCATAAATAAAGAGTTAGGCTGCGTTTGACGCAACTTATCGCGGTTTATTCGCTCCGGTGATGTTGGACAAAAATATCATTGTCATACAAAAATCTTATGCCCCAAACTAGTTTCTTTAGGTAACGATAGTAACATTTGTCATACCAAACATACAATGACGATTTTCTCCAACCTCATCGGAGCAAAAAAGCTGCGATAAGCCGTGCCAAACGCAGCCTTAATGCCTCCTGTAAAATGAGGGTAACAAAAAAGAATGGTGACTCTTTGGAAGGGCAAATTGTGGGGATTGGTATTGTTTGGAATGAGGTAGAAGCAGTTGCACCACGTGAGATACACTTGTGGTCATGTTGGCAACTCATTGGTCCTGTTCCGAATGGGTTCCCAGTCCTCAAACTTTTTTCTTTCAAGAAAGGCCACTTATTATGTTAAGGCCCGAAAATGGGCCTTGAAAGGTTGTCTGGGCTTTGTACTCAAAGAATCCAAGTATTCACTATCACTAGTACTATATATATGAATGGAAGTTGTATCTCATTGTTGCAAGGCACTTAGCGCTCTCCTGGTCCAGAGAATCAAATCATCTTAGCCCGAGAGTGAGTCAAGCATGCAAATAGTTGAAAGAGAATCAGCAACAAAGACGACAAGACTTTTTACGTAAAAAATTAAAATCCGAAAAGAGAAAAAACCACGGGGCGGGTTCGACGCCAACCAATTTCACTAGTTTGTTCGAGGTTACAAGTGTTAGGAATTTCGGGAGGGTGACAGACCACCCCTCTGCTTACAGGTACTTGAAAGTAAAAAGATGTGGAGTTTTCCTTGGCGCTCACAGGAGCAACTTCGAGAGTAGACTTTGGAGCACACTTGAGATGGTGCTTGAGACGGCAATTGAGATGACACTTGAGAATGCACTTAAGCAAGCCTTTGAGAAGCTCGTACTCTGAAGGAGATCTCTAAGTCGCTCTTGAAGAAGAACTTGATAACAGAAGGAATTCTTAAAACTCTGCAAGGAGATTTATGAGAGGTTTCTCGCAGAAAAACTTCAGAGCTCTCCCATTTCCTCTGGCTTGCTTGTCTTCCAATGATGTATAGAGATATTTTTATAGCTTTTCTGAAAGGTGCATTGTTAATTGTGTCATCTTGAGATTTGAACTGGAGAATGAGGCTGCACACTCCTGATCACCTAGATCACAAATTTCTAGAAAATGACGGGCATGCTCCTAGTGCATGATGCCTGAGAAAGTTCGCCGGCGACGATGGTGGCCGTCGGTGGCGACGGGTGGCGGCGGAGAGCGGTGGTGGTGGAAGGTCGGTATGCGAGCGAGTCACGCATGCAGTGTTTTAGCGTGTCCGCAACGCACACACATGTGACCTCGGGGTGCGCTTGTCTTTGGATCTTTTGCATGGATGCGTTTCGCTCAGCCGCCTCAGCCTATTTTGGCGTTACGGTTAAGGTTCCAACCGGCCAAACTCAAGTTAATGTTGCGGAACCCCATCAATACTCATTGCTAAAAGTTCTTATCAATCAATCCTAACTTTATATCTCCTCTTATCAACACATTTTTATAGCTTAACTATTTAATTACCAAATGGACATTGACCACCCCCCCTATTATTTTTTATATTTGTTATAAGCACACTACAATTTGGCTAGCTATTCACACACCAAATTTGCCTATTCACATACCAAATTTATTTGCCTATTCGCACACCAAATTTGCCTACCTATTCACACACAAAATTTAGCTTTTGAAGTTTATGTTAATTCTTTCTTTGGCTACTTCAAGTGCAGAAAGAGGAGTCTCACCATGTATTATGCCAAGAACAAGTTATAATATAACATGAGTGATCAAATGTTGCTTGGATTCGTTAACAAAATCACATGTACACGATTTACTAACCAAAATACTACCATCTATTTGCGCCTAACAAAAATTTTATAGTTGCGGGAAACGGAAATCAGGCGCAGGAACACTCAACCCTCTTGAGCGTAATAAATCAAATGCAAAAAGTAGAGCAAGAATCTTATAATATCAAATTACTTCTTTACAAAGCAGAACATACATAATGAGACATGCTTCGCCAATGTACCCGAGCACAATAAGAAAAGAACAAGCAAGAAGAAACAAGCTACGCAGACTAAGAGAGAAGCCACCGACTTTGTTGCTAGCCGCTATGGAGTCCGCTCAAACTGACAGGTTGACAGACTGCAACCTTGCAGCACAGACTGCCTGTTATTCCAAGGCTGAACTCTGTTCGCCGATCTGCTGCTGGCGAACTAAACAAGCCGCCAGAGCGGACAGCTTATTGAACTGGGACAAGTTGCAGAAGAGAAACCGCCTAGTCGCAAATGCCCTGCTGTAAACCGCCGATTGCAATCCGCAGAGTCTGTACTGCCTTAGAACCAAATCTCTGGCTCTTCAGTGCTATCTGCACAACCTGCACAGCAGAAACCGGTTAATCCCTTCAACCCGCACAGATAGAAAATCCAAGCCGCAACAACTAATCACGAGTAGACTTACTGTTCATTCAGTTAATTATGATGTCACGGGGGGGGGGGGGGGGCTATTTATAGGCGCGGAGAGGAGTGTGGTCACCTCCCTAGCTGATAGAAACACCACCCCAGCTCGTAGCAAGCACAAAGCAGTCCGCATACTGCGGTCACAAAGCCAGTCCGCCTAGTCAAGTCTGGACACCTATCTGCCTTAAGCACCATCAATAAGGACGGATAGAAAGCCAGTCCATAACACCTGCGGATACCGCTCCAGCCCGCTGCTCCACTGCCCGCAACCAAGGCACCAAGCCGCCTAGTCGCCCTGCGGACACAGCACAAGTTCGCACACCTTGATATGCAACTCCATAACAACTAGTCTGCACAACTGAGGATAGCACAGCGCACACTGAGTCCGCAGCAAAAGCACCAAGGTGACAGCTGCCGGACTAGGCAGACAAGGAGGGAAGTCCGCAAGCACTGCGCCACAAGAACGAACTCGCCTAGATATGCTGGAACAAGCGGAACAGGCGGACTCCAACACCAGTCCTCCCAACATGGCAAACTCCACCAGAGCACCAATCGCAGATACAAGGCCTATCCGCCTGAACTGCAGGTGAACTTGCAGAACGTTGGCCGACCTGGCTAGTCGCCAACTCTGTCCGCACAGACCGCGCGGTCTGACCCAAACTGCCAATACTGTCCGCACAGACCGCGCGGACAGCCCGCCCAAGCTGTCACTTTCACTTCAAAAAATTCAACACTCTCCCTTGAAGTGAGAAGTGGAAACCATCCCTAGCAATCCCCGTAATCGTAAGAACGACCCCTTCGATAACGGCTTCGTGGAGATGTCTGCGATGTTGTCTGATAACTTCCCCAAAAGAAGTTATCTATTCCTTTATTCTATTTTAATATTCATCTTATTGATAAAGAAATGAATTTAATAAGCAAAAATAAAAGAAAATTTATATCTATTTTGTTTATGGTTAATATGTCTAATTTTTTTTCATGTTTTTCTTGCTAGAAATACCAAAGGAATCGATTCAGAGAAGTAAAGCTGGAATTATTTTGGACTGCGCAGGTTGTTACAACAACCAGAAAAAGTTATTGCAATAACTGCTGGACAGATTTTGAATTCAAAATTTGAATTTTATGCAAAAATTAAAATTGGAAAGAGGCAACTCTTAGTAAAGAACTACACGGTTTTATGAGTAGAATCTCATACCATATTGGGGAAGATAGGGAGATGAGAGGGAGAGTTTGGAGAGAGATCATCTTAGAGAAGGAGAAGAACGACTAGGGTTTGGACGCACCGGCAAGGAGGAAGAAGACTTGGAAGCGGATTCTAAACGCAAATTCCTGCAACATTTTTATATCTAAACATCATGTCTAGTAAGATCTTTCTTGTTGTGTGGTTTCATCCTTCAAACATGAACTAAATTTTCTTGTTTTGTATGTTGAAAGTACTTTAACTTATTGTGATGTTTGTAATTTCTTCTTTTATGATTGTTTGAAAAGTATTTTTGCTGATTTTTATGTTCTATTTTATGGAAGTTTTGGATCAAGTATTCCTCTTCTAATTTATGTGGTGAGATTCAAGAGAGAAGTTACGTATTTTAGGGTTGAATGTTTTATTTTGCATGACGAGATTCGAGAGAGAAGTTGTGTAAATCTTTAGCCAAATTTCCGTCTTTATACTTCGCTACAAGATTTGAGACATGAGTGTCGTAAGTGTAGCATAAATTTCGGCATAGCATCAAGAAGGAAAGAGATTTTGTTTTGGGCTAGCAACATTGATTTGAGTGCTTTATGTTATTCTCATTTTACCTAAGTTAGAGATAACTAGGAGAACTAGGATAAACAGATTTCTGAGATCAAGAGATGATGATTTACACTTTTAAATCGTTGCAGGATAATAATTAATCAATTCATGAAGGATCACTTTTAAAACTCATCGCAATAGGCAAAAGAAATCAACGTACAAAACCACTTCTCCATCTTGATAAAAAAATTTCTAAATAAGCATTAGTAATTTAGTTTTATTATTGCTCTCTCTTAATCTTTCCACCAACAAAAATTTACTTTGTTAATCCACTTGAATTTAAGGAAAAGGTAGAACTAGTATATGCAAGCACTAGATTAGTCACTTCTTCGAGAGAACGATCTTTTCTCACTTTATCTTACTTGATCCGGCACGTGCACTTGCGTTATTATATACATCTATTTCGGGTGTATCAAGTTTTTGGCGCCGTTGCCGGGAAAGTTCAACTAATTTAGTGTCTTTTTTTGCAATATTAGTAAACCCTGAGTATTTAGAGCTCAAGTTTTTATTTATTTTTTAATTTCTATGATTTGTTTTTTTAATTCACAATTTTAATTTTATTTATTCCTAATCTATTTTTTTCAAAAAAAAATCAAAGTAGGTTTATCATTTAAATTATTTGTGTGTAGTTGATTAGTGCAAAAATTAATATCCATTTAGTGAATTCTCCCACGCAAAATCATGTATTCATATTTATATTCTCGATGTCATTATTACGGGGCATTCAATCATGCTAGTGATGATTGTTATATAAAAGACTGTAGTTACATGTCATATGGCTCACCGTATGGAGTACCAATATCTGATGATACTTCATATAGTGCTCCTAATTTATATAATTATGCTCCCCACAACATGCAATGTTTCCGCATTTTAGCCCGACCCCTCAAAGGCCGAGAAGAAATAAGAAACAATGCATATTTTGTCATAGCACCAGACACGCTTTGAAAGAGTGCATTCCATTTCAGCGTCAAAGAGAGGAGTATAACAAACCTAAATTTCAAATTCTCTCATCCTCTTCTTATTATGACATTCCTTATGATTCTAATGATATATACGCATTACCTCCTTGTCTACGAGGAAGTATTGGAGATATAACCATCATGTTCGTTGATGATTTGTGCAACGACGTCGCGGAGCTGTCTCTCCCTACACTTTCATCACTTATTTTGGATTCACCCATGGAGGAACCAACCCACATATTCTCTGATAATGCTATCACCATGGTTTCTCCACCTTCTTTGCATGAATTTTCTACACCTATTTTTAACGATCATGTCGAAGATATTGCGCTTGGAGATAATCCTGAACCTAAGGATGTGTCAAAGTGTGTCGAAGATATTATCCTCTCCGATGGAGGGAAGAATTATTTGGAGCACGATGATGCGCTAAGGTGGGATGAAGAAGACATCCTTTCTGATGAGCAGATATACACTTCTTCATTAGATGAGGAGGTCCAACTCGCCATCGAGGCTCTCGAGTTCTCGGGCCCCCTTGTTATGATGCTTACTATACCAATATCGATCAATCTTCGGAACCTACTATAAGTGAAACTGGGATCACTCCCACGATTAGAATTCATTTATGTCTTTCTTATATTTTATTTCCTAATCTCCTTTCATTATCTGAGCCCAAGCAAGTTGATATGTCACAAATACTTCAGGAGATTATTGAGCACTGTCCTCAAGTTGATGAGATGGGTATCCCCTTATGTGAGGAGGTTGAGTCCTCCTCCATAGTTGATGCCTCATTTATTTACTTTTGTCCCTATAGCCTTTCTGTTGATGATGATATCTTGCAAGACAAGGATATAGTTTATGGTTAGAATAGTGAGGAACATTCCTCTTCTTACTTTTTGTTCTCACTACCTACGATGAACATGTATTATTATTTAGGAAAAGAAGTGATGGTTTTATCGTCGTATTGGTACCTGCTACCGATACGTATATTAGAACAATTATATGTTCATTTTTCTTTTCATCGACCAATAATTTAGAATTTTAAAATTTTTGAATAAGTCGTGCTGGGAAGACAATAAACCCAGTAGTTATCTTTAGTTTACTGTATATTGTGCTTTACTTTTCTTGTATGTTTTTTTAGTGCAGCAATAAATTTAGTGCTTGGTGGGAGGCAACTCATCGTATCGTAGAATATATATATATATATATATATAAATATATGATATATATAATGAAAGATAAAATAAAAAACAGAAATTTTCATTTATTTTTCATTAAAATAAAATGTTGGAGGAAGCGAAGTTACATGGCCTTAGTTGACTATGTCCAATAAGTTTTAGGAGTGAAAATATTGGAGGAGTGAAAAATTTGGACAAAAAACATGTAAAAATTTGAAGGAAAATAGATTTTGTAAAACAGATGACAGTTGTTACAACAACCTAAAAACGTCTGTAATGAGAATTATGTTTCTATTGCAATTATTATAACAACCCCATTACATATATAGCAAGATTTAATTCTCTGTCTACTTCTTCTAGTAATCGCACGGATGGCGGTCCAGTGTCAGTTCAACTGAACCGGCGCGCGGGTTTAATTCCTGGCAGTTGTTATAACAATCCTACTACATATGTAATGAGATTTAACTATCTGACTGTTTCTTCTAACTTAACGGTCTAGGATAATTTCAACCATAAGCTGGGTTTAATTCATTAGCAAAATTGCTAATCTAACTATCATTAAACTCCATCTACTTAAATCCTGCCCCATTTATAAATAATAATAAATGAATAATCATTTTTCATTTCCTTCTCCAACTTGAAATCCGCCGGCTAGGTCTAGAGAGAAAGTGCGACGGGGGAGATCGAGGCTGCGCGAGTCATTGGGAGCGGCGATCGACAAGGTAGAGGGAGATGGACATCGAGTGGCAACACCGAGAATTACCAGCGAGTGGTGTGTGTGCGGCAAATAGTGAAATCACGATTGGATTTCTAGAAATATGTGGCGGGCGGCGAGCTATATCAAACAAGGATTGTGAGAGCTCCTATAGTCTAGGAATTGAATATTTCTATGGTATAACTCAAGACCCTGCTTCAATGGAAGATCAAAGTATAATTTTTTATATTATTATTATTTTCTAGTTTTCTTGGCACCTTTTGTGCTCGATTTAGGTTATGTCCTCCAAACGAAAAAAGGAAGGTGAAGGAAGATTGTATGAGAAAAAGCGGTGAAATTTTTGAATGAGGCAGTGGGGTATTGTTTTCAATCTTTGAAGTCACTCTCTTTCATCTTTAAAAGAGGATTCAATATGAAGAAGAAGACGAAGAAGAGGAGGGCGAGTAGAAATATCTCTGATCCAGCTTTTCATTTCCATAGTATGCTTGTATTTTGTGTGGACCACTTTGATATGAAGCTCTTAACTATTTTGATGTTATGTTATATTTTATGATGAGACATTTTAGGATGTTATATTCCGTGGTATAATATTTTGTGTTATGATAATTTTTTTTAATGATTCAATCTGTGATGCACCTTTGCGGCAGTTGTTTTTACTCTAATCTGCACTTTAATTTTGTGATATGTTATTTAAGTCATGATATCCCCTTAGTATGATAATATGTGCAGGTATTGTTTATCCTATTACATTTATTGTTACTCATATTTAATAGCTTGAATTACATTAGGATTAAGTCAGGGTAAAGTTCTTGATAATGATCATGCTAATTTTTTTTATGATTAATGATATTTGATGATAGTCATGCATGCTAAAATAAATAAGTATTATGATATGTCATATGTACCTCTACATCTGCTTTATTTTGGTAATTTTTGTGCACTGCTTATAATGTCTATATATTATTAACATATTGCATGATGCTGACACTGCACTTTCATTTTACTTATCAATTGAGCGGCTTAATTTGGAAAATTGTCTAGTGTTATTTGTTCACAGGTTTTACACTAATTTTAATGATGACACTTGGTAAGGAAAGGAGAATGAAACACTATGAAACCAAGGTCACTTTAAGAACAAATGGACTGAGTTGCTAGCACTCCAATTTCAGGGAAGTTGTTTATATTTCAATTACTTTCTTCGGCATGATTATGTGCTTATTAGTAAAAATCATTTTAGAGTATTTTCATGGTAGAAATGTATCTTTGCTAGGGACTAGCAAAGGACTTAAGTGTGGAGGTGGGGGTGTTATGACCCTACTACTTGGATGAAGAATAATTCATTAAACCATGATTTGAATGATCTTATTTCTTGTTTCAATTAATCAATAGGTTATTCTAGATATATTCAATGATAATTAATTGGTATGACTGAACAATCCAAAGAGTTCAATTAGTGAAATTGAAATTAGTAAGATTTTTTGTGATAGAGCTCACTTAAACATTTTTGTTTTTATGCACAAAATTTTTGTTTACTTCCAAGACAATCTTTTGATATTAACCTCTACAAATAACGGGAAGGGCGAGCAAGAACTAAGTCTATGATGTAAGCCTAGACATGAGCTTAGGTAGTATTCCATTTTGATCTCCACTGGAATGGTTGAGCTTGAAAATTTTCATACACATTATTCTATGCTTAAACTTCTTATGTTCTACTAATAGTACCTTAGTAAGTTAGCCATTTATGGGTGTTTAATTTTTATAAACAACAGATTGAACTTTATAGTGATATGTGGCTTAAGTATATGCCCGCATACTTGGAATGATCCCAATTATGATAATAAAAAAATATAGAGAAATTTATGTCATAGTGATATGCGGCCTAGGTATATGAAAATGTACTTGGAATGATCCCAACTATGAGTAAAAAAAGAAAAAAAAATGGTTGAACATCATAGTGATATGTGGCCCGGGTATGTGCACTTGTACTTAGAATAATCTCTACTATGAATTCAATATGTTAAATAAAAAAATATATATTGATAAATCCCATAATATGGTGAATTACTAAGATTGTTAACTAGGGAATGACATTCCACTATCAAAGTTTATCCATAATTCCTAATCAAGCCAAAGTCTATCCTATTTTCAATTACACTACTAACTCATGTGGAGGCTAAATCGAAAACTTAGCATATTCTTTCTCTTTTCTATAATTATGGAGGTTCAATGAGGAAAGTGCATGGGAGTAAATTATTTTTGAAGAAAAGCACGCACCGCACTAAGATACTTATTTGAGCTTTATCTTCTATCTAACTAATGAATTTGTGAATGTTGAGCTCTTATTGATTTTTAAGCCTATCAGTTAAGTAAAGCGAATTTCTTGAGTAAGTCTTGATTAAGTTATTTTACAAGAAGGATCATTTGAATTTGCATCTTGATAGTATTTCTTCATCCAATCCATTGATATGAAATATTTTTGCTAGGGACTAGCAAAGTCTTAAGTGTGGAGGTGTGATAACTTCCCCAAAAGAAGTTATTTATTCATTTGTTCTATTTTAATATTCATCTTATTGATAAAGAAATGAATTTAATAAAAAAAATAAAAAAAATTTATATATATTTTGTTTATGGTTAATATGTCTAATTTTTTCATGTTTTTCTTGCTAGAAATGCCAAAGGAATCGATCCGGAGAAGTAAAGCTGGAATTATTTTGGACTGCGCAGGTTATTATAACAACCAGAAAAAGTTGTTGCAACAACTTCTGGACGGATTTTGAATTTAAAATTCAAATTTTACGCCAAAATGAAAATTGGAAAGAGGCAACTCTTGGTAAAGGGCTGCACATTTTTATGAGTAGAATCTCATACCATACAGGGAAGATAGGGAGATGAGAGGGAGAGTTTGGAGAGAGATCATCTTTGAGAAGGAGAAGAACGGCTAGGGTTTGGACGCACCGACAAGGACGAAGAAGACTCGGAAGCAGATTCTGAATGCAAATTCCTGCAGCATTTTTATTTCTAAACATCATGTCTAGTAAGATCTTTCTTGTTGTGCGGTTTCATCCTTCGAACATGAACTAAATTTTCTTGTTTTGTACGTTGAAAGTACTTTAACTTATTGTGATGTGATGTTTGTAATTTCTTCTTTTATGATTGTTTGAAAAAGTATCTTTGCTGTTTTTATGTTATATTTTATGGAAGTTTTGGATCAAGTATTCCTCTTCTAATTTATGTGGCAAGATTTGAGAGAGGAGTTACGTATTTTAGGGTTAAATCCTTTATTTTGCACAACGAGATTTGAAAGAAGAGTTGTGTAAATCTTTAGCCAAAATTCTGTCTTTATACTACGCTGCAAGATTCGAGAGAAGATTGGCGTAAGTGTAGCATAAATTTCGGCATAACATCAATAAGGAAAGAGATTTCGTTTTGGGTTTGCAATATTGATTTGAGTGCTTTATGTTATTCTCATTCTACCTAAGTTAGAGATAAGTAGGAGAGGGTAAACGGATTTCTGAGATCGAGAGATGATGACTTCCACTTTCAAATCATTGCAGGATAGTAATTAATCAATTCATGAAGGATCACTTTTAAAACTCATCGTAATAGGACAAGGAAATCAACGTACGAAACCACTTCTCCATCTTGATAAAAGAATTTCTAAATAAGCGTTAGTAATTTAGTTTTATTATTGCTCTCTCTTAATCTTTCCACCAAAAAAAATTTTCTCAGTTAATCCACTTGAATTTAACAAAAAGGTAGAATTAGTATTTACAAGCACTAGATTAGTCACTTCTCCGAGGGAACGATCTTTTCTCACTTTATATTACTTGATCCGGCACGTACACTTGCGTTATTATATACATCTATTTCGGGCATATCATTGTCCTCACTCTGCACATGTCTAACAACCAGATATCCCTCCAACACCTTCTCTCTAATGAAGTGATGCTCAATCTCAATATGTTTGGTCCACGCGTGACAAACTAGATTATTAACCAGTTTAAGGGCACTTTCATTGTCACCGCGTAGTAGAGTAGGACCGCGCACTTCTTCATGGACGTCCTCTACAAGCCTCCTAAGCCAGATGACTTCCCGCACTGCCAAAGCCGAAGCTTTGTACTCAGCTTCTGTAGTAGAGACAGAAACCGAGTCTTTCTTTTTTGCTACACCACGAGATACCAGCTGATCCACATGTGAATACATAATCGGATGTTGACTTCTGGTCGTCTGAATCTCCTCCATAATCAACGTTCAAGTATCCGTGTAGATTAAAACCTGTGTCTCTCCCGTAGAGGAGACTCATATCATAGGTGGACTTGACATACTTCAGAATGCTCCTTACCGCCATCAGATGAGGTTTTCGTTGTTCTGCCATATACTGACTTACTCGGCCTACAACATAAGTTATGTCTGGCCTTGTAATCGTCAAGTAAATAAGCCTCCCCACCAAAGCACAGAACCCAAGAGGATCCAGAAGAATCCTCCTCACATCTCGCTGAAGTTTGATGTCAATGTCAAGTGGAGTAGAGCTACTTTTCTCCTCCTTCATGTCGAATCGATGAACGATCCGTTCCGTATAATCTTTTTAGGAAACAAGTATACCGTTCTCTTTCGTCTCCACCTCGAGTCCAAGAAAGTGGTGGAGCTCAACAAAGTTCTTCATATCGAACCTTATAGCTAGCTCTGCCCTGAGCCCAGCCACCTCCTCCTCAGAGTTACCCGTGATGATCATATCATCCACGTACAATAGCACAAAGACTAGAAGCTCCCCCTTCTTCTTAATGAACAAGCTCGAGTCTGAGTTAGAAGCTAGATATCCACAAAACTGGAGGTATTCTGCGATCTTCCCATACCAAGCTCGAGGAGCATGCTTCAAACCATAAAGGGCCTTCCGGAGCTTGCAGACGTAGCTTGGATGATCTTCAGACACGTATCCCTGTGGCTGATCCATGCAGATGTCTTTATCGATTTCCCCGTAAAGAAAAACATTCTTTACGTATAGCTGCCACATCTTCCAATCTTGGCAAGCTGCCAAGGCCATCACCACATGAACTGAATTCATTTTAGCAACAGAGCTAAACGTCTCCTTGTAGTATTTGTCGTACTTCTGAGAAAATCCTCGAGCTACAAGGCGAGTTTTGTACCGCTCGATGTGTAACGTCCCGACTTTTATTGGGCCACCAGATCCCTAGTGGGCCTAATAAAAGTGACCCGAACCTCTACCTATGACCCATACCAAGGTAGGAGGTAACACTAGACGGAGATATCGAGCTAGAAAACTCCGATTTGAGTTCTGTCATCCCTCGTGGTCTCGTATAGTAAATACAAGTGTATTGAAACTCGTTCCGTTGAATTTCAAAGTCATATGGTAGATATGACCGTTCCCAGCAAAACATCGCGAAAATGAGATTTTTATATATTGACTTAGAGAATTCTGATTTGAGTTCTGTCAGTTCCTATAGCTTTGTATAGCCGATACAGACGCATTAAAACTCGTTGTATTGCGATCCAAAGTCTAACGACGAATATACACATTTTGACCGTTTTAGCGCACTACAACGCACAGATTTTGGATATTTAGCAAACGAACTCTGATTCGACCCCGGTCAGTGACATTGGACTCGTATAATCAATACAAAGTCAACCGAGTTCGTCCCGATCAAATTCCGACATAAGTAGTCAACACATGGTCAAATCAGGCATTTTTGTACACCGAAAAGCGTGCACGCACAAATTATGACGCGACACCCCGACTTTGACCCAACTCCTGATGTATTGGACCCACTTTGACTTTGAACAGTATGGGGGACTCACCCTAGGGTTGACTTTGGTCAAAACCCCCTAAAAATTTCAATTTTGGATTTTGTTTCCAAAGAGGTGTTCACCCCTCTTCATTAATTGGTTGAGGCTATACCCCTCTCACCACTTGGGCCACCAAAATCAACAAGTATGGTGGGAATGGGCCATGGGCAAAGGTAGGCCCAAATTCTTTCCTCCCTTATTCTCTCCCTAAGGACCAAATTCTTTCCTCCGGTACCACCCGACCCATGCTCCAGGTCGGGTGGTGGCCGTAGGAAAACTAGCCCCTCCCAGTGCCGGTGGTGGCGCTGGAGAAGGGATAGACCACAGTGGATGACTTTCCCTGGTGGTAAAAGGTCGGGGTGCCGTAAAAAAACACCGCTCCGACGACACCCAAAAAAGCAGCATTTTGCTCTGTTTGAGATCCGGTGGCAGTCGGTCGCGGTTGGTCATGGGGCCACCACCGGAGAAGAGCCTTGCCCCTGGTGCACTGGTCGGGGGTGGTTTTATGGCTGGGTACAATGCCGGAGAGGCAGGGTGGCGCAGTGGAGCGGTGGCACTGGGAGTAGAGCCACCGCCACCCTGCTCTCGGGTTGACCAAATCAGGCGATGGCAGGCCGCCGAGCCACCACCCAAGGACTCGCTGTTCCCTGGCAAACCGGATGGGGGCGGCGCCGACATCTAGCAGTGGCTGGCCGACGGTGGCAGAGGGCCACCGCCTCTTCCATCATCGGGATGAAATCGTCGCCGTCCATCTCAGGTGATGAGATGGACGGCGTGGATTATCTCAATTCCCTCCCCTGCCTCCATTTCTGTGTCCCCATAGCGGATCCGCAGCTGATCCGCTGTGGGGGAAACGATGGTGCAATGACCCGTCTGTCTCAATCTCAGCCGCATACTCGGGTTTGATCTGTTAAATGTAGACCAAAACCCTTAGCAGGATCTTGTGAAATTTTCTAAGCCAAAACTAAGCTCATGGGGGCTAAATGGTCAACATGAAAAATGTTCCCCACAATGAGGGCTTCCTCCACAAAAATTTTGGGAATTTTTTAAAATGTTTTAGTATTTTTAAAAGTCTAAATAAAGTTTACTAGACCAAATTAATGACCCAAAACTTGGGGAAAAATTATGAAAAAAAATTAGACTCCTTTTTAGGCTCTTCCAAAGGTCATATCGAAATTTGGGGATATGAGGATAGACCAATATGGTTGGCGCGGGCTATCAAGTTAAGTTCGGTCCGACAGAAGTGAAGTTTCTCCGCAACATATCAGCGGTGAGGGCTGATGTTGCTCATATTGGGAGGAGGGTTAGGGACTTGTTTGTGTTATCAACAAATTCATATGTTGATCGGATGATGGCCAACGATATCGCTGTTATATGGCATGAAAGACTGGGGCGTGTTGGGATGGAAATATTGAAGGCCTTGGCAGTAAAGAGCCTTGTGAAAGGCTTGCCTAAGTTGTTATCCTTCGGCGACGGTCATGTTTATGCGGGATGTCAATATGGAAAGGCTCATCGCCTTCAATTTGACAAGTCATTGACTAGGTGTAAAACAGCATTGGAGTGTATCCATGGTGATCTGATGAGGCCAACCGTCACAATAAGCCTTGGAGGCAGCAGGTATATGTTGGTCTTGATTGATGACTATTCTAGGTACACTTAGGTGTACTTTATGAAGGATAAGTAAGAGGCTTTCCGGTTGTTTGTGGAGTTCAAGGAAATTGTGGAGGGCCGGCTTGGCCTGCAGATTAAGAAGTCGAGAATGGACAACGGAGGTGAGTTCATTTCTTCAGTGTTCTCTAACTTCTGCAGGAAGCACAAAATCCAGAGAGAGCTTACTTGTGCTCATACTCCACAAAAAAATAGAGTGGCAGAACGGAAGATCCGTCATCTGATGAAAACCTGCAAGTGATGGCTTCATGCAAAATGCATTCCTAGGGCCTTCTGGGCAGATGGAATATCTTACGCATCTTATATAATCAATCAGATGTCTCTGAGTCCGATCAACATGAAGTATCCTTTTGAGATGATGTTTAAGGAGAAGTCTAGCATGGAACACCTTTGGGTGTTTGGCTCAACCTGTTACGTTCACGTCCCTGATGCTCTGAGGACTAAGCTGGATGCGAAGGTAAGGAAACTTGTCTTCATGGGCTATGACGAGCAGAAGAAGGGATGGAAATATATGGATCCAGTAACGAAGAAGTTCGTCGTCTCCAGGGACGTGGTCTTCGACAAATTGACGTCATATGGAGGTAGCTCATCTGTGGAGCTATAGGAGAGTAAGTCTGATGAAGGACGGAAGGAGGCTACTGAAGATCTTATGGTGGAGTTTCCTATATCACCAGGAGCTTCAGGTGTTTCTAGCTCCGAGGCAGAAGCTTTTAGTTCCGGAAGCAAGGGAAGCGATGCTCCAGGTTTGCCCGAGAATGAAGCTAATTCAGAAGAAGCAATGGAGATGGTTAGCAAGGGTCAGACTCTTCGGAGATCAAAGAGGACTATTAAACCACCAGCTCTGTACTGTGAAGGAAACACGACGAGCTTTGTCTCTTATTTCTTCGCAGGCCCTCTAGACGAGCAAGAGCCTTCTAGCTTTAATGAATCCACTGAATTTAAGGAGTGGGAAGACGCTATAAATGAGGAGATGGATGCTCTCAAGAAAAATAAGACCTGGGACCTTATGCCCAAGGTTGATGGCATTACTCCTGTGACTTACAAGTGGGTATAGAAGCTGAAGAAGAAGGCGGATGGGAGCATCGAGCGGTACAAGGCTTGCCTTGTAGTTCGAGGGTTTTCTCAGAAGTATGACGAAGACTACGAGGAGACGTTTAGCCCTGTTGCTAAAATGAATTCAGTTGGTGTGGTGATGGCCTTGACAGCTTACCAAAGTTGGAAGATGTGGCAGCTAGACGTAAAGAATGCTTTTCTTTATAGGGAAATCGATAAAGACATCTTCATGGACCACCCAAAGGGATACATGTCTGAAGATCATCCAGGCTACGTCTGCAAGCTCCGGAAGGCCCTTTATGGTTTGAAGCAGGATCCTCGAGCTTGGTATGGGAAGATCGTATAATACCTCCAAATCTGCAGATATCTTGCACTAACTCAGACTCGAGCTTGTTCATTAAGAAGAAGGGGAGCTTCTAGTATTGGTGCTGTTGTACGTGGATGATATGATCATCACAGGTAACTCTGAGGAGGAGGTAGCTAGTCTCAGGGCAGAGCTAGCTATAAGGTCGAGGTGAAGGATTTGGGTGGGTTTCTGATACGCGGAAAATGATCTATGCGTATTGCCGCAAGTGCACGTGCCGTAACAAGTAATAAAGTGTGAGTGAGATCGTTCCCTCGGAGAAGTGGTTAACCTAAAGCTTGCAATTACTAGCTACACCGTTCTTCAAATCCAAACAAGTCGAAATAGATAGATCTTATGTTAACTAATCAAGATGGTTAAGTAAGAATTAAATTAAGTAGACTAATAGAAAGCTTGAAAAATATTTTTATCAATTGGAGAAAATAGTCTTGTATTTAGATTTCCTATGGGCGTCTAAATGGTGCGTAGAAATAATATTAGTTAAGAATGTTGAATGGATTATCATGCGATGATTTTTATAGAAGAAATCCTCATCTCTCGAATCTCGGAAATCCCAACGGCCTAAATTCTCCTAGTTATCTCTAACTTAAGAGGAATGAAGAATGTTGCTTAACATAAACATCAAATCGCTAGCAAAAGGATGGAGTCTCCTCCTCTCCTCTAAACTACGGTGAACTAATGAGCGATTGCACTCCTCCTCTCTCGAATCTCGAAATGCAACGCGAAAGTAGAAATGTTTGGTTAAACGTTTTACACCGCTCCTCTCTCGAATCTTGCGGTGCAATGAAATCGCCGTCAAACCAATATTACACCGCTCATCTCTCGATTCTCGCAGCGAAACATAAGTTGAAGACAAAAACCAAAAAATCTCATAAATTAATTCAAAAGTTCACAATATGAAAAATCATTCAACAAATCTCAACAACCAAGAGTTTTACACCATTGAAACACGCATAGTACTCTCCTTATACAAGACTTGGAGAGATTAGTTCATAGCGAGAAAAGGAACACACAAAACTATAAAGATCTTACAGTTCATGACTTCAAAAGTTCAGATCTACCCTTTCTCGTGGCCGGAATCCGCTTCTCCACCGCCAAGAACCCTAAACTTGGCCTCCTTCTCTCCAAAATGACAAAGATTATGAAAAGATCTAAAAATCCTCTTTATATGGTAATGGAGCCTCAAAAGATTTCCAGAAATTATGAAAGGAAGCCTCCTTTCATATTTAAAACTTCCAAATTTGAATTATTTTCGGAATTTGAAAATTCAAATTCGCAGGTTTGTTGCAACAAATTTTTATTTGTTGCAACAAATTCAGTTTTCTGCTTCCTGCACTCAAAAACTGCTCCCAATGAACTGCAGACTGATTTTAATAGGTTCCTGGATGTTGCTTATTCTTCCTTTTGGCCATGCAAGTGATTTCATCATCGCTCCCTATCATAAAATAAGTTAAAATATTAATAATACGTAAATTCTCACACAAAAGATAATCAACTCATTTCCACATGCTTTTGATTTAAATTTTGGAAATAAATTGGTCAAAATGAGATAAATTAACGCACAAGATAACTTCATTTTGTGAAGTTATCACACCCTCACACCTGAACCTTTGCTAGTCCCTAGCAAAGATAAAACATTACACACCATTGAGTGAGTGAACACCTGCCACAAATATGTTCCAAATGACCTTACTCTTGAAAATTTGTTATCGATTAGTGAAAGAATCAATCACCTAAAATTTCAAACTTGCGAAGATTCATTAGTTCGATAACGAATAAAGCTCCATAACAATTTCCTAGTGTTGTGTGTGATATTCCTTAAAATTATCTACTTCCAAACAACTTGATTCATTAAATTTCCACATAGATGGGGGATGATGACAATAAATCAAGACATTGAGTTGGCTTAAACAAGAGTTTAGCAGTGTAGAATAAATTGTAAGGGTAGGCAATGTGATGAGTTTTGGCTTGGTTATAAATTTGATTTTTGATGGTAGCAAGACACCTTCCTAGTTAAAATTCTTAACTCTGCTCCTTACCCTGGGGTCTAACTCTCTAGTACAAATATAATTTTTATGTCCATAGTTGGGATCATTCCGAGTGGGTGTACACACACTTAGGCCGCATATCACTATGACCTCTACATAATTTTGTTTCTCATTTTTTTTTGTGCGCATAGTTGGGATCATTCCAGATATGTGTATACATACCTAGGCCGCATATCACTAAGGCATCATAACCAATAATTTTTTTTCTACATAAGGTCATAATTGGGATCATTCTAAGTGGGTGTACACATACTCGGGCCACATATCACTATGACATTTTTTTTCTTAATGATTTTTTTATATAAGTTAAACACCCAGAGTAGGAACATTTATTAAGAAATGACTAGTAATGGTGTAAGAGATTATTTTTATGAGTAAGTTGAATCTCAAAGGCTAGACACAAACACAAAGATATATCAGTGATATTTTCAAATAACTACTTAGACTCCATGTTTAAGCCTATATCATCGACTCAGTTCTTGTTCATCTCTCCCCCTCTATATTCAGAAATAATGAAATTCTTTTGTCGGACACAAATATTCATAAGGAATGGTGTGCAAAGGGGAAATTCAAAACGGAGCTCTAACATATCTTACCAATTTTAATAGCAGAAAGTAAGAAATTTTAGGTTTGACAGGTCTACCAATCATATAGAAATACATATTGTTAACCAAGAGTAAAAGTCTTTTAATGAAATCCAATAAGCTATTCGTCACTCAACGGTGAAGGTTACTTCACACGTCACCCTCACACCTAGGCCTTTACTAGTCCCTTAGCAAATAGGAGTCATTAATTATGTCCTAATTCGAGTGAAGTCTACAATATGACGAATGAGATAAGATATATGTAAATAAGAGTTATAGAAATAAAGCACTCCCCTGAAGTATGCCAGCTATTTGAAGTATCCCACATTGATCTTGCCCAACAGATTATCTGATGGTATGGAGTGATAGAAAAGCCCATTGCGGTGGTTAATCCACGAGTGATCTGCATAACACAATACAACACTCCAAAACCAACTAGTTGCATAGTTTAGATCGCATCATTAAATTTAATCAAATCATTAAAAAAAAATCATCAGATCATCCAATTCCTGAACTAATTAATCTTAAAAACAAACAACCATTTCTTCCACCACCACACAGTGCAGAAAACATATATAGTGATCATGAAGCAAAATAGAAAATGCCTAACATCAAAACATCCAATCATAGCACAATAATTATCATGTTCAAGCAATTATAGCTAATCATAAACCCAACTATAAAGGGTTACCCAGAAGCATCCTCAAGAGCATAACACTAAATATCCAAACGAAGTAAAATGTCCAACCGAATTAAACAGCGTAATATAAAGTTCAGAGAAAAATATTAGTCAAAGTATACCCAAAATGTTCGAAACCGCTCACCTCTCGTCTGGGAATCAGTCGTTCGGAACTCGTCGTTCTTCGCTCGCTTCCAGCTTCAAGTTGCCCCGAGGTTAATGGCGTTGTCGCTTGCTTTCTCCTCTTCTGGTCGCTACTCGCAAAATCGCCCAGGTGTGGAGTCTCGGCCCACTACGAAAATGCTGGGATGCGGAGCCGCCGTCGCCGCCATCGCAATGAAATCTGGAGCCAGAGGATGTAGGGTCGCCGCTCGCTGTTGTCGCGCAGCGATTGGGAGTCGCCGCTCGCTGTTGTCGCGCCGCAGAGTTGCCGCTGCCGCTTCGCTAGGTCGCCACTCGCGTGATGCCGCCGGGGTGCAAAGCCGCCCCTTCCTTCGTTTTCCGGCGGTGCGACACCAGCCGTTCTCGGCGCTGCTCTTTGTCGCGCCCTAGGCGAGGGGGTTGAGAAGGAGTCAGGATTTTAGGAAGGAGGCGGGATTTGAGAAGGGAGCTGAACCATGGTTTTGTCTTGTAGGTCTTAGAATTCAATCCGCTGGACCGGTCAAAGCACTAAAACAAACAGACAATTGGACCGGACACCAAATAGAGAGACCAAATATAATACCCGGAATTGCTGAACCGGCAGCACAGATCACAATCATGAGGGCTGGACAGAAAAAATAATTTTAGAACAAAATTTTTGTACGGTCAAAATTTGTTAGAATAAATTTTGTTCTGTCCGAAAATTGCCTGCACTAAATCCCTTTCCAAAAATTGCTTAAAATTGCTTGCACTGAAATAAATTTTTGTTTTTTTTTTTTTTTCATTTTTTAAATTATTATTGTTTATTAATTAAAAGAACTACAACATACTTAGTACTAAATTGAAATCCTTATAACTTAGACATATTTATCTATATATATATATATAGAAGAATTGGGTTGCCTCCCAAGCAGCGCCTAATTTAAAGTCCCGGCAGGACTTTGCCGACTACCCGATTTGTCATTTCAGCACAATGAACGACACCAGTCGTTCATTGTCATCGCATCGAAAGATTTTCAAGCGTTCTCCACTAACCTTAAACTCGGAATTGTCTTGTTCATTCACGATGGTGACCGCGCCGTACGGATGAACTTCCTTAACTCGGAATGGTCCCGACCAACGACTTTTAAGTTTTCCGGGAAAAATTTTTAGACGGGAGTTAAATAGTAATACCAATTGCCCGGGTTCGAATTGTATTCCGCTCAAACGTTGGTCGTGCCATCTCTTGGTCCGTTCCTTATAAATCTTCGCACTCTCATACGCATTCATCCTTAATTCTTCTAACTCATTGAGTTGTAGAAGTCTCTTCTCACCTGCAGTTTGGAAATCATAATTTAACTTTTTAATGGCCCAAAACGCTCGATGTTCTAGTTCAAGGGGTAGATGACAAGCTTTCCCATATACTAGCCTATAAGGGGTTAAACCAATAAGAGTCTTATATGCAGTCCGATAAGCCCATAAGGCATCGTTAAGCTTTTGAGACCAATCCTTACAAGTAAAGCTAACCGTCTTTGCAAGAATTGCTTTTATCTCCCGGTTAGACACTTCCGCTAGACCATTTGTTTTAGGATCATACGCTAACGCTACTTTGTGAGTGACGCCATATTTCCTCAATAACGTAGCGAATGAGTTGTTGCAGAAGTGACTACCTCCATCACTAATGATAGCTCTAGGTATGTCAAAACGATTGAATATATAATTCTTTAGGAAGTGTAAAACCACTTTGGCATCATTCTTAGCGGTGGCTATGGCTTCGACCCACTTAGAAACGTAGTCTACGGCAAGAAGGATAAACATATTACCGTTCGAGTTCACGAAAGGTCCAATGAAGTCTAATCCCCAAACATCAAAAAGTTCAACTTCTAAGATTGTGTTCATTGGCATGGAGTCGTTCTTCTTAATATTTTCATTTCTTTGGCACCGGTCACATTGACTTACAAATCTTTTAGCATCTCGGAATAGAGTCGGCCAATAGAACCCCGCTCCTAAGACCTTCATTGCCATTCTATCCCCCTTAAAGTGACCTCCATAGGGAGAGTTGTGACATTTTTCCAAGACGGCCTTCATTTCTTCCTCTGGAATGCAACGTCTAACGACCCCATCTGCTCCAATTCTAAACAAAAATGGTTCATCCCATAAATACGAGTGTACTTGATGTAAAAACCTTTTCTTTTGTTGATATGATAAATCGGGTGGAAAGACTCTACTAACAATATAATTCACGTAGTCTGCATACCAAGGTATGCATTGCTCGGTCACGGCCAATACCCATTCGTCAGGAAACCTTTCATCAATTTCTGAACGCAATGACGGATTAGAACATTCAATCCTAGAAAGATGATCCGCCACCGGATTATCTACTCCCTTCCGATCTTTAATTTCTAGATCAAACTCCTGCAGCAGCAACACCCATCGAATCAATCGAGGCTTAGCCTCCTTCTTTTCCATAAGATAGCGGATAGCTGCGTGGTCGGTGAATGCTATCACTTTGGTGCAAAGAAGATAAGACCTAAACTTCTCAAAAGCAAACACTATAGCTAGAAGCTCCTTTTCAGTCGTGGTATAATTTATTTGTGCCTCTATTAACGTCTTACTAGCGTAGGCTATAGTATGAAAGACCTTCTCCCTCATTTGCCCCAAAACAGCCCCAACGGCGTAGTCGCTTGCATCGCACATCAATACAAAGGGTTTTTCCCAATCAGGGGCCACAATAATCGGTGTCGTAATCAGTCGTGTCTTTAATTGATTGAATGCATTCAAACACTCCTCATTAAAATCAAACTTCACGTCATTTCCTAATAACTCACTTAAAGGCTTAGCGATTTTGGCAAAGTCTTTAACGAACCTTCGGTAGAATCCCGCATGGCCTAAAAAACTTCTTAACGCTTTTACATTTTTGGGAGGAGGTAATTTTTCAATCACCTCAACCTTTGCCCTATCCACTTCCAATCCTTCTCTAGATACTCGGTGTCCCAGGATGATGCCTTCCTGCACCATAAATTGACATTTTTCCCAGTTCAACACTAGGTTGGTCTCCACACAACGGGCAAGCACTCTCTCCAAACACACCAAGCAAGCATTGAATGTTCTTCCAAAGATGGAAAAATCATCCATAAATACCTCTATGCCATAGTCCATAGGATCCATGCCTTGTTCTATAAGATCCGTCATTATTGCAATTATGCAACGTTGGAACGTGGCCGGCGCATTGCATAGCCCAAATGGCATCCTCCTAAATGCGAATATACCGAAAGGACACGTGAACGCCGTCTTTTCCTGATCGTCCGGATCAACCGTTATTTGAATATAGCCGGAATATCCATCTAGAAAACAGTAAAACTCATTTCCGGCTAGTCTATCTAGAATCTGATCTATGAATGGTAACGGGTAGTGATCCTTCCTAGTTGCCTTATTTAATCTACTGTAGTCGATACAGATACGCCATCCTGTGATTGTTCTTGTGGGGACTAATTCGTTCTTGTCATTCCTAACTACGGTCGTCCCTCCTTTCTTAGGTACACAGTGGATGGGTGACACTCATGAACTATCAGATATAGGGTAAATTATTCCTGCATCCAACCACTTAATGATCTCTTTTCTCACCACCTCCTTCATAGGAGGGTTAAGGCGGCGCTGAGGCTCGATGGATCCTTTGCAAGCTTCCTCTAAAAGGATCTTGTGCATACACAAGGAAGGACTAATGCCTCGGATATCAGCTATTGTCCACCCTATGGCTAACTTATATCTCTTTAAAATGCCCAATAGTCTGTCATGCTGCTCTGGTAACAGTCTAGAGTTCACTATTACCGGTAGTGTATCATTTTCTCCTAGATATGCGTAAGAAAAATGCTCGGGGAGCGGTTTTAACTCTAATACAGGCGGGCAAACCGTGGAGGGTTTGTCCGCTAAAGGCCGATCAGTCATATCTAGGGGCTCCGACCTATGAAGCGACCCCAATCGATTCTCACACACTTGAAAACACTCTTCACTCTTTCTTTTAGTAAATTCTACTTCTTCATTCCCAACCTCATCGGATTCCACTTCCTCAACTTCTACCTTGTCCATCAAAATTCCCATCTCCTCTTCTATATTTGAATCATGCCACCCACTCTCTTGCTCATAGTCATAGAGTGAAATACTGTTAACCACCTCCATCACATCTTCCTTTTCACTAGGGAATTTCATGGCTTTAAGAATGTTGAAGGTTACCTGTTCATCGTTGACTCTCATGGTCAACTCACCTTTGTGGACATCTATTAAAGTTTTTCCAGTTGCTAAAAAGGGTCTCCCTACAATTAGTGGGATCTCCTTGTCTTCTTCCATATCCAAAACTACAAAGTTCGCCGGAAAAATAAACTTGTCCACCTTGACAAGAACATCCTCCACTATACCCTTAGGAAAAGTAAGCGATTTGTCGGCTAGCTGTAATGTTAACGAAGTTTTAGAAACGTCCCCCAAGCCTAACTTCCGATAAATTGAAAGTGGCATCAAATTTATACTCGCTCCAAGATCACACAAAGCTTTTCCTTCAAATTGGTATCCGATAGAGCATGGAATCGTGAAACTTCCTGGATCTTTCAGTTTGGGTGGAAGTTTCTTTTGAAGGATTGCGCTACACTCATGAGTCAATGCCACAGTTTCATTCGTGCCAAATTTTCTCTTTTTATTTAAAATATCTTTCATAAATTTGTCGTAACTAGGCATTTGCTCTAAGGCTTCAGCAAATGGGATATTAATTTGAAGTTTCTTAAAAATTTCTATGAATTTCTGGAATTGGTGATCTAGCTTGCTCTTCCTAAGTCTTTGAGGAAATGGTGGTGGTGGGTAGGTAATTATTTTCTTATCCATTCCCTCTACGTTCTTCTCTTTCTTATTCACTTCTACTTCTTCTAACTCTTCCTCCACACTCTTAGTAGGTTCAAAATTCAACTCTCTAGCGGGTTCATGAATTTTATCACTCTCTACTTCAATTTGTGCAGTGCCAGTTTCCATTGGATTATTGTTATAACCACTCGCCAACTCCTTACCACTCCGCAATGTAATAGCCTTACAGTGTTGGTTATCACCCTTAGGATTAGGCGTTGTATCGATTGGTAATGTCCCTAGAGCTCTAGTATTAAGTGCGGATGCAATTTGGCCCAATTGTGTTTCAATTAAGCGCATGGATCCTTCTAAACTAGAAAAACGTGCTTCGTTATTCTTCATGGACTCTAAGATGATTTCATCAGATAATTTCCGCGAAGGTCCCGTTTGATTAGGATTGTGATGTTGGTGAGGGTGATTGGAATTGTGGTTGAATAAGTGCGAAGGAGTAGACCCAGAATTATTCTTCCATGACAAATTTGGATGGTTTATCCACTCCGGATTATAATTATTCGAGTAGGTGTTATGACCTTGTTTGTACTGCCCTCCTATATAGTTAGCGTCTTCGTTATGTCCTATAAGTTGTTCAATGGTTAAAGTAGGGCTAGCGTTAGCCAGAGGAGTAACAACACTATTAACCTGTGGGAGAAATTGACTTTGGTTTAACGTCAAGGTGTCTAACCTTTTATTTATTGAATTAAATTGCGAAGTTAGTTCAGCCGCAAACGAGGTTAATTGGTCCACTTGGTATAACCCAGCAGTAGAAGAAGAGGGCCCTTGACGATCAACAAGTTGATAATTATTAGAGGATAAATCCTCTAATATTGCATAGACATCTTCTGGGTATTTATTCATGAGTGACCCTCCCGCGGCTCCATCAACTTGAATCATAGTGGATGTTTGGAGACCATTGTAGAAGGTCCAAACTTGTTGGTGGATGGCTAAGCCATGGTGGGGGCACTTACGTAGAAGCTCTTTGAAACGTTCCCAAGCATCGTATAAGGTCTCTCCATTGCCTTGCATAAACGTAGATATATCTCGCTTCAACTTAGCCGTTTTAGATGGGGGGAAGTATTTGGCTAAAAAATTTTCCATCAAGAATGCCCAAGTGGTAATAGATCCATTGGGTAGAGAATTTAGCCAATCCTTTGCCCTCCCCTCTAGCGAGAAAGGAAACAGACGCAATTTAATGGCTTCTTCTGAAACTCCATTAATCTTGAACGTATCACAGATTTCTATGAATGTTCTCAAATGCGAATTGGGGTCTTCATGATTAAGGCCACCAAATTTACTATTTTGAACGAGTTGCATGACAACAGAATCGATTTTAAAATTGTTGGCCTCGATTGCAGGCCTAGCGATACTAAATTGCAACCCTCCCTATAGAGGCATGTTGTAATCGCGACATGTTCTCCTTTGCTCAACAGGGTGTCCATTATGTTCTACCTGACCTCCTAAATCCTGACCTTCCTGATGATTATCGTTTGGATTCATAGTTGAAGATTGGATTTGTTCTAAACGGAAAGTCTTTCGATTTCTCCTACACGTCCTTTCAATCTCTAAGTTTAATGGCAATAACTCAATGGATCGAAATCTGGACATGCACTAACAGAACAACAATATCAATTATATATTAAAAAAAACTACAAATAACTTAAAGTACAACAAAACTAAAGTTTGACCTCCAAATACTAGGGTTTACTAATATTACAAGAAAATAAACAATAGATTAATAGCACCTCCCCGGCAACGGCGCCAAAAACTTGATACGCGGAAAATGATCTATGCGTATTGCGGCAAGTGCACGTGCTGTAACAAGTAATAAAGTGTGAGTGAGATCGTTCCCTCGGAGAAGTGGTTAACCTAAAGCTTGCAATTACTAGCTACACCGTTCTTCAAATCCAAACAAGTCGAAATAGATAGATCTTATGTTAACTAATCAAGATGGTTAAGTAAGAATTAAATTAAGTAGACTAATAGAAAGCTTGAAAAATATTTTTATCAATTGGAGAAAATAGTCTTGTATTTAGATTTCCTATGGGCGTCTAAATGGTGCGTAGAAATAATATTAGTTAAGAATGTTGAATGGATTATCATGCGATGATTTTTATAGAAGAAATCCTCATCTCTCGAATCTCGGAAATCCCAACGGCCTAAATTCTCCTAGTTATCTCTAACTTAAGAGGAATGAAGAATGTTGCTTAACATAAACATCAAATCGCTAGCAAAAGGATGGAGTCTCCTCCTCTCCTCTAAACTACGGTGAACTAATGAGCGATTGCACTCCTCCTCTCTCGAATCTCGAAATGCAACGCGAAAGTAGAAATCTTTGGTTAAACGTTTTACACCGCTCCTCTCTCGAATCTTGCGGTGCAATGAAATCGCCGTCAAACCAATATTACACCGCTCATCTCTCGATTCTCGCAGCGAAATATAAGTTGAAGACAAAAACCAAAAATCTCATAAATTAATTCAAAAGTTCACAATATGAAAAATCATTCAACAAATCTCAACAACCAAGAGTTTTACACCATTGAAACACGCATAGTACTCTCCTTATACAAGACTTGGAGAGATTAGTTCATAGCGAGAAAAGGAACACACAAAACTATAAAGATCTTACAGTTCATGACTTCAAAAGTTCAGATCTACCCTTTCTCGTGGCCGGAATCCGCTTCTCCACCGCCAAGAACCCTAAACTTGGCCTCCTTCTCTCCAAAATGACAAAGATTATGAAAAGATCTAAAAATCCTCTTTATATGGTAATGGAGCCTCAAAGGATTTCCAGAAATTATGAAAGGAAGCCTCCTTTCATATTTAAAACTTCCAAATTTGAATTATTTTCGGAATTTGAAAATTCAAATTCGCAGGTTTGTTGCAATAAATTTTTATTTATTGCAACAAATTCTGTTTTCTGCTTCCTGCACTCAAAAACTGCTCCCAATGAACTGCAGACTGATTTTAATAGGTTCCTGGATGTTGCTTATTCTTCCTTTTGGCCATGCAAGTGATTTCATCATCGCTCCCTATCATAAAATAAGTTAAAATATTAATAATACGTAAATTCTCGCACAAAAGATAATCTACTCATTTCCACATGCTTTTGATTTAAATTTTGGAAATAAATTGGTCAAAATGAGATAAATTAACGCACAAGATAACTTCATTTTGTGAAGTTATCAGTTTCACCACTTTATTGGACTCGAGGTGAAGAGGAAAGAGAGCAGTATACTGTTATGTGGAACGGATCATTCAGCGATTCAGCATGAAGGAAGGGAAAAGTAGCTCTACTCCACTTGATGTTGGCATCAAACTTCGGCGAGATGAGGGGAAGATCTTCAAAATCCTCTTGGGTTCTGTGCTATGGTTGGGAGCCTTATTTACTTGACGATTACAAGGCCAGACATAGCTTATGTTGTAGGCCGAGTAAGTCGGTATATGACAGAACCACAAAAACCTCATCTGATGGCGGCAATAAGCATTCTGAAGTATGTTAAGTCCGCCTCTGATATGGGTCTCCTCTATGAGGGAGACACAGGTTTTAATCTACACGGATACTCGGACGCTGATTATGAGGGAGATTCAGACGACCAGAAGTCAACATCCGGTTATGTATTCACATGTGAATCAGCTGGTATCTCGTGGTGTAGCAAAAAGCAAGACTCGGTGTCTGTCTCTATTACAGAAGCTGAGTACAAAGCTTCGGCTTTGACAGCTCGGGAAGTCATCTTGCTTAGGAGGCTTGTAGAGGATGTCCATGAAGAAGTGCGTGGTCCTACTCTGCTACGTAGTGACAATGAAAGTGCCCTTAAACTGGTTAATAATTCAGTTTGTCACTCGCAGACCAAGAATATTGAGATTGAGCACCACTTTATTCGAGAGAAGGTGTTGGAGGGATCTCTGGTTGTTGGACATGTGAGGAGTGAGGACATCGCGGACATCTTCACGAAGCCGTTGTCGAAGGGTCCATTCTTACGATTACGGGGATTGCTAGGCATGGTTTCCACTTCTCACTTCAAGGGAGAGTGTTGAATTTTTTGAAGTGAAAGTGGCAGCCTGGGCGGACTGTCCGCGCGGTCTGTGCGGACAGTATTGGCGGTTTGGGTCAGACTGCGCGGTCTGTGCGGACTCAGCTGGCGACTAGCCAGGTCGGCCAGCGTTCTACAAGTTCACCTACAGTTCAGGCGGATAGGCCTTGTATCTGCGATTGGTGCTCTGGTGGAGTTCGCCATGATGGGCGGACTGGTGTTGGAGTCCGCTAGTTTCGCTTGTTCCAGCATGTCTAGGCGAGTTTGGTCTTGTGGCGCAATGCTTGCGGACTACCCTCCTTGCCTGCCGAGTCCGGCAGCTGTCACCTTGGTGCTTTGGCTGCGGACTCAGTGTGCGATGTGCTATCCTTTTAGTGCGGACTGGTTGTTCGTGAGTTGCATATCAAGGTGCGCAGACTGGTGCAGTGTCCGCAAGGTGACTAGGCGATTTGGTGCCTTGGTTGCAGGCAGTGGAGCAGCGGGCTGGAGCGGTATCCGCAGGTATTGCGGACTGGCTTTCTATCCGGCCTTATTGATGGTGCTTAAGGCGGATAGGTGTCCAGCCTTGTCTAGGTGGACTAGACGGACTGGCTTTGTGTCCGCACTATGCAGACTGCTTTGTGTTTGCTGTGAGTTGGGGTGGTATTTCTATCAGCGAGGGCAGTGACCACACTCCTCTCTACGCCTATAAATAGGCCCCCCTATAACATCATAATTAACTGAATGAACAGTAAGTCTACTCGCGATTAGTTGCTGCGGCTTGGATTTTCTATCCACGCGGGTTGAAGGGGTTAACTGGTTTCTGCTGTGCAGGTTGTGCGGATAGCACTGAAGATCCAGGGATTTGGTTCAAAGGCAATGCAGACTCTGCGGATTGCAATCGGCGGTTTATAGCAGGTCGCTTGCGACCAGGCGGTTTCTCTTTTGCAACTTTTCCCAGTTCAATAAGCTGTCCGCTCTGGCGGCTTATTCAGTTCGGCAGCAGCAGATCGGCGAACAGAGTTCAGCATTGGAATAATGGGCAGTCCGCGCGGCAAGGTTGCGGTCTGGCGACCTGTCGATTTGAGTGGACTTCATAGTGGCTATCAGCAAAGTCGGCGGCTTCTCTCTTAGTCCGCACGGCTGTTTTCTTCTTGCTTGTTCTTTTCTCGTTGTCCTCGGGTACATTGGCGAAGCATGTCTCGTCATGTATGTCCTGCCTTGTAAAGAAGATTTTTGATATTACAAGATTCTTGCTCTACTTTTTGCATTTGGTTTATTTGACTCAAGTGGGTTGAGTGTTCCTGTGCCTGGTTTCCCGTTCTCCGCAACTATCAAATTTTTTCAGATGTAAGCACATGTGCTTCTCCTGTCATCTATGGATCCACCCCAGTGCGGCAGTCCAAGTCACAGTATCCCAATAATGAGGGATTTTGATTTTTCTGGTAGAGTAATCCCATGCATTTTATTCCTTGAACATATCACAGAATGCGCTTTGCTCCATTCATGTGCCCTTTGGATGGGTTGCTTACAAAGTGTGATAGAAGGTTTACACCATATTCCAAATCGGGCCTGCCGTTTTGTCAAATTTTCTTCACCCTATCAAACTTTTGTAATTTTCTTTATCTGCTTTTTCTTCACTTTCTTGAGCTTGCTAAATTTTTCTCCAACAACTAGCTGAGTAAGACATGGATTGCAGCCTTCTATGTTGTACTTCTTCAGTAGTTCAATTGCATACCCCTCTTGTGATAGGAAGATGGGTCCTTGAGTTTGTGTGTTCTACATTCCAAGAAAGAATTTTAATAATTCCAAATCAGTCATTTCATACCTTGTTTGCATGCTCTTTTTGAATTTTGCTATTAATTTGGAAGAGGATCTGGTGACGATCAGGTCATCTACATATAAACACACGAAGAGCTTGCTTCCATCTGAGTCAACTTTAATGAACAAGGATGGTTCTGACTTGCTGGAATGAAAACATTCTTGCTCGAAGAAGTTGGATATGTTGGAATGCCTAGCCCATGGGGTATGTTTTAACTCGTAGAGAGATTTATGCAGCCGATACATTTTGTTCTCTTATCCTTTCTTCAAGTATCCCTCTAACTGCTCCACATAAACTTCTTCACGAATATTTCATTTAAATAAGCCGACTTGACGTCGAATTGGTATACACAATGATTCTCATTTGTTGCAATTGAAAGTAACAGGCGTATTGCCACAACATGTTTATAATTTCAAATCTTATGAAAAATAATAACATGAGTATTAATAAATTAGGCAAAAGATATTCATTTTAATGCTAATTTTATTTTATTTTGATGTGTAGTAATACCTTAAGACTATCAAACACTAAATTATAATGTTTACACTCCCAAAAAAAACCCTTAGAAAGGAATTATGTGAATAACCATGGATGAATAATTTTATTCATTTAAATAAATAAATAAAATATTATTTTAGAAGAAAGTGTACCGAAAAATTCTCTAGAAAAAAAAAGAAAAGAAAGGGAAAAGCCTTTTTGGTCTAGAGTTCGCGGCAGGAGGGCAGCTAGCTTTGTTACCTTGGGGAGGCCCGATCAGAGGCGAGGGTTTGTCGAGCTTCAGGAGGAGGAAAGGCGGGATTTGGGGGGAGTGAAGTGCACCCTGTACTTTACCGTAAAGTGTGGGCATTTAACGGCTCACGTGATGCTCGCACACATCTCAACTCGCTTTGAGATATGTGCGGGCATCTAACGCTGACCGTTGGATGCCCGCACTTTACGCTAAAGTGTATGTGGTGCACTTTACCTCCCCTGGATCCAGGCAGGATTTGGAAGGAGAAAAGGGGGCTTTTGATCAGCGGCGGGAAGAGGAGCTGCTTCATGTTGAAGAAGGTGGGGGCAACTTGAAAGATTGGGTGCCGATTGAGGGAGGAAAGCCTGAGAGGTGACAACCCTTGCTCAATTTTGCCATCCTATTCGGGTTTCCTCCAATTTTCCCGGTAGTTTAACTTTTTCTTCTTAGTTGTTTTTATGATTGCCCTTCCTTTTTCTTCCAAATTAGTTAGCATCTATATATAATTATACTATGGTAAACTTCAATCCTCTCAACTGTCTGTGACTCGTTGTGTTGTTGTGAGAACAACCACAAGTTTAGGAGGGCCATCTATGGTTGTATTAAGAGGTTGGTTTAAGATAAAGGCTCAGTTAGGGGGGACTTATTTTTGCTGGTTGATTTGATCTTTCAAATCCATGTGTATCATGAAACCTACAAGCCGCCGATGTTGAATCTCCAAACCGCCGATGTTGACTTTTCAAGCCGTCGATGTTGACTCTCCAAGCCGCCCATGTGTTTCACATGCTAGGAAACTTCTAGGAAAGTGGCAAAAACAAATGAAATGGCTATGTAAAGGGTTGAGATATGGCTTGGATGAAAACACCACCGGTTCTCATCTTAGAGAAAGAGACCATTGAAGGTGGATTCACGGAGAAGAAGGCGAGGCTGCGGCGGGCTGCAGTGAGTGTGGCAAGGCTGTAGTGAGGCAAGCAGCGTAGTGAGCAGCGGGCTTACATGCGAGCTGAGCATTATTCCGCGTTGACTTCTCTGGCGGCGGCGGTGGTGATTGATCGTCCGACGACGACGAAGGTTTGTCGGAGCGAGCCTTGTGCGTCCTTCTAAGGATTGTAGTCCAAAATCATTGTCCACCGACGGATTAAGCTAATCCATCTTATCTGCGGTGTACTTGTAACATATTGGTATTTTTTGTCTCCTCTATTTGTAGTTTTGATTACTTATCGTGCAATGAATTTTTCTCCGAATTATATCGTGTTCTTCGTACCCTTACAATTATTGTGAATGTCCTGAGGATTGTGTGAAATTCCAACAAGTTGTATCAGAGCGAGGTTTGATAGACGATCGTGATTGGACGTTTTATGAAGGTTCTGACTACGGTGGTGAACGACTAAGTACTCTTCCCATCCTTTTAGATCTGTACTTTGAACAAATCAGGTCTTCTAGTTTGCCGAGGAAAGTCATGGCAGGAAATAACGTAATTTTGGAGAGATTTTCAGTGGAGAAATTCGACAGTGGTGGGAATTTTAGCCTATGATAGATTCGAGTAAACGATATGTTGGTTCAGCAGGATTTGATTCGAGTCTTTCACGGGCGCGATAAATTGTCCACGATAATAAAATATTAGGACATGAAAGATCTTGATGAAAGAGCCACGAGCACAATCAGGATGTGCGTTGCTGACCAGGTGGTGCTCTTCAACATTGGGACTGAAGAGACGACAGTTGAGCTTTGGGATAAGTTGGAGTGAATGTACCTGGCGAAAGCTGTGACAACAAGATTATTGCTGAAGCAACGTCTCTATGCGTTGAAGATGCAGGAAGGTGGCAACCTGCAGTAACACTTCAATGTATTCAACGGTCTTCTGAGCCAATTGCATGTGGTTGGATCGAAGGTAGAGGAAGAAGACAAAACCTTCTTGCTTCTTACCTCACTCCTGACGTCATACAATCACATGGTGACTACGCTCCTATATGCGAAGGATACGGTGGGGCTGGAAGAAGTCACGTCGGTGCTTTTATCTAGTCAGATGTTGAAGGACCCCATTCATATGGGTGACAAGATCTTGGTAGCGCATGGACGAGGGAAGAGTTTCGATAAAGGATCGAGCGGTGCACAAGCTCGGTCGGCTTCGAATAAGGCAGTGTCTTGTTTCCACTTCAGACAAGTTGGTCACATTAGGAGACATTGTCCGCAGCATGCTGGGAGTTCTGGTACTTCAAGTGACATCCATGATGCGGGCATGGTGACATTGGACTTGGCAGGAGATGATGACTTTTATTGTGTCACTGAGAGTCAGGGTGAGTCTGATAGCTGGATGCTTGATTCTGCTGCATTGCAATACGCTTGCTCAGATGCGTCGATGTTCAGTTCCTTAGAGGTGATGTCCGGGTCGGTCATACTGGGTGATGACTCGAGATGCGAGGTCACAGGATATGGACGGTGGACTTGTAGATGCAGGATGGAGCTATATGTAGGCTTGAGAGGGTGTATCTGGTGCCCAAGCTGCGTAAGAATCTAGTATCGTTGGGTAGATTGGACTTGGAAGGCTGTAGCTGGGCGATCAGGTGTGGAGTTTTAATGGTGATGCGAGGGTGCATCGTACTCATGTGAGCTATACACTACGGTAGACTATACCGGCTAATGGGGACCACAATGCGAGGTGGTGAGCCCATGATTTCTGCGACCGATAGTGTTGATAGTCGAGGTGGTGTAGGGGATCGTCCTTCTAGTAGTTTGACTAGGCGAGTCAGATTCAGCGATTCAGTTGCGTCGACTTTCAGAGGTTGAGCCCGAGCAGGGATGAATCAACTGGAGCAGGTCGGTTGATGCCTCAGACTTTGAGGTAGTGCTATGTGCAGTATTGCTTTGTGTAGTTTGGTGTTTTGTGCAAATGCTCAATGCAGTTCAGTGCTTCGTGCAGATGGTGCATGCTTCGTGCAAATGCTCAGTGTAGTTTGGTGTTTGATGCAAAATATGATAGTTTTGAAATTCAAACCAAGGTGGTGATTGTTGAGTTGGTTTGATCTTTCAAACCCATGTGTATCATGAAACCTACAAGATGTGTTGTCAAGGCACGTGCATAGGCTTGCCTGAGCACCAGGAGCATGGGGTGCAAGCTGGTGCTCCTTGGGAAGCCTAAGGCAGGATATGTGCCTCAGGCGCTCCTAGGCGCGCGCCTACCGGGCGCAGTTCATGCGCGCCTTATTGCATGAACCTTTTTTAACCCAAAAAAAGTTCAGGTAATCAGGCGCAACCTTATAATCCCGATTCATTTTCCTGCTGCCTTTTAGGGCTAAGAATCGAGCCTGCCTTCCCGCTGACTGCTGACTGCCGATTCCTATCCCCGACTCCTCTAATCTCCTCCTTTCTTCTCACTGGAGTCGCCACCACTCTTCTCACCAGAGTCACTGATTTCTATACTTGTGGGAGAGTCAGAGACGCAGAAGAAGGATTAGCCAGCTACTGGCGCCGTTCTTCTTTCCGGAGTCACGGAAACTCTTGCATCCTCTCATATCCTCTTTTAATTGTAAGAATCATTCTCCATTTCTCCTCTTCTTTTAACTCATGCTAGGATTCTTCTTTTAACTCCTGCTCTCCTGTATGATTGTTGAGTTGTTCTAAGCTTTTCTTGCTTCCATTTCTCACATATTTTGCTCTCCTGTAGGGTTATTTGTGATGATTGTATGAGTTGTTGTAAAACAGTGAACTGGATGAAGCCCAGTTCACTGTTTATAGTGAACTAGGCTTCCAGTTCATTGTAATTCAGTGAACTGGATGAAGTCCAGTTCACTGTTTGCAGTGAACTAGGCTTCCAGTTCACTATAAATCATTTAATTGGAAATCGTGAACTGGGCTTCCAGTTCACAGTTTTACAGTGAACTGGAAGTCAGTTCACTGTAAAACAGTGAATTGGAAGCCCAGTTCACCGTTTTACAGTGAAATGGAAGCTCAGTTCACTGTAAAACAGTGAACTGGAAATACAGTGAACTGGTAATGAAGATAATATTTTCTATAGAGCTTTGGGTGCTCATATACCTTAATTTTTATGTCATTTAGCTCCGAAAATGGATGCGAGTGGTTTTGGTTCATCCAGCATTCAATCAAGGATTGATCTATGCTGGAAGTACGTGCGTCCGATTTCTTCCACTAATAAAAATAACTTGACTTGCATTTTTTGTGATAAAGTCACGAAGGGTGGAATTTATCGTGCTAAACAATATATTGTTGGGGGATTTAGAAATGCAAAAGCTTGTCTCAAAAGCCCCCCACATGTGCCCAATCCAATTTCGTTGACAGATATTGATGATAATAATGAATGGTTGATGGGAAGAATGAAAGAAAATAATGATGCTGAGGCTGAGGCTGAGCGAGAGGACTTGGTTTTTGATGATGAGTTATTAACTTGGGGCACAGTTGCTAGTGCCACTAGAGTTGAAGAAGAAATTTATCGCACACGGTTATCAAAAAGAAAAAATATGATTCCTACAAAGACACTTGAGAAAATGAGCATATCTAAGATGAAAACTCATACTCCATTAGTCATTAGAGAGGTTACTACTCTATTATTCCTTAGAAATGTTGATGATGTCGATGAAGAGGAAGTTGAATACAACGAAGAAGAAAAAGATTATAACGATAGTGGAGAAAATGATGAAAATATAGTCTTTTCAGAGGATGAGTAGCTAGGTGAGTAATAGATTATTTAAATTTCAGAGTACTTTAATTATTTTATTTAAATTATACATTAATAGATGTTTTCTGATTACACAAATAATAATAATTTCCAGAACTGATTTTCAATTTGTGTCTCTCGATCTTCTGACTGGACTACTTGATGTTGCTATTTGATTGTCACTTCGATTTTCTGAGAGAACTATTTGACGTTGCATATCTGATTTAAGTTTTATTTATGTTATTGAACTTTGGTGTGCTTATTACATTGCCCTTCTTTTTGTTGTGATTTTTCATGTTAGCATTTTACTCTCGTTTTGTTTGGTTTGTAGATTTTGGTTTGTGTTTGTGTTCTGATGTTTTTATAGCCGTAGATCGGTATTTCAGGGAATTGGGCGCCTAATTCGCTCAATTTCAACGAATTCGCTCAATTTCAGCGAATTCGCTCAATTCAGCGAATTGGGCGCCCAATTCGCTCAATTTCCTTTTTTTTCCCTCATTTTTGCGCCTTACGTGCCTCAGGCGTGCGTCTGCGCCTAGGCTCCAGGGCCCCTTTGCGCTAGGCCTGTAAGCCCAAACCAACCGAACCGCAAAATTGAACCGAACTAAACCAAACCATTTGGTTTGGTTCAGTTTCAGTAGGCCGCAGTTCGGTTACGGTTTTGATTTTAGAAAAACCATACGGTTCGGTTCGGTTTATGGTTTTGTGTGGCAAACCGAACCAAGACAAATCAAAACGAACCGTTGTATATAAAAACATTTAATTTATTAATTAAATTTTATTAATTCATAAGCTAATCATACAACAGGTATTTCTTTTATATTTTTTAAGTTTTCTATTTTTTTTATGATTAAGCATCTAAGTTGTCGTTGATCTCTAGTTTGGATATTTTCTAATCTAGATTTTTCTCCAAACAAACAATGCTGATGAATATTTTATTTTCCATTTATTTGATTTTGGAGTCCTAAAATGGTTAGGTGATAGAAATTGTGTTCATGCAACACTTTTATGTTGGGTGGTTGAGCCTCATTCATTGCACAATCCCTGATTTCTAGCTATAAATCTTTAGGCTTTATCACATTATTTAAACCACCAAAACCGAACCGAACCGAACCAGGTTCAGTTCGGTTTCAATGTTTGAGCAGTTTAGTTCGGTTCCAAATTTTTGAAACCACATCAGGATGGTTCGGTTTGCGGTTTTGCTTACAAACCGAACCAAACAGAACCATTACAGCCCTACTTTGCGTCTCGGTGCGCCTTACGCCTTTGACAACATAGCCTACAAGCCACCAATATTAAATCTCCAAGCAGCCGATGTTGACTTTCCAAGCCGTCGATGTTGACTCTCCAAGCCGCCCATGTGTTTCACATGCTAGAAAACTTCTAGGAAAGTGGCAAAGACAAATGAAATGGTTATATAAAGGGTTCCGATATGGCTTGGATGAAAACACCACCGGTTCTCATCTTAGAGAAAGAGGCCTTTGAAGGTGGATTCACAGAAAAGAAGAAGACGAGGCTGTGACGGGCTGCAGTCAGTGTGGCATGGTTGTAGTGAGGCAAACAGCGTAGTGAGCAGTGGGCTTACAAGCGAGCTAGGCATTATTCCGCGTTGACTTCTCTGGTGGCGGCGGAGGTGGTTGGTCGTCTGACGACGATGAAGGTATGCCGGAGCAAACCTTGTGCGTCCTTCTAAGGATTGCAGTCCAAGCTCATTATCCACCCGCGGATTAAGCTAATCCATCTTATCTGCGGTGTACTTGTAACGGATTGGTATTTTTTGTCTCCTCTATTCGTAGTTTTGATTAATTATCGTGCAATAAATTTTTCTCCAGATTATATCATGTTCTTCGTACCCTTACAATTATTGTGACTGTCCTGGGGATTGTGAGAAATCGCAACAATTTTCACCGGTACAGCGGTTAAGTTCCGGTTCATGTGGTCGTAACCGCTTGACCGGACCTTAATTAAGGTCCGGTTCATGCGGTCGTAACCGCTTGACCGGACCTTAATTAAGGTCCGGTTCATGCGGTTATAACCGCTTGACCAGTGAAAATCAGTCCCCCCAAACGGAGCCAAAATAGGGTTATATATTCATTGCTCATCTTCTTTCCGAAATCGTATAGCCTGCATCATGTAACAGTTGAATTTTCTCTCAAGGTGATCAACGTGATAGTCCAAGCCAAATTAATATCTTCGGAACTATCAAGATCACACCTTGATCATGCGGAAATCAGGAAGTAAACCCAATCAACAAATGCAAAGACAGAGACAAGCAGATCATATATATATCAATCTTTTTTACAAGGCGAGGTATACGTGGCGAGACATGATTTCGCCAGTACAATGAAAAACAGAAAAATTACAAGTAACAATTCGGGCGGACAGAAAACTGGAGACCGCCGATACCGCCTGTCCGCAGAAGTCGCAGAGACCGCCCAAACTGCTGCTGAAGCCAAACTGAACTACGGAGTCCGCCGAGACCGTGAGGTCGCGCGGACACACCGTTATTCGCCGAAGAACTGAACTGGCGAACATGCCGTCCAGACCGGCGGACACTGTTATTGAACAGAAGCGAGAAGTCCGATTAGCCGCAGATGCGACTTGCTGAGACCGCTGATTGATAACCGCAAGCTAAGCAGAATCCTGACCGAAGACAACACCAGAGACTTGGCTTCTCTGAGTTAGCCGCACAACCTGCAACAACAACAACCGGTTAAACTTCAGACCGCGCAGACTGACAAAATTGAGGCCGCGGATTTTAATCCACGCTCAACTTACTGTTCACTCAGTTAGTAATGAAGTGTCGGGGGTCCTATTTATAGGCAAGGTGAGGAGTGTGGTCACCGCCCTATGAGATAGGCTAACCGCCCCTTGATCGCAGCTAGCACAGCCAGTCCGCCAAGTCTGCATCAACAATGCCAGACTCGCGAACAAACCGCCAATCACCAAGCACAAGAATCCAGTCCGCACTGAATTGCAGACACCGCACCAGTCCACAAGCACAAGTCCACGACCAATAAGCAGACCGCCCGGTCAACAGCGGCCTGTGCAAACTCTGGGAACACGGAAGCAGCCTGCAACATGTCCACGACCAACAGGCACTCCGCCCGATCAACAGCGGATAATGCGGACACCCTAGACTTGTCACAGCGTGTGACCAAGTCCAGCAACCCACCAAACATATGGCGCGAGCTCAGCGGACACGTAGTCAGATCACCAGCTCCAAGGACAGTCCGTCATCAAGAATACAGCTCACCCACCACAACTCTAAATAACAAGACCTTGCCGGTCTCGCGGACTCCAAAACATCAGTCCGCGCAGTCCGCGGACTCCAACCTACACAGCAGCCGACAACAACCAGCTATCGGACTCACTACCAGTCCGCACAGTCCGCGGATTTCAACCCGCACAGTAGCCTCCAGAACACTTCACAGGTCGCCAACACCAGACCGCCAGACTGCTCCATCAGTCCGCACGGTCAGCCCGCCCAGGCCGCCCCGACTGCCTGATCACCCACTTCCACTTCACAAATTTCAACACTCCCCCTTGAAGTGATAAGTGGTGATCAAGACCAGTAGACCCCATAGCCGTTGAAAAGGCCCCTTCGACAACGGTTTTGTAAAGATGTCAGCAAATTTATCTTCACTCCGAACATGCTCGACCATAAGAGATCCATCCAACACCTTCTCCCGAATGAAATGGTGGTCGATCTCAATATGTTTAGTTCTTGCGTGACATACTGGATTGTTAACCAGTTTGAGAACACTCTCATTGTCACCTCGGAGTAAAGCAGTACCTTGCACTTCCTCATAGACGTCTTATACTAGCCTCCTCAGCCAAATAGCTTCCCGAGCAGCCAAATCCAAAGCCTTGTATTCCGCTTCCGTAGTAGAAACTGACACTGAGTCCTGCTTCTTTTTGCACCAAGAGATACCGGCTGATCCACAAGTGAAAATATAACCCGATGCCGACCTTCGATCATCCGAGTCACCACCATAGACAGCATCTAAGTATCCTAGCAGAGAGAAACTCGTGTCCCTTTTATAAAGGAGTCTCATATCAGAAGTCACTTTGACATACTTTAAGATAATCTTTGTCGCCATCAGATGAGTCTACCTTGGCTCCGCCATATATCGACTTACTCGGCCAACAACATAAGTTATGTCTGGCCTTGTAATCGTCAAATAGATCAAGCTCCCTACTAGAGCTCGTAACACCAAAGGATCAGGAAGAATCCTTCACTCATCTCGTCGAAGCTTCAAGCCATAATCCAGAGGAGCTCTTTCCCCCTTCCATGCCGAATCTGATCCGCATAACCTTTCTGGGAAACAAGAATCCCGCTCTCCTTCCTCTCCACTTCGAGACCAAGAAAGTGATGAAGCTCCCCCAAGTCTTTCATCTTAAAGCGAATAGCTAGCTCTGCCCTGAGCCTAGCAACATCCTCCTCTGAATTCCCTGTGATGATCATGTCATCAACATATAACAGGACCAAGACCTGAAGCTCCCCCTTATTCTTGATGAACAGACTCGAATCCGAGTTGGAAGCAAGATAGCCGCAGAATTGGAGGTATTCTGCTATCTTCACATACCATGCCCTCGGAGCTTGCTTCAAACCATAAAGAGCCTTCCTGAGCTTGCAGATATAGTCCGAATGTTCCTCTGACACAAATCCAAGTGGTTGATCCATGAAGATGTCCTTGTCAATCTCCCCGTAAAGAAAAGCATTCTTCACGTCAAGCTGCCACATCTTCCACCCTCGGCAAGCAACCAATGCGATCACCACCCGAACAGAAGTCATCTTCGCAACCGGACTAAATGTCTCTTCATAGTCTTCTCCACACTGTTGTGAGAATCCTCGAGCAACAAGGCAAGCCTTGTATCTTTGGATGCTCCCATCAGCCTTCTTCTTCAACTTATACACTCACTTGCAAGTTATAGGAGTGATGCCATCAACCCTGGGCACAAGGTCTCATGTTTCATTCTTCTTGAGAATAGTTATCTCCTCTCTCATGGCATCTTCCCACTCCTTGACTCCGGTGGCCTCATTGAAACTTGAAGGCTCTCATTCATTCAGAGGGCCTGCAAAGAAATAGGAGACAAAACTCACTGTATTCCCTTCACAATATCTAGTTGGTGGCTTGATAGTCCTCTTTGATCTCAGAAGGGGTTGCTCCTTGCTCACCACCTCCGCTACTTCTTTAGGCTCAGCTTCATTCTCATGCAGAACCTAAGCAATGCTCCCCCTGTTTCCTGAACCAGAAGTTTCTGCCTCAGAGATAGAGGTAACAAGAGCTGTTGGTGAAACAACCAACTCTTCTTGAAGAACTTCAACAACCTCCTTCTGCCCTTCATCAACCTTGCTTTTTGATAACTCAACTGAGCTCCCTTCATACGACGTCAGTTCATCAAAGATCACGTCTCTTGATACAACAAACTTCTTCGTTGCAGGATCCATGCACTTTCATCCCTTCTTCCGCTCATTGTAGCCCACAAAGACAAGCTTCCTTGCCTTTGCATCAAGCTTCGTTCTTAAAGCATCCGGGACATGCACATAGCAAGTTGAACCAAACACCCGAAGGTGTTCCACGCTTGGCTTCTCCTTGAACATCATATCTAAAGGAGACTTCATGTTGATCGGACTGAGAGGCATCTGATTGATTACATAAGCTGCACAAGACATTCCCTCCGCCCAAAAGGACCTTGGGATACTCTTGGTATGAAGCCAACATTTGCAGGTCTCCGTCAGATGACAGATCTTCCTTTATGTAACTCCATTTTATTGTGGAGTATGAGCACAAGTAAGCTCTCTCTGGATCCCGTGCTTCCTGCAAAATTAGAAAACTCAGAAGAGATAAATTCACCGTCGTTGTTAGTTCTAAACTTCTTGATCCGCAGGTTAAGCTAGCCCTCCACCAGCTCCTTGAACTCCACAAATAATTTGAAAGATTATGACTTCTCCTTCAAAAAGTATACCAAAGTATACCTTGAGTAGTCATCAATCAACACGAGCATGTACCTGCTGCCACCAAGACTAGTAGTGACCGTTAGCCCCATGAGATCACCATGGATAACCTCCAATGGTGCTTTACTTCTTGTCTGTGACTTATCTAACAGAAGGCGATTAGCCTTTCCATACTGACATCCTGTGCAAACATGGCCATCACCGAAGGATGACAGCTTAGGCAAGCCTTTCACATGGCTTCTACTTGCCATAGCTTTCAGCTTATCCATCCCTACATGCCCCAACATCTCATGCCAAATAGCAGTGCTATCGTTTTCCCTCATCCGATCAACATAGGAGCTTGTTGCAAGAATAAACAATTCCTTTACTCTCCTCCCTATGTGAGCAACATCAGCTTTAACCGCTGATACGTTGAGAAGAAACTTCACTTTTGTTTTATCAAACATAACCTGATATCCTGCATCTACTGCGTTGGTTACCGAGAAGAGATTCTTCTTCATGCCTAGTATGTGATAGACACTCCTTAATGTGAGTGGACCCTGATCACTACCCACAGACACTACACCCTCCTTCTCTACAGTATGAACAGTATTATCAGCAGTAAGGATAACTTCGTTACCTGAGTAAGTTTGCAGCGAGGAAAACTTAGATTTGTCTCCGGTGAGGTGATGACCACACCCGGAGTCCACGATCCAATCATCTTGAAAGTCAATGGCAGACAAAGCACGGACACAAGTGCCCGTCATAAAAGCCCCTCCCCATCCAGCTTCCTCAGCATTAGAACCAGCTTCCTCCTTGCCTGCAAGATGCCCAGGCTGCAGCTTCATCTTGCAATCTCTCTTGAAGTGACCTGACTGATGACACCTATAACACTTCAAATTCTTCTTCCAGTCCTTCTTAGGAGCAACACTCCTCTCTTGCTGATAAGAAGTTGAAGGCTCATTTTCAGCAGCAGTCTTCTTCTTCCCTTCCCATTTCTTCTTCTTCCCAGTGAACAGAGCTTCACTGCCACCATCAGAAATAGTAACTCAAGCCATCTGCCTGGCCAAGCTTTCATGCGAAGCAAGCAGATTCTCAAGTTCCAGCAAGGATGGCTGAGTTGCCCAGCCTTGAACTGAAGTTACAGAGGCCACATACTCCTTCCACAAGCCGCGGATTATGTGCCTTTTCAGCTTATCCTCATAGATAGGCTCATCGGGATCTGCACACAAGCTCTTCATTTTCAAAAATAACTTTGAGATGGAAAGGTATCCTTGAGTTGCTTTAGCCAACTCATTCTCCAGGAACTGTAGTCTAGTTACATTCTTTCTGTTGAACAACCCATGAAGAGAAGTCCAAATTTCAGCAGCAGATTCACATCCAATGATGTGATCAAACAGCTCCGGTGAGACAGTCCGTTTGAGAGTAAACTCTGCCTTTGCATTAGTCTTCCTCCAAACTCTCACCTGCTCAGTAGTTCCAAAATCAGCTATAATTTCCACCTGGTCATCACCACTGACGACCTCCCACAACTCCTCGCCAAGAAGATAACTTTTCATGCACGACTTCTACTTCTTGAAGTTAGTCGGCGTCAAAAGCTCAATTTCCAGACCCCTTGCATAACCTCCGTCCATTGCAGAAAATCTGATTAAGTTCCCAGAAGCACATAGCACAATCAGACGTTGATCACCACTCAAGCAACTGAACCTCCTGTGATACCACATTGAATTTTCTCTCAAGGTGATCAACGTGATAGTCCAAGACAAATTAATATCTTCAGAACTACTAAGATCACACATTGATCATGCGGAAACCAGGAAGTAAACTTAATCAACCAAATGCAAAGACAGAGACAAGTTGATCATATATATATCAATCTTCTTTACAAGGCGAGGTATACGTGACGAGACATGATTTCGCCAGTACAATGAAAAAAAGAAAAAATACAAGTAATAATTCGGGCGGACAGAAAACTGGAGACCGCCGAGACCTCCTGTCTGCAGAAGTCGCAGAGACCGCCCAAACTGCTGCTGAAGCCGAACTGAACTACGGAGTCCGCCGAGACCGCAAGGTCGTGCAGACGCACCGTTATTCGATGAAGAACTGACGAACAGGCCGCCCAGACCGGCGTACACCATTATTGAACAGAAGCGAGAAGTCCGATTAGCCGCAGATACGACTTGCTGAGACCTCTGATTGATAACCGCAAGCTAAGCAGAATCCTGACCGAAGTCAATGCCAGAGACCTGGCTTCTCTGAGTTAGCCGTACAACCTGCAATAGTAACAACCGGTTAAACTTCAGACTGAGCGGACTGACAAAACTGAGGCCGCAGATTTTAATCCACGCTCAACTTACTGTTCACTCAGTTAGAAATGAAGTGTCGGGGGGTCCTATTTATAGGCGGGGTGAGGAGTGTGGTCACCGCACTATGAGATAGGCTAACCGCCCCTTGATCGCAGCTAGCACAGCCAGTCCGCCGAGTCTGCATCAACAATGCCAGACTCGCAAACAAACCGCCAATCACCAAGCGCAAGAAGCCAGTCCGCACTGAATTGCAGACACCGCACCAGTCCACAAGCACAAGTCCACGACCAACAGGCAGACCGCCCGGTCAACAGCGGACTGTGCGGACTCTGCGAACACCAAAGCAGCATGCAACATGTCCACGACCAATAGACACTCCGCCCGGTCAACGTCGGACAATGTGGACACCCTGGACTTGTCACAATGTGTGACCAAGTACAACAACCCACCAAACATATGGCGCGAGCTCAGCGGACACGAAGTCAGATTGCCAGCTCATAGGACAGTCCGCCATCAAGAATGCAGCTCACCTACCGCAACTCCAGAGAACAAGACCTTGCCGATCTCGCGGACTCCAAAACATCAATCCGCGCAATCCGCGGACTCCAAAACATCAGTTCGCGCAGTCCGCGGGCCTTAACCTGCACAGCAGCCGACAACAACCAGCTTCCTGACTCACTACCAGTCCGCGCAGTCCGCGGATTTCAACCCGCACAGTAGCCTACAGAACACTTCATAGGTTGCCAACACCAGACCGCCAGACTTCTCCATCAGTCTACGCTGTCAGTCCGCCCAGGCCGCCCCGACTGCCTGATCACCCACTTCCACTTCACAAATTTCAACAGTAACATATGATCATGCATGGTTTTAGGCACTCACAACTTGCTGAGAGTTTTCATTTGGAGCATGAAATTTCTGCCAGAAAAATTCATACAATGGGATAATAATCGGCTTTTATGCATGCTTTTACATATTTATATATATGAATCAACTAAGGCGTCGTTTGGGGGACTTATTTTCACCGGTTAAGTGGTTACGACCGCATGAACCGGATCTTAACTTAAGGTACGGTTCATGCAGTTGTAACCGCTTGACTGGTGAAAATAAGTCCTCCCAATTGGAGCCTAAATGATATAACAATTCTTATAATGTAATAATCAGTCTCATATGTGAGGAGAGCGTATAATCAAAAGTTTTTGAATAATGAAGCACTGGTGTCATTTTGATATCTCTCACAAAAAAAAGCATCGTGCCATAGTAGCCTGTTGAAATTGGTGAAGTGAAAGTGGGGTGGTCGGCAGTCCGGGCGGCCTGGGCAGACTGACCGCGCGGACTGGGTTTAGTCCGGTGATAACTTCCCAAAAGAAGTTATCTAGCTTCGTTTTCTGACAAATTACTCGGCATATCCGGCACGAATAAACACAAAAAGCTATAGAAATGAAAGTAATTGTTTGATTATCTAATTCAAGGCTAATTTGGTCTCTTTTCATTGTATGTTTACTAGTGGTGCAAGAGGAATAAGCTCATGGACGGAAATCTGCCAAAATATGAAAATCTGGAAAAAGGTTGCAACGCACGAAAAAATAAATGGTTGCAACACCTTTCTTTCTGATTGGCAATGCAAGTAGGCACAGCGCGGGTGTTGCAACACCCCAAAAAAATGAAGGTTGCAACAACTCCTGGGCGGTTTTCAGAGTTTGAAATTCGAATTTTGCCACATTTTCAAATTTGGAAGGAGGCATCCCTTGGCATATCTGGAGGCATTTTTAAAGGACAAATAAAAGGACAAAAGGAGAGTTCTGGACGAAAATAGGGAGGAGCTTTTGGAGGAGAAGAACCATCTTGGGATACAAACCCTAGGCAAGAAGAAGAAGAAGACTACACCGGATCGTCAAGAGCAACGGATCTCCCAAATCCAAGTGAATTATTTCTTGAAACTTTCGAATTTTCTGAAGCATGTCTAGTAAGATCCATCTAATTTGGTTTCATCTCTCCGCCATGAACTAATTTCTTAGATCTTGTGTGTTGTGAGTGCCTTACTTGTTGTGATGACTTGATTCAAGGTTTTGACTTAATGATTGTTTGATTTTCTATCTTTATTGGAATTGTGTTCTCTATTTGTGGATGTTTTGAGTAAGTATTCATCTTCTAGTTAGCATGGCGAGATTCGAGAGAGGAGTTATGCTAGTCTAGGGTTGAATCCTTTATATTATGTGGCGAGATTCGAGAGAGGAGTCACGTATTTCTTTAGTCAAAATTCCATCTTTTTACTGCACTGCGAGATTCGAGAGAGGAGCGGTGTAAGTGTAACCTAATTTCTAATATAACTTCAAGAGAGAAAGAGATTTCCTCTTGAGTTAGCGTAGTGGATTTGTGCGCTTTTCGTTACTTTCTTTCCACCCAAGTTAGAGATAACTGGGGGAATTTGGGTGACCGGATCTCGGAAATCGAGGGATAAAGAGATCCGCTTTTAAATCCTTGCAAGATAGAAGTCAAACAACTCATGAAAGCTTTTTCTATAAAAGATCATCGCAATAGGTAAGGGAAACCAACATGCAAGATTGCTCCCCTAAAACTTGGATAACAATATTTTCTTGTCCGCGCATTTTAGTTTTTGTCTCAAGAGTATTTCTTTAAATAAATCTAGAAATTCACCTTAATTATCGACTTGAATTTAGAGAACGGGAAGAGCTAGTAATTGTGATCACTAGGTCAATCACCTCCTCGAGGGAACGATCACTTCTCACTTTATATTACTTGATTCGGCACGTGCACTTGCGTAAATATACATCTATTTCGGGCGTATCAAGTTTTTGGCGCCGTTGCCGGGGATGTGCTTCTGAGTTAGTGTTAATTATTTTCATAATATTAGTGAATCCCTAGTACTTAGAGATCAAGTCTTTGTTTGTTTGTTTATTTATTTATTTGAATCGAGTTTATTTGAAAATCTGTGCAGTGTATGTCCAGGTATAGGCAAGTAGAATTATTGCCTTTGAATTCTGAAATTGAGCGTACCTGTAGACAAAACAGGAGAGACTTTAGGACCGTTAACATTATTCATCCTGCGATGGATAATCATGTGCAAAACAACGTTGATGATAATGAGGAGCATGTTGAACAAAATGTTCAACCTAATGCACCTCGCATGACATGCTACGACTATAATACACCTCTAGGTGGGGGTTTGCATTTTAGCATTGCTCGTCCGGCAATTGCAGCAAATAACTTTAAAATGGACCCACTAATTATGCAACAAGTTCAATACAATAAGTTTGGGGGTCTCAATCATGAGGATGCAAATTCTCATTTAAAAACTTTCTTAGCCATCTGTGATATGTTTAAGTGTAATGGGGCATCCGATGATGCAATTATGTTACGACTGTTTCCGTTCTCACTGGAAGGGAGGGCTAAGGATTGGCTAGATTCTTTACCTGATGATTGTATCACAACTTGGACGCAACTAGTCGAAAAATTCTTACATAAATACTTTCCTCCTTCGAAGACTGCAAAACTAATAAGAGATAGAACCACATTCACACAGGGAAACGGCGAGACACTATATGACGCTTGGGAGCGTTTTAAGGAGCTATTGAGAAAGTGTCCCCACCATAGGTTAGCCCTACATCAGCAGGTTTCCACCTTCTATAATGGATTGCAAACTGCAACCATGATCTTAGTAGACGGGGCTGCTGGAGGATCGTTACTTAAGAAGTATCCCGAGGATGCGTATGCAATCCTCGAAGATCTCACTGCAAATAACTATCAAGCCTATGACCGTCAAGGGAACAATAACACGGTTGGTATCCACCAAGTGGACCAAATCACTTCCTTGGCCGCTCAAATGGCATCACAATTCAACCTTATTAATAAGAGATTAGATTCATTATCACAGCCTTCATCTAGTGCTCCATTGACGGTGGAGCAATTAAATCAAATTTCTGAAGAAGCAAATTATGTAGGAGGAGCACAAAGGCAAGGTCCACCTGGATTTGCCAATCATTATCACCCCGAGTGGCGAAATCACCCCAATTTCTCCTGGAAAAATAATCAAGGGGCAAATCACCCACCGGGGTTTAATCAAAATATGAACCACCCTCCTATCAATAATAACTCTCAACCCCAACAATTAAACCAAAGGAAGATATCAGATGAGTTTATCTTAGGCATGTTCCAAAAGTATGACTCAAGGATGGGAGGAATAGAATCTTCGTTAAGATCACTAGAAACAACTATGGGTCAACTTGCAAATTCTTTAAGTCAAAGACCCATTGGAACTCTACCTTCTGATACCACACTAAATCCAACAAAAGAAAATCATAATAATCAATGCAAAGCTATTGCCTTACGGAGTGGTGTAGAGATTCCAAGTGGGGAGGGGTTGCTTGAGAAAACTAGGGAAGAAGAGGCAAGTAAGATGCCGAGTGAGTCAAGCACATTAGAGAAGGAGGTGGGAGAGAAGCAAAAAGAGAAATTAAACCAAAATAAAGACGTAATCTACCCACCACCCCCATTTCCATCTAGACTAGCTAAATCCAAACTTGACATACAATTCCAGAAGTTTATGGATATTTTCAAAAAGCTAACTATAAACATCCCATTTGCCGAGGCCCTTGAGCAAATGCCTAGTTATGCTAAGTTTATGAAAGATATCTTGGCAAAGAAGAGAAAGTTTGTTGATAAAGAGATAGTGGCGTTGACTGAGGAGTGTAGTGTTATATTGCAGAACAAGCTGCCACCCAAGCTTAAGGATCCCGGTAGTTTCACAATTCCTTGTTCTATTGGAGTAAAGTTTGTTGGGAGAGCGTTATGTGACCTTGGAGCGAGCATCAACCTGATGCCATTATCTATCTATAAGAAGTTGGGTCTAGGGGAGATAACACCTACATCTCTTACTCTATAGTTGGCCGACAAGTCTCTTGCATTTCCTAAGGGAATTGTAGAAGACGTGTTGGTTAAAGTGGAGAAATTTATTTTCCCCGCTGATTTTGTAGTACTTGATATGGATGAGGACAAGGATGTCCCCATCATTCTTGGTAGACCATTCTTGGCCACCGGAAAAACACTCATTGATGTTCAGAAGGGTGAGCTTACGATGAGAGTTAATGATGAGAATGTGACATTCAATATCCTCAAAGCCATGAGATTTTCGGATGATAAAGAGGAGTGTTTCTCTATTACAGAGGTGAGTGCACCTATACGGATGATGCATAATGAAAATAATTGGGAGCACAAAATTCTTAGTGCTTTAACAAATGAAGAAATAGAAGAGGATCCAGAATCAAAGGAAACTGAGGAAGCGTTATGTACTTTTGAGCATTTACAAAATGCTAAGGCATTTGAGTTAATAAGCACGTCAAGCGAGTCAGAAATCATGAAGCCGTCTATTGTAGAGCCACCTATGCTTGAATTGAAACCGCTACCCGAAAACCTAAAGTATGTTTTTCTAGGTGAGGACAACACATTACCGGTTATTATTGATGCATCATTAGTAAAGGAGCATGAAGATAAATTGATTGCGGTTCTGTGTGAGAACAAGAGAGCATTAGGCTGGACCATTGCTGACATTAGAGGGATAAGCCCTTCAATTTGCATGCATAAAATCCTTCTAGAGGAAGAGTCAAAAGAGTCCATAGAACCCCAACGAAGACTTAGCCCACCCATGAGAGAAGTGGTCAAGAAGGAGATAATCAAATGGCTGGATGCAGGTATTATATATCCTATCTCCGATAGTCGGTGGGTAAGTCCTGTTCAGTGTGTGCCAAAGAAGGGGGGGTATTACGGTAGTTAGAAATGAGAGCAATGAGTTGATTCCCACTAGAACGGTAACTGGATGGAGGATTTGTATGGATTACCGAAAGTTGAATAAAGTGACTAGGAAAGATCATTTCCCACTCCCATTCCTTGATCAGGTTCTTGATAGGTTAGCAGGAAATGAGTATTTCTGTTTCCTAGATGGTTACTCGGGGTATAATCAAATCATGGTTGCTCCCGAGGATCAGGAGAAGACAACCTTCACCTGTCCTTTTGGAACATTTGCATTTAGGAAAATGCCCTTTGGATTATGTAACGCTCCTGCCACATTTCAGCGCTGCATGATCGCTATCTTTACTGAACTAATTGATGAGGGGATCGAGATCTTTATGGATGATTTTTCAGTGTTTGGGAGATCATTTGATGAATGTTTAGAAGTGCTAAAGAAAGTTTTGAACAAATGCATTCAAGCCAACTTAATTTTAAACTGGGAAAAATGTCACTTCATGGTCAAAGAAGGGATTGTTCTGGGACACAAGGTGTCCAAGAAGGGTTTGGAAGTAGACCGAGCGAAGACTGAGGTTATAGAAAAATTGCCCACCAACTAATGTTAAGGGAGTGCGTAGTTTTCTGGGTCATGCGGGCTTTTACCGTCGTTTCATTAAAGATTTTTCTAAAATCTCCAAGCCGCTAAGCCAGCTGTTAGAGAAAGATTCTCACTTTAATTTGGACGAGGAGTGTTTAGCCGCCTTTCGTACATTAAAGCAAAGTCTAGTTTCTTCACTGATTATTATTGCACCTGATTGGTCTCTACCATTCACCATTATGTGTGATGCAAGCAATTTTGCTGTGGGCGCGGTCTTAGGACAAGTGCGTGACAAGGTCTTCCACACAATCTACTATGCTAGCAAGACACTGATCGACGCACAAATAAACTACACCACTACCGAGAAGGAACTATTAGCAGTTGTTTTTGCTTTTGACAAATTCCGCTCCTATTTAATATTGTCTAAGGTGATAGTTTATACGGACCATGCAGCTATACGATTTTTGATAGAGAAAAAGGATGCTAAACCTAGATTGATTAGGTGGGTACTCCTCTTGCAGGAGTTTGATTTGGAGATTAAAGATCATAAGGGGGCGGAGAATCCTGTAGCAGACCACCTATCACGTCTAGAGTCTGAGTATGGGAAGCATGTAAACATTGAGATTAGGGAGAATTTTCCCGATGAGAGTCTGTTGGCAGTATCGGAGGGGAATACCCCATGGTATGCTGACATCGTAAATTTCATTGTGAGTAACATTTTGCCATCAGATTTAAATTATCAGCAGAAGAAAAGATTTCTTCATCAGGCCAAGTTTTATCTTTGGGATGCCCCCTATGTATTTAGGATATGCGCTGACCAAGCCATTCGTAGGTGCATACCTGAGATGGAAGTTCGTGATATCTTAGAAAAGTGCCATGCATCTCCTTACGGAGGGCACTTTATGGGAGAACGAACTGCTATGAAGGTACTAGAGGCTGGTTTTTATTGGCCAACGCTATTTAAGGATGCTCATTTATTTGTCAAGGCATGTGACAGATGCCAGAATACGGGCAATATTCATCGGGGGGCAAGTATGCCTATGACCAATATTCTGGAAGTAGAGGTATTTGACGTTTGGGGCATAGATTTTATGGGGCCATTTGTGAATTCTGGGGGAAATTTCTACATATTATTGGCAGTAGACTATGTGTCAAAATGGGTAGAGGCCATTGCCACACAAAAAAACGATGCTAAGGTTGTACTCAAGTTTATAAAAGCAAATATATTTACGAGATTCGGCACGCCTAGGGCGATAATTAGTGATGGGGGCTCACATTTTTCTAATACACAATTTAAATTACTTTTAAAAAAATATGGTGTAACACATAAAATGGCCCTAACATATCACCCGCAAACCAATGGATTAGCCGAAGTCTCCAATAGAGAGATTAAGTCCATCTTAGAGAAGACAGTGAGTACAACCAGGAAAGATTGGGCATTTAAATTAAATGACGCGTTATGGGCCTATAGGACTGCTTACAAAACGCCCATAGGTGTGACTCCCTTTAGGATGGTGTATGGAAAGAGCTGTCATTTATCGGTAGAATTGGAGCATAGAGCTTTTTGGGCGATCAAGCGACTTAACTTTGACTTTCAAGAAGCGGGTAAAAGAAGGCTTCTGCACTTGAATGAGTTAGAAGAACTTAGATTTAATGCTTATGAGAACACGAAGCTGTATAAAGACCGGATAAAAAATGGCACGATTTGAGACTACAGAAGAGAGAATTTAGAAGCGGACAACTTGTGCTTTTGTATAATTCACGCCTTCGATTATTCCCAGGAAAGCTGAAATCGAGATGGTCTGGACCATTCCGAGTTGTTGAGGTGTTCCCATATGGTGTAGTAACAATATGTAATGAGAAGGACGGTTCAACTTTCAAGGTGAATGGACAGCGACTAAAAACTTATTATGAGGGTGGTGACCAGCGCGATGCGATGGTCATAAAATTTCATTGAAGAGAACGGGAAGAGCCGTCTTGCCGAGACGATTAACTTAGGCGCTAGGTGGGAGGCAACCCATCGCTTTATGTTTAGTTTATTGTTTGAATTTAGTAGTTTTTCTTCTTGTTTTCTTTGGTTTTGATTAGGAGAGTAGTGGTGGAGGAATGAATTCAATTACTGATGGAAAAACTGGTAGGAGCAGTTGTGGTAGTTGAAGCGCTAAAAATCCTTTTTGACTTATTTGTTTTTGGATGACTGTACTAATGGTTGATGGACACTATTTTGTTTCTGTTTTGCTCTGGATGACCGTATTTTGAGCTATTTTGTTTGACTGCATGGTGAATGGACACATGATATTATATTTTGGACATATTTTGGACATGATATGATGCTTTGCTCACATGATTTGATATGATCTTGCGTCTATATTTGGACTCATTAAGTGCTAGATATTTTGGAAAGCTTAAATATAATATACCTTATTACTCTGTTTTTATGTTCAAATTGATATAACATGATTTAGGCTATTGCTATAATTAACAGTGATGACATGAATATGAAGGCAATTAAGCTATTTTGGTTCATTGTTGTTGCTAATTCATGCAGTTACGAACTTTATTAGATTGCCTCCATGTTTTGTTCTCTTCTGTCATAGCCAAGATAAAAGTGGGGCAGGTAAATATCATCGGAGTACTATAGATCATCGGAGCACATGGAGAGCACATTAAAGAAACTCAAGAGACTCAGAGGACATCATTTCCTTATCAGGGGAGTTTTTACTGTTTCAATATCACTTTTGTTTAATTCATGCAAATGCTGAGTAGTATAGAAAGAATATTATTTTTCATATAGCACATTAACCTTGCTAGGGCCTAGCAAGTCCTTAAGTGTGGGGGTGTTGGCTAACATCGCCCTTGCAATTGTGGTGGTAGATAATTTGATCACTCGTATTTTTAATATTTTGTATATTGACCGTACTTAGTGATAAGTTATTCTTGAAGTTCAATGATAATCAATTGGTATGGCTAGGGAATCCTAGGAGTTCAGATTTTGAATTTGAAATTAGCAAGATTTTTTTTGATAAAGCACTCTAAGGAATTTGATTCATGCACATCCTTCTCTAGTTTTCGTTTACTTCTCAGAAAACTTTTGATGTTGATTTCTAAAATTAGGAAATGGGGTGAGCAAGAACTAAGTAATAATGTGAGTCAAGATAATGTTTTAGTAGCTAGACCATTTTGAACTTTCGTGAGATTCTTTGATTGGTTCTGTATCATTTTGCTACCCACTACTGAATGACCAAATTCCCTATATTTCACTAGTTTTATCTTAATCCACTAGCCATTTATGGGTGTTCCAATTCAGCATTTATATTAATTGTGAATTGCCATAGTGATATGCGGCCTAAGTATGTACACGCCTATCTAGAATGATCCCAACTGTGACCATATAAAAAAAGGAAATAATCAAAACTTGTGTCATAGTGATATGTGGCCTGGGTAGGCAATTACATACTTGGAATGATCCCAACTATAGGCACAATATGTCTATATATTCAAGGTTTAAGGATTGAATCCCGTAATATGGTGAAAGATTGAGATTATTAACTAGGGAAGTACCATGCCACTATTTAAGCCTAATCATGAATTGCCAACCAAGCCAAAGCTAAACCTATGCTCTCGTATGCTGCTAATTCTTATCAAGGCTAGCGTAATGACTTAGCTTATTCTTACCCTTTTGAATTTTTGAGGATTTTCAATGAAAAAGTACGAGGGAGTAAATAATCTGGAAGAAGGCGCACACACTACACAAAATTCTTTAGTACGCTTTATCTTTTATCAAGCTAATGGATTTGTGATGTTTGAACTTTTAATAATAATCAAGCTTATCGGTTGAGTAAAACGAACTTCTTGAATATCTTGGACGAATGTTGGTCAAGATAGGATTGTTCTGATTTGGAGAGTGATAATTATCGAACACCCATTTGAAATAATTATTTCTCTTTGCTCGGGACTAGCAAAGGTTCAAGTGTGGGAGTATGATAACTTCCCAAAAGAAGTTATCTAGCTTCGTTTTCTGACAAATTACTCGGCATATCCGGCACGAATAAACACAAAAAGCTATAGAAATGAAAGTAATTGTTTGATTATCTAATTCAAGGCTAATTTGGTCTCTTTTCATTGTATGTTTACTAGTGGTGCAAGAGGAATAAGCTCATGGACGGAAATCTGCCAAAATATGAAAATCTGGAAAAAGGTTGCAACGCACGAAAAAATAAATGGTTGCAACACCTTTCTTTCTGATTGGCAATGCAAGTAGGCACAGCGCGGGTGTTGCAACACCCCAAAAAAATGAAGGTTGCAATAACTCCTGGGCGGTTTTCAGAGTTTGAAATTCGAATTTTGCCACCTTTTCAAATTTGGAAGGAGGCATCCCTTGGCATATCTGGAGGCATTTTTAAAGGACAAATAAAAGGACAAAAGGAGAGTTCTGGACGAAAATAGGGAGGAGCTTTTGGAGGAGAAGAACCATCTTGGGAGACAAACCCTAGGCAAGAAGAAGAAGAAGACTACACCGGATCGTCAAGAGCAACGGATCTCCCACATCCGAGTGAATTATTTCTTGAAACTTTCGAATTTTCTGAAGCATGTCTAGTAAGATCCATCTAATTTGGTTTCATCTCTCCGCCATGAACTAATTTCTTAGATCTTGTGTGTTGTGAGTACCTTACTTGTTGTGATGACTTGATTCAAGGTTTTGACTTAATGATTGTTTGATTTTCTATCTTTATTGGAATTGTGTTCTCTATTTGTGGATGTTTTGAATAAGTATTCATCTTCTAGTTAGCATGGCGAGATTCGAGAGAGGAGTTATGCTAGTCTAGGGTTGAATCCTTTATATTATGTGGCGAGATTCGAGAGAGGAGTCACGTATTTCTTTAGTCAAAATTCCATCTTTTTACTACACTGCGAGATTCGAGAGAGGAGCGGCGTAAGTGTAACCTAATTTCTAATATAACTTCAAGAGAGAAAGAGATTTCCTCTTGAGTTAGCGTAGTGGATTTGTGCGCTTTTCGTTACTTTCTTTCCACCCAAGTTAGAGATAACTGGGGGAATTTGGGTGTCCGGATCTCGAAAATCGAGGGATAAAGAGATCCGCTTTTAAATCCTTGCAAGATAGAAGTCAAACAACTCATGAAAGCTTTTTCTATAAAAGATCATCGCAATAGGTAAGGGAAACCAACATGCAAGATTGCTCCCCTAAAACTTGGATAATAATATTTTCTTGTCCGCGCATTTTAGTTTTTGTCTCAAGAGTATTTCTTTAAATAAATCTAGAAATTCACCTTAATTATCGACTTGAATTTAGAGAACGGGAAGAGCTAGTAATTGTGATCACTAGGTCAATCACCTCCTCGAGGGAACGATCACTTCTCACTTTATATTACTTGATTCGGCACGTGCACTTGCGTAAATATACATCTATTTCGGGCGTATCATCCGGCGGGTTGTTTTTTGGCGTCCTTTGTAGCTCGCTGTGGTCAGGATGCAGACCGCGTAGACTGGTGTTAGTCTGGCGAGCTGGTGATTGGCTGCTTGCGTAGCTGTAGCGGACTGTGCGGACTGGTTGAGTCCGGCAGTGGGCCGAGCTCTGGAGGTGGTGTCCGTGGACTGTGCGGACTGAGGTTTGGAGACCGCGCGATCTGTGGTTGATCTGGAGTTATGGTGAGCTGCTTCTTTTGGCGGTCTGGCCTTGGAGTTGGTGGACTGGCATGGTATCCGCAGTGTCCGCTGTGACCGGGCTTTGTGCCTGTGGTCGTGGACAGTGCGAATTGGAGTGGTATCCACAGTGTCCGCTGTGACCGGGCTTTGTGCCTGTGGTCGTGGACAGTGCGAATTGGAGTGGTATCCGTTGTATCCGCTGTGACCGGGCGTGTTGCCTATGGTCGTGGATATTGCGAGCTGGGTTGGTGTCCGCAGAGTCCGCTGTGACTGGGCGGTTTGCCTGTGGTCGTGGACTGGTGGTTGCGGACAGATGCAGTTTCGTCTCTTCGGCGAACTGGCATTGTACTCGGCTTGTGGCTCTTGCGTCTCGGCTAGTCCTGCTTTGTTTCTTCGGACTGGGCGGACTGCCATGAGCAGGTCGCTTCTCGCCTGGACTTGGCGGGTTGGTTGACCCTGAGCGGGCGGACTCGGCGGGATGGCTTTGCTAGCTGCGACCAAGGGGCGGTGACTCTATCTCATAGGGTGGTGACCACACTCCTCACCCGGCCTATAAATAGGACCCCTCGGCACCTCATTTCACAACAGAGTGAACAGTAAGTTGGGCTTGAGTTTAGGCTGCGGACTCGTTTTCTGTATCCACGCGGGGTGTTTGCTTAACCGGTTACTGTGTGCAGGTGGCGCGGCTAACACTGTCAAACCAGGAGTTTGGTTCTGATCTGTGGAGTTAGCGGGCTGCATTCGGCAGTTACCAGCATCAGCACTTCTCAAGTTTCAATAATCTGTCCGCGCGACCTCGCGGTCTCGGCGGGTAGGCGGCTTATTCTTCTGTTCAGCAGCAGTTCAACGAATAACTGTGTGTCCGCGCGACCTCGCGGTCTCGGCGGACTCCGTGTTCTGTTTGGCATAACTCAGATCGGGCGATCTCTACAGACAGGCGGTTTCGGCGGTCTCTGTGGTCTATCCGCCCGAGATGTTTTTTTTCTACTTGTTCATGTACTGGCAAAATCATGTCTCGCCATGTATACCTCGCCCTGTAACGAAGATTAATAAAAGTTTGATCTGCTTGCTTCTGTCATTGTTTTTTGGTTATCTGAGTTTGCTTCCTAGTTTCCGCGGTTCAAGTTGTGATCTGGGTAGTGCCGAAGATATTGATTTGGTGTTTGGGCTACCTTGCTGATCAACTTGAGAAAATTCAACATGGTATCATAGGAAGGTTCAGTTGCTTGAGCAGTGATCAACAAGCCTTGTTGTTGCTCTGTGTGCTTCTAAAGGATAACCAAGTTAGTGCAATGGACGGTGGGTTTGCAAGAGGTCTTGGTATTGAGCTTCTGACGCCGACTAACTTCAAGAAGTGGAAGTCGTGCATGAAGAGCTATCTTCTGGGTGAGGAATTATGGGAGGTCGTCGGAGGCGATGATCAAGTAGAAATAACTGCTGAGTTTGGAACTGCTGAGCAGGTGAGAGTGTGGAGGAAGACAAATGCCAAGGCTGAGTTTGCTCTCAAGCGGGCGGTGTCACCTGAACTCTTTGATCACATCTTAGAATGTGAATCTGCTGCTGAGATATGGACTTCCCTTGATGGGTTGTTCAATAGGAAGAATGTAGCAAGGCTATAGTTCTTGGAGAATGAGTTGGCTAAGGCAACTCAGGGAGACCTCTCCATCTCAAAGTACTTCTTGAAAATGAAAAGCTTGTGTGCTGAGCTTTCAACACTTGATCCTGATGAGCTGATCTCCGAAGCCAAGCTGAAGAGGCACATAATCCGCGGTTTGCGGAAGGAATATGTGGCCTTTGTTACTTCTGTTCAAGGATGGGCTACTCAGCCCTCTCTTCTGGAGCTGGAAAATCTGCTTGCCTCGCAGGAGAGTCTGGCAAGGCAGATGGCTGGGGTGACTGTCTCTAAAGGAGCTAGTGAAGCTCTTTTCACTGAGAAGAAGAAGAAGAGATGGGAAGGGAAGAAGAAGCAGACTGCAGGTGGAGATGAACCTTCATCTTCTAAACAGCAGGAGGGGAGCTTTGCTCCTAAGAAGTACTGGAAGAAGAACCTGAAATGCTACAGGTGTCATCAACCAGGCCACTTCAAGCGAGACTGCAAGGTCAAGCTGCAGCCTGGGCATGCTGCAGGCAAGGAGGAAGCATCCTCTAGCAAGGAGGAAGCTGGCTGGGGTGGAGCTTTCATGACGGGCACTTGTGTCCGTGCCTTGTCCACCGTTGACATGAAGGACGATTGGATCATTATCTCCGGGTGTGGTCATCACCTCACCGGAGATATGTCAAAGTTCTCTTCGCTGCAGGCATACTCAGGTAACGAATCTATTATAACTGCTGATAATACTATTCATGCAGTAGAGAAGGAGGGCATAGTAACCGTGGGTAGTGATAAGGGGCCACTCACGTTAAGGAGTGTTTGTCACGTACCGGGGATGAAGAAGAACCTCTTCTCTGTGACCAATGTGGTTGATGCTGGCTATCACGTTCTGTTTGGGCCAACAGAAGTGAAGTTCCTTCGCAACGTATCAGCGGTTAAGGCTGATGTTGCTCATGTTGGAAGGAGAGTGAAGGACTTGTTTGTCTTATCAAAAAGTTCCTATGTTGATCGGATGAGGGCCAATGATAGCGCTGCTATGTGGCATGAGAGGTTGGGGCATGTAGGGATGGATAAGCTGAAGGCTATGGCAAATAGGAGCCTGGTGAGAGGCTTGCCTAAGCTATCATCTTTCGATGAAGGTCATGTTTGTGTTGGATGTCAATATGGGAAATCTCATCGTCTTCCATTTGATAAGTCACAAACAAGAAGCAAAGCACCATTGAAGGTTATTCATGGTGATCTTATGGGACCAACCGCTACTGCTAGCCTTGGTGGGAGCAGGTACATGCTAGTCTTGATTGATGACTACTCAAGATACACCTGGGTGTATTTCTTGAAGGAGAAGTTTGAAGCCTTCCGAGTGTTTGTGGAGTTCAAGGAGCTGGTGGAGGGGAGGCTTAACCTGAAGATCAAAAAGCTTAGAACTGATAACGGCGGAGAGTTTGTCTCCTCCGAGTTTTCTAACTTTTACAGGAAGAATGGAATCCAGAGGGAGCTCACTTGTGCTCATACTCCACAACAAAACGGAGTAGCGGAGCGGAAGATCCGTCATCTGACGGAGACCTGCAAATGCTGGCTTCATGCCAAGAGTATCCCAAGGTCCTTTTGGGCGGAGGGAATGTCTTGTGCAGCTTATGTCATCAATCGGATGCCTCTCAGTCCGATCAACATGAAGTCTCCCTTCGAGATGTTGCTGAAGGAGAAGCCGAGCGTTGAACACTTTCGGGTGTTTGGATCAAATTGCTATGTGCACATTCCGGATGCTCTGAGGACTAAGCTTGATGCAAAGGCAAGGAAGCTTGTCTTTGTTGGCTATGATGAGCGGAAGAAGGGATGGAGATGCATGGATCCTGTGACAAAGAAGTTCGTGGTTTCAAGAGATGTTGTCTTTGACAAACTGACGTCGTATGGAGGAAGTTCGGTTGAGCTACCAGAGAGCAAGGTTGATGAAGATCTGGAGGTGGCTGAGGTTGTTGATCAGGTGGAGCTAGCTGTCTCACCAGCAGCTCCAGTTGCTTCAAGTTCTAGGGGAGAAGCTTCTGGATCAGGAAGCAGGGGGAGCATTGCTCCAAGCTTGCCGGAGAATGGAGGTGAACCAGAAGAAGCAGCAGAAGTGGTTAGCAAGGAGCAGCCTCTTCGGAGATCAAAGAGGGTTATCAAGCCTCCAGCTCGCTACTGCGAAGGAAACACTGTGAGCTATGTCTCATGTTTCTTTGCAGGTCCTCTTGATGAGCGAGAGCCTGCTAGCTTCAATGAGGCCACTGGAGTCAAGGAGTGGGAAGGTGCCATGAGAGAGGAGATGGATGCTCTCAAGAAGAATGAAACTTGGGATCTTGTGCCCAGAGTTGATGGCATTACTCCGGTGACTTGCAAGTGGGTGTTTAAGTTGAAGAAGAAGGCTGATGGGAGCATTGAGAGATACAAGGCTCGCCTGGTTGCTCGAGGATTCTCTCAGCAGTATGGAGAAGACTATGAGGAGACGTTCAGTCCAGTTGCAAAGATGACTTCAGTTCGGATGGTGATTGCATTGGCTGCTTGCCAAGGATGGAGGATGTGGCAGCTTGATGTAAAGAACGCTTTTCTTTACGGAGAGATTGACAAGGACATCTTCATGGATCAGCCTCTTGGATTCGTTTCTGAAGTTCATCCGGACTACGTCTGCAAGCTCAGGAAGGCTCTCTACGGGTTGAAGCAAGCTCCTAGAGCTTGGTATCAGAAGATAGCAGAATATCTGCAATTCTGTGGATACCTTGCTTCCAACTCGGACTCTAGCTTGTTTATCAAGAAGAAGGGAGAGCTTCGAGTCTTGGTCGTACTGTATGTTGATGATATGATCATCACTGGGAATTCTGAGGAGGAGGTTGCTAGGCTCAGAGCTGAGCTAGCCATTCGCTTCGAGATGAAAGACCTGGGAGAGCTTCATCACTTTCTTAGTCTCGAAGTGGAGAGGAAGGAGAGCGGGATCCTTATCTGCCAGAAGGGATATGCTGAGCGCATTGTGAACCGGTTTGGCTTGATTGAAGGGAAGACTTGCTCTACTCCTCTAGATCAAGGGCTGAAGCTTCGACAAGATGAAGGAAGAGTTCTTCATGATCCTTTGGTGTTCAGAGCTCTTGTTGGGAGCTTGATCTACCTGACGATTACTAGACCAGATATAGCTTATGCTGTTGGTCGAGTAAGTCGGTTTATGGCAGAGCCAAGGAAGTCTCATCTTGTAGTGGCAAAGAACATTCTGAAGTATATCAAGACAACTTCTGACATGGAATACTTCTTTACAGAAGGGATGTGAGTTTCTCTCTGCTAGGTTATACGGATGCTGATTATGGTGGTGATTCGGATGACCGAAGGTCAACTTCTGGTTATGTGTTCACTTGTGGATCAGCGGGCATTTCGTGGTGTAGCAAGAAGCAGGACTCGGTATCCGTCTCTATTACGGAAACTGAGTACAAGGCATCTGCCTTGGCAGCTCGGGAAGCCATTTGGCTAAGGAGGCTAGTAGAGGACGTCCATGAGGAAGTGCAAGGTCCTACTTTGCTCCGAGGGGATAATGAGAGTGCTCTCAAGCTGGTGAACAATCCAGTTTGTCATGCCAGGACTAAGCATATTGAGATCGATCACCACTTCATAAGGGAGAAGGTGTTGGAAGGATCTCTTGTGGTTGGTCATGTTCGGAGTGAAGATAACCTTGCTGACATCTTCACCAAGTTGCTGTCGAAGGGGCCTTTTCAGCGGCTACGAGGTCTGCTTGGTTTGATCACCACTTCTCACTTCAAGGGGGAGTGTTGAAATTGGTGAAGTGAAAGTGGGGTGGTCGGCAGTCCGGGAGGCCTGGGCGGACTGACCGCGCGGACTGGGTTTAGTCCGGCGGGTTGTTTTTTGGCGTCCTTTGTAGCTCGCTGTGGTCAGGATGTAGACTGCGTGGACTGGTGTTAGTCTGGCGAGCTGGTGATTGGCTGCTTGCGTAGCTGTAGCGGACTGCGCGGACTGGTTGAGTCCGGCAGTGGGCCGAGCTCTAGAGGTGGTGTCCGTGGCTTGTGCGGACTGAGGTTTGGAGACCGCGCTATATGTGGTTGATCTGGAGTTGCGGTGAGCTGCTTCTTTTGGCGGTCTGACCTTGGAGCTGGCGGACTGGCATGGTATCCGCAGTGTCCGCTGTGACCGGGCTTTGTGCCTGTTGTCGTGGACAGTGCGAATTGGAGTGGTATCCGCAGTGTCCGCTGTGACCGGGCTTTGTGCCTGTGGTCGTGGACAGTGCGAATTGGAGTGGTATCCGTTGTATCCGCTGTGACCGGGCGTGTTGCCTGTGGTCGTGGATATTGCGAGCTGGGTTGGTGTTCGCAGAGTCCGTTGTGACCGGGCGGTTTGCCTGTGGTCGTGGACTGGTGGTTGCGGACAGATGCAGTTTCGTCTCTTCGGCGAACTGGCATTGTACTCGGCTTGTGGCTCTTGCGTCTCGGCTAGTCCTGCTTTGTTTCTACGGACTGGGCGGACTGTCATGAGCAGGTCGCTTCTCGCCTGGACTTGGCGGGTTGGTTGACCCTGAGCGGGCGGACTCGGCGGGATGGCTTTGCTAGTTGCGACCAAGGGGCGGTGACTCTATCTCATAGGGTGGTGACCACACTCCTCACCCGGCCTATAAATAGGACCCCCCGGCACCTCATTTCACAACAGAGTGAATAGTAAGTTGGGCTTGAGTTTAGGCTGCGGACTCGTTTTCTGTATCCGCGCGGGCTATTTGCTTAACCGGTTACTGTGTGCAGGTGGCGCGGCTAACACTGTCAAACCAGGAGTTTGGTTCTGATCTCTGGATTTAGCGGGCTGCATTCGGCGGTTACCAGCATCAGCACTTCTCAAGTTTCAATAATCTGTCCGCGCGACCTCGCGGTCTCGGCAGGTAGGCGGCTTGTTCTTCTGTTCAGCAGCAGTTCAACGAATAACGGTGTGTCCGCGCGACCTCGCGGTCTCGGCGTACTCCGTGTTCTGTTCGGCATAACTCAGATCGGGCGATCTCTGCAGGCAGGCGGTTTCGGCGGTCTCTGTGGTCTATCCGCCCGAGCTGTTTTTTTTCTACCTCGCCCTGCAAAGAATATTAATAAAAGTTTGATTTGCTTGCTTCTGTCATTGTTTTTTGGTTATCTGAGTTTGCTTCCTGGTTTTCGCGGTTCAAGTTGTGATCTGGATAGTGCCGAAGATATTAATTTGGTGTTTGGGCTACCTTGCTGATCAACTTGAGAAAATTCAACATAGCCATTATGATAAAGATAATATAAGAATAAGGGGAAATGTAGTTGGCAAATATAGTACAGTCAAATCTAAACACTGATATATGTATGATATTAAAAGCAGAAATATGATTATTTGCAGGACAACTAATTGAAGACGAGTAATCAGAAAGATCGTCGAACCTACAAACGTCTTTGATAAGGCAGGTGACCATGTGCTTTATTATAAATATGTGCAGATAAAGATTGTTGTGTTTTCATTTACTGCTTATATTTACAAGGCAAGTTATTTAGATATTTGAGAAATAATGTGGACAGTTTTTGGCATTTTATTTAAATCGCATGCTACTCATGAAAGAATTATGATATATGATTCACCTCCCTAGTTTGCTTTGTTGTGAGGGGCTAAATAGAGGCACTAGGATTATTTCATGGCGGAAGCGTGGAAAACTCATGGCGGAAGCGTGAGGTTATCCTAGCATCCTATGACGGAAGCGTAGGAGGATCCATGGCAAAAGCGTGGAGTTGCCTAGTGTGAATCCATGCCGAAAGCATTGATGGTTCTATGGCAAAAGCGTGAGATTGCCCTATGATCTCCATGGCAGAAGCGTGGAATGAGTGAAAGAGAGGTGAATATAAAGCTGAATTAAGAAGTAATTGACAATCCAAAAATGTCGTGAATAATTAAAGGAGCTCTTTTTTACTTTTTGATTACTCATTGCACTGTTGTAATATACTACTTCTGAATCTGACATAGCTTAATAATTGCGTAGATTTTTCTTTACTTTACAACATTTATAATTTATCATGTAGTCTATTGGTGAGTTAGATTACTCACCCCCTACATTTTTTACTTTTTAGGTACACTGGATGAGCATCCCTGGGATGGATTGTGAGGCGAGGATAATCACCAAAGTGTTTTGTGTACTTTACCCTGTAGTGTAGATGTGGACTTTTGAGTTTTGTACGAAAAAACTTCTATGATACTCTGATAGACCGTAGTCATCTATATGTATATGTGTATATGACATTTTGTGTTTTAGCCATAGTTTGTAGTAGAATTAGTAATCAACTGTATTTTTATTCTTATTCCTAAATCTCATATTCGTTCTCGCCTTGTTAACTTGTGTTTTTTGGGCCGGGCTGTGACACCTATGGTGTATATGCGTGCCACAGGAGCATAGGTCTCATCAAAATCTTTATCAAATTTTTGGGAGTAACCCTTGGCAACAACTCTAGCTTTATGCTTCATGATATCACATTTTTCATTATGCTCTAGCTTGTAGACCCACTTTACTCCAATAATGTCCTTGTTCGATGGCTTGTGAACAAGGCTCCATCTTGCTTTTTTCTATTAAGCTGATTTCTTCATTCATTGTCTTCTTCCACTCACTGCTTGTTGCTTCTTCAGAGTAGTTAACATGAGTTGAGTGAAAAAGTGCAGCTTCTGTCTCAGCATAAATGTCTTGAATCAGCTGAGTCTTTCAGGGTGGTGATGAGTTAGATACCTCTTCTTCATAGATCAGAGAATCTTCTTGTGCCAAATTGATATACTCCTCAGGTGTCTCATGGATGTATTCATCTCTAAACTCAACAGAGACGTGCCTGAGGTCAAGAATTGGTTGATGATCTCAGCCCAAATTGTAGCTAGTATCTTCATTGAATTCTACATCCTTTGAAATTATTAACTTCTTGGATTTTGGATCAAGCAGCCTATAGGATTTTTTGTTGTTATTATAGCCTATAAAAACACATGGATGCTTGTATGATAGAGTTTTTCTCTTTTCGGATGTGAGCATAGGCAATATATCCAAAAGCTCTAAAATTTTCCAGAAAGGGTTTGTCATTGTTGAGCAGTTCATAAGAGGTTGTATCCTTTAGAATTTTTTTTAGGATATGTATAACAGTGTATGTTGCCTCTCCCCATAGAAATTTTGACAGTTGTTTGTGCAGAAACATGCTTCTTATCATCTCAACATTGGTCATGTTTTGACGTTTAGCAATTCCGTTTTGTTGAGGAGATCCAGGATTAGTTAACTGATATTTGATACCATGAAGTGTTAAGAAGTGTTAAAAGGCACGCAAGAGGAATTTCCCTCCATTATCGCTTCTAATTGCTTTGATATTTCTGCCAACGTGCTTCTCATCTTCTCTTTTGTAGTCTACAAAACACGAGATAGTGTTAGATTTCTTTTCAATCAGGTATAGCCATATATACCTGGAGTTGTCGTCCACGAGGAGAAAATAATATCTCTTCCCTCCAAGTGTTGGAGTGGAGGCTGGCCCTCATAAGGAATTAGTTTCAAGGTTTTTTGGCTTGATAAATGAAGTAATTAAAGGGTTGTCGGTGAGATTTTCTCAGAGAGCAGGTGTTACATTGACGAGGATGAAACTTCAAGTTGGGCAACCCAAAGACCAAATTATATTCGACGAGAGTCTTGATGGAGTCATAATTCAAGTGACCAAGCCGATGATGCCAAGTGGAAATGAGGTCAGTACTGCCACCCATGGAGAGGGCAGTCTGAGATTGAGCTCCAAGTACCAGTGGAAATATCTTGCTCTTGTTCATCTCGACTGAGGCAAGGAGGTTCCTAGAAGAATCTTGGATTGAGCAGGTATAAGATTTGGAGTTGAAGATAATGTTGTGACCTCTGGTGAGAAGTTGTCTGACGCTCAGCAAGTTCTGAGTCAAGGATGGGACAAAATAGATATCGTGGATTTTCTTCATCTTTCCATCTTTATTTGGAACTAAGATTGTTCATTTCCCTTCAATTTGTTGTGATTTACTATCTCCCAATAGGGCAATGGATTTGAAGGACTCGTCAAGGGAGGTGAACATATTTCTGTCTTTAGCCATGTGACTCAAGCATCCAGAGTCAATGTACCATTCAGATGACATGGATGGAGGTTTGTCTTCATGGCTGCTGCAAGTTAGTAGTAGACGTTCTTCTTCTGCCTTTGATTGTTCTAAGAACTTTGCTTCCTCACTTTTTTAACCAGCAATCTCGGTCAAAATGGGTAGGTTTTTTTTACATCTTTTGCATTTAAAATAACATTTCGTAGTTTCATGGGTTGCCTTCTTCCAAAGAGTACAAAACACGATGGAAGCATAGAAGTTGATTGAGTACTTGATTTTTTGGAAAATTCCTTTGAGGGCTGACTTCCTAGTATCCCCTTGTGATATATTGTCTTCATTGAGTTTTTGTCATGTTTCTCGGGTGTACCACACTTTCCCAGATTCATCTTTGATTGGAATGCATGATCATTGTTGGCGTTATGCCTTTTTATCCTATCCTCAAGGGATTGGATCTTCCCCATTTGTGCAACAATGGATAGAGTATCAAGATCGTTACTCTCCTATATTGCCGCAGCAATTTGAGCATACGCTTTGGGCCGACTTCTCAAAACTTTGAGCACAATTTCATTTTCTGGTATTGTTGCTCCAAGATTGCTCAACTGGTTTGTAATATTGGTCATTTTTGGCATGTATTCAAAGATGGATTCATCGTCCCTCATGTTGATTGCATCAAAAATTCGCCTTAAGTTTTGACAGTGTATGAATATTATCTTTTTGTCTCCTTGGTAGATTTCCTTGAGGGTGTCCCGTGCATCTTTAGTTGTCTTTGCACCCATGATTCTTGAGAAGGTAGTGGATGTCACCGGCTTATTGGATGATTAACAGTGTCATGAAGTTCTTTTTCTTTTCTCCTTTGAGTATTGCTGCTTCCTCAGCTTCTTTTTCTTTTCCAGTTGATTGAGTGCCATGCTCAGTGACTTCCCAAAGCTCTTGGGAGTCAAACAAGGATTGCATCTTGATGACCTAATGGTCATACATCTCTCCATTGAAAATTGGGGTTGAGGGTTGAGGGTTGTGAGAAGTGAGGCGGGGAGGCAGATGATGAGCTCATGATTAGATTTCAGAATCAATGGGATGAACAACCACTTGCTCTGATACCACTGTTAGATAGATTACTAGATTTTTAGAAGAACGTGAATAGAAACTGTGGAGGAAGAAAGATATCGGCAAACCTTTTTCATTCATACATTCATCATACTTAACGATTACATTTTATAGATGCGGGGAAGAGAAAGAGCAACAAACTTGAGAAAGAAGCAACATTCAAAGTAGTGCATTTTTCAACAGTGAATCGTAGAGTGACAAGATACATTAAACATGTGATATTAAAGTGCTTACATAGATTGATGTGTTGACCGGTCGGTTCAAATGCCAATAGTTCCTTATGTGATATTAGGCGTTCGCAAATGATGGTTCATAACCACCACATTCACGATCGCCACCACTGTGACAGACAGAGCCTTATTTTGTCCTTTACAAGAGCTAGCCTAACTTTTCTCCTTTACAAGTGTTCGGTCGGTATGCTCTCGTAGTAAGGGTTATGCTCTAGGGTTTGGATTTGTCGAATTCAAGTTGAGCTTGCCCAGTGTTCAAGATCTCAAAATGACGTCAACTTTCTTGAGAAAAAGGTCTTTCGCAATGAACTGCTTAACACTAACATACTTGTATTTTTGACATTGTCGCTTGTTTTTTTTTCTTGACATGTAGTCAACTGACCATGAGTTCTTGGACGAGAGTTGAGTATAGCAAGTTTTTATTCTTTATTATTAGGGTTATTTATTGGAACTTCCCTCGAAGTTTGCGTAATTACAACATGCACCCCTCTAATTTTTGAAATTACAAAAACAACTCCTCAATGTTTACATTTCATAACATTAATCATGCACAAAAGTACTCCCTTGAAGTAAATTTTAAGGAGGATCTTTTCGTTTACGAATATTATGAAATGTAAACATTGAGGGATGATAATTGTAATTTTGAAAGTTAGAGGGGTGTAAGCTGTAATTAGACAAACTTCGAGGAGAGGTTCCGATAAATAACCCTTATTATTATTATTATTATATTTATGCCTTCATTTTTAAGGTCAACTCCTTCGGTAATCATTGCTTTTTGGATACCCAACACATTTTATCTAGTATAAATTAGTATATATGTCTCATGATATAATAGAAATAGACTAGAGGCTACGTTTGGTTAGGTATTTAGGGGGGGTATTTTGGGGCGGCGTTTGGAGGAAACGCTGCGGCAGGGCGGCAAAACAAACGGATTGCCGACTATGTTTCTATCTGTCGGACAGAGGAAATGACCTCCCACCGCTCCATTTCAGCCACCGGCTGCTCCTGCCACCGTCTAATCAAACGAAGCCTACTCATGATTGTTATAGGACTAAGGGACAATATCACTAGAGCGGTTGAGTGGCCAATTTTTCTTTAACATTTGTTGCTAAAAGATTTAAGATAGTAAATTGTAAAAGCTTGATTCCAAAGAAAAATTTTATTTCATTTTGAGGTCGATCAAAAACGTTCGAATTATCAACTTTCTTCTTGACACGTTGAATTAACATAAATTATGAAATTCGACATCATTGCCGTAATAATATACTATTTATGGTGCACTGAAAGTACAAATCCGTTGTAGTCTAGTTGGTTAGGATACTCGGCTCTCACCCGAGAGACCCGGGTTCAAGTCCCGGCAACGGAAATTAGACATATTATATTTTTGTTTTCCTTTTAATTTATTGTATATTTTAATATTTTAGAAATTTTAATTATATTTTTCTTAATTCTTTTTCCTTTTTAATTGACAGTACATACAAAAAATGTATATACTAATAATTTTTTAATCCGTAGATTAGTATAAAAAATAAATGAAAATTATAAGATATTTATTTCATTTTTATTATATTTTACTATTTCTCAACGTTTTAATAAGCGGACCTGAAATGGAATCGGTCTTAGGAGAGGTTCATGGTTCAACCGGACATTTTTTTTCTTTTGCAGATCAAAATAAATTAACCCAGCACGATCCATGCATGAGAACCCACCATGCGCGCAAACCACTCGTGACCGTCCAAAACGGCCGGCGACCGACCCCGCCCAGGCCGGGGGGGGGGGGGGGGGGGGGGGGGGGGGGGGGGGGGGGTGGGGGTCCCGGCCGGTCTCTCGGTCGGTCGTGACCGTAACCGGCGGCTGCGTAGAGCGGCCAGCTGCGCCCTGCCCCCCTTGGCCGAGTGCGTTTGGCAGGCCGCTCGCCTTGTTCACACGCGGGCCCGCTGTCGGTCGCGACTCTTCTTCCTCCCCGGCGGCCGCCCGCTGGCTCGTTGCTTGTGAACCATTGATAGCGACCCTTCTCCATCGTCCGATCGTTTCGTTACAATCGCCGTAGTCTGTTACGTGTGTAACCACCCATGTAACCACCGTTATAAGTGGGGGAAGATTCATTTAATTAATTACAGTGTGCGTGTAAAAATATTATACAAATAATGCACACTTAAACTATACTAAATGTGATCTGTACTCAATAATTTGAGTGATTACGATATTCGGATAGCCGCATAACTACCGTAACCACCACTTAAGGCCTAAAAAAGGCCCCCAGACCCCTCTCATTTCAAACTTTCTCCTTCAAACTTTCTTTCTCCTTAGGCAGGAGATTTGTCAAAATTCTCCTACGAGCCACCTCCTCCCGTCGTGCAATCCGAGAATTCGTCTAAGTCTACAATGCTTTAAAGAAGAAGACGTTTCGCCGGCCTCTCCAAAAAGTCTCCTAGGTGTGAGGCATTCTGCAAGTCCCCACAAGCGAATCTCTCACGCGCCTTGTAGTAGTGCCCAGCATCCGGGCAGCGTCCGAGAATGTTCTTCACGTCTAGAATTGAGATAGAATTTGAGCTTTACAGGTGGCGGTCTGTCGCCCACCGAGCGCATCTGTGTCTTCTCTCATCCCCAAGCTATAACGAGGCGTGACCTGTTGTAACGCCTCTCCTGTATTGACCATATACTATGGGTCCGGCCGGGGCCCCACAACATACAGACTCCACAGCTTCAGCATTAAAAGATGATATAATCTACCCAATCTCAAAACTCAGAACATACACAACGGACAAAGAGAAACCAAAGGACTAGAAGTTATCCACTACAACAAGAGTATCGAATGGCCTTAAGGCCTTACACAAAAATAGTCCAACATAGACATCAAAAGTCAAACATCAATGTGCAAAAGCACTCCTAGGCTACCTCGGCGTGCAAGTCGGACATGTCCAAAACAAAGTAGCAATACAAGAAGAAGAAACAATCTGAGCACAGCAACACTTCATGAGGCTTATGGCTTTTTGCCCGGTGCACTAGCTCCCACTTGCGATCCTTGCCCTATAAGGATTTGAAGTAACGTGGGTCAGCAAAGGCTGACCTCTACTGTGTAACAAACACATCTCCTCCCGGCCGCCCCTAACGGACCCCGGGGTACCCCTCCAACCTGCAAGTCAACACTTCGTATACCAAAAGTACAAATATATAACGCTTTAAAACAAGTTTGGATGTCTCATACATCATACACGTTTTTTATGTTTTGAACAAAGTGAAGGGGGCCTACAATGCAACATGAATGCAACCCCGGGCTTCGCCCAAGGCACCCTATTTCGTATGCACCTAACATACCATCAAACAACTGGGTACTTTCATTTCCCCATTGGCTTAAAGCCTCAAAACAAAAGGTAGCGACCATGTCCCTAACGGCCCAAACGCCGTCATACGGAAACCTTGCAAAGGCCCCACCCGCACATGGGTCTTAAACCCCGGGCTTGCCCACACATTCTGACTTCACACGTCAGGGTTCCGTCTCACACAGACCAATTCTAAGAACCCTTGCTGGACCCTACCCTCTCATGGCCTCATTGCCTTAAGCTATGAAGTCTTCTCGCAAAAATTTATTTCTCGGCTACGATCCACGCTCACCGCACCAAAGTGTTGAAGCCGGGAAATTTCCTACCACAAAATTCGGATCAAGGCAGTCTAAGGTTACTGATTCTACGGTCCGACGTCACAATTCAAATGGTTAGCGTGAGAGAGAGGAAACTATCTATAAGCACACCCCAAGTGCTTCAGTAGGGAGGTCTCACCACGTACCCAGAAGTTTGGGAGAAACTTCCCCTCCGCAACCAAAAGGCAGGGCGAGGTACTAGGCATGCATGGACTTGGCGAGTATCCACTTAGGGGGACCTCAACCTCTTCCAAAAGTTTATTTATAGTACCACTGGGGGTCTATTTATAGAGAAATTCTGGGGGGATATAGGCGAGTATGCAGCCTCTGCTAGCGAGTATCTAGGACTACTCGACCATACTCACGAGGTATTCGCCCATACTCGCCCATACTCGCCAAAACTCGTCTAAGCTCGCCTCTGCTCGCCCAAGCTCGTCGATGCTTTCCCAAGCTCGCCTCTGCTTGCCCAAGCTCGCCTCTGCTCGCCCAATGATTTGTGAATAGCCGTCTGCTTAGGTACTTCTGATCTCGACGAATTACGGGTTATACAGTAACATTCATGATACGCCTTTGTATATTTTCAAAAACATTGAGATAATATGGTATCTGTGATGACATTGTATACTTTTAACACAAACATCATCCATGTGCATACGTAGATTTCTACCTATGTGATCATTACGAGACTTCTGTTTACTCCGATGCACGTGAGATTAGAGATGGATTAAACATGACAAGCAAAGCAAGGAGAGAGAACAACAAAATTGTTAGGGTGCAAGAAGTGGAGTGAGTCAAATGGTTTTACTCTGTGACTCCATTGCAGAACAACTATATGAAGTCGCTGGGCATGTAATATGCTGCATATTTTTCCTCTATACTAATTTAATTTGCATTTCAACTTCTTAAATAAACTTTGGTTGCATTTTATTTGAGGTATTTGCATTAATTTTAATTTTAATCGCCACTAAAATGATGTTTTACCAAACAACTACATTGTTTCTTTATTTTAAACCTAATTGCAAACAGATGTTGCCCACATGGGCGGACGCAATAAATGATGCGCTCGGGCACGTGCCTGGGCGTGAAAATTGCGATTTTGTAAACCGGCCCTAGTTACTCACTTTCGCCCCGCATTTCTGCCTACAGTCATTTCGTTCTTGCATTCAACGGCCGGTCTCCCGATCTCCTCTACTCATCCTCGACGGGCAATGCACAGACAAACATAGAGGGCTAGAGGAGACGTGATGTTGGCATTATTAGTGAATCACAACAGAGGATTTCTTCATTTTTTTTCACTTGACTGGTCCGCTCCAGGGTTTCTTTAGTTTTCTCTCCACTGCATGAGTGCTTGAGGGTTTCTTCAGTCATAGGCCTTCATCGATTCACCAGATCTGTCATCTATGAGTGTTCTGCTTTCTTCTTCTACTTCCAATCTACCTCGTTTTTGCTACAACCTATATTACTTGATTTTGAGCCTATTTTTTGGTTTTAATGTGTTGGATATTTTTTTTAGGCGGGGTCATTATACAATTCAAGTATCCAACTTATACAATCCAATACTTACAAATGTTTAAGTATCCACCTTACATGATTCTTGCTAGACACTTATTAATGGAGGATCATGTATCTGCATGATTCTTGCCCAGAACTTTCATTTTTTTGAGTATACAAAAAATGAGAACTTGGTAATGCGATTTTTGTCTATGCAAATGTTACAAATTTGATTATGGTGATACTTGTTAATTATTAGTGTGACTCATGTTTGTTAATGTGATATTTGTTATTGTGAATATTTCCCCTTGTGAGTTCAAGTTAGGGTTTGTTATAGTATTAAATCATATATATTTCTATGAGAATTCTGAATTTATTAGAAAGTCCATCAATTTATGTGTTTATCTTTCTATACAGTGTACTTATTTGTGAAATGATTTTTTTAAAGTTGGATTAGGTCTGAGTTCTATGGATTCATAGGAGTTAGTTTCAACTGGTAAAGTAAATTGAGTAAAAGAGTTCTAACTAGATGATTTACCTGTGGAGCTAGGTTTAAGATACCCTATAAACTCCTATGATTCGAATCTTTAAGGCTTAATAAGAATAATTTTTTTTTTGCAAAAGAGTCCCTGCCAACCTTTTAAAAAATTTCTTACAATCAGAAATCGGACACAAAGCTCATCATTTTAATAAGAATCAGTTTAACGAATTTAAAGATTGACTGGAGTACAATAAAGAGAGACGCATCATTTTGCCAATGTTGTTATATTTCCCTCAAAGAGGTTGTGAGCTTACTTTTGTCACTAGAGTATTTAGATATTGGAAAGATAAGATGATATTAGACAAATAAATTAGAAATCATACAGTTTCACATAATACTTCTAAAAAGCTGTGTGAGGTCTTAATGAATGAAAAATAAGGTATTAAAGTTGCATTTGCTAGACAAGAAGAATAACAAATTTTAGAGTACCATGCTCATTTATGTGCATAGATTGAGTGTGTTAGATTTCTTTTACGACACTGATCATCCTTTCGTGATAATGATGAGACTTAAGAGTTTATCAATCAAGACAATTTTTTGATCTTTTGTATTTTTTGCATCATATAATAATGACATCAAGTCAATTGTGTTACAAAACACTCATCAAAATTGTCAACTTATATCGTCAAAAATTCAAAAAAAAGTAACAGCAATTATAGCGGAGACAACAAAACAAATTGTTCATGATATTGGAGAAGGTTGCTTTACAGTTTTAGTGGATGATTCACATGATGTATCTATAAAAGAGTAGATGTTTGTTGTATTACGATATGTGAATTCCGATGGCATGATCTTGGAACGTCTTCTTGATTTTGTTCATGTACTCGATACTACTGCATTATCTTTAAAATCTGTTAGTAATAATTCACTTATGAAATAGGTCTTAGTATTTCTAAATTGCTTGGGCAAGGATATGACACTAACAATATGAAAGATTTGTTCAGAGAGTGAAGCTTTAATTTTGAATGAAAATTATTGTGCTTTCTATGTTCATTGTTTCGCATATCAACTGCAATTGGTACTGGTATTTATTGCAAAAAGAAATTCTAATATTATTGAGCTTTTCACACTTATTAACATAGTATTGAATGTTGTTGGTGGCTCTTGTAAATGTTGTGATTCTCTTCAAGCTTTGGAAGTTGATCGAGTTGCTAGAGAGTTTGGTTGTAGGGAGTTGGCAAGTGTTCAAGGGTTGAATTAACCTTTAGAGCTCAAACGAGCTGGAGACATAAGATGGAATTCACATTATGGTACATTTTTAAATTTTATATGTATGTTTTTGTCTATTGTATATGTACTGGAGATCGTCATAGTTGATATGTTGGATGAAAACCAAAGAAGAATGACAAGCGCACTATTACATGAGCTATCTTGACTTTTAAATTTGTATTTGTGAATCATCTGATGAAAAATATTTTAGCAAAAACACATGAGTTATCACAACCGTTGAAAAAAATCAATATATTATTAACGCAATGCATTTTGTAAACTTGTCAAAATCATTAATATTAAAGATGAAAAATGATGAAGTCGGGTGACAATTCTTTATGCTTGAAATCTCCTCTTTTTGTAGTAAACATGACATATAAGTTTCAAATATGGATGAGAAGTTCGTTCAACTAGGTAGATCAAGACGCAACACACGTGATATTACAAATTTACATTATTTCAGGATCAATATTTTTAATGCAGTGCTTGATTGGATGCTAAATGAGCTAAATAATCATTTTGATGAAGTAAACGTGTATTTGCTACTATGCGTCACTTGTCTTGACTTAAATAATCAATTTGGTGTTTATGATAAAAAATAATAATTCATCATGCCAAATTATATCCATATGATTTTACTTCAATAAAGTTGCAGTTACTTGAATGATAACTTGACATATATATTTTTGACATGAGATCTACATCAACGGACATATTTTCAGAAATTAAGATAATTAGTGGGCTTCTTAAAAAAATAGTGGAATAAAAAGGTAATATAATTATCAACTATTTTTCAAATTGTTGAAGTTGTCTTGCCTCTTACCAGGTGCAACTAGTGTTGAAAAACTTTTTCTACAATAAAGATAATAAAGAATCATTTGTGAAGTAGAATGTGAGATGAATTGATGAATGATTACTTGATTGCTTATATTAAAAAAAATATTGCAGATAGTCAGATACAATTATAACAAAAATGATTATTTCACGCTTTTAGAGCATGTGACAAGGCAAGACGTCATGTTGATCTGTAAGTTTTTTGTAATGCTTTGTTTCATTAAATAACATAATTTTGTATGATATTACTTAAATGATAGAAGATTCATGTTGTATGTTATGATCTTACGTTGTGGAAATAGTATAAAAATTTCATTAATATTTTCAACTATGATATGTATGTTGAAATGTATTGTGTCCGGGTTACATCAAAATCCTAATTCCACCACTGATTGTCCAATTAATTTTCTCAATTTTGAAAACACGGTTACGTAAATATAATTTCTCATCACACTTTCACATTGTTCTCTTTTAAAATGACACAAATAACTAAAAACCACACCTTAATTAAAACCATTTCAAAATTCGAACCCGCCACTCCGACTCAGGAAAAAAAGCTGGTGTGTAACACACCATAGATCACTGTGTCGCGCGACCCCTAATCCTGCCATGTATTTCCGCCAACACAAATTTTCGAGCATGATTGATCTAAAATTCAATCACTTTATAATATGATCGTATTACACAAATATGACAATATACTTTCACAAACAATTTACATCGTTAAAATCATAGATCATAAAACTATATTTGCTCTCACACAATGATCGATTATGATCACCATGCATTACACGTTCCTAAATATCTCGGCCGTTCATCGCCTACTTTTTAAAAAAACTTTTATCTAAAGCTATATTTGCTCGAGCGCACCTACTTATTTCTCCTAAAAGACATATTGCAAACAGTTTGACACCGTGGTGACGGTCATAAACATGAGGGGTTAAATTGTCATTTAACGGTTAATGCTCATCTAAGGAACTCATCTACTTTTATGTTCAAAGGATGATGTTTGTGAGGTGATTCTCAATTCTCAAACGGAGCCCCGCTCCCACATTTGTCCGGCGTCAATCTCACCGTTTGGATCAATTCCCAAAATTCGGAAAAGCAGCGTTCACGATCGAGAAGGAAGAAAAAACCATGAGCTTGGCACTCCTGCAAGGCTACTCTTCTGCGGAAGAAGAGCAAGAGGAGAGACTCTCGTCCTCCTTTTCGGCCGACGACGAAGATGACGAAGACGACAACCATTGCGCCTCCGCCTTACAGAGAAATCCCTCCACCGGAGGGAACACCGCCTCCTCCGACCTTCTCGGACCCGCCTCAAATTCTTCACTTCCCTCCGTCTTCGCTGCCTTTGCCGAGGTTTCTTTCTCTTTTGCTCCTCGCCTATCTTGTTTTGCTCGATTTGATCGTGATTGGGGGATTCTCTACTTTTATTGCCGCTCTTTGTTTTAGGTCGTTGGGCCGCCGGAGTTTCTCAACAACAGCGTGGTGGATGGAGATAGGCAAGTTGTTGAGAGGGACATCGGCCGGAGGGTAAGGGGCCAGCCGAGGAGAGAGAAGAGGGAGCTTCCTCCTGGTAGGGTTCTGTCATAAACAATTCTGTCCTGAAATACAATCCTGTAGGGTAGCAAGATGCACCCTTGAGAAATGTAGTTTTTTTTGGCAAAAAAAAAAACATCTCAAATTGTTAAATTTTCACAAAATGCAGCTCTCAATTAGAAAAAGGTTGCACTTTGCATCCTGATGGGATGCATTTTGTCAGCTTTTTTTCTAATTGGGGGAGGCGCATTTTATAATATTTAATAATTTGAGATGCATTTTGTCAAAATTCTACAATTTGAGGGCGCGTCTTGCCAATAACTTCAAAAAAAGGAATGAACTTTCTTACATAAAATGCAAATCCCTTCCGTGGAATGGCTCAGTCAAGTGTTGTGGGGAATTCTAGGCTCTAGATTATCTTAGTAATAGGAATTGATTGAAACATCCCACTATCCAAAGAAGTTGTATAGTGTTCAAATGGATAGGACAGATTCATCCAGACCTAGCATTACCCATTAGCTTATCCAAATTTGGGCATTCAAACCTCAATTGTTTATCTCAACTTAGGTCTTCCATGGATTGTGGATTACTTGAGTTATAGAGTAATGAGGATTAAGTTCTGCTATATTTTTCTGTTGCCAGAGAATCATAGGTGTCAGTGATGAACTTTTTTGGCATGGTGTTTTTTGGAGAGAGTGAGGCAAGAATTTTGTGGATGTAATCTGTTAAGAGAGAAGAAGTAACGAACATGAACTCAGTACATTAGAACTTTAGAGGGGAAAGAGTAAAGTCCACTACATGCAAGACATGTGTTGTGATCTCATGTTGACTTATATCGAATGATGTATTACACATGACATGTTATTGAAACCCGCACATGGGACATACACCAAACAATCGCCATTAAGGCTTCGTTTGGCGCGGCTTATTTGCTGCAGTGAGTTTGGTCAAAAACGTCATTATCATAGAATGTATGTTTGGCAAGACAAAGGTTATGACCGCTACCAAGAAAATAAACTAATTTTGAGCATAAATTTCTTACATTTTTTTAGGTGGGGTCGGGCGTTCACGAACGACGGTTCATGACCACCGCTTTCACGACCACCACCACCGTGCTAAACGAAGCCCAAGGCTTCTTGTATCTCGGTGAAGATGTCATGGCGTAGAGAGGAATGTAGGCATGAAGAGATAACTGTATAATAATTCAGGTTCTTATGAGCTAGATGATGACGCAAGTCTTCATGTCTAGTTGCAATGTTGACACTTTGTTGATAGTCTTGGTTAAAAGAATAATGCTATGGAGGCTATTAAGGTAATGGGACTGAGTATCTACGACCTATGATCAGATTTATAGATGATGTTATAGTTGTAACACTTGAGTTTATTGAAGTAGGATTGTTGTTTAGTGGCTAGACGGGCTCTTCCATTAGATGTTATTAGTTTAGGGTTATCTTCTGCGGATGATAAATTTGCAGCTTGCAAACAACTTCAATCTGCGCGTGCACCTCACACACATATATGGAGGCTGCATGTGAGTAGGCAGTTTGCAGCTGTAGAATGTCAGAGGGATGTGTTGGAGTAAGATAGCATCATTTCAAACTCCGAGTAATGAGTTGAAGTCAAGGAGTTGGAAGCTGAATGCCCGTTTTTATGCATGTTTTAGTTTGTCTAAAGCGAGTTGGGTATTATAATGTCGCATGCACACATGAAACATTGATAACACCTTGTGAGGACTCTATGATTGCAGTGATTCTCAAAGGCTGATTCGGGCGTTGTCGGCGAAGGTGGCCACAATATTCTAGTTATTTGGCGCACAAACATTTGAAGTTTTAATGATGTAATGCAAATCAAGGAGTAGTTGGAAAAAATGGGTAAGATGTTGCATGCGGACGGTCCAAGTGGAGCTATAAAAGAGGATATCATCAAAGAGATAAGGATAAATCAGCAGATAAATGATTGGAATATCTCATTTATGGTTGAATGAAATGTTGAAGGTGCATTCGTTAGAAAAAAAAATCATGACAATAAACTAGTAAATAATAATGTCCCATGTGTGTACAGAGATGGTGCCATTTATCTGATTCAAATGAAGATGGGATGTGTTGAAAATCCGTGCAAAAGTTGAGTTTAAAGCAATTGGTGACTCCGCGAACTTTGTCAAACACCTAGTCAACATTTGAAAATTTGAAACTATCGTTGATTTTGGCAACGTTCAACGCACTGTATCGATACATAAGCGTCAAGAGCTATCCTTTTTGCAGATGAGGTGGGTGTGCAAATAGAAGGCATTAGTGCTAGTGTTCGATGAAATGACGTGGACATTTATTGTGGCAACAATTCATTTTGAGCTCTCTCTCTTTTGAAAATGTGGGTAACAGTACAAGTGAGTGTTTGTTGGGCAAGCGTCTGACTGTAAGTGTATGCAATGATCATAGTCGTGTGGAGATGATACGAAGATGACCCTCTAGGCCCACTGCCTCCTAGCCAAGCGTTGTTACCATAGTCTCACACATCCTATGCAGTCCATGTAGCTCTAAATGACATTTTCATAATTTGCTGTATGCCCACTCCCTCCTATATAAGGGATCATTAGATATTTTGGCTCTCTTGGTGAGTAGGTTCTAGAGAGATCTTATCGTCAAGAGATTGAATCGAGTTTGTCTTATCTTGTATCTTCGTTCGCATAATCTAGGTATATTATTTGATTATAGCGAAAGCTATCAATTGATCTGTTCTGCCGCTCAATTAGAGTTCAATTTGAACCCAAATTTGCCTTTTCGCCTTCCTGTTCATAGTAGATCAAAGCCATCAAACCAACTACTTGACGTCGATCTCGCCTCCAGGGCATGCCTGACGATACTGCTTCCACATTGATTCGACATCGATCTCCATCTTCACAACCCCTGCTTCTACGCAGCAACATCATGTCGTCCTTCCAGCATTGATCGCCCATCCCACTTGTGCCCTTGCGCCACTTATGCATCTTCAGGATTTGCCGCCAATCGCACCCCCTGTTCCGTGCTCGTTGGTCGCATGTCATCTGCGCAGAGTTGTAACTCCTATTTCGTGCTTCATCTCTGTGCATCCTGTCCCAGTGTAACAATCCTTATATTTCTAGCCCGTCTTTGTGCATGTCTGTCACTTGCTCCATAGCCGTTCTCGAGGACGACCTCGCTCTCACGGTCTACACCCTTTGTGGTCACATGAATTATGTCGAGACTTACTTGCCTGACCTATAACTCATCATGTACGAGATTCATGCTCGCCTTGTCGGTCACCCCAACCCTCGCCACGATATATGACCTTGGAACCGATCACGATTGACAGACCGCACTCTAATGACACTTCCGCACCGACCATCATTCTCCATCCACTTGTTGAGGACTTGAGGCTCACCTTGTCCACTGTCGCCTACTTGACATTGTCTTCGATGGGACCGACCCCCTTGGGTGGATTGCTTGTACCGAGCAATCTTCGAATTCCAGGACACCCCAGAACTACAGAAGGTTCCCCTGTCCACCATCTACATGGAAGAATGTGCTCTTCATTGCTTTGGTGGACTCGCTAAACCAAACTGAATTTAATAGTTCAAGAAAAGTTTATTTGCCGTTATGATAGCCAACAACACCTACGAACGATTGTGCACAATTTGCCAAGCAGAGTCTGCTTACATTTACAACTTCATTGAGGTCGACACACATGTGTCGGGTCTCTCGGCTGACCACTACTTGGGTTACTTCCTCCCCGAGCTCCATTCCCCCGCTAGAGCACATCTTTGCATCCTCAATCAAGGCACACTTTCTCTTGCTATGGAGCCAACCAGGTTTGTTAATTAAAAATTCTACGCTCTCTCGAGCAATACCCCACCCCACTATGAACCTCCTAAATTGTCACTCGATACTCCGAACACTTCATTCCATCTCATCCTCACACTCACTAGCAAGAAACCCCACCTTCCTAGGATATGACGCAACCCTCGCTACCTCCTCCCCAACCCAAGCCGAACCCACTACTCTATTTGTCACACCAAGAGAACCTAGATCTTCTCAGATATGACCCATGTTTCCGTTGCAAACATCCTTACTCTCTTACCCACAAATGATTGAATAAATAATTGCATTTCCTACTCGACACAGAAGACAAAGACATTTCCCTTGTCGATTTTGAGGCTCTTGAGCTTGAGGATAGCCCCGTCAGGATTCTCCCTTGAGGACAAGATAGATTTTTGAGAATGGTTTTGATACAAAGACGACCCTTTGGTCCCATTGCTGCCTTGCTGAGTGTCATCACCATCACTCTTGTCATGGTGTCGCTTAGGAGTCCAGACACTCGAATGTGTACAAGGCGTTGGACGTCTTGACCATTTTATAAGAAAAGGAGAATAAACTACGGTTTTTATAAAATTCGCAGTTTATTCTATCTATAGACTGCGGTTTTTTAAAAACCGTTGTATATACCCTATTTTGAATGCAAATGTATGACTTAGACTGGGGTTATTATATAAACAACAGTCTATAGATAGAATAGACTGCGGTTTTTATAAAAACTGCAGTCTATTCTATTTATAGACTGCGGTTTTCGAAAAACCAGTTTAAAGATCAATATACTGCGATTATTATAAAAACCACAGTCTATTCTATTTTATTATTGTAAATACCGAACTTTACATGATAAAAAAAGGAAAATGTGGAATCAAAATGTTGAAGCAACACCTATGTGGTGGGTATGTAGATGTATCATAGTGTTATAAGACAACTTCTGAAATAACAGTTGAGATGTATTCAACTTTAAATGATAAAAAGGGAAAATGTGGATTTGATTGGTGATGATGATAATGAAAGTGAACAAAAAATAGAGCGAATAAGTCCACAAAATGTATCCCTAACATTATCTACAGCTAAATCTTCATTTATCTCAAGTTTTGGGACAAGTGCCAAAAAGAGAAAATTAATCTTCTTACCACCAAAAAGGGGCCCTATGGATGCTCATGTGAGACATGCTCCTGAAGATGTCATTGATGATAGGAGTGCTAATGGTGCTGCACAAATTACCATTGAAAGATGTTTTAGATCTGCTGAAGACAAAAAGAGAGTTGATAGTTATGTTGCTGATTGGTTCTATGAATGCGGAATTCCATTCAATGCGGCAAAGACGCGAAGTTTTGAAGTAATGTTTGAAGCAGTTGGACATTATGAGCCTGGTTATAAAGGCCATAATTATCATGATTTACCCTTTATTATTAAATACAAAGGATAAAGTTACAGAGATGAAGACAAAGTATCAAGCGTATTGGAGAAGATATGGTTGCACTCTTATGTCAGATGGTTGGACAGACAAGAGAGGGAGACATTTGATTAATTTCCTAGTCAACTGTCCAGAATGAACTTATTTTATGGGATGAGAGCGTATCTGATGATTATGGAGGCGGCCCCATAAGGGATTCGATTAGGGGATGTTCATCTTATGAGTGGTTATTTGTGGCCCCGTAGGAAGGGAGGAATTTGTATGACTTGTAACAATGACCACATTTTACTTTTTCATTGTAGTTGAAGGAAAATTTCTACATGCCATGATTTTGCATTTTGGTAAGGGGTTAAGTACCAAATGATCATGGCTGTTGGGTGGTTTATTTTGGGTAACAATGTATTAACTAATGAAGGAAGAAGCCAGGTATTGCAGATGGTTGATTGGATTGGCAGAAGGTTGTATGTGAAAATTTGTGTTCTTGTAGTTTGACTATTTGATGGGGTATGACCGTGCTAACCCGCAGTGGAGTACGAGTTTTGGGTCCATTTGGGGCCGATTGGCCATCTGCCATATTTAGCTTCTCCAAATCAATTATCTGACTCCGCGAATGCGTCCAGATTTTTGTTTACATTTTTTTTCATATATTACTTTTGTTTTTTCAGTCATTATAAATAGGAGGAAGGGGCAACCATCGATTGTTGATTTTGGAGAAAACGACTCCCCAAAATCTGGCGATCTCTCATGGGCAACACCGCGAAGCCCTAAGGTGGACTCTTTAGGCACCCTTTATCCCTCGATTTTCCTCTTAATGCCGCTGCCCGCCCCTTCAAATCTCTCTTGTAGAAAACATTTCCAGCAACCCCCTATTTTTCATTCACGTAAACCAGCCAGCAGTCCAAGCCCGATCCAACCTCCCCTATTTTGCCCCGAAATCCCGTGATCGCCTCTTCATCTCACAGTAATTTCTCTCGTAGGAACTCCCGGAAGGCAAACCGATCTCCAGTTATGGGACTATTCCCATGACCCTTTTCATCTAGAAAACTTATCTCTACCCCCTCCGAAGCCCATATTTTTCACTGAGCACCTCCCAGCATATCAGATAAATCTTATGCTCTAATTTTAGGATATGCAACTGGAAAATCATTCTCTCATAGCCTGCAGGAACTGTTGTTCCTGTTCCACCGCAAGTCTCAAATTCCTTCCACTAACTCCATAACCAAATCATTAAAGTTATTCCTTGCCAATAATTTTGTTGTTCCTGTTTATCTAGAAATTCTCCTGTATCCTACAGGAACTGCTTTCCTGTTTGTCCAAAAATACTTCCGAGCCCCCTCCCTCCATACAGGCCCTATGCATACTCGGGATGGGAATTGCAACAAGTTGATGTCAAGAATGTTTTTTTACATGGTGATCTTGAAGAAGAAGTCTATATAAAAGTTCCACCTTGTTTCGTAAAGACAGGATCCGAGGAAAAGATGTATCAATTTTAAAAATCTCTCTACAGTCTAAAGCAATCCCTCGGGGCTTGGTTTTGGAAAGTTCCAGAATGTCATGAACGTGTTGGGAGACAAACAGGGTCACTCTGATCATACCCTCTTCGTGAAAAGAAAAGCAGAAAAAGTGACTATTTTCATTACGTATGTCGACGCTATAGTCATCACAAAAAATGATATTGCAGAAATCACGTGGCTTAAGGCGTGCATGTTTAAAGAGTTTGAAGTTAAAGATTTCAGAAAGTTGAAGTATTTAATGGGAATAGAAGTTCCACGTTTTGACCACAAAATTTTCATTTCTCAGAGGGAATATGTCTTAGATCTTCTAGAAGAAACATGTATGCTTGGTTGTGCTCCGGCTAATTCTCCTATGGAAGTAAACTGTAAGATTGATGAAGACAATGATGGTGAGAAGGTGAACTCCTCTAGCTACCAAAGACTGGTGTGAAGGCTGATCTATCTCTCACATATTCGCCCAGATATCACACATGCTATTGGGTTCCTTAACATATACATGCATTCTCCCAGACTACAACATCATGAAGCTGCTATGTGTGTGCTAAGGTATTTGAAGAACTCCCCTGGATGTGGAATTCTATTCTCCCGAAATAAACAGTTGGATGTTGAAGCTTATACAAATGTCGATTGGGTTGGAAGTCAAGATGATAGAAAGTCCACGACGGAGAAAAATGTCGTAGCAAGATCAAGCGCAGAAGCGGAGTATAGGGCAGTGTCACAAGGAATATGTGATGGGCTCCGATTTAACTCTAATGTGAGATTTGAGACTACAGACTGGATGGCCTATCAGATTTTACTGCGACATCAAAGCTGGTATCAATATTACACATAATCTTATTCAACATGATCAAACAAAACATGTCAAAATTGAAAAAGGCAATGTTTGCACTCCATTTATTCAATCTCAAGATCAGCTAGCATGCGTCTTTACCAAATGCCTGAGTTGTGACATTTTCAAAGACAATATCATCAAGATGGGAATGTTCGACATATATTCCCATCTTGAGGGAGATGCCGGGAGAGTTTAATTAAATCATTATTTGTAGCATATTGTAAAAGACCCATTATAAAAGGCCCACTTGTTTTCTTATTTTTAGGGTCTTCACCCATTGTGTATATATAGAGGGCACGTTGCCCTGAAGGGAATAAGCAAGCTCATTATTTCCATCTAACTGAAACAACTAGAGTGACTTGTTATGTGATTGATTAACGCTTTAAAGGCAATTTGGTATGTAGTACTAATGATGATTGCGTGAGGTTGGAAAGTGCGGCTTGGTGCTCAACGTGGCTTAAGGAGTGCATGTTTACAGAGTTTGAAGTTAAAGATTTCAGAACGTTGAAGTATTGTATGGGAATAGAAGTTGCACGCTTTGACCGCAAAATTTTCATTTCTCAGAGGAAATATGTCTTAGATCTTCTAGAAGAAACATGTATGCTTGGTTGTGCTCCTGCTAATTCTCCTATGGAAGTAAACTGTAAGATTGATGAAGACAATGATGGTGAGAAGGTGAACTCCTCTAGCTACCAAAGACTTGTGTGAAGGCTGATCTATCTCTCACATATTCGCCCGGATATCATGCATGTTGTTGGGATCCTTAACAGATACATGCATTCTCCTAGACTACTACATCATAAAGCTGCTATGTGTGTGCTACGGTATTTGAAGAACTCCCCTGGATGTGGAATTCTATTCTCCCGAAATAAACAGTTGGATGTTGAAGCTTATACAAATGCCGATTGGGTTGGAAGTCAAGATGATAGAAAGTCCACGACGGAGAAAAATGTCGTAGCAAGATCCAACGCAGAAACGGAGTATAGGGTAGTGTCACAAGGAATATGTGATGGGCTCTGATTTAACTCTAATGTGAGATTTGAGACTACAGACTGAATGGCCTATCAGATTTTACTGCGACATCAAAGCTGGTATCAATATTACACATAATCCTATTCAACATGATCAAACAAAACATGTCGAAATTGAAAAAGGCAATGTTTGCACTCCATTTATTCAATCTCAAGATCAGCTAGCATGCGTCTTTACCAAATGCCTGAGCTGTGACATTTTCAAAGACAATATCATCAAGATGGGAATGTTCGACATATATTCCCATCTTGAGGGGGGAGCCGGGAGAGTTTAGTTAAATCATTATTTGTAGCATATTGTAAAAGACCCATTATAAAAGGCCCACTTATTTTGTTATTTTTAGGGTCTTCACCCATTGTGTATATATAGAGGGCACGTTGCCCTGAAGGGAATAAGCAAGCTCATTATTTCCATCTAACTGAAACAACTAGAGAGGCTTGTTATGTGTTTGATTAACGCTTTAAAGGCAATTTGGTATGTAGTACTAATGATGATTGCGTGAGGTTGGAAAGTGCGGCTTGGTGCTCAACGTGGCTTAAGGCATGCATGTTTACAGAGTTTGAAGTTAAAGATTTCAGAACGTTGAAGTATTGTATGGGAATAGAAGTTGCACGCTTTGACCGCAAAATTTTCATTTCTCAGAGGAAATATGTCTTAGATCTTCTAGAAGAAACATATATGCTTGGTTGTGCTCCTGCTAATTCTCCTATGGAAGTAAACTGTAAGATTGATGAAGACAATGATGGTGAGAAGGTGAACTCCTCTAGCTACCAAAGACTTGTGTGAAGGCTGATCTATCTCTCATATATTCGCCCGGATATTACGCATGCTGTTGGGATCCTTAACAGATACATGCATTCTCCTAGACTATGTTAAGCACGAACTAAGGAAGAAGAACTAGAGGAAGAAGATAGAGATTAGGGTTTGAAATACGAAAGGAGGGAAATACCTTGGATAATACTTGCATAGCCTCCAAAAGAGAGGGGTCCGGGTATATATAACCCGGGACCCAAGGCCGGCCAACTGAGGGGCCGGCCGGCCCCCATGGGGCTGAACCAAATGTGGTTCAGCCCCCTTGAGCCGAAACTTTTAAGAAGAGGGGGCTGAACCCATTGGTTCAGCCCCGTTGTTGCCTTGCACGCGCCGTTGCCGCCGCTGGTAATGTTGCCCAAATAGCCTAGCCTCGTCTGGAGGCTTAACATTCCCTTCCCCATCAAAAGCCAGCTTGTCCTCAAGTGGGTAATCGGGGTAAAGATCCCGGAACTCCAGCAAGTCCACCCAAGTATTGTGCTCCGCGGAGAGATCCTTCCATTTGACTAACAGCTCTGGACAGTACGTCGTGCCTCGACGTTTCCACTTGATCAACAGTACATCTGCCGGAATGGGGCGAAGCTCGCCTCCAGAAGTAGCCTCTGGCAGAACGGGGAAGACCGGAACTGCCTCACCCAGCTTTCGCTTCAACAAGGAGACATGAAAGGTAGGATGAATCCGTGAGCCCTCGGGCAATGCCAAGGTATACGCAACTGGCCCGACCTGCCGCGTGATCCGAAATGGTCCATAGTAGCGGGGTGCCAGCTTCTGATTTGTCCTCTGCGGCACAGACAACTGCCGGTAAGGGCGAAGTTTGAGGAAAACCTCATCCCCCACCTGGAACTCCCTCTCCGTCCGATGTCGATCTGTCTGTGCCTTCATACGATCCTGCGCCGCCCGAAGATTCTCGCGCAAGGTGGCGAGGGTCCGATCACGATCACGGAGTGCCCGATCAACTGCTGCCACTGCGGTACTGCCTGACTCATAACTGCTCAAGGAGGGAGGTGGCCGACCATAGACGACCTAAGGGGGTCAGTTTGCTAGCGGAGTGATACGAAGTGTTGAAGCAGTACTCCGCCCAATGTAACCAGCTGGTCCATGTCCTTGGCTCATCCATGATAAAGCAACGAAGGTAAGTTTCCACGCCCCGATTCAAGACTTCCGTCTGTCCATCAGTCTGGGGATGGTGAGCCGTGCTGAAACGTAATGAAGTCCCCTGCAAGCGAAAGAGTTCCGTCCAAAATCTGCCAACAAAAGTAGGGTCCCGATCGGAAATGATCGCCCGGGGAATCCCATGCAATCGAACAATCTCCCGAACAAATAAAGCCGCCACAGACTCCCCTGTGTAAGGGTGGCTTAGAGCAAGGAAGTGCCCATACTTGGACAACTTGTCCACCACCACTAAGATAACTGTTTTACCCTTCGACTTGGGCAGCCCATCGATGAAGTCCATAGAAACCGTATCCCAGATTTGATGCGGAATCTCTAAGGGGGTGAGTAGCCCGGCTGGAGAAGTAGTCTCATATTTCTGCCTTTGGCATACCTCACATTGCTGAACAAACTCCTGAATGTCACGGCGCATCCCCTTCAAAAATACATTTGCCCGAGCCCGCTGGAGAGTGCGAAGAATACCCGCGTGACCGCCCGTCGGCGACGAATGGAACTCATGCATCATCACCGTCCTCCAAGCTGACTGCATAGGAATGACCACTCGTCCCTGATAATATAGCCGGTCATTTTGTAAGTGATAACTTGGGGTTACCTCACGAGCCTGCCGCAGGTTCTCCACAATAACCCGTAACTCGGGATCTCGCTGCACCTCTTCCTGAATCTCATCCATCGACTCCAACTGTGGCATAGAAATGTGCGCCAAGGCCCCCTCTGGTAAGCGCGATAGGGCGCCAGCCACCCGATTGTCCTTCCCCGGCCGATACTCGATCTCATAATCATATCCCAACAACTTGGTGACCCACTTCTGTTGAAGAGGGGAAGAAATCCGCTGCTCGAGGAAGTGCTTCAAGTTCTGATGATCTGTCCGTATTTTAAAACGATGTACCAGCAAGTATGCCGCCATAGGGCCACCGCATGAATAACCGCTAGCATCTCCTTTTCATACACCGATAGTCCCAGTGTCCGTGGAGCCAAGGACTTACTGTAGAAGGCGATCGGCCGTCCCTCCTGCATCAAGACCGCTCCCACTCCCACGCCGGAAGCATCCGTCTCCACCACAAACTCCTTAGTGAAATCTGGAAGTGCCAGCACTGGAGTCGTCGTCATCGCCCTCTTCAGCGCCTGAAAGGCGGTCTCGGCCTCATCCTGCCACGAGAAAGCATCCTTCTGTAGCAGCTGCGTAAGTGGCCGAGCAATCTTCCCATAATCCCGTACAAAACGCCGGTAGTACCCAGTGAGGCCCAAGAACCCCCTCAGCGCCCAAATGGTCTGAGGCCGTGGCCAAGAAATCATACTCTCGATCTTCCGTGGGTCGGCTTTCACCCCGTCAGCTGAAACTAGATGCCCCAAGTACTCCACCTCCTGTTGTCCAAAAGAACACTTGGACCTCTTAGCATAGAGCTTATGTTGCCGAAGAGTAGAGAAGACCTGAGCCACATGACGTAAATGATCCTCCCAAGTAGCGCTGTAGATCAGAATGTCATCAAAGAAGATTAAGACGAAGTGTCGCAGGAATGGGCGAAAAATCTCGTTCATATTGGCCTGAAAAGTAGACGGTCCCCCCGTCAATCCATTCGCCATCACTAAGAACTCATAGTGGCCGTCATGAGTCCTGAAGGTTGTCTTATGCACGTCCTCCTCCTTCATAAGAATTTGATAATAGCCGGATCGCAAATCCAGCTTCGTGAATCTAGTCGCCCCATTCAACTCATCCAACAGCTCCTCAATCACGGGAATCGGAAACTTGTCCTTCACGGTAACACTGTTTAAGGCACGGTAATCTACGCAGAAACGCCAAGATCCGCCCTTCTTTTTAACCAGAATAATCGGCGCTGAGAAGGAACTGGTACTAGGCCGTATAATGCCTGCAACAAGCATCTCCTTCACACTACGCTCGATCTCTGCCTTCTGCATGTGGGGATACCTGTAAGGACAAATGTTGGGAGGCTCCGCCCCGGTCTGTAGCACAATCTGGTGATCACGGAAGCGTAACGGTGGAAGCGTACCCGGCTCCTGGAAGATGTCATCATACTCCTCCACTAATGCCCGCATCTGGTCAGGAACCTCCGTCGCTCTATCCTCGTCAGACCGCACCCCCAACAGAACCGTCATCAGACTATTGGACTCCTTAAACTGCTGTAGGCTGCAAAGGGAGATCTCTTTGACCGGAGAAGATCTGAGCCCCTTTAAACAGAACTGGCGCCCCCCTTGCGAGAACTCCATCGTCATCTGGTCCCAATCAAAAGTCACCCTCCTCAACTGCTGCAACCACTGCACTCCCAGCACCATATCTGAGCCCCGGATCGGTAAGAGATAGACATCCGTGCACCCCACATAGCCCTGCATCCGAAGCTCGATCGCCTTCAACACTCCCTGGCACTGTAGTTTGCTGCCGTCTGCAACCATAACCTGGAACACAGCTCCTATGTCAATCACGTGCCCCACCTTTTATGCCACATCTGGATGAATAAAATTATGAGTACTCCCACTGTCCACCAGAATGGTCACCCTCTCCTGCCGAATCCTCCCCGCCAGCCGCATAGTAAGCGGAGGTGGATTGCACCCTTCCATGGCATGTAGGGACACACCCAACTCCGTCAAGTCTAAGTCCCCCCCAGACTCCAACTCCTCCTCCGGAAACTCGTCCTCCTCAAGTTGCTCCTCCTGATGCAACATAAAGACCTGGACCTTCTGGCACTTGTGTCCTGGCGTGAATTTCTCATCACAATTAAAGCAAAGGCCTTTCTCCTTCCGTGCTTGTAACTCGTTCCAAGACAACCGTGTCACCGTCGGTCGGTCGGCCACTGGAGTCTCTCTCCTGGCCGCGGCTGGTGTAGTAGTATGCCTTGCTATACTGCGGGCTCGTTGCCTATTTAACCTTTCCTCTTGGATGCGCGCCAAGCTGATCGCGTGGTTCAGACTACGGGGCATGTAGGCATGAACCTCATCGCGTAAGTGATCCTTCAGTCCTGATACAAAACAGCTGAGGAGTGTCTTTTCTTCCCTCTGAACCCGGTTGGCCAACTTCTCAAACTCCGTCCTGTACTCCATCACTGTACCCTTCTGCCGTAGCTTCTGCAAAAGCGCCTCAAAGTCTTCAAACTCCAAAGGCCCAAATCGAGCCGTGAAGCCTTCCACAAATTCCTCCCACGGAACATACTCCCATCCCCGCAAGAACCACTGTGTCCACTGGAAAGCGTCATCCTCCAGATGGAAGGACGCTAGCTGCACCCACTGAGCCTCTGGCACCTCCTGATAGCTGAAAAACAACTCCGCTTTTTGTACCCACTCCAAAGCGTCGCCCCCACTGTACCGAGGGAAATTCATCCGAGTCAACTTGGGATCCATGTACGGCCTTTGGCCGCGTTCCCCCGCCATGCCTGGAATTTGTTGGAACTATCCCGCCATTGGGGCCCCATGACGGAAGGGCCCCCCTTCTCCCCACTGCACCCCTCTTCCAAAGCCTGGTGGTTGCCCTCTTCCTGCCGGTGGGGGTAACAACCCATCCCGACCTTGCCTCCAAGGAGCGTGCTCGGTAAAGGTCCCAGCCCTTCCGTCAACACCAGTTGCGAAGCCGCCACCCCTGCCGGCCATTTCCAGGCTTGCCGGCACAAATCCGGCCCTCCCCGTGCTTGCCGCGGGAGGTCCAGCCACTCCGAAGCCACCCCCGGCCATGCCGAAGCCACCCGGCCCCAATCCGCCCCCCTGATGGCTCGCCGGTCCAGATCCGAGCCCCACAGGAGCCGCTGATGCCCATCCGACCCCGCTGGAGCCGCCTGCGAGGTTTCCCGCCGCTCCGTAGCCCGCCGGAACAAACCCGACCCCCTGCGTGCTCGCCGCCCCCGATCCAGGCCAGCCACCGCCGACAACTGCCGATCCGGGCCCCTGCGTGTGCGCTGAAGCCGATCCCGACCAGCCGACTCCGCCCCAGGCCGATCCGGCCCCTCCGTGGTTCGCCGCACCGAATCCATCCCCCGCCTGGCTCGCAACAACAGGTCCGAAGCCAGCCGCCCCTGATCCGGCACATCCCGCACCCGATCCACCAAGTCCGGGCATTTTCGGCCTATTTCCTGTAGATCCGCCTGGTTCCTCCTCCGCCACCGCCTTGCCTTTCAAGTTTTGCGCTAAAAGCGTCATGATATCGTTCAAGCGGTCGTCGATTCGCTCTTCCAACCTTTGAGTGGACGTTTTGACATTTTCTTCGATGGCGGCTACCGAATCGGTAAGCCCCATCAAATTCTCCTCTAGGGTTTCCAAGCGGCCATTCTCATCTTGCAAACGTATAGTCACCATGATGGAGGAAGGAATCCTCTGATACCAAATGTTAAGCACGAACTAGGGAAGAAGAACTAGAGGAAGAAGAAGATAGAGATTAGGGTTTGAAATAAGAAGGGAGGGAAATACCTTGGATAATGCTTGCATAGCCTCCAAAAGAGAGGGGTCCGGGTATATATAACCCAGGACCCAAGGCCGACCAACCGAGGGGCCGGCCGGCCCCCATGGGGCTGAACCAAATGTGGTTCAGCCCCCTTGAGCCGAAACTTTTAAGAAGAGGGGGCTGAACCCATTGGTTCAGCCCCGTTGTTGCCTTGCACGCGCCGTTGCCGCCGCTGGTAATGTTGCCCAAATAGCCTAGCCTCGTCTGGAGGCTTAACAGACTACAACATCATGAAGCTGCTATGTGTGTGCTACGGTATTTGAAGAACTCCCCTGGACGTGGAATTCTATTCTCCCGAAATAAACAGTTGGATGTTGAAGCTTATACAAATGCCGATTGGGTTGGAAGTCAAGATGATAGAAAGTCCACGACGGAGAAAAATGTCGTAGCAAGATCCAGCGCAGAAGCGGAGTATAGGGTAGTGTCACAAGGAATATGTGATGGGCTCCGATTTAACTCTAATGTGAGATTTGAGACTACAGACTGGATGGCCTGTCATATTTTACTACGACATCAAAGCTGGTATCAATATTACACATAATTCTATTCAACATGATCAAACAAAACATGTCGAAATTGAAAAGGCAATGTTTGCACTCCATTTATTCAATCTCAAGATCAGCTAGCATGCATCTTTACCAAGTGCCTGAGCTGTGACATTTTCAAAAACAATATCATCAAGATGAGAATGTTCGACATATATTCCCATCTTGAGGGGGGAGCCGGGAGAATTTAGTTAAATAATTATTTGTAGCATATTGTAAAAGACCCATTATAAAAGGCCCACTTATTTTCTTATTTTTAGGGTCTTCACCCATTGTGTATATATAGAGGGCACGTTGCCCTGAAGGGAATAAGCAAGCTCATTATTTCTGTCTAACTGAAACAACTAGAGAGACTTGTTATGTGATTGATTAACGCTTTAAAGGCAATTTGGTATGTAGTAATAATGATGATTGCGTGAGGTTGGAAAGTGCGGCTTGGTGCTCAACGTAGACATAGGGACCAAAGTATTCTCAAGTGACATTGTGAAAGCGTCCCATGCTTTTTGGTTGATGTACATCCATTGGGACTAACCCAAAGTCTGTCCATCCATGTAGAAGGACAAAATGCTGTGCTGTTCCTTAGGTGTTGTACTGAGGAGAAAATGGTTATCTTTGACGATCCGACCAATCATTCTTGGTCCCGTAGAATCTAGGAGAGTGGCAGATAATGTGTGCTTTAAGAACTGTGATGATGTTTACTGTTTCAAGCATTGGCGTGGAACCTGAAGGGCTGATGGTTGTCTAGGGTGAGTTCGTTGTTGGGTTGGCGTGGAGTTGATCGAGATTTTCTTTTTGGGAGATGATCATGGTGGTGGTGCTGGAGGTAAGGATATATATTTGATTATTTTAGAAAGCGTGGCAGATGGTGAGTTGAGTGAGACGCGAGATCACTTCCTCTATTTTCTTAAGCAGATATTTGATTATTTTAGAAAGCGTGGCGGATGGGTCAACATGAACACCTATTGCTATGAACTCCTTTTGAACAAGAGATCAGATCCTAGAAAAAAGAGGAAAGAGAGTAAATAAAGAAGCATGGGAATTTTTTCTCAGCCTCGCTACATGTGTTTTTATGTTCATAGCTTTTCCAACTAATTTTCCGTAGCATTGGTGGGAAGATTATTAGTCCATATGATAGTAGCCAACAAAGATGTTATAGCCAATCACCCGCCCGTTGGTTGCATGACATTTTTCATGAAATAGAAATTAAATATAAGGATAAATCAGAATATGCACATGTTTTGCACTCAAGCCTTCTCATCTTCTCATTGCGCTGAATTATTAATTAAGGTTCCCTATTTTTCCTGATAATGAGTGTGTTGATTTTATAGTTGGTTATTGCCAATCACCGTGACAATATCTCAACTGCGATAGTGCATGGGGGGACCCTTGTGCCCCGCACGACATTATCCTGTCCACGACATTATCCTGACGCGACGGAGGTTAGAATTAGAATAGAGCCAGCTGATGGAGGTTAGTTTTATCTCAGAGTGAATTTGAAGATTGTTAAGACCACTATATGCTCTCTCAACCATGCCACTTAGTTGACTTTGACTGATAAAGTTAGATTCTCGACAATTGAATTATTTCTTTTCATTTCTGCCTGTTTTTTTGTGATAATATAAAGGAGCGGCCTGATACAAAACATTCCCGTGCAGCGAGGATCCGGGGAAGACTCTCATCACAAGGGTGAAATATAGGTGGGCCCCCTGATTTATGATGCAGGACGGACGTCACACCCGTCTGCCACCTTGGAGTCCCACCAGGGGGCCCACCTTGGCGTCACACCAAGGCGGTTTTATCAGGCCCGCGGCCCGTACACCCCAACCTATCCCCGGGACGGACGTCACCCCTGCCTGCCACCTCGGAGTCCCACCAGGAGGCCCACCATGGTGTCACACCATGGCGTCACACCATGGCGGCTTTATCAGGAGGTCGGGGGGATCAAGTCCTGGCCTCAACAACCTATCGGCCCTGTTGTGGGGCTGGGGATGGGTTGGGTTGTACGGGCCGCGGCCTTGATAAAGCTGTCATGGTGCGACGCCATGGTGGGTCCCCTGGTGGGACTCCAGGGTGGAAGGTGGGAGTGACGTCCGTCCTGCATCACAAACCTTATCCGGTATTTTTGCAAGAGGTTGCTTCAAACTCTAAATGGAGGAGAAAAAAATTCTATGATAAGATAAATACATAATTAAAAATAAAATCTTAGTTTTTACCATGCACCTGGATGATGTTTTCTTGTACATGTAATCAATATAGATTGAGAATAATATTATTCTGAATATTTTATTATTCTCTTTCTTCAGATTTCGTACAGATACCAATCTTTTATCTTACCAAATTCAATTACTCTTAAAGGTGTATTTCAATAACCAAGAATAACTGAGTTCTTAGTGATGATTCTCTTATTGGGGGATTAGAGAAGTCCTGTGTCTAGACTTGGAATTCAAGTGTACATTAAGATTACTCTAAATAGAGATGACTACAATTATCTATTATGATTATTAATAAGGGAAGCTCATACTACACCATTACAACAATTAAGATTGTCAAATTAAATTCTAAAATAAAGTATTAGAATAAAATAAATGAAACTAAAATAAATAACTTAAAATATAAAAAATATAAACGGAGGAGAAAAATATAATGAATAATATTAGAAGTAAATAAAATAAAATTAGAACAATTGGAAAATGTTTGGTTGTTCCTGGTACTCTAACCTTCGGGTACTGCGCACGCTGAACATCTACGACAATTTGAAATATTGTTGTCGTTGCCCAAATACTGTACACGGGGTACCCCATACCTGATTCACTAGTAAGCTTGAGGCTAACCCTTTTCTAAGATCTTAGTAATAATAACTTTTATTTTTCTTAGCTTTTGTTTCTGTCTATCAGAGAAAATTAGGATGCTGGGATGTAAGCCCATCTAGCCATTGAAAGGCAACTCATCCAAGAATGCTTCCAACCTTTAATAGAAGGGTAATTCAAGGAGGTGGATCAAGAGGGGACCCCATACCCGGTTTGCTAATAAGCTTTAGGATAAAGAGGGAGAAGAAGAAGGAAGCAAGATTGGAGAGAAATCCCAAGAGAACTCTCTTAAGCCAGTCTTTAAAAACTTGATAAATGATCCAAAGATAATCTCCAAACATGCAAACTCACATATATGCTCTAAGAGTCTAAGGTAATGACAAAGGTGTAAATAATACAAGATTGCAGATAAATAGTTGCATCACGAGTAGATCAATTGGGTCGTCTCCTGACTTATCAGAGCCGTCAAACACGTCTATTCGAGCCAAGTTCATGCGGGAGGGTACTTGTCATCCTGTTCCATGACAATACCATTGTTTGAGAAATATATCTTGTCCTCAAGGTAGAAGTCAGAAAACTATCAGCGGAAGTTGTCGCAATCCACCCAAGCGGAGTTGGAAGGTAGTCGGTGTTGCCAACATACGAAGACCTGGTCAACCAAATCTCTATTGTGTCGCTCCGCATGGCGATCAAGGACTGTCACTGGGTTCCACTCCATGGTATCAGAACCTATGAGCTGCATGGGGAGAGTGTCATTGATGGTATGGTTTCTGTTATGAACAAGAATCATCAATGAGCGATCCACTCTATGCGATATGACTCAAAACCACGAACTGGTTGTGGGATCGATCTGCACCAACAATCATGCAGAGGGTGGGATCCACTAGCACCTCCTATTGTATGGTCGTCGCATCTTCCAAGACTGGCATGAACATGACCGACAAAGAGGCGGGCTTGGACTGGTGAGAATGCCCATCTATGGCCTTTTTTGGAGGCTTTGAATTGAACTCAACCGTGAAATCATATCCCAAAAGTTTGGCGATCTAATTCTGACGTGTCGATGTGGAAATCTTCTAAATGAGAAGGCAAAGCAAACTGCGGTGATCGATACGAACCACGAAGGATCTGCCCATGAGGTAAGTTCTTCAATAATGCACTGCTAGGATGAGGGCCGTCAAATCTCGTGTACTGAATGGCAACGCATAGCGGGGAAAAACGATCGGCTCCATCGGTTTACCGGCCTGCAGCAACACCACCCCAATGCTCTCACTCGAGGCGTCCCACTCCACCATGAACAACTGAGCAAATTCGGGCATCGTCAAGACGTGTCTCGTCAATGCCCTTTGGAGAGCGAAAAAGGTGGGGGACAAGAGAATTGCCTGTCGTCGATCTTCTTGAGGAGAGTGGTAAGATGACGAGCCAATTTGCCGTAACCCCGGATGAAGCGGCGACGGTAGCCGGTTAGGCCCAAGAAGCTTTATGCATCTCGTACGGAGCGTTGAAGGGGACAACACAGGACCACCGCGATCTTGTCCTGATCCATGGAGACCCCATGAGGTGAGATAGTATGGCCCAAGTAACTAAGCTTCTTCTGGACAAATGTAAGCCTCTTCAAGTTGACAAGGAACTCATGATGATGCAGTGTGACAAGTGTCACCTCTGGGTGGCTGAGGTAGTCTTGCCAAGATGAACTGTAGACCCCTTGTAAAATACCAATATGTAAGTGTGAAACACAAGCAAAAAGACATCATTCATCGTATCATGGAACGTGGCCGACACGTTCATCAAGCCAAACGACATCATGGTGAACTCGTAGTGTCTATCATGAGGGAGGAATGTTGTTTTGTGAATTTCCTCCTTGCAGATCTGAATCTGATGATAGCCGACTCACAAGTCCAGCTTGGAGAAATACATTGCATTGCAAAACTCGTCTAATGACTCCTGTATGATTAGGATTAGATACTTATCAGCAATGGTGGTTGTGATCAACTCCTAATAGTCAACGTAGAAGCACCAACTACCATCCTTCTTGGGAACAAGAGAGATATGACTGATAAAGGACTGAAGCTAGGGCGTATCAAGCTCCCTGCCAACATGCCTTTAAACGGTCACTCGATCTCATCCTTTTGGATATGGCCATATTAGTATGGATGGACTGGAATCGCCATGACGCCAGGTACCAAGGTGATACTGCTATCAGTGAGTCTGCGAGGAAGCGAGGCGTGTGCGGTGGAGAACATGGTTGGGAAGGTGTCCATGAAGCACTGCAAATGAGGGTGAGGTTGCTCCATGATGAGCCACAACAAGGCGGGGAAATCCACAACGTTAAGAAACAGAGGTTGGGTGCGAGGAACTAAGATTCGACATCTAGAATTTTTATCAATTTCAAAAGCACAGACAGGTGATCGCGAGTTTAAATTTTTTTTCGTCAAACAGCTTAATACCTAATGAAAACCTAATGCTCAGTACTTGTAGGATGTTGAGATTAGGTTAGATCATAGATGTCATCGAGGACCATATTGTCGGATCGTGAAATCTCAAAATACAACTTTGAAAAAATAACAATATAGGAAAAAAATAAGAGAAATAGCTCTAAATATGATGATGGGCTCCGATCTTCCAGTTGACGATCATATAACTAGCTATGATGAGAATGGACGTTGATGCTGCTAATCACAATCATTTTGGAACAGGAGTGGTTTGACGCATTATCTTTCATCTTCCTTTTAGAAAGGTCTACAACTTAGGACTTCTGTAGGTTATTCAGAGTTGAGTTCCAGATCCAAATACCTTTGTATTCCTTCATATTTTTCGCAAGAGTTGCATATAGTACTTATTACTTTCACATGAAACTGGAGTATGTCAAATAAATAGGAGAGTTTGATCTTTTCAATCATCCCTCAATAAAATATTTTTAAAATTATTAATTACACAAAAATGATTATAATAATAATAATTAAATTTGTGTGTTTACACACACACACACCATAGTTTTAAAAAGAGTTTGCTATTAACACTATCAAATTAATCATATCCTTTGAATTTATTTGCAATTCTTTTAATTATTTGAACAATGTTTTATAAAAAATATTAATTTGATATTTTAAGAATGACGGCGCTTGAACTTGAGACCAAAGTGTTTATCAACACTCTTTGCCGACTACACGAAATAGCTTTTATGAGAAAATGTATTATATATGTGTGTGTGCGTACGAGCGACAATACTACTACTGTCAAACACTAGGAATAGCTATATTGTATATAGCGAGGATATTGCGAGGATATCGAGTGAAGTAGTGGTTGTCATCGCTGCACGCTGCCTGTAAGAGACGTGAGCGGTCAATCAATGTTGTCTTTCTTCTGTAATATGTGTGATATTACAGTTCATTCTTTGATGAGTTTTGATAGAAAATATTGATATTCTATGTTTAAATTATACATTTTATGGTAATCTTTTTATTAAAAAAATCATCCATGGCACGGATCCTCTTCTCCAATAAGATTGTCGTGTCCCATGTCCATGTCGTGTCTTGTTCAAGTCTCATTTCAATGTCTGTGCTTCGTAGAGCCACATCTCGGCGGTCCATTATCTCCTCGCAGACTATCACAAAAAATATCATTGCATATAGGGTAAATTACTAGAATCTACCTAGGACTTTTCCATAATTATAGGGACATCTTGTTTACTTTTTCAAATTACAAAACCTCCCCTTCAAGCTTACATTGTTAATATTGAGTACAATAGCAAATTTCCCCCTTTATAGCGATGCTAGAAGAAAGGAGTAGGATAATAATTCATTGCCCTAAACCGGGCTAAGGTACAAATATATATGACAATACCCACGTGACATATCACGTGAAAATAAGAAGCGGAAAAAATAAACTTGAATTAAAAAACTGCGTGCAACGCGTATATTCAACTCTCCCCCCTCAAGTTGAGAATATATATCGATCATTCCCAACTTGATTGTATTGTTCATGAAGTTGTCACTGCTCAATCCCTTGGTGAAGACGTCGACTAGTTGATCATGTGAGTTCACAAACGGAGTACATATATTTCTCTTGTCTAGGTGATCTTTGATGAAGTGTCTGTCAACTTCGACATGCTTCGTCCTATCATGTTGAACCAGATTGTGAGCAATATTGATGGCCGCTTTGTTGTCGTAGTAGATAGTAACTGGTCTGTTCACCTGGAGACCCATATCTCCCTTCACATACTCCCTGCGCCATAGCCCTATATTCTGCTTCAGCACTTGAGCGAGCTACAATATTTTGTTTCTTGCTCTTCCATGAAACAAGGTTGCCGCCCACAAAAGAGCAATACTCAGTAGTTGACTTTCTATCATCTTAACTACCGGGTCCAATCGGCATCTGTAAACACTTCAATCTCCAAAGGTTGGCTTGTAGAAAACAGAATACCATGACCCGAAGACTTATTGAGGTATCTCAATACTCGATGCGCTGCCTGCTGATGGCGAATAGTGGGACAGTGTATGAATCTACTTAAGACACCCACGGAGTACATAATGTCAGGACGAGTATGCGATAAATATATAAGTTTTCCAACCAATCATTGGTAACTAGAAACATCAACTTTCTCTCCACTAGTGTCAGCATCAATCTTGTGATTCGCCTTAATAGGTGTATCCACGAGAGCACACCTAAGCATCCTAGTTTCTCCAGAAGATCAAGGGTATACTTTCTCTGTGAGATGAAGATCTCCCGACGAGACCTCACTACTTCAATTCCCAAGAAGTAATTTAGCTTCCCAAGATCCTTGACTTCAAATTCTTTGTCCAACTGATCTTTCAAATGTCCGATCTCCTTTAGATCATCTCCTGTAATGATGATGTCATCCACGTACACAATCAGAATCAATACTTGAGCTCCTCTCCTCTTGATGAAGAGAGTATGATCAGTCTGTCCTTGAGTATAGCTTTGTCGAACAATGGTCTTGTTAAACCGACCAAACCACGCCCTAGGAGACTGCTTAAGGCCATATAGGGATTTCTGCAGACAACAGACCTATCCATTAGACCCTTCTTTAGTAAAGCTAGGATGGATAATCATGTAGACTTCTTCTTCCAGATCACCATGCAAGAATGCATTTTTTACATCAAGCTGTTGTAACTCCCACTCATGACAAGCAACACAAGAGAGGATCACCCGAATGGAATTCATCTTTGCAACAGGGGCAAAGGTTTCTTGGTACTCAATACCTTGGGTCTGGGTATAACCTTGAGCGACCAGGCGAGCTTTATACCGCTCCACCACCCCATCTTGGTTTTGTTTTACAGAGAAGATCCAGCGTGATCCAACTGTTCGCTTCCCAGAAGGAAGACAAGCAAGCCGCCAAATTCCTTTTTTTTTCAAGACACACATCTCTTCTTCCATAGCTTGTTTCCACTCAGGTATCTGCGCAGGCTCCTGCCAGGTCTTAGAAACCACAATAGAGGAAAAAGATGAGATAAAAATTTGGTTATCCTGAGAAAGATGAGTGTAAGATATGTAGTTAGCAATTGGGTGTTTGGTGCCACCAGTTTTACCTTTACGACGAGCAATGGGAACATGGAGGTCATCATCAGAATCTGGAGCGGAGACAGCCACCGACACCGGTGGAATGTCCATGGTCTGTACTTGCTCAACAGTCCGAGGTCTGCGAGAGTATGTACATAATATAGGAGGGATGGAGGTGGTAGGACCAGACGCAATACTCGGAATAGGAGTAGAGAGAATATGAGGAGAGGAAACAATCGGAAGAGGAGAGTCCATGGTTCCGTCACTGTTATTACTCATCTCCCCCTGACGCGGACCAAAGTACGACTCCCCCTCACGAAAGGTAACATCAACAGTGCAATTATAGCGACGAGTAGGGGGGTGATAACACCTATAATCTTTAGTGGTAGGAGAGTATCCAACAAAAACACATCAGAGAGAGCGAACATCTAGTTTATCGCGGTGCGGGGTATGGACATGAACAAAGCACACTGAGCCAAAGATGCGAGGAGCGATGCTAGAGGTGTGGACTATATTGTGCGTGGCTAAACGGGATAGATGTGTATCGTAGGAGATGGATCGAGACGGAAGACGATTAATGAGATGAGCGACAGTAGGACGATTCATCATTCCAGTAAGGTAGGAACCAAAAAGGACTTAGGAAGATTCATTGCAAGTAACAAACACTGAGCATCATTCCAGTAAGTGTCTATTCTTCTGTTCAGCGACACCATTTTGGGTGGAACTGTGGACACATATAGTTTGGTGGATAATGTCATGTTTGGTAAGGTAGAAACCAAATGCTCCCCGATCATCATATTCCCCTCATTATCACTACGGAGCACACGAATAATGTCGTTGAACTGATTCACAACCATGCGATGAAAGGACTGAAAGCAAGAACACACATCACTCTTCCGTTTTAATAAATAAAGTTCAGTAGTACGGGAATGACAATCAATAAATGTAACAAAATATTTCTAGCCAGATAAAAATAACACAGGGGATGGACCCCAGACAGCAGAATGGATAACATCAAAATGACATGAACTAGGAAAAGAAACATGATTGATACTCTGACGAACATGTTTTGAGCGTTCACATGTGTCACAAGAAAACAATTTAATTAAACTACTGAAAGCAGGAAACAATTTTGTAAGATAGAGGGAAGAAGTGTGGCCAAGGCGCAGATGCCAGCGCCGGATGTCATGAAGAGTCGGAGCACTGGTGGTGGAAAGAGCACTGGGAGAAGACGACTGGTTTAGCAAGTACAACCCGCTAACATTCCTACCACTGCCAAGCGTCCGCTTCGTATCCAGTTCCTGAAACACACAAACATCGGGAAAAAAAGGTTACAGAGCAATTTAAAGAAGCATTTAAGTGTCTTATGGAGAGAAGATTTCGAGGAAACGAGGGGACATGTAAAACAGAAGAGAGAGAGATCAGGAGAACGCGCAATAGTGCCTTTGCCCGCAATAGAAAAAAGGGAACCATTAGCATCAATGACCTTATCACATCCAGGGAGAGGAGTATAGGAGGTAAAACCTGAGGCAGAGTCGGTCATGTGATCCGTCGCACCTGAGTCGATGATCCACTCGGAAGGGGAAGAAGTCACAACATGAGCACTGGAGATATCTGAAGTAACAAACGCAGCAATGCAATCAGCGGATGGAGAGTTAGTCTGGGAGCACAATATATGTGAAAGGCATCTAACTCCATAGCAAAAAGTCCCCCAGAGTTATCCTCATAAACCTCAGTGGAATGCACAGAAAACTGAGTACGGGAACCAGCTCGGCGACCACCACCACGATGACCACCTCTCCCTCGAGCACCAGAACCCCGTCCAGAGGGAGCAAGGTGAGGATGAAGATGAAAGCAAACGTCCTTAGTATGTCCTTTCTTCCCACAATGGCTGCATAGAGGTGGAGGACCTCGAGTAATCCCATCCAGAGCAGAGTGGTCAGTAGAGGAACCAAGAGTGCGGCGACGATTCTTATCATTGAGGAGCATACTGAAGGCCTCTCGAAGAGTGGGAAGAGGCTCACGGTGAAGAACATGCATGCGAACAACATCGAATTCCATATTGAGTCCCATAAGAAAGACATGAACCCGGAAGCGTTCTTTATCCTTCTGAAGAGCTTGTGCATCGACAGTGCAAGCAGCGGTAAATGTGTTGAAGTAATCCAGTTTCTGATACAGACGTTCGAACTAAGAGTAGTAGGCAGAAACGGTCATGGTGCCCTGCTTCAACTCCAAAGCACGTCGAGTGAGCTCATAAATCTGCATCGAATTGCCTGTCTGAGAGTAGGTGTCACGGGCCCTTGTCCAAATGTCATAAAGCCGAATTCAGAAGCATGTAGTTGCGGTACACCTGAGGGGACATAGAATGAAGTAATCACGAGACCACCAAGGAATTGTCCGCATCCCATTTTCTCCATGAGGGATCGGTACGTGGTGGCTCAACCATGTGGTACCATCAATATGCCAATATAACTGGTGACTGCGAATAACATGTTGTGCTGCCCTGGACCATTCCAGATAATTTGTGTCATCCAAGGCAATGGTAGTGATCTTCAAAGAGCCAGATTGGTCGTGGCTCCGAGAAGGATCTACAGAGGGACCGTGGAGGGCACCGGTCTAAAGAGACGATGAGATTTAGGAAGAATCATTCATCGATAACAGGCCAGAGGAAGAAAAAACAAGACGAAGATCTCAATTTCGAAGAAATCACATCCTACGAGTCTCCCTAGATCGTGTCGCTGAAGAGGACACCGGAGGATGTGAACGCAATGTCTCCGGCTGCCCCCATGGAGGACAAAACGGCCAGAGACAATGGGCCGCCCGGAAAAAACGGGCGGAGAAAGTCGCTGGAGAGAAGCGGCGGCCGGGAGACGCGCAACGCGCTGGAGGCGGAACCGGGCGGACGACGCGGCTGGCGGTGTTGTCGACGCGGCTGGAGGCGGGAGGCGATGCGCTGACGGCGGACGCGGGCGGTATGCGGGCGGACTCAGTCTAGGGCGGCTGAGGCGGACGCGGGCGGGACGCGGCTGAGGCGGACGTGGGCTAGGGCGACGAGAGCGGCGGTATTTTCTCTGGCTCCGATACCAAGAAGAAAGGAGTACGATAATAATTCATTGCCCTAAACCGGGCTAAGGTACACATATATATATGACAATACTCACGTGACATATCACGTGAAAATAAGAAGCGAGAAAAATAAACTTGAATTAAAAAACCGCGTGCAATGCGTATATTCAACTATTCTCTCATAATGTATGTTGATTCAGAGATACTGTCATGTAATATTGTAAACTCACATGAGAGATTTTTGCAATTTCAAATTGTAGAAGGGAGGCCCCTATAATTATGCAAAGTCTCAGGAAGTTTCCGATAATTAACCCATGCATATATTATGATCAATCGAGTAACTTCTAATCTTCCTCCAGGTGCTGTTATAGAGTCCAAATCTCAACTAGTCGGGATTCGCGATCGAGTTAGAACTGACACAGAAGTAAGCACCCCAGCTGTGACGTCTGCCGTCATGAACGAAGAAGGAAAGCGCATATTCTCGGCCGCAAATCCTGACGCAAAGGACGCTGCAGATCTCTTACGGTCAACTCTTAGTTTTTAGCCATTGAATATATATATACACACCAAAACTTCTCTTAGAAGTTTGCATAATTATTTGGTGCACCCCTCTTACTTTTGAAATTACAAAAACCTCCCCAGCAAGTTTACATTTCGTAACATCCATATACAAAAATACCATCTTGGGGTAAAATTTCAAGGAGTTCTTTTGTGCATAGATATTATGAAATGTAAAATTATAGGAGAAGGAGAAGTTTTGTAATTTTAGAAGTAAGAGGGTGCAACCTATAATTTAGCAAACCTAGAGGGGAGATCCTGAGTAAATGCCCTATTTTTCAACTACTGTAGTGTGTTTAACTGGTGTATTGCTCCATTCTTCAGAATGTGTGTGCAGTGTGGGATCCCGAAAACCTATTCACACGCCCGAGGTGTAGTGTGCCCGGTTTGCGGAGACCGCCCTTTGGCAGACGCCGGGAAAGAGTCTGAGAAGAAGAAGGGTTCGACCATGAAAGACAAGGAAAAGAGCAAGAGGATGAAAGGCCAATCCAGTCACGCCACGTGGAAGAGCGAGACAGAAATGCATCTCAGGCAGCAATATGATTAGAAGCTTGTAAAGATGGTGTATGTGTGAAACTGCTGCATTTTAGAAGGGTTTTCATACTTTCCCAAGTAGTGTTCTTTTTTGAAAATTTTACTTCAATTATTTTTGTTTGTTTGAGAATTTATCATTTTGATCATGGGTTTTAGATGTCTTAAACACATTCCACTCTGAAATGGTTGTAGAGGCTCTCTTAGGAAATTTCAATAATCAAATAAGTTTGAACATAACTATTGAGGTTTGACATGCAGGCAATTTTTTTTTTGAATGAATGTATTTGTTTATTTACATTCATGAACTAGTTTTTGTTCAATGTCATCCTTTTACAAGCACTAGTATGTTTAAATCATTGCAATGCTACATGCTAGTTGGGCTTTTGGCCAAGGCTTGAGTAGGGCTTGCATTTAGATATATGTAGACAAGCCAACACCTTTTGTAATTTTTCAAATCTTGGTTATGTTCAAGCTTGGGTTTGAGCTTGGCAAGAAATTAAACGAATGGTTTTGAACACGATTGTTGGGATCACAAATTTTTTTGATTCCCTCGACCTAAAGCAACGGCTAAAATAGTTGAATCGATCGATTGGGCTTGTTTAAGGTTTGCTGACCTTGCATTGAATTGGTCGAGACATGCGTTTTTGTGTGCGGTTAGGGCGTGTGACCCTTTGCTGCATGAGGGAGATTGTTTTTCAAATGCTTGCAATTATGTTGAACATGACTATCATCTTGAGGTTCCTTTATGAATTGGTCTATAAAAATTAGGAAAATATAATTAGAGGCACAGAATCAGTGAGTGTTTTTGTGCGACCCCATTAAAATTTACATGAGTATTTTTTGTGCTTTAATAGGGATTTAATAGGGAGAGTCTTTAGGAGTTAAAAAATATGGGTTCATTTAATCCCATTAACTACAAATTAATTTTCTCATGTCATGCCAAAATATTTGCAAATTCTTATGCAAGGGTGAGACTGAGTTTACGACTGAATTTACTAGATGATCGGGCTCATTCATCACAGGCTTTGATCATTCACGCAACTGAACTAACACACACTCGCAGTAGTTCGAATTGCCTCAAATATTTGCGTGCGAGTTCCCCGGGACATCTCGATTAATCGAGTTCACCTTACTGAAAATTTCCAACACAGAAATGACATGCCAATGAATATTGCTCAATATTAAATAATTGATCTTTAAAAAGAAAAATTAAATGCATGAAAACTTCATAAAAATGCCTACTCTGTCATTTTATATTTCCATAAAAAGAACAACATTCTCATCTCAAGCAACCCTTATAATTTTTTTTGTTCTAAACCACAGGTATGCGCAGAGCGGCAATCCTGCTTGAGCCGGGTCGACCCACTGGTTAAGGGGTGAGAATGCCGAACAATTCACACCAACCTGTGTTGATAAGCGACCCTTATCTAATAAATACGAACGCGAATACAAAAATAACTGTCATTATTATTTATAAAAACTTGCATTGATCAAGAGTCTCTTATATAGTTGAAACCTTTTCTAAAGTTGTGTTAGAACTTTTTGCAACTTTCATAAATAAAAAAGGGCAATAGGCCAAAGTATGAATTCAGTCAGTAAGGCTTGTGATCTTTAAGAAATATAAGTCTTAAAACTTAAAATTGTAGAACTTTGGTGTTAAAGGTTTAATACTTTTTAAGAAAAAGACGGATTTAGGTTGCAATTAAGCTCCATACCTGCCAAACCATTCATGGATTCACTCAGAAAAAACGGAAGCTGGGGATTGCGTTGAATTGATCGAAGATCAGAAAATGCAAGAAAACCATCAGATACACCCATGGAAGCTCTTCCGGGGATGGATGGAATGTGCACATCGTTCGAGAAGTGACTTCCGATGAGGGAGGAAGATGCGAAAGAGAAGTAAGACATGTGATCTGTCTTGTTGTTGTTGTAGCTGATCTCGCTTTCTTTAGGCCGGATGTTTTATGAAACACCATGGAAATCATCCATTCATCCTCCGGATTTGTGCATGGATGCAAATCACAGGACTTTTGAGCTCAGATCTCTAAAATTATGTTTTATGCCTAAAGCACTGCTGATTTTGCTATTCAAACACCAAATAATTAAATACGGGTGTTAAAAACACTCCGAAAGTATCCTGACACAACCCACTTCTCACACACGCAACCCTCTTCCCCGTTAGCGATACTGTCTGGGTGATCCCTCTCCTTGCTACTGAAGCCACTGTCGCCGACGACGAAGGACAGCTGGACTAGCAGTTATGCCGACAAATCATTCCTTCTGATATGTCGACTCCTCCGAAGTTCCTTGCCTATTTTGAAGCTCCCACTGGCGATATTCGGTTTTAGAGTCACCTTTTATGGTTTGCCCCTTCAACATTGACCCTTCTTCCATTAATTTATGCTTCTAGTCACCTGCGATGACCTGGAATTTTGGGGTTTTTTTGAGGTCTGACGCAGTTACCTAATTTTGGACGAAACCCCTAGATTTCAAGTAGTTGAAAACCCTAGATTTCAAGTGTACAATCCCGTATCCGATGAGTGAGGCGAGCAGAAGCTGAAGCGGCCAAGTTCAACCCAAATGCCTGGGGGGGCGGGGCATGTGAAGGGCGAGTGGGGCAAGCGGGCTCGCACTCGCCCCAGGGGCTCGACAAGTACCAGGCGAGTGGGGTAGGCCAGGCCCGCACTCGCCTAGGGCCGGGCGGAAGCGGTGAGTGCCAGCTCCATCGAGCACTCGTCGCCCCGGGCGAGTGGAGGTATCAGAGGGCCACTCGCCCAGCTATTTTATGAGACTTCATTTCAATTTTACCCCCGCTGGCGCCCTCCTGACTTTGGCGTTGAGTGATGTTGCTCCACTCGACACTCTCGGCGCCCTCCTGGCTTTGGCGTTGAGTGATGTTGCTCCACTCGACGCTCTCGACGCCCTCCTGGCTTTGGCGTTGAGTGATGTTGCTCCACTCGACGCTCTCGACACCCTCTTGGCTTTGGCGTTGAGTGATGTTGCTCCACTCGACGCTCTCGGCGCCCTCCTGGCTTTGGCGTTGAGTGATGTTGCTCCACTCGACGCTCTCGGCACCCTCCTAGCTTTGGCGTTGATTGATTTTGATCCACTCGACACCCTCCTGGCTTTGGCGTTGAGTGATGTTTCTCCACTCGACGCTCTCGGTGCCCTCCTTGCTTTGGCGTGGAGTGATGTTGCTCCACTCGACGCTCTCGGCGCCCTCCTGGCTATGGCGTTGAGTGATGTTTCTCCACACAATGCCCTTTGGTCTTCTTGCTCCCGCCTGCGGTAGGTGGGAAGGCTAAGGAACGAGAGGGTTCCTGTCCCGGGTATGCAAGAGGGCTTGCGCCACAGGATAAGCGGGAAGCCCGCAGGATCAGCGAAAAAGCTTCCGTCTGGGTACCCTTAGGTAAAATTACCTGGATGCCCTTGGGTCCGCATTTAGCTCCTCAGAATAGCGGGGTTTGGATGTGGCAGACCAGCCAAGGGTATTTCAGTAATTTTAGGGTATCAGAATTACGCTTTGGGCAGACCAGATACTAAAAATCTATAAATAGATCCATGGAGTTCCTCAGAAAGCAAGCTTTCATCATTCCTGAAATCCTTTAGTGCTTTCTGTGGTTCTCCTAGTCCAGCAATTGACATTGGAGGGGAAGCACTCAGAGATCTTCCGGGTTAGTGGAGGGACCTCCCAGCTGAGGCTTATGGTCAGTTCTTGGTTCTTTGTTGCTAGTCAGGAGTCAGGGTTTGGGAGAAGTAGGTGTTGGCTACACCCCAAGGTCCGAACTCTCGTTGAGGCCAGTTTTTTGCTTCAACATTTCTGGTGCGGTGAGCGTGGACCGTAGCTGCTACAACAAAATCTCAGGACAAGTCTCATGGCTGGAGGCGAAGGAGAAGGAGCTGGGTCGGGAGGTTCCCCCTCTCGGGGAGGCGAGGTGATGAGGGGGATGTTGGAGGACTTCAGGTGGGAAGTCTTGCAGACAATCCACTTGGCCTTCTCAGCGAGAAGCAAGTGGGCGACGCACCAGGTCCCGGTGGCCGCGGCCCCTTCACTGGGCGAGAACGCTCCCGGGCAGCGCCCCAGGAAGGAGGTTCCGATAGAAGTTGGCGAGAGGGATGTCGCGGGGAGGGAGATCTTCCCCGGGAAAGCCCGCGCTGACAGTGCTAGCGAGCCGAGGCAGCAGGACGTGCCCTCTCGACAGGGAGTGGGCGGGAGCCCTTTTAGTGAGCTCATCATCTCAGCTCCTATTCCAGAGGGGTTTCGGGAGCCAGACATGTCCTACTATACGGGTCGGGATTACCCGGTGCCGCATGTGCAGTGGTTCGAGGATACCGTTTCCATAAGGCAAATATCGGATGCCTTCAAGTGTAGGATCTTTGCCGTCACTCTGAAGGAGAAGGCGAGGGAGTGGTTCCACCAACTACCGACCAACTCAATCTATTGCTTCGAGTACCTGCGACAGGGGTTTATGTTGAGGTTCATCACCTCCAAGAAGAGGAAAGGAGATTCAGAGTCCCTGTTCTGCATCAAGTAGGGGGTAAACGAGACCCTGAGGAGTTATGTGGACCGGTTTCAGGAAGAGGTCACCCGGGTCCAGGAGATGCCATGGGACACCCTAATGATGGCCTTCACTTTGGGGCTGCAATAGGGTTTCTTCAGGATAGATTTGAAGAGGGTATCGCCCCTCTCCTACGAGGAGCTGATGGAGAGATCGGCGAGGGAATTCGACATGGAGGCGTCAAACCCGGAGTTTGCCCGAAAGCTGGCCAGGTGGGCCGCAGAGGAGAAGGGGCCAGGAGGTGGCCAAGGCCGGGAGGAGAGGAGAGCTGAGCCCAGGCAGGGGGAATAGCAGCAACAGCCAAGGTGGGTCGTTAGGAGCCGAACAATCTACTCGGCTGGAGGCAGGTCCAGGGACCCCCTTGCCTCGATCAACAACCGATTATGGCAATAACCCTGAGGAGGAGAAGGAGAGGCGACCCGAAGAGAAGGCAGGAAGGTAGAGTGGAGGACTGCCCATGAACCATGTACGCTACACCTTTTTGGAATAAAATTCCTTGGTATTATTAATCTTTGGCAGTAGAATGTGTGAACAAATGGCAGATCCGTCCAAGTCCCAAGCTTTCTCTCACTGTCAGGCTCTCACCTACCTGACATGGCAGGGGTCCTTGGTGGACATCTCCTTTGCTCTGGAGCCAAGTCCCGAGCTTTCTCCCACTGTCAGGCTCTCACCTAGCTGGCAGGGTAGGGGTCCTTGGTGGACATCTCCTTTGCTTTGGAGCCAAGTCCCAAGCTTTCTCCCACTGTCAGGCTCTCACCTAGCTGGCAAGGTAGGGGTCCTCGGTGGACATCACCTTTGCTCTGGAGCCAACTCCCGATCTTTCTCCCACTGTCAGGCTCTCACCTAGTTGGAAAGGTAGGGGTGCTCGGTGGACATCTCCTTTGCTCTGGAGCCAAGTCCCGAGCTTTCTCCCACTGTCAGGTTCTCACCTAGCTGGCAGGGTAGGGGTTTTCGGTGGACATCTCCTTTGCTTTGGAGCCAAGTCCCAAGCTTTTTCCCACTATCAGGCTCTCACCAAGCTGGCAGGGTAGGGGTCCTCGGTGGACATCTCCTTTGCTCTGGAGCCAAGTCCCGAGCTTTCTCCCACTGTCAGGCTCTCACCTAGCTGGCAGGGTAGGGGTCCTTGGTGGACATCACCTTTGCTCTAGAGCCAAGTCCTGAGCTTTCTCCCACTGCCAGGCTCTCACATAGCTGGCAGGGTAGGGGTCCTCGGTGGACATCTCCTTTGCTCTGGAGACAAGTCCTGAGCTTTCTCCCACTATTAGGCTCTTACCTATCTGGCAAGGTAGGGGTCCTCGGTGGACATCACCTTTGCTCTAGAGCCAAGTCCCGAGCTTTCTCCCACTATTAGGATCTCACTTAGCTGGCAGGGTAGGGGTCCTCGGTTGACATCACCTTTGCTCTTAAGCTAAGTCCTGAGCTTTCTCCCACTGTCAGTCTCTCACCTATATGGCAGGGTAGGGGTCCTCGGTGGACATCTCCTTTGCTCTGGAGCCAAGTCCCAAGTTTTCTCCCACTGTCAGGCTCTCACCTAGCCGGCAGGGTACGGGTCATCGGTGGACATCTCCTTTGCTATGGAGCCAAGTCCCGAGATTTCTCTCATTGTCACACTCTCACCTAGCTGGCAGGGTAGGGGTCCTTGGTGGACATCACCTTTGCTCTGGAGCCAAGTCTAGAGCTTTCTCCCACTGTTAGGCTCTTACCTAGCTGGCAGGATAGGGGTCCTCGGTGGACATCTCCTTTGCTCTGGATCCAAGTCCCGAGCTTTCTCCCACTGTTAGGCTCTCTCCTAGCTGGAAGGGTAGGGGGTCCTCGGTGGACATCTCCTTTGCTCTGGAGCCAAGTCCCGAGCTTTCTCCCAATGTCAGGCTCTCACCTAGCTGGTAGGGTAGGGGTCCTCAGTGGACATCATCTTTGCTCTGGAGCCAAGTCCCGAGCTTTCTCCCACTGTCAGGCTCTCACCTAGCTGGCAAGGTAGGGGACCTCTGTGGACATCTCCTTTGCTCTCGAGCCAAGTCCCGAGATTTCTCCCACTATCAGGCTCTCACCTAGCTGGCAGGGTTGGGGTCCTCGGTGGACATCTCATTTGCTCTGGAGTCAAGTCCCTAGCTTTCTCCCACTATCAGGCTCCCACCTAGCTGGCAGGGTAGGGTTCCTCGGTGTATATAACCTTTGCTATGGAGCCAAGTCCCGAGCTTTCTCCCACTATCCGGCTCTCACCTAGCTGGCAGAGTAGGGGTACTCGGTGGACATCACCTTTGCTCTGGATCCATGTCCCGAGCTTTCTCCCACTGTCAGGCTCTCACCTAGCTGGCAGGGTAGGGGTCCTCGATGGACATCTCCTTTGCTCTATAGCCAAGTCTCGAGCTTTCTCCCACTGCCAGGCTCTCACCTAACTGGCAGGATAGGGGTCCTCAGTGGACATCTCCTTTGCTCTAGAGCCAAGTCCCGAGCTTTCTACCAGTATCAGGATCTCACCTAGCTGGCAGGGTAGGGGTCCTCGGTGGACATCTCCTTTACTCTGGATCCAAGTCCCGAGCTTTCTCCCACTGTTAGGCTCTCACCTAGCTGGCAGGGTAGGGGTCCTCGGTGGACATCACCTTTGCTCTGGAGCCAATTCCCTAGCTTTCTCCCACTATCAGGCTCTCACCTAACTGACAGGGTTGGGGTCCTCGGTGGACATCTCCTTTGCTCTGGAGCTAATTCTCGAGCTTTCTCTTACTGTCAGGCTCTCACCTAGCTGGTAGGGTAGGGGTCCTCGGTGGACATCTCCTTTGCTCTGGAGGCAAGTCCTTAGCTTTCTCCCACTATCAGGCTCTCACCTAGCTGGCAGGGTTGGGGTCCTCGGTGGACATCATCTTTGCTCTGGAGCCAAGTCCCCAGCTTTCTCCCACTGTCAGGCTCTCACCTAGCTGGCAGGGTATGGGTCCTCGGTGGACATCTCCTTTGCTCTGGAGCCAAGTCCCGAGCTTTCTCCCACTGTCAGGCTCTCACCTAACTGGCAGGGTAGGGGTCCTCAGTGGACATCACCTTTACTCTAGATCCAAGTCCCAGGCTTTCTCCCACTGACAGGATCTCAGCTAGCTGGCAGGGTGGGGGAGGCAATCTTCGAAAACTACTTTACACCTCATAGAGGTTTCACTTGGGAAATCTCGTAAGGATTTTTGGCGGGGGATCTCGCCATGAAGGGGATCTTGGCAAAAGTAAGACTTCAGGGATCTCGCCATGCAGGGGATCTCGCCATGAAGGGGATCTCACCAAAAGTAAGGCTTTGGGGTTCTCGCCATGAAGGGGATCTCTCCAAAAGTAAGACTTCAGGGATCTCTCCATGCAGGGGATCTCGCCATGAAGGGGATCTCTCCATACAGGGGATCTCGCCATGCAGAGGATCTCTCCATGAAGGGGATCTCGCCAAAAGTAAGATTTCAGGAGTCTCGCCAATAGTATGGCTTGAGTGCGTGAGCCAGTGTGGCGAGAATAGTGCTGGAACTGAAATATTTCGGCGAGATCAAAGGCAAATGCTATCGGCGCGCGTGAGCAGATAGGGCGAGTACGACGCAGGATCAAGCCCTATGTCAAATTAACAGTAATCTGTAGGTTGACGTGGCAGAAAGTTGGTCTATGGTCTCGCGAGATGTCCCGAATAGGGACTGCCTAAGAATAAGGCGAGTAGGGGTTGAACTCGGCAATTGCACTCCACCCCATCAAGATATTGGGAACTCTGGTCCTTCAGCACATCTCTAAGGGAAAGAGACCTCACAGGCAAGCTGGATGGTCACGGGTCCACTGCGGCGAGTGGCCTGGGTCCCCTTAACAAGTGGGGGCGAGATCTCCAGATCTCTGCACGGGTATGTGCCCTAACTCAAGAACATTCTAGCTGCGAGTTCTACCCGAGCGAGATAGCTCGCCGTGAAGTTACTTGCTCTCTGTCTCCAGTTGTTTTTTTCTTCAGCTCTCGCCTCACTCATCAAATACTTGGGGTTGGTTGTTTCTTTTTGAAAGTCTTGTTTTCAAGGTTAGCTAAACACCTAGGGGGGGGTGTGAATAGGTTTTTGTCTCTATTCAAGTTTTCTAACTTGTTTTCTGATTTTTGTATATGTGATTAGGTTAATTATCAGCTTTCAAGAACATTCACAGACAACAAAAAAAATTTATAGTGGTTCCCCAATCTTGGGTACATCCACTGTCCCTCTGCGTCTAACTAACTGTGTGTTAGATTCGGCTCTCCCTCCAAAAATCAGCTACTTAATAGCTTACAAAACAGATCCCACGAGACCACACAGGTCACACAGACCTAACAATTAGGCATTAAGCCAACCCACAAGTCACAAAGACCTTTCACCTGACACAAAGCCAAACACAGGTCACAAAGACCTTATCCTTTATAATATATGCTTACAACTACAAATTCACAAAGAATCTAAACAAAAGAACAAGAAAGATTGTATGATTAGACACCAGATCAAGAACTCTGTGTCTCCTTCTTCCTGGATTGAGCAGATATCAGCCTAACCTTTTATTGTTGAAGACAATGATGTAGACAGTAGATTATTTCTTCAAACAGCTAACCTTCCTTCTGCAGAACTTGTAAATCTGATCCCTCAGAATGAATTCTGATCATGCTATTGCAGATGGTAATTGCACCAGCTATCTCCTTCCTAGTAAGGTTCTCTGTGTAGAAACCCCTTCTTCAGGCTCGACGAAAATGGCGAGGAAGAAGATGAAGTTCGGCCGCCCTTCTTCTCGTTTTTAGAAAACCTAGACGGGGAATTGATTGTTGTATTGTGTTGTTGTTATTTGCTCTGGCCGATTGCTTCCTTTTATACTCTGAAGGCCAATCGAGCAGTGGGTCCCACCACCAGGATTGATGGCTGAGATTAATCCATCCAGCGCACCCCTTCCAATTGATCTTGATTTAACAGTTCCTTGCTGTGTGTGAGGACCCCATCACTTTACGATGGAAATATTCCTTGGAAAGTGCAAAGGATGATGATAGCTGGCCTCCGATGTCTCTGGCAGCAATTGCGCAACATTCGAATTTTGGTTTGATAATTTGACTTTGCTGACGTCTCCATGACTCATCATCTCTCTGGACTTAGACAAAATTCAGTCATTAGAACCAAAGGCGTTGAGTGAGTTGGTATCACTCAACACCACAACACGTAGACAAAATTCTGTTTGTCTAAGTATTGAGCTCGACGAAAGCTGAGCTTCGTTCGACGAACGTCGAGCTTAGCTCGACGAATGCAAAAGTTCAGCTCAACGAATTGTAAGCTCAGCTCGACGAAAGTATGAGTTCAGTTCCACGAACTGCAGACTTAGTTTGATGAAAGGATTAAGTGAGTTTGACGAACTGCAGGCTGAGTTCGACGAACGCTGAGCTCAGTTCGACGAAGCTGAGCTCGACGAACATCAAGCAGTCCACGCTTTTGGACTTAGCCAAATTTCTGCTTTAAAGGCATTGAGAGTGTCGAGAGCATTAGTGAGCTTACCTCACTCAACGCTATTTTTCTTAGCAAATATTTCTGCGCCTTGGCATTGCAAGAGTAAGCTCCACTCAACACCGAACTACTTAACAGAATTTTCTGTTATCTAGCGTTGAGTGATTAAGCTACACTCAACGCCTGTGGACTTAGTCGAAATTTTGGCCAACATTTCTGTGGAGTTGACTGGCACAGCAACACTCAATGCTAAAAGCTGTATGGCGTTGAGTGAGTAGACCACACTCAACGCTTGTGGACTTAGCCAAATTTTCAGCCAAATTCTCTAGGCTTAGACTGACTCAACCTAACTTACAGCCTTTTAGCTGTATGGCGTTGAGTGAGTAGACTACACTCAACGCTTTTGTACTTAGCCAATTTTTTGGCTATCTGCCAGTTAGACTGAGACAGTCTCAACGCTATATGTTATATGGCGTTGAGTGAGTGGACTACACTCAATGCTTTTATACTTAGCCAAATTTTTGGCTCTGCCAGTTAGACTGAGACAGTCTCAACGCTATATGTTGTATGGCGTTGAGTGAGCTGTCCTCACTCAACGCTTGTGGACTTATTCAAATTTCTACAAGATATTATTGAGTCCATACCTCTGGCGTTGAGTGAGCTTGCTCCACTCAACGCTTGTGTACTTAGGTGATTTTTGCTATGTCCAGCAACTACTTACTGTGTCTACATGTCCAATCAATGTGATATGGACAACCTGCACACAAGACCTCAAATGCACATCAAATTCAGTTGATGTGTGTGTCATTGACCTGTTTGACTTCTCACAAATCAGGTACATTGGGAACAATGGACCCAACAATCTCCCCTTATTTGATGAAGTCAAAACCCTTATCAACTCTCATCAAAAAGGTTTTCTTTCCTTGGTCAATGATACACACAACCTATATAGCAAAATCAAAATTGAAATTCTGATAAGCTATAAGTAAATGTACCTCACTTACTCCCCCTGTTTTGCTGCAAGGTTGCTGTACTTACTTGAGTGCCACATGTCTTTCTTTCCCCTTTGCCATATCCTGCCTGTATGGCTATGTCTCACCCTTGCTCTGCTATGTCTCCCCTGGATATGACCTTCTCTCTTCTCTCCCCCTTTTTGACTTCTGCAGAATAGGAAGATGAAGGTTGGCCCATCCATTGGCTGACCTTCTCTCTTCTCTCCAGAGAAACTTACTCCTCCTCAGTAGAAGCATCACTGAACTGATACTACTGGGGAGTCTGTATATCCAGCAAGAGGAACAATACCTGCACCATAAACAAAATGCAAAAGGGAGTGCTTGAAGCTATGCCAAGTTCAACATACCCAACTCAAATTTGAGGGTATTGAACTTTTCTTTATCTAATGGCTTAGTGAAGATATCAGCCACTTGCTTGTCTATGGAGACAAACTCAAGACTGATGTCTTCCTTCTCCACATGCTCCCTAATAAAATGATATCTTATTTCTATATGCTTAGTCCTGTTATGTGAGACAGGATTCCTAGCAATATAAATAACACTTGTAGAATCATAGTAGAGAGGAGTTCTACTTACCTGAAGGTTGTAATCCTGGAGCTGATGTTGGATCCACAACAACTGAGCACATCAGCTGCCTGCTGATATATATTCTAACTCAGCAGTGGATATGTCCACACTGGTTTGGTTCTTTCTGCTCCAAGAAACTAACCTTCTACCTAAGAACTGACAGGTTCCAGTAGTGCTTTTCTTGTCTTCTTTGCAACCTGCAAAATCTGCATCTAAAAATCCAATTAGATCAAAATCCCTATTTCTATGGTACCATAGGCCAATATCTGGTGTGCCCTTAAGATACCTCAAGATTCTCTTTGTAACAAAGTAATGAGATTCTTTTGGGCATGCCTGATACCTAGCATAGACATATGTTGCATACATGATGACAGGTCTACTAGCAGTCAGGTATAGAAGGGAGCCAATTATCCCTCAATACAAAGACTCATCAACAGGTTCCCTGCCTCATCTTTGCCTATAGGCATACTTGATCCCATGAGAGTTCTCATGGTGGAGGCATTCTCCATACAATACCTTTTTATTAGCTCCCTGGTGAAATTGGACTGGGATATGGACAAGTCATCATCAGTCTGTCTTACTTGGAGTCCCAAGAAGAACTTGAGCTCACCCATGCTGCTCATTTCAAACTTCTCTTGCATAAGTTTAGCAAACTTCTTGCAAAGTTTGTCATCAGTAGATCTAAAGATAATGTCATCAACATATATCTGGACTAGGATAAACTTGCCCTTTGATTCCCTTAGGAATATGGTCTTGTCTATCTTCCCTCTTGAGAATTTGTTCTCAATTAGGAAGCTGGATAAGGTTTCATACCAAGCCCTAGGGGCTTGCTTTAGCCCATATAGAGCTTTCCTAAGCTTATAAACAAAATAAGGAGAGTTATGATCTACAAAACCTGGTGGTTGATCCACATATACTTCCTCTTTTAGGTCCCCATTCAGGAATGCTGACTTGACATCCATATGGTACTCTGAATCCCTGATGGACATCAAATGCAAGGAAGATCCTTATGGATTCCAATCTGGCTACTGGGGAAAAGGTCTGGTCAAAGTCTATGCCCTCTTCTTGCCTGTATCCTTTAGCCACCAGTCTAGCCTTATTCTTGACATTGATGCCATCTTGATCTAACTTGTTCCTGTAGATCCACTTAGTCCCTATGATATTTTGTCCTTGTGGTATGGGGACCAACTTCCAGACCTTACATCTCTTAAATTGGTCCAGTTCTTCTTACATTACTCCAATCCAGAACTGGTCCTTGATTGCTTCTTCAAACTTCTTTGGCTCTACTTGAGACAGGAAGCTTGAGTAGAGAGATGTATTCATGCTCTTGCTTTTGGTCTGGACTCCATGATTTGCATCACCAATGATTTGGTGTACTGGATGGTCCCTTAGATGCCTGATAGATGGAGGCAATCTAGTTACAGCTTGCTGATCTTTAGGGTTTTCAGCTAGCCGGTCTTCATTTTCTTCAGGTATGTTGTCTCCTTCTCATGGAGTAGGCAGTCAATCATTATTTTCTTGGACTATGGGGGTGGTTTCCTTGATGGTCAGCTTGTCCATCAACTGCTCTGTACCTGTAATACTATAAGAAGAGGAGTTTGGGAGCTCACAATTAACCATGTTGGATTCATTAAACACAACATGCATTGACTCTTCTCTAACTTGAGTAGTTAAGTTGTAGACTCTATAAGCCTTACTATGAGTGTTGTACCCAACAAAGATCCTTTCATGGGATTTGGCAGCAAACTTAGTTAAATGAACTTTTCCATTATTGAGCACATAACACTTACAACCAAAGATCTAGAAATAGCTCAGGTTTGGTTTTCTGCCCTTCAAAATCTCATAGGGAGTCTTCTTGTGGCTCTTGGTGATAGAAGCCCTATTAAGGACATAGCATGTAGTGTTAACTGCCTCAACCCAGAAGTATTCTGGGAGGGATGAGTCACTTAGTAAGGTTCTACCAGCCTCTATGAGAGTCCTATTTTTCCTCTCAGCAATTCCATTTTGCTGGGGTGTTCTAGGAGAGGAAAATTCTTGATGAATCCCTAGCTCTTCACAGAACCTTGTCATGCACTCAGACTGAAACTCAGTGCCATGGTCACTTCTGATTTTGACCACAGAGCTATTGAATTCATTCTGAATTTGCTTAACAAAGGTCTGAAAGACATCAGGGATTTCAGATATCTTCCTTAGAAAGAACACCCAGGCAAATCTGGAAAAGTCATCAACAACCACAAGGGTGTAGACTTTCTTACCTAGACTTTGAATTGGCATAGGACCAAACAGATCCATATGCAAGAGGTATAAACACCTCACTAAATCTTTGGTGCCAATGCTCTTGAAGGAGGTCTTAGTATGTTTGCCCTTTTGACATGCAGAGCAGATACCCTCATTTGTGCATATAGACTTAGGCTCATTCCTAACCAGCTCATTGCTGAATAGCTTGCCTATGGTCCTATAATTTAGATGGGCTAGCCTCTTGTGCCACTGGATAAAGGAAGAGGCTTTCTCATCTGCAATAAGGCATATGTGTGAGTCTTTGCTAGAACATAGGAAATCTAAACAGTACACATTTTCACTCATAGTGTCTGTTAAGATGACCTCTTGGTCACTTAACCTCCTAATTTTGCACTCATCCTTATGGAAAACTATGTCATAGCCAAGATCACAGAGTTGGTTAATACTTATCAGATTGTGTTGCAACACTTCCACATAGGCTACTCTAGTTATAGTGACTATGCCATTAGAGATCTTAGCATAAACTCTAGTTACTCCTTTTTCAGATCCACCAAAGATAACCTTTGGTCCATTCCTTACTGGAGCATAATCTTTTAGCATGCTCCTTGTTTCAGTCATGTGTTTGGAACATCCACTGTCAAAGTACCATATAGGGGTATGATCATTTGGACTATCCTATAAAGCACAAATTAGTTAACCTTAGGACCCCAATTTTTATTAGGTCCTTGGTGCATGTTAGCCTAAAAATAATTCTGCCTGCCTGTAGCTTTTCTGACAGGCAAGCTGATATTTGCTCTCTGCACACCATGATTGTGCCAGCAATCAACAACAAAGTGGCCTACTTTGCCACAACACCAACACTCATGGATGTTGTACCTTCTTTTTGGAGCAGGTCTAGTAGTTGTGTTAACAGCAGCTCTAGGTCTAGAAGGAGTAGCAGCAGTCCTGTTCCATGATTTTCTAGCCATAGTCTAACTAATGGTGGGTCTGGCAATAGAAGTGCTTGGGATATCTTTATCCTTTCTATCAGCAGCTTTATTTTCAGGAAGCATACTCTTGATGGACTCAGAGATTCCCAGGTCAGGTCTACTGACAGCCTTGCCCTTTGTCTTAGAGTGGGCTAGAGGAATTTGAGAATAGTCAGCAGCTTTACCCTTGACTGAAGGGGCTGTTGCATAAAAAACAAATGGTCCAGGATGGACCATTTGTATTTTCTCATAGGTACTTGCACCTTTGATGTGACTACCACCATATTGTGGAACATCTTTGTTCATACAAGATGGTCTAGCATGATTTCAGTGACCATAAATACTCTCATGGTCATGGCTGTTGGAAGGAAATTGTACTTTAACAAATTTTATAGGAGGCTTAGAGGCTAGTGGCTCCACTTGAGCTTTTCCCTTTCCCTTGGGATTAACAGCTCTTGTCCTTCCCTTGAATCCCAGCCCTTTCTTTCCCTTTGGGAGGAGAATGAGTCTATCAAGGGCAACACTGTGCTAGGCTTGGAGTAGCTAGCCACTAGTTCCCTCTCCTTTTGGAGCTTTCTTTCAAGATTCCTGATATGGTTATTCTTGAAGGTTATGGTGCTCATCTGAATGATTGTCACATTATTCAGTTTGCTAACTTCCTGCATCTTCAGATCCAGCAATTTTACTGATTCCGAAGCAGCAAACTCTAAAGAGACAATTTCCTGAGCATGTTGTTTGGCCAGGAGCTTGCTCTTCTTTAGAGCCTGCAGAAGTTCACCATATTTATCAATCAATTGATTTATGTCTCCCTCAAATTATGAGCTATCATCATCACTTAATGCAGATGCACAAGAATCTAGAACTGATTCATAATCTGAATATGTAGAGCAGGTAACAGAATTTACCTTGCTTGGACCAGGCTGATCCTGGCTGGTTTCTTCATCTGACTTAACCATCAGCCCAAGGCATCAGCTGTCATCTTCAGAATCCACCTCTGAATCACTATCAGATTGTAATAAAGGGGCCCTATCTTCAATCATGGCACTAGGATGAATCTTCTCAGCTTCTTCTTCTAAAGCTGCCATCCTTTTGAGGCAGTCTGCTTCTACAAATCCTTCTTCAGTTGAGTACATCCCAATATAGGCTTCTTCTTCTTCTTTTGACTCAGATGAGGAGGAGTCAGTCCAGCTCCTTTACTTTTTGTCAATGAGGGATTTCTCCTTTTTGCCTTTTTGCTGGTGGTCCTTTTTCTCACAGTGTTCCTTCCTTTTGACTGGGCAGTCAACTATCATATGCCCAGGTTTTCTGCAATGATGATAAGTTATGTTAGAGGAAACTTGTTTACCAGTTTTGGAACCATACCTATCCTCCTTAGAGGATTTTCTTCTGCCCTTGTAGTAGTCATCCTTGGGATGAGAGGAGGTGGAATTCCTGCCTCTCCAGTGCTTCTTCTTCAAGAACTTTTAGAATTACCTAGTGAAGACAACAAAATCTTCATCAGACCGTTGTCAGTCTGATGCACTTCCCTCTGATCTTCCAGAATTAGATTCAACATCTCTCCTTAGTGGAGAGGGAGACTTTCTTCTATTTTTGCTGGTGCCTTCAGCTTTGAAGGCTACAGTTTTGTCTCTTGCCTGAGACTTGTTTTTGTTCTCCTCTTCTTTTCTTGCTGCCAGCTGCATCTCATATGACAACAACTTCCCAAAGAGTGTGTGAGGAGCAGTGTCACCCAGCTTTTCCACTTCTCTGATGACATAGATTTTTGTGTCCCACTCTCTAGAGAGAGATCTTAGGAACTTGTCATTCATTTCATAGTGACTGAACACTCTTACATAAGTCTTTAGCTCATTCACAATCCTAAAGAACTTTTCATAACAGGTGGTTATGTTGTTCTACTTGGATTGTCTGAAAGCCTCATACTCTTGGTTGAGCATGGACTTCCTATCATCTCTAACTTCATCTGTCCCCTCCATGTAGATCACTAGTGTTTCCCACATTTCCTTTACAGTTGTACAATGGATCAGGTTCCTAAGTGTAGAATCTGTTGGAACCCTATGTTTGATTTGGGCTAGGTTCACTCCTAGGTTGTTTAACCCACTTATATAGCCAGGGTCAAAGTCTAGGTCTAAGTTAGTCTGAGTAGAGCAGACCTCATAAAGACCAGCATTGGACTTCATTTCAAAGACCAAGACTCAGAAGTAATCTGTGGATCTGATATCAGTTCGACTTTCGTCTAACTCAGCTCGAAGATCATCGATCTCCGATCGACGATCGCAGAGGTAAAATCTCCGAGCTGAGCCCGATGATCTCAGAACTCAGATTGATGATTTCCAGTCTCAGCTCGATGATCTTCTATCTCAGTTCTGCGATTATTTATCTGTGTTCGACTACCTTATTACGCAGCTATCTTGAAGATTTCATTCTTATTTTGTCAAAGCTATTTATGACATCAAATCTCTGGTAGTTAATGCTGATGTTATCAAAGCTTATAGCCATTTCTATTGCAGCATTAACTACAGGTTTTCACAGAGTTATTATATTGTCTTATATGCCAAGACAGTTGGAGAAATCATTTATTGCATATATTGTAGCCGTTTTCTCTCCTCGATTCATGCAGAATAATTAAAGGAATATTTTTGAAATTCAAGTCAGGGATTTTTTATTATCCTACTCAGAGAAGAAGGCTGTCGTTTTTCGATTTTTTACAAGATAGGATTACAGAGAAAGATAGAAAATCGTTCCTGCTAACATCCTAAATAAACATTCTGAAGCAGATCTTCATCAGTTTTGCTCATTCTGTCAGTGCTCTAAAGAAGAAGCAAGAAGAACAACTTCTACAAATCAATAGTCTTTTTGTTTTTCTCTTCCAGGACCTTGCTAAGACATTCAAGCACCATCTGTCTAAAGCTCTTGGAACAAATCTTTCAGTTAAAGACCTACTCACTGTTGGGTACATTGGAAAATGTGTACCTGATTTGAAGAAGCCCAACTTAGCTCAATGATATACATCAAGGTGTATTTGATGTTGTTTTGAGTTGACATGTGCAGGTGAAAAAGTATTAAAGAATGCAGAAAAATATTCTAAGTCCATGTGTCGACACCTGAAGAAACTGTGTCGACACTTCAGAATATTTGTGTCGACACAGAGAAAGATAGTCGACCCAGAGAAAGATAGTCGACCACATTTATGTCGACACTGGGAAGCAGTGTCGACACAGAGAAAGATAGTCGACCACATTTATGTCGACACTGGGAAGCAGTGTCGACACAGAGAAAGATAGTCGACACAGAGAAAGATAGTCGACACAGAGAAAGATAGTCGACTCACAGAGAAAGATAGTCGACCCAGAAAAAGATAGTCGACCTCAAACACCAAAGTCACTTGTGTCGACACATAAGAAGATAGTCGACCTCAACACTGGGAAGCAGTGTCGACACATAAGAAGATAGTCGACCTCAACACTGGGAAGCAGTGTCGACACATAAGAAGATAGTCGACCTCAACTTTGTCGACACTGGGAGGATGTATCGACACATTGAGACTGAGTCGACACATATTGGCAGAAGTCGACTATACTTATGTCGACACCAGAAGACTGAGTCGACACATTGTGGCAGAGTCGAAAATTGCTGTGTCGACACCTGAAGGCTGAGTCGACACATACTGAGTTCTGAATCTACAACAACTGTGTCGACACACACGACTTGTGTCGACACACTGCAGAGTCAAGACCAAGTTATTTTCTGAAGAAGCTGTGTCGACTTAAAGGCAACCTAGTCGACATCATCAAAGGCTGTGTCGACACCAAAGTCACTTGTGTCGACACATATAGACAGATTGGTCTCGACACTTTCTGACAGACTGTCTCAATACTTTGCTGTCCAAGACTAAGGCACAGGATCTATTTGAAGACTTGACAGTTGTGGGTTGCCACCGGTTAACTAAAGCTGTCAGACTTGTCAGAAAACAGTTAGAAACCGGATCAGCCGGTTACCATGAAGAAGGTCTATAAATAGACAGATTCAGAAGGAAATCAGGGTGATCGAAAAAGGGAAGAAGGATTACAATCCAATTGAAGTATCAATTCAAGAAAGTGCAAGGCACTTAAGAAGATCTTCATCAGAAGATCTAAGAAGACTATCTCAGGATAGATAAAAGTAGAGTTCTAACAAGAATTCAGAAGAATCATCAAAGGTGTTGGATAGAGAGGGATCCAGCCATTTGAAGAAGAAGAAGGAAGCCATCTGTGGTTTCTCAAGAAGCTGTTTGGAAATCAACTCAGCTAAGTTCAGATTCAAGAAGCTTTGAAGAAAGCTCAGATTCAGTTGATTTCATCAGCTGATCAAGAATTGTCTTGTCCTCTTCTCTCTCAACAAAGGCAAGACAGTACAACTTCTTTTCTAAATTTCTGCAGGATCTGTTTTACACAGATCTGAGTTGTAAGCCTGTGTTATAAAGGCTGAGTGTAGGAGAGTTGATCTCTAAGTGGTAGGGCTGTTTGCCTGAGTGTAGGAGAAGGTTCTTCTCTGATTTGTAGGCCTTGTGGCAAGGCTGAGGTAGGGCTGTTGTGCCTGAGTTGTAGGAACCATTCTGGGTTCTGAGTTGTAGGAACCTATCCAGGTTCTGAGCTGTAGGATCTGTGGATCTGAGAATAGTGGAAGTTTGGCCGAATCTAGCATACTGCTAGATAGGTGAAGGGGAAAAGTGGATGTACCCAGACCTTGGGGAACCACTATAAAACATTGTGCAATCTGTGATGATTAAATTTCTGTGATTGCTGTGCTGAATGTTTTAAATCTGTAATTGAATTCTGCCTAGAAGTAATAACAAGCAATTAGAACCTATTCACCTCCCTCTAGGTGTTTAGGTTGTCTTGAAAGTAAAACTATCAAGTGGTATCAGAGGGAGGTTCCTTAAAAAGGACTTAACAGTCTGAGGTTGATCTGAAAGGCAGAATCAAGATTCAAGAAGATGGGTTCTGGAGAGAATCATAAGGAGCTTGGATCCATGAAATTACCCATATGCAAGAAGGAAATCTTTGGAATTTGGAAAGAAAGTGTCAGATTGTTTATGGAGGCATCTGACCCAAGGATTTACATCACAGTACAGGAAGGCCCCTTCATTCCAATGAAGGTATCAGTTCTTGATGCAAATATCCAAACTCCAAAGAGTTATTCAGAAATGACCAAGGATGAAATCATTTTGGCAACCATGGATAAAAGAGCACAGAACATTATTGTTAGTGCCATAGATGATTCAACATTTCAGAATCTGATTCAATGCAAGACCTCCAAAGAGATGTGGGACACATTGATTGTCTACATGGAGGGATATGAAGAAGTAAGGCAGGACAGGAAATCTATGCTCAACCAAGAATATGAAAGTTTTAGACAAGGAAAATCTGATAGCATAACTGAGTGTTATAAGAAATTCTATAGAATTGTGAATGAGCTAATGTCCTATGGAAGAGTCTTCAGTACCTATGAACTGAATGACAAATTCTTAAGATCCATAACAAAGGATTGGGACACAAAGATCTGTGCCATAAGGGAAGTGGCTAAGTTGGCAGAGATTTCTCCTCCCACCTTGTTTGGAAAGTTGCTATCCTATGAAATGCAACTTATGGTGAGGAAGGAAGAGGAAAAGAATTCAAGAGGAGAGCATAGAGAAAAGACTGTGGCATTCAATGCAGAAGCCACTAGAAAGAATAGGAGGAAATCACCATCTCCTCCTAAGGAAGTTGCAGAAGTCAGTTCTGAAAAGTCAGATAATCAGGGTTCAGAAAGATGTGATTCAGATGCAGACTTTGCTGCATTCACAAGACAATTCCAGAGGTTCTTGAAGAAGAAACAGTGGAAGTCTAGGCCCTCCACTTCACGGCAAGTTGATGACTATTATCAGAAAAAGTCATCAAGGAAAGAAAAGAGCAGATCAAAGCCCAGCAAGGCCTCTACTTCAAAGATTGTCTGCTATTATTGCAATAGACCTGGACATGTAGTGGCTGACTGTCCTGATAAGAGAAAGGAGTCTTCAGACAAGAAAAAGACTCATTAGAAAGGCAAGAAGGAGAAATTCTTTGTTGCAAAGAAAGATAAGAGCCTAACAGACCAGTCAACTTCAGAGTCAGAATCTGAAGCTGAAGCATATATTGGACTATATGCTGCATCTGAAGAAGAGGAGTTTCTGCAGTTGCTAGACTCCATCTATGAACAAGAGGATCATCAGTGCATGGGACTGATGGCAGGATCAGAAGAGGACATATGCCAGAATCAGTCTGGTCCTAATAAGGTACAATGTCCTTCTATTAAATCTGTTTGTAGTACAAGTACAGAATCAGCTACATCTACATCAAGTGATGTAGATGCATCTGAATCTGAAGGAGATGTCTATCAATTGATAGATAAGTATGGGGACTTGTTGCAGGCCCTTAAGAAAAGCAAGAACCTGGTTAAATCTCAGGCTCAGGAAATTGCTGAACTAAGGGTAGCTACAACTGAGTTAGAGAAAGAAATTGATCAGAAGTTAAATGAAATTGCCAAGCTGAAGAATATAACTATTATTCAGATGGGCACAATTAATTATACCAATGATCAAGTGAAGAGTCTGGAGGCCAGACTTAGAATTGAAAAAGATTTAGTGGCTAGTTACTCTAAGCCAAAGTCTGTCTTACCCTTGATAGATGAATTTGTGACTCAAAAGGGTAAGGCTGGATTAGGATTTAAAGGTAACTCCAGGGCTGGTAGATTCAAGAGGAAAGGCAAAGCTCCTGTTCAGCCATTAAACCTTTCAGTCCCTATTAAGTTTAGAAAGGTGCAAGTGCCTTCTAACCAATATGATCATGAAAATATTCAAGGTCATATTAAGACTAATGTTCTGAAAAACAAGGGTGTAAATGCCTGCAGGCCTACCCATGGTCATAAACCCAATGGTTATAAAAAATCAGTGGGTGAAGCTGCTGCAGCACCAGCAATGGACAGAAATTCTTCTGTCAAGGATGTCTCTAGATCTAGATACAATAAGTTTGAATGTTGGTGCTGTGGCAAGAGAGGCCATTTTGCACTAGACTGCTGGTATAACACAAGTGTTACAAAGAACAATAGTCTACCTGTTAGAAGAGATTATGGTAGCTTTGTTAATGCTAACCTGAACCAAGGACCCAAGACTTACTTGGGTTCTAAGGATAAGTAATTCTGTGTTGCAGGATAGTCCAAGTGGCCATGCCCCTATATGGTACTTGGACAGTGGTTGTTCCAGGCACATGACTGGAACAAAGGGGCTGCTGAAGGAGTATTCATCTGTCAAAGATGGACCTAAAGTGATCTTTGGTGGATCTGAAAAAGGAGTCATCAAAGGGTTTGGTAACATTTCTTCTAACCTAATTACTATCACCCAAGTGGCTTATGTAAAAGGTTTGAAACATAATCTAATAAGCATAAGACAACTGAGTGATCTAGGATATGACATTTCATTTGTTAAGGATGGATGTCATATCAAAAGGTCAAGTGATCAAGAGATCATATTGACTGGGTATAGGAAGAGAAATGTATATTGTCTTAATTTTGTATGTGAGAATAAGGCTTCTCCCATCTGTCTTGTAGCTGATGACAATGCTTCCCATTGTGTTAAGTGGCACAAGAGATTGGCTCATCTAAACTACAAGACAATTGGCCAACTCTTTAGCAAAGAGTTAGTGAGGAATGCTCCTCAAGTTAAGTGTATAAAGGAAGGGATATGCTCAGCTTGTCAAAAGGGCAAGCAGACAAAATCCTCCTTTCAAAGCCTTGAAAACAAGGATTCTGTGAGGTGCTTATACCTCTTGCATATGGATCTTTTTGGTCCTATGCCAGTTCACAGTCTAGGTAGGAAGGTCTACACTTTTGTGGTTGTAGATGACTATTCTAGATTTACATGGGTGTTCTTTCTGAGACAGAAATCAGAAACCCCAAGTGTCTTACTTAATTTTGTAAAGCAAATTCAGAATGAACTGAATAGTATAGTGGTCAAAATCAGAAGTGACCATGGTACTGAGTTTCAATCTGAAAGCATGACAAAATTGTGTAAAGACTTTGGGATTTTCCAAGAGTTCTCCTCACCAAGAACACCTCAGCAAAATGGAATTGCTGAAAGAAAGAATAGAACCTTAATTGAAGCTGGTAGAACTCTATTGAGTGACACCTCTCTCCCAGAATATTTCTGGGCTGAGGCAGTGAACACTGCTTGTCATGTAATCAATAGGGCTTCTATCACCAAAAGCCACAAAATGACTCCCTATGAGATTATGAAAGGCAGAAAACCAAATCTATCATACTTTAGGATCTTTGGTTGCAAGTGTTATATACTTAACAATGGCAAGTCATATTTGACTAAGTTTGCTGCCAAATCCCAGGATGGGATATTTGTTGGGTACAACACAAATAATAAGGCCTATAGAGTCTTCAACTTAACTACTCAAGTTGTTGAAGAATCTGTGCATGTTGTGTTTGATGAAACAAGATTAATCAACTGTGAGTTGTCTTGTAGATCAAATGACTCAACAGGTATAAGCAAAAGAATGGACAAGCTCTCCATTACTAAAGCATCAAAGGAAGATGGAGCATTGGAAAATGAAGACTTTTGTCTAGGGGGAGAACAAGACTCAATAGAAACTGATGAAAACCAAGAGGTTCAGCAAAATGAAGGAGCTGGAGATGTTCAACCAGAAGGGAATCTTCCTCCAGCTACAAGACATTTAAGAGATCATCCAGCTGATCAGATAATAGGTGATCCAAGACAAGGAGTGCAAACTAGAAGCAGAAATCAAAGCACAGTTCTGCATTCAAGTTTCCTGTCTCAAATGGAGCCTAAGAAGTTTGAAGAAGCCATCCAAGACCAACACAGGATTGATGCTATGCAAGAGGAGCTGAATCAATTCAGAAGGTGCAATGTTTGGGAGCTTGTTCCTAAACCAAGAGGCCACAACATAATTGGCACAAAGTGGATCTATAGGAACAAGTTGGATGAAAGTGGAATAATAGTGAAGAATAAAGCAAGATTGGTTGCAAAAGGTTACAGGCAGGAAGAAGGGATTGACTTTGATCAAACCTTTGCCCCAGTAGCAAGGCTGGAGGCAATCAGAATGTTCCTTGCCTATGCAACCTATCAAGACTTCAAAGTATACCAGATGGATGTGAAGTCAGCATTTCTGAATGGTGATCTTAAAGAAGAAGTATATGTAGAGCAGCCATCAGGTTTTGTAGATCCTCTTAAACCTGATTATGTTTATAAGCTTAGGAAAGCTTTGTATGGGTTAAAGCAAGCCCCAAGGGCTTGGTATGAAACCCTGTCTACTTTCCTTATTGAGAATAAATTCTCAAGAGAAAAAATAGACAAAACTTTATTCCTTAGGGAATCCAAAGGTAAGATCATCTTAGTTCAGATCTATGTTGATGACATAATCTTTGGATCTACTGAAAACAACCTTTGTAAAAAGTTTGCCAAACTTATGCAAGGGAAGTTTGAGATGAGCAGTATGGGGGAACTTAAGTTCTTCTTGGGACTCCAAGTAAGACAGACTGATGATGGCTTGTCCATATCCCAGTCTAAGTTCACCAAGTAATTAATTAAGAAATATGGTATGGAGTCATCCTCCACCATAAGAACTCCTATGGGAACAAGTATGCCTATATGCAAAGATGATGCAGGTAAAGCTGTTGATGAATCTTTGTATAGAGGAATAGTTGGCTCTCTACTATATTTTACTGCTAGTAGACCAGATATTATGTATGCTACATGTGTCTGTGCTAGGTACCAAGCCTGCCCTAAAGAATCTCATTATACTGCAGTCAAAAGGATTCTGAGATATCTTAAGGGCATACCTAATCTAGGCCTTTGGTACCCTAGGAATAGAGATTTTCTACTAACATGCTATTCAGATGCAGATTTTGCAGGATGTAGAGAGGATAGGAAGAGTACTACAGGTACTTGTCAATTCCTGGGAGGAAGACTAATATCATGGAGTAGTAAGAAGCAGACCAGTGTGACAATATCCACAGCTGAGTCAGAGTATGTTGCTGCTGGAAGCTGTTGTGCACAGCTATTATGGATGCAGCATCAACTTAAAGATTATGGTATTCAAGTAAGTAGAACACCTCTTTTGTGTGATTCTAAGAGTGCAATTTCTATTGCTAATAATCCTGTTTCTCATAGTAGAACTAAGCATATAGAAATTAAGTATCATTTTCTTAGAGAACATGTAGAAAGAGAAGACATCTCATTGGAATTTGTAAAAGTAGATTATCAAATAGCAGATGTATTTACTAAGCCCTTAGATGAAACCAAATTCAATAAATTTAAAATTGAATTAGGCATGTTAACCATTGATCAGTGTATTAACAAAATCATCAAGAATGGTATTGAAGTAGTATCAAGTACTTTGTAGTACATACAAGTTGTTTTGAACAACAGAAATTGGCTAAGTAAAATGGTGTCGACACATTCAGTGATAATGTGTCGACTCTGTGTAATCATGTCGACTTGTCAAGAAAATGGTGTCGACACAGCGAATAAGTGTCGACACTTAAGGGTACAATAGTCAACATATCCAGGAATGTAGTGTCGACTTCACCAGAATAGTGGTGTCGACACTTACAGATTTTGTGTCGACACTTATATTAAGAGTCGACACAGAATTTCTGATGCTCTACTATACATCTCAGGTGTCGACATATTTCCATATTGGTGTCGACACATAGTAGGCAGACTTGATGTCGAGTCAATAGAAGTTTGTGTCGACACATTCCATCTGTGTCGACACATTTAGTCTGTTTTTGCCGACTTTTGATCTTCTTTCAACAAAAGGTATAAATAGGTCAAAAACTCATTCTGTCGACACGCTTACAAGGTTTTCGAGACTGAAACCCTGTATCGACATTCTCTCTCTCTCTTCTTTCAAGCTTTCTCGACTGATCAATGGCGCCAAAGATTGAAGATAACGTTAATGAAGGATATGAGTTGGTGCGCCATGCCTTTGCAGATGCCCCGACAGATGTTCAAGGGGTTATCTCTCTAATCTCCGAATCCGGATTAGAATTTCTGGTCTCTGAACCTTCTAAGATATGGAAGAAGGAGGTGCATGAGTTCTTTATCTCTGCATCAGTGGATTCAGGTAATCTCAAGATTAAGTCCACAGTTCATGGGTCGATAGTGAAAGTTACCCCAAGACATTTAAGAAAAATTCTCCAATTACCAATAATTGAGAATGAAGAGGAAGTCCCTGCTTCTAAGTCAAGGGAGGCTCTTCAATGGTGTGGACTAGATTCAACCATGAAGATTGGAGCTGCTTTCAATAGGAAAGGGATGAATCAACAGGGCAAGTTTCTGTCAGAAGTAGTTGGGAAAGTGATTCTGTACAAGCTAGGTGGACATGATAGGATTTCAGCCTATATGTTCAGCCTAATGACCAGAATTGTATTTACAATTCCAACTGACTGGTCATCTGTAATCTTTGAAAAGATCAAGGAAGGCATCAAGAAGCCAAATTTGGCTAGAATTATGAGTTTATATCTGACTGGGGTGATTCCTGAAGTTATGCAACAACTACCTGGGACAAAAATTAATCACATGAGAAGGATGGACATGAGGTTGTTTTCTAGATGGGATAGGGTGCTGTCCAAAGAAATGCCTGAAGTGGAAAGGCAGGTTTCACCTGAGAAATCCCCAGGTCATGCTCCAGGTACTGAGCAACTTCAAGAAGAGCAAGTAGGACAGGAGGTTGAGGATCAGCCTGCATCTACTCAAGTTCAGGATGACACTATACCTGCACTTCAAGAAGAACAAGTAAGGGCACCAGCTGAAGACCTGTCAAGTTCTATTCCAGCCCAGCAAGTTTATTCTCCTATACAGCATGTATCTACTCATGACCAGGTACAGGTGCAGGGGAAGCTAGTGTATTTTCCTGCTAAGGATATTTCTGATATTTCTATTACTGCACAGGTACAGGGGGAGCAAGTGAATACTTCTACCCTGGAAATTCCAAATACTGAACAAGTGCAGGGGAGAAGCTGTCTGAACCAGTGCAAGAGGAAGAACAAATTGATATCTCCAAGGATTTGAATATTGAAGATCAGAATGATCCATCATCTGTTCAAGCTCAGAAGGAATATACTCTAGATGAGTTATTTCCTAATATTGATATTGCTATTGATAGAGTAGAGGAGGAGCAAGACATTGAGAAAACACTAGACATGGTGATAGAGCAAGAGGATGAGAAAGAGCAAGAGATTGAGAAGGAACAAGAAGCTGAGAAGGAGCAAGTAATTGAGGGGGAGCCTGTGCATGTTGAGGCTGAACAACATGGCACTGAGACTGATATTCCTCCTCCTCCTCAAGAAAGAGTTCAAATAGACAGCTCATTTGAATCTGAGACTGAAGAAGCCAGAATGGCTAAGAAGAGAAAACTTGTTGTCTTTAAGAGAAGGAGCAAGAGCTATAAGCAGGCTCTACAGACTACAACTGTCCAATCCCCTTCTGACTTTAATTATAACAAGCTTATGGTAGACTTACAAGTTAAGTTGGATGAACACAGATTGGCTGTAGAAAAGTATGTTGATGAGAGCAATAAGTCCCTTCAATTTGACTTGGCTCAAGATATAAAATCTATTAGGTTTGAAGTCAATATGCATAAGAAGGAGATGACAGATTGTTTCCATAAGGGAGGAAATGCTGTCGTGTTTTTGGCAAAACAACAACAATCAATTATTACTAAGGCAGATGATATAGCACTGAAGCAAGGATATGTTCTTACCAATCAAGTCAACATGAATGCTAATCTTGAAGACTCTCACAATAAGATTCTCAATGAATTGCAAAAGACTAATGAAGGGCTGACTGAAGCAAGAGCAAAGGAGATGGAAGAATTTGATAAAAAACTTCAAGATGCTATTGAATCAGTTAAAACTGCTATCACCACCTCTCAAAAGGCCATATCTGAAAAGCTTCAAAGGTTGAAACCATTTTTTAAAGAGGGTGTGAATTATCTGGATGGACAAATCAGATTTCAGAAGGAGGATCTAAGAGATCATATTACAAGAGAAGTCATAAAGGGGGAGAGGTTATTGGTTCATGCTGGCTCAGAGCACACCAAATGGGTGACAAATAGTATAAGAGCCACATTGGGATATCCACCTTTGTGTGATGATAATATGGTGGCTGAGTCAGGCATTCAAACAGGTCTACTTGAAGGCAATCAACCTGAGATTGCCCAAGTCATATACTCCCCTTCTGATTTTGATATAATTAATCAGCAAGTTCAGGATATGTATAGTCCTCCAAAGGAGGTTAACAATGTTGTTATTGAGAAAGTTTATAAGCCTGAGGCTAACTTGACAGAACAGCAAGATGCTCTACTATCAAAGAAGAGATTTAGAGAGCAGGCTGAACTTAAGCCAGATTTTGAGCAGTGGAGCCCTACTTCAAGAAATATAATACTCACTGCATGGAAGGCTGTAAAAGACCAAATACATGAAAGAGGAAAGTGGTATAATGAGATGGAATGGCAGAAGCATGAAGCTAGGCAAGAGGCCATAGTACAGTTCAGAAGAAAAGCCAAGCTGGGTAGACTGCCACCAGATGCTCAGGAGCCGAGCAAGTACTTTCCAAAGCCCTTTCATTACTTTGAAAGGCAAAGGCTCAAGGAAGAAGCACAGAAGAAGATTGATCAAAAAGGCAAGAAGCCAGCTGAAGTTGCTGATGCTCCTGTGAAGGCTCAAATCCAATCTAGCAAAGGGATTGTCATAAGAGAGCCTGATCAGTCTTAGTTTTAAGTTCTTTCAAAAATATTTTGTAATGTTTTGATCATTAAATGTAAAACTCTGTAATCAAACATTACCAGGTTATGAACAATATTTTGTTTGGTATCATATAATGTTCATTCTATGATGGATTGTTATTATTTTGTTTATATTAAGTATTCTTGTTATGTCATATATCATCAATTTATATTTTTTTTATATAAATGGTGTATATCATTGGCTATAAGGGTTATGACTTCTCCAAATAGGGGGAGATTGTTGGGTACATTGGAAAATGTGTACCTGATTTGAAGAAGCCCAACTTAGCTCAATGATATACATCAAGGTGTATTTGATGTTGTTTTGAGTTGACATGTGCAGGTGAAAAAGTATTAAAGAATGCAGAAAAATATTCTAAGTCCATGTGTCGACACCTGAAGAAACTGTGTCGACACTTCAGAATATTTGTGTCGACACAGAGAAAGATAGTTGACCCAGAGAAAGATAGTCGACCACATTTATGTCGACACAGGGAAGTAGTGTCGACACAGAGAAAGATAGTCGACCACATTTATGTCGACACTGGGAAGCAGTGTCGACACAGAGAAAGATAGTCGACACAGAGAAAGATAGTCGACTCACAGAGAAAGATAGTCGACCCAGAAAAAGATAGTCGACCTCAAACACCAAAGTCACTTGTGTCGACACATAAGAAGATAGTCAACCTCAACACTGGGAAGCAGTGTCGACACATAAGAAGATAGTCGACCTCAACACTGGGAAGCAGTGTCGACACATAAGAAGATAGTCGACCTCAACTTTGTCGACACTGGGAGGATGTGTCGACACATTGAGACTGAGTCGACACATATTGGCAGAAGTCGACTATACTTATGTCGACACCAGAAGACTGAGTCGACACATTGTGGCAGAGTCGAAAATTGCTGTGTCGACACCTGAAGGCTGAGTCGACACATACTGAGTTCTGAATCTACAACAACTGTGTCGACACACACGACTTGTGTCGATACACTGCAGAGTCAAGACCAAGTTATTTTCTGAAGAAGCTGTGTCGACTTAAAGGCAACCTAGTCGACATCATCAAAGGCTGTGTCGACACCAAAGTCACTTGTGTCGACACATATAGACAGATTGGTCTCGACACTTTCTGACAGACTGTCTCAATACTTTGCTGTCCAAGACTAAGACACTGGATCTGTTTGAAGACTTGACAGTTGTGGGTTACCACCGGTTAACTAAAGCTGTCAGACTTGTCAGAAAACAGTTAGAAACCGGATCAGCCGGTTACCATGAAGAAGGTTTATAAATAGACAGATTCAGAAGGAAATCAGGGTGATCGAAAAAGGGAAGAAGGATTACAATCCAATTGAAGTATCAATTCAAGAAAGTGCAAGGCACTTAAGAAGATCTTCATCAGAAGATCTAAGAAGACTATCTCAGGATAGATAAAAGTAGAGTTCTAACAAGAATTCAGAAGAATCATCAAAGGTGTTGGATAGAGAGAGATCCAGCCATTTGAAGAAGAAGGAAGCCATCTGTGGTTTCTCAAGAAGCTGTTTGGAAATCAACTCAGCTAAGTTCAGATTCAAGAAGCTTTGAAGAAAGCTCAGATTCAGTTGATTTCATCAGCTGATCAAGAATTGTCTTGTCCTCTTCTCTCTCAACAAAGGCAAGACAGTACAACTTCTTTTCTAAATTTCTGTAGGATCTGTTTTACACAGATCTGAGTTGTAAGCCTGTGTTATAAAGGCTGAGTGTAGGAGAGTTGATCTCTGAGTGGTAGGGCTGTTTGCCTGAGTGTAGGAGAAGGTTCTTCTCTGAGTTATAGGCCTTGTGGCAAGGCTGAGGTAGGGCTGTTGTGCCTGAGTTGTAGGAACCATTCTGGGTTCTGAGTTGTAGGAACCTATCCAGGTTCTGAGCTGTAGGATCTGTGGATCTGAGAATAGTGGAAGTTTGGCCGAATCTAGCATACTGCTAGATAGGTGAAGGGGGAAAGTGGATGTACCCAGACCTTGGGGAACCACTATAAAACATTGTGCAATCTGTGATGATTAAATTTCTGTGATTGCTGTGCTGAATGTTTTAAATCTGTAATTGAATTCTGCCTAGAAGTAATAACAAGCAATTAGAACCTATTCACCCCCCTCTAGGTGTTTAGGTTGTCTTGAAAGTAAAACTATCACCCACCCTGTGCAAAGCTTCCAAGCCTGAACCCTTCTACATCTCAGGGGGAGCTTTGACAACATCTCTGAATCCACAGTCTTCTCATTGTTTTGAGAAAAGAAGACTTTCATCAAATCTCTCATCCCCACCTCTGTAAAGGGTTTTAATTCCCTTCAAAATTATTCTTGTTTCACAAGTCTCCTTCCAAAAGACTTGGGTTGTTTTTTGGGCACCTGATCAAACGCTCATTGGTGGCAGTCACCTGATCAAAACCTACAGTGGATTCCTACCAAGGGTGGTAGAAGAGTGGATGTACCCAGTTGGGGAACCACTATAAAAATTCTTGTGTTGTCTGGTTGTGCTTTTTGTGTTCTTGTGGGCTTGTGCTGTGGTTAGATTAGCTTAAATTATTTGCTTTTATCTTTTCTGTAAAAAGATTGTTTTATAACTCTATTCCCCCCCATAGAGTTATTCAGAGTTTATCACCCCTTTTTCTTTCAATTAGTATCAGAGGGAGGTTGGCTATTCTTATACAGGATAACACCTGAATCAACCAAGACCTCCAGATAAGCTCTGAATAATTATTTTTGTGTTTTTAATTTATCTAATACCATGGAACAAAACAAGAAATACACTAGCACCAGACCTCCAGTGTGTAACTTGTCAAAGTTCACTATCTGGAAGGCAAGAATCAAGTTATACATGAACTCTATTGATGAAGATATTTTCAATTCTATCTTAACAGGACCACCATCTCTAGGATCTTCAACTCCCTCCACATCATCAGATCTGAGTGCAGTACCACCTCCTAGATGGACAGATGCATAGAAAAAGGCAAAGATAGCTGATGCCAGAACCATGAACATATTGGCTCAAACAATGTTAGATGACATTTTTCAAAAGGTTGCTGAGTGCTCATCAGCTAAGGCCATTTGGGACTCCTTGAACCAAATGGTGGCTGGATCAGCAGATGAGAGGAAAGATAGAAGATCAAACCTCATCACTCAGTATGAGAATTTCAAGAAAGATGAAGCTGAATCTGTTGGTGACATGTACAACAGACTAAGCTCCTCATCAGTGAGCTAAGACATTGAATAAAGACATCTCTCTCATAAGGTAAATGACAAGATTCTAATGTGGCTTCCAAGCTCATGGGACAATCACCAGGATCTGGCCCAATCAAAGAGGCCAAAGCTTGAATGAGATTTCAACTAAATCTCTTATGGAAAGCTCAAATCTTATGAGCAGTTAATCAAGTCCAGAGAAGCTGTAGAACAAAGGACTCCTCCTCCAGCAAGGAAAGAACAATCCATTGCATTCAAGGCTGATGAAGATACTGAAGCTCCAATAGTCAATGAAGAGCTAATGAGTCTCTTTGCCAAGAGATTCTTTAAAAATGGCAAGGAAGGACTTCAAGAGGAAGTCATCCAGAAATGACAGCAAGCCCAGGTATGACAAAACCCCCACTAAAGAAGTAGTGTGTTTTGGATGCAGGAAACCAGGACACTTCATGTCTGAATGTCTTGAAAATCAAAAGAAGGAAAGAAGAAGAGAGAAGGAATCTAGAAGCAAGCATTACCGCAAGCCCTCTTCCAGCCAGCACAAAAAGAAGGACAAAGGATTTGTGGCTGACACATGGAGTGACACAGAAGATGAATCCGCATCTTCCAGCTCCAGTGAAGAAGAAGAGGAGGCAAAGGCAAAGGAAGTTTGCCTCATGAAAATTGATGCCAGCAGTAGCAGATCAGATACAGATGAATCTGATAATGAAGAAAACCTGTCAGCTGAAGATCAGGTATTAACATCTTATGATTTTGAATCTGATGAATTTAAATTTGAATTTAAAAATTTATGCTTAGATTTGATAAGCTCTGAGAAGGAAATCAAACTTTTCAGAGAAAAAGTAAATGATCAAGATAAAATCACTTCTGAAAATGCTAATCTATCTAATGAACTAAATTCTGCAAATAAACAAATTATCTTTCTTAAATCTGAACTTAGCAAAGCTAAGATATTAGAAGAATCATTAAATGGCAGAAGTTTAAAATTGCTAGATATAACTAGCACATTAAATGCTAGAACTAATAACTGCAAACTAGGATTAGGAGCTTCATCCAGTGAACCAACCCTAATCCAAAAGAATCATCTTTCTAAACCTGTAAATTTTGTTTCTGATAAAGGAAATAAAAAAACTGAACATGTTAATAAGGTTAATGAAATTCTTGAACAAATTGAAACTAAGAACAAACTTAAAAACCAGAAGAATAATAAAAGTAACAGTGCTCAGCAGTTATCGTCGAACTCAGATTGACGATATATGAACATATCGTCAACCTCAAAACGATGATCTCTGAAAGAAAATTTCAGTAATAATCATTCTTCGATCTACGATCGACGATACCAGTATGGTTCGTCGACCAGAGATCGACGGTTTTGGTGCCCCAAGAATGAATATCTTTATTCTTTGAGCAGAGATCGAAGATCTCATCCAACATCATCGAGCTCAGGTCGACGATCCCACCAGAAATCGTCGATCCCAGATCCTAACAACAGAAACCTAAATTCTAATAGCAACATTAATCCTTTTAATCAATGGATAATACCACCAAGAAGATATCATCCTAAAGGTTACACGAATCAACCTGAATGTTCTTACATTTCCAGTTACAGTTATGTAAATCAATAAGGACCCAAGGTTGCCCGGGTCAAGAACAACTAATTATCATCCTTGCAGGTAAAGAGCTTTCCAGTATTTAATCAACAATGGTATCTGGACAGTGGTTGCTACAAGCATATGACAGGCAGCAAGGACAACTTAAGTGATTATAAGTCCAAGCTGGGACCAAAGGTTATCTTTGGTGATTCAAACTGTGGCCAGACCAAAGGTTATTGTAAAGTCAATATTGAAGCAATGACTTTCAAGAAGGTTGCTTATATAAGTGGATTGAAGCATAACCTCATCTCAATAAGTCAACTTTTTGATGAAGGTTATCAGGTAACTTTTAACTCTAGCTCTTGTATTATTTCATCTAAAGAAAACAAAATTGTTTTAATTGGAAATAGATAAGGTAACATTTACTTAGTAAATTTTCAATCTGCATCTTCTGACATATGCCTGCTCAATATAGTTAGTAATCAAAGTATTTTATGGCATAAGAGACTAGGTCATGTTAATCTGAAAAACATTGCTAGACTATCTAAATACAACCTTATTAGAGGCTTACTTTCTGGTTCCTACAAGAAAGAAGGCCTATGCAGGGCTTGTCAATTAGGCAAGCAAACGAAATCTAGTTTTAAGTCAATTAATAAGAGTGATTCACCTAGGATCTTGTACCTGCTACACATGGACCTTTTTAGTCTTATTGCTGTACAAAGCCTAGGAGAGAAATCTTATACTCTAGTAGTTGTAGATGACTTCTCTAGATTCACCTGGGTATTCTTTCTAAGATCTAAGACAATTACCTTTAAGGTTCATACAGATTTTCTCAAGACCATACAGATTGAGTATTTTACTCAAGTTGCATTGATCAGAAGTGATCATGGCACTAAGTTTGAATCTCTTCTTATGCATGAGTTCTGTGAGAAGGAAGTTATCATGCACTGTTTCTCAGCTCCTAGAACTCCTCAACAAAATGGGGTAGCTGAAAGGAAAAATAGAACACTCATTGAAGCTGCAGGTACATTACTTGCAAATGCTTACATGTCTCTATCCTATTGGGCAGAGGCAGTGAGCACAACAAACTATGTCCTGAATAGAAGTTTGATACATAAACTTAAGCATAAGACTCCCTATGAATTACTCAAAGGAAAGAAACCTATAATCACCTATTTTAAAATATTTGGTTGCATATGTTATATTCACAATAATGACAAGAAATACACTAGAAAATTTGAAGCAAAGGATGCAGTGGGAATCTTTCTAGGATATTCCCAAGTCAGCAAAGCTTATAGGGTGTTTAATAAATCTACCTTAAAATTTGAAGAATCTATGCATGTTTCATTTGATGAAGCTAACATGTTTTATAAGGAGAAAGAGATTTCTACCAATAACTCTTTGCAGGTACCTCACTTGTGTGAGAAAATGGATGACTTAAACTTTACTCCAAAGGTTGTATCACATCCTTCTCTATAAGCTAATGAAGACAGTGAAGAAGAAACTATAGAAGCAGCTAAACTTCCCCCAACAGCAGAAGTAATTCCACAAGAAGAATTCACTCCAATTACTGTTGCTGAACCAACTCCACAATCTGATTTTGTCAAACTTAGGGATCACCCTAGATCCCAAGTAATTAGAGACATGTCAGTAGGTGTACAGACAAGGCATCAACTCAACCATGATGTGATGCATGCCTGTTTTCTCTCTCAAATTGAGCCTCAATCCATAACTGATGCTAAGCAAGATCCCCATTGGATCATTACAATGCAAGAGGAACTAAATCAATTGTAGAGTTTGGGACTTGGTTCCAAGGCCTAAAGGCTATCCAGTAATTGGAACTAAGTGGGTTTTTAGGAATAAGCTTGATGCCCAAGGTGTGATTTTGAGAAACAAGGCTAGACTTGTTGCTCAAGGATATATGCATGAGGAAGGCATTGACTATGATCAAACATTTGCCCCTATTGCTAGGCTAGAAGCTATAAGGATATTTCTGGCTTATGTTGCATTCAAAAAGTTCAAGGTCTACCAAATGGATGTCAAGAGTGCATTCTTAAATGGAGAACTTAAAGAAGAGGTTTATGTTGAACAACCTCCAGGTTTTGTTTCTCCAATTCATCCCTCCTTTGTTTTGAAATTGCATAAGGCTCTCTATGGTTTAAAGCAAGCTCCAGAGCTTGGTATGAGACCTTAGCCAGCTTTCTTTTAGAGCATGGTTTTTCAAGAGGCTTGGTAGATAGAACTCTTTTTACAAAAATTGCATCATGATAAAATTTTAGTAGTTTAAATATATGTAGATGATATTATATTTGGTTCTACTGATCCAAAATTGTGCAAAAGATTTTCTGATCTAATGCATTCCAAATTTGAGATGAGTAGCATGAGAGAGCTATCTTATTTCATTGGTCTTCAAGTGAAACAATCTCCTGATGGAATCTTCATTTCCCAATCTAAATATGTTAATGAGCTTATTAAGAAATTTGGGATGGCTGATGCCTCCTCTATGAAGACTCCCATGGCTGTCAATGCTGTATTAGACTCTGATGAACATGGAAAACCTATTGATCAGACCAGGTATAGGGCCATTGTTGAATCCCTACTATATCTAACAGCAAGCAGACCAGATATCATGTTTGCTACATGTTTATGTGCTAGGTTCCAGGTGAACCCTAAAGAATCTCATCTTATTTTTATAAAAAGGATTTAAGATATATAAAGGGTTGTCCTAATCTAGGACTCTGGTATCCAATAGAGTCAACATTTGAGCTTACTGGATTTTCAGATGCTGACTATTCTGGATGTAGAGTGGACAGAAAGAGCACTTCAGGAACTTGCCAGTTCCTGGGTGATAGACTTGTGTCCTGGTTTTGCAAGAAGCAAACTTCTGTATCAACATCAACTGCTGAAGCTGAATATATAGCTGCTGGCATTTGTTGTTCACAGATTTTATGGATACAAAACCAACTCTTAGATTATGGTCTCAATCTAATAATTTAACCATTTTCTGTGATAGTATAAGTGCTATATCTATAGCACATAATCCAGTGCATCATTCTAGAATAAAACATATAGATATAAGACATCATTTCATTAGAGATAATGTAGACAAAAAGAAAATTAATCTTGACTTTATCTCCACTAACTTTCAAAGAGCAGACATTTTCACCAAACCCCTGGATGAAAAGAAGCACCTGTTCTTCCTGAATCAGCTTGGAATGATCAATGGGAAGGATTAATTTAATTTTTCTGTCTTAGGTTTTGGATCTATTCCTAATTCGTCGAACAGAGATCAACGATCTTCGAACTGATCTTGAGCTAAATCGTTGACCTGAGATCGACGATAGCTCTGTGAAGTAAAAATCGTCGACAAGAGATTGACGCCTATATTTAGAAGATAAATCGTCGACCTAAGATCGACGATCTATTTTCCCTCTTCAATCTGAGACCGACGATAATATTTAATTAAAAATCTATCGTCGAACTGAGAACGAAGTTTTTCTTTATTTATCGTAGGACAGAGTCCGACTTTTCACATTCCGAAAACTACTTAAGGGTTTATCGTCGTGCTCTATCCCGCGCTTTCCAATTTCCCCTCCTGCACTTGATCTTGTGTTTTCCCTTGCAGGTTTCTAATGGAGATTCCGGCGGCTATCCTGTCAGCATTGAAATTTGAGCAGGGTTCGACATTGATTTCGACTCCTTCAGCCATTGCGATCAGATCTTCAAGGATATGTTGCAGCTCTGTGAAGTTCAAGGTCTGAGGAAGATTAATGTCAAAGAGAATCAAGGTTACTAGCCAAAGAGATTAAAGAATGGGTCTTTACTTCTTCAACATATGATGACCTTTCAATGGTTGGAACTTCTTTCTGGAACCCAGTTATTCTAACTCCAGCTATTCTGTCTGAAAGTTTGAATTAGTAAATGGGGAAGATGATCTAGAACTAGATTCCTCTGAGTATAGGTCAATGCTTATCAGAATGGGTCATCCAAAAGGAACTCATCAAAACTTCTTTAGAAAAACCTATCTATAGATTTAAATTCTTGGCAGATGTTGTTGGTAAAATTTTGTTGGGCAAGCATCAACTCATGATAACATTAACAAGCAGCAGTTCTTTGTGATGTCTTTTTAGTAATAGGAAATCTATAAATGGTAGTTCTTTCTTTGAATTGATTAGAAGGAAAAATTCTAAGAAAGAGGTTTGTTTTGGGAGAATGTTGGGCATATTTCTCCAGGCTAAAGCTCCTGAATTGAGGTCTCCCAGACCCAATTCATCAATGCCAGTAAGAGGTTGGACTTCTTTGTTTGCAAAGTGGGATAGGACCATTCCTAGGCCTTCCAATGCCTCAGGACTTCTGAGGATACAAGAGCTGATGCAGCTACTTCCCCAACCCCAGAATATATTCCTCTCTCTGTCTCCTCTCTCCCAAAACAATCCTCTCCAGTTCTTTCACGTCCACTCCTGCTTCACCCATCCACATCCAGACCTATGTAGATAATCCTGCATCTCCTCATGAAGATCATCATGAAGATCCTCATGATTCTCCTCAGCACATTGCTTCCCCCATCATTTCTCCATCCTGTCCTCTCAGATTCCCTCTGAGCCCATCTAAGAGGATGTTCCATCAACATCTCTTCCCTCTACTATCCCTCCATCCTCCTCTTTTCCTGAGTACACTCACACAGATTTTCCTTCTGCATTCTCAATTTGCTCAAACTGTGGACATAAAACCTCCTTACACAGCCTCTGAGCCTGACCCCTATACCTCAACTTCTCAACATAGTCTCACATACTTAGAATTCATTTCCCCCCTTAGAGCCTCTATAGCCAATCTCAGCTCCTCTAACTGCCTCCATCAACACTCTTACCATAGAGTTTGCTTATCTATCCTTCTGTCCTTCTCTGGGGCTGGCTACAGAAGCCT